>CM057453.1:558765000-560000000 GCA_016271365.2 Neoceratodus forsteri | reverse complement strand
TTGCGCCATTACCATGGTGCAAACCTGCAACTACTACAAGTTATGGGTCGAGGTACTGGGGACCCATTCAAATGGAACAGTAACTTCCTTTCTTCTTTCCATTTGTAAGCTGTGCCTTTGTTTCTATCCCTTCTACCCCACTGTCCCATAAACTCTGACTTCTCATCATGTAACATCCAGAAACAGTTGTAACATATAAACAGGAAAACTTGAAGCTGCAACAAGCAGCTAGCCTTGAAGCATATTGTGTGCTGAACATAGTATTTTCACAAAAATTAAAATGGTTTATGGTGATGGTATACCCTCCATTCTGGTGTAACCCCTTGTTCCCTGGGGTTACTAGAATTCCAGTCAGATCAGTGGCAGGCAGGGATGGCAGCTTAGAATGCTAGGTAAATGGGTTTCACACTGTCACACTCTGTCTTCAGTCTCAGTTGAGCTGGAGTGGTGATGTCATTTTGGCACTCTGCAGCAGCATAAGCCACAATTGATCAGCTGGCTTAGGGAGTGAATTGAATTTCAGTAGTTCTGTAGTGGGAGTTCGAGGAGGAGGCTGCAGCTGCTGGGCAGCTCCTCAGCTTTAGCCCTAATAGAGAGCTACTCCTTTCTTTGTGTGGTCATTTGTTCTCACCCTAGAAGAAGACCAAAAGAAAACAGTATTTGAAGTGGTGGAGACCTTGTCTAGTAAGTTTCTTGCCCCTCCCAGGAGGGATGGGGACGAACTCCAGGATTCAGGGCAACTCCCTTGATCCACTTTCTTTGTGGTGAAGCTGCCATGGACATCTTCATTTGGTTCTGAGTACTGAACCTTTTGTTTTGGGAAAGCATCTGCAAACGCAGTAGGTGAATTTCTCTGAGCATGGGACCAGTCATCCAGAGTTATGTAAAGTTTTTGCCTACATTGGAGTCCAAGGATGTGACTGTTTAAGCACAGAACTTTTAATTGGACACCCAGAGGTGTGCCAGTAGTATGTTAAGTGTGAAAACATTTCAAGATAGCATCTACAAGTTTTCTTCTGTGAGGGTGTTATTAACCAAATGAATGGCTGAGTATAAATTTGAAGCAAAGGTGGAGATCCCCAATCTGGAGCAACCAGTTTACCTCTCTGAGTTCAGTTTGGGCACCAGTACATTTTCATTCAGTGCATGTGGCCAGTGCCTAATGGAAATAACTACCCCAAGATGTGGGTTTGGATTCTCTGTTCATCGGTTCATCCCAGTATAGTGGGTGCTGGAAGATTTTGAGCCTAGATGTGCTCATCATGGTCATGTGTATCATTTCCATACCTGTGGGAAATGGGGACAGTACTAGTTCAGGCAGTTGTGCCAGTCTTCAGTTTCAGAACCAGAGAGTTTGCTGTTTTGTATCTTCACCCTATGCTAAATGGCAATGTCAGGAATTTCTGTACACTGGAGAAATCTGCAATACCAGTATGTATAACCCTGTGGGGGTCCATCTTCACTTTGTATTATTTCTACTTTGTTATGTGAATAAAAGCCACACTCTAGAATCCCAACCTGGTTTGGACAGTATTGTTATTGCTTCCGTGTGTTTTGGATTTACTTGGGTGCCCCTGTCCAGAAGTGCAAGCCTAGCATGACTTTGAGCAAACATTTTCTCCCAGGGACCCAGGTTGCTGAACATAGTAAATGATCCCACCAGGTGTGTGCCAGGTAGTAGCCATGCTTGGCTGACTGTTCATTTTAATAACAGTCTGGTTCACTGAGTCTGATAGTGGCCACCTTCTCTAATTTCCAAAGAAAAATGTAACTTTTAACTTATGTAAACCCCCGCTCTGTTTTACCCTTAGATGATGTGTGGTGAGAGGAGCAAGCCTTTTAGTTAAACAAGGGGCCATTGGGGGTTACACTGGCATCCCAATGGGGCAGAAATGAACCCTATAAGGTCTTCCCAGTTGCTTGGTGTCAGCCTCAGCTGTGTGGCAAGTGATAAGAGCTATCATGGTTTCACTCTCTGCTAGCTTGTAATACAGTTTCAGGGTGGCATTCTCCCCTTAAAATCTTATGGGAGTGTTATCTTACCAACCTTGACCCAGTTGAACTCCTGGCAGTGGGCAAGGCCCCATCTCCTCTCCATCAAACAGAGCAGCAGTGAGAATAATCCCTTCCCAGCATAGTACCCTCAACATAAGTCATTTTAAACAATTCAATCCCCGGCCACTTGTGTGGTGAGGCCATCAGTCATAAACCTCTATCCTTGAAGAGCCACATGCCTGTTAAGTGTAATCAGACTTAGAGGATGTGGTGAACTCAACTTACCAACAGGTTAAGGACTATAAAAGCAATTTGTGGGATCAGTCTTTCCTGGGAATATAGATGCCCTTTGACTTCCCTCCTGGATCCTAGACCATCTATAACCACTAGCCCTTAACATATTTTGGGGTGTTCACCTAATTCACAAAGACCACAAGTGTTAGAGAGTGGCAGGCAATTCTCCCTTGATTAAGTGTCATGTACTGAACTACACGTAGCTCTCATCTAGGAACCAGCCCTCTTGCCATATTGAACCCCAGATCTAACTTATTTGGTCTAAGGCCTCAAAACACCTGTGACGCAGTAACCATATTTCTTCCTTTCCTATATTCTCCCCAGTAGCGGCTGCTGCCACTGCTCACCAGGCAGGCCTGCAAACCACTCCTAGAGATGAAAACTCCTCACACATCTTATGGTGTAACAGTCTTGCCCTGATTCAGGTAATTTTAAAAGTCCAAGACATTTACCCATATCTCTGCTTAATTGCAATCAGTACAGCTTTTAGCAGAGAGAAACTGAGAATAGAGAACACCACAATCCTGCAGTTAGTCTTTGTTTTGTGATGGAGTACTGAGAATTTCCTCATCTAATCGTCTGGGTATGGGAGGTCAGAGCCTTTCAGGTTCTCCTATTGCCATTTCAGTGAAGGGGTGAGGAGGTCTGGGTGTCCACTGTTTCAGCCCATTTCCTTCCAAACAGCATCAACCATATGCATTGGGATTATGAGGGCCTCACTTTATGAATGCGTCACTTGGCGTAGGTGCCAATGTTGTTTCTTGAGCTCTGCTGTCTGGAAGCCTTTCAGCATCTTCCTCACAATCCCCTGTTGTAGCAGGTAAGGTTTGTCCTCCTCAATGTCCTCAAACAGTATGGAGCCTGACTCCTGAACTGGAGTTTAGTGAGAAATTCAAGGAGGGCTCAAATACCTTTATTTTTTATATGAGTAGGACTCATTTTCATTTTTGTAGGGTACTGGGGTAAAATCATACTCAAAATACAGCCTACAGTCCCCAAAGAGTATTTCTTTTTTGCCCAGGCATGCTTTAAAGTATCTGTCTTTTCTTCATTGTCCAGGAAAGCAGAAACCAGAGATCATGGGCAAGCTGTGGCATCTTGTGGTATGGCTCATAGTACCGGTAAACTCTGATGACATTATGGGGATAATCTGCATCTAGATTAAAGAACTCGTCAGGAAGCTCTCTGTGAATTTTAGAATGTCCCCATTCAGTTTTCTCTGGGACACTGTGTATGCGGATATTATTCTGCCTAGTGCAATTCTCAAAGTCCTCTAATTTATTTCAAGCTCTTTTTCTTCTGATGGAGCTAAATGTAAATCTGTCATGCTGGTGTGTTCCATGAAGCAGGATAACAGTATGGCAGTTTGCTTCTCGACCATGTGGAGATCCTACCTGTTGTCTGCTTTTATTGTCTCATGCCTCTTAAACAGTTCAGCAATGTTCCTCAATTTTGCACAAAATTTCCTTGAGGTAGTTACATAATTGTCCTCACCGTCCTTTGAATTTGCTGTCTGTAAATGTGGGTGATTGTGGCCTAGAGGAGAAGCAGATTCTGCTCCGCCACCTTCCTTGATCTCAGTAGCTTAGTTTTACTGATAGAGTTCCTTTCAGTTCTTTAACTTTCTGTCATGTAATCACGTTGTCCAGTGATTCTAACCAGTAAGATGTGGAAAAAGTGATTTTGATTCAGTATTATGATTGATTCTCTTATGTTTGACAGCTTGTGCAATGTAGAATTTGGCTGTTCATGCTCTCTGTCTTTGCTACAGGGACTACCGACCTTTCAAGGTGTCATCAAAACATAGGAATCCTCTTGAGAGCTTTTCTGCCCTAGAAGTGCTGGTGATTGTGTAGATTATCAGACCACTGAATGGCCTCCGCTACTAGTGTAGCTGTCATTTACATAAAGCTTCATGAATACAGTGCTGTTTTTTTGGCCGTTCCTCCATTCTGTTTCTTTTAGTAGTTAATTTGAGTTACGGGGCTTTGCCCCAGACCCCTTAAAAAGAAACCAGGAGGTGCGAAGCAAACCCCTTAACTCAAATAAACTAAACAATAGTAGCAGAATGGATGATTTTGGCAAGTGCTTGTGCCTGCTGTTAATTTTGGTTTTGCCAGTTAATTTGAGTTGGGGGCTTTCTGCCTCACACCCTTTGTGCTTTTTAAAGGGTTGTGGGGCAGAGCCTCCAACTCAAATACACTAATAAAAAGAAATGGAATGGGTGATTTGATCAAGTAAAGAAATGCAAGTCGCGCTTGCAATCAGATTCACTATAGCTTTGCATAACATCACTTACAGAATGCTGGTCTGATAATCTACACAATTGCCGAGGTGCTGATGGGATAAAGTCCCATTAGACAAAAAGTACCTTAGGAAATATGGCCCTCGAATGTAACTGAATAGAACAATAAAAACACTTACTCCCTGTAAGGAATGGGTGAATTTGGTAATCGAGGTCAAAATACTGAATAGAAAGTAACTAATGAGGACTGCACAGAACCATCATCTAGGCCCAACTCACAGTGGACTTATTATATTGGTGAATATTATGACATGCAGCATGGAGGAGAGGAAAATACCACACTGTGGAGAAAACCTCTGGAGATCCAAGTCCTTAGGTTGTCATCCCTCCAAGCTTAGAACTAGTTTAATTATTAACTGGAGTAATTATTTCTGACACACTCCTCTGATAAGAGGATGAATTGGTCTCTACCTTTTGTATAGATTTGGTTTCTGTGCTCCCAAAGGTTCTGCAGGGCTGGCCATGCAGTCAGAGGAGTCCTGCATATAAGGACCTCACCCCTGAGAGGTGCTTGTAGGCCACAGCCAAGGGAGTGATGGCATTTAGAAGGAACCCTGAGGAGAATGGAGCCTTACATTATGGCTGCCCAGAATAAATTTCTTTTATTGGATGACCAAGGAGTTAGATCAGGTGGAACAGTTGATGTGGCTTACCTAGAATTCGATAAGGCTTTTGACACTGTTCCACATCAGAGGCTAGTAAGCAAGCTGGGTAGCTTTGGAGTGGGTCCAAAGGTGGTAAACTGGGCAAGAAATTGGTTAGGGATAGGTGGCAGAGGGTGGCGGTAAATGGAATTCACTCTGAGAAAAGGAGGTGACCAGCAGGGTGCCTTAGGGATCAATGCTGGGACTGGTCCTCTTTAATGTCTTTTAAGTGACATTGCAGAGGAGCTGGAAGGAAGGTCTGCTTCTTTGCGGATGAGAGCAAAATTTGCAATAGGGTGGGCATTTGGGGCACAGAAACCCAGGGGTAGAGGAGTACAAAATAGAGGGGAGGGAGTGGTGGTACCGACAACAACCAAACAGGAAAGAGACCTGGAGGTAATCATTCAGATGACCTAAAGGTGGCTAGGCAGTGTGACAAGGTACAATAGTTGAGAGGATTAGTGGGATAGGAGGGTATTACCAGCAGAAAGAGGGATTTGGTATTGCCTCTGCATAGATTGCTAGTAATACCCCAACTAGAGTACTGTCTGCAGTTCTGAAGACCACATCTATGGAAGGACATAGACAAAGTGGAGGTGGTCCAGAGGAAGGCAACTAAAATGGTGCAGGATCTGCAGCAGAAGCCCTATAAGGAGAGACTTAAGAACTTAAATGTATGCCCTGGAAGAGACGAGGGTGAAGGGGTGAAGGGGGACTATGATAGAGACCTTTAAATACCTGACAGGGTAGATAAGGTAGTGGAGGGAAGTATTTTTCAGAAAAGGTGCTCAAGAACTGGGGGCAGTAATGCAACCTTTAGTGACCTAACACTAACCCCCCACCATCACCAAAAACATGCTTGTTTATGGACTCCAAGTGTCAGAAAAGGTGAGAGTCTATGGATTTCAATGTTTTGGAAAAGCCTATACTTTTCTAGGAGTTGTAAGCATGGAGATGTCTGGGAAATCTTCAGGCTTCCTGCTAGTTTTAACCTTTTCAGCAAAAGATGGGTGTGACATTCTACATAGGTTTTCTCCCTTAAATTTGCATGAAGTTCATTGGACAATGAGAGAGGCCTCTGCCTAATCCTTCTTCGGTTTGAGGCACAAAATGCTAGAGATTTTGCTTTCACTTGTAGACAACTGTCTTTTCATAAATGGAGGAAATTTGAAGTAAAGCTCCTGTTGAATTACTACAGATTGACTTTGAGAGTACATATGTATTTTTTGTGGAGCAACCTTCTTTCCTGTTTCTCTCTTTCAAGGGTCCAATAGAGCAGGCAGGAGTTTAAATCGAGCACATGTCTTTAAGGCAGATTTTACACAAGGGACTCTTTGACCCGATGGGGCAGATCTTTTATAAAGAGTTTGCACCTAGCAGGCAGGTGTCAATGAGACATAGACAGAAGATAGTTTCTGCACTCACCAACCTTAAACAGGGATGCCAGACCATTTGCTGAAGTTTATAGCAAGTTCATTTATTCATGGTAGATATACACAGATAAGCTCCTTTCTTAGGCAGGTAGACATACATAGACAAGCTCCTGCCCAAGCACTTAATATATGAGTATAAAGCACACGTACTGTGTTAGCTCTTGTGGGTACAAGAACTCATAGGAAATTAATTTAAAAGTCCCAACACAGAGGGCCTAAGGAAGTGGCCTGCCATGAAACCGCTGTCCATATGTTTGTGTGGAATTAAAATAAAGGCTTGAAGAAATGTTACTACAGTGGGGTTCATCCTTTTGTACTATTATTTCATGGGCAACACCTTCTTACTAGGACAGTTTGTAACTGCCACTGAGGACTCTAACACCCATAATGCCCACTCACCCACACCTCCTTCCCTTCCTTTTACCCCAACTCTTACCCATGCCATATCCCTCTGTCTTCCTTTCCCCACTGGATCAACCTTATAACCTACCTACTACCACTACCTCCCAACCTCCTAGACAAAGCCCTTCTTTGGCCACCCACTCTCCCCCACCCCAGTCTCCCTCACCTTAACTCCTCCTCAGACTCTCACACTAGGTGTTGTCACAAACCCACTCAGCAGGTCAGCCCTCTACTCCCAAAGTACCAACCTCCGAGCGCAGACTTGTGAACAGTTAACAGAAACAGGGTAACCCTCCTGGCCTGTTTTTGTGGGTTTGAATCAACCTTTGGTCTCAAGACTTGGAGGGATTCAAACTGTGAAACTCTTGTTAGTATGCCCAATGCACAGGCTCAGATAATTCTGTCTTCGGGGGCCAGATATCTTTGCCTATGGGCACCTAACCAGGTGTACAAAATGAACCCTTAAAAACTCTAATAAAAGACCTCAGATTAAACTCTCACCTTTTTCCAGTTTGGTATCACCATTCAAGCTTATGTACAGTGCCTGCTTTAGCTATATACACTTTACTTGTAAAGGAAAGAAATTCAAAGGCTGATCAAGTGGGCTCTAAAAATAGAGTTTTACTAAAATAGATAAAATGATATAAAACATAAGATACAGAACTATTATATCACAAGAACCATACGATCTTTTAAAAGAATAAGGTTTTAACAGTGCAATTCCTACTACAGTACTTAGATTTGTCTCTCTCTAAATACCTGCTTAAAGTGCTCACAGACATTTCTTTGTCAGAGCGTAGATAAAAGTCTCTGAATGAAAACATAATACTGTTTAAAGACTGTCTCGAGCAACCTTTTGCGTGAGGTCGCCAGGCTCCTTCCTGTCAGAATATACAAAAATATATCTATACAAAAAAGGATGTCTTATCCAAGTATTAAAATCTGTAACCTCAGCATAACTCACTTTCTTCAAATGACTGTCTTTGATCTTATGATCAGCTTCCCTTTCCAGGACATCAAAGGGACTTATGTCTCTCTGCCAGATCTCATGGAGGTGCAACATGCTTTTGTATCACCATATGAATTTCACTGTGTTTCCTCTGAACTTCATAAACATTTATGATTCTAGACCAGCATCTGATAAAATACCATAAATCTAGGAAACAGGAGATCCCCAATTAAGGCCTGGTCTGTAATTAGCTTCTGGCCTTCCAGATAACACCTTGTATCTAAAACATGTATATGTGTGTGTGTCATACTCACATGCTGTTTCAGCATTTCTCATGAGAGACAGTCCATAACACATTTTATATTACAAAAATGATACAGTGATCAGAACCAGCTGTCCAAGTGTCACAATTCCTCCCCACCCAGACTGAATTTGGGGTCTCTATCCCTGTATGGGATGAGCTTCCCAAATCAGTTCACTCTCATAGACACTAGACAGCCCATCGGAGTTCTGATTTGTGGATCCAGCCCTATGTAGAATTGTCATATAATACCTTGCAAAGCAAGACTCCATCTTAGCAATCTACCATTGTTTTTCCCATCTCGTCAGCCAAACCAGGGGTTGTGGCCAGTCTGCACCACAAAATGCTGCCCATACAAGTATGGCTCCAACTTCTTAGGGCCCACACTATGGCAAGACATTCGCTTTCCACAGTGGAGTATGCTTGCTCTCTGGGAAGTAACTTTCTACTCAGGTATGCTATTGGGTGATCCCTCCTTGGCTGGATGTCTGACTCAATACTGCCCCAATACCCACGCCTGAGGCATCAGTCTGAACTATAAAGGGTTTGCTATAGTCAAGACTTGTCAAAACAGGAGCACTGCACAGTGCCTCCTTTAATTTGAAAAGGCTTCCTCACAGGTTGGGCCCCAGGTAATTTTCTTGGGCATTCTTTTCTTTGTCAGATCAGATAGTGGAGCAGCCAGGGCACTGTAATTGAGTACAAATTTTCTGTAGTACCCTGCTGTCCCTAGAAAACTCCTGACCTGCTTCTATGTTTCTAGTCTGGGCCATGCCTGGATTACCTCTATCTTTATTTGGTTAGGATGGAGATGTCCCAGCCTACTACATACCCGAGGTCTGCCACTTCTCCCATGGCCACCTGGCACTTCCTAGTTTTGACAGTGAGCCCGGCCTCTGTATCCTGCCCATCACTTCCCAAGGTGGGATAGGTGTTCCTCCTAGCTGATACTAAAGATGGCAATGTCATCCAGGTATGCCACGCGCGTACTCCTAGCACCATTTAACACCTGGTTCACCAACCTTTGGAAAGTGGCTGGGACATTCTTCATTCCAAAACACATTACTTTAAATTCAAATAAGCCTATCAGAGTGAAGAAAACCGACCTCTCCCTAGCTCTGTCTGTCAACTCTACCTGCCAATACCCTTGGTCAGGTCAATCATCGTAAGGTATAGTAGGTCACCCTTCCAACTTGTCCAGGAGTTCATCCATCCAGGGCAGTGGGTGGGTGTCAGACTTCATGAATGCATTCAGTCCACGATAGTCCATACAGAAAAGAGTAGAGCCATCTGGCATGGGCACAAGGACTACGGGTGAGGCCCAGGGGCTGTGGGATCTCTGGATTACCCCTAAATCCAGCATCTCCTCCACTTCCCTCCTAATGTCCTTTTGGACAGCCTCGACACCGATATGCTGTCTGCCATATGGTGTCTGTGTCTCACATCGTGTGTCGCTAAGGGGTTAGTCCAGGCTTGGCGCTAAACAATGATGCAAAGTCTACTAAAACCTCCCTTACTTTCTGGATCTGGTCTGAGGCCAGATGGGGAGACAATTTACTGCCTCCACAGAGGACTCCTGCTTACTTTCTTCCAGCAAGTCCAGAAGGGGGTCTCCTTCATCTGTCCCTCCCAGGACTACACACTGCAAACACCATGTCAGCCCTATTTGCATATGGCTTCATCATGTTAACATGGTACATCCTTTTCTGTCTGTCTTTGGCCAGGTAACTCCACAATGTAGTTCACGTCATTTACCTTCCTAACCACTTTCTATGGTTCTGCCCACTCACCCTGCAGCTTGTCTTTCCAGATCGAATAAGGACCATGACTTCCTGACCCACCATATACGAGCAAGCTCTGGCTCTGCGGTCGTACCACACTTTTTGTTTCTGTTGGGCAGCTGCCAGGTTGCTCTGGGCTGTCCCCATAAGCTTCTTCAGCCTTTCCCTAAACCTAAGGAGCGTAATCCACAATGGAAGTTCCCTGGGTGGTGCGCTTGCCTTCCCAGTCCTCCTGGATCAAGTTTAGGGGCCACGCACTGCATCCGTGTAAGAGTTTGAAGGGAAAAATCCTCTTGACTCTTGGGGCACCTCCTGTATGCAAACAACAGGTGGGGAAGGTATTTCTCCCAGTCCCTCCCATGCTGTTCAGCAAATACCCAGAGCATTGACCTTAGGGTGCCATTGAATCTTTCCCCAGCCCATTGGCTTGTGGGTGATACAGTGTTGTGCATCTCTGCTCCACCCCACACTTCTCCCATAAACATTTCATCAGGCTTGACATGAAGAAACACCCTCAATCGGTGATAACCTCCTGCAGAAACCCAACATGGGAGAAAATCCCAAGTAAGGCATCTGCCACTTTGGCTGTCCTCAGTGAGGATAGGGCAACTGCCTCTGGGTACCGGTGGTAATCCACCACAGTTAGTATGAATCTCTTCCTGAGGATCTGGGTATTTAAAGGCTCCTACAATATCCATTCCCACCTCTGAATGGGCCTCTACTATGGGCAATGGAATCAGGGCCTCTTGGGTTTTCTTGCTCGCCTTCCCTATTTCTTGGCACGGTAACAAGACCTGCAATACTCTTTCACCTGCTGGGTGAAGTTAGGCCAGTAGAAATTCTGAGCCAACTGCTGTGTCATACATGATTCCCAGATGACCAGACAAGGAAGTATCATGTGCAAGCTTGAGCAACTGCTCACAATACCACTGGGGAATGACAAGCTGCATGCCTAGCACCCCTCCTCTGTCTGTATTGCCTGAGTATGCATAAGTCCATTTTCCCAATAAACCTTATGTCTGCCATCACCTCCCTGTGCACCATCTGAGTCTGCCCAAGCCCTCAGCTTCTCTAAACTAGGATCACTTCTCTGAGCAGCTGCAAACCTCTCACACATTCCCAAGGCATGGGACAGGTCCCTCCAGTTGCTAAACTAGGGCCCCTAGCACTAGCATCAGGGCACTCAGGATCACTGTCAATCCCCACCTCTGACAAGAGGTCACCCTCCTCTTCAGAGTAACCCTCTGTAGCTGTGTGGTTACTTGCTACTGGGAAATTTCTACCCTCTTTTCATTAGTTTCCCATCTGGAGACACAGGCTGGGAACCAGCCTCTCAGTGGTTTCCACAATGGCTTCTGTGGGTTCTGGGAACTACAATTTTCCCTTGCTGCTTGGCTACACGTAACTGCACATACCATCCCCTGTTGGAGATTGTTGCCCAGGATCACATCCACTGCTATTGTTTTGGCTACAGCCATCTGTTGCACAGTTCCCTCTGTTTCACCCCATTCTAAGAGAACACTAGCGAGGGCAATGTTTTCTCCCCACCCCAAAGTCCTGTACAGTGACGTATTTATTGGTATAAGCTGACCAGGCTGTACCAGATCCCCTTTACCAAGGTCAGGGATGCCCCTGTGTCCCTTAACCCTTGTGTCTGTACACCATTCACTATGACTGGGTGCATGTGTTCCTCATGTTCACTGGCATGCTTCCAGGGACAAACAAACAACCCACTTCTTTTCTAGTACCTGGTTGTGTATTATTGCTCATTTCTTTTAGGGACACTGTCTGGCAATATGCCCAGTTTCTTTACACAACCAACATTCATTTCTCTTTTCAGAAAAATCTTTTATCTGAAACCTGGGGCTAACTGGTTTTGGTGGAGGCAGTGAGGGTTTTAGCTGCCTGAAGGCACACTTTTCCCTTTCTGTGCTGTCACACCCACCCCATTCACTCTCAGAGCAGGTCTTCCCTTGGCATAGCAGTTCAAGAGTTCAGTAGCCTCTTGCACTGTTTTGGGATCTCGGTCTTCTAGCCAGGTTTTAGCTCTGCTGGACATGCCCAATAAAATTGTTCTAACAAAATCACATTTTCAATTTTATCAACAGAGTTTGCCTCAGTTCCTTCCCACCAACTTTTAAAAACTGATGTTGTTTCATGGCTAGCTCCTCGTAGCTAATGTCAGGGTTTCTCCTGAGCATACAGAATTTAGCTCTGTATGATTCAGCAGTTAATTCAAATTTCTTTAACAGTGCAGCTTTAAGTTTGCTGTAATCACTACTGTCCTCATTGTCCATTTGACCCAATGCATCCTGAGCTTTCCGGTAAGTAGCGGGATAGCTGGAAGCTCAGGACGCTTAGGAATTTTAGCCTGAATACAAACTTTTTCAAAAGAATTTAAAAGGCATCCATATCCTCCCTCTTTAAATTTGGCTATTAATTTGGAATCTCAATTTGTAACCCAGTCCTGCAGTCCCAGTTAAACCCAAGCCACTTACCTGCTCTGGTGCTACTGGTCAGAGTCGGAGCTTCTCCAGTTCGTGTTGCCTTTGCCACTCCTGCTCCTCACGGTCTGCATCTTGGTGTTTCGCTCAGCTTCATGGCGTTCTCCTCTCTCTCTTCTCCTCTGCAGCTTGCTGGCACTCACTGTCTTCGTGGTCTGCTTCCCACTGTTCCTGCTCTGCCTCTCATCTCTCTCTATTCTCTCTTCTCCTGGAACTCCAGCTCCATCCTGTGCAACTCAATTTGCAGCCTGAGTACTTCTAGATCCAGGATACTGGTGACCTTCCCTGCTGCTGTGGACCTTCACTGACAGTGACCCTGTTGCCTCTCCTCATCAGATCTGAACACTGCACTGACCACTAGCCATGCCACACTTGAGATTTGGTCCTTTTCAGTCATGGTCTGTGACTCACTACTCTTGTATCTGCTACCATCAGGGCATCTATGAGGTTCTGCTTGCTGGCTTTCACCTCGAATGGGACTCCTCTGTCCCTGCACAACTGCCTTAAGTAGTCTACTGTTTGCCTGCTGTAGTTGGAAGCCATCTTTCCTAACTACTGTTACTCTGACTTGCACTTTAGGAAAAATAAATAAAATGGGTAGGAACTTGACTGTACACCAGTGATATAGTTCTATCTCCTTTTACAATAAAACTCTGCCTTTTTCTTTCTTTGCAAGTGAGCTAACGGTCTCAAGCTGACACACTGAACAATGAAAGCTTGTAATACCAAAATTTTATCCACACCGCTGCCAACCAATCTGTCACAAACCCACTCAGCAGGTCAGCCCTCTACTCCCAAAGTGCCAGCCTCTGAGCACAGTCTTGTGAAACAGGGTAACCCTCCTTTCTGTTTTTGTGGGTTTGAATCAAACCTTTGGTCTCAAGTCTTGGAGGGATTCAAACTGTGAACCTCTTGTTAGTGTACCCGATGCACAGGCTCAGACAATTTTGTCTTGAGGGGCCAGATATCTTTGTCTATGGGCACCTAACCAGGTGTATAAATATGAACCCTTAAAACTCTAATAAAAGACCTCAGATTAAACTCTCACCTTTTTCCAGTTTGGTATCACCATTCAAGCTTATGTACAGTGCCTGCTTTAACCATATATACTTTACTTGTAAAGGAAAGAAATTCAAAGACAGAGCAAGTTGGCTCTAAAATCAGTTTTACTAAAATAGATAAAAATTATAAAACATAAAATACAGAACTATTATATCACAAGAACCATACAATCTTTTAAAAGAATAAGGTTTAACAGTGCAATTCCTACTACAGTACTTAGATTTGTCTCTCTCTAAATACCTGCTTAAAGTGCTCACAGATGTTTCTTTGTCAGAGCGTAGATAAAAGTCTCTGAATGAAAACAGAATACTGTTTAAAAGACTGTCTTGGCCAACCCCTTATGTGAGGTCACCAGGCTCCTTCCTGTCAGAATATATAAAAATATATATCTATACAAAACAGGATGTCTTATCCAAGTATTAAAATCTGTAACCTCAGCATAACTCATTTTCTTCAAATGACTGTCTTTGATCTTATGATCAGCTTCCCTTTCCAGGACATCAAAGGGACTTATGTCTCTCTGCCAGATCTCATGGAGGTGAACATGCTTTGTATCACCATGTGAATTTCACTGTGTTTCCTCTGAACATCATAAATGTTTTTGATTCTAGCCCAGCAAACAGGAGATCCCCAATTAAGGCCTGGTCTGTAATTAGCTTCTGGCCTTCCAGGTAACACCTTGTATCTAAAACATATGTGTATGTGTGTGTCATCTCACATGCTGTTTCAGCATTTCTCATGAGAGACAGTCCATAACACATTGTTATATTACAAAAATGATACAGTGATCAGAACCAGCTTTCCAAGTGTCACAGGTGTCACGCTTCTTATCTCCCTTTGCTACATACAAACACTGTCCTTACCCTAGTTGAATGCTCTTGGTGCTGTACTAACACCATTGGTACTATGAATAGCATTGTAACCTTATTGTATACTAGCTACCTACTATTCGAGTATTGTATATAAACTGTTTGTTATTGTTGTCATTGTCACTGTTTGATGTGGAACCTTTGAAAAAGAGCTCTGAGCTCAAAGGTATGATCTGAATCCCTAAATAAATAAAAAATAAAATAAACAAATGGATAAGCTATCAACACCACACTTAAATTTGAGGTTGGGGCCAGCTGTGCACTAGGGATGGTCTTTGTGTGCTGCATTTGGTGTTGTGTGGTGGTGGTGGTGGTGGAGGTTAGGGTATTTTTCAGCAACATAAGGGATGAGCTCCCAGTGTCAAACTTAAACCTGTAATTGTGGCAATCTGTGCCACTTGGGCTCCAGTGCTCCATTCTGTGATGGGAGGAAGTGGGATTGTTCACTCCCAATAATTATCTTCTTGTTCTACATTTAAACCTATGCAGGAGGGAACACAGGTTTTGTTCTGTAACATTGGCAATGAGCTCAGTATGCAAGTCTGGTGTTCAGTGGCACTGGGAATAGGCTCCCAGTGCCCAGCAAGTGCTAAGGTACCCTCCATCTCCCATCCCAAGCCAAGAACTCCCTGGTATCCAGTGGCACCTCCAGCTCTCCATCCCAAGTCAAGCAGCCCCTTGTGTTTAGTGGCACCCCTCCATCTCTTCATCCCAATCATGCACTCCCTGGTGTGCAGTAGCACCCTCCATTGCCCCATCCCAAGCCAAAACTCCCTGGTATCCAGTGGCACCTTCCCCATCCCAGCAAGCAGCCCCTGGCATTTAGTGACACTTCCTCCCTCACTCCACAGCATGTCATGTATACCCTTGTGTTTAGTGACTCCTGGACCTCTCCCCATACAAAGTCAAGCATAATCCAGTGGCACCCTGCTCCCTCACCCCAAGCAGACTTTGGTGTCCAGTGGTCCCTTCAACTGCCACCTCTGTACTGATGGCAACCAGTTAGTCAACCACTACCTCCTCAGTCATCTGCCATCCAAGTCCCATTAATGCAATCCACATTTACAACTGGTTTGTGCTACTAGGAATCAGATGGAAGTGGACTGGAGTAGGTAAGTGGTAGGGTTGTGCCTGTCACTGTTGGGGCTGTTCAGCAACACCAGGGATGGGGTCCTAGTGCCACATTGATTGTGCAGTGATTGGGGTTTTGATGGCACCAGTGATAGACTCTCAGTACAGCATTCCATGCGTAGGGGCTGGGGAACTTTAATGATACGAGGTTGGGCTACTAGTGCTGCATCTCAGAGGTTAGGGGTGTGGGTGATGTTTGGGGATGCTGAGTATGGGCTCCTAGTGCTGCATAGTGTCCAGAGGTAGGGGTGTCTTTAGCAGAACTGAATATGGGCTGCTAGTGCTGCACTTAGTGTCCAGAGGTAGGGGTGTCTTTAGCAGAACTGAACTTTAGTGCTGCACTTAGTGTCCAGAGGTAGGGGTGTCTTTAGCAGAACTGAATATGGGCTCCTAGTGCTGCACTTAGTGTCCAGAGGTAGGGGTGTCTTTAGCAGAACTGAATATGGGCTCCTAGTGCTGCACTTAGTGTCCAGAGGTAGGGGTGTCTTTAGCAGAACTGAATATGGGCTGCTAGTGATGCATTCAGAGATTAGGGAGTCAGGGTGTTTATGGGCATTGAGTATGGGCTGCACCCAATGTGCAGGGATTGGGGACTTTGGTGGAACTGAAGATGGTCTCCTAATGCTGCATTCTGTGTTTTAGGTAGAGGTGGGTCTTCAATGGCACTGAGGGTGGGCTTCTAGTGTTGCATTTAGTGTGCAGAGATCTGGGGGGCCTTTGGCAGAATGGAAGATGGGCTTCAAGAGCTACATTCAGAGTTTATAGGACTAAGAGGTGTGGGGAAGTAAGGATGGTCTGCTAATGCAATATTCAGTGTGCTGAGGTTTGGGGACTTCAGTGGCACTGTGGGTGGAGCTCCTAGGGCTGCATTTAGTGTGCAGAAGTTGGGGGTCTCTGGCAGCAGCAGGAATGGACACCTAGTGCTGCATTCTGTAAGCAGTGGCTAAAGGGTCTTTAGTGGCATGAAGATTTAGTGCTGCATGCAGAGTTTATGGGAGTCGGGGGTGTTTGGAGGCATTGAGAGGGGCTGCTAGTGCCACTTTCAGTGTGCAGAGGTTAAGGGTTCTTGAACTGAAGATGGGCTTTAAGTGCTACATTCAGTGTAGAGAGGTCGGGGTGTTTGGGAGTACTGAGGATGAGCTCTAACCATAGATGTTGATGGGAGGGGTCTTTGTTAGCACCAGAAAGTGACTCCAATTGTTGCATTCAGTGGGCAGAGGTGGAGGGTGTTTGGTGAACTGAAGAAGACTTCTAGTGCTACATTCAGTGTGGAGAGATTAGGGGCTTTAGGGGTACAGAGGATGGGCTCCAAGTGCAGTAATCAGTGTGCATAGGTTGGGTGGTCTTTGGTGGCACCAGAAATGGACTTTAAGTTCTACATTCATTGTGCAGAGGTTGTGGGGTCTTTGTCAGCCCTGGGGATGGGTTCCAGCAGCATTCAGTATTTGGGGGTGAGGTTGTTTGAAGATACTGGCGATGTTCTCTCAGTGCTGCACTTAAACTTGAGGGGCATGGATCTTCAGTGACACCAAGGATGGTGCATTCAGTGTTCAGGGGTGAGGATGTTTAGTAGCACTGGGGATGAGCTCCCATGTATGTTTTAGTGTGGGGATGATGGTGGTGGTTGGCCATACTGGGAATGGGCACTGAGTGCTGCAGTCAGTGTGTAGAGGGTTGGAGTTTTGGGGGCACTGGAGAAAGGCTACCATTCTCCACCTAAACTGTTTTTTAACTATATTTTACAAAAAATACAATACAAGATTATGCCTCATTGAAGTCAATATACATTGATTCACAGTCAAGTTAAGACATATAGTAAATATACCCTCTGATATAACTTCATATGGGGTAATGCTTTAATCAAAACAATATCATATTTTCTAACTAGCCACCATCAGTCAAACCTGGGATAATACTGTTACATATCACCAGCTAAACTTGGGGTGAGGGTGGTTTTCAATGCGCACTAGAGATGGCTCTTGGTGCCTTACTCACTGTTTAGGAGGTATGAGTGCACGTGTGTGTGTGTGTGTGGGGAGGAGGTGTCATACAGTAATAAGGATAGTCTCTCAATGCTGCACTTAAACTTGGGGTTGATCAGAATCTTTGATGATACTGGAATGGTCTGCCAGGGCCACAGTCAGTGTTTAGCCAAGGGTGCGGAGGTGGGCGGTAACAGTGATGGGCTTCTGTGGCCACACTTATAGTTGGAAGGTGTCAGTAGTCTTTAATGGCAGTGGGGATCAGCTCCTGGTGTCACACCTAAACTTTGGATGGGGCAGAAGAGTGGGGATGAGGGGTTCATGGCAGCACCATGGATAGACTGCCCATGCTGCATACAGTGTTGAGTGTGAGAGATTTTCTTTTCTTTTATTTTATTTTTACTGAGTCAGATAGCAGTACACAACACAGGCTTAGAGTACAGTAGCTACTCAGGGCAACAAGTTATATGGTACAATTAGCAGTAGACTGGAACTACAAAAATTCCTACACACCATACATGAGGGACAAAATCAGCATATTGTAAGCCCAGGTGGTTACCCTGTATAGAAATCTTAATAACCAATACTATCCCATAATAACCATTAAGCGTGCCCGTTGAGGAAGTATTGAGTCAATAATAGCCAAGGACCATTCAACCAAAGTCAGGAACAAAGAATCATCCACAAGACACAGTGTACAAGACCCGACCCTGCCATGTGGCCATAAATTGAGGTAGTCAGCCTAGTAAAGAGGCCATTATCCATTCCATAATTTAGATATCCTTAAGGATCTGGCTACAGGACTCCACCATAGGCCTCTGGTGTTGCAGCCATAATTTCATAATGGCCTTTTTCGCCAGCATGACATACTGGAATACCATAGAACAGGAACAACCCTATGGCCAGGGGAGGAATGGGTGAGAGATTTTCAGTGGCATAGGTGACATGCCCTGGTGCCACACTTAAACTTGGGAGGGGGATGGGGATTTATTGTCCAGGATGAGAATCCACTGCACACATTGTATGTGTGGTGGCTGGGTTGTTCAGCCGCACTGTATATGGATTCTGATGCTACTTTCAGTGTGAAGAGGAGTTTGTGTGTGTGTGTGTGTGTGTGTGTGTGTGTGTGTGTGTGTGTGTTTGGAGTATAGTTACACCATAGATGAGCTCCTGTTGACAAACAAGAGGTTGGGGGTATTGTGCACCTAGGATGGGCTACCAGTGCCACTGTTTAAGCTAGAGGCATGCAGACAGCTAGGGACACTTTTCTATCCCCAGGCAGAAGCATGCAGTTAAAGAACAGTTGCTTGGAATGTATGATGTGACATAAAGAATGGGAGTCTATGGGGAGTCTGATCCTGTATGGATGCACACCTGCAAACTGCCATTTTCTGGCAGCTGCTGTTGCATATCCAAATGTGTCAGTGGGGGACTCTAGAAACTACTCTACTTCTGGTATGGTTACAAAATAGCAGAGGACCAGGTAACTACTAACCAGTAAAGCAATTCCAGTCATGCTGTGATATGTCCGAGCAGTCAGGAAAATTCTTTTACACTTTGGACTTGGATATCAATCAACTGGCAAATCCTCAATCCCTCCCACAAGGAGAAACTGAATTAATTGGCTGTCCAAGCTGGACTTTATTCTTGGTTACATAAAGTTAATATTTTTCCTTCTCCAGGCTTGCTGTCTAAGTCAGTGTTAGCAGTTCTTGGGTCAGTATTCAGCTGCTGGAGAATTTGTTGCAGAGCTGATACAATGAAGTGATTAGAGCCAGAAGAATTTGGGAAAGGTAGTATGAGAGATGGAGGGCAGGGTGAGACAGTAAATAAACAGTCATTAAGTGAGAGGGCTGTAACGAGCAGTAGCAAAGAAAGGCAGGACACTAGAAGGGGAAGGGAAACTGAGGTAGAACAAGCTGAAGCAAAAGAAAAGGAAAAGACAAAGTCAGAAATAAAATCTGCCAGCTGAAAGAGGCAAAGAACGACACATACAAGTTTTGTCACTGTTACAGTGTATCCCACATCACATGACACATATGTAGTGTATCCCATATAACATGACACATACATAGTGTATTCCACATTACATGACATATACATAGTGTATCCCAAATTACTTGACATATATGTAGTGTATCCACATTACATGACACATATGTAGTGTATCTCACATAACATGACACATACATAGTGTATTCCATATTACATGACATATACATAGTGTATCCCAAATTACTTGACATATATGTAATGTATCCCTCATTACATCACATACTGTATACATATGGTATCCCACATTACATGAAATATCGTGATGTATCAAACATTACATGACATATGTAGTGTGTCCCACATTACATAACATACTGTATATGACGTGCATCCACATTACATAACATATATGCGTATCCCACATTACATGATATATGTAGTATCCTACATTACATGACACATATGTAGTGTATCCCATATTACATGACATATACATATAGCCCCCATTGCATCACATACTGTATACATGTGGTATCCACATTACATGAAACATACAAAATGCATCCCACATTATATGACATACTGTATGTAGTATATCCCACATTATGACATATACATAGTGTATCCCATATTACATAACATATAATGGAGCTCTACTAAGTCAGTATCAACATTTATGGTTTCAGAAAATTTCAGGCAATGAGTAGTCTGTAGTGAAGAACTGACATATTGTACATACAAGACTACCGTGGCTGGCAGGCTTTTACTTCAAAATGAGGATGAACGAAAAATAGCAGTTTAATTTTTCCTTCTACTCAGGTCCCGGTCTCTCCAGGTTAATCCTACTCATGTTATGACACTAATTATTTAAATAAATATGTGGTATGTTTATTGCTTGCCAGACTAGTTGCACTAAAGTAAGTAGTAGTACTTTTTTCCCCTTGTAGATCATTCTTGAAGAAGACCTGTTGGGCAAAACTGTGATTCTAACTTTATGTTCTACTTACAGCATATGTTTAACATAATGATTTTGAATTTGCACATGTGCGGTGAACTCCTTGGGACAGTAGGCTTTGAGGGATGTGACACTGTCTGTGCAATGCAGAGTGCTCTGCAAGGGCATGACAGTATCGCACCAGTCGTCAGCCAGGCTGGTCCTGATGCTGTTTTGCCTGCTGTGGTCTTCCTTGAAAAGAAAAGCTGCACCATCAGGAGGTGGCTTTTCCTTTCATGTGCAGGTCACTGCAGAGCAAACAGCTGTTTTGCCTTGTCAGCCTCTGCCTCGCCAGGTCCCTGCAAGAAAGGTGGGAGGAGGCGCTTCCCGCCTACCTCCTCCATGTCCCATTGTCTCTGGCTCAAAGGTTTCTCCCACCCATGTGGAGCAGGCCACAGCCTAAACTCTGTACAAGCTGGGAGTATTCAGTGCCCAAAGGCACTTTTTACTGTAAGCGCGATCGATCATGGTGGCTGGGAGGAGACGCTTTTCTCACCTGCCTCCACATCCCACTGTCTCTGGCTTGAAGTTTCTCCAAAGTTTTTCCCACCCATGTGGAGCATGCCACAGCCCTAAGCTCCATACGGGCTGGGAGTATTCAGTATCCGGAGACACTTTTACAGTAAGTGCAATCGATCGTGCTAGCTGGGAGGAGGCACTTTCCTTGCCTGCCTCCTCCATGTCCCGCTGTCTCCAGCTTGAAGTTTCTCCCACCTATGCAGAGCAGGTCAGAACCTAAGCTCCGTAAGGGTTGGAGTATTCAGTGCCAGAGGCACTTTACTGTAAGCACGATCGATTGTGCTGATGGACCCATCCCTGTGTTAATCCCTGTGTCAGCCTGTATCCCCCTCTTCTTTAATGTGGCACACTGGGCCCACCCCAGTGTGCCAAAACCTGCTGTGGTGTTTCTGACACTGGGATGCCCACTCCCATGTCGGATGTGCCCCCAACAAATCCTCCAACCTCAGGGTGCCCAATCCATGGCTTGGCATTGATCCCCACTCCCCAGTACTCTAGCACACTGGGAGCCTACCCCAGTGTGTTGAAATCCATAGTTTCCTGTAAAAGAAAACAGACCCACAGCATCTTTTTTTAAACCTGAAGACAAAGAAAATGGTCCCTCATCATTCCTGCCAGCCCCTCCCCAACCGCACCCTCCCTCTGCACACCCCATCTCCCCACACCCCTCACCTGATACTTACCTCCGTAGTTCAAAGCGTAGCAATCTTCAGTGGACCAGGAACATGTCTGCACTCTTCAAAGCCAACCATAAACTGAAGAAATGACGGTAAATCCTATAATGGCACTGAATGGGGGTGGAGGTCCAACTTTGTTGATATATCAGCCATTTTGGGAGTTTTGGTCCCAAATTTTCAACATGGGGTTCTTGAACCCCACCTCATGAACACAGTCACTGTCATTTTGTTTCTCAGTCCCAAAGGTGATTTCACAGTCACTGAGTGGAATCACCTTTCTGGACCAATTAACAAAACAACAGTGCCACTGTTCATGTGGGTCCCAAAAGCACATGTTGCTAATTTGTTGAAATAAATCCCAAAATGACTGCGTATTTGAGCATCTGTTGTGCAGTTTCTCACGCCTTCGTAATGTCATCAATATTTAAGATTTTTCACTACAAATTTCCAACATTACCATATTTTCATACCCTCTTATGAACAGTACAGCTGTCATTTTGTGTATCCTTCCCAAATGTGTTTTGCACCTGTGGCGCAGAATGGCGCGTCACTGTGTGAAATCAATTTTGGAACAGATTAATGAAATTCCAATGCCACTGTTCATGAAGGGAGGACCTACAAAGGTCATGTTGAAAATGTGGTGAAAACATTCAAAAAATGATCATGCGTTATGAGCGTGCATTGCACAGTTTTTACGCACACTCATAACTTCACCACTTTACCACTTTTTCATATTTTCACTCAAGATTTTCAACATTGCCATTTCTTCATACCTCCTCATAAACACCACAGCTGTCATTTTCACATCCTGTCCAAATGTGTTTTCACACTTGTTGCGCTGAATGGCACACTCACTGTGCGAAATTACCTTTTGGATTGAGTAAGAAACTTATACTGCCACTGTTCATGAGGTGGGGCCCATGTTGAAAAGCCCATGTTGAAAATTCAGAGCAAAAATACCAATAAACACCTGGGGCATTAGGGTTTCCAACCATAACGCCCACCCTTAAAATGCAAGGCCAAGGAATATATGCAGAAAAATATGGGAGGCATGTACAACAGCAATAGCAACAGTGAACTCTCAGCATTGACAAATGCTTGTTTGTCATTGGCACCTCATGTTCACAGAGCACCCTGTGTTTTTTAGCATAAATAGATATTTGGAGACCAGTGTTATGCTCAGAAATGTTCATATTCATACAAAGTAGGGTGGAGGAAGATACCTGTTCACTTTACTGATAAGTAGGGAATTTGTATTTTTTCTTTAACAATCATTCCTGACTATGGGACTTTCACCATCCCCATTTGCACCAATTCACAACTGGCCCAATGATTTACACTGTAGTCTAGTAACTGAGGACACTCACCATGACTAAGTTCTGTCATTGTGCATGTCAATTTTAGTGATGGTGCAATGGGGTGCCTCTTTGAAGCCCAAATTTGAGTAGCCAGTGACTGTGTATTGGTCCTTCTAATGCCTATTTACTCTTTATTTTCTGTTTTTAGCATACATGTAATTTCACCATTTCCTCTTCCTTGCATTACAAAATACAACCTGAAAGCATGGAATCTGATGAATTACTCACAAAACAAAAGCAATACTGGTCATACAGCCTTTGTTTATTTCATGTACCTTATATTTTGAATTTCTTCCTAGCATTTCTAAACAATTATTAGCTGAGGATGGCTTTGGGGACAAAGAAGTAATCTCTACACTTATTCGTTTGATTATTACAACTTATTTGTTGCACTATATTATGTAAGCTTGTATTTTACTTCAAATTTATTACATTTTATACTAGTGTTATACGTGTCAGCCAGGGGGATGGTGGTGGTATAGGTGGTGGGGTACTGCTCCCACCAGGACTACTATTGTGGGATAGAAAATAAATTTGATGCATGCATCCCACTGAGTCACAGAGAAACCATCGGATAGCAGCAAAGGAACATGTTCTGGCGGCCAGGGGTGAAGAATTGGCAAGCCAGATCAGAGCTGCAAGTGACCATGCAGCTCTCCTGGCCCTAGGATTTAGCACAAAGGAAAAAAAGTAATCATGATGTTGGCTGCCATCACTCATTTCCTGCCCCCCAAGCTAAATATGAGTCTCCATGGATGCCTCTCCCAGGAGGCCCCATCAAGGGGAAAGCCATGAGGCTAAGTTGAGTGGAGTGCAACTCCTTGGAAAGAGGATGTAGTACTTCTGGCAGTGGATAAAAATGAAGATGCAAAGAAAAAAATGAACAACAACCAAACAAACAAACCTCAAATAAATGAATGTAAAAATACTGACGGAAGACAGATATTGGGAAACCCTGAACTGCAATGACTCTATCATATCTGACCCCTTTCAGTACCCTCCTCCCTCTATTGCCTTTCAAAAGCTTTAAATGCAATCAGCTCAACTTTTAAATATAAATTAGCATATGGCAACGTTACATATATAGTCATGAAGCCCAAGTGGAACACCACAACAAACAATTTAAAATAGTTTCCTAATCACCTCACACAACACTGTATTTTAATAAGTTTTAAATGTTCTTAAACAGAATTAACAAAGGCAAAATAATTATGGAAACAGAATATCCTGATGATGAGGCTAGTATACACATACATTTTACTTCACATAATACAATTAAAAAAATCATATCTTTTAATCCTTGCATATTTGTACAGGCTACATACATCTGTTACTCTAAAACTGGGATTTTTATGGGTAAGTCCTTTTTGGTCCACAGTTGCTTACATTAGAATCTGTTAATAATTGACAACTCGCAGAGAGCTAGGATTTGCAGGAGAGATAAAATACTGCTATCCAGCAGCGGTTCATTTCTGGCTTGATAGTAAATTGATCAGCAGTGTCCTACTAATCCAGATTTCTTGCATGCTATAAAACATTTATGTCTGCCTGTCACTGTTCTGAAGTAGTGTTGTTTACTTGCACAATGAAACAAAGAATACAACTGCAGACAAAGAATGACGACGTTCCTCTTACTTTTCCTGCAGTGTCCATGTTGCTCCCCTTCAGTAGTTACTTAGTACAGCTTGGTGCAGGATGTTGAAACTGTGAACTTCACCCAACTAGGCAAGGCTGTCTCTGAAAAGGAACATATATATACGCTGCTGCTATCGACAGTTCTTTCTTCAAGCCCTGCCCACTGAGGATAAGCAGCACGATTTTGCTGTTTGACCAAGAAACACACATTTGTAGACCATGAAAGTCTGTAAACAAGCAAAACAGCTGGAAGTTATTCTCAGGTCATAATTCATATTGGCTGAATCTGTGGGCGTGAACTGAACACATCATGTACAGTAAAAGAATTTGTGCTCATTCTGTTTTTTTTTTTCTTCTACTTTTGAGGAAAATATTAATGCTGTTAAATTGCACCAGCACAGAGTGTACCAAAAGATGTAGAACACCCATAAACTTTTTACGTAAATTAATCTCTTTATTTAGCAGCAGAGTGCTGATTTTCTTTTATCCATTATTGATGCCCTTTACCAGGCACCCTCCTTCATTCTCGGCCTTCCCATCTCATCACCCACCTTTCCTAGGGTTTATCTCAGGGAGAGGAGCACACTGGGATTTCCTCTGTATGGGCCTGGAAGGCTCCACCTCCTGAGCACAATTCAGAGTCTCAGGGCCCTGCCTAGTTGGTGGTATGGGGCTCATGGGGTGAGGCAGTCATCAAGAACAGCTGCGTATTTTCTTCCCAGGGCTGCCCAACATGACATGATGCACAGTGCATGCCAGCATCTGAGATTGAGCCCTCCCTTAATGAGGCAATCACTGCTGTGCTGTCTTCCAGCAGGTGCCAAGCTTGTAGTGGGATGCCTTAGCCCTCCCGAGGGAGAAGAGTTGTCCATGAGAAGCTCCATCTTTTCTCCCCAGCTGACCCTTGAGTGATCCATGTCTACTCCCAAACTTGGGTTGCCAGAGTTGTGAGTGGTAGTGCTACAGGGCTGGCTCCAGGGTTTGATTATTGACCCACTGTAGGGTCATAACTGGGCATTAGTACCCTCCATAGCATCTTCTCTCCTGCTTCCCTATTTAGATGATAAGTTAGTGCACATACAACATTGATATTGACACTCTTGTATTGAGGTGGGTCTGCTGGGAAATAGAACTACTAGAATACCCTCCCACTGCCTTAGCAGGTGATGGATGCTCTTTTGTGAGTAGAGGTCCCCATCACCCATCTTTGTGTAGACAACTGTAAATCTTATAGCTAAAAGACAAGTACAACTTGCAGATAAGTTAGAGCACCTGTACAGATTTTTTGGAGGGGGCTAGGTTGACATTATCCCTGAAACTGAATTAGTTTACATCCCTGATAATTTTACTGCTTACCACCTACAATGGAGATACTGTATACAGTATTCTTTAGGACATTATTACATTGGATAACTTACTTGTAATTAATATGGCCTCATATCTTTTATGTGTGCATTAAAAGAGCTAGCAAAGTTTTTCTTTTAAATGTAGGCCCCAGTTTTCATTGTTATAATCCGCATCATTATGATAGGTGTGGCTTGGATTTACTTGTCTTTCTGGAGCTAATGTGAAGTGCTGCTTTAAAAAGTTGAAAAGTAAATAAAAAATGTTTCTTTTCTACTTAATTGAACATTTTGGCAGCCCCATAAATTAGGTGTGGGGCTGCTCAGATGGACCTTCCCTATCAATTCATGTACTCAAAGTCGATATTCACACCTTGTGCAGAATTGTGGCTAGAGAATCTCTTATTGTATTGGGAATGGATTGTAGATTTTATTTTATTTATTTTTATTTATAAATTGGTGACTGTGAAAAGCGCAGAGAGCCCAGGCTGAGTTCAGGAGTGGCCATGGGGAAGCAGTACATGGGAGCCAGACTACAAAATATGTAATGGTACAATGAATAGAGAATCATACCTGAAAATACATGTAAGTAAAGTAAACAGTCACAATTCACAGCAGCAGTGGTGCAAAAGGAATACATAGTGCAAATAAGATACAGATGAAGCAGAGCTCAATATACAATATGTTACAAAGGCAACAGTGACAAAAGGAAGGCTACATGGGGAAAAGTGGTGTATTAGTGTAAGAGAATTAGAGGGAGGATGCCTGAGGGGCAAGCTCTGGGCTGCTTTTAAACTGGGAGGGAGGCCATTCAGATGAGGAGCAGAAGTGACAGAGGTCAGGAAAACAACAAAGATAGGAAATCCTCAAGTGTATGGAGGGAGGAGGAGGTAGATATTTAGAGAAGGCTGGGAAAGAGCTATGAAGGGGAACCGCAGGATATTAGGTACAGACATAGGAAGGAACTGTGCGGTCCTATAGGAACTGCTTAAAAGAGAGGTAGGAGGGCAAGTGGAGAAGGTAAAGAGGTAGGATATGAGCTGAATCACAGAATTACAGAGCTGTCCACAGATTCAGTTATCTGAGTCACAGTTCCATGCTTTTATGTTCCTGCTATTCATTGAACATAGAAATTAGAGGAGAGAGTAGACTTCATGAGGTAATTTTGTTTAGGAGATATAGCAGCATTGTTTAATCAGGATGTATTGCTTTGTGGACTGTATAATAAAGGAAGGAATATTCAGTGGAAAACAATTGGAGGCAGTGTAGCCAGTGGTTATGGTCAAAATCTACTAAAAGTATCAGTAGATTCCAGAGCCACTTACTACAGTAACTAGTATCAACTTGGCTCCCTAACAATTCTTAAAACTTGTGTGCAGGAGATTTGTTACCAGTTGAGCCTTGTTTGATTTGACAAATTAAATGACTCTTTTGAAACTTAAATATTTTTGTGAATGGGTGGGAACTGTTAGCCATTTCTCTAAGTCAAGTGGAGAAACTGGACAATGGCTTAGGTTAACAGTAAGGGCAGGCCTTGATGGTTTGCAAGCATCTCCTATCCCAACATGCTTTCTATTTGCATATGAAGATATCATGCAGTTCTTTTTATTAACTTTATTTGAAGAGAAGTAGGATAAATACAAAGATAAACAAAAGTAAATAATACAAGAGAATTAGCAAAATAAAGGATAATCAAATAGCAACTGCCTATTTGAAAAGATGATATGCACAGTGTAATACTAGAGAAGAATATTAATACACAAAGAGCTGGTGGGAATTGTCATTGCACAGTCATTTTTCTAATTCACGCATGGAAAATGAATAAAGACTTTGAACTAACAGAAGTGGCACATGATTATCCAAAGCTTCACCCATCCCACATGACTTCTGTCTTTCATTTAAGACAAGAGACCTTATTTGCCAAGATATGCTCTCCCATTTTGTGCCCATGGCAAACAGCTTTTGAAAGTAGGTCACAAGACATCATGCATTTACAGTAGATGAATAGCTTTTTCATCTGACGTGACTCATTGCCACTTTCTGATATCAATTCACATCTTTTACAACTGATCATTTTTCTAGCGTGACTGTTTTAATATATTATAAATGCCATTATATTATATTATATTATATTATATTATATTATATTATATTATATTATATTATATTATATTTGTAAGAATAGAATGAGTCAGCATCAAGCCAGTCAGCCCCACTATTATTCAATTATTTTATCTATTTTATCCCTTTGTTATCTTTTACTGCTATCATACTTATCAAGACCCTTTAAATGCTATTGTATTCTCTGCCTTCACTACATAATATGGTAGCATGCTCTATAATGGTATAATGTGATAGTACCTCACCCCCAGTTTTCCATTTACCTACCTTCTCCTCCCTCCTCTACATCTTTCAGCTCTATAACACTTTTTCTTAACCCACTCCCTACCCCCAATTACTTGACAATGGCCTCACTTGGTTGAAAGCTCCACCTCTCCCCACCTCAGACAATGCCACCTGCCTGCGCTAATGTGATAGTACCTTGCCCACAGTTTTCTATTTACCTACCCCATCTACATCTTTCTGTTATATACCACTTTTCTTAACCCGCTCCCCTACCCCAATTACCTGATGATGGCCTCACTTGGTTGAAAGCTCCACCTCTCTCCTACCTCAGACGATGCCACCTTCGCAGATCCCCCAACCCCTCTTATCTAATCAGTCTATCTGTTATTATTTACTAATTTGATGTGTATAAGTTCAACTTTTACTATTACTGCCTGTGTATATGCTTCAATGTTTTTTCTTTTTTTTTCTCTGTAAACTTTGTATTTTTGTAATGTTTGTTCAACAGTGATGTGGAACCTTTGAAATGAGTCCTTGGTCAAAGGTATTAATCCCAAACTGAAATAAATAAATAATTTATAAAGAATTGCATTTACCATTTAATCTGACTCCATTCCATTTTCTGCAGTTTCCCATGACCACTGGTCTTGCTATGATCAATAACTGCCCAGAAATCTTCACTATTGACTCCACTGCATTCCACTTACCATTTGGACATTCATTCCTTTCTGTTCTGTCTAGCTTGTCTACCTGCCCCACAGTATGGTGAACAAAAACTGGGCAACTATAGCATGGCAAACTGAAACTGGGCACAATATTCCAGGTATGACCTCATGTGCATTCTGTTGAGTGGCAGCATTACCACCCATGATCTGCTTACAAGTCTGCTTATTATAGTTCCTATGGTGGCATTAGCGGTTTGTCTTACTTAAGGGACTTGCTTTATGGGAACTGATTAGTGCTTTGGTTATTAAATATAATCACCCCAAGTCCTTTCACTGTCCATTGTCCAGGGCATGGCCCTGTAGCATGTACAGCCTTCTCAGATTTCCATTTGCAAAGTGCTTTACCTTGCACTTGTCCACTATACATTAAAACTTATCTACAAGTCACTCACCCACCTAGCTAACCTTATGTCTTCCTATAATACTCTGGCTGTTTCCTTTCTATCATCAGGTCTCCTGATTGTCGTGCCATAGGCAAAATTTGCAAGCAACCTGATTAGTCTATGGTCTGAAACATAGATTTACTGAATAGACAGTTAAGGAGAGGTAAGGAGTTTTGTCCATCTAGTTTATCCTGTGCTAAATGCCTACCCAGACTGACAAGCTCATTGACTAAATTTCAGTACATTGGGGATTGCCTTTATTCATGACAACTCCTCTGCACTAGTTTCATTTATTCTAGAAACATGAGATGGAGTCTGCATTCACTAACTCCTCCAGATGCCTGTTCCATCTATCCAACATCATCTCAGTACAGAAGAACTTCTTCCTATTCTTTCTGAACCCCCTCCCCATCTCAAGTTGTGACTAGGGGTGTGCATGGTGCCAGGTCAAAGATTTGGGTTGGCTGAGTTTTGCTGGCCTGATACAATGGTTTAGAATTGGGTCACAGTTGGTCTGACCTGTTTTTGACCTGGCCACTTGCAAAAATGTTCTTTAAATGTTCTTTTTTCCTTTTAAAAATGCACAGAGAGAATAGGGCTGTTAAAAAGGATAGATGAAAATGTGAAGCATTTAAAAATGGAATGCTAGAGGCTGCAGAATGTTTCATTTGAAAGGTGTCAAAGGGAAACAAGCAAGAGGCACAATGCAGTTCACAGCAGAAATAAAGAACGATAAGAGCCAAGAGGAGGGTGCTCATGAAATATAATGAAAGCCAAAGAGGGGATATAGAGGAGTAGTACCTGGAGGTACCTAAAGGTAGCTAGCTTAAGGTCAGGAGGCCAAGGCAGAGATGGAACTCAGACTACCAAGGGGAAGCTGTGAGGCAAGGGAAAAACATTCTTCAGATACATACAAGAGAATGGAAAGGTCAAAGAGGGCATAGCAAAGCTTAAGAGGGATGAAGAATGGGAGAAGGTGGCAAAGATAAAGTAGAGATCCTGAATAAATATTTTCTATATCAATAAGGGGAAAGAGGGTCTGCTGCCAGAATGTATGGCAAGGATGAAAAGAAGAGGGTAAAGCAACATGGGCAAAATAATGGGGAAAAGCTAAAAAGGTTGAAAGTAGATAAATCAATGGAGCCTGATGGCTTATACGTTGGATGCTCAAAGAGGCCATGGATGTAATAGCAGCACCACTTGTAGACATATCCAACTGCCCTCTGATCACAGGGTGGTCCTTATAGACTAGTTGGGCTTTCAGAAAAGCTAACTGTAATAGGCAATTTTTTGTTAAAAGTTGGTAAGAAGTCTTTTAAGATAATTAGAGTGTGCTGAATCCAAATATGGTTGTTACCAAGCTGTATGTTGTGTATTAAGGCCTCTACAAAGAGAACAAAGTAACACACGGAAATCACTGAAGTGTAAATCTTTATTTCCTTTTCATTTAGGATTGACATACTTCAGTTGGATCGCACTGAGCATGCAATAAAAGTGATCAAATAATATGCACAACCTTTTATAATGCTATTGAATTTCAGTTTCTTATTTGCAAGAGGTACTAGAAATATTTTAATATGTTATACAACCATGAAAGGGCATGTGTACATGGCTCTTATAACCTGAGCATTAGCACCTTGAAACAGAAGTATACAGGCTGCATCAACCGTCAGAAATGCAACACAGAATCTCAAAACACCTGGTTTTAAAACAAGTGAAAATATTTTCTTGACTGAAAATTGAATGAATGTTTTAATGCACACAAGCACACTGTTGTACTACCTCAAGAAATGTTGGTATACAGTAGCAGACTAAATCAACATCTTAGTAGGTTACTTATTATGACATATCTACTTGTTTGATAATACTGTCCTTAAGCACTGTCAGGTACATTGATATAACCTTGTTCTAGTTCTCTACATTTGCATGCTCCTGTACAGACAAGTCGTGCTGTCCTGCACCTGCATTCTGACTTCTGCACCTTGTTGTACAGCCACAGAATACTGCCTCAATGCAGTCTGTTTGTATTAGTGGCAATGACATGAGCTGTGCCACCAGACATCCGTCCTCCTGTTTCCACCCCATTGTAGTTAGAGGAGGAAGTACTGGTTTTGGGCAGTGGGCCTGTCTCCAAACTAATGCATGGTAATGAGCTCTCTGAATGTGGAAGAAAAAAGCATCACAGATAGAGCTTCTGATGACATAGCGGTGAACAAAATGACATGTGCTTTGTCAGTGCTGTGGACCTCTGGCAGCCATATATCTTACAAATAAATTCTTCTGCACCTTTCACCTTCTCTGAGTGCAAATCACCCTGTCCAAGGTGTGTTAGAAGCTGATGGTGTTGCTGAAAAACTTTTCATGAGGTTTTCTTCTTGTGTCCAGTAATAAAGAGCATCACTACCAGTCAGGGCATGAAATGGGAGCAGAGTTTCCAGAACAGTGGGTCCATATTGTAGTTTCTCACAAATGGCATGCATAGGAAAGTACTTTGGTTCCTTTGATGTGCTGACTTTCATCCAAAGCTGCCTGCATGTCATTTTGCTATAGTGAGCTAGCAAAAGAATAAGCACATCAGTGTCCCTGGCTGCAACAACCACACTGTCGGCATCAATGTGGACACAGTGTAAAACCATTCTTGTGTCTGCTTATTCCTGATGCGCACACAGCTGATTGGTGTCAACTGTTGCTGTTGAGCACCATACTTCAAGCCTCATCCTGAAAGCCACCAGCCAGAATGAGGATTTTATCATGTGGTGCTTGTGTCATTAGTTGCTCAGACAGAAATATTGCAAGGTTCTCCTTATTTTCTGGAAGTGCAATGAAATTCATCCAGTTATGTGGTAGAGCTACATAACTGCCTTTCTCAGTCTTTGGTTGGTATTGTACCTTCTGAGCATTTTTGCCTTGTACCATCCTTAATAGATTCCTTGTAGTAGCTGTCAAACAGCGTCTATTCTGTGGAAGTTTGCTCCAGTCCTAAGTACTGTTTTTACAAATGTGTCTGCAAGGTCTCCAAATGTTTTGGCTCTGGATGGCTTTCCTATGGCTTGTACCAAAGCCTCTGCATCTATCACAAGACAGCTTCTCCCAACGGAGTAACTTCTGGTGGGCAGTGGACATCAGCTGTCAGTACATCATCCAGTATTGCTTTTGTACCTGTTCTTAGACTGCCATTTGTCTGTGCTAATGCCAAAGAGACAGGCATTAACTCACTTTTCAAAATGTGTTGCAAATTCACAGTGCTGTTGGCTTCATAGACTGTGATTAGTCGCCTTCACGGTTAAGGCTTTTCCATTGACTTCTTTCCTCACCTCATATAGCATGGAAAAAGTTGGAGCATTATTTTTAGCAGTGGATCATGATTGTGTACACATTCAGACTCCCCTCTTGTGTCATAAACCATTTCTCCACAAAACTGTCAAGTTGCAGTTGTCCTAGGCTCTTTGCATTGAACAGCATGTCTTGTGTGGCTTCAGTAGCCAGATCTTTTGTTGCAGTATTTTACAAAGAAGTGGGTGGTTTCTCCCTAGAGAAATCTTGAACCATTGAAGTGTTCAGAAGAGTGCATCCTCATCTTCATTGTCACTTTGCTTCCTTGCCTTTCTTGACTCATTGTGAATAAGTTGGTCATCCAAGCCAACATGGAACATGGCTGTGGTGTCTGCTGTGATATGGGCTCTCTGGTTGTAAGACAATGCCCATCTGCTGAGGGCTAAGCAAATCATGGTGATGCCTACAATTCCACCTCCTTTGTTTCCAATGCCATTAAGTCATTCTTGGCTCTGATCAGGGTACACTTGTTGAACTTCTGACATTGTCTCTTGACAACAAAGTTCCTTTGCTGGAACTCCTTGAGCACTTGAGCCAGTAGTAGTTGATGCATTTCTGTGATGTATATGGCACCGCATCTTGCATAGTTTGCATAGTCATATTTCATGAAGAATGGCAGCATACATTTGAAGGAAAGAGATGCAGTTCCCAATTTCCTTCCCTCTGGGCATGGTTGAACCTGACCAGTAGTGCCACCATTTCCATGTACTGCCACCAAAACCTGAAGTTCACACTACTCTTCACCTTTGCTGGTCACAAATGTGGAGGTGAGATTTCAAAATCTTTGTGAAGTAAGAACTGACATGACCTCACCATAAGAATGTGACTGATCAGCTTTGTGATATCCTCTTGGAGCTCTTGATCATGTGCTGCTATAAAGTCCAAGAGCTGTGGAAGAAGCAGGCACCACAGTGCTTGAAATGTCAGTTTGTGGGCCCACATCACCCTGGTATATGACTTGCCATTCATAGGTTGTTCTGTTGAGTTTGGTCTAAGAACTCTACTTCCAATCTAGGTATCTGCTAGCCCTGAATCCTGGCCTATAACATTTTGAAAGTCATTAGGATATAGAGGCCTCCTAATTGTGGAATAAGATACTTTCTGTACCCTGGTGTGGCCAATTTAGTTCCATCAGTTTACAGTACAAGGCTTCATCAACAGTCAGAACCACATACTGCTGCCCAAGCACTGATGACACATGTTTGCATCTCTGTACAATAGTATTGAGGGTATCTAGCTTATGAGCAGGGGCTTGCATGATTGGCATACTGTATATCCAATTGTACAGTATAAGTCACATTAAACTGTCCCACCAATGAGTTAGTTTAGCATTGTTTTTACAATTGACAATGCACTGGCACTCATAGTGCATTATTTTTCAATGCTTAACCAGCTAAAAAGCAATGTTTGTAAAATGTTTTAAATCTCAGTTGGAAGGCATCTGTAGCCCAGTCACAGTGCAATGCAAATCTGCATTTTAACTCTTAAGAAACAGTTTGTGCAGGGAGTTGTGCTGGATCCAGCAACACTAATTAACTCACTCAGAAATGGTAAAAGAACTCATTGGAGGAACAGTTTAATGTGACTTGTACCTAATTATTTCTAGTTCTGTTGTAATGTGCAATTGGTTGAAATGTGTCCATCCACACCTTGGGTTCTTATTTTTCGTTTAATGATAAAGGCCATATCAAAAGCTCTTGCCGCACTGAAGCTTTGCAGTTTCTTCAGATTCAAGTACCACTCTTTGTAAACAGTCCTTGAATACTGGTTTAGCTTTATCATCTCTAGATTGGCTGGTATGATTGTGTTGATTGCATCAGGAACATTGAGTGTGCCATTGTTTGATGGCTGTATATCATTCATCATCAAAGAAAGAAATTTAATTATCTTCCTCAAAAGTTTTCTATACACTCCATGTAATTAAACCATGGAATACCCTATCTATAGATGTGATTGTTAGCAGTTCCAAATCTATTTTAAAACAAGGCTTGATAAGTTTATTCTAGCTGGATCAATTTGTAGCTATTAATAGTAACAAGAGCAATTATGGGCCTCATTGACTCTCTAGCTCTGAATTGATCTTAGTGTGTTTTAGTATGATTAATATGAGATCAGGAGCTGGTCCTCTTTGCTAAGCAGTGACTTGGGTTGCATGGAATGTATTTTGCCATCCAGAGAAGCATCATTTATGTCAATATTGTCAGTTGTATAGTGAACAAACTTCCTGGGAACCAAGTTTGCAGGAATAACAGCACCATTTCTCAGCATTCTTAGTTTGTAGGGTTTACTCTGCTAGGGCTGTGTCCACCTTTAGGATTCATTCTTAACCAATGCAGTGGCCAGCCTTTGAAAAACTGAACAAGTTGTTTTGACCTTGTTGCCTGATGGAGGGTGTACCCAAGACCAATATGTCTTGGTGTTCATTTCTTTCCACCACTCACACCATATACAATGTCTTGAGCTACCCTAAGCACCTTGAATTTCACTGATTCTTGTTTCTCAAGGTTCTTCTCATAAGCATCACCCTCAAGAGAGATGGCCTCCCTACAGCAGGTGGAGGAACAATAGACTATCTGGAATGCAAGCAGCTGCAGCATCCTCACTGACATTGAAACCTTTGTGGCCAGGGTGTGACAAAGAATCTCCCCAAATTTTCAATGCAACATGTACAGGTGGCAGAAATGTCTTCTTGGGTATGGTAAATGGGGATGGCCATCTCATCATCTTGGCAAGAATCTGTCAATTGTGGGATGGGTACATACTTATACTTGACTGGAACTAAGAGTGTTTGTCTCTCAGCTGGAGACCGATTAGGCAATGAAAGGAACTGAAATAAATCCCCAATATGAGCTTGGAGTTTTCCTTGAATGATGATCTATAAACTGATGTAGGAGTGTGGAATTTCAATGCCAGTTTCCTTTGCAGGATTGCAATGATGTTGCCAAACCTCAGGTAGCTCAAAACATGGCCTTGATTGCCTGCATGCTGAAGCTCATTTTGAAGCCAAACCATTGCTGTGTCAGTAATTTTGGTACCCCACTCTTTTCATCACAGACCTCATAAATGGGATGTAACAAGTCAGGTGGTACTTGCCTTCAGCAGCTATGAGGTCATTTACTCCAGCTAAATGAACACACGTTTTGTGGTAAAATACAACTGCCTTCATTATCTGTTCATACATCTTGAATGTGATTGCAGAGATGAGTCTCGTTTAGGGTGCATTTCTTGACAAAACATGCAGCAGCTCCAATCCATAGGTTTCACAGAATTGGACTGTCTTGCATTACGGATAATGGTGTCTTTATTGGAATCACTACAGTTTGCCACAATTATACATCAGTTGCAGATGCTCTTGCTTTCTGTAACCTCTGGTTTTGCCTTTGTCAGTGTATTGGGCATAGCAATTTCTGTGCTGCATGACTGATACTGTCTGTTCTGAATGAAGATGGACTCAATTCTGTCAATGGCCTCTCTGTATTTGACATCCTGCAGTTTCTTTCTAATGGCTGCTGCCTCCTTATTCTATGCAATCCTTGTTAACCTGCTTTACTTGATTCATGGCAAATAATGCAGAGACTGCAGAAAATGGTGAAGATCTTTTGAGACTTACTACAAGTTCCATGGTTCACCTGTAACAGTAACCAATATGAGTGTCATAAACCACCACCTCATCTAACTACTGTTGGTCTCTCTATTTGTGAAAAATACCATCACCATCACTTCTATGTTAATTCTAATCTAACTACAAAGCATAATGTACTATTGAACAAATACTAAGCATGCAAGAAAATGAGAAAATTATTTCACATATTACAGGAAAAATAACTTCTGTTTTATGATTAACGTTTTCTAATATTACGATATATGGATGACTAAATGCTATAAAAGTTGCATATTAGGGTGCAATAGGTGTTAAAACCATGATTTGTGTCTTCTCATGTCTATTCTTAATAGACTGAAAAGTAAGTATGCCAAACAGTTTGATTTTGCTGACAAGTTCATGCACATGCTGGTGTTATCTGAAACAGTTCTGGTAAATTTTATTTCCATATTTATTTGCAGGTTTGAAGGTCTAAACATCAAAATTCAGCTTGTAACAAGCACATACGAAATCAGGTTCAAATTATGATACAAAACGTTGTTACCAGCTTTTAACAAAAATGCTTCTGGACCCCTTATAGAGGATTGATTCTGAGATTTATGCCTAGTCTATTAGAGATTGGAGAACAGCAGGCATGGTTCATCTGCACAACAATGGAAGGAAAGATGAGCGAGGCAACTACAGAAGTGTGGGCCTGATGTCTATAGTAAGGAAGGTAATGAAGTCCATACTGAGGAGGAACCAGTGGAATTCCTAGAGACGAAATGGGCTACAGGATCCCAGGCAGCATGGGTTTATGAAGGGTATGTCTTGTCAGACAAACATAATTTGCTTCCTCGACTGGGTGACCAGAGTGGCCGACAAGGAACAATAAGTCAATATAGATCACTTAGATTTTAGCAAGGCCTTTGACTCAGTCCCCATTGGAGACCAGTCAAAGCTAAGGGACTTAGGGTGAAAAAAAATTGATGACTCCGTGGAAAGCTGGCTGAGGGAAGAACACAAAGGGCATAGTAAATGGGAGTTATCAGAAGTTAGTGAGATTACGAGCACATAGTACCATAGGGATCATTGTTGGGCCCTGTATTTTTCAATGTATTCATTTGCAACATAGGGGAAGGCATAAAGGGCAAGGTTCACCTTTTGCAGACAAAGATCTGTGTAATATTTAAGTTAGACTCAAAACTGTTTTTCAGAAACAAATTTTAGTGCTCAGATTGGGTATTAATAAGCCACCTAAATACTCTGGTCAATGTGTTGTGGCCATGAAGGCCACTTTCTCAGGGTCCATGGTGATCTAGAAGGGCTCTGCTTTATTTATCTTACCAGCTTGATACTTATTCACCTTGGGTATTCCTGTTTACAGAAAGGTATTGCTCAGCTGCATCTGGACTCCATTCATAAGGCTGCCTGGAATGCTCTTCCATTGCTGCTCTTATCTGCTTTAGATAACCCACTCACTACTCTGCTCTGGTAATTAGACTGTTACCTGGGGCAGAGTAGTTATATTGGAGTAGTGGTGTGTGCAAACTCAAAGAATTTGCTCCATGTAGTATTCTTGCTAATCCTTTCCCATTTCACAAATTACTATGCTGGGTGAAATCCACATAGCACGATTATGGCCACTTCACAATGTGGAGTGCACTTCACCAACAGCAGATTGGATGTCGAAGTACCTTTGCTGCACTGCAGACTTTGTGTGCAAATTTTGCCGCAACAGGCAAAGTTTGCAATGTATTGTGGGATGGAGATCACATGTGGCTGAACAGCCAACAGAAAGCTGATGGGACATTTCTCTGTGCGGTGTTAAAGGCTCTGGAGAAGGACACAGCAACTAGTGATTCTGAAGAGATTGTGGAGGATAAACCTAAATATTTCTTGTTGAAACATTTTCAAACTTGTTGCGTGTACTACATTATTGTGTTACATAAATTTTTTGTTTCTAGTCTGAGTGTGGTGATTGTGACTGTCTGTGTGAGTGTTTGTGATTTAATGAGTTTTGATTTGAATACCTTCCTTCCCCCACACCCACCCACCTTGTGGTTTGCAATCCCCTCCCTTCATCTTTCTAAGCCATTGGGCTTTGAAAATCCAAGAAAAACCCACCTATCCTACAAGTCGATGTTGTTGTCCCCCAACATTTTGAACAGCAGTGATATAATTCCTAGTGCGTTTAGTAGTTAGAAATACAGCTATTTACCCAAGTAGCCTACCCGTCCTGTTGTTGTACCCTCATTTGCTGTGAGAAATAGGGTCCAAAAGTATCAGTTTTCCAGACTGAATTTTCCTGTGTTTGTGAACACCATTGGTATCCCAGCCTGTGGTGTAGAACTGCCCTGTTGGCAAAGTACAAGCTTTAGAAATCCAGCTATTCACCCGACTAGCCAACCCAACCTGTTGTTGTACCTCACGTGTGCTGTGAGAAATAGGGTCCAAAAATCTCAGTTTTCAGACTGAATATTCCTGTATTTGACTGAATTTTCCTCTGTTTGTAAACACCAGTGGTATCCCAGCCTGTGGTGTAGTACTGCTCTGTTGACAAAGTACAAGCTTTACAAATCCAGTTATTTATTGGGGTACCATACCCGACCTGTTGTTGTACCCTCGTGTGATGTGAGAAATAGCATCCAAAAATATCAGTGTTCGGTCTGAATTTTCCTGTATTTGACTAAATTTTCCTCTGTTTTGAAAAGAGTGGTATCCTCCCAGCCTGTGGTGTAGTACTGCCCTGTTGACAAAGTCAAACATGCTCCATGATTTAGAAATCCAGCTATTCAGCTGGTAGCCTACCAACCTGTTGTTGTACCACCATTGTGTGCTGTGAAAAATAGGGTCCAAAATGTCACTTGTCCATGTTGCAAAACATTAATAAAGAAGAATGCCACCAAAGAGAAACAAGAAAGGGAGAGGAGGGAGTCATGCAGGCAAGACTTTAGCATCGTTTGTGAAAAGTGGTGCAACTGAAATTATGAATGAAGGACTGTCTTCTGACATGGTGTTGCCATCAAAAACAAAATCTAAGTGCTCTGGGATGGGTACTGCTAGCAGTAGTGCCAGAGTATTTACCAGTGGCTTCCCTGCATCTAAATTTTTCTGCACCCTTTGTGGCAGCCATAGTAGTGGGTGAGGGTAAAGTGGGAGGTTGCAATAGTGTAAGCGGCCTGAAAATTACACTAGAAGCAGTGTCTCATAAAGATAAGGTGGAGCATGTTTCCATCTCCATTGTTGCTGGTGGTGGTGGTGGTGTTCTGCGTGATACAGTTGAGGCAGCCATTGAGGGAATGTTGGAATCTCAAAAATGTGGGTGACACCACTAGGGCAACTGTAGCTGTGGAGGCGGGTACACAAACTGTTGAGATTGAGGTTCATGACTCTCAGGTTCTGCATGAGGAGGAGCATGTGGAGGACATCAGTGGATGGCATGCAGATGATGATGATGATGAAGTGTTGGATCCTATATAGGAACCGGAGAAGAAGAAGCAGAAAGGTGGTGACAGTGCAGGAGTTCTTAAGTGTAGCATTGATTTAACCAGCAAATGTCACACTGAAGGTCTTCCCCATACTATTCTTGATGTGATGAGACAGAGTCAAACCACAAAATCAGCATTATCCCCCTCTGTATTTCCACTCTGCTGTCCCATTCCAGCCATCAGGATAAAAGGGCTACAAAATCCCTTGTGTGGGACTTCTATGTGCTGGACCCAATAGATGAAACGGTGGCAGTATGTCAGCTTTGCCACACATGTGTCAGTAGGGGATGAAGGGCAGCCACCTAGGCACTGGTGGTCAGCACACTCCTTAAGAACTGACACCTCTCCTGTCTTAAACACCAGAAGGAAGCAGTTGCAGGTGGTCCTGCTCCCTCATCCTCATCTTCTTTACATGGTGCCACTGAGGGAGTACATAGTGGGGAGGAGGAGGAGGAGGTTGTGGAGGTGGTTTGCTACAGCCAGTGGGCATAGCAGCAGTGGCAGTTTCAGCAGTCCCCTCTCAGTCAGTCCACAGTAACACCATGGCCAACCCTGAAAACAACTAAAATGACGTGTGTCCCTTTATCAGCACCACATATTTCTCTTGAGTGAAATAGAACCCCTACTGGGCCACCGTGATGCGACCATCATTTGCCTGCCCAACACCCCCAAAATTACAGCCAACTCTGACAAGCATGTTTGAGCGACAGAGCAAATACCCTATGAATCATTCTATTGCATAGGAGTTTAGTATGGCTGAAGCAGAAATGCTCACACTCGACCTGCTCCCATTCTCCTTTGTTGAGAATGAAGGATTTAGAAGGTTTGCTGCTCGTGCATGTCCAAAGTGGAAGGTACCATCAGGACATACTTCACCAAATGTGTTCCTGAACTGTATGCCACATTAAAGGAGGTGGTGTTCCACACATTTAAGCATTCATCATCACCATCCATCCATCTTAGCACAGATATGTGGTCTAGTGGGAGAACAGCTGGCAGCTCCTATATGTGCATTATAGCACATTGGGCACAGGTACCGGGGTGGTCTTGGAATCTGGGTGTGGTGGAGGACAGTGCAGCAAGGCAGACTGTGGTGGTAGCAACATAATCAGTATTAGGCAGCATGCCACACTCACAAAGAAAAGCATGCTGATCCCACACAGGAGAAAATGCTTGATGTACTACTGGGTGAGACTGATGAGTGGCTTTACCCACAGTCAGTGAAAGCTGACTTCACTCATGGCGACAACGGCTCCAATGTTGTAAAATGCATAAGTGATGGTGGGTTTCTCAGGGTGCCATGCCTGGCACACTGCCTTAACCTCATGGTCCAGCAGTTTCTTAGCCTTCCTGATGTGAAGGATATCTTGTTGGTGGCCGCCGCATCTGTGCCCACTTTTCCCATTCTGGGAAGGCCTGTGACCAGCTATGCCAGCTTTAGAGAAAGAACAATCTGCCTCATCATCTCATGAAGTTGGATGTGGTGACCAGATGGAACTCTACACTGTACATGTTGGAGGGCTCTATGAGCAGTATAAAGCTGTGTCTGATTATCTGCTACTACACACCAGTCATGACAGTGCTGCAGTGTCCATGGCTCTCGCCACAGAACAATGGTGTTTAATGTATGGACTGATAATGATTCAGCATTCCTTTGAACATGCAACACAGGCAGTAGTGAGGACACTGCCTGTATCAGTCAGTCCATCCCTTTGGTACGTGTGCTGAGGCAGACACTGGTTAATGTGCAGCAATTGCTCGAGGCAGGCAGTGATAGTGACAGCTTGGCCTTGATGCAGCACATGCTCCACATGTTGGACTCTAACCCTCATATTGTTGGAATTCTGCAGTCTGAGGACTTTCACATTGTCACCATGCTTGACTCACGTTATAAGCATGGCCTTGAGTCTATACAGTACTGAGCGGTGGCCGTCAGAGGACAGAAAATCTTACCAACCTTCTTGTCAGAAGGGCCAGAGGGAACATATGCTCAAGACACATAGGGCACCAAGTGTTGTTGCTACCACCACCACCACCACCACAGGACTGTCAGCTTCACATGCCACAACTATGCAAACAGGCAGACAAAAACCAAAACTATCATCCCATTTGGGATGTTTTAAGCGAGTTGAGTCACACCCATGGAAGACCAGGATGAGTAGGAGCATGATGAGACAGCCAGACTCAGAGCAGCATGTCACATGGTTGACTGTTTCATGACTGAACAAAAACACCTTGCAATTGGTGATGAGCCATTATTGTACTGGGTGAGCAAGGTAACTGAGTGGCCTGCACTGATATCGGTGGTGATAAAATACCTTAACTGCCCTCCCTAGAGTGTCAGTGTTGAGCATGTGTTCAGTGCTGCAGGCGCCATTGTCGTGACTGGCAAACAAACCTGTCACCAGAGAATGTGGAAATTCTAACATTTATAAAAAATGAATACGGGCCACATTCCAGGCAAGACCATGACGTCCATGTTCCTATCACATCCTCCTGACAGTGGATCTTCTGAGGAAGGCGAAGAGACAGGTGGTGCTGTTGGCATAAAGCTGAAGTCATACACTAGTGACATTGATGTCGATGACTCAGTTCTGCAGCGTGGTACCCATTAGTGAGAACTCCAGTCTTGAGGACTGTGAGGGCTGCTTCGTTGAAGAGGTGATGCTTAAAGAAAACAATATTATGTGTGCTGTACCTCCTTTGCACGCCATTATATTCCCATATGACATTTCCGAATTTATGCCATTGTCATGATTGTCACTGTTCCCTTCTCAGAACTGTATGTGCTGCTACCTTTTGCCCGTTTACATGCGTCCTCAACCTGCCAACAAACAGCACATGCATGTAATGTACTGCAGTACTGGCAATGCCTGCTCCTTCCCACCACTGTCAACCAACACCAGCACCGCCTCAAATTACAAAGAAATGACTTCTTAACAGCCCAGCAAGCAATTCATGCTTTGGGTATCAAATCCAATAAAGACACGGCACTGCCTCTTGCTGCCCGCCACAGCCTTCTCTTCAGCTGGTTGTGTATATGATTTTGCTCTGTATTACACAGCATTATCCAGTCACTGCACTAGTGATGAAGCCATGGTCAGAGGAAACAAGACTGGGTATTCAGATCCTCCTGTATCACCTGTACTGACTTTCTCAATGTTAGTATGGCCAGCACCCATCCATTATGTTCTATATTTTCAAGTGAACAACCCCAGATGTCGAGCACCACCAAACACTTGTGTACTGGAAATGTGATTGAACAATAGTGGAGAATCTACGGTCATGAGTTCCAGACCACTGCATGAGGTAGACCCATGAGTAATTGAAACATCAGTTCAATTTATTTATTTATTTAGTTAGTTTGTTGACCAGGTAAGTGCACTAGACAAATCCTGCCTATTTTCAGGCAAGACCGGGAGAGGATACAGATGAGTGCCAACTGACCTTGGACCAGATTAAACTTGTCAAGTACCATCACAGACACTCACCTTGCAAGTCCTGCCACTGAGGACTGTGAAGGTAAGAAAGAGTCACTTGGCTTGCAGTCATCAGTCTCATTGCTTCTTCAGATTTATAATTGGCATGTGTTTTGCCTTTCTTTTGTTGTCCGTGCAGGTTAATGCATGTCCAACATCAGTCACCGCCTGAGTGGCATCGCACTGCCAGTAGTTTAGTCTGACATAAGCATAATCCTTTTTACTCTCCGATGGTCAATTTCTTTCATTACTTAACAATTCACCCATGAGGTGCTTGCATGGAGTATGGCACAGAAAAGTTTTCTTTGTTTCTTTAACATAAATTGATGCATGTATACCATACTGAAGACTTATGTCAGTAATATCTGTCATGGTTAGGTTACATAGTTTTGGTGGAACTGTGGTTCATTTTCCATCAGAGGGTTCGACAGGGTTAGTATACCTATGCTCAGTGTCTGTCTGACATTGAAAACAATAGCATGCTCCACAGAGTGCATTTTGTATTACATGGTTATGAAAACTGTGCTAATCCTATTCCAAGTCTGACTGCTGTACTCCGCTTTGCTCAGCTGTTGAAAAGGTTGAATTGCCTGTTATTGTTCTTGTAGTCACTGATGTATACAGCAGATGATGACTTTCTCATTAAAGTGAAATATTAAAATGTCTTTCCTCAGATTTTTGTTCCCAGATGCAGGTTACTGTGCCTGCTAAGAGTCTGAAAAGCAAGCATCTAAGTGGAACATGGATGGAACATAAAGGACTCAGGAACACTTCCAATGACGTAAGTATCATTACTTAAATTATTTATTTATGTTTTTCAGGGAGGGAAGGTAAGTATAAAATTTTTGGGGGAGAGGTGCTTTTCGTTATTTGTCGAGAGAAAACAATGTGCCACAGTGGCCAAAAGAGGCAAAATAATTCTGCAGTTCTTTTATAAGGTGACATGCATAGAAGTAGTGGTAGTGGCCTGGGCAGGTGATTGCCTGGGCGTATACCCCCATAGTGGTAGAGTGTGGCCCAAAAATGTATGATTTTTATCAAAGTCAACACACTAATTTAAAGACTTACCTTCCAGTACTGGTATGCAGCAACAGGAATCCAGAGCATCAGTGACAACAAACTTCAATCATATTCAGATTGATGGATTCAAGAAATACCTGCAGGGGCACAGAAACAAGGATGTTCAAAAACATAGTATTTGACAGTTTTGATAAACATGCCACAGAGGAAACAGATGCAGCAAAAAAAAAATACTTACCTTCACCCAAGCCCCACTCCCTCAAAAAAAGCAGAACAAATTTACTTACCTGGCACCACGGGAAAGCAGAAACATCAGTTCCCAGAAAGCAATCAGACTCTCGATGATGTGAAATCCCTACAAGGAAAGAGACACAATCATTTTATTCTGGGTAATTTCTCATGGGATTTCATGCATAGCGCAGCAGACAAGAGAGGACCTGCAGCAGGACAGCAGTGTTTCACTTTCACCACTATGTGGCGTGATTTTCGGACAGGAGACTTACTGGGGTACAAGAAGAGGCATATTCCCTCAACATAAATATTTTCTCATTTGTTCTGGGTGATTTCTCATGGAAGTGTACATGCAGTACAACTGACAAGAGAGACACCTAGCAGAAGGACAACATTTTTCACATAAATATTTTCTCATTTTGTTCTGGGTGATTTCTCATGGAAGTGCACATGCAGTGCAACTGACAAGAGAGACACCTAGCAGAAGGACAGCATTTTCACATAAATATTTTCTCATTTTATTCTGAGTGATTTCTCATGGAAGTCGCATGCAGCACAATGGAGAAGAGATATGTAGCAGCAGGACAGCAGTTTTGACTTAAATATTTTCTCACGTGATTCTTATGAACTTCTCCAGGCAGTTGCACCCAGACACCACTGCGAAAAGGACTAGGCAGTATTACAGCGGTGTGAGATGAATTAGGGCCAGTATTTAATTCACCTGTATGAATATTACAAAACCTTTCAAAACAATACTAAAGGGAATTATACTGTTATTTTTGGGGGTCGTCTTCTATCAGTAAGTAATTATGCTCTTAGAATTTGCTGTTAGACACCGTCACCTATGTATTATCAGGCAGCAAGATGTGGTGGCCTCAGGCGTGCACAGTTTTGCTAAGATAGGAAAGATTTTTGGTTTGTGTTTTGGTCTCACTTTTAATAATTGTTTTGAATTTGTACTTTACAGGGGTGGTGGGAACAAATAGAACACTGAAAAGCAGCAGAGACAACTCTACCATAAATCTAGGACAATTAGTACAGAGCAGAAAAAAATCTTAGATATAAAGAATGATATGAACAAGATAGTTATTTCCTTGGGTAAGGTTACAAAGGGGTACAAAGTAATACAATAAGACATTAGACAAGGTAGACAAGGGGATAAACATTTTTTTTGCCTTTTTATATCCTTTTTAATTTTTCATTTTTGGGGGTAGGAGAGGGCAATAACACTTGACGGACATACACTTACAACATACAGAAATGAAAAAGGTCAGGAAAAAATTAATGGGTACTGCCACTGCTACGCTCAACAAAGCTCCTCAACTAGCTCGGCAACTGCTCTTGGTTGGCAGTTATGGTCTCCTGATTCTCCTTTATGGTTTTGACATCCTGGCATATTTCTGTGAGCACATGCTGGATTTCAGACACCTCACCCCACAGGACGGCCAGGTCCGCCTGTGCGCCACTGCATGTGGAGCTGATGGTGGAAGTGGGGATGAGCTGCTGGTGCTTCAGCTGCTGCTACTTCCTGTTCCCTGCCCCTGCTGGACTCTGCATGTGCATGCCCACGTGCCCATCTCACAGCATGCCTTGACACCCCCCTCCTGTCTCACATCCCCTGAGGGCCTCATGCTCACGCTGCAGCCTGGGATGCCGTTCTTTGGCGTGGTGAACACTGAGGATGGTTTGCTACCCTCCAGTTCCTAAATGGGTTTCACTTTTCCCCTTTCGTACCTCTCGCCCACACAGTTTACATTTCACGCTATTGGGGTCTTTGTTGTGACACTCAAAGAAGTCCCTGGAGGATATGAGGGGATAAAACAGGGTGACCCTGGAGTGACTGTGGGTGGCTGTTGTTGCTACTGTACTGGGTCCAGCACCAACTGCTGCTGCTGTACTGCCATTGTATGCTGCTGCTCCTCCACCTGCTGCTGCTGTACCAGCACCACCTGCTGCTGCTGCTCCTCCACCTGCTGCTGCTGTACCAGCACCACCTGCTGCTGCTGCTCCTCCACCTGCTGCTGCTGTTCTGCAGCTCTGCCTTCTGCTGCTGCTTCTTCACCTGCTGCTGCTGTACCAGCACACCTGCCCTGCTGTTGTCTGGCACTGCCCTGCTGCTGCTCCTCCACCTGCTGCTGCTGCCAGCACCACCTGCTGCCTGCTCCTCCACCTGCTGCTGCTGTTCTGGCTCTGCCTTCTGCTGCTGCTTCTCCACCTGCTGCTGCTGTACCAGCACTACCTGCCTCTGCTGTTGTACTGGCACTGCCTTCTGCTGCTGTTCTTCCACCTGCTGCTGCTGTTCTGGCCTGCCTGCTGCTGCTGCTCCTCCACCTGCTGCTGCTGTGGGCACTACCTGCCACTGCTGCTGTACTGGCACTGCCTGTTGCTGCTGTTCCTCTACCTGCTGCTGCTGTATGGGCACTACCTGCCACTGCTGCAGTACTGGCACTACCTGCTGCTGCTGTTCTTCACCTGCTGCTGCTGTACCAGCACCACCTGCTGCTGCTGCTCCTCCACCTGCTGCTGCGGTACCGGCTCAACCTGCTGCTGCTGTTCTGCCTGCTTGCAGCTCCTGCTGCATTTTCCAGGTGCATCCTCCCAGCCTGAAATGCATCCTGATTAAGATGCAGCCTCCACAGATGCATACTGTGCAACTACCACCCATTATGTCCTGCACGGGCCATTTTGCTCCTCCGATATATTAAGTAGTAACTACACTACCACAAAAAAAAGACAGGAGATTGAATCACAAAATTAAATACAAAAAAACCCCAGAAAAATGAAAAATACAAACAATAAGCACTAACAAAATGTGAACAGAGGACAGATACATAGAAGTAATGCACAAAAACTGATTACGTAACTATTTAAACACTTTTCTCTAGCAGATTGTTTCCCACAGAACTAGGAGAGCAACAAAGATGGTCAAGGGACTGCATGAAAACCATATGAGGAGAGGTTAAAGGAGCTTAACATGTACTCCCTCCGACAACGCGGGGAAAGGGGTCATGATAGAAACCTTTAAGTGCCTCAAAGTATTAACAATCATGCAGAGACATAATCTTTTCCAGATCAAAACAATAGCAAAACAAGGAGTACGATATGAGACTAAATGGGGAAAGTTCAGGGTGACACAAGAAGGTTCTTCTTTACAGAGAGGGTGGTGGATGCATGGAACAGCATCCCCCAAGAGGTGGTTGAAGCCAGAACCATCAGTGCTTTTAGAGAGCATGGGATAAACACAAAGGTATCCTAACTTCTGCAGAGTACATAGGAGAGGGTAGTTTATTGGGCAGATTAGATGGATCAGGTGATCCCCATCTGCTGACACTTTTTCTCTGTTTCTGTGAGAGAAGTCTGTATTCTCAATCACTGGGAGAAAGTGAAACTAACTCATTAACTTCCTCCCAAGATAAAGAACAGATACCTCACTTCCTGCCTGCTTCAGTCTCATGTGACCTGCAAAAGTCTATCATGTGATTCTGCAGTTCTTGGCAAACTTCACCTAACAAGTGCAAGGCAAAGTTAAAGGCGAAATTGCCAGCGAAGACCACAAAGGCGAATTTGAGTGTACCTCTGCGACTTCGTGGAAATGCTCCACAGAGGAGATTTGCTGACTTCACCAAAACTTCGAAGCAATTAAAACTTTGCAACATCTCTAGTACTGAGTGGGTTGTCTGAAGCAGAAAGAACAGCGGTAAAAGAGCATTCCAAGCAGCCTTATGAATAGACCAGACAGGTTGAGCAAGACCGTTTTGTAAAACAGGAATAACCAAGATAAGTAACCACCAAGCTGGTAAGGTAAATGGTAAAACAAAGAACTTCCAGACCATTGTGGGTCCTGAGGAAGTAGCCCTCATAGCCATGAAACATTGACCAGTGTATTTAGGTGGCTCTAGACACCCAGTTTTAACACTAAAAAATTTGTTTCTGAAAAAATTGAGTTTTTGGCTGGCTCTAACTACAGTACTACAGGATTTCCTTACTGTGCAACTGAGGCAGACTCCTCTGACTGCTCTTCTTTTCCACAGGCCAAATGTCTTAATGGCTCTGTAAGCATCTAGATTCTTCCCCTCAATCACGAGCACTAAGATCTGCACAAGGATTGGCGCAGAGTGAGGGATAAGGGAACTCAAGTAGGATCTGGGTAGGCTGGAGAACTGATTAAGTATCTGGCAGTTGTGCTTCAATGCAAAATAAGAATTTGTCAATGCTGAATGTTTGCTTGCTGGTATTGGCATTGGTAGTGCAGGAATTAGAGAATGTATAATAGGGTGGCAGTGAAGCAGCATTGAAGTAATGCCAACCCCACCCCACCCTGCAGAGACTGACAGACATTGGGGGGTGTTTTGGGTCATCGGCCATAGCACTCATGCCATTCCACCTCACCCCACCCTGAAGACACCGACAGGTATCATAGCATGCCTTGAGGCCTTCAGCCCTTATGCTCACCCCATTCCATAAGGAAATAAGCTGAGATGGGTGCAGTATAGGAGAAGCGGGGTAAATGTTAGGGCTGAAGACCCCATGGCACACCTCAAAGCCTGTCAGAGGCTGCAAGGTAAGCGGAATGGGGTGAGCATTATGGCCGATGACCCCAAGTCACCCCCAATGCCGGTCAGTCTGTACAGGGCGGCATTACGGGTTGGAAACCCTAACACCTCAGGTGTTTGTTGGTATTTTTGCTCCAAATTTTCAACATGGGCTTTTGGGACCCCACCTCATGAACAGTGGCAGTATCATTTCATTACTCAATCCCAAAAGGTGATTTCGCATGGTGTGCCATTCGCCGCCACAGGCATGAAAACACATTTTGGGCAGGATGTGAAAATGACAGCTATACTGTTCATGAGGTGTGTGAAAAATGGCAATGCTGAAAATCTGGAGTGTAAATATCAAAAAGTGGTGAAGTTACAAGTGTGTGTAGAAACTGTGCAATGCACTCGTAACACAGTCATCTTTGGAATGTTTTCACAAAATTTTCAACATGGCCTTTTGGGACCTCCCTCATGAACAGTGGCACTGGGATTTCATTACTTTGTCCTGAAAGTTGATTTTGCACAGCGATCACGCCATTCTATGCCACAGGTGCAAAAACACATTTTGAAAGGATGCTAAACAAGCATTTGTCAATGCGAATGTTGCTTGCTTCTATATGCTGTTTAGGTATTTGGAAGTCATTGGAGTGCAAATACTGAAAATTTGCGAACTTACAGCGTGCCTAGGAACTGCATAGCATACGCTTCGTAAACAGTCATTTTAGAAATTTTTCACCAAATTTTCAACATAGCCATTTAAGACCTCTGCTCATGAACAGTGTCACTGTGATTTTATTAATTGTCCCATACATTGAGTTTGCACACCGACTGCGCCATTGCGCTACATAGGTGGAAACATGTTTTGAGCAGGATGTGAAAATGACAGCTGTACTGCTCATAAGAGGTGTGTTAAAAATGGCAATGTTGAAAAAAAATCTGGGTAAAATATTGAAATTTCAGCGAACTTACGAGCCTGCGTGGGAACTGCGCAACTCACGCTAATAAAACAGTCATTGGAATTTTGCACAAATTTTCAACATGGGGTTTTGGGACCCCTTCTCATGAATTATGTCACTGTCATGGTGGTATTCAGGCCCAAAGGGTGATTTTGCAGTCACTCGCGGCGGAAATCACCCACGAGACCTGAACCTTGCCATTGACAGTGTTTATCATTCATGAAGAGATCTAAAAACCGTTGATGAAAAATCCAAATACCTGAGATATGCAACAAAGTTGAAACCCCTATCTAGGCTATTATACAGCTTACCGGCATTTCCTTAGTTCAAGGTTCGGCTTTGAAGAGTGCAGACATGTTCCGGTCCACCGAAGATCGTCGTGCCAGAGTCCGGAGTAAGTATGGGGTGAGGGGGCGGGAGGCTGGGTGCGGTGGGTGGGTGCGGGTTGTGGGGTCGGGAGATGCTCCGCGGGACCATTTTAGTTTTCAGGTTAAAAATAAAAAAAAAGACGTCGTGGGACCATTTGCCATGCTGGGTGGGCTTCCAGCATGGCACAAGGACTGAGGGGCGTTTGTGACGGCGGGATTAGGCACCCCGTCGGCCTGTGGACTGATTGCCATGCCGGGGTGGGCTCTGGCGTGGCACCTATGAGGGGGAGGCGCAGCTCAGCCCGGCGGGATTGGGCACCCCATCGGCTACACAGTATGTCGTGGCGCGCATGCCTGCGTGTCGGGGGAGCTACGCTCTTTCTCTGCTCACTGGGCGTAGCTCCCCTTTCAACTGTATGCCACTGCATTTGAGCGTGTCATAGACAGCTCCAAAATGCATTAGCTACAAGGCGCGCCTGCCAGCTCACTGACTGAATTGGAGGAGGAGGACACACCTCCAAAATCTCCGATGATGGCACTATGTTTCTTACACATGCGTGCAAGCAACATAAAAATACAGCTGTACTGTTCATAGGAGGGTATGAAAAAGTGGCAATGTTGGAAATTTGAAGTGAAAATATTAAAATTGATGAAATTACAGCGTGCATAGAAACTGCGCAACAAACACTCATAACACAGTCATTTTTTGTCATTTTTCACCACATTTGCAACAAAAAGGGCTTTGAGGCCTCACCTCACTGAACAGTGGCACTGTCATTTTGTTGAGTGGTCCCCAAAGGTGATTCCGAGCAGTGACCACAAAATCACCTTTGGGACCAAGAAACAAAATGAAAGTGACAGTGTTAAGAAGTGGAGTCCCAAGAACCCATGTTGAAAATTGGGACCAAAACTCTAACAATTGGCTGAGATATCAACCTAAGTTGAAATCCCTCCATTGACTGCCATTAAAGGGCTTACCATCATTTCTTCAGTTCCAGGTTGGTCTTTGAAGAGTGCAGACATGTTCCCTATCCACAGAGGATCGCTGCTTCTGACCTCTGGGTAAGTATGGATGAGGGGTGCTGCGAGGTTGGATGCATAGTGGGAGGGTGCAGGTTGGGAGGAGACCAACAGGAGCGACGAGGGACCATTTTCTTTTTTTAAGACCTTGTGGGACTGTTCTGTTTCTTACAGGTGAAGTATTAATAAAATCGATTTCAGCACACTTGGTGGGCTCCCAGTGTGCCAGAATACTGGGGAGGGATCAATGCTGACCAGGGATTGGGCACCCAAGTTCGTGTGAGAATATAGGGGCATGGCGGTGGTGCATCTGACACTGGAAATGGGCATTCGGTGTTGGAAACATCAGAGGTAGCTTTTGGCACACTGGGTGGGCTTCAGTGTGCCACATTAATGGGGGAGGAATACATGCTGACATGGGGATTGAGCACCCGAGGTTGGCAGGTGGGGGATCCACTAAGCGGGATCATGCTTAAAGTGAAAGTGCCTTCAGGCACTGTAAACTCCTAGCCTGTACATAGCTTAGGCTGTGGTCTACTCCACATGGGTGGGAGAAGAGGAGCAAAAGAAGTCAGTGGGAAGTGGTGGAGGCAGGGAGAAAGCGCCTCCTCCCACCTTCAGAATCATCTCACCCAGGCACTACTGTAAATTTATTTATACCCTACAGGGCTTAAGGTGTCAGCCAGGGGTGTAAGGGCTGGGGAGGAAGGCACGGTGGGGTGGAGGGGAGCAGAGACATCAGCCAGGCTGATTGGGAGCAAACAGCTGGTTGCTGGGTGGTGACCTGCAGATGAAAGGAAAAAGCCACCACATGATTGGTGCAGCTTTTCTTTCAAGTGCAGACAACTTCAGGCAAAACAACGTCACATTCAGCCTGGCTGATGACTGGTGTGATACTATTGAGGCCTTGCAGAGCACTCTGCATTGGACAGTCAGTGTCACACCCTAAAAGTCAATTGCAAGAAGTTCGACTAGCATATGCGAACTTAAAAGGATGAAGTTTGAGCAGTAAACACACAGACCTGGAAGTGAGTGGTAAAATATACAGAACTGGAAGGAGGAGTTTTAAGCAAAGCAGCCAATCTGTGGGCCACATGCTGTGCTTTTCAAAAACACATGCACTGGCTCTGGCAGTCATACCTCTCAACCTCTTGCCTCATGAATCAGGGACAAGCCTTAAAAATCAGGGACAAAGATTCAAAATCAGGACACATCTTAAAAATCAATACTATCCTCTTAGAAAGCTGATAGAATGAGGAATTTGTGTTAAGATGCATTTTCTGAAGAAAGAGCAAGTCTATAACTTTAATGTGTGATATTATTTTGTGATTTTACTCCCACTTTTCTGTCACAAAAATGCAAATTTTACAAGGACGGAGAAACTTTGGAGGCAAAATCAGGGCGTCTCTGAAAATCAGGAACAGTTGAGAGGATATGCTGGCAGCTTAAGCAAAGAGGACTTGTTGAATTTAACTCTGTTTTAAAATAGAAAAATGTGCTGAAGACAGTTTGAAGACAGTTTGAAATAAAATGCTCTCTTGCATGATGAAGTGTATGTACTACTGTTAGTCCTGCCGAGCTTGGGACTAAGAATCAAGGCTGCCAACTGCAACATGCCAGATGCAGTGATATTTATATATATATATATATATATATATATATATATATAATTTCATGCAGTCATGTGTGCTGGACTTTGATACAGTGATATTGTGCCGGAATATCATCACTGTACAAGGTGGCCATTGACCAATCAGATGCCAGAAACATTTCTGATATTGTATAATAAGGCATCCCACACTCCCCAACCTAAGCAAGGCACTAGCAGGGTAGAGTTCCTAAGGGAGAAGCTGAAGAAGGCTAAAATAGAGGAAGACATGACAATATGAAAGCTATTAGATCACCCATAAACCAATGGCTGGCCATGTTGCTCAATCCGGCTCCACCTGACACACTGAATTCTTAGAAGACCAGGTAGGATGGACCATGGTGAAAGCCACAGGAACAGTGCAGCAGCATTAATGTGACAGTAGAGTGGTAGGGTGGTGTGGTTTTCAGACTGTGGGTCAGCTGTACCCTGGAGGGAGTCGAGGGCAAGTAAAAAATCCTTTCAAAATGTCTTGGTTTAGATCTCCAATTCTTGGCCATGCCGTTTTAGAGCTTGAGACATGTTGGCCATATGTTAAAGGTGTTTTAAAATACAGTGATTTAGTTTGAAAATGTCATCTGAGTTAGATGGAAGCTCAGGTGAAAAACACAGTGGGACAGCTTTAAGAGTGTTATTAAGAGTATTACATTGTAGGACATAAGGACAGACTTGATGGACTTCTGATCTTTTCTGTCCTGCTTCTTCTGTTTCCAGTGCTGGAAACTGACAAAATTCAGTGGGAGAACGCATCACCTTTCCTGTAAGAATCAGATCAAGCGTACCGAACAGAGTGTGGGGAGTGGGGACACATTCCTCATTACATGTTGTGTGTTAACATGTTACTTATTTAGTTTTATGCCTCTGGGTGGGTAAAGGTTACACAGGAGCAGTCCTTCCCATTGTACTACTGGAACTGAGTCAGACTCTTAATTTGACTGCTGGAGCCAAGTTCTCTCTGGTTCCCCCATTTCCCCACTGTGTTTCTATGATACAAATGGTTTGGTGCTTGTTTCAATGTAGGTGTTTTAGACAGATTCAGTTTAGTGTATCTAGCCACTAACCCTCTATTTTAAGGTATGAGCGATGTTGCTGTATCATCAGAGGCGGGCACAAGGCATCGCGAGGCACCAGCACATTCCAGTTCATTAAAAGACAATCCCGGAGCTCCAACTATTTCAACTGCTTGACCCCAGTTGATACCCTGGTCTGTTTGAATCCAGCAGAATTGTGCTGAAAATGCTGTCATTCAGGCCACTACTTTTCTTTTCAATTCTGAGCATCATCCCAAAAGAAACGGAAATATGGCTTATATTACCTTGCTATATTAATTGCAGGTGATAGGAGACAGACTCGGGGGTCTAAAACTCAGAGATTTATGCACATTACAGATCCCCAAAGAGGGCAGAAGATCAACTGCCCAAGAACCTAAGAATTTTAAAATGCAAACACAGTGATACGAGGTCTTATCAAAGATGGACCTGTCAGTGCAAATTAGTTACAGGAGATTAAATGGGGCAGCAGTACTGAAACTGGAAACATTACAAACACAGATGGAAGAACTGGTTCAGAACCTCCCAGAACCTAATAATTTTAAAACATTGATTTGGGAGCTTAATTTACTCCCCAGCAGGTTTTATCTACAAAGAAGGCTGCTCACAGGTTCCAAAGGGTTATATGTGATAAAGGCGTGCCTGAAAGACAGCCTATCACATAAGAGCGAACAAACTTGACCCCGTGGTCAAAAGGCGATGGATATTGTACCGACTGTTGCAAATAGCGACAGTCGCTACAATACTAATAAAACCATATAACATCTTTTATGTGGCGGGTTGTGCCCCTGCACCTTGCAGAGGCAAGCCCCCACACCCCAAACAAATAATTAACTCCGAGGGTGCGGACCACAGGGCAGAGTTATTGGAGTCAGGAAAAAAGAGTTTTATTCTGCCTCTAGCTGAACCCAGGGCTGCTTACATTGCAAGCAGTGGTGTACACCACTACGCTATGCAAGCAGCTCAGCAGGAATCAGCCTCAAAGGATACTATATCCTGCAATAGTGAGTACAGCTCCTCACTATACAGGATATAGCGCTATATCACCCCGCGCTCTTGTAGAGCGTTATTATTGAGTTGCTCAAAAGTGCAGCGCTCAATAATCAGCGCTCTACATGGGTGCTACCTTCAAAGTCTATGGGTGCAGGGGTGCTCAAGTCCCCACCCACACTATTTCCCATGAGTATTCTAAGTACCCTTTACTTGCCAAAACTACTTTTTATACTGTGCCCTTTTGAGCGTCAGCACTCCCATTTTCCCATGTTCCAGAACCCATGAGGCTGCTACAGTAGTAGTGGTGGAAAACCCCAAAAGAATGCTGGACATGGAAAAGGGACATAGTAAGCCAGATCTGTATTAAGTTAGCATATAAATAGTGGTGTTACCAAAATGGTAATAAGTAGCTATATGACACTCTTATTAACTGTAGTGCTATTCCAAGTTGGTTTTAGATTCTTTTCTCTTCACTGACAATGCCTCATGGGTGGAAAATGATGGTTACAACTGTTTCAGTACCTCAAACTAAAAGGTTCTAAAGTCCTGATAAACACAGAAACAACAGATTAATGGGCACTACAACTCCAGTAACACCAGTTGGTAAAGCAGTCTCCTATACTGGTGAAGCAATTTACAGTAGCACCACATCTGGCTGTGAAATAAATCAGGAAGATTTTTGCACTTGTAAGCTGTTTCACATGACAAGGGTGTAGGTAGATCACTTCCATGTCATTACAAGCTCTCCATGTTCCTCCATATGTGTTTAATTATATATTGAACTGAATGGCCTTTATTCATAAATTGGACACTCCTTAAATGATATCTGTGTGTGTATATTGGGATATTCAATTGCTTGACCCAGGATCTGAATTTTGTCTTCAGGTGTGAAGGGGCAGGACCATGGCTCATGAGTGGCAGAGCCACAAGTGAGTTATGAGAGTCCTCCCCTCACAGGTGATGGCAAACTGCACATTTTGAGTCAGACCATTGTGTACTTGATCTATACAACATCAGTTTACTTCTTTATAGCTTTTATGCCTCCTGTTTGCTTGAAGACTGAACTATTTCTCTTCAATTTTAGATACTGTCTTCAGTGCTAAACTAAGAAATTGTGATGCAATCAGCATTGTGAAAGCTGCTGTCTGACTGATTCAGTACTCTAGTGAGATAAAACTAACCTTTAATGTACAAATTATGACAACACTAACAAGGTTGACATTGGAGGTGGTCTCTGCTAAATCAGTGGGGATTCAAATGATAGGGGCAGTTACAAGGGCAAGGTAATGGCCACACCAGAAAGAGAAGGGGCAGGGTGGACCGAGGGTTGCTAGGGCTATCTCACTCAGCATTAGTTATGAGATGAGATAGCGATGGGTGACATGATGGGCCAACGGGTTTTTCTGCCAACAGATTCTGTGTTCTGTGTTGAAGACATGTTGACTAAGACTATATTGGGCTGGCAGTATAGCACAGAGGTTAGAGTTACAAGCTGTGAATGAGCTTGGTGCATCCAGCAGACCTGGATTCCCAGATTCCCACAAAATCTGCTTGCATACTGTGTGACTCTGAACAAGTCACTTAACCTCCCTAGGGCTCCTGGATCACCCCTGAAAACAGGCACATGTGCCTAGTGGGCCTTACCCATTACCAAATAATAAAACAGGACAAAAACAAAATAAAAGAGTTTTGCACGTATGGTTATCTATGTTTGTGATGACAGATATAAGCAATGTGTAACCATTATTTAACTATTGCTTCAGTATCCTCTGTCTGTGTGTTTTGTGTATTGTCTTTCTTCCATGATCAATGTACTTATAATACTGTATAATTGTTGTATGTGTAACTTCCATTACTTGTTTTCTCTCTCTCGTTTCTATTACCTGAACACTGTACTGCTTAATACTATATAAGTCCTTATTGTTGTTTGATGTGGAGCCTTTGTAAAGGAGTCTATGACTCAAGGGTTGTAATTCTGAATGTTATTAAATAAAATAAACAAAAATAAAATTATTTGTGCGCACTCCTTTAAATCTTTGTATGCTGACCCTTGCTCTAAGCTACAGGGACTTCCTGTTGCATTACTGTGTGTGTGTGTGTGTGCGTGTGTGTCTTTGTCATCACAGGCAGCTGAATAAAGTAGTTTAGTTGTGCAGACTATTGTCGTTGATTTCTACGTGAATTGTTACCAAGTCAGCCACAGAAAGTATTACAGCAGGGACCTCAGATTAATAATTTATCCCTTATCAGCACTTCAGCAGTACAGCACCCACCTAGTACAGTACTGTAGTGTCAGTGTCCATGCTGGATTAGAGCCAAATGCCTGGTGCAGGACTTGAAGCAGGATTTAATTTTTAAACCAGAATTATTTTATTTCCAACCAAGTTCTTTCTGACAGGATTTATGCCCTCTTTGTGGATCCACCTTAAAATAGTATAAAACAAAACCCTTAAAACAACATTGGATGGTGATTAGTGAACTGCAACTGGCGTTCTGTGCTCCATACACAGATGATGTTGTACCAGAGTCAGTGGCTCAATAGGTGGTACATTTGCCTCTATGATTGAAATATCAGAAGGTCATGGATTCTAGCCCCATAGCAGGTACCTGGGGTAACACCATAACTGACACTGTATTGTAGTATGAGGGGGTGCTGCAATGTTGAGGTGCCGTCCTTCAGGTGAGATGTTAAACCGAGGTCCTTTCTGACCATCTCTGGTCACTAACCAGGTGAAAGTTAAAGATTCCATGGCATTTACAGAAGGAGAGTAGGAGACTTTCCCTGGCATCATGGCCAACATTTCCTCACAATAAAAACGGGTGCCTATACCCCCGGATGCACCTGAAAACAAGCTGTCACAGTTTTTGTGCCCTTCCTGGTCAAAAATTAGAAATAAAATGAAAAATGAAATGTGTGATGAAAAGGGCAGGAAACAGTAATATGAGAATTACTGACAATTATTAAATATTAGGAGATGAAACCAGAGACATGGAAAATGTGGCCAAAACTCAGAAATAGTCCCACTGGACCTCAGAGCAACATAGCTAATTAATAAAAGCTTCACAGCACATCTAGGTATGCTTGTTATAGACACAAAATACACAGAAATGTGACAGCAGATAAAGGCCCCATAGCCCATCTAGTCTGTCCAACACCTACCTCCCCCTTCTGTTATGCTTCCACCTTTCTCCAACCCCTTAAATCTATCCCATGCCCACTTGAAACTCTCCACCGCTTCAGCTGCCACTACCTCCTCCGGCGGCTTGTTCCAGGCCTCCACCACCCTCTCCATGAAAAACTGCCCCTGACATTATCTCTGTATTGCCCACCCTCCAGTTTGAGGCTGTGTCCCTCTTGTTTGCTCCTTTCTTCAATTTGGACAAGCTATCACCCTACACCTTATGTATTCCTTCAGATACTTAAGGTCTCAATCATGTCCCCCCCTCCCTCCTAGTCTCCAGAGGGTACAAATTCAGCCCTCTCAGTCTTCTCTCATACAGTACATCCTACATCCCTTGTACCATTTGGTTGCCTTCTCTGTACCCTTTCCATCAACTCAACATCTCTTTGTAGGTGAGGCCTCCAAAACTGCACCCCATACTCCAGATGCGGCCTGAACATGGTTCTGTACAACAGCATTTACACCTTCCTCTTCCTGCTATTAAAACCCTCTAATGCAGGTCAACATTCCATTGCCTTTCCACCGCCCTGCTACACAGGCTGCCCACCCTGAGGTCACCTTGATAACATAATTCCCAGGTCGCTTTCCGTTTCCTTCTCCTTAATCACCCCCCAAGGAGTAAGTTTCCTCCTATTCCTCCTCCCCAGGTGCATCAGCGAGCACTTTGTGCATTAAACTTCAGTTTCCAGGTGTCAGACACCTCTCCAGCATCTCCAGGTCCCGCCTCATGGCTTGCACCCCACTAGGTGAATCCACCCTATTGTAGACCTTTGTATCATCTGTGAACAGACACACCCATCCCTCCAGACCCTCCGCTAGGTCACTAACATAGATGTTAAAAATTATTGGTTCTAGCACCCGTGGCACCCCACTGGTCATCACCCATTCCCTGGAATGTGTCCCATTTACCACCACTGTCTGATGCCTTCCCTTCAACCAGTTTTCCACCCACCTGGTGATCCTGAGGTCCACCCCTAGTCTGTCCAGCTTATGCACTATTCCACCATGTGGAACGCGTCAAGACCTTAATGAAATCCAGGTAGGCCATGTCCACCACTCCTCCCTGGTCCACTATCTGTGTCACCCCATCAAAAACTCTATCAGATTAGTCTGACAGGACCTTCCCTTGGTGAAGCCATGCTGCCTGTCATCCTGCATGCCATTCATTTCCAAATATTCTATCACCCTGATCTTAAGTAGTGTTTCCATTACCTTCCCCACCACTGAGGTAAGACTAATGGGATGGTAGTTTTTGACCTCATCCTTCCACCCCCATGTAGTGCGACCACCTCTTCCCTCTTCCAGTCTGTTGGCACTACCCTCTGACCAAGGATAAGTTAAACAGCCTCGCCAGATGCGGCATCAATTCATCCTTCACCTCCTTGAGAACCCGTGGGTGTATTCCATCATGCCCATTGCCTTGTCCACCCTAAGTCTACCCAGCTCTTCCCTTACTCTTTCAGCTGTGCATTCTGCCACACCCACCTGCCTGTGGCTGTCACCTCCCCAGCCGGGTCCTGGTCCCTGCCTCTCTTTCCTCTGTGAAGATTGTGGCGAAATAGCTATTTAATGCCTCTGCTTTTTGAAATCCCCTTCCAGTAATGTTCCACTTCCCCCTTATCCTCCCAATCCCATGCTGTGCCTCCTCCTTTCTCAACGTACCTAAAAGGTTTCATCCCCCTTCCTTGACTGTCACTATCCTCTCCTCTCCTCTCCTCAGTGGCCTCCTTAGCCCTCCTTATCTTTTGCCCTGCCTCCTCTCTTTTTTCCTGTAGGTTTCCCTGTCCTCATCCTTTTGTGTCCTCCTGTACCTCTTGAATGCTCTCGTCTTCTCCTTGACCCCTAACGCTGCCTCTCTAGTGAACCATAGAGGTCTTTTCTGTCTTTTATTCTTTCTTACCCATCTTATACTTGAGTCCATGGCTTTAAATACCCATCTTTTGATGGCTGCCCATAATTCCTTCACCTCCTGCACATCCCTATCCTCAACATTTCTTCCCTAACTACCTTCCTCATTCCATGAAAGTCAGCCTTCCTGAAGTCCATTACCTTGGTTCTTGTCCTAACCTCACCCTGCCTGCTCTCACCTAAACCTGACAGCCCTGTGGTCACTGGTGCCAAGCTCTTCCCACCTCCACCTCCTCCACACTGTCCCCATTTGTGAGGACCACATCCAACAGGTTTGTACCCCTTAGTGGGATCACTGACCATTTGCTGCAGGAACATGCCCAGAAGAGCCTCTAAGATGCCCCTGCTCCTTGCGGAGATTGCTGTCTGGGCCTCTCAGTTGATGTCTGGAAGATTTAAGTCCCCAACTAGCACAATTTCACCTTTCCGTGCCATCCTCACTATGGAGTCCACAAAGTGTCCATCCCTTCCTCCCTTTGCATAGGAGGCCTATAGACTACCCCAATGTGCAGGTTTTCCCTTGTTCCCTGTCTAGGGTGACCCACGTCATCTCTGTTTCCCTCCTCATCCTGCCCTTCCATGGCCCCAATCCCTTACCTGACATATAATGCCACCACCCCCCTTCCCTCCTGATCCTTCCTAAACAAATGATACCCTGGGATCACCGTCTCCCAGGTGTGGTGCTTGTTCCACAAGTCTCACTCACTGCTGCAATGTCTAGGTTCACCTCCATCATGGTGGTCTCCAGTTCTCCCATTTTGTTCCCCAGGCTCCTGGCATTTGCAACCAAAGCTCTCCAACATGTAGCCCCATCCGGTCCTTCCCTGCTGCCAACTGTTCCTTGATGAGCATTGTGACTTGGGGAGGCTGATAGCCTCTCTGCTCTGCCTCACATAAGGATGGCCCTGTCCTTAGCCCCCATTTAGTTTAAATTGAATTTCCTTGCCATGAAGTCCCTAGTTTACTCTTTAGTGCAGCTGCCCTGAAGAGTTCAGGTGCAGCCTATCTTGGGCATACAGCCCCATCTCCTCCCATGTAGAGCCCCAGTTACCTATTCAGCTGAACCCCATCCGACTGCACCAACCTTGTACCTAGTTGTTGAATGCTCTTATCTTCTCCTTTCTGGGTGTGCTCACTCTTGGTACTAGCAACACCTCAGAAAATGGAAGAAAAACAGTGTTGCTCCTACAGAACCTAGCAAGTTCCACGAACCTTGCCTGTATCTCCATCAAACTGTTCCTCTCCAAGACATTTGTGCCCAGGTGAAACACCAGATGTGTCCTTTCATCCTGCTGCTTACCCCCAGGAAGGAATATGTTGCCTCACCTCAAGCGCCATCACCCCTGGCATGCATGGTACCCATATTGCATTGTTTTTGCTCCCTCCTTCTTTCCCCATTTTAGCCCTTAATTATTGGAGTCCCCTAGAGTGCCACCCTACTGCCCCTGCTTCCTGGGTGTCCTTTTGGCCTCTAGCTTTGTGTTGCGGGGTTTGGCCCCTTTGGACTCCTCCTCATGTTCCATCCTGATGTGGTTTCTGCCCTGCTCATCTTTTGTTCCCCATCACCTAACCTATCCTGATTTTACCACACCCAGCATCTGTCCCTCTTCACCCTCTCCCTTTAGCCTTCCTCAGACTCCCCCTCATGTACCTCTTCATCCCTTGTACTTCCACCTGGCTTCTTTATCCCTGCAAACACCTCCTGCATCACTGCCTGAGCATGAGCCAACCGCCTGACCCCGCCATCTGCTCCTTGCCTTCCCATCTGCATCACTGTGCGATATTGTGCCAACTGTGCTTGATCCTTTCCAACTGTTCCTGTCCTGCCCATCTTTGCAGAAGGTTTTGAGCACCATGACCCACTTGGGAAGACTTCCTCCTCACCACCTGCCCTGTCTGTATATTCCCTCTCCTGCACCCTGCCTGGTGCATGCCCCAGCCTCCTACTGCAGCTCCTGCCCTGCAGAGTTTCCTCACATTCATTTCACCCTCCCAGGAGCTCAACTCCAGCTCTTCCAGTGCTTCCTTCCTGCCCCTTTCTTATGCCACAGTTCCCTAGTGCCACCTTCTGGTGTGTCCCTAATGTGCCTGTCCCTCCTCCACTCCTTCCCCTGCATGCAATGTGCCTGCCCCTCCTCCCCTCACACTGCACCTGAGATCTTTCCCCCACACACCCCAGCCACTCTGCCTCCCTTCTCTGGTGGCCCCTGCCAAATCCCTTCCTCCAAAATGTCCTCGACTAAGATTCCTTGGGGCAAAACTGGCTGTTACTTCCACCCTCTGGCACATTTCACCTATGCCTACATCATCCTTCATTCTGGGCATCTGTCTGCCTTTTTCTGAGCCTACTGTCTTCCACTCCTCCAGATCACTGGCTGACCCTTTTCTCTAGCTACAGGCATCATTTTTGTGTCTCTAGACCTCCTGCTGTCAGTTCCACTGACCCCTTTCCTCCTGTCTTGGGTGCCCTGTCCCAACTCTGGACTTGCTGCTGTCTGTTGCCATCTCTGGTCTGTCCTCTGGATCCCTTTCCATCCTGTCCCTCTCAAGCCCTTGACTTCCGGAACAGTGTATCTGATCCTCCAGTGAATCCACTCAGCCCTTCCCACTCCTTCCTTGGCTTATACCATCCCTGTCTTTCTACCCCTTTTGTAGCTTCCCCATTTAACCCCCACCTTAGCCTTGCCACTTCCTCCCTTGGCTGAGTGAGCTGCTTACACATCATACAACTCCCCCAATCCTCCAAGCCCAATTTAGAATCAGCCTTTCCACAGCCATTGCACCCCACCACCCTGCCAAAGATCCCCTCTCTTGGTCGCCCCTCACCCCTCTGTCCTGCCCTACCATTTTTCTGTGATGCTCAAGATACAGTCCTGAAATCACACCTTATGTATTTTTGGGCCCCTGACCTCACCCCTCCTCAGCCCAAACCCACAGTCAAGACTTTAGAAATAATGAAGCATGTTGCAAACCATAGGCATCAAGAATTAATAACCAGTCACCCAGTTCAAGTCGAAGACACCAAGTTCAAGTCCAAGTCCCCAGCACCTCCAGTGTCAGTAGTCCAAGATCAAGTGACCTGTAGACCTGTGACCTGTTAGATCCTCCACTTGTAGACCTGTGACCTGTTAGCTCCTCCACGTCATATATGGCTCCTCCTCCCTCCATATTTAATAGGGTCGAGAGGAGGACGGAACAAATACAGCTCTCAGCTCTGTGGTCTGGCTGGCTTTTTAAAACCTGATCACCTTGGCATCTCTCTCCTGACTGCCTGATCCTACAAAACAGACTGCGGTTGGCTGGCTGTCCTTGCTTCAGTCACCAAACTGTGACCTCGCCTGCTAGTTTAGCTCAAACAGCTCAGCTCTCCTTCCTCTGGTCACTGACTGTGACCCCACTGCTGACTGCAGCCACAGCTCCGCACAGCTCTCCGTTCTCCCTTACTCTGGTCGCCAACTGCGACCCACTACCACTGCTAACACAGCTAACAAACACAGCTCTCAGTTCTGAGGTCTGGCTGGCTTTTTAAAGCCTACCACCTTGGCGTCTCTCTTCCCTGATTGGCCCGATCCTACACCATTGTCTGCGGTTGGCCAGCCATCCTTTGCTTCAGTCGCCGAACTGCGACCTGCTCCCTTGCTAGTTCAGCTCCAAACAGCTCAGCTCTCCTTCCTCTGGTTGCCGACTGTGACCCTGCTGCTGACTGCAGCCACAGGTCCATGGAGCTCTCTGCTCTCTTTCTCTGGTCACTGACTGCGACCTGCTCCCCCACTGCTGACACAGCTAACAGACACAGAAATGCACAGTCTATACCCCTAGCACTTTATCAGCTGCATACATAAAGTATTCAAGGCAAATTATGAATGTTAGGAAGAGTTCTTACTGCAACTCTAATAGCAAATGACATATAGAAGCATTTGTCAATGTCGAATGTTTGCTTGCTGGCCTTAGCATTGGAAGTGCAGGAGTTAGACAGATGCAGAGCAGGAGCGGCAGTGAAGTATTGAACTGATGCCAACTCCATCCCCACCCTGCAGAGATGGACAGGCATTTGGGGTGTGCCTTTGGGTGATAACCTATAACCTCATGCCATTTCACCTCACCCTACCCTGTGGACACCGACAAGTGTCAAGGTGTGTCTTGGGATGTTCAGGCTTTACACTCACCCCATTCCATAAGGAAATATGCTGAAATGAGTGCAGTATAGGAGATGGGGTGAACTTTGGGAGCCAAAGAGTCAAGGCACACCTTGATGCCTGTCACTGGCTGCAGGGTGGGGGTCAGGGTGGAGTGCGTGAGCATTACAGTCGACCGGTCCACAGTCCACCCCTGATGCCTGTCAGTCCCTACAGGATAGGGTGTTATGGTCAGAAACCTTAATGCCCTGGGCCTTTCTTGGTATTTCACTCCAAGTTTTCAACATGGGCTTTTGTGACCCCACCGCTTGAACAGTGACACTATCAGTTTGTTAGCTGAAAGGTGATTTTGCACAGTGACAGCACCATTTGGCACCACAGGTGTGAAAACACATTTCAAACAGGATGTGAAAATGACAGCTGTACTGTTCATGAGGCAGTGTAAAAAATGGTAATGTTAAAAACCGGAGTGAAAATATAAAACAATTAGTGAAGTCATGCTTTTGCATAGAAACTGCACAATGCACACCATAATGCAATTATTTTGGGATTTTATACCAGATTTTCAACACAGGCATTTTGGGACCTCCGCTCATGAACAGTGGCACTGTGATTTTCTTAATCTGTTCGAATGTTGATTTTGCACAGTGACCGCGCCCATTGTGTGCCACAGGTGCAAAAACATGTTCGGGCAGGATGTGAAAAATGACAGCTGTACTGTTCATAAAGCAGCGTGCAAAATGACAATGTTGAAAATCTGGTAAAAAAATTGGCAGCTACGGTGTGTGTAGAAACTGCATAGCATGCGCTGGTTATGCAGTCATTTTTGGAATTTGTTCACCAAATTTGCAACATGGACTTTTGGGACCTCTCCTTATGAATGCTTTCACTGTGATTTTCTTAATCTTTCCCGAACATTGATTTTGCACAGCAACTCGCCATTGTGCACCAAATGCTGAAACACATTTTGGGCAGGATGTGAAAATGACAGCTATACTGTTCAGTGAGAGGTGTGGAAAAATGGCAATGTTGAAAATCTGGTGAAAATATTAAAAATTCTCAAAGTTACAAGCGTGCATGGGAACTGCATAATGCATACTCATAACACAGTCATTTTGGGAATTTTTTCATCAGATTTGCAACATAGACTTTTGGGGACCCACATCACAAACAGTGACACTGTCATTTCATTAATCAGTCCGGAAGGTGATTCTCGCGGTGACCGTGAAATCACCTTTTGGGACCGAATATCGACATGACAGTGACTGAGTTCATGAAGTGGGGTCTCAAGAACCTCATGTTGAAAATGTGGTGCCAAAAGTCACAAAATGGCTAGGATATTCACCTAAGTTGAACCCCCATTTATGCCATTAGACAGCTTACTGGCATTTCTTCAGTTCATTGCAGCGATTAATTTCTTTCAAGTTGGTGGCACACTTCTGAGCTGCTGTCATAGACAGAGTGCTCATTCATTGCTGTGGCAGCATTGGCCACAACATAGCTGCTCCTCCACAACCTGCTACCTCCAGCAAGCTGTCACATGTTTCTGCATGTGTGCAAGCAAACATAAAAATGGAAGGTGATGCACACTGGAAAGGAAACTGAGAGTGCAGTATGAAACTGGCAGTGTTGGTGCTGGAAATCACCAAGGAAAAAAAGGATCCAGGGGTCATTAGATCAGAGAACCTTAAATCCACAGCACACTGTAACAGAACTGTGGGAAAGGCAAACATGATGCTGGGATGTATTGGGAGGGAGATAAACAGCAGAAGTCAGAGGTAATCTTCCCACTATAAGGTCATTGGTGAGACTGGAGTCCCTCTGAGGAAAGACTATGACAAAGTGGAAGCAGTACAGAGCAGGGCAACCAAGAAGGTACAGGGACTATGAGGCAAATCATGTGAGGAGAGGCTGCAAGAACTGGACATTTATACCCTTGAGAAGAGAAGGAAAATGGGGGACATGATACAAATATCCTTAAACAGAATAAACAGGAGAGTTGCCAAGGAACTTTTTCCTTGAGCTCAAATACAAATATGAGGTGGAATTCACTTAAAATGATAGGGAGAGATTCAAGAAAGACATGTGTTGTTACTTGTTTATGAAAGAGTGGTGGACAAGTGGAACAAGCTGCTGGAAGAGATGGTGAAGGTCAAATCATTAAGCAGTCTCAAAAGGCATGGGACAGGCATATGGGCTTACTCAAAGGAGGAATAAATTAAGGAAGAAGGAAAGGGAGGGAAGGAAGTGGAAATTGTTTAACCAGGAAAGGCACACTAAGCCAGAGCTTGTTTCCAGATGCGACCTGGGAGCACAAGGAAGTTAAGTGACTTGCTTAGGGTTACACAGTACGCAAGTGGGGGCTGATGGGATTCAAACTCAGATCTCCAGGTTTACAGCTCATTGCCCTTAACCGCTATCCTATACTGCCTCTAGGGCCTGTGCGGTAATTAGTACAGGTTGGTAGACTGGAGGGGCTGGTAGGTCTTTTGTGCTGTCAGTGTCTATATATTTATGTATCCATGAATATAGGTATCTAATGCCTGCCAGCAGCACACATGCTGGGTGCAGCAGGGCAGGCTGTCAGGACAGGGCCCCAGTGCAGGAAGGCATATTTTGCTGGGGTCTTGAGTCTTTGCAAGCATGAGATATGAAGATGTGCAGAAACCAGTGACAGTCTCAAGCCCTCCCTTCCAGCCTGACTCTTTGTCACATCGCACTAGTGTTGATCAAGTCAAAAGAGTCAGCTTACAGGTCTAGAAAGAATGGAATGCTAGGACTTTGGGGGATGGTGATGAGGAGGCATACCTTTGTGTGCTGTGTCATTTTGTTACTTGTGAGGAGTGATGAACAGGAGACGGGGTAAACTCAGTGTGCTGATTGGAGCACATGGCACCCCTTAAATAACCAGTCCTTTGGCATCTGAGTGCAGTATTAAGGGGGTGCTGTACTGCTGTACTGCTGGGATGTGCTACTGGGGTGTACCATCCCTTGGATGAGGCATTAAATCGAGGTCCTTCTACCCATCCTGGTGTTGTCCTTGTGGGTGTCCAGGTGGAAGTAAAAGAACCCAGGGCACTCTTCACAAAGAGTAGGGACATTCAGTGTCCTGGCCAAAATTCCCTTTCCATAAACTGGTTCATGCAATTGTTTAGGCTGTGTGTGGGTGTTGATGTGCAATATGGCTGCCACTGCACATTCCAGTAACTTCACTTCCAGTCTAGAATTGCTTGCAAAGAGCAGACAGTGTCACACCTCTCAAAATTCAATTATCATAGCAAGATGTTCACTGCTTTACGTTCATGGCGAACACAAAAGGCATCAAGAAGAAGAAGAAGAAGAAGAATCAACATTTATATAGCGCTTTTCATACAGTGTATCCCAAAGTGACAATGCAGAGCAGTGTTTTGAGGGTAAGTCAGTGCCACTCCAGTGATGGAGTTTTGCAGAACTGATGGAGTTTTGACTTGCTGGGTGGAGATGACATGAACTTTAAAAGAAACAGCTGACCCAATCCTGGGTCAGCTCTTCTCACTGATGTAGCAGCAGAGCTGCTCTGTACAATAAGCCTGGAATTTCAAACATGCAGGAGCTCAGGTGAGCTGTAATAAAAAAAAACTGTACATATTATATGTGTGTGTGTCTCTCTTTTCTCTCCATGCCCACTATGTTCAGCTGTACTAACCATATTCAAATGTCAATAACTTTAAAATGAAAAATGATAGCATGGTACTGTGAGCATGGATGTTGTTCAACACAAAATATCTACAAAATGAGTGGTGTTTCATTTATAGATACCTTTTAGTTTTTTATAATTAGCACAAAAGACAGCAGAAAATTCTATTTGTTTCCATTTTTCAACAAACAAATGCAAATAACTAAAATAAAATGACAGCATGGTGCTGTGAGCATAGCATTTATTCAGCACAAAAATATCTACAAAATGGTGGTGTTTCATTTATATATACCTTTAAGTTTTTATAATTAGCAAAAACATCAGAAAATTTAATTTTTCACATGTTGCAACAATCAAATGCAAATAGCTTTAGAATGAGAAACAGCAGCATGATATGTTGAGCACAAAATTGTTCAGCACAAAAATATCTACCAAATGACTAGTGTTTCATTCATTTAGATTTTTTATAATCAGCAAAAATGGCAGGAAATTATCTTTTTCACTTTTTGGAGGTGTGGCTTAAATGCATTATGCTACCCCTACTGAAAATATTGTTGATATTTTTGTTCTTGTGCTGATTGACCTGATGACATCATGAGTGGCGAGCACCTCTGACTACCAGAAATTGCAACAATAGTTCGAAATTGCTCAGGGTAGGCCTCGTCTGATTTCTAACCAGTCATGGGACATCTACTGGACACTTTTAGATCACTGTTGCCACGGCCTGACACTTTTGTGAATTATTGATAAGCACCTTTAATTAGCAGAAGTTGCAACAATGGCCACAGAACTGCTCAGAATGGTCCCAGTCTGGTTTCTAACATCTGAATAGGACATACAAAATTGCTAGCAGATACAGGTCTTCTGGCCTATCTAGTCTGCTTGAGTGTGCAACACTTCAGCCATTTAGACTGCAGCTACAACCCTACCCCACTGTTCTGCTCATGTTTCCTTCACACTCACCCCAGGCCCCTCACGGTTTGAACCCTCTCTTTGAACCTGTCCACCCATTCTTGAAGCTCCCCACTATCTGCAATGATGCCACCTCCACTGGCAGTGCATTCCACCCTGCAACCACCCTTTCAGTGAAATAGTGTCTCCTCATTTTCCTCCAGAATGTGCCTCCTTCCAACTTCAGACTTTGTCCTCTGGTTTCCCTTCCACCTTTCAGTTTGAACATGCTCCCATTGCACTCTGTTCATACCCTTCTGGTGGTTGAAAGTCTCGATCATATCCCTCTCTACCTTCTATTCTTCAGGGAATACATATTGAGTTCACTCAGTCTCTCTTCATAGGATTATCTCCCAATCCTGAGATCATTTTGTTGCCCTGTGCTGTACCCTCTCCAGTAGCTTGACATCCCTTTTTAAGTAGGGGCACCAGTGTTGCGTGCAGTACTCCAAGTGTGGCCTCACCAGGGACCTGTACACGGGCAGGATAGAAACATAGAAATTGTCAGCAGATAAGAACCTCTAGGCCCATCCAGTCTGCCCATAGGCCCTAGACATGTATGCATCCTCTCACCCTAAGTGGTCAATGGCTTTTCATCACCCCCTTCCTGCCCAAGGTTTGCTGTGCTTGTCCCAGGCATGTTTAAACCCCTTCACTGTGTTTGCCCCTACCTCTTGTGCGAAACTATTTCAGCGTTCACCACCCTCTCCGTGTGAAAAACTTCCTCACATTACCTCTTAATCTCTTACTTCTCCCTCGCCTAAAGTAATTCCCTTTGTGATGCACCCCAGCATCCTGTTGGCCTTTGCTGCTGCCTTCCTGCACTGGGCTGAGTGTTTCATTTCCTTAGTTACTAAATCGCCCAGAACTGTCTCCTTCATTGACATGGATAACTCACTCCCCAACCAGTAACTGTGTCCAGGGTTCTTGACTCCCAAGTGCATCACTTTGCACTTCTTGGTGTTGAATCCAAGCTGCCATGTGTGAGACCATTCTTCCAATTTTTCCAAATCCTCCTGAAGTACTTTTTGCCTTTCCTCCATCCACCTCTGCAAAGATCTTTGTGTCATCCACGAGAGAAAGATCTTACTCCTTATCCCTGCTGTGATGTCAGCAATGAAAATGTTAAAGAACACTGGTCCCAGCACGAGTCCTGTTGGACCCGACTTGTTACTGCCCTGGGCTCAATACCTCACCCCCTACTACTACTGTCTATCCTGTAATCAGTTCCCAATCCATCTAACTCATTTCCCCCTGCCCCAGACTGCTCTACTTGCTGGTCAGCCTACAATGAGGCACTGAATCAAAGGCCTTGCTGAAGTACAGGTAGAGGACGTCACTGCATGACCCCTATCCAGTGATCACGTCACCCAGTTGAAAAATCCAACCAGGTTCGTCTGAAAGGATCTGCCTGAGACAAACCTGTGTTGTCTCACCATCCTGGAGATCATTATCCTCTAGAAATTTTACCTCGTTTCCTTGAGGATAGTCTCCATCAGCTTTCCCAATTGCAGTTAGACTCACCATTCTATAGTTCCCTGGTTCATCCTTGGACCCTTGGACCCCTCTTATGGAGGAGCACCACATGTGTCCCTCCAACCCCTGGGGACACACCCATTTCCAGAGTGGTGTTGAACAGGTCCACCAGTGGCCCTACCAGGACTTCTGCCAACTCTCTCAGCACTCTGGGTGAACTCTATCTGGCCTAGGTGCCTTATCTAGCTATTCTCAGGGACTTAAAGCCCTCCAACACCCTCCCCTCTGTGATCTCCCCATCTGTGGTCTCCCCCCAATTCCATACCACCCTTCCCCTCAAGTATGGGGCCATCTTTCTAGCTAGTGAATACTGAACAGAAGTATTTGTTGAGTACTTCCACCTGCTCTGCCCCTTTTCTACCCAACCACTGCCTTTCTTGAACCTAACAATCTGAGCCTTACTCTTCCTCTTCTCCCTTATATATCTGAAGAAATCCTTTTCACCTTCTCTGATCCCCTGTGTTAGCCTCAGTTCTCTGGATGCCTTGGCTGCCTTTACTGTTCTACTCACTTCCTGGATTTCCTCACATATTCCTCCCTGTCCTTTCCCTGTTGGATCTTTTAAAGGTTCTAAATGCAGCCCTCTTTTCCCTTACCCTCTCCCCTACCTCCCTATTCATCCAGCTCAGCTTCTTGGTCCTGATTTTCTTGCTCTGGCTCTTGACACATGTGCTAGTGGCCTCAGTCAGTCTAGCTTGATGACTGACCATTTTTCTCGGCATCTATGTCCTGGTGGATGCTAGCTATGTGCCTTTCCAGTATACTACCCATCTTGCAAAAGTCTACCCTTTTGAAATCCAGAACCTTAGTCTTTGTAGTGGCTACCTCCTTAACTACAGTAGATTGACTGAGAACCACACTGTGCGGTGGTCACTTTCCACCAGAGGTTCTTTCATCCCAACATCCCTAACTTGCTCCCTGTCCTCCAGCTCCAGGTCTAGAATGTTCCTCTCCTAGTTGGCTCTGTTACCCTCTGTGTCAGGAAGCCATTCTGGAAGGCTTCAGGAGGATCTGCTCCCTGGCACATGAGGTAGCCGGATGCTCCATTCCACCCTGGTAGATTAAAGTCCCCAAGCACCACCGTGCTCCCTTTGCCACTAAGCCTCCTTTGTTCCCCCAACTCCCTATCGATCTCCTCCTTCTGGGTTGGAGGCCTGTATACAACCTCCAACCTGATCTTACTACCCCTAGGGTTGTGTAGTTGCAGCCATATGGCTTCTGACCTGCCTTCCTCCCCTCCTCTCTGTTACACCTGATCCTTCCCTAACGAAATGGCCACTCTTCCCCTTTCCTTTTTCTCTGTCCTCTGGTATAGCTTGAAACCTGGGATGGCTAGGTTCCAGTCACGGTACTGGGTTGCCCATGACTCAGTAATGGTGGCTATAAAGACAAAGAACCTCTGTGCGAAACACTGAGACAAGGGTTACCCCAAAGGCATTTGGCTGGGAAGCCAAGTTTCAAGAAAATAGAAAATCACACATGCCCCACAATGCAAAGCATCATGGGCTGCATATGCAAATCACCACAGAATGTTATGCTGGTCCAACTTTAAGCAGAATTGCATGGTGCTGAGCCTCTCACACAGTTTGCAAAGGGTGCTAACAGAAGACATAGACCGTGTTTCGTCCTACCAGGACTCATCAGTATGCCTCATCTGTTTGACACCCCAGTGGAATGGACCAGCTACCCTAAGGCAGTGTGCCTGGGATATATGTGGTGAACCCATTAAAATAAAAACTATTTAAAAGACAAAGAACCTCTGTGTCAAACACTGAGGCAATGTCCACCTCCTCCTCCGCTATCAATGCCTGCAACTCTGTCATCTTGTTCCCGGGCTCCTAGCGTTTAGTGATACCAGCCTCACCCTGATCTTACCTGCTGCATGCCTTTACCCTCCCTCCATCCTCTTTTCTGCTTAAGTTTGGCTCCTGCCTTGCTGTGGGGAGGTCAAAGAATCCCTCTCCTGGTGACTTGCCCTTCCTTTGCCCCCTTACCTAGTCTAAATTATTCTTCTCTTTGATAAATTCCCCCAACCGCTACTTCAATACCTGCAAGCCTTTCTTACTAAGCTGCAGCCTATTCTCTGCATACAGGTCTGTGTCATCCCACTTGTTGCCCCTCCCCCACCAATCCATACCCCATGGACCCACACCATTCCCTCTGCCAGTTATTGAAGTCCTTGATTCTCTGCTTCCTGGCTGTACTCACTCTTAGTACTGGTAGGACTTCTGAGAAGGCTACTGACCTTCCCCATTCTGCATAGATTCCCCAGTTTATTTTTATTTATTTATTGAAATGTTTAGCCGGAAGGCACACTGAACAACAAGTTGCTCGTCTCCTGGTGCGACCTGGGGTTACAGTAAGATGTGGAATTAGACATTAAATTTACATAAATCAGAACTCAGGAAAATACATACATTAGCTTTTAAGCTGATTCACAAAATATACATTTGTAGAGTGGGTTACAGGATTAATATTTAATATGAATGAGAATTATACACACAGTAATATGCAGTGCCCAGGCTGGGTGGTAAGTGCAAGAATTGTGAAGGTTTGAGTAAACTAAAACCAATATAAGTGGTGAGAAGTAAGGAGCTGGGGGGCTGATGAGGAAGTGGGCAGGGAGGATGGGAATGGTTTAGGAAATTAGGAGGCCAGGAGGTGAAGGAAGTGCACAGGGAGGAATGGGAAACAGTCTAGAGCTAGTCTCTCAGGATGTAGAGAACCCTGCCAGGGTCTGAAGCTCGTGGGGATACGGGGTAAAAAGGTGTAGAAACTGCAATGTTTGAGAGGGAATGAAAGAATTTGCCTAAATACTGGCCACTCCAGGATGCTGAGAACCCTACCAGAGGTCAGGTTGAGGAGGGGACCAGAATAGGATAAGGAGTAGAGTGAGGATAGAGGTGTGGGAAGAGGCAAAAATAGCTTGGTACTAGTCCTCCAGGGTGCAGAGAACCCTGCAAGGGACGGGACATGTACAGATGAGTATGGCATGGGGAATAGAAGGAGCAGGGGTGGGAGCAAGGAGGAAAAGTAAGGCGGGGAACTGGGTAGAAAGGCTCTGGGGAGGAGGGAGGTTATTTACAGGAGCAATTGAGTGAGTAGCAGAGCAGACATGAATGGGACTTAGGTAGGGAGGGTAAAACAGGAGCAGTTTTACCTGAAACTGTCCTGTACCTCCTCTATCCTTCTCCCTTCAGGTCTTTCATGCCCAAGTGCACACAATGTGCAGTTTTCCTCTGCCTTTTCCACACATCTGCTAATATGCTGACCCACCCTTCCTGCTGTCATACCTGTCATGCACTCCACCTAAATGCTGCTTTTTCTGGCACTCCTTCCCACCCATCTTATACCCTTAAGTACTGAGTCCCCAGATTGATGACCCTCCCTCCCTTATCCGTTCACCCACATGATGCCTGCTAATCCCTGCCCCCAACTTGGTCCCTCACTCTATCTCCCTGCTTCTGTATCCATGTGCCTTCCCAGTTCTTTGCCTGTCCTCTCTCTTCCTAACAATTATGGCCAGACTATCTGATTCCACTGTCGAACCATTCCTCATCTGCTCTTCCTCCCCTCTTTCTGGACGTGCTACCCCCACCATAACACCTCCATTTACACTTCCTCCCTGTGTCTCCACTGAACTGCTCCTCCCTTTCTTTGTTTCTCCTCCTCCTCCTCCTCCCCATGATTCCCTTTCCAGGGTTGCCTGCTGCTTCCCTCTTCTCCTTTCTACCTACTCCTTTCTCCCTCTCCCATTTCAGATGCTCCACCTCCTTTCTTCTGCCCTCCAATGCATCTACTGTCTCCTGGGCTACCACTTGCGCCTTCAGAATAACCATTGTATCCCTTACCCTTTTTATAATAGTGAACAGTTGATCAATTTAAAAATAAAGTCTTCCTGGAAGGGTTAAATAATCTTAAAACCCTAAAAGTAAAAATGATATTAAGAGCATTACTAAGGAAAGTTAATATTGACTGACAGGAAGCTTTGAATCAGAGGAAACTGACAGGAATGGGTCACCCACAACTTATTGATCTTATGAGGGCAAGGGACAAAAATGGAAAGAGTACAGGAAAACATCTTTCCCAGCAACCTTGCTGGGATACATGCATCTATACAATATATGTAAATCCTTGATCAGAAGGCTGGCGGGACCTCTTGTGCCAAAAGCAAAGGGAGTTCTCAGGCAGTGATTCTTCAGCCATATGGAGAACAATCAACAGCATGCTGGGTAAAACACCAAGACCTGCCCCAGCCTCTTAGTCACTGAGTCTGACACCCTCACCAATCCCTCAAAACTGCTGATGAATTAAATTCATATTTCACCAACTCAGATGAATACATCCCACCCAGCACTAGTTGTGACCTGCCCCTCCTTACGGGTCTCAGGAAGATATATCAAATTCACTCAAGTTTTACTTCAAGGCCATTACTCCTGATGAAGTCCTTAAATACCTAGCAAAATCAAATCCTCAACCCCTGGTGAGTCTAGATAAACTGGACTGCAGGCTGATCAAGACCACAGCTGACTGGTTGTGCTACCCTCTGGCCAAAATATTCAATCACTCCTTGTGCACAGGACAATATCCAACACTCTGGAAAATAGCCACAGTCATCCCGTATACAAGTCAGGGAGCAGAGACTGCATACAGAATTACAGGCCTATCTCTTTACTTGCTTCACTAGCCAAAGTCTTTAAATGCATAGTTTTGACCAGCTCCAGTGGAATCAACCTTGGTGGGGTTTACACAGGCCATCCACCAGTACCTGGACCAGGGTCAACTAGCAATGGCAGTCTTCATTGACCTCACCAAGGCTTTTGACCTTGTGAACCACCAACTCTTTTCAGAGCCTTGGGGACCAGGGCTGCTCATTGGAAATGCTGGCCTGATTTCAGAGTTACCTGACAGGGCATGCAGATGACAAAGATCACCAACTGCCTATCCACTGTTTGACCAGTCTCCATTGGAGTCCCACAAGGGTCCATACTAGGTCTGCTATTTTCAGTTTGTTCCTGAACACTCTCCCACAGGCATGCAAAGGGACCAAAATCATATTCTATGCTGATCACGTTGTGATTTTTTGAGAGCAGTACCAATACCATTGACCTACAAGGCGTCATCCAAGCCAATTTGACACAGTACAACAATGGTTAATTGAACCAATACAAGAAGCGAGTGGCTACTAAATGGCTAGGAATGGAGCCAATAAAGCAAAATCAGTCTAGAGGTAGCAAGCAGCTCAGCTACACAGTCACCACTCTGAAAAATACATGTTGTGTTCAATGATAAAAATGCTTTCATTCAAATAAACTCACAATAAAACAGCAGCCGTCAAAGATGCTAGGCGCACAGTGTGTGCAGCCAGTCAAATGCCTTTGCCCATCCCTAAGGCTTTGTTAAGGCTGAATTACTAATAAGTGAACACTCCTTAAAAATATGGTATCTATTGTTTTGGTAAATACTTTAAGATATATATGCTTTGTTTTTTTCATATAACTCTTTGGTGCCCTTTGCCTCCTCCGCCAGCTGGCGACTGGGGCACATAGATATTTACTGGTTTCTCCCTGATCCCCGAGGCCCCCGCACATGGCTGTGCAAGCGTGTGGAGGCACACTTCAACCCTGTGGTGCCAGCTCAGTCTCTTCCACTTCCTGTAACTGTTTTGCTCCCCCTCCACCTCACGCTACCCACCGGACCTCCACCTGGTGGGAGCAGAACACAAGGGAGCACCAATCACCCTGACCACCCTCTGGAAGGAGAGCTGCCCTCGTCATGCTCAATCCTGCTCTGCCCTCCCCCATGCTGGCACCCAGACAACCCGAGGTCGTTCCAGAACCCAGGTTGCCAGCATAGCGTGTGTGACATCCAGTGCCTCAACCCTCAGTGCCACCAGGCTGGCCAAGATATATATGTTTTTAACTATAATTAGAGGGAAAGACAAAGTATTGTTGTATTTTTTCATACTGTGGTGTTTGGAATTGTGTGCTTACTTATACTTTTTGTATTAAGGTGACAATGTAATTAAATTATCTATTATTGATATCATAAGAGGTAAAAAGGAGTAGGTCACTTTAAGTACCTGCTTTTTAAAGAGTGTTCACCTGTTAGTAATTCAGCCTTGACAAAGCCAGAGGGATGGGTGAAAACATTTGGCTGGCTGCACGCACTGTGCATCTAGCATCTCTGACTGCTGCTGGTTTTATTGTGAGTTCTTTTGAATAAAACCTTTTTTACCATTGAACACAGCATGTGTTTTTAGAGTGGTGACTCTGTAGTTGAGCTACTTGCTACCACATGGTTAACTGAACACAAACTTGTACTAAATGCTTCTAAGACAAAATACATGACTTTTCACAACTACAAGAAAAACTGCCAGAAAGTCCCAGCACCTCAATCAGTACCTTAAACAGGTCAAACATCGAAAAGTCCCTGTCTTCAAATACCTGGGCCTCTACATTAACTCCAACCTAACTTTCCGTAGCCACATTACTCACCTGGTTAAAACAGCACACAAGAGGCTGGGTGCAGTGCACTGGATAAACCCCTTCCTGCTCCCGCAACAATACACCTTCTGGCAAAATCATACCTGCTCCTGCTTATTGACTATGGAATAACCATCTACTCCATGGCAACTGACAAAGAATTCCACAGGGTCAAAACCGTAGAACCAGATCACAAAATTAATTACTCAACACCCTACCCTGGAACCACCACTGTGATCTTCTCAAAAGGTCAACTTACCTCCCCTGTCCACCAGAGTCAAGCTCCGTGTGGTACAATGGTGGAAAATGGTCATGAACCGTGGTCCACCTATCTACTACACTTTACTCCAACCCAGAGCTCCTCTGACTCACAGCAGATCAGCAGCCACTGCCCACTACACCATTTCCCTGCTAAGTACAGGTACTGGTCAAAGGGCCTTACTTTACCAGCTGCCCTGCCCTTGAAACTCTGCCTCCAAATGTGTCTGACCAATCTCTGTCTCTCTCTCTGTTTCAGAACTAAATTGTGGGACTGGTTATGTACCTCGGATACTTGTAAATGCCTGTAATGTGCCATGTTGCTTAACTTTTATCTGCTGACAATATGCTTACTGTTTTCATTATAATGGTGCATTCATGGTATGATTGTAATCCCTCCCCTTCCTCCTGTATGCACCTGTTTGGTTGTCTATTAAAATGGGCAGATTTGCTCATAGCCTCACCAGACGTTAATAAACAAATAAAATAAACAGTCTAGATATGGATAATATCATAAATAAAACTTTTTCTGATTTATTATAATATGTGAATAGTTTATTGCACATTAGGCATGAAGAGGAAGATTTTGATGACTCAAGACCACAGTTTTATTTTAGAGGTATGCCCAGGAAGCAAATACAAAAACATCTTTTAAGATTAGTAGAAACTAAAAGCACTGGACCTGATCAGTTTGAATGTAAAAATTATTTTTTCTTCTCTAGTCTCCCTCCCATCCTACTGGAGGTTTGGCCCCACCCTGCTCACTGCTCCCCATGCCCAGGCTTTACCCCCTGGATGGGGCTGCTGGGTGGGCGCCCTCTCAAGAAACTTTGGTCTCTTGCCCTGGCTTACCCCCAGGATGGGGTCACAGAACAGGACCCCCAGCTGGCATATAATCTCAACAGGAGCTGCGGTGGAGGTGGGGCTGTCATGAGTGGATCCAGTATCTTTTACTGTATGCTGGATCCCTGAGGGTGAAATGTGCAATAATGCCAGCATCTGCCCCACCCCCAAAGTGTGGCACCTGCAGTGGTGGTACCCCAGTCTCCACCAGAGGTCTGCATAGCACCGGACACTCTTTCCACCTCCGCCCAGAGAAGGAGAGCAGTCCCTGGGATGCTCAATCCTTCTCTCCCAGCTGGTCTTCTGACTCCCAAGTCTGTCACCGAACCTGGGATGTTGGCACTGCAAGTGGATGCCTTGCTGCTGTGCGCAGGTCAGCTCTGAAGCAAAAATTCTTAAAGCAGTGGCTATCAAATTGTAGGAACCATTTGAAAAATGTTTAACATGTCACTATGCACAAGAAAAGTACCTAGAATTTAGAAAATAGCAATTGTTATTCCAGTCTTTAAGGGAGGCCAAGCACATCAGGCAAACAACTATAGGTCAATATCTCTTTAACACTAGTTATTACATTTCATGAAAGAATTCTGTACAACCAGATTGCTGACTACCTGGATGAGCATAATTATAATAACAAGAGCACAACACGGTTTCAGGAGGGACTGTAGCAGAGCGACTGTCTTGGTCAGGTTCATGAGCAATCTGCAGGAGTATGTGGAGGAAGATTTGTATACAGGAGCAGTGTTCATGGACCTAACCAAGGCATTGACTTGGTGGATCACTCTCACCTGAAACTACAGTTGCAGACATGGGGATTCAAAATTTCTATTGTGGAATGGATCAATAATTATTTGACAGGCAGGTTACAAAGGTTAAGATTAATGGTGTAATGTCAGCATTATGACTGGTTGAGCGGTGTGCCCCGAAGTTCAATACTGGGTCTGCTTCTATTTTCCTTATTTGTTAATGATCTTCCTAAGACTCTTGCAATTTCTAACACTGTTTTATATGCGGATGATACAGTTATATACTTAGCAGATAGAGATATATTATCCTTAAACAAAAGATTGGAAAGTGAGTATAAGACTTTGACTGATTTCAGAAAAAAGATTAATTTTGAATAAGTAAAAAAAAACAATTTTTTTGCACCACCATAAGAAACAAATTACGAGTCAAACTTTTCAAGTCACCATGGGCAGGAAGAAACCTTAGAAGTAGTGAAGGAGTTCAAATATTTGGGTGTAACATTGGACATGCACTTAAATTTTGAAATGCATGTGGAACTGACAACTACACAACTAAACAAAAACTGGGTGCACTATATTTAATGTGGAAGTTAATCAAAAATGCAAGATCAGCGATTTTCTCATTCAGTGCAGCAAATTAATTTCAGTGCCAGAATAAATGGACCAATGTTTCAAGATACTCAATGCTGTCTTCCTCAGGGTGCTGCCTGTTGATAATATAACATATATGTAAATATATTAATGTTTGCTAGTAGTCACAAATCAGTTATTAACATCATTTGATAATTAATTAAAATTATTAAAACATACAGTGGATTAGTTCTCCAATATACCTAATATGTGTTGCATGTAGTGGCTTTATTCAACCTTCAGCTGGTTATTTTAGCTCAATCAATAAACATAAAGATAAAAATTCCACTGAATCAATTTTCCTTCATTAACTATCAGTAGATGTATTTACATAATTAATGTGTTTTATAATATTCATAATAAAATCCCCAGGCTTACTCTAGATATGTATTCACTAGGAAATATTTTTCCAAATGTTCCTTTGTCCAAGCTTCAGAGGATATGCATTTTTCCAAATTCATTTTAAACTTCCTTGAAATACAATGACCTGTATTCATATGAAATATGTATTCACTTTTCTTGTTGTAAAGATTATTACAAAATAACTCTCACCTCTTAATATTAATAACCTGTTCACTATCAAAATAATAATAAATCAATATAAAATGTGTGCCTGCATTTGAATGCAACTATGAAATGTAAATTGCTTTAATGATAAAACTGTTGCAGCTCATCTCCTGTTTACTGCCTCTTTCATTCTCCTGTAAACAAGAACAAAGGTTCAAATTCAAAAGAATTTGAGGCAATTTCTACAAAATAATTGCTTTCTATGTTAAAACTCTGTTTGAATATGCTTGGAAAAAGCTCACCTAGTGGCATGAGAATGCTCCGTTCTAGCATTCAGCATGTGGTTTTATTCACCATTGTATCTCAGCAGTTTGTCTTCCTCTCTCTTCTTGTTAGAGAGTGGTGCTCCGAGCAGTGCATGGTGTGAATGACAAGAGATGATGCCCCACAAACTGCGATCGCTGCTCTGCCAGTCCACTTGGAAAGCTCATATTCAACTGTTAAGCAGTCTTGCTGCACAAAAAGTACAACACTGTGAATTCGGCACAAAATGCATTTGCTGTCAGGGCAAACCACAGGGAACATCATTGCTCTTATATGAGAAATTAAACTGGCTGCCTATTACTCTAAGGGGCAAGTTAGTTGGAAGTTGTTTTATTTTTAAAGTAACAGAAAAGGGCAGTGACAGTTCTTAAGCAGACAATACGTATGAGACTACTGAGGTCTGATTAACTTGATGCTTTGCATGTCCCTTTTCAAGAACAACAAAAAATCAGAAATCCTTTCATGTTACAGCCATTAATATTTGGAATAGGATCTATTTAGGGATTAGAGAAGCTGATAACACTAATCTTTTAAGTGGAAGTATAAGAAAACAGCTTGTTAAGGAAGCCAGATGTACATGCTTTGTATAGAATGCTATATTTATTAGTGTTATAATCTTTTGTATATAGGCATCTATTTATTTTTGTTTGGTCTTTGATGTATGTACAGTATATCACTATGTGATTCAGCTATGTTCTATATTGTATTCTCTGTAGCAGTCACACCTGTAAAAGGCTTAATGGTCCACTGCTTCCGTACTCAGTCAACAAAGTTTCAAATAAAAATATAAACATTGATTCCTTATAAGTATGCTAAGGGCATCATTCAGGTTCCATTTGTCTCCTGGGTCTTCTTGAACATTACCAGCCCTCACATTAAAATCTTCACCTATCAATACAGTAACTCCTTGATATTCAATTTGTAGCCTTAACATTAATTCACTCAAGGCACAAAATGATTTTTCAGTAGAAGATTTCCTGGATTATGGAGTTGTGTAAACATTAATGAGAATACATAGGGGTACCTCAGACTTACATAGTTCTATACATAGAGAGTAATAAGTGTCATCTTTATGGGTACACCTGCTGCTTGGGCCAATGCTAGTATTTATCATTGTAATGAAGCCTCCTGAGGCGCCCCCATATTTTGCTGTTTTTTATCTTTATTTCCCATGATTAGAACCTTCTAGTATGCAGTCAGTTGAGTCCATCAACCAAGTTTCTTGTAAGATAATTATAGAATTTGTTTTAATAAAATCAGTTCCTCCAAATCTTTTAGTTTTCTAGCTACCCCACTATAGTCCAGCATAATATTTTCAAAAAGTCACAGCTTTGGTTAACATGGACCTTTTCCAATCATCCTGTATCATCAAACCCAAGCAGATAATATTTATTACTCTCTGTACATTTTAAGTTTGTGGGGTCTTCTGTAAAATCTTTCTTCTTCTTTAAATACTGAGGTTTCCTCCTATGACTCCACCAGTACCAGGCTATTATTTGTCCTTTCCCCTTTCTGCAATCTGCCTCTTATGACTTTACAATTTCCTTGGTCTACAGGATTATCATCTGGAACTAACGAGTGTTCTCTTTCCACAGGGACCAGATCATTTGTTATTCTTTGTTGGGTTATAATTTTTGTACTTTGTTTGGGTTTTAATTCTTTCTTATTATCTTCATGTTTATTCTGTTTGTCTTTTGATTCTTTGCTTTCTGCTGAACTATATTGTCTTTAATTGTTGTCACCAACAAAATCCCTATTTCTTCAAATTGCCTCTTCACATTTAAATTATTTTTATGTATGTATTTGTTTATTGATTTCAAAGTTTGTAAATACACCTTAGAGCAGAAATGCTCATTTACAAATGTTCCTCATCAGAATAACAATTTGTTTACACCATGTCAAAGACAGTATTAAAAACTGATTAAGAAAGGCTGGACAATATTGATTCAGTGACATAACAAAACAGAATGAGTAATAAAGTACAGTTTCAGCAATACAGAGTGAACAAAAGTTAACATTCAACAGGTCAAATAATACAAAGCATAACATAGTCATTAGGAGCTATATTTATTTATTTATTTGCTTTTGTTAACGGGTAAGCATGCTAGACACCAGGTGCCTTTTTCAGGTGCGACCGGAGAGTTACAGGTGAGGCACTTCATACATGAACAGTAGAGGATTCAAAAAATACATAGGAAGGACAGGCATTTCAGGGCTAGCACTAAAAAAGGTGGTACAAGGTTACATGCAGCGAACAATTGGGGTATCATGAAATATCGTAGGAATTAAACAGGGTGTGGCTACACTAGTTGCAGTACATGATTGACAGGAGTTAACACATGAACAGTTGAGGAGACAAGTAGGCAAACCTAATGTAGGGAAGCATTTCAGCCTGGCTTTAGGACAGAGTAGGAACGGAGCAAAACAAAAGGGTGGGACAAGGAGATAAATTAGGGGTAAGACAGTGGAGTGGATGGAAGCTAGGACAGTAGGGGTGCCAGCGAGGGGGAAGGGCGAGTGCCCTTACAGGGGTCAGGGGCAGGGGTTACTAGCAGGTACTGGAGGGGAAGTGCAGGTGGGGCTGAGGCTGAGGCTAAGACCCCTACTGATCTGGCTAGAGGGCAGTGGAGTAGACTACGGGAGCATGGACAGGGGAAGAAGGTTTCAGGAAGCACCAGAGGGAAGCTTTGAAGCTTGGATGTGAGGAGGAGGCCCTAACTGGCTCAAGGAGCAAGTTCCAAAGTTTGGGGCATAAACGTGGAAGGACCAATCTCCCGTAGGTGTGGGTCCTAAGAACCTCGCATTCCTGGGTTGTCCCAGATCTTAGGTGGTAGGATGGAGGACCGAGTTTGAGGGAAGGAGCTAGGGTTGGGGGAAGTGTGGAGGCGGATAATGTTGTCAATGAAATTACCTAGAATGAAGAGCAGTGCTTCTCTGGGTGAAGCCACTCAGGCGGTTGTAAAGGTCACAATGGTGGGTGAGGGAGGGCGAAAGCGGCAGCAAACATTATTGTAGGCTGTGTCCCATTTTGAAAGGCTGGATTTGGGAACTGGTGCAAAAGTTACGAGATCAGAGCATAGTGAGGGAGGAGGACTCCTGGTGAGGGCCACAAGGCGGGAGTGAGACAGTTATTTGCTCGATAGGGCAAGACCAAGTTTACAGTTTGTGGCCTTGCAGACATTATGGATGTGTAAGGTAAGGTCCAGCTGGGGTCCAGGGTGACACCCAGGTATTTGGGCGGAGGTTACTGTCTCGAGGGGTGAGCCATCAGCCCCGAGGATCAGAAGAGAGGCAGGGCAAGATTTTAATTTATTTAGGGACCCAAACAGCATGGCTTGGGTTTTTGAGATTGAGGGTGAGCTTGTGGTCCTCCAGCCAGGTCTGGATGCTTTCAAAGTCAGTGTTCAGTTGGGAGTTAATTGTGGAGATGTCCGAGAGCTGGTCAGGAGGACGAGGTCATCCATACAGAGTGGTGTGGGAATGGGTTGTGATGGATGGTAGGGTGTTGATGAATAGTGAGAATAGAGTTGGGCCAAGGACGGACCTTGGGGACCCCACAGAGGACTGGAGAGAGTTTGGAGAAGGTCCAATTAAAGTTGGTGTATTGCTGATGGTTGGAGAGGTAGTTTACAAACCAAGTGTGCAGAGGAGGAGAACCTGAGGGATTGGAGCGTGGAGCCAAGGAGGGAGTGATGAACCCTGTCGAGGCTTTTGAAAGGTCCACGAAAATGACTCCAGTGAGATTACCGTGGTCTGCACTGCCTGATCTGTGAGGTGACAACAGCAAGGGGGGGGACATGCTGTGCCCTTTCCTGAAGCTGTGCTGAGCAGGAGAGAGGATGTTGTAGTCCTGGATGTATTGGGAGAGCTGGGAGGCAACGGCTTTCTCGAACAATTTACTGGTGGCGGACAGTATGAGATGGCGGTAGTTGCAAGGATCTTTTGGGTTCCTTGTTTTAAGACAGGAATGACCTTGGCCACTTTCCAGAGGTCTGGGACAATCCCAGTGTTGATAGAGGAGTTGAACAGGTGTGAGACTGATCTAGCAAGGAGGTGGGCCCCCAGCCTGAGCAGTTCGGCTCAAGGCTGTCGTGTCCTGCTCCGCTGTGGGGAGGGGCCTGAGAGCAGCTTCTGGGTCTCTTTAGGTGACACTTGTCTCAGATGGAATGGGGGCCAGGGTGGAGGCCGGGAGAGGGGGCCAAGGGGCAGACGCTAGGGACTGGAGGGGATGGGGGCAGCTCAGAAAACAGGGAGTTGAAGGAGTTTGCAGTGGTAAGGGGTTATTGCAGCTGACCCCATCAACAAGCAAGTCAGTGACCTGAGGTTTAGCTGACCCCAATGGCATTTTTAATATTCTGCCAGAAACTCCTTGGGTTGCTGCCAGAGGACAATAAGGCAGCTTTACAGAACTCGCTTTTAGCTGAGGGATGGCACTTTTGCATGAGTTTCTGAGGTGCCTGTAGGCCATCAGATCTTCGTTGTTATTGGATGCCTTAAAGGATGCCCAACATTTGTCCCTGGCCTTCATTAGGGAGAGTAGGCCCCACTGAGCCATTTATGACGGTGCCCTCACCCTTCCTAGTGAGGGGGCATGTTTATTCTGAAGGGGATCAACTCAGCCAGAAATAAATCCAAGGCTTGTGAGGGGTCATTGGAGGCGGTAACCCCAGACCAGTCGACAGCTAGGAGGTCAGACAGGAAGTCATGGGGTTAAATTTGGAGTAGTCCTCAGTTTGATCACTTTGCTAGGTATTTTAGGCTGAGATATGACCCAGACACAGTAGATAGGAGAATGGTCGGAAATGACATCTGGGAGAGTGCCTGAGGATATGATGTTGGCAGGCCTGTTGGACAGGATCCAGTCGATGAGGGATCCTGAGTTCCCCTGTGTAGAAAGCCTGGTGGGTTGAGTTATGACTTGACTAAGTGAAAGGCCCAGAGCAGTGGTTCATACAAATAGCGGTTAGTTCCCAGCCAGTTGAGGTTGAAGTCAGCTAGTACTAGGATTTCGCTGGGACCCACTTTTTGCCGATACAGTCGAGCAGGGAGGAGAGACCAGGTAGCCCAGTCTTGGGTGGGATGTAGGTGCATACCAGGTGAATCTTCTTTGAGTGCCCCAGCAGGAGGAGGGTGTGCAGGAACTCACATGCAGGCAAATTGGGAGGTGAGTGGTCAAAGGGGACAAGTTTAAGTGTGCCTTGTAGTAGAGTATCACCCCGCCCTTCTTCTTGCCCGTCTGTCACGCCTGAAGTGGTTATAGCCAGACAGGGTGCACTGGGCATCAGGTATGTGGGGTTTGAGCCAGGTTTCAGAGAGGCCAGTATATCTGGCTGGTGAAGGGCAACCACGCTGTGAGCTCGGCTAGGTTGCATAGAGGCTACGTGACATTCATGTGGACAATTTTGAGCCCTTTGAGGAGAGCCGTGGGGGAGTTGGGAGTCAGAGGGGTGGGTAGGGATTGAGTGGAGGGGCCATACCCTTAGATGGGTCCTGCTGGTGGCAGGGGAACTTTAGGACAGAGGGGTAGAATGCCTTACAAAGGAGCAGGGTGGAGAGAGAGATCCGGGAGAAGAGCTGGGAGTAAGGGGTACAGACATAAAAGGGATTCGAGCAATTGAGTGCCAGGGAGCCTGCCTAATGTGTGCTGTGCAGGAGAGCAGAGGCAGTGCTCAGGGTGAGTGGAGAGAACAAGGGAAGAGGAGAAGGAAAAAGTAAAAGAGGGAGGCTGGGCTAGAGTTAGATGGGTTACCAGTGTGCTAGGCTGATGGTGGCCACTAGTGGTGATAGAAAATAACCTGCAAATGGCAAACAGGGCTGATAGGTTATTTTCAGCACCACGTGGCTCACCACAGCCTATTTAACGAGGAGCCGACCAAGGGTGGTGGTGGGGGCGGTGGGGAGCCAAGGCAAAGCATTCGCGCGGGGCTAGTGCTCCAGCACCACTGTGGAGGGCGCCTCCGCAGTTTAAATTTTGTGCCAAGGCTGCCAGCCGAGCAGGGAGGAGTCCAGGTGGAAGGCTGCAGGCGGCCGGTTTCCAGTGCGTGTAAGGAAAACGCCTGGCCAGTGAGTTGCTTGGTGCAGGAGGGCTGAATTTCCAGAAATTACCTTGTTGTGGAGTTCATGCTGGGCTGCTGGGGTATATAAAGGTAGCAGCCCATCTGGGCATTGTCAGAGGTTAAGTCTGTGTACTTTTATGGCACATTGGAATGGAGGAGAGGCACATGCAATTAAACCTTCTTCATATTTTATTGTGTTCAACTAGGCAGACCCATCCTTTATTTTCATTTTGATTTATATCTATAGACCACTATTATGTTGGCCCATGCAAATATTTGAGCCTAGGATCCCCTTACACAAATTATATAGCATTACTTTCAGGGTAGTACAATTCTCATTTTTGGCTTACGGTAAGCCCTTAATATAAATTGTTGGGGCAATATAGCCCCCCCATTAGAATCTCCATTGGCTCCTCTGATAAACTCCTGGATTAGCATTCATCCTTCAGAAAAAGTAAGAACAAAACAAATTAGCATTTAGGGAATACAAAAGACAAAGAAGGAGGAGGATAGGTAAAACTACCAGGAGAAACAAAGGGAGGCAGTGAAGGCCGGTTATTTTTATTTATTTATTTATACATCAGTTTACGTACCTTTGAGCCAGCGGCTCGTTTTCCAAAGGTACCTCTCACAAAGAGGACAAAACACAGTACAACATTTCATTACATCATTGTAGATAACAGCATTTTTTTTTTTTACATCATAGCAGGCAACAGTTTAGGCAGATATATGCTGTAATTACTTTGTTTACAATAACAGTGTAACAGGTTAGGTATTATTGACAGGTTATTACAGTTATTCGGATAAGATTGAGAGGTAAGCATACATTGGTTAAGCAGACAATTAGTCTTGAGCAGGGACTGCTAGGTTAGTAAAAACATGTGGCTTTGGGACAGGGTAGGTGATAGGTGGGAGGCGAGCCACTTTGGGAGTTTGTCAGTTGTTGATTGTGAAGCTACTCAGAGAATTTTTGTCGGGTACAATGAGCTTGAACACCTATGGCTGGGGACAACTAGCTCGCATGTTAAATAGCTGACTTCAAGTGCGGTTTTGAAGCTGGAGATTGAACGGTATCGGTGATGGAGCTGGGGAGAGTATTGTACCAGGTGGGGGCTCTGTAATAGAAGGACCATTAACCATGTGTGGTCCTGGTTCTTGGATAGACAGGGTGGCCTTGGAGGAACTCGAGGTTTGGACTAAGGGTTGATCTAGGTGGATAGAGGCCTGTCAGACCGGGAGGGGATAGTCAAGGTGTTTTTAGTTGGAGGCAGGTTTGGTATCTGAGCCATTGGTCCAGGTTGAGCAGCAGCAAAGTCATATAGCTGGCAGGTATGGGTTAATCTGGTGGCTCCGTGATTAACCTACAGACTTGTTCAAAGGTGTGTCGAATTTTATGAGGCGGTCGTATCCGCTACATAGACAGGCAGGCCATAGTCCACAAGGACAAGATTGAGAGGTGACTGCTAGTGAGGGCCTCAGGGGAGGCAGTGCTTGTAGTGATAAAGGATACCTAGCCGTGTATTTGTAGCTGAGGCTAGAGTATCGATGTGGTCGTGGAAAGTGAGGGCAGAGTCAAAGGAGACCCCAAGGTACTTGTACAGGTGGACTTGCTCGAGAGGAAGTTTAGAGCCAGAGAGGATATGGAGTGGAAATTACTGAGTTTGTTTGGGATGGGCAAAGAGCATGGATTTGTTTTTTTTAGATTGACTAAAAGTCTGTGCTCTTGAACCAGGCTTCAGCATCATTGAAGGATAGTTGCAAGGTGTCTTGAAGGAGATGGGGTTTGGTGGGTGGCAAAGATGACGGCATCATCTGCGTACAGCAAATTTTACCCATGCAAGCTCTGGGCATGGTATTGAGGTATAGTGAGAAGAGAAGTGGGCCTAGGATGGAACCTGGGGACCCGGATCGGATGGGACATGTATTGGAGAGGGTCCCATTAATTCTAACAAGCTGAGAGCGGTCCGACAAGCAGCTGGAGCACCAGGAGACCGGGCGGCGGCAAAGCCGATGCGTTGAGGGCATCCAACAATAGGGGTGGGAGACAGTGTCGAAAGCCTTTGAGAGGTCAATAAACACTACCCCTGCTAGTGAGCCCGAGTCTAGGAGGAATGAAGAAAATTTGAGAACTCAATAAGGCAGTGCTGGTACTTGTGACCTGCACGGAATCCGTGCTGTTCATGGCAGAGGATGTTGTATTTGGTCAGGTAATCTGTGATTTGGGTTGCCACCAGTTTTATCAGGGCTTTTGAGAGGGGTGGAAGGATGGAGATAGGCCGGTAGTTCCCGGCTGAGGACCTGTCACCTCCTTTGTGTATGGGCAAGACTGAGGCTGTTTTCCAGCCTGAAGGGAATTGACCCAGGCAGAGGGACTTGTTGAGCAGGGTAGTTAGGGGGCAAGGACCTGATCCAGGACCCGGCGGAGGATACTGGGGTCCAGGGAGTCACTGCCAATATTATTGCTCTTAAGAGCTTGAAGCAGGTGTGGCCTAGCTTCCTGGGAGTCACCCTGGTAAGTGGAAAGCTAGGGATATTGAAAGTCAGGGGCGGTAGGGTTGAAGGAGGGTCAAAGAAGTCTCTGGGGAGGACCGAACTAAGGTCGGTGAATGATGTGTTGAGGAAGTTGGCTATGTGGGCAGGGTCAGTGGAGACAGAGCCTTCGATGGTGATCTGGGAGGGGAGGAGCGTGCTCCCATTTAGTTGCTTAATGTTGTCCCAAACGTTTGCCGCTTCCCCCGGAGGGAGGTACGCGCCGCCTGATAGTGATCGGCTTTTGCTTTCCTGATGGCCCATGTGCATTTGTTTCTAGCGCATTGTAGGCCTGTCTGTCTGCAGCACGGCCTGTTTCAGTGGCCAGGTGCCAGGTTATCCCTGTGTTTGAGTTTGTTGCAGCAGGACGGGGTAATCCAGGGGCATTACGAATCTTTGGTCCGGACTGCTGTCATGGGAGCAAAGACGCTGAGGCATTGTTGAAGGTTTGGGTGAAGAAGGTAAGGGGCGGAGTCAACATCAGGCATGGTGTATGGGAGACCAGTTAATTTGGGCAAGATGTAGCTTAAGGCCTTTTAGCCCACCTGGTCTGAGGCGCCGGCAAGAGTGGGATGAGCCGTGGGTTTGGGAGTGGGGTGGCCCAGTGGAAAATGATAGGAGAGTGGTCACTAATAGAGTCGGAAGGACCTGGGTATCATGGATTTGTAGAGGGGTTGGTGATGACCACATCTAGCAGTGTGCTGGTACCTTTCTTTGTGTTAATTCTGGTGGGTTGGGAGACTAGTTGGGACATGTCAATGTCAAGTTAGACATGTAAAGGCACAAACAGAGGACAATATCACCCAGTCAATAAAAAAAAAACTTTCTTAGATATGTAAGTGAGAAAAGGAACACCAAGGGGGGATAGTAAGGATTAAAGGGAAGAAGAGATTTACGAGGAGGAGGACCAAAGAAGGCAAACATATTGAACAAAATTTCAAGGAACTGGAGGAGGGCAGAAGTGGTCCCACTTCACAAAAGTGGGAACAGGGAGGAGGCAGGAAATTACAGATCTGTCAGCCTGACTTTGGTAGTGGGAAAAGTAATGGAAACACTACTGAAGGAAAGGATAGTAGAATACCTTGTAACCAGTGGATTACAGGATCCAAGGCAACATGGTTTCATGGGGAGAAGTCTTGCCAGACAAACCTGATTGAATTCTTTGACTGGGTGCCCAGGATAGTGCATCAGGGAGGAGCGGTAGATGTGGCCTACCTGGATTTGACACTGTTCCACGAGAAAAAAATGGAAGAAAAAACTTTTGGAAATGAGTTTTAATATAGAACCCTCCTTGGGGAGGGGATGAAACTCACGGATTGGATATGGTGAGTCTATCCTCTGTTTTGAGTTAATGAACAGAGATATTTAAGGATGTTAGAATGAAAGAAGCATAAATAAAATGCTTCTATTTGTTCTTAAAACTAATTTGGTAGAAAATTAACTCCATAACATGATCCTTAAGCTTTTCTGTTTTCATTTTGTAGTTTATAGAAAAGGTGAAAGACATATAAAACTAAAATGAAGCATATGTGAATTTTGAATGTATTAATAGCAAAAGGTTCAGAACCTCACAGAGCAACAGAAACCAAGAACTACTGAGATGTAATAAATGTTCTGAGCACAGGGGCAAGCAAGTGCTCAGTAAAGCAATGTAAATGTGGCTATTTAAGGGAGGTCTGACAAAACATACTCCACCCCTGAGGAAGACCACACCCTGATCAAGCTGGGCAGTGAGTTCGGTTAGTGGATACACCAGCTCTACACACAACTGTGAAGGATCGTTTATTTGAATTTTGTACCAATAAATCTTTGGACACTTAAAAGAACTGTTACTTTGCTTTATTTGCACTTGGGAGTACAGAGCAACATTTGTATTTTGTGTTCTACATAGAAGACTGATGAACAAGATGACCCATCTGGGAGTGAGTCAGAAAGTTATAACCTGGGAAGAAGCTGGTTAGCTACAGGAGTCAGAAAGTGGTGGTAAATGGTGTGGAACTCTGGAAGGCAAGATGGCCAGTGGGGTTGCCTCAGGGCTCAGTACTAGGCCAGTCCTCTTCAATGTCTTTATTAGCAACATTATGGAAGGGCTAGAAGGGAAAGTATGTCTGTTGGCAGATGATACAAAAATCTGCAACAGAGTAGACACACTAGGGGTGGAAAATTGAGGGATGATTTGAAAACGTTGGAAGAATGGTTGAGGGTTTGGCAGATGGGTTTCAATGCAAAAAGTGCAAAATCATGCACCTGGGGCACAGAAACCTATGGGCTACATACCAGTTGGGAGGGAAGTACTGGCAACCACCAAACAGGAAAGGGACCTAGGATAATCATTTCTGATGACCTGAAGGTAGCCAGGCAGTGTGGTAAGGCAGGGGGAAGGCTAGCAGGATGCTTGGGTGCATAGGTAGGGGTATCACCAGTAGGAGGAAGGAGGTAATATTTCACTTGTACAGATCACTGGTAAGACCTTAGCTTGAGTTCTGTGTCCAGTTCTGGAGGCTCAGCCTCTGGAAGGATATTGATAAAGTGGAGGCGGTACAAAGAGGGGCTACCAGAATGGTGCAGGGCCTGCATTAAACGCCCTATGAGGAGAGACTCAAGGAACTGAAGATGTACTCTCTGGAGGAGTAAAGGGAAAAGGGGATATGACAGAAACATGCAAATACCTAAGTAAGCAATGACCCACAACAGGGTATGCGGTTACTGGAAATTAATGAACACCCCAGGTGAGTTGTGAGTCAAGGGACTGTATCCTGCCACCTTGAAAAATAGTACCCATGAAATACTTCAGATTTCAGTGCTTTTATACATATGCAAATGTCAGAAATCCAGTACTGACATGATTTCTGACATTTAATGTGCATAAAATACTGTATGCCACTGCACTCACATTCCTAAATCCTTACTCACTTCCTACACGGATTGCACACACAGAGACTGAAGAGATGCAGGAGACACATGACACTGCCGGCATTCACAGCACATTTCTTCTAATATACTTTGTCTTGCTGTGCCTTTCTCTCTGTCCCATGTGTTTGTCTCACGCTGACTGTATGGGACTTGAGACAGAGAGAGGAGACAGCAGCAGCAACTCATAGGTAGAGAGAGAGAGAGAGAGAGAGAGACAGACAGACAGCGCTACCACTCCAGCCATTCGCTATCTCACTGCAGTGCATCTCTCTCTCTCTTTCTTTCCACATACTGAGGAACTGCTGACCAGGGTGAACACTGTCATCTCCGTGCCTCACCCTGTCACACACTGGAAAGCTTTTCTTGCTTTCCAACTGCTCTCTGCCGTGTGCTATGTATCTGTCTCTCTCTCTCTCCCCTACCCCACCGTGATGCTGTGTCTGTGGATGTCTCAGCAAACATGCTTTTCGGAAGCAGACATCATTGAAAGTGGGGATGCCTAATGCAGCACAGTCAATTTTATGCATGGGTGTACTCTCTGTCTGTCTCTCTGTCACCCGTGTTGCTGTGTCTTTCTGAAGAAGTGCCTTTGGCACAAGTCAGGGGAGTGACAGACAAACACTGTCGGCTTCACTGTGTCTACAGTGTAATGGGTGAGTGAGAGGACAGAGAGTACACCCTTGCATACTGCAGTGCTGTGCCGCTGGTCGGAAACAGAGAGAGACAGACATAGACAACAGTTTCCGAGTAGGAGAAGAGAATAGCAGATGACCCCTTGGTTTATCATGTGGGGAGGGAGAGAGACACATGCTGCACCAAGACAGACAGACAACAAGAGGTAGCACAGTACAAACTGCTCACAGTTGCTGTCACTGACAGTGAATGTTATACTTAAATCGGCCCACATGCCAGCCACTCTGGGAGAGTGGAGATTTTCTGTCTGCGGGTTGTGGTGAGTGGCTACAGGTGCACATCTCTGTCTCTGTCTGTAATCCTTCTGCCCTGTCTCTCTCTGTGGCTTGTGCTCAGTCTCTTGCTGCTCAGTAACACTCAACAGAGTCTGTGTTGCCTGTCTAGCTGATCGCTTATGCGGGGTTGGGGGAGCACTGAGGGAACCTAAAGCACTGGGGGTACACTGCGCACAGGGGACAGTAGTGGCATTCAAGATGATACAGACAGAGAGCCACACACAGCAGGGACACAATGAATGGCATATCAATGGGGAGGGGGAGGCTCTCTCTGTAGAAAAAGTGGCAACCAACGGCAGCAGACCACTAATAGTCACCGTGTATCTGGTGCTCTTAGGACATTCTGTGCTTACTGTTCACTTGCCGATCTGGCACAGTTCTGTTTTAATGGCACAGACAACCTCACCTCCATTGTGCTCCTGCTTCCTGTCTCTCACTTGGTGGATGGATTAATGGGTGCCACTCACTGTCCACTTCTACCTCAAAACAAGATTGAACCCACTGTCTGATCTCTCCCTGGGGCCGCCTCACCACTTGCTGTGCCGATGCCATGGATTAATCAACTGTCATCTGGCGGTCCTCTTCCAATCAGGTACAGCAATTCTTTTACCCCATGTTATAACAGATATTAATAAGGTACAGGAAGGTAGCATTTTCCAAGAGAAAGAAGCTCAAGGACAAGGGGTCATGCTATGAAATTTGAAGTGTGGAGGCTTAGAAGAAATGTGAGGAAATACTTTTTCACAGAGAGGGTGATGGACACCTGGAATAGCCTTCCAGTGGAAGTGATGGGTGCCAAAATGGTGACAGGATTCAGCATGCGTGGGACAGATACAAGGGGACCTTAGTAGTAAGGCAAGGGAGGAGACAGCAGCAGATCAAGTAGAGTCTGCAGTAGCACAGCAAACAGGAACACTGAGCAGACTAGGTGGGCAAAAGGTCCTTATCTGCTGACAACTTCTATGTTTCTATCCACAATTTTATTTTTATCCTATAATTTTTAGGTTTCTTTTTTTTATTTTCACCTGCTCCTGGGCCTGTTCCTGCTTCTTGGCCTTGATTAATATTTATTTATTTATTTATCGAATTTTGATGACCAGGTAGGCCCACTGAGCCCGAAGGTCCTTTTCCAGGGGCGACCTGGGATATAGTCAGGTATCAGACAGTCAGTTACAGCAGGTTACAGAGAGAAACAGATGATAGCTGGGTTACAATGTGAACAATATTTCAAGATGCAGGTACAATTAGGCATACAGATAATAGCAGGGTTACAAAATAAGCAATTGTTCAAAATTCAGGTCCACGCCAGAAATGAACAAACAGTGAAAACAAAAGTTACAAGATTTCAAGAAAACAGATTTAACAAGATAAAACCTTAGCAAAACAATAGACTTTGGCAATACAAATAGCATTGTGCAAGACTTAGTAGTGTACGAGGAGATCCTTCTTTAATTCAAGGGCAGGGCCATCATGATGTTCAGTAGGGATAAGTTACAGGTAGGAGAGAGAATTATTAACCTAGAGGGTGTCTTTAGGTGAAAATAAGAGTAGTGAAGAGAAAAGATAAGGGTTAGAGTGTAGTTGACAAGGCACCCTTTTCATTTAATGTAATACGTTTTCAGCCTTTCTAGGTTTTAGTCTTTCCTGGAGCTTGTTTGTTAAAACTCTATTAATATTAACTCATTTGTTCTCTTTTCATTTCTCTTTCATTTTGCCTTTTTGTATTCCCATTCTCTTGTTCTAGATTGGTAACTCCTAAAGCTTCCACTAGTTAGCTGTTTCCTTTACTTTTCCAAATTGAATATACTTTATTTGTAGGAAGAGTTAACAAGTCATGTGTTCCAGACATTAGACAGGGAGATATACATGTTACCTTCACGTATACATACATCGATAATAAGGTCCTGTTACAGTGTTAACTATTAATCCATTGACAAAAGATGTCTAGTAACAACATAATAATAATCTTAATTACTTGCTATAATCCCTTCGACCTACAGTGACCTGTCCATATTCCTCCTCCCACATCCTCCCCACCGGGTTTTATCCAACATCCACCCCCTTCTCCCCATCCCTATCAGGTATGCAGTGACAATAGCCTATACTTTCATTAGCCCAGGTGCAATGGTCGGAAAGGGCCAAGGTTGATGTTACCATGCAACTGCTAATAGTGTTCCTAAGTTGAAAGGAAAAGAAAAGGACAGAGAGAAAAAAAAAAAAAGAATGAAATTCTTTCCTTTCCTCTTCCTTCCCTTCCTTCCCTTCCCTTCCCTTCCTTCCCTTCTGTTCCTCCCTTCCCTCATTATTATATTATTCAATATCCTTGGGCCACTAAATGGTCAGTAAAGTATGTAAGGATGCCCATACTTTCTGATAATATTGTAGCCTCTTTATCATGTGAGCAATCGTGTTTTCAGCTTGTAAAGCAAAATCATCTCTTTTAGCCATTCCGTATGCGTTGGGATATTCTGGTCTAACCAGTGGCGCATGACCACTTTTGGCACATATGGATATTAATGTCATGTATTTTCATTGAGTGCCACTTAGAGTCTCCCATAGTCTCCTATCATGCAGATTTCTACGTTAAAAGCCTCGGATAACCCTAATAGGGATCTAAATTGGACTGATACTATCCAAAAGGGTGTTACTTTATTGCATTCCCATAGTATGTGCAGTAATGTGCCAGGCCTCTGCTTACAACGGAGCATAAATTTGAGGAAAGTTTCCCATTTGATGAAGTCTGGCTGAGTATAGTATAGGTCATGTATTACATAGAACTGCAAAATACGATATCTAATCCATTTCACATCTTGATACAGCTGTGATCAAATTTTAGACCATGTGTCGCGGTGTTAGAGTATTTGAAGGTAGTGCCTGGTCCCAAACATAGTGTGGCTACCCTCGTAATCCTCTATTTCATCCCTTAGGAGGTGCTAAAATAGGAAATGATATGAGAGATTGGTAAATTAGCAATAGCCGGTAAAAGGGACCAGCTAAGTACTGTGTCCAGTACCCCATCCCAAAGTGTTGTAGGAGCATATGCTGTAAATAGAGGTACTTAAAACAAAAATAATTGGAGCGATTGAACAATGTACTGGCCATTTGACAAGGTCTAAGTTTGTGTTCTTGAAGTAAATCCATGACTTTAGTTGAGTATTTCCTGGCCAGAATTATGCAGAGGGGCACTCCCAATTTTAAAATTAAGGTTTGCACTTATAGGCTGGGAAACATCCTTCACTAGAGATAGCTGGAAAAGTTGCACAGTTGGGCATGTACTCGAAGTGTTATTCCTATGGGCAAGGCCCTGAAACTCTTAATCAAGTTTTTGAAGGGGAAAAAATGAGGTATTAAGAGATATATTGTACGTGGGAGAGTAGAGTCTGCTCAATTTGGTACCACAAGGGATGTATTGGGCCTTCCCATTGTATGAGACATCTTTCATCCGTATGCAAGAACTGAGCAGGTAATAGAGAACTGATAAAGAAGCAGGTCTGGGATTTGTAGGCCTCCATTGTTCTTACTCCTTTGCAGCTTAATGAGAGCCTGGGTGTCTTACCACCCATAAAAAATTGGACGTGAGTTTGTTAATCTGAGTGAACCATATTTTAGGTAAAAAAAAATGTGTCATCTGTAGGGGTATAGGATTCACAGAAGAACACTCATTTTCAGTACATTTACCCATCCCTAAAGAGTAAGTGGAGCATGACCCAGTGGAAAGATCCATTTTAATCTGAGTAAAATTTTATCTAGGTTATATTGCTTCATTTTGGCTTCCGAACAGGAAAGATATATAGCCAGATATTTTAGTTTGTCCCTGCTCCAGCGAAACCCAAAATGAGCAACTTCGCTTGAAATGTATGAACATTTAAGAGCATCATTTCTGTTTTGTATTAAGCTTATAATTGGAGAATTTGCCAAATGCTTTAATGATTTCAAGTGCAACTGGAACCGATTTTAGAGGGTATGTTATATGGAGTAAAATGTCATCGGCATACACCGAAATTTTTATTGATTAGGCCCGATAGATATGCCAGAGATATTTGGGAGTAATTAATATGTCTAACAAGCGGTTCCAAATATAAGTCAAACAAAAGGGGAAAGTGGACATCCCTGTCTAGTTCCTTGCTGTAAATGAAAGGATTGAGATAGGTGCCCATTGCATAGTATACGTGCAGAGGGACAAGTCTACAATATCTTGATCCATTTTATATACTGTGTTGGTATGTTGTAAAGCTGCAACAAATAGAATAGGTATTCCCATGAAACCCTATCGAACACTTTCTCTGCATCCAGGAGACCAGAGCAGTGGAATTCAAGACTCCCTGGATGCAAAGATCAAATAAGCCAATTCGCATATGGTCAGATGAGCCCTGCCAGCAACAAAGCCAACTTGTTCACTGCTTATAAGACATTGCCAGACACTAGATAGTTGAGTGGCCAAGATTTTTGCTAATATCTTTATGTCAACACTAATTAGGGAAATCGGTGGTAGTTTGTGACTTGAAGGGATCTCGGTCGGGCTTTGGGATGACCATAACTGTAGCCTCGAATAAAGAGGGGTCTGAGATAACTTGCTCAAACATATAGTTATAAGTATCTAAGAGAACTGGTACTAATTGCTCCTTGAAAAGTTTATCGAATTCTACAGTAAACCCATCTGGACCTGGGAATTTGTCTGTGGAAGGGAATCAATAGCCTGTTTTATCTCTTCTTGAGAAATTGGGGCTTTAAGTGATTTACCTGACATATATGTTGAGTTCTTGAGGTTATAACGGTTGCAAGAACTGATCTAAGCATTCTGGGCGGAAAGGGAAGAAGCATGAGAATACAAGTTTTTATAATATTCTTGGAAACAATTAACGATATCTCGAGGAAGTGACTATTTGTCCTCCAGGTTTTGGATACTTGGAACAATTCTATCGGAGGCTTGTGCTTTGAGTCATTGGGCTAGGAGCTTTCCAGCCTTATCCCCTGATCAAAATACTCAATCTTAGAACGATAAGGAGATACTTTGTGTTCAGTCAAAATTGAATTGTATCGATCCTTAAAATTTCTAGGGCCTTGAATTGATCCGCAGTAGAACCGGAGAGTGCCAATTCCAAGGTCCTAACATTCAGTAAGCAAAGCTGAAGTTACCTTGGAGGTCATCTTTTTAACTGTTGCCATGCAAATTATTTATCCTGTAACTGAGCATTTTAAAGCCCCCATAGCATGTCTAACTTAGGCATAGAAGGGTATTTAGTTTAATAAAGTTAGTAATAAAGTCAGACAGTTGGGTTTTCAGGTATTCTGATCGAAAAGTTGACTGTTGAATTCCATACCTTATCTCTGAAAGGGCAGGCCAAGACCCAGCTTAATAAATGGGGTGGTGATCAGAGATCACCTTAGGGAGATAGTTGCAGGCTGTTATAGCTGAAAGATGTCCCATATCTACAAGAAAATAATCCAAGCGAAATGAATTATGTGGAATAGAATGAAATGAGTATTCTCTGGTGTGGATCAAGAGCCCTCCAAGGGTCTATTAATCCAATAGAATCCATCATTTCTCTGATGGCAACCTGTGCTGGAGAGAGACAAAGGGCGATTAGTAGAATGGTGCAAGACATTAAATAGACAAGATTCCAGTCTCCTCCCAGAACAATGGAAAGCAGGACCATTGGGTCAAGTCATTCATAAGGGAGGCTAAGAAGGAAGGTCATCTGTATTAGGGCCATATATGGAACCAAGCACTACCTCTGATTGACCCAACAAAGCCTTGATCAAAATATATCTGTGCTGGGAATCTACTATAGTATCAATAAGTCGAAAAGGACTCTCATTGCAATAAAAATAGCTACCCCCTTTACGAGTGTCCGTCCACTCCTAGGACCTGACCTATCCAAGATCTTGTTAGTTGTAAAACCTGGGGCAAGTGGTTTCTGAAGAAATGCTATGTCAATATCAAGTTTACGGAGATGCAACAATACTCTTGGCCCGCTTAACTGGGACTGAGACCTTTCACATTCCATGAACATACTTTGTATGAAGTCATCTTATTAGTAATCTTTTCTACCTTTAAGCCCTAGGCCTGAAGTAACATTGTTTTTCAGGTTGTTAAATGAACAACCCTTATTAAGGCTTTGTTGTACCACAAACCTGATCTCCCCTCCAGTTTCCCTTAACTACCCACCCTTCCCTTCCACCCCTTACCTTGTGTCCACACTCCCTATACACAGCTATTCGGCAGAGATTACTCTGAGCCTCCTCTGGTCTGACTATCTTGCAGATTCATGAGTAGTATGACCATCAGGCCAAAGGACAGTACAGGGAATACCTTACTGAGGAGCCATGTGTGCCCCTCCCTCATCCAGATTCGCAACACCCTTCTTGAATTGCAGTATTCAGATTACCCTACCCCCACCCCAACTCTAAATAATGGGATTGTAGCATATTTGACTATAGTACTTATGTATTAAGGCAGTAATACTGTATTCGCTGTTTCCATTGGTTAGCTATAAAGAATATTCTCCCAAAACATTGTACAAATGGTGGATTCTTCTATACATCAGCGAGCAGAATAGGTTCCAGGCCCTCAGGACATTTGCTCTCTACTATAGTTCAGCAGAAGAGAAAGAAGCAAGAGTCCAATGAGGGGAAAAAAAATTAATGTCACCCAACCTCTCCCATTGTGCATATTCTTGCACAGAATTGTGACTACCTATTAGAAAGATAGGAGCCACCTTTTACTTCTGTCCCATTAGTTGTACTTGTCATCAGGCTCCATAATGTGGGGCTGCAAGAATATATCCTTTGTGATAAGAATCTCAACAATAGACTCTTAGCTACGCACCAATACAGGATGCCTGTTTCCCCAGTTAGACCTTATAACATTGGTCTCCTATGACCGAGGTTTTTATCTCCGCTACCATTTCATTCAAATGGGAGGACAGCCAGGAAACATGTATGTGAATTTAACATCACCTTTAGAATTCAGTCCCCTTACCCTCTCCCACCTTTCTGTCCCCCCACCCTCCTCCCTTTATATTTGCACATGCCAGCTTATATTAATGCAACAATGAGCAGATATACACAATACACATTAACCATAGCAGTTTAGCTGCAATGTGATGATAGTCAGTTTAAACCATTATTTTTCTCATCTTAGCTTTAGGAGAGGAAGAGGGAAGGGGAGCGAGAGAAGGACTGAAAATGATAAAATAAAAAAGGAAAAAAAGGGGGCCAAGGTATAAAAAATCTAGGAGTTCCCGGTGTTCGGATCCGTCAGGATTTGGGGTTCAACGCTTGTTACCCCAGTGGCACTAGGCCTATTAGGATGTGCACTTTTATGCTTATTAAGCCACAATAGGGGCTTCTCAGTCGTGGGTGGAGTGGATGCGATCGCACTATACAGCTGCATAGAACATCTTCTTTAAAGCTAAAATGAAATAAACATTCCCCACTTAAGCTCAGGAGGGAAGTAATCACAAATTAAATTACAACTTTACTTGTTGTCCCATCACAGAATATCGCTAAGTTGATACCATACTTTTAGGTGCTGAAAAATTAAACGGAGAACAATAATTAACTGAGTCACCAAGTCCATGCATGGGGCTTCAGCGCTCTTTGTGGAGATACATATGAGTGTCACTGAGTTAGCTCAAAGTGTGGCAATGTGAGGCCCTAAGGGCATGCTAAAAAAATTAAAGGAGAAATAGATCATTCCATGGGAGGTGTTTCACGCATAACTGTTCCACCTCATTCCTTCCTGGATTCTTCTCATCTTCTGGGAAGGGTGGAGAGAACTAAAAGGAAAGGAGGAGATCAGGAAAAATTTGCTTTTGAGTCACTTTCGCCAAACTAGGTCTGCTCTTCCACTGCCACTATTAGTCTATACCCTTTGCTTCCACATCGAGAGTCTCCAAGTTTGACACTAAAAGTGGAGCGATGGAGTGCACAGCAGAGGGTTGCGATTACTGACAATTTTAACTAGAGTCATGAGCAGCATAAACTTTTTCTCATTATCTGTTAACTTTCCACGAAACTGACAAGCAGTTCAAAGGCTCAGTGTGGCTTAAACAGATCTGGCATCAGCACTTTTAATTCGATTGAGCTTGCTCTGCTGTGTCAAAACTTTTCCAGGTGCTCCGATGGTAAACAGATAGCTTGGATGGGTACTGAGCCTTTGAACTTTTGCTGGCAGCGATTAGTTTGGTGACAATGGGATGGTAAGCAGCTCTTCGTTGTCGATAGTGGCTGGGAAATCTTACGCAAATTGCAACTGCTGACCTTCCCATAAAATTTCTTGGAGTCTCCTGACCTGTCCTAATATGTGGATTTTGTCCAGATAATTTAAAATTTTAGTATTAGGGGCCTTGGTGGTTGTCCTGCCGCCCGGCTTGGATCTAAGTGACCGATGGGCCCTCTCAATTCATAGGTGGTGTTATTAGGAGAGGGTCCAGCAATTTTGGTTAACAGCCGCTGCAAAAGGTAATCGGAGCTGCTCCTCTGAGTCTTCTGAAGGCCGAAGATAAGAATATTGTTGCAGTGACTCGGCCTTCCAGGTCCTCACATTTAGCCTCCATCCGGTAAAGTTTTGGCACACTGCAGGAGTTTCAGAGTCTACCGATATCTTCCATCCTTCTAGTGATGTCGTCCTAGCCACCACATCCTTAATCGCTCGATTGGTATCAGTGAGCTCTGTACATGGCCTTCAATTCTAAGGTGAGTTCTGGCGCCAGCGGAAAGGATTTAACCTCCAAGAATTTCTGCTCTTTAGAGGGGAACCTAGTGGTACAGGTGTCAAGGTTATGGCTGCTTTAGAGGTAGTTCCTGGTTGCCCCTGGAGCATTTTGAGTTTTCTCCGGCATCTGTGGTGGTGTATGTGGGGAGGCGCCAGGTGCATCTCTGCTTCCATACCCGGACTAGGCCACAATCTTATTTCGGTCCAATCTTCAAAAAACACCACCACACCTTTTGCTTGTTTCTTCGCTAATACAAGGAGCCGTTGAGATATGCGGTGAATCGCCTTTGAGTTTGGTGCTGTAAAACTAGCAAAATTTGCTGTAGAAGCTGGGTGGAGATGGGTTCTCTGAGCTGCTATCCCTTCCGTGGCATCACATGATCCTTCCTTTACTTTTCTTGCTATATCATCTGTTATACTTTTAATAGTTCTGGCATTCTTCCTTAACTTCTTGAATCCCTGTACCACCACCCTCCTGTGTCCAAATGGACTGTTGTGGATTCTGTTCTACCTCTGTATTAACAAGCTCGGGCAGAGCCACTATGACTTGAATGCATTCACTAGAAGGCTGTTTCATGGGCTTAAACATAAACATGAATTGCTGTTGCATACACTAGCTGAATCAAAGTATGGTACATTGAGAAAGGGATGATTCAAAAATAATGTCACCGTCTGTGATACAGTTACCTATATGGTTCACATTTTATACTATGCACTGTTACAGCAATAAACGCAACAGAACCAGGCCATCATATACTTGAAGGTACTGTACCTTAACTGAAAACGCTGCTGAGACAACTGTATGTTGTGACAAGGTGGAAGATAAACACAATGTTGAGACATGTTTTGAAGACATTTGATGTGTTTAATTGCTTTTTTTAGAGATTGTATACAGTTCACACATCATTCATATAATATAAAAGTGCACATACCCAAATGTCAATGCAAACTTTACACATTTCATTACAAGCTGTTCTCCTGAAGGAAGATATTACTGTCAAGACCTAAAAATGGGCATCAGGTAAAAGTAAACTGGGCTAGGTGTGTTATTGAGGGTATTGCATAGTTTATCTTTTATTGCTGTTCCATCCCAGGCATACAAAATAAGAATCAACAACCCTTTATATGAAGCAACAGGAATGAATTAGTACAAGGAAAAAGCAAGCAGAAGACTGAGTAGTGGGTAGACAAGCACGAATAAGCTTTCAACCACCTCTTGATTTAGCTCCACTTGTGAACCCTGATAGTGGTGTGGCTGAGACTGTCTGCAAGGATGTTGCTAATGCCTGGTACATGAACAGCAGTCAGACAGAGGTTGTGCTGGACTACCCAATACCACATTCTCATCACCTCCCAGCATAGTGTCTCCCTGTTTTCAGGTACCAGACCACAGACATATTGTCGATCTGAATCAGGAGTATCCCTGGACATAGAAGAGGGTGAAAGGCCTGGAGGCATACAGTACTGCCCTCATTTCTAACACATTGATGTGTAGAGATGCTTCTAACTGAGACCATGTTCCTGAGTCTAACTGTCTCCTAGGTGGGCACCCCAGCCTTGATATGAAGCATCCATTGTAAGAGTCATGGTCGGACCAGGGGTTGAAATAGGAACCCCATGGAGAGATTGAACAACTCCTGCCACCAAAGAAGATCCTTCTTCATGTACCCAGAAGCTAGGACTCTGTGGTCCAGGTTGTCGAGCTGCTTGATCTCATTGGACACGAAGAGTCTATTGGGTCACCCTCATATGTAGTCTGGCTAGAGGAACTATAGGGATGTAGCTACCATCATCCTGTGAAGATAGCGGATTGACCAGGCTGTGGTCTAGCAGGTTGGCCACTAATCTGGCCTGTTCCTGCAGGGTCTCCACTCTGTCCAATGTGAGGAAGGCCCTGCCCTGGACACTATCCAGCACCACCCCAAATGAATTATAAGGCACTGGGAGGGAGAGGTGGGACCTGGGATAGTTGACTGTTATTCCAAGTCTGGAAAAGAAGTCCAGGGTGAAGGAGAGTGACTCCCTCAGATTACTCTGTGATGGGGCCGATAGAAGCCAATCATCCAGATACAGGCACAATTGGATCCCTCTGAGGCATAGAGCTGCAACTACCACTGCTAGACACTTGATAAAAACCTGAGGTGCTGAGGATAAGCCAAAAGGGAGAGCCTTGAACTGGTAATGTTCCCCTGGAAGGCAAACTGCAGAAAGTGGCGGTGGGCCTGGAAGACAGAGATGTGCAGGTATGCATCCTGCATGTCCAGCACACAAAGCCAATGGCTCTTGTGGAGCAGGGGTAGAAGTCCCTGGATAGTGCAGAACCTCTTGTACTCAACATACAGGTTGAGCATGCTGAGGTCCAAGATGGGTCTTAGGTCACCCTTCTTTTTGGGCACTAGGAAGAAATGAAAGTAGCACCCCTTCTGTATGTGCCTGAGCCACAGGCTCTGTGGCTGACTTTGCAGAAGAGCCTGGATCTCATTCCCTATCAGAGACAGGTGCTTTGGAGAATAATGGAGAGGCCTGGGGGTTGTCCAGAACCTGCCTAGGAACTCTATGGTGTGACCTCTTACTATTACCTGAAGAACTCAAGAGTCTGTGGTTATGTCCTACAACCCCAGAAGGTGGAGGTAAATTTTTTCCCCATTGGTTCCCTAGAGGATCTGTCGGAGGCAGAGGGGTCTCCCACAAGTCAGGAGGCTGAGGCAAGGGAGTAAGTAGCTCCTCCAGGGGCTTCTGGGACTTGGCAGGGAGTAGGGTTCCTAATGTTGGATACCAGCATTTGTCCTGGCCTTTGGCAGGGGCCTCTTTGGTCTGGCATCCCTATTGCTAAAGAAAAGACTGTTTGCCTTTGTAACCCTCTTGGCCCATGAAGTGGACATCATGGATGGATTTACCTTGGTCCTACATTTCAGTGATAATATCCTTCCTTAACGTCACCTCCGAGTAACACAGATACCCTGAAAGGGGCATCCAGTATAGAGTTCTGGATGTCTTTGCCAGGCTAGCAATCCTGAGCCAGGAATGTCACCTAATGCAGACAGCAGTGGCTGTGGCACAAGCAACTGAGTCTACTGTATCATAAGTGGCCTGGAGGGCATGATGAACCCAAAAAGTCGGCTGGAGGGTACACAGTCTGGCGCAGACCCGTTACCGCTGTGGTGCCCCAGGGCTCAATCCTGGGCCCCTGCTCTTTCACTCTTCCTCAATAATATTGAGGAAACTGCACCCTCAGCAAACTTATTCTGTATCGGATGACACTGTCATATACTGCAGTGACCCCCAACCTAGTGTCATCTCCACAAAACTGTGGGACAGTCTCTCAACTCTTGAGGCCTGGTTCTCCTCAAACTCCCTGAAGCTCAATGAAAGCCGTACTGTTTGGTTCTAGATGTCTGGGCTCTGACAGAAGTGAGCTGCTCCAGATTAGCACTAACCAAGAAAAAGAGTTGAGGTCATGACCAGTTTCAAATACCTTGAAATCCATCTTGACCAGAGATGACCTACAGACCTCATATCAACTCCATAACCCGGTCTACCCACCAAAAGCTTGGCCTCCTCTACCATCTGGGAACTCCTATCCTGTGTTGCACATCGAGCAATTGTCTGCTGCAACTTTGTCCCCTCCATCCTATATGGGGCTCCTCTATTGCAGTTCCTCTGTGAGATGGAACTCAAACTTACCGTACTCTATAACCTGAGTGGCTCACTTAACCACAAACTCTCTCGTAGGAGGCATCACTGTGAGGCACTTAAGGAACTGAACTGACCCACTCTTGGCACAAACTAGCCTACCCCGTTGCCTGCCTTGCCTTCAAATTCTTTACCCTTGGTCCCCTCCCCATCTTAGTGGACTACTCTCCCCAAAGTACAATGCCGAACCCTACGATCCTCTGCAAATCACCCCTGGACATCCCTCGGATACGCTCCAACCTAGGAAAGCGCTCCTTCAAATATGCTGCCTCCCACCTATGGAACTCCCTATCAGCTAGCTTGATTGATTCACCCACCCTTAACCAGTTCAAGACTGGACTCAAACTATATCTCCTCAATCTCAGCCTCTGTGGCTGCAACGCTAACTCCTAGTCCAGGTCTCATTTCCGTCACACTGCCTTGAACCTCCCTTCATCCTGGATGTATCTCAAAATAATGATGTCAATTTTCTGTTGTTGTCTCAATTCTCTACTAATTGGTGTGTAACTTGACTGTCATGTATTGCTTATAAGAGACTGAATGTGAACCTGATTCTACCCCTGTAAACTGTTGCTAATGTATATTTGTGTAACTATTGTAACTACTGTAAATAATGCTATTATGTGTCTTTTTCTGTAACTAATTCCGTGTTGCCCCTGAAAAGGGATCTCTGGTCTCAGTGGGCTTACCCAGTTACCAAAATCTAAATAAATAAATGACAGAAGATTTAGCCATTCTCCGTTCTTTGCAATCTTGGCCTTAAGCTCTTGGTCCTGGGTAGCTTTCATCTTTGACTCAGTGAGGCCATGGAAAATTTTGATAGGAAACATATATGCCACATAATTAAGGGACCTGAGGGTGCAAGTAGAGGAGGAAATGGATCTTGTGACTAAATTTGTACAGTTGCTTACACTTCTTATCAGGAGGAGACATACTCAAATGTTAGGCTTAGAGGACAAGTCATGGGCAGGTGCGATAACAACTGAGTCTGCATTAGGATGGCCAGTAATGAGTGTGACCCTATCTGGGGGTGGTACATCCTGTTTGTGTTTTCTAAGACTGCCTGATTGGAGGAAGGCTGTTGCCAGATAGTGGATGTCTGACCTTCATGGGGCCCAGTCCAAGGCAGTATGGGTATAGGAGCTGTGTCAGTCATGTCTAGATGCTCCACCAGCCTTTTCTGTTTTGGATCTTGTTCCTGGATAGCCCAGCCACAGGAATGTGTGATAGTTATGAGAATTCTGCAAAGAAAGGGTCCTCTGGAGGGACTTCGAGAATTCTTATGCTGAGGCTCTATAGGTGTATGCATACCAGTGCTGGAGGACAAGTCAGAGTCAAAGAGTGCGTGCTGGAAGTTTGAACCCTTTTTAGAGGGTGTCCTGGGTTTTATTCCTGACCTGGTGTCTAGAGGAGCCTTCTCCAGAAAGGTGGGAATCCACAGGAGAGGCTTACCTTGGGGATTGGGAAAGAGGCAGGAGTAGAGGCTGCCACTGGTTTCTGACAGTCAATCTCAAGGCTAATTTAGTCCTCTTCTCCTAAATCAGGGTCTGAAACACTGCTGTGGCTAAGCAAGACACTGTAACAATACACTACCTTCTGCAGGGGCTGTTGGACAACAAACCAAAGGACACTCTGGGAGACTATCTGGGACAAGATGCAATAAAACAAACCTGAATTGCAGCCCCAGGGTCATAAAACACCCAGAGAAAATTAGAAAAATTCCTCTCACAGCCTGGGCAGAAAAAAAAACCCACCAGGATGAAGTAAGAACACAAAATGGGTTATAACATATATTTTCCTGATTTTAACATGCAGATTTCCTTTAAATACTGGTGCCTCTGTATCCACACCACTACGCTTTTAATGCCATCATGCCTCTTCTGCTGATATGAGCTCCCATCCATGAAGTCCCATTCTGCTTGTGACAGCCCAACCCAACCAGGTAATTTCCGAGGAGCAGCTCTTTACACTATATCAACTAAATTAGTGCTAAACTCCTTACTTTTTAAAAAATTGTTGTTACATTTCTGTTTTAGTAGATCCATGGACAGGAAAAATGAATTTGTAAAGAAACTAACCCCATTTAGCAATTCATTGACTCACAATACAGCATGTTATGAACTTATCAGATTCTATTTATAATCTACAGTAAGTCAAACAAAATTACTGCAGACACACAAATGCCCACCTATTTACAAGTGAAGCAAATGTGGTTACTATTATTCAGTTGTAAATGCCTATAGTCCAAATTGCAGGTTAAGAACATTCAGTAGAATATAAACAGTAGCCCAGACCTGCCTGCCTGAGAATGAGATTGGTGTACTATTTGGAAAAAGCTAACACTGTGTCTCTTGCTATGCAACATCCTGCTAAGTAGCACACTGACTGATTTTAGGATTATGGTGTCAAATGGCTTAATGAGGTGTTGTGTTCATAAGGGCCCAGGGAAACTTGTTATGCAGAAAGTTAGAAGTGTTTAACCCATTCTACTTCCAATAGCTTTCTATAATGTCTGTACTATCTATTGGTAATCTGACACAGAATGACTGCCAGAAGATAACAAGTTAACTTTCTGTGGGCTCAATTAACTCTTCAAGCCAGAGGAACAATAATGCTCTAAAGCTTCCTATACACACACAGGCAGCATAGTAATGAGGCTTGGCAAAGGAATCTATTTTAACACTCTTTCATGTTGTTTGGTAGTAAAGATGACATCATCCCTTTTCTGAATGCAAAACTCCTGTTGAGCTAGGCTTATCGTCATAAAAAATAATCTCCTAAAGAGTATTATAAATGTTGTTAGCAGTTGATTACTAATGGTTATTTCCTGCTTGATCACCACTAAACTTTCCATAATATAAATACCTTATGTGTCATCAGCAGCTGTGTCTTTATTTTTCATACAATTTTCACCCTCTTTCCTATTTATCTTTTCTTGTATTCCAGTTTTATTGTTTGTAGTTAGTTTAGTAACATTCTAAATATATGGAATTTTGGGGATATTAGAATGGAGGGTCTAGTATAAATCTGTTTGTGTAGGTGTTAAAAGGCTTCAATATCCTCTTGGAAAAGTCTCTTAATTTATATGGGCGATTTATTACCACTTGTCTTTATATTGGATATAAGTTGTATGTAGTCTGCTGCTATTTTCTCCATCTGTTTGATACTTTTGTCATTATTATTCATTTGGGCCTCAATCAAGATTATATTCTTTAAATTCAGTTGGTTATCCTTCAGGAAATCTGATCCTGAAGGAAACGTTATCCTCTATTTGTAGTTCTATCTTATTTCTATTTTTCTGTATCTAACATTTGTATAGGTAACAGTACACCTTTCCCTTCTCCATTGCCCTAATTTCTTCCTGAAGGGGTGATCTTGGGAATCATTTTCTTGTGATCTTTTATGGGTGATAAGGCTTAAGCGGTAGTATCTAACTTTGAATTCTTAGTGTTGCTTTTCTTCCTACAAGGTCTATCTGATTACCTGGCCCCAAAATATAGCTGGTTATTTTCTTTTTCCTAAGCCTCCCTTTTCATTTTTTTCTTACTTAAACTTCCTTTTGTTTCTAAAGGGTTTATTGTAGCAAGAATCTGTTTCTTCTGTTATGTTTCCATCTTAAAAAAAACTTTTTATGGATACAAAACACTAATAAAAACGTCTATCTTAAATAAATGTATAAATATTACATAGATTGTACAAAAATATTAAAACTGTATATGCTTTCCCAGATAAAAGTGATGCAAACTAGAATACTGATTCAGCTCTTAATTTATCAGCATGAGTTGTTTTATGGATATATTCTTCAGTCTGGACTTGTCTTTATCATCCATACCTTCGTAAGATTAATTCTCCTGCAGCCTAAAAGTATAGTATAGGTAGATTAACAACAACAATTATTTGTTTTAAATAAATTAAAAATGAGTGCTTACACTACTCCTCAATAAATAGGCTTAGGAGAGACTGTATATAAAACTATTAAACATTTCAATAGCTTATCATAAATATTGCAGCTCTCTAGTTATAGCCTCCCAGATAATTATTTTATTGAATGCAGAGCTAAAACTACCCTTGTAGAGAAGCTTTGTCATTAAAAATACATACTAAATAGGAGTAAGTAATGGTAAATATGGAACATACTTACGGGAACCAAGATATTTAGAGCCAGAGTGGCACATTTCCTTTTGGGCTTTATAAAGTTTAAATATAAAAGCTGTATCCAAGTCAGTGCAAATGTTTTTTAGTTGGACTGAAGTAGCACAAATCCCAGATTCAATCTAAGAAAAACAGATGAAAATACAACTGTTATAGAAAACCTCGTGATTATCAGTTGTTATACACACCAAAAGGAAAACTTTTTTAAGCAATAGCTCGAGAATACTTACAAGTACAGTACCTGGGTGTAAAGGAATTCTCTGCATAATGTATCTGTGATGAAAATCTCCTCACCAGGGATGTCTAGTTCACTGCCACCACATGGTTTCTACCAACAGGAACCAGGAAACCTACTTTTCACCTCTTCCTTGCACAAGGACAGGAAGGTCAACACAATAACTGGGTAGAGTGCCCTTCAGAGACAGACTGCAAACAAAGTCCAGCAGAAACAGTAGAATTACCTTTTCAAATAAAACAAGCAGTCACTGATTCTATAAAAATGGATTCTTTACTAGTGACTACAAGTATTTACAAGCAGGATATATTTACAGGAAAACAAAAGGGTTACACATTTACTAAGAAACAAAAAATAAAGCAAGCTAACAGACAGTTGGTGTGCAGCACAAAATCTGAGCTATCCTTGCCTAAAATATTTCCTGCCCTAGCTACAGAAAGCACTGTCCCTCACTATGTTATCTTACCAGTCAGCTAGTCTTTGTATGGCAGGGCTCTGGTTTTAGATGTTCTAGTCCAAAAGAATGTGCTGGCTTTCATCACCTCAATTCATTACTTTTCTCACTGTGGGAGGGATCTCACCCTCCTTTGAGTGACAGTTATCCCCTGTCTCCTCCAAATGAGTGTGTGTGTGTGTGTGTGTGTGTGTGAATGGATTGATGAAATAATCCAGGCCATCTGGCTTCCTTCACACCCAAATATGCTCTGTCCACTTTTATGATTTTGTATTCCATGATGTCCATGGTGCTCAAGCCAATTTCTTTGCCTTTCAGGTTGACCGAGGCATTCAAATGACACACACACACATCTGCCTTACAGAATCTGTGGCTATATTTTCCCAGGAACATTTTCTTAAGCAGCTTTGGTCAATGTTTCCCATAAGACCTGCTTGGTCATGTGACATTGGAAGCCATGTTTTGTTCCCACTTATGACAGAAGCATAATTACACTAACAAAATACATTAACAAAATGAAATTAATAGATCTGCCTGGTCATATGTCTGTCACATCTCCCTTCCCCGAGAAATGAAGGCATGTCTCTTTCAAGCAACCCTAAGAGACATTGCCATTCATGTAGAGGCCTCAGGGCGCCTACAGGAACATGTCATGCACTCACCTCTGATTCAACAGTCCATCTGCATTGGTATTCTGCTCCCACTTCAGTGCTGAATGATTATATTATATGACTGTAGTACCAAACTCCAGTGCAATAACTTTGTGTTTTGCCCACTAGTCCTATGGGGTTATGATCTGTGACCACAGTGAATGCCTTCCTGTACAGATATGACTACAGCTTCTGAAGGCCCACTCTATCCCCAGACATTCCCTCTCAACTGTGGCATATGCCTGTTTCCTGGGCAGAGGCTTCCATCTCAGATACACTATGGGGTGCTTCTCCCTTCCCACATTGTAACCTGGCTCAGGACAGAACCCAGTCCATGGTCCAAGACATCCACTTGTACTACAAACCTTAGGTCATAATTGGGGCTAGCAAGCACAGGTGACCCACATAATGCCTCCTTCAACTGTTGGAAAGCTGACCCACAGTTCTGTGTCCAGTGAACTTTCTCAGACATTCTCTTTTCATCATGTGTGTCAGTGGCTTGACCACATCATTGCAGTGAGGGACAAACCTCCTGTTGTACCCAGCTGTTCCCAGAAGTGCCCTTATCTGTTTCTTTGTGGCAGGGGTGGGCCAGGCCTGGATGGCATAAACCTTCAGCTGGCTCTGGACAGATGCGACCACTGCCCACCCAGTGCCCAAGGTAGGACACTTCAGTCATGCCTACTTGCCATTTTCCACCTTAACTGTCAGCCCTGCAGTCTTCAATCTGTGGAACACCTTCCTCATGTGCCTGATGTAATCCTCCCATGTTTGGCTGTAAATGGCTATGTCGTCAATGTATGCCAGAGCAAATTCACCTGCCCCAGCCAGAATGCAATCCAAAAGCTGTTGGAAGGTTGTGGGTGCATTCTTCATCAAAATGGCATTACTCAGAATTAGAATAAGCAACATGGGGTAACAAGGCAGACCTCTCTCTGGCTGCAGGGTTAGCAGCACCTGTCAGTAGCCCTACACCAGGTCTGTCATGGTCAGGAACAGGATCCCCAAGCCGTTCAAGGTCTCATCCATTCTGGGCAGGGGTAGGCATCAGACTCTGTACAGCTATTGAGCCTCTGGTAGTTGACCCAGAACCATCTGGTACCATCCTTCTTGAGGATCAGGACCATGGGTGAGGCCCAGGAGCTACTGGACTTCTGGATCACTCAAGGGCCAGCATCTCCCTGAGTTCCTCCAGCATGGTCTTCTTAACCCCTCTGGTACCCTGTAGGAGGACTTCCTCAGTGGAACTTGGGCCCTAATTTCCACATGGTGTTCAGCCATTGTGGTGTACTCCAGATACCCTATGAACATGTTCCAAAATTCTCACAGCACCCTCTCATCTCCTTGGCTGGGACCATCGTCAGCTGCCCTGAGATGGGTGAGGTTATCCACTGAGGATTTGTCCTGGGCTTCCCAAGGAGGTCCACCGGGAATCAGTCCTATTCCCTCCTCTGGCATGCTGCACAGGTGAGGACCATCTCCCCCTATTATTGTAGGCCTCATCATGTTCAAATAATATACCTTTGCCTGCACTTTCTGTCAGGCAGCCCTACTATATAGTTAACATCACTCACCTTTCTGAGTATGGAGAATGGGCCTCCCATGATGCCTGCAGTTTATTGTGTCAGACTGGGACAAGTATCCTCACTTGCTGTCCAACTTCATACTCCTGGGCTCTGGTCCCATGGTCGTTCCAGGCTTTCTGTTGCTGTTGTGCAGTGGTTAAATGCTCCTGGGTGAGCCCCATGAGCTCCTTAAGCCTGGCCCTGAAATTCAGGATGTACTCACAACAGACTCCCCTTGGGAGGCATGGTTACCTTCCATTCATCCCTGACTAAATCTGGGAACTTCACCCTGTGACCAAACAGGAGCTTTAAGGTGAGAACCATGTGGACTCCACTGGGACTTCCCTGTGTCTGAACTGGAGGTGGGGAAAATATTTGTCTCCTCTCTTTTGCTGGTCAGCAAACACCTTGATCATAGTTTTGAGGGTCCTGTCGAACCGCTCGACTAGGCCATATTGTAGGGTGAAGCATGGAGCTGTTTCTCCCATACCTTTCCCACAAACTGGTAATTAAAGACAACATGAAATTTGTTCCCTGGTCTGACAAAATCTCCTGGTGACATCCCACTTGGCTAAAGATTCCCAGGAGCTCATCAGCCACCTTTTCTGCTTCAATGGAGGACATGACCACTGCCTCTGAGTACCTGGTTGCATAATCCACAGCAACCAGTAGGTATCATTTTCCTGTGCTATTTGGGGTACTCAGGGGTCCCACTATGTCCACAGATACCCTCTTAAAGGGTTCATCAATAAGGCAGGAGCACCAAAGCTGCCTTAGCCTTGTCCCTGACCTTTATGGCCCTCACACTGTGGACGGGTCTGACAGTAATTTGCCTCATATATGTACATGCTCAGCCAAAGAAGTTGTTGGCAAGCCACTTTCTTTTGTGGTTAATACCAGGTGGCCTGAAAATGGATGTCATGGGTCAGGACCAGAAGCTGCTTACTGTAGTCCTGGAGGACTACCAGCTGCTGAGTACCTCTCTCTCTCTAGCTCCCTCTGTGGTGTACACTCCGTCACAACAGTCCATTCTCCCAATAAACTGACTTTTTACTCCCTGAGAGTCCTCAGCACTATCAGCTATCTCTCTTAGATTTTGGAGGTAGGATCAGCTCATTGTGCCCTGCTCATCTCTTCCTATCTGACCTGCCTCAATTCCCCATCAGGAGAAAGCTGCCCTGGCGCTAACCTCCTCTGCTTGCAACTAGGGCTCAGGGCTGCTACTCTTAGCTAGCCCCTCACCCACTAGCTGTTTCCTCAGCTGCTGAGGGATGGGTTTGCACAGGCTGTGTCACCCCTCTTACCCTCATAAATTTGCCCTTTTGCCTGGCTATGGGTAGTAACACATACTAGGTTTTCCTTTTGGTCAGTCTCACTCCCCATGATCACATCCACTGGGTGATCAGGCACAACTCCACCTCCTGTTCCCCATGGCCACCCTCCCAGCTCAGGAAGACCAGAGCCATTGGCACTTGGACCACTGGACCCATAACTTCCTGAATCTTGGAGAACTGCCTCAGCAGAATCTGCTCCACCTGGATCAGTTCCTGCCTCACCATGGAGATGGAGGTGCCAGTGTCCCTCAATCCTGTGTTACTATCCGATTGAATAGAATAGGATGCATATGCTTGGTGGAATTTGGTGACACTACAGCATGTGCAGCTTACCAGCTGTTGGGTACTGTCTTTGTCACACCTTTCCCATGCTTTTGCCCTTTACTCCTGTTTTAGGGCAGTCATAGGATAGATGCCCCACTTTCTGGCAAATCCAGCTTTCCTTTGCCCCAGCTCCTTGTTCTCCTTAGAACCGGTAGATTCTGTTTTGGACTTGGGTACAGGCTGGTTTCCTTTAGGCTGCCCTCCTGGGTCCCCTTAAAACAATGGGCTGCCCCACCCCATTGTTCTTACACTGTGAATATGGTTTGCTGACCATGTGTATATCAGCACTTTCTGTTGCCTCCTTCATGGAGTTGCATGTCCGGTCCAGCAGTCAAATGCGGAGGTCTTCAGGTACAATTTTAAGAATTGTTCCTTACAATTAAATCTTTAATTTGCTCTACAGTCTTGCCTTAGCCCCATCTACCCAATGGTCTAAATAGACACACATTTGGACATGTAGTTCTACATAGCTGTCTCCTGGGCCTTTTCCTCATCCTCTGAATTTCCACCTATAAGCCTCAAGTCAGATCAAAACATTTCAATAACACTTTTTAACTTTGTCATAGTCCATGCAATCATAATTGTCCATTCTAGCAAATGCCTCTAAAGCATGGCCAGTAAGCAATGGAGTCAAATGGGTCACCAAAAGCCTTGTCCAATTTAAACTGTCAACAAACCCTCACAAATGATTTTAAAATAAATCCAAATCATCTCCCTCCGGTATTGTGGAACATTTAGAATTAATTGTGGCTTCATGGGTTGAACCCCTTTGCCATTACTTACAGTTTGCCATGGTGTTTACTAACACAGTTTCACCATCTCGATCTCATGCTGCCGTCGTTGGATCTCGTGCTGTTGTTCTCTCTTTCTTCCTGCATCAGGATTTCATGCTGGTGAATATTTTCTCTTTCTTCTGTCTTCAGCCTTGCTTTCTCCTTCTGCATCTGCATTTCATGCTGCGAGTCCTCTCTCTTTCTTCAGCTTCCAGACTTGTTCTCTGTAGATCATCATCTTTTAGCACAAGCTCTGCCTTCAGGATATCCAGCCTATGTGGAGCCACTGCTGCACCAACTCTCAGCTCAGGTTTGGGCAGTACAGCTTCCCCAGCTGTGCCATGATATGCCCCATTGCTCAGATGCTGGGACCTCAGTCTCACTACCTGGGTCACCATATTCAGTGACCACCTGCTGCACAGGTATTGGGCCATGCACATCTGAGGATCTCTGCCCCTCTTGCATCCTGTCATGTGCTGATACCTTCCATGAGTCCATTCTTTGTCAGGTCCTCTTGGACAATCCCCTTTTCTACACACAGCTCACAAAGCTGCTGTACATTAAATGTGGTATAGGTTGAGGAGATCATATTCTGTAGTTATGCTGTACTAAGCTGTCTAGAACTAAAAGAAAACAGTAGTAAACAATGCAACCTTTTGAATATCCTGTTTCATGACTGTTACTGTATATTTCTGTTGGCACTCTGTCCCCAGTGTATGAGGTAACACTTTACTTCTTTCTCAAAGTGTCTGCATCACAGGAAAGCACACTGTGCACTGTTCTACACTGCACTGGTACCAGTTGCAACACTGATCCCACCATAGCCACCAATGTGATGAAAATTCCCTCCCAGGGACTTCTAGTTCACTGCCACCACCAGGTTTTTACCAACAGGAACCAGAAACCTGCATTTACCACCTCCTTGCACAAGATCAGGAAGGTCAACACAATAACTGTGGGTAGCGTGTCCTTCAGAGATGGACTGCAAACAGAGTCCAGCAGAAATAGTAGTTACCTTTTTAAATAAAACAAGCAGTCACTGTTTCTGTAAACAAAATCATCTTTACTAGTGACTACAAGTATTTACAAGCAGCATGTATATACAGGAAAATAAAAGAATTGTACATTTACTAAGAAACAGAAAATAAAGCAAGTTAACAGATAGTTGGTGAACAGCAAAAATGTGAGCTATTCTTATCTAAAAATCCTTCCTGCCCTAGCTACAGAAATCATTGTCCCTCACTGTGTTATCTTACCATTCAGCTAGTCTTTGTATAGCAGGGCTCTGGTCTTAAATGTTCCAGTTCAAGAGAACATGCTGGATTTCAGTACCTCACTATATTCCTTTTCTCGCTGTGGGGAGGGATCTCACCCCTCTTTGAGTGACAGTTCTCCCTGTCTCCTTTCAAATGAGTGCCTATGTAAGTGTGTGTGTGTGTGTGTGTGTGTGTGTGTGTGTGTGTGTGTGACAACATCCAGGCCAGCTGGCTCCTTCACACTCAAATGTGCTCTGTCCACTTTTAAGATTCTGTATTCCACAATGTCCAGGTGCTTAACTCCACACCTCTGCATTTCAGGCTGACCGAGGCATTCATAATGGCACACTCACACCTGCCTTACAAGATCTGTGGCTGAATGTTCCCAAGGAACATTGTCCTGAGCAACTCTGGCCAATGTTTCCCATAAGACCTGTTTAGTCATGTGACACTATAAGCCATGTTTTATGTCCACTTACGACACAAGCATAATTACACTAACAAAATACATTAACAAAATGAAATTAATAGATCTGTCTGGTCATGTGTCTGTCACAGTATCAAAATGTGAATCTGTAAAACTAAACTGTGCCTGGTCCAGATGCCATCAACCAAATGGCTAAATACAACTACCTACTCAGAGTAGCTGCCTTTACCACACAGAGGTGATCACATGATCTAAAGCCTACAAAAATCAAAATCCACATCCAGTTACATGAAAAAGTTTATGACATCAAAAACAAAACCTGTATTCTTATTAAATAAAGAAATTGTGCCCAAATCAGTCATTTGCACTTATGACTATTTATACTCAGTTCCTTCCCAGCCACAAAGTAGTTTGTTTTCAATCACCACCAATAACAACCCATCCACAGAACAATTCTCTTTCAGTATTCTTTGCAGTCTTATATCCTGGTAAAATAGAGAGCTAGAAAAGTATTCAGATAGAAATATTCAGATTAATATAAGGCACAATATATTCATTCAGCTCAACTCCATATCTGCCCAGTTCTGATCTTGCCCTCTACTCTGCACTCCCATCTATTTCTGTTTCCTCCACTGGCAACACACTGATTCCAACTTCTTCTTTTCTCTGTTACCTCTTTTCTTTGGACAGCCGGGCTACTTATCATACGAACATATGAAATTTGCCAGCAGATAAAGGCCTAGAGGTCTATCAAGTCTGCTCGAATGTGCAGCTAGCATCCTATTCTGCAGCTGCCCTCCTTTCCACCCTTCCCTTCATTAACCTCCCCCTTGTCCTGTCCCATCCTCGTTTGAAGCAGTCCACTGTTCTACTGCATACCACTTCTGCAGGTAACGCATTCCACCCAGCCACCACCCTCTCTGTAAAAAGTGTCTCCTCATCTCCCTCCTGAACCTTCCTCGCTCCAGTCTCATATCATGGCCCCTGGTGGACCTCCCTCCCTTACTTTGAACAGCCCTCTGTACCTGTCTTGTTTATTCCTTTCATGTATTTAAAGGTTTCAATCATGTCCCCCGTCTCTCCTCTTCTCCAGTGAGTACATGTTCAACTCCTTCAACCTCCTCTCGTATGATAAGTCCCCAGACCCTTGATCATCTTTGTAGCCCTCGCTGCACTCCTCCAGTAACTTAATGTCCCTCTTCGAATCTGGGATGCCAGTACTGCATGCAGTACTCAGGTGTGGTCTAACTAATGACCTATACAGTGGCAGAATCACCTCCTCCCTCCTCGAGGATATCCCCTTGCAATACAACCCAGCATTTTGTTGGCCTTTGCAGCTGCTCTTCCTACACTGTGCCGAGTTGTTCATTGACCCTGTGATAGGCACACCCAGATCCTTCTCCTCCTCTGTCTGGGCTAGCTGCACTCCCCTAGCTGCTAAGTCCTCCTTGGGTTCTTCATCCCAAAATGCATCACCTTGCACTTTTGGCATTAAAGCCCAGTTGCCAGGTGTCTGACCAGGTTTCAAGCTTTGCCAGATCATCCTGCAACCCTGCCATCCCCTAGGTCATCCACCACTGTGCCAACCTTGGTATCATCAGCAAACAGACTGATCTTGCTCTTGATGTCCCATGATATGTCTGCAATGAATATCCCAAACAACATTGGTCCCAACACTGAGCCCTGTGGACACCGCTCATCACTGCCCTTGGGTGTGAGGCTCCCCACCCACCACCACCCTCTGTTGCCTTCCCTGCAGCCAGTTTCCTACCCATCTCACCAGCATTGCACCTGCCCCTGTGCCTACTAACTTCCTTCCCAGCCTTCCATGTGGCACTGAGAGAGAATGCCTTACTGAAGTCCAGATACAGGACATCCACTGCATGTCCCTGTCCAGTTGCCCTAGTTACCCAGTCACAGAACTCGACCAGGTTGGTTTGGCAGGATCGGCCACGATGAAGCCATGCTGTCTGCTGTCCTGTAGTCCTTTGGCCTCAAAGAGGCCACCAGCCTCTCCTTCAGGATAGTCTCCATTAGTTTACCCACGATGGATGTGAGGCTCACTGGTCTGTAGTTTCCGGTTCATCCTTGGGGCCACTCTTGTGGAGGGGCACCACATGAGCCATCCTCCAGTCCTGGGTACACACCCCAAATGTAGTGAGGCATTAAATAGGTCTGCCAAAGGTCCTGCAAGGACCTCTGCCACTCCTTCAGTACCCTGGGGTGGATGCCATCTGGGCCTGGCACCTTGTCCACCCTCAGTGCCTTCAAACCCTCTCGAACTCTGCCCTCCATGATTTCCCCATCTGTCATCACCCCCCCTCGTCTGCCATTTCTCCCATCTTGGGTGTCACCCCCTCTTCTCTTTAGTAAATACTGAGCAGAGTACTCATTTAGTGCTTCCGCCTTATCATACCCTGCTTCCACCCAACCCCCTCCTTCCTAATCCTTACTATGTGGTCCTTACAGCTCCTTTTCTCCCTGATGTACTTAAAGTCCTTCTCCCCTTCTTAATGCCTTGTGCCAGCCTGGAGTTCCGTAGATGCTTTGGCTCCTCTGCCCTTGTCACCTCCTTCGATTCTGTCAAGTACTCCTCTGTCCCCCTCCCTGTTTTCTTGTATTTCCTAAAGGCAGCTCTTTCCTCCTTACCTTTTCCATGACCTCCTTGCTCAACCAGCTCGGTTTCTTAGCCCTAGCCTTCTTGCTCTGGGCTTTGCAGCAGGTTTGGTTGCCTCCACTATCCACAACTTATGAGCTCCCATCTCTGGTTAGTATCCATACTAGATTGAATTCTGGCCAGGTACCCTTACCACTTCCCCATCCTCCCAAAGTCGGCCCTCCTGAAGTCCAGCACTCTTGTGCCAGATTCCACTCCTTCCTTGCCCATATCCAATGTGAGCCATACTGAGTGGTGGTCACTCCCTGACAGCGGTTCCTCCACTGTAAGTTCTCTCACAAAGTCCCCATTTGCCAGCTCAAGGTCAAGGGTATTCCCTAACCTGGTTGGTTCACTGACCATTTGCAGCAGGAAGCTGTCCTGGAGGCATCCAGCAGTACCTGCTCCCTTCTGTTCCTGGTTGTTGGGGTGCTCCAGTCCACTCCTGACATGTTGAAGTCCCCACAATCACCACACTACCCTTATCGCAGGTCCTTCTGATCTGTCCCACTAGTTCCCTGTCTAACTCCTCCATCTGAGATGGTGGCCTGTACACCACTCCCATTCTAAGACTCCTATTCTTGGATCCTGGATTTGCACCCAAAGTGACTCTGTACTACCCTCTCCCTTCCTCCCTTACACTTCAGTCCTTCCTTCACATATAGTGCCACCCCTCCTTTCCCAGTCACCCTGTCCCTCAGAAATAACCTGTACCCTGGTACAGACAGGTCCCAGTCATTATATTGGGTGGCCCATGTTTCCGTGATGGCTGCAATGTCCACCTCTCCTCTTGCCATGAGAACCTGCAACTCTGCAGTTTTCCTCCCAAGGCTCCTAGCATTAAGAGTAACCACGTTCCACCCTTTCCCCTCCTCCATCCTGCCTCCTTTCCTAGCATCACCAATAGTACTTGCCATTTGTCCTTTGTCACTGTTATGGGGTAAGCTCATATGATTTCCCAACCTGTGGTCTCTGCATATCTCTTCCCAACTGCCACCCCCACTCCTAGCTTAAACTCCCAACTTCCTATATATTCTTCCATCCTCTGCTTCAACACTTTCTTTCCTTCCTCACTCAAGTGTAGTCTGTCCTTGGCATAAGACTACTGTCCTCCCAGGTCCCTCCCCACCCCCCAACAGTATTGAGTCCCCAGCACTAAGATTCCACCCTTTTACTCCTGCTTGCTTCCTTTCATCTCCTCCCTCATTTCCAGCTCCTCTTCTTCCTCCTGCACATTATTACACCTTTTACCCTGTTGCAGTTCTCCCAGCAGAACTTCCCCTGCTCCAGTTTGGTCCAGGCATTTATCAATTATTCCTCTAATTTCATCACTTCCTCCTCCACCTTCTTCCTCTCTAGCAGTGCAAAACTATTTTCTGAAGATCCTTCACAAATGCCTGCTCCCTCTCTCTGCATAGTAACCTGTTCTCTCCTTTCCACTCCATGACTTTTTGCCACTTCTTGCCTCCCTCACAAGTCCCTATTGCCTCCTTCCATTTGACTTTTGTCTCCTGACCTGGTTTCCCCGGCAATCGTTCTTCCTGGCCTGGGCCCTTTGTCTCTGCTTCCTTCTTCTGACCCTCTCCTCACCACTGTTGGCTTAAATTGCCCTCCCTCATCTGGTCTTCTCCTCAGTCCTTGGTTCTCACTCCACTTTGCAAACACTGCTGCCACCACATTCAATGCCACTGCTGCCACTCTCCAGTCAACCCCAGAGAACCTCATCACTCCTCTGAACTCCATACACCTCATACCTCACACACTGTTCAAGCAATTTGGACAGCCTGGCTTGAACTTGGTAAAACCTAATGGGAGGAGACAAACAAAACCCTTTTTTATGGTAGATTTATCACTCTCTTAGTAAAATTCAGATTTGTCCAAAACTAGTGTGACAAAGCTGGCATACAGTGTTAAAATCATATAGGATACAATTATAAGGTTGAAGGCTGCTCAGATTCCTCTGCGTTCTCAAGCATCAGACATCTAGGCAGCCATCTTTCACATATGCATGGTTAAGTGAGCTATATACTACTAGGACATTGCCTACTCTTTCAATGTTGCATTCACGGACCTTAGTGCAAACCTTCCTCCAGATTTTTTACTAACACCCCCACCCAATGATATACTACCCTGCCTGTTCCTGGTAACACCCCCTTTCTGCTTTAGGACAGACTCCCTAAGGAGGCAAAACCTACCTGCTGTACATCCTGGGTAAATCACATTATAGTAGTGACACTCATTACTCTGATTTACTCAGTTTATTAAGGGCAGAAGCAGACCATGAGCCCATCGAGACTGCCCTCCCCACACCAGTGGGGCAATTTAATCCTTCCAACTCATTAACAAACTATCTAGCTCTCTTTTAAACTGATAAAATCATTAATGTCCACTACATATTGTGGAAGAGTATTCCATAACCTACATGCTCTTATGGTAAAGTAGTGGTTTCTTTCATCAGTACAAGTTCTTGGTGTGTATAAGTGCTTATTGTGACAGTGTAGATTGTCCCATTTTAATGCATAGGATAGATTACAGTCTGATGTTAGCTGTTTATCCTGTAAAATATGAAAAAGCATGAGAAAGTCTCCTCTGTCTCTTCTCTGCTGTAAGTCATATACATTTAATTCATCTAGCCTGTCTGTATAGACCATATTTCTAAGCCTTTGTATCATTTCAGTTGTCCTTCTCTGCACACTGTCCAGCAATTTCCTGTTCTTAACTAATTAGGGAGCCAGAAGGATGCCGCATGATCTAGGTGTGGTCTAATGAAGGCCTGATATAGTGGAATTATACAATTTTCATTTCTGGTTGTAAAGATTTTTTAAAGGCTCTTAGAGTCTATTTCTAAGCAATGCCACTTGCCTACAATGATCCCCAGAAGATAACATATTATTTATTGTTATTCCTAGGTCCTTCTCATTTGTTACAGTTTTAAGTAGTTTTCCATAGAGCTAGTACAGTATGTACAGTATGTATGATAAATATTACAACATCCTAGGTGAATAACAACACATTTATCTACATTAAAGGACATGTTGTTACTGGCTGCCCAGGTGTTAATTTATTTTAAATCAGATACTAGGGTGTTAATCTTTACTATAGTATGAACTTCTGAACTTGCCTTGGTGTCATCAGCAAACTTATTCAGATGATTTTAACATTACAATGCAGATCACTAATATAAATGCCAAACAACAAGGGACCTAGAACAGATCCCTGGGGACACCACTCATCACAGGTATTTCCCTAGATACCTTACTCCTCATTTAACTACCTGTGTACAGGCTGACAGCCATGCCTCCACCAAGTAATAATATATGAATTTAGTGATAGTTTATTCATTTTTCTATTAATGTACTGTGTGCAACAAGGTAGAAAGCCTTCTTAAAATCCAAATAAATGATGTCCACAGGGAAACCCTTGTCCAAACTTGAACTTATACTTTCATAAAAACAGATAAAGTTGGTTGTACCGATCTTCCTGAAGTGAATCCATGATGAGTTAAGTCATTCAATCCGTTATCGGTAAGTTCTTTTTGTAATTTGTTTTGAGTATCTTATGTAGAGTTTACATACTGTTGATGTCAGACTAATCGGTCTGTAACTACCTGTATCATTCCTATTTCCTTTTTTTCGTAGATTGGGACTACTGTAGCTATTCTCCAATCATCTGGCACTACTCCTTCCCTAAAAGTCTGATTAAATAGTGTATACAGTGATTTTGTAATACAGTTTGCAGTTTCTCTTAGAAAATAAAATTGATATCATCTGGGCCTGGAGCTGACGTTTTATTTAAGGTACTGAGGGATGTAAATACCTCTTCCTTTGTAATTTCCTCACATAGAGTAATGAAGTTTGGAACTAATTTCGATCCAGTTTTTGCCGAGAAGACTGAGCCAAAGTATGTATTAAAGGCATTAGCTACTTGTTCTTCCCTTCAATCAAATTACCTTTATCAAGAACACTACTTATTATGTGATTTTGCTTTCTGTTGTTACTAATGTAGGAATAGAATGCTTTTTGTTGTCCTTTGCAACTGGTAATTTAAATTCTAATTTAGTTATTTTCCTCTTTTTAGGTCTTTTGATATTTTAGTTGCTTTTATACTCTAGTCTATTATATCATGTATTGAATTTTTTATTTCTTGAAGACTTTCTCTTTCCTCTCAATCTGTTTCTTAACTTTGTTACTCAGCCATTGTGGCATCTTTCCTTTATGATTTCATATTTGTTTAAGGGGATATATGAATGTTCTAGTTTCTTAATTATTAATTTGAACAATTCCAGCTTTCATTCAGTGTCAACCCTTCAAGCATGAAATCCCAGTTGAACTCCTGTAGTATTTCTCTAATTTTATTGTGATTTCCTTTTGCATAGTTATATCTATATGCTGCATGACCTTGGATGTTGTTGCCTAATGTGAACAACAGGGATAAGTGGTCACTATTACCTATCTGAGATGTTGTTTCTACCATTGTAATTTCCTCAGAATATTACACATGATTAAGTCGAGGATATTTTTCCCCAGGTGGGTTCAAGAATGCTCTCTTCTAGTACATTCTTTAAAATTTTGTCTAAATAAAGTGTTTCTGTATTGAACTTGTGGTAAGCTGTTCCCAACTTATCCCTGGCAGGTTAAAATCCCGACTATAATGGTCTCTTTATTTTGTGCCAAAGTGTAATAATCTCTGTTAATTTATGATCAAATTCACTGTTCACTGAAGGAGGTCGATAGAAGTTTCAAATAAGAATATTCCATCTTTATTCTCTATTTGAATACACAGCCCTCAATGTTTTGAGCAGCATCCTGAAGAGTACCTCAGAAGACTTAATCATTTCCTTCACATATATACAAAACTCTTGATTTGAAACTCCTACACCAGGCCTTTGATGCAGTCCTTGCCCTCACCAATCTATTAAATCACTCCCTCTGTTTTGGTCAATTCCCCCAACTGTGGAAGCTGCAGTGGTGACACCAGTCCACAAAAGTGGTGCCAGAACTTTGTATAGTAACTACCACCAATCTCAATCCTCTCCCCATCTAAAGCCCTTGAAAGATCATCCCCAATCAATTAATCAGACTACCTTGCAAAGTACAACCTTCAATGCCAGCAGCAACATGGATTCAGAAAAGGCCATACTACCACCTCCACCCTCCTGGAATTTATGGACTTTACCCATAAAGCCCTTGATCAAGGCCACCTGGTTGGGTCTGTGTACATAAACCTGTCTAAAGCATTTGACACTGTCAATCATGCTCTACTTGTTGCTGCCCTCCCAACCATTGGTCTATTACCTGAAACCACTACCTAGTTCACAAACTACCTAGGTGGGTGTACTCAGCAGGTCAAAATCCAGGATACCCTCTCCTTCAGCCAATCAGTACACTCTGGTGTCCCCAAGGCTCAATTCTGGGTCCACTTCTCTTCAGTCACTTTCTCAACTCCTCCCCTTGTCTTCTCCAGTAACCTGCTTCTTTAAGCTAATGAAGCGATCATCTACTCTAGCCACCCTCCCCTCCCCTTGAGCATGACCTTCAATAATGTTTTACAGAAGTCAAATCTTGGTTCAGATCATAAGCTAATTATCACCTACAAAAGACCAAGGTAACGTATATTTGTTAGCTCTCAAAATAGGAGAACACATCTAGCCTCAGTATCCTTAATAATCTCCATCAGCCACTGGAATATTTCAGTAGCTTTAAATACCTAGGGTGACCCTTGACTGTTCCCTATCATTTCGTGACACATCTGCCAGTGGTCAACGTCAGGATTGGGTTGCTCTTTAGGCATAGGCACTGTGACACCAGCACCTTGTCTGGCTGTAACAAGTTCCATCCTTTCGATCATTGACTACAACCTAATTGTCTGTGGCTCTGCCACTAATACTATCCTCAATAGAATAAAGGTTGCTCTCAACAAAGATTGTCACCTGGTAACGGAGCACTAAGACTCACCCACACCTGTGACCTCTACTCTGAGTGCTGACTGGCTAAACCTTAAGGGAGGATTGCCTGTCAATACTGTCTCTTAGCTAAGAAGATCACCCTTAGCCTCACTCCACCCTCCTCACAGTCGCTCCTTACACTTGCTGCCACCCCCAGAAACATGAGGAGCTCATCTAAACATTCCTTCTCTGTCCCGTACTGCAGGATACCCCTTTGCCATTGTACATTCATGTCTTGGGCTCTGGTGCTGCTAAACAGCCTACCTGCCATAGTATCGCTAAGCAAAAGTTAAGAACCTTCAAACCTAAGCTATGGCAGCACCTTCTAGCTGGTACCTCCTGTGATTGCACTTAATCATCCATCAACCAAACCCCTTTACCAAGCTAACTGCCTTAACTTATGCTTAATATGACTATGTACACTTAGACTGTTTCCTGCTAGTTCTCTCTGCTTGTTGGTTGAAATTCCACTGGTCATTGAGCTCCTCCTGTTCTGTTTTCACCTCACCACCTTGTATTTGCCTTGTTCATCTAGTATTGTAATTGTTTTTGTAATTGCCTTGACTTACAAAACTATTGCCTACATCTGTAATCTGTTTTACCTAGAATTCTGTCTTGTACAATGCTGTCTCATCAAACCATGTTATTGTTCCTCGACTATTTCTTTCCAAATTCTATTTTGTATTAACTGTACTGTAGGTTTTCTGTTCCTGTCAATATAAGTAATTTGTATTGTCTGACATGGAGCCTTTGTAAATGAATCCTTGACTCAAAGTTTTATAATTCGAGACTTTAAATAAATAACTACATAAATACAATAAAAAGGGGATGAGAGGGATAGGGAGCTTGGGAAGAACTAAGAAGGGAGTGGCAAGGGGAGAGAGTAAGGGGAGGCAGTGGTGGTGATGATCCGAACCTGCCCAATATTGCTTGGGATGTTCCAGTTGCCAGGAGCACCAGATGTCAGGCCTCTGCATGCATTCAGGACTCTTTGCTAGTGCAGATGGTTAAGAACCCACCCAGCAAGCTGTTGTTCATGATGTGGTGCTCACCAACTTGGAGGTGGTAGGAGGTGTGTGGTTAGAGAGCAACTAGGGTCAGCGACCATAACTCTATTTGTTCAAGCTGGCCTTGGGACTGGAAAAGCCCAAGTCAAGGGCTGAGGTCCTTGATTTCAGAAGGGTGGACTTCAAAAGATGAGGAGTTTGTCTGGAGAGAGTTAGTTGGTGTAGACAGCATCGGAGGTGTGGAGGAGATAGAACCAATTAAGGGGGGGCAAGTCCCAATTCCTGAAACTATGTCAGTTGTGCATGAGAATGATAACCAAAAGAAACAGGTACATGAGACCAATATGGTTCCTCTGAAAGGGTCAAAGGCAGCAGTGAGGGCCAAAAAAAAAACACCTTCCTTTAGAATTTATCCTCTTTCTCTCCCCTCCACCACCCTCCACTTTTTAACCCCAGCCGCCTCCCTTTGAGTTGCTGTGCCTCTGTGAGCCCTCCCTCCCCTTATGCATCCATATCCTCTATAGATACAGATCTCACCATATCCTGCTCCCCACACCACTATGTAATCTATACCCACCTCCTAGATTTAATTTACTGCATCCACTTTCCCCATTTGTTTCTGCCTTGTCATCCCTTCTGTCTGCACTAGTTCTGGGGAGGCCTGTTAGGCCCTCTCAGTTGGATAAGTGTGCCTACAGTAACTTCAACTGTACTGCTGTCCCTCTCCAACTTTAAATGTGTCTTGATGTGCTCTGCAAACTACCACCCAAAGAACCTCTTGTTGGGGTGTAGGCCATCCCATTTGAATAGTCTCCATCCCCTACAGGTGTGCTCCAGTCCTCTTAAGAACTTAAAACCCTCCCCATTGCACAAACCTGTTGGCCACAAATTAAACTGGCATACCTTAAACTGCTCCCTATCATTGTAGCATGACCATAGTAGGACCACAGAGATGGTTCCTGCCCTGCACTTTCCTCAGTGTCCTTCCTAGGGCACAGAAACTCTTGTTTACCTGTTTCATACTCATCTTATCCAGATCATTTGTGCCTACATACACCACCATTTCTAGCCTCCCCTTCATCCTGGTGAATACCAACCCTGTCCAGAGTTTGCTGTGGCCCCAAGATATCAGTGGATTGACTCCTGGCCATCAGGCATGGGACTCACCATCCTCCCATCCCCTTAACTATGCAGTCCTCAATTACTAACACCTTCCTCTGTCTTTCTTTGGGGCTCTTTCCCTCTTTGACTCATCAAAAATGGATGGTTCATTCCTTTCAAGACGTGCTAGTCCTTCTCACCTCAGTTTGGACATCTGGGAGAATTACTTCCAACAGAGGCAGATACTGTACATGTACTGATGCCATCCTGGTGGGTGTTTAGGTGGAATTAAAAGAACCCCAAGGCACTTACGTAAGAGTTGGGGATTTTGCTTGTGTCCTGGCCAGAGTTCCCTTCCCATTAAACCAGTTCATGTAATTGTGTGAATGTTGATGTGCAAGATGGCTGCCACTACATGTTTACACTCACTTCACTACCAGTCTCTCAATGCTTGTAAAAGAGCTTTGGGATACAATGTGAATAAAAGCGCTACATAAATGCTTATTCTTTTTCTTCCAGAATGGACCCTATGTCCCTTCTTCAATTGAAAAACTATACTGCTATATTAGTATACACTTACATAACATCAATTTACAGCTTCTGAAAACTCATTAGAATCCCATCCAACCAGCTGTTATACTATGTTGTATGTATTGTAATGAATAACTGTTTTCTAGTGTATGTTGTGCACTTCCATATTTGTACTATAAGGACTCATCATTAACCCAATTCTGAATTAATTAGGAACTTGAAATGGCAGGACCTCAATAACCTGACTAATTCATTATTATACAATGGCTTGAAAATACTGGATGCTGATTCGCTGGCTGGCACCTTTTCCTATTGTAAAACCTAGTATTACCCCACTGGTAAGGTGCCAGTCATCCTCACCTAGTTCACCAAAATAATATCCATCCAATAGCCCACACCAAAGAGAGTTGTCACTATCTTGCTGCTCACTTAAAAATCAGCACAAAACAACCTGCATAACTGAACCGTTCTAAAATGTAAAATGCAAAGCTCCTTTGACTTAATTGACCCGAAGACTTGGAAAACATCTTCTAGCCAGAGTGAGCCCTCCAACTGCCAAATCTTATCTAATAATGCAGAAAATGAGTTGCATCCTCCAACGTTGGCCCCGAACATAAAGGCGAGAAACTGCCACGTTGAGTCACCAGTAAATGGCACGTGCACAACTGCTGGTGCAACACTAAAACAAAATAGAGTAACAGTAAAACAGTGGGAATAACCAAACTGCAAACAAAACCCATAACTGCTTCCACTGGTTTACCTGTCAAACATTTTTTCTCTCGCTCTTTCTGAAACTGTCAGTCAGCTCTGTCCCCACATTCCACAAACCATCATAGGTCTGCAGTCTGCTCCACTCCTCCTGCCTTACTACTACTAATACTTAAAGTATTTACAACCCCTGTTTCAAAAATTAATAACATCTCTAGAACAGAAGAAAAATGTTACTTCCTCTAACTGCAACAGCAAGCTGACATTAACCCGGAACCACAAGATGAACAATGCGTGCGGTGCTAGCGTCGTTGCTACTTAAAGAACAGTTGCAAGTGCTCTTTTAAAAGACAAAAAACTCACCAGTGGCAGACTCTTCATTTAAAAAACAAACATCAGTAAAGCATGCATTTTCTATACATCTAACACAGATCTTTTTATCACTATCAGAAAGACCAACAGTACTGTAGAAATGAAGCTAGACATGGTTTGCCTAGCAACAAGAACTATGTTTTCTGGTGGAGAAATACATCAACAAAAATAATTTAAAATACAAAAAAACGTTTTCTTTATTTTGGCCACAAAAGGAACATTGTATAATTGCAATATGCCACTCCAGGGTGTGGGTAATGACAGGTTACCCTTTTCTGGTGTGGTTTACTCACTCGACCTGCAGCCCGTGACTGAACCACACCAGGCCTGAGTAAATCCAGCATTACCTCACACCCTGTCGTGTATATATTGCTTAATAATCTACAGTACAGTATGTGTACAGTAATTATATATGAATGTGACTGGACATTACCATGCCTGTTTACCAAGTATATTACCAATTTAAAACATAAGCCTGAACAAGTGTACAGCTAGCTTGCAGAAAGGATTAGAAAGCAATGTACATGTGAACAAATGTTTCTTACAGGTATTCTAACTGACATACCACTGTGCTAGTGGTTGTCAGACTCTTTTCCGTGAGCAACAGATCTAACAAGGAAGGAACTGGCGGATGTCTGGCCAAAAACCCTGGTGGAGCTTTCAGCATCTCTCTGAGGACAGGGTGGGTACCCCAGGACTGGAAGGTGGCACATATAGTGCCTATCCACAAGGGGATCAAGGGAGGTGGCAGGGAACTACAGGTCCATCAGCCTGACACAAAGTAGTGGGTAGGTGATGGAGGGCTTGTAAAGGAGAGGTTGGGGGCCCTGGAAAGTCAGGTGTCTGGGCGATAGGCAGCATGGATTCATCCTGGAAAATCGTATCAGACAAACCTTGTGGAGTTCTATGACTGGGTGACAAGTGCCTTGGACCTAGGTAGACCGGTGGATATCCTCTTTCTTGACTTCAGCAAGGCGTTTGACTCTGCTCCTCATGGGGCCTGTTGGACAAGCTGGGAGAAATGGGGGTGGGAACCAGATGATCAAATGGATAGGAAATTGGCTCCAGGACTGGACCCAGAGAGTCATGGTTGGCGGGATAGTCTCATCCCAAGGAGGGTCATTAGTAGGGTCACTCAGGGATCGGTCCTTGGGCACTCCTGTTCAACGCCTAGATCTCTGACATAAGGAAGGGTATCAGGAGTGAGATGAGTCTCTTTGTGGATGACTCAAACCTGGGGGCGGTGGTGGATGGAGAGGAGGTGGGTGGCCCTACAGGGGACTTGGAGGCTCTGGAAGTTGGTCTAGAAGTGGAAGCTGAGGGTTTAATGCAGGGAAATGCAAGGTACTGCACCTTGGGAGCCAAACTCAGGCCAAGTGTACACCCTGGGAAATTCTACAAGTCTCAATGGCTGAGAGGGACCTGGGGGTGGTGGATGTCAAGATGAACAACTCGGAGACTTGTAGGAGGCAGTGGCCAAGGCCAGCAGGATGCTGGGATGCATTGCTAGGGGATCACCTCCAGAAGGAGGGAAGTGACCCCTCTGTATAACTGTTTGGTGAGGCCGCACCAAATACTGCATGCAGTTTTGGAGACCACACTTAAGAGAACATTGAATTCCTAGAGAGGGTCCAGAGAGGGCAACCAAAATGATCTGGGGCTTGGGAACAGGACCTATGGGAGAGGCTTAAGAGCTAAATATGTACACATTGGAAGAGAGAAGAGGCAGGGGGACATGATAGGGTCTTCAGGTACATGAAGGTGGTAAATAGGGAGGAGCAGTCAGGGTGCTCCAAAGGAAGGAGGGGCACTAGAGGGCATGGTGGAAGCTGGAGGGGAGATTCAGGGAGAAAGGAGGAGTGTACTTCACTGAGAAAGTGGTGGAGCCATGGAATGCGCTGTCCAGGGGCTGGTGGCGGCAGAGACAGTGGAGGGGTTCAAGAGGGTTGGGACAGGTACAGGGAGCATTCTGGAAGCAAAGTCCTGTGCAGTGAGGAATATCCAGGACTGGGAAGGAGAAACCAGAGAGGGCGAGGGGCAGCAAGGTCAGCTCCGAGGTGGGGCTGACCAAAGCGAGCAGACATGAAAGACTGTTAGGCCTATTCTGTTGGCATTTTAGTATGTTAGTATGAGGAGAGAAACCAGACTCCATGGATGATAAACAGCGACAGAGAAAAATGTAGCTGAGTGGTTCCGTGATATTTGAAAAAACAGATGGGCAGAGGGAATGTCAAAGCTGAGTACAGATAAATCTTAGAGTGAGGAGTCAAACTGGGCAAATGGGAAAACTACAGCTATGATAGGAAATGAAATAAGAAAACACAGAGGCAAGATATTAAAATGCCCCAAATGCCTGCGCTAGTCTGGCACAGTGCAAATCAATGTGCCATGGCGCAGTAGGTGCCATAATGTTAAAGGTTCTGCGCCTGGCATAGGCAGGCGCAACATGGCTGAATATGGCATGGAAGACCTGCACCGTAGTGCAACCACAGATGGCCATGGCACAATGGGACATGCGCAAGGCGTATAGACCAGCCCCAGTCAATGATGGAGCACAGGCAGAGGCAAAGCATGGAGCATGGCAGAGGAACATACCCAGGGACAGTGCCAGGGATGCACAGTGACAGGAGACAGGTGGCCACTATCAGCAGGGCACACACAGTCATCCAGCCCCACCACCCTGGAACACAACTGTGGCACAGAAAGCAGGTAACAGGTGGTGCCAATGGCTGATGGAGGCCACCACTGGACCCCCACTGCATGCTGTGCCCCCACCCACCCACCCAGACCCCAGCAAGCCACACCCTGGACCATGCTGCCAACACACACATGCCACACAACCCAGACAGCCACCCCATGGCCACCCCAAGGCACAGCCACTGACCAAGGGGCAGGACACCACCATGCATGACCCACAAACCGACACATGCGCACTCACACAGACACCCACCACTCCACTGAAGCTTGGCTCCACATGCCAGCTCAAAGCAGACACTGACACCAGCAGGTAAGCAAAATAACTTTATTGAAAATAGAAGTATGTACATGTGCATGAGGTGGGAACGGTTAGGAAAGCGAGGGAAGGCAACAGGAACAGGGACTGTACAGTGGGAAGGGGGACGGATGGGGAAGGGATGGCAGAGGTATTCGGGAAATGGTGGGGATGAGCTATGGGTGGCCACAGCCCGCTGCCTGAAGCCTCCTCCTCCGCTGGTCCATCAGCACCATGCGCCTCGTCTGCTGGGCCACCTCCAGGGTTGTCGAGGTGATCAGTATTAACTGTCTCAGCAGCTTACAATACAGGGCAGCTGTGACCTCCTCCGGATGCCTATGACAAAGGAATGGACAGGTGATCAATGCAAGATCCCAAGGAACCATGCCCATCCACTGTGTGCATTGGGCAGTGGGAACACACACCGAGTGGTGCCTTGGCCACCCACAGGTGGGCCAATGCCTGCCAGCATCCCAGCATGCCACATCAGTGCACAGTGGTGGACATTGCCACCCAATGGCCACACAACTGCGCAACAACAGTCAGACCACACAGGGCACCAGCAGCACCACTGCAACAACAGTGGCAGCCAGGCGCACACCCACCCCACCAACAGCTGGTACACGTGTGCATTGGCTTCCCCACAGTGGCATGCACCATGCACACTGTGCAATACACAGCTGCCTGGCCTTTGTGGCACAGGTGGCCATGGCTGCACCCACCCTCACTGACCAACTGGTAATTGCAGAGGAAAGCAACAGTGCCTACCTGCCCGCTGTGTGGTGCTACTTGCGCCTATCCCACCACTGCTCCACCACCACTGCTTGGTCCTACAGCATCCTGCGTTGTGCCTGGTCTGCGCTCCTGGTGACCTCACCCAGTGGTGATCTTCAGGCCCTAGGAATGGATCAAAGACAGGTACATCAGAGAACACCCACAGCATGTGCCCACCACCCCCACCCCTTGCACAGCATGTGCCCCTGCCCGACATGTCCTGCAAGGCTGTAGCACAGCACAACCTGCTGCCGGCAATGCCACTCCACAATGTGCACACCGACAGTGTACCCTCTGCAGGAATGCCAGGCAGCCAAGCCAACACCACAGTACAGCACTAGGGCACACATGCAGCATGGGACAACTTATCTGACCATCTAAGGTCCCCTGGGACGCATGCCTGCAGCAGCCTCAGTTGCTCTGGTCCCACCTCATAAGGCCCCATACCAGTGACAGAATTGTTCACCAGTCCTGGCCACCCTGGTGTCCTGCACCAGCCTGACAGTGATGGCCTGCAAGACCTCCGTCCTAGCCTGCTGTTGGGGCACCTGGTCAAACAGCCCTGGTGCATGTGGCTGCACACAGGCCACCAGATTCAGTAACTTCGAGGTCCGACCAATTTCAGGCCTGTCATACACCCCACTGCACCATCACACTCACGGCAAGATGTGTAGACAAATGGCGTCCAGAGGCGCACATGCACTAATGTGCAGGATGCGCACCTCATTTAGGCATGCTGCCATACCACGAATCGCGCATTGCTGTGGATGCGCGAATGGACATTGCCTGACAGGCATGTGGTGGTGTAGTCCAAAGGGTCAAAGGGTCACAATAGGGGTCAGGGTTTGCTTGTGCACAGTGCATCAGTGCAGCAATAGCCATGGCATTGTGCGCGCCATGGCCCCAGTATTGTGCAGAGAGTGCACAGTGCACAATAGGCGGTGGCACAATACTTGATGCATGTGCACTGTGGTCTGCATACTCGCATGTCTGGTCATTGTGCTGTGACTTGCTCTGGAGTGATTTCATTGCACATGGAGCAAATATGCGCTATTCAGCCACCAAATGCAAATGAGCTCATCAGCCAATGCGCAGTACCAGGAAATTAGCATGTCATTACTGTTGCGCCAATGCTCATTTGCATGTGTTGCACTATAACGGAGCCTTGGAACATCACAGGCCATGGACCGTATTGCAACCATCAGAGGTAAGTTCACTTGCTGGTGAGCCCAGCCAGCACAGCAGGGTGGATGGGGTAGGCAGCTGCTGTCACTGACACACATGTCTATGTCCACAGGTAGCACTATGTCTGAGCATGAGGAGAGTGAGGAGCATGGGCCTGCTTGCAAGCACAGGCCCAATTTCTTTACAAAGGCAGAGGCCAATGCCCTGTTCGAGGCCTACCTCAACAGGGAGCCACTGCTGAGTGGAGCCACAGGCACACCACAGGCCAGGGCTGTGGCCTGGAGGAAGGTGGCAGACTGTGAACCAGCAGGGCAGCCATCAGCGGTTAGTGCAGGAGTGCCACAAGAATTTGGGCACGGATAAATGCTGCATCAAGGAGAAGTGAGCCACTGGAGGGCAGTGTCTGCTGATGTGGCACAGCTCATGCGGCGGAGGAGGCGGGGTGGTACCGTGCAAATGTAGCATGGTTGAGGGTGTGCCGGGTGGTGGGTTCCAGACTGGTGGAAGCTCATCACTGCATGGTACATCTGATAGGCACACACAGCAAGCAACGGGGGTTGGGCCAGGGACCTGCATCACTGATATGTCTGTTTCTCTTTCAGCACCAGCACACCTGCAGCGCAGTGGAAGGGGAACCAACAGCAGCCATGTATGCAGGCCCAGCCCCAGGGAACCAGGTATCCACCTCCACGGGCATCTGGGGCCTGATCGGCTGCAGCACACCACCGCTGTCCAGCTAGATGTCCTGGGCATGGGGTCAGATGAGACCCTGACTGTGTTCCAGAAAGAAGCCAACCATGGTGTCCTCTGCGTGGAGACAGAGATTGGGGTGGGGTCCAACACTGATGACGACATGACCTTGATCCTGGACAGCAGTGGTGGTGTCGTGGAGGAGATACCCATACCAGTACCACCTCAGGCAGCACTCCCAGTGGCCTGCCCGTGGTGGGAGAGCTGCCTGCCGCCACTGCAGGTGCTGCCATGTGCACCACCATGGCAGTGCCATGTGGTGGTTGTGTGGATGCACAGCTGGGGCAGCGCTCAGGGCCAGGTGGTAGCAGCAGCAGCCAGCAGGGGACAGGGGCAGCCAGACACAGTGTCCACCATAGAGTACCAGACAGGGACCAACCATGTGGATCCCACTGTGCAGTGTCCGCCTGAGTGGGGGCTGCACAGTGTGATCAACACCACCAGTGGGTTGGCACCCCGCAAGGTTCCCTTGGGCGCTAACTCATTGTCAGAGCACACTAATTACTTGCGGGCCTCCGTGGAGCAACAGGTGCTGCTGAGGCTGGGGTGCATGCACTGCACATGGAGGTGTGCCAGGTGGCCAAACAGTGCAAGAGAGGCACAGCGAGCTCCTGGAGGCTATTCAGCACTTGCGGGAGGACAAACCGCATCCCAGGATCGCATTGCCAGTACAATCAGGGATGGCCTTGCACTGTGCCACCACCGGGCATGGCTGGCCACCTCACACACTGTGTAGTGCACTGTTCACCCCATGGACCCGCGTCGAGCGACACCCTCCCTGTCGATGCCAGGCTCTGCTGTTGGCATCCCAGACATGGCTGGGGCAGGCCTGTTTGGGTGCCCACACACCTGCGTGGACCCAGTCATGGTCCCATGGTTCAACCCCTTGGGGGCTGCTGCAGACACCCTCTGTGGCCGATGTGCAGTCTGTGACTCGATTGGCCCCATCGTGGCCCCTCCCATGGCTGCAGTGGCTGTGGTTCCGCACAGCAGGCGTGAGGTCGTGAGCCTTGCCTGCAGACTGCTGCCGCTGCACTGTGCATGCATGTGTGGTGTGTGTGAGTGCATACCACAGGTGTGGCACCTGTGTGTCGCACTGCACACTGCCTGTGTCTGTGCCTGCCGACTGCTGGCCATGTGGCGTGGGTGTGATGAGAGCAGATTAGCACTGTTGCACCTGTGCATCAGTGCACTGCACTGATCCCGCCACGTGTGTGTGTGTGTGTGTGTGTGTGTGTGTGTGTGTGTATGTGGTGCCAGCCCCTGCTGTTTACTGCTGTGTATGGCTTTGTGGCACTATCACCACCACCCTGCTCCACGCCACTGTGTGTGCATGCCCGCTGCCATGCACACCCCTGCCTGTGTGCTGTCCTGTGTGTGTGTGGCCAGTGTGTGGGTATGGTGCAACCCCTGCCTGCACCATAGTGCTCCCATGCAATGGTGTCCCTGTGCTGGCATCCCATGCGTTGGAGCTGGGGGCCCCTCCACCTGGGGGCTGCCCACCCTCCGCCCATTGCCCCCGTAGTCCCCACTACTGTCCACCTCCTCAGCCTCGACAGCTATCCCACGGCCAATGGCCATGTTGTGCAGTATGCAACAGGCCAGGAATAGACCACAGGCTTTCCGAGCAGTTGTACTCTAGGGCACTATCAGATCAGTCTAGCAATGGAAATATGCCTTCAGCATCCCAAACACCTGATCAATGATTTTCCATATGCTAGTGTGTTGCTCATTGTACTGTTCTTCTGCTGGGAACGATGGGAGCCGGTAGGGGTGAGCAGCCATGGCCTGAGTGAATATCCAGTCACCTGTGTGGAGATGACATGGTTAGTCCTGTGTCCTCTGTTGCTGTGCCCCTTGCTCATCTCTGGTACCCTCGCCACTGCATCCACCCTGCCTTCCCACATCCCATGCTTTGCCCCGCGCCCTGCCCATCCCATACTCACCCACTAGGTGACCTGTGGGGATATCACCATGCTTGAACCTGTAGGCTAGTGCACTGCTGTGCCAGATGAATGCATCATGTGACACTTCCAGGGTGTGTGGCACAGACATTGGTGATGAGCCCTGTGGCATCGCACACCACCTGGCAGTTGACACTGGGGACCCCTTCCTGTTTACATATCCACACCCTCAGGGCCAGGTGACATGTGGATACCCACATGGGTGCGGTCAATGGCCCTAGGCATGCTAGACATGCGTGCTACCCTGTGGAAGTCCTGCATGGTTGTTGTACGCTCTGACTGTGTGCTGGGGAAATGGATATATTCTGAAGTATGTTGCAGCAGGGCATTGAGGAATGTGTGAGGAACCGGGACGTGGCCTACTGGGTTATGCCTGTTGTATCCCCTGTTGGTCTCTGGAAGGTGTCTGTGGTGAGCAGGCACATGACAGCTCGTTACTTTCATCTCCGCTGACATAAACTGGCTCCATCTAGTGGGTACCTGCATCTTCTCACTGCACAGCTCATAGAGCTGCCTCAGAATTGCCTCGTTCAGATGGTACTGGCCCACAACTCCAGACGCTGAAATTCTTGAAGGTGGTGCGGCATGTTACCACCTGTTTCAGGCATACTGCTGATGGGCCCTTCCATGGCCATGTCACTGTTCCTTCTGCCTCCTCACACTCCTCATTACAGCCTCCATCTGGAAGGGTGCACTGGCCATGGCCCTGCTGTCCTGTCTCCCCGGGTGGTCAGCTGCTGTGGGCTGTCTGCCACCCTAGTGCAGTGCGTGGCACCTTCTCTGCCTCTCCCTCTCACTTCGCTCTACCCGGCACACTCTCCACTGACACCTCTGTCCCACGCCCCTGTGGCTGCCTGTGCAGATCACCAGTCCCCTCAGGCTCTGTCTCCGCTCTTTCTCAGTCTTATCCTCCACTGTCTTATTCACTCTCTCTCTCTCTCTCTCTCTCTCTGCTCTCTCTCTGTTGCCCTGGTGCATCTGCTGTCGGTGTGCTTTACCCTGTATTTATAGGCTCAAGTCTGCTCAAGCATCTGGGACTTGCTCTGCACTGCGCCATGGTTCCAGTGGTTGAATTTCACAGTTGCAACACATATTTATGGGCATGCCCCCTGCTGTTATGCATGCATTCATTAGGGTTCGCTCTGTAGCGCACTGGGATTTGTGCTGCACATTGACTCCTGCTGAATATCGCTCCTGGCACATTTCCTACTTGCGCCTGCACAACTCAGTTGCACCATGCGTAACTGCTTTGAATTTCTAGGCCAGAAAGTTAAAGTGTACTTATATAACTCTGTTATCGCATATGTGTGTCACATTTAGACATTTAGACTGGCTTGGCTTGAGTATAAATGATGTAAGTCTACTGAACATTGTTAAATATCTCACCATATTCAGCAAATCCTTTAGTATCTTGTGATATATCTTGTGACATGTGAGACCTGTTCTCAAATGTTATCCCATACAAAACTGATTCTAGTTATAGTAGTAGTAAAGTTATTTATAATTATTGGTGCCCTTCCCAGAGGCACATTGTGCCATTACAGTAAAAGCAGAGGGTGGCCCCCTTTTGCTCGACACCCCAACAGTGAAACGGAAAAAGGACCACTACAGTGACAGTCGCTGTAATGGTCTGTTTCCATGTCTGCTTTCCCCAGTGTTCTGCCCCTCTCTGGACCAACTCTGATCTGAGGCTGAGAATCCTAAAGTCCGGGAGTGGGGGTGCAGCCCCTCACAGAAAAACACTGGGGATTGGGCGGCACAATACCTGGGCGCCGGTATTGTTCTGTCACAGCGGGAGGTCGGCATTTTTACTGTCAACCTCCCTTGGTGCTTCCAAAGCAATAGAGTGGGAAAATCACATGTAACACGAAATACATACATAAATACATACAAATTCCCACATCATTAAAAAGTAATTAGCATAAATAATTAGCTGGCATTTCTTATTACAGCTCTCATTAAATAAATAATCAGCTAAAGTTTATATAAATAACAGACTGGGAATTAGGATAGAATGGGAATTAATCCTCAAGAACCTGTGTAAACAGATATGTGTTAAGGCCTCTTTTAAAGGCCTTCACCAAGAACGACCTCACTCAGGGCTCTTGAGGAGGTGTTGTTCCACAAAGCCAGACCTGCCACCTCAAAGGCATGGTCACCCGATATTTTAACTGCACGCTTGGTATTACAAGGAGACCCTGCTTGGTGGAGTCAAGGGGTGTGAAGACAAATAAGGATGCAGAAGGTCTGCCAGATAGCCCGTGGCTCAACCCATGTATTGCCTTATAAGTGAGCAAACTGACTTTAAAGGAGATACACCAATTAACTGCAGCTAATGCAGATCACACAGTGCCAGGGAGACATGACACAACCTTGGAAGGCCAGTCAGCAACCTAGCAGCTGTGTTCTGCACTGACTACAGGCACTGTAGTGTGCTGCCTCTGAGACTGAGGTATAGAGTGCTGCAGTAGTCAAACTTCAAAGTAACAAATAACATGTACCCATATCTCCAAGTCATTGGGGAGGATAAGGATTTAATCCAGCAGATGCTTCTTAGATGGCAAAAGCCACTCCAGACTACTGCTGACTCCTGAGCCTCAAATATCAGCACCTCATGCAGAATGACCCCCAGATTTTTTATCTTCATGGTGGCCAAAAGTCCACAGGAGCCAAGCTGAAGTCTTCTCTCCCTCTTGGTAGCCACCACATCTCCCCTGCAGCTTGACTCAATCACCAGTCTGGGTTGGGTTTTAAGCAGCTCAATGACATCCAGTCTTGGATCTCAGCCAGGCATCTATTTAGCCATCAAATGCACCAAACATACCTGGGGCAAAAGCAGATAGTGTTTGGTATCATCTGCATATCAATAAAACCCAACCCCATACAGTCTAATGATCCTCTCCAGGGACAGCATATACACCATGAACAACATAGGCAAGAGGGCTAGGCCTGGGGAACACCACAAGAAATGATTACGGGGAAGTGGACCCAGCTGAGTCCTTCCAGTGAGTTAGGACTCAAACCAACAGATGAGTTTGCTGGTGAGGCAAATACTCCTAAGCGGGCATAACAACCACCCGTAGTCCACAGTGTCAAAAGTTGAAGAAAGATTGAGGAGATGAGAAATGACTATGCTCACTATCTCTCTCCCTGAACAGGTCATTGTGCACCTGACCAGTGCAGTTTCCATGCTATGCCTTGGTCTAAAACCAGGCTGGGAGGCTCATAGATATTAAAGGCAGTGAGGTGTACCTCCGAGCTGCTGCATAACCACCTTCTCAATAACCTTCCCCAAAAAGGGTAGGTTAGAGACTGGTCCGTAATTCATTAAGACGCCTGGGTCCAAGGATGGCTTTTCAGGAAGGGCTTTACCAGTGCATCTTTCAATGCTCTGGGAAGACTCCCTCAGAAAGGGAGCACTGGACAATCTCTGTGAACACCAGGTTCAGCTGCCCAATGCAACTCACTAGTAGTTGCATCAGACCCAGATCCAGTTCATAACACATTCCGAGCTCACCTCATTAACCTCTTCCATCATCACCAGTTCAAACTCATCCCATGACCACTGAATACATCTGAAACCTGAAGATCTGACCCTGCTGGACTCTGATGGTCCACTTGGCCTACGTAATTTATTGTGAAAAAATGTGCTGTAAATGTTTTGTATGAATTTTTGTTATGTCTATGTGTTTTGCTTTATGCTTAATTTCAATGTAACATCTTTGGCTATTGTATTAGCCCAGGTCATATGAAAAAGGGCCTTGGCCCATACACTTACCTGGTAAACAGAAGTTTAGTCAAAAGTATTTATTGTAGCAAAAAACTATTACAATTTAAATCAGGAAAATAATAGAAATAAATACATTCATAGATATAAACAGTACATGACGCTGGCATACCAGTGGATGTAGTGTTCCTAGACTACGCCAAGGCCTTTGACAAAGTGTCACAGACAATACTGTTAGAACAATTATGTAAATTGAATGTTAACATAAATATAATACACTGGGTTGGGTAATGGTTGACAAATAGAACTCAGAGTGTCAGTCAAAGGACACTACTCTAGACCTAGTCGGGTGACTAGCTGGTTCCTCAGGGCTCAGTTTTGGGACCATTTCTTTTAACATTTGATAGCCATGCTGCAACCCACTGATAACATCTGGATCTGAAAATATGCAGATGACTGCAAGGTGGGAAGTTATGTATCATCCTTAAATGATGCCAGACTGTTTCAAAATAATCTAGATAATACTTGTTCTATGGGCAAAACCAATAAAATGGATTCAATATCTCCAAGTGCAAGGTCATGCACTTTGGGAAGAAAAACCCTTTAGGCTGGATATTCAAAAGGCTTTAGCCATGCATAATAGGAGTTGCGCCTGCACAGAATCAAAATAGCCATTCTGCCATATTCAGCAGGAGGCAGTTGCGCCGCTGAAAACATGCTGGAGCAACAGTGCAATGATAATGAATGCATCGCTGCAAAGGGGTGGAACCATGCAAAAGGGCACAGTGCGATGTTCAAAGACTTGTGCATGCGCAACAGTGGAGCGGACGATGCTCTACAGCGCAAATGAGCCAAAATAAAAAGGAGCAAGGAAGAGGTGCAAGAACCCTACAGGCAAGCCCATGAGGCAGGAGAGAGACAGAGAAATAGGGAGAAAGAGGCAGGCCAGGAAACCAAAACACAGAATAGGGGCAAGGGAAGGTGTGTGGGGCACAGAGTGCAGAGGCCAGTAGGTGTACCCGTGCAGGGAGGTAGCAGTCAGGACAGCGGGGGGAACAAAGCAACAACAGCTGTGGGGAACACAAGCCAGGGACATGGACAGTGCCACCTTCCACATGGAAGCCGTAATGAGGGGTGAGAAGGCATGCTGCAGGGGACGTGGCCATGGAAGGCCCATCGGCGGTATGCCCCAACAGGCAGTACCAAGCCCGCACCAGCTTTGAGCTGTACACAGGTGTCGGATGTGGGCGGTACCGCCTGAACAGGGAAATACTGAGGTGGCTCTGTGAGCTGTGCAGTGATGTGATGCAGGCACCCACACGACGGAGTCATGCTATGTCAGTGGAGACAAAGGTAACAGCCTACATGTGCTTGCTCACCACAGGTACTTTCCAGAGACCAACAGGGATATCACAGGCATAACACAGTCGGCCACGTCACGCATCCTCACCCAATTCCTCAGCACACTGCTGCCACATGCTGCGGAGTTCATCCAGTTCCCCAGCACTGTGGCGGAGTGTACAGCAAACATACAGGAGTTCCACAGGATAGCACATATGCCTGGCATGCTAGGGGTGACAGACTGCATCCATGTGGCCTTACGCACACCACCTGGCCCCGATAGGGCCGCCTACATGAATCGGAAGGGATATGCCAGTGCCAACTGCCAGGTGGTGTGTGATGCCAGTGGTGCATCATCAATGTCTGTGCCACTAACCTGGGAGCACATGATTCCTTCATCTGGCACCAGTTGGCACTGTGCCACTGATTCGAGAGAGGACATCCCCACAGGTCATCTAGTGGGTGAGTATGTATGTAGAACTGACATCATGAGCAAGGGTGGGGTATGGCCAGAGGTGCCATGGGTGTGGCCCACAGGGCTTGGGGCAGTCTGAGCGCCTGAACAAGACACTAACCTCCACCATCTCCACACAGGTGACAGTGGATATCCACCCTTCCTGGCTGCTCACACCTCACCGCGCCCACAACCCCATTGCAGTAACGTCAATGAGGCACATGCCACACATGCAACATCATTGAGCTGGTATTTGGGATGCTGAAGGTGCATTTCCATTGCCTGGACACCTCTGGTGTGCCCCTACAGTATAGCCCCTCAAAGACCTGTGTGATATTCCTGGCCTGTTGTATCCTGCACAACATTGCCAAAGACTGTGGATAGCTGTACAGGTGGAAGAGGGGACAGTGATGGGGACGCCGGTGATGCCAGTGATGATGATGATGGGCAGCCCCCTTGCCGACGGACCCCGACTGATCCGGGCGGCACAGCTGCACCGGACACCATCACAGAGGAGCACTTTCAGCCAACTCAGGTAAGTAAGGGCCATGTGCAACCACCAGTAGCTAGGCACAGCCCACAGGCATGCATGGAAACACACCAGGGGTGCATGCTGGCAAGGGATGTGGCAGGCACAGAAACACACACATATAACCTGGGAGGGGTGAACAGTAACACGCCACTGGAAGGACACACACACACATGCACACACAATAGGGTACAAAGTGCACAGGGGTCAAGTGCTAAACAGAGCCGGAATGCTAACACTAGCAACACACATGTCCACAGGCCACCACATCCACTGACTGTCTATGTGCATGTGTCAGATGCTGGGCACCATCGCACTTTGGTGTACAGTGCAATGCAGGCATCATCATGCACACATACCTGTGGACAGCAGTTGGGGGGTGTGCAGGTGGACCGTGTGTCTGCATGCAGGGCCAGGCACCCACCGTGCACTGCCCACTGAAACACACAATGCACACAGGGCAGCACCAGACAGCGCCCGCACTGGGAGACAGGTCAGTCCTGCGGCACATTGCCACATCCGCCTTGATGCGGGTGGCCCTGCCGAGATCCAGAAGCACTGGCAGGCTGACCGTGGGCCTCATGGGGTGGCACCGGTGGTCTACCAGGGGTTCCACCGCGCGAACGTGACCTTGCCCGCACAGGGTCTGCAGCACACCGAACACACCTGCACCAAGAGTGTGTGGGATGCCCACAGCTGAACCCGCATTGACAGGGTGGGTGTCGCATGATGCCGGAACGGGAGTGGATAGCAAACTGCTCGGTGTGGGTGACACATGGGCACCTGACTTCACGCCCATTGTGGCTATGACAGCTGGCGAACGCCTGTGTTTGCCTGTCAATCGCAGCGGTCACATCCTCCCGCAAATGGTCAATCTGGGGCAGGATCCTATCGGTGTCCCTACTGTGTCACCCTCGACCCGCCCAGGGCCACACATAGTGCCTCCATGGACGTTGTGTCGATCTGCTGCTGTACTGATGCCTGCAGTATGCAGGTGCTTGTCAAAGAGGTCGCCTGACACCTCGCATCCCGCCTCCATCAGGGTGTGGAAGGGCCTGATGTTCAGCACCCTTTAGGGTGGGCGCTGCTCACCAGAACCAGGTATGGGCAGGTCCACAGGTGGTGCACAGACACCACCGCTGAACCCCGAACCCCCAGTCCCAGTGGGCGACTGCTGCTGCCCCTACGCCCGCTGTACCCAAGAGATCAGTTGTTCCGCCGCGTGGCCGCAACAATCCCACTGTCCTGACCAGCCACCGTGCTGCCCCACTGGAGCTGACAGGCACAGTCTGGGACTGTGCTGACACACTGGCACACACGCCGGAACCATCCAGGTCCATAGGCGTGAGCTGGCCCGCTGTGTGTCCATTCCATGGCACACATGTCACTGCCATGACAGTCGTGTTCCCATCACTGGTGCAGGTCTCTGCCACAGCCACGGCCACAGCGCATGGGCATCCTGGATGCCAGAATACTGAGACACAGGAAAGGCCTGTCCCAACGACGCCAGTGTGGACAGCCAGGCGACCCACCGCTGCAATGCTAGATGGCTACCTGTGGAGGTGGAGGTGGATGGTCCTCCTCCACCTCCAGATGACTGTCCGCAGTAGACAGGCCCTCCACTGCTGACCCCTGCAGATGGAAGAATCTGTAACAGAAAGTGAGGTCACATTAGTGCATGTGATCTACCCTGCCCCTCCGACAGACCATGACTTACCATGCAGTGATGGGCTACCACCTGTCTGGAAGCCATCTCCTGAACGCCCTCTATGGCACTGCACTGCATGCTTGCAGCAAGCCTGTCCTCTGCCAGTGTCAGCTGCACCATCTCGGCTGGCCCCACCTGTTGCAGCACTTGCCGCCCTGATGGCAGCCACCTTCTCCTTCACCCTCCTCCTGTCGGTACCCATCTTCTTCTTATACTCCTGCATGGAGGCTGGTGGCTGCCGTGCAGGTTGACGGCACATGTCACCTCCTCCCATGCAGCAGCACGGGCCTGAGGGGTGCCCCACCGTCCACTGAGCAGTGGCTCCTGATCGAGGCAGGCCTCGAGAGTGCCTCTGTCTCGGCCTTGGTGAAATTGGGCCTCCTCTTCTGCCCACCATTGTTGTCCTCCTCACCCAGAACTGCTCAGTCATTATCCAGCCTATAAGGATGACAGTGGGTTACCTGTGACTGTGCAGTACAAAGCAAGTCCCTGATACCACAGTCCAGAACCTCACAGCATGCAACTCACCAATAAACTGTAGTAACTGAACACGGCCACTGCAGAACAGTGTCGCTGCTTTATAGCGCAATCCATGTAAATTAGGGTGAGGAGCAATTTTAATGAGATGCAATTGCGCTGTTGCTCTTGCATGGCTGATTGGATGATTTGCATATGACGGCTGAATATCGCGCATTTGCACTTTGCGCAATTGTGTTGAACGTGCTGAGCCAATGGCGCAGTTCTGTGGCATGCGTAGTACACCGCACTGCACATGCCCAGGTAGCTTTATGCAGGCATCTGCTGCGCTGATGATGTGCTGTGCGCAGTAGGCAATTCAGGGCATGGCCACCATTATGCCAGTGGTGCTATGGTGAGGGACACTACATGGCACTGTGGCACAACTGAGCAATAGTTTGCTGTGGCAATGGCAACAGGCAACCATCGCGCTAGATGCATAGACGTCCGATGGCGCCAGCGTGGCCTTGTGCCAGAGCCCCATGACCCTGTGCCTGACCTTTGCCCCTTGGCGCTATACGTCCGCATGGCTGCACTACTATTGTGCTGTTCAGTGACAGCGTGATAGGGTATGGGCGGCACTGTACCGACAGCGATAGAGAATGGTGACGTGTACGCTCAGTGAAAGCACTGCCAGCGGGGTGCTGTGCAGAGCGCCATATTGCCTACTATAGCATTAGAGATGGCACGCAGGAGAGCCCCCAGTGAGTGCCCTTGAGCTGGCCAACCTTGTGGCCATTGTGGATCCACACTATGGCCCACTGTTTGGTGAGGAGCCACTGGACAGGGCCAGGACCCAGGTCTGGCAAGAGGTGGCCACTATCCTGGAGGCAGCCACTGGCTGCAGGAGAACGCTCAACAGTGCAGGCACCGTATGGGACCTTAGATGGAGGGAGCGGAGCTACTTGCACGCCTGCAGTAGCGCCAGGAGGGGCGTGGTGCCTTGTCCAGGTGGGTGTTACGCCTACACACTTGTATGGTCCATATGGGTAACATTGTCTTATGTGTCCAGCACATAGGGAGGGATAGTCTAGGGTTGGCTGTGGTGGTGTTTATAGGGTATGGGGTGGGTGGGTCTGGCTGGGTGGGTGGGCACACACATTGGGGCAGGGGAATATGCTTTGGGTTTGTACTGATGTGTTTATCTCCTTTGTCTCCCACAGCCATGGCCGAGTGGGAGGAGGATGGTGGAGCGGCAGCAGAGGGCAGAGGGCGCTGCACAGGGGCATGTCGAGGACCAACCCCAATGCCATCAACATCCCGATGAGGGTGAGTGCCATGACATCATGATTGCTATTGCATGCTGTGTGACAGGGTGGGAAGCAGGGCATGGCCACCATCCATGGACACCACTGCCATGCACACGACATGTGACAGCAGCACTGTCCAGTGGCACTGCATGTCTGGGAGTGCATCAATGGTGGTCCATGCATGCACTGGGCACATGGCTGTGGCACTGCCTGCCCACTGCATAGCCATGCATTGTACGGCCTTGGTTGTGCTGTGCTGGACATGGGTGGTGGGTGTGTGCAGTGGTACACATGGCTGTTGCTGCCTGGTTGGGCATGTCTTGTGGACACGGTCATTGTGGGTGGGCGACACCATCACAGGAGCGTGCACATGGCTGTATGCCATGCATAATGGGTGGGCTGCAGGGGGATGGACAGTCACACCCATTGATTCTGATCCCTTGTCCTAGGTGTGTGGATAACCCTGCAAATACATCAGGCCATCCAGGAGCTTCTGTGGTGGCACAAGAGTCCCTCTCCATCTTAAGAGATCTACAGCAGCATGGGGTGAGGAGGAGGAGGCTGCCCAGGTAACAACCCCAGGCAGCGGAGGACCAGACTGACACTGACAGCTGCATGAGCAGCCTACGCTCTACCCCTTTGTTCAACCCTCACACCCCACCTACCCTCTCCCATATGTTCACTCCCTGCCCCTTACCCACCCCACCTTGTTCCTGTCCCTCCACCCCATGTTTGTACATAGTTGTATATAGTTGATTTTGATATGTTTTTGAATACAGATATTTTGATATGAATACTGTGGTGGTCTCTGATTTGCAGCTGACTATAGATGCTCAGTTGCAGTGGTGTGCATGGCAACTGGGGTGGTTCAGTCATGGGTATGTGTGTGTGGTGGGGAAGTGTCTCTGGTGTGGGAGTGGCTATCAGTCGGTATCTGTGGTGTGTGTGTTGTTTCCTGTGCATTGCATTACTGTGTGCAGTGGTCCATGGTGCATGCTCTGTGTCCATTGTGCCCTGTCAACCCATCCTTGGCCTGTGCAGCTGACACCCTTGCATGTCTGTGGCCTGCGAGGTCTGCTGCCTTGTCAGTGGTGACTGTCCATGCAGGGCAGCCACTGTACCTGTCACAATGTTGAGTTGCCTCCTGTCACTGGTGTGGTGCATGTTTGCCTCGTGACACTGTGGCCTCCGCAGTTGCTGTCCCACCTCCATGCTGTGGCCTGTGTGTGTTGCAGGGCTGTGCACCACTGTCTGTGACTTGTGCTCCAGGCATATGCTGGTGGCATACAAGGCCACAGTTCATGCACAGGGTGGGTGTCACCCTGTGCCATGGTGGACTGCAGGCTGTGTGTGCACAGTTTCTTGGGCCCACACTGGGGCTTGCTGCCACACTACTGCGTCCCTGTGTTAATGTCCTGTGGGTACGGGTGTGTGTTTGCCCTGCACTGTGTTGCATCCGTGTGCTGCATGCTTCCACGCACCACTGTGGGTGTCTGCTGGCTGCTGTGGCTCGTGGTGGGTCAGGCTGTGACACTTGTCTACTGTGCAGGGTGCTGTATCAATGGTGGTGGTGTCAGGGGCACACCCTTTCCCGTGTGGGGTACCTGTGCCGACACATGTCTGGTCTCTCAGATGTCCTCAGGGGATTGTGCGTGTTGGCACTGTGTCTGCTGTTGTTGCATTGCTGCAGTGCTGCCACCCACTGCTGGGTGCTCATCATGGGTCTGGCTTGTATGGTTCTGTGGTACACGAGGTTGCAGTGTGACAGTGGGGGGGTGTGGTATGCATGGGATTCCTGCAGTGGTGGTCACTGCTCATGGGGGTGTCTTGGGGTCATGGCGCAGGGTGTGCTGTGCACAGGGGGCTGCTGTGCCATGGGGTGGTCCGCCTCCTTGTGTGGCAGTCTCAGCTTGCCGGTGGGTGTGATGGGGCACCATGGCCCAGCTGTGCTTTGTTTGCTTGTTCCCATGGGCCGGTGGTTATTCCAGCCCTCCCCAGTTGTGCTGTGCTTGGTGTGGGGTGCATTGTCAGTTCTGCAGTGTGTTCCTGTGCCCATCTGTGGCATGGGTGGTGGGCCCTACCTACCTCCCTGGATGTGCAGTTACATCACTCTGCTGCTGAGGGCTCCTGCTTGCGCTATGGTGCCTCTGGGCTGCTCAGCTGGGCAGCCCTTGTTGTGCCATAGCGCGTATTATCTGCTCAGCTTCCTTCCTAGTTGCGCTATGGTGCAAGTTAATGGCGATATTCAGGCGTTGGCTGTTGGGCAATTTGGCTTGCTCCTCTTTGAATATCGCACCTATTGCGCATGGGGCGCAATGGACTTGTGCTTGCTCTCTGCTATTAGCACTTTTGGGTGCAGTTTGAATATTCAGCCCTTTGTCATACATACACTATAGATAATAATAAATGAATTGAGGTAGAAGAAGAGAAAGATCTTGGGATGATAGTAACCAAGGACCTGTCCTTTACTAAACATAATAATGAGGTTTTCAAGAAATGCCAGAAGCTTACAGGATGTATATTGGGGAATATCAAGAGTAGAGATAAAAACATTATAGTTCCACTTTACACCACTCTGGTATGCCCACATCTGGAGTATTGTGCCCAGTTTTGTTCTCCAAGGATGTCAAGTCTAAGACACTAATGAAAAGGTTCAGAGAAGACTTACTGAAAATTAAGCCATACTCAACTTCGATTATGGTTCAAGATTGAAAAGCTACATCTATACTCAACTGACTATAGATGTATAAGAGGTGAAATGTGCTTGATTTTTAAATATATAAAAGATTCTTATGAACTGAGCACTATTGGACTGACAAGACATATTGGTAGAGATCAGACCTGATGACATGAGCTGAAATTAATAGGAGATCAATCAATTGCAATAAAAGAAGTAAATTCTTCACACAAAGATTTATTAATAAATGTAATACTCTACCCAAAAATATAGTCAACAGAAATACCATGGACACCTTTAAAAAAAAAATTAGATATGTTTATGGGAAATAAGAATTTTTTCCACCACTCAGGTGGTGGCAGTTCTATTAAGGACCTTGGTTCACTGAACTTGTACCCAACCTATGAACCTATCTATAAACAATAGTGTTTGTATTAATATTGCACATCATACAGCTTTAAATTTTAGATTAAAACTATGCTCAAGGGATCGTTTACAGGCTAATGAGAAGTTAACATTCTTTGCTTCCACTCTACCAATAACGTTAAAAACCTAACTATTTTCTCTACTGTGGAGCTATCTGCCATATGTATAATGATAATTGTTAAGGTTTTCTTATTCATTTGATATGTGGATTTAAAAGAGCTCCAAGCCAATACAAACTCTCTTTTACATAATATGTGCAATCCCATAGTACATGAATTAGGTCCTCCCACTTCCTACCGAGCAATCACATTTGTCTGACACATTTGTCACCTTATTATAGCTACATAACAAAACATTGCTCGGAATTGTTCGAATTTATATCTTAGGAATGCATCTTTAGTTTTATATTGGTCAGGATATCTAAATAGGGTTTATACCCAAAGAAAAATTATATTTACTGAACCATCTGGAGTAATGTGAATCTTCTATACTTCTTAGATCCTACCAATTCCAATAGTTCCCCATTTTTGTGACAAATTTTTATATTAAAGACTTAAGATGATTCTTTGTCAACCATTAGTTTTAAGTTGGCCAATTTGTATCTATCCATAATATTCATAAGAAGGCTATACCAATAATTGCCCCTATAGCCTAGGGTTGCACCAGTACTCTTTTCTCCAAGGCATTGTTTAATCAGTGTATTCTCAGGAAGTCTAGTGATCTTCACCCCGTAATTCAGTTTTCTGATGTCAAGTCCTGCTCTAATATTTGTGGCCCAGATATTCCAGACTCGCGGGCAGTGGGGCAAGCCTGGGCGCAGTGCAACTGGGATGGCGGGACCAGGACCAGGTGCTATTCAATGGTGATGCACCATGGCGCAGCACCATTAAATATGGCAAGGTCGGCATACATACTGCATATGGCACAGTGGCACTGCACTGGCACAAGCCACAGATAGGGAGCACAGGGATGTGCCAGCACAAGTGCAGTTGCACTAGGTGCATCACCCACGATATTCAGCCGAGGACATGCAAATGAGGCCATACTATATGCAATGCTAAGCAGAACCATTTTCATGTCAGTATGGCCCTATTTGCATGCCTTGCACAGGGCAGCCTGGCAACTTGTGCCTGGCACCCTGTACAGCATGACGCAGGCAGTGGGGATCCCTGGCATCCCCTGCCCTGTAGCTGCAATCACGTGGTATATAATAAGAAATACATCCTGGTAGTCTAGTGGTCCCCCATGTCCCTGATTCCCCAGAAATAAAAGCCAAGACCATCCCTGGTGCTAGTGGCCCCCCATGCCATGATTGCGGTAAAACCCCATAATGAAATGCCCTGTGATCCAGTGGCATCCCCCACCCTCCCACCCACACAGAGCCCCTTGCCCACCCAGCTGTCCCCTTGTTATTGACAGGTGGCTATCCTGCCCGCATATCACCCAACCACCCACTAATGACAGGTACAGTGTGGACCAATTAGCTTGCAGGGCATAGTGTACTAGACAGTCCCAAATCTGTGAATAACTTGAGGCAAAGTCTAGGATGACTTTGTGAGCTTTGAGGAAGTCCAGGCTAAGAATTATTGCAGGTTGAAGATCAGGCACTAGGTAGAACTTGACAGTATCTTGCTGTGAGCCAAAGTGGAGCTTGAGATGGACCACACCTGTGATAGGCACTGTAGCTGTACTTGCTGTGATAATGTACTTTATGTCGACTGGAGAGACATTAGGTATGTGATGAATAGCTTGGTTGTTCGAATACTGCTGTTGATGACTGATATTTCCACTCCAGTGTCGACCAAAACATGTGAGGACCAATCTCCGATAGTTACAGGTACATAGTTTGCTAGGAAAGGTGATCTGATGACAGGTACCTTTGCCCCTGGGAGTGAGAGTGTGCCAGAGTTCACAGTTGGAAGATGCATTTTGTTTGAGTTGCTAGAGTCAGAGGGCTGTCAGTTGCTATGTTCATCTGATCCTGGGAGTAATTGGTTATCTTGCTGATTGTGCAGTGGTGGCGCCTGTGGTTCTATTAATTTCTGTTGTACTTTAGCTTTCATCAGACAGCGGCAGTGTGTCCCTGAATCCACACCACTGGCAGGTCACTGGTTCTCATGAAGGCAGAGGTGGATCAGGTCACTATCAAAATGGTCAAAGGACATTGACAGAAGTACTAGAAGAAGCAGTTGAGCTGTGGTGCAGATTATTGATACTTGTAGTAGGCGGCTCTATCATTGACTGCTGCTGTTGGACATGTTGCGAGTGCAGCTAACTGCAACAACTGAGGTGCTTGTACACTGGTAGCCTGGGACATTGCTATGGATTCTGTTCAGTAAGGAGGGTTGGGGATACTGGGATGCACAGGAGAGGCATCACCAGTAGAAAACAGGACATTGTTGGCGACTGTACAGACAGTTGTTAAGACCACATCTGAGTATGTGTACAGTTCTGGAAACCCCATCTCCACAAAGACATTGACAGGGTGGAGGCTGTCCAGAGAGGGCAATCAAAATGGTGCAGGGTCTGCACCAGAAGATAAATGAAGAAAGACTAATGGGGCTTAAGATGTATAGCCTCAAGGAAAGGAGGGAGAGGACATGACAGAAACTTTGAAATACCTCAAGGAATCAACAAAGTCCGAGAAGGTAGCATCTTTCAGAAAAAGAGATGTGCAAGAACAAGGGGCACAATTTGAAGAAGATAGAAGGGGGCGGCTCAGAGGTAATGTGAGGAAGTATTTCTTCACAGAGAGGCTGTAGATGCATGGAATGGCCTTCCTGAGAAGGTCATAGAGTCAAAAACAGTGGGGAATTCAAGAATGCATGGGACAGACATAAGGCACTTCTAGTGGGGGATAGGAGGAAGTAGGCTGTTGGTTAACTAGGATCTGCATCTTATCTGTTAGGTAGGAAATGGCAGACTAGATGGGTCAAGTGGTCCTTATCTGCCATCAAGTCTATGTTTCTATGTTTCTAAGTTGGGCAGCTTGGATTGTGTCCATCCAAGTTGTGAGGTTTCTGTTAGATTACATAAAGATGGAGTTGAGGAAGCAGTCCCTGGACAAAGGTGGTGATTTGTTCTTTCTCAGCTTTCTGTAAGTGTTTGCAGTGAGAATCAATGTCTAATAAGAAGACTTCAAGAGATTCTGAGGTTGCATGGTGCAATCCCATAGCTGTTGCTGTGGTAACCAAGGTGGATGTGCTGGAAAATGGGCTTTGAAGGTTGTGTACAGTGTGGCAGTATCTCCGTTGACTTGGTCTGGAAGTACGTTGAACCAGGAAATGGCAGTCCCTCTCAGAAACAAGCACAAGGCATTGGAAATACTCACAGGATCAGTCCAGCCATGTAAGGATATCCAGGCTTGGAACTGTTCCAGCCAATCAACAGCATCTTTGTGAGGCAAGGCTGAGAAGGGTCCTGGTTTAGGCTGGTATGGACTGTGGACTGAGGTGAAATAGCTTTAATGTATGCCAGGTCATCTTCACTAGCTTGCATAGCTGGTGCTTCTTGCGCTGAGATGGAAGACTTGGTGTCATGGAGGATTGTTTCGATTTTGTAGCCCCACCCTTGAGGTGGTTGAACTCTGGAAGGTTCAGCAACCATATCTTTGTCATCATCAGACATTGTGCTTGGAGATGAGCTTTGTTTCACCAGTGAAGATCGTATGGGTGAGAAGGAGTTGCTGTTTTACAGGAGACAAGACATTGTGTCATAGATGAAGTGCTGAGCAAAAATTATTTCTATAGACCAAAGTATATAATTTTTGTAGCAAAGTTCATCAAATGACATCTAATAAAGAATTCCCATTCAATTCGTGTTGTTTGTTATTTAAATAAAGGTTTTGTTGCAAAAATCAGCTATTGGTTGCAGTGTCCATTCATTTTAATAGGATTGCCATTGATTGCAATGAGTGAGGTCATTTGTGCCCTTCACAAAGTGGGCACTGAACTTAGACATGCAGTTCCTGTGGGGTTTTACTGCCTGACTGTAGCAAGATGGCTGCCAACAGGAGGTTAATGTTCACTTCCTGTCTTGTTGTTTTGCTGTGCCCAAGATGGAGGATTCCTTCCCACGAGGCTGCCTGGTTGCTCTACAATGGCCAAAATGGTGATTGCAGCATTGAGGTGCTTCTTCCCACTGAGAGGAGCAAATTGGTGGGAGTTTTCTGTGGTGAATGGCACAAATGTGGAAAATTACTGCATTTGACTGCTCCTTTTGTTTAATTTGCTGCCTTTGTTTTTCTTTCCATGCTCTCATTTCAGATACTGCCCACTGGTTAAATTGTATTTATTCATATGCCCTCCGTGTGAAATGTCTGCTGAGTTATTTATTTATTTCTGTGTCTTGCCCCCTAGATTTACTGTGCCCTGCTGCTATTTTATTTTTTTATTTGCTCCCAGGCTTTCCCTTTGATGCCTTTGTTTTTGTATTGTATGGCCTCAGATAAGTGAGGTCGAGCAGTAACTCTGTCTGCCACAGTGTGAGAGTTACTGTTCCAGTATGTTTATTGTGCTTTTGTTTGTTTGGTTTCTCTGTGTCCTTTTTCTTCTTCTTCTTGCCCCTTTCTATATTGTAGTTCTGTGTGGCCTTGTGGGGAGTGGATCTGTGCAACTGCAGTAGTTTTTACAGTCCCAATGTATTTATTTATTCTGTTATTTGTTGTGGCCTGTTTGTGGTGTGGCAGAGTGGGAAATCACAAGGCGGGCCTGAGCTGTGATGTTTAAGCTGGATGGCTAATGTTGGGTGTGTGGGTCTGTGGGGATAGGAGCTCCATAGTAGTTTCAAGGTGAGCCGCAGTTCCTGTGGGCAGTAGGCTCAAAGCACGGTGTGGAGCAAGATTCACTGGCAGTCTAAGCCACAGTTTGTGAGGAGGTTGACTCGGCTGAGAAGCAGCATACAGAGCTGCAGTTATCGTGAAGGAGCAGAGTCATTACAGGAGGCAGCTGAAAAGTCAGGGAGCCTCAGATGCTAGGTGAGCTGAGAGGGCTTGCTGCAGGGACAGTCAGGGATGAAGTTGGGGCCGCTGTTTGCTGTGCAGCAAGGAGACTTGAGGTTGTTTGGCAGCTACAATGCTATCTGTGCAGCAGTAGTGTGATACTTATTTTATTTACTTGTATGGCGCTGTATTTGTGGGCAGCAGTAGTTCCATATAGTTGCCAGTGCTCGAGGAGGGCTGTAGTGGTTCAGGAGTGAAGGCTCCAGTGCAGGCTTGATTTATTTTATTTGTTGTGTGGCCATGGGGAGTTCTGTTAGGCAGCAGTGGTGCTTTGAGAAGGACTGTGCTCAGTCACATAGAGTCAACAAGCTGGAGGGCCACTTGTTAAGTGGAGCAGCGCTTTCCCTGGAGTTACTTTCAATTTTTTCCTTGGCAGATGGGTGTCCTTGTGGAATGGATGGATAATTGGCAAAATGGACAGTTAGGAGCCCTGACACGAGGTGGGGGCAGTCTGTGGAGCTCCGTGGGGAAGAAGGCTGGGAGAAATAACTTGCTGACTGTTCTTTACTGAAACAGTTGGCTAGCAATGCTGAGCATATTTTTTTTTCTTTGACCTGTTAGTACAGTCTACGAAGGCTGCAGGCTGCTTCACAAATGGGGAGACAGTTCATTGTTTTCTCTGCAGCCAAGGCTGTGGTGTAAATAACATTCGGACATTTCAAGCATACTTGGATGATGACTTGGAGTAACCAGCGATGCAGATAAGCGAGACAGGGGTCTGGACAGAAGAAGGGCTGCATTCTTCACCATGTGTGGAGTTTTGGTTATTTTGTCTGCCACTAAGGACCCTTACCTTCTCTGTGGTCTGCCAGACCCATCTGCTGCTGCTGGTGAGGACCCCATCTGGACCATGCGAATAAACTAGACGGATGCATAAGATATAATAATGCAGGTATATTCAGTGCTGTAGATGTTCTCTTTGTGAGGACAAGCCCAACTATGGCAAATTCTCTGACTGACAGGCATACATGGCACTGCCAGACACTGCAACAATTAGATACATGCAGGTTCTAAGTAATCTTAAAGGAAGCGGCAGCTTAACATTAAGCCCCATGCTTAGCGTGTGCTTTACAGATTACATAAAGGCTCAGAAATACCAGGAAGTCAGGAAGAATGAAGGCACTGTGGGTGGCCCTGGAAAGAGAAGGGGTTAATCTTATGCCTTGGGTGGTATATAGGCCCACCAGCACAGTAGGAAGAATTGGAGAAGGAGCTACTGCTGAACATTCAAAAGATGGCTGACATGGGAGTTGTTCTGATGGGGAACTTCAATCTTCCAGATGTTGACTGCAGTCACCCTACTATGACAGCCTCAAGGAAGAGGGACTTCCTTGACTCACTGCAGGTGGCATGCCTCAGGCAGCTTGTGGTAGAATCTACTAGAGATGGTGTGGTTTTGGACCTAATACTTACAAATGGGGACAGTGTTGAACAAGTAGAGATGTCGGACCACTTGGCTCCAGCAATCATAAAATGGTTAGATTCAACATTAAAACTGGACTGGTGTCAAGTCCCACAAGGACGAATGAAGATGAGGAGTTGCCTGAGGGACACCTAGCAGAAATGGGGGATCTGGGGAGTGGAACAGCAGTGGGTAGTGATAAGGCAAGCAATACATAAGGCTTCCAGGTTATGTGTTAGATTGATTAGCAAAAATAGAAGGAGGAGGAGACTAATCTGGTTCACCAGGTAGGTAGGAGCACAGGTAAGGGCAAAGAGGCTAGCCTTTTGCACTCAAGAAATCTCAGAAGGAAGATGACAGGGGCACACTACCTGGAAAAGCAAGGGAGGCAGGAGGGCAGTTAAAGGGCAAAGGCATTAGCAGAAAAACTTAGCCAAGTCAATAAAGACAGTGATACAGCATTCTTTAGGTGCGTAGGAGGAGAGAAGAAAACAAAGGGGGATAATCAGGTTAAAGGGAGAGGGCACTGTGGATGATGACCTTGGGAAGGCAGATGTGCTTAACCAGTACTTCTGCTCAGTATTTGTGTAGGAAGAGAGGGGGAAGGGCAGGAATTGGAGAACAGGAGCTTGGTGGAAAGAAAAGTGGACACTGGCCCTTCTTGGTAGATAGGGTTCTAAGGGAACTGAACAATATTAGGATGGACAAGGCAATGGGACCAGATGGGTGCATCCCAGGGTGTTAAAAGAGCTTAGGAGGTTCTGGCTGCACCTCTAATGGTGTAATTCAACCTATCTTTGGATACCGGGAGGTACCTGGTGACTGGAAAGAGAGTGGATGTGGTTCCACTCTACAAAGGTGGGATAAGGAGGAGGTTGGTAACTACACGCCAGTTAGCCTAACATCTGTGGTAGGTAAGATAATGGAGTCATTACTGAAGAAGAGAATAGTTGGATACCTGGAAACCTCTGGCCTGTTGCATCCTGGGCAGCATGGTTTCATGTGAGGAGGTCCTGCCAGACCAACTTCATTGAGTTTTTGATTTGGTGACCAGGGTGGTTAACAGAGAGGGAAAGTGGGTGTGGCCTATCTGGACTTCAGGAAGGCCTTGACACTGTCCCACACAGAAGATTGCTAAACAAACTAAGTAGCCTAAGAGTGGGTGATAAATAGTAACATGAGTTGGAAACTGGCTAACTGGCAGAAGTCAAAGGGTGCTGGTAAATGGGGTACATTCAGGTGAGAGAAAGTGAAGGTGGGATACGACAGGGCTCGGTGCTTGGTCTGGTCCTCTTCAATGTTTTCATTGGTGACTTTATGGAGGGCCGGAGAGGAAGGCATGCTTATTTGCAGATGATTCCAAGATATGAAATAGAGTGGGCGAGCCAGGTGGATGGATAGGATGACGAGGGACCTTCAAAGGTTAGAGGAATGGTCTAAAGCTTGGCAACTTGGTTCATAGTGAAAAAATATGAGATTAGATAGATAGAAAATTGTTATTTTATACAGGAGCACATGCCGTAAGGAAAAACCCTATTTGCAAGACAGTCCTGTGTAGGATGTTACATTAATTTAAATAAAAGTACAAAATACATAATCACAAACATACAATTATTTATGACAATGGACATCACATACAATCGCCCTAAAATCAGCATCTGCAAACTATGGGAAAATACGTTTTAATTCATTTTAAAATTTGCTAGTGAGATTGTTGTTCTCATTGAATGAGGAAGTTTATTCAGAGTTGAGCAACTTGGTAATTTAGTGTTTCTTTCTTTGTCTAGTCCTACATACATTTATTTTACGCACATAGGAAGCAGAAACTCGGGGGTACAACTGGCAGTCACACAAAGAGAGGGCTTCAGAGTTGTTATCACGGATGACCTGAAAGTGGCTGGGCAATGTGAGGTGGCAGTGGGAAGGCTAGCTGTATACTTGGATGCACAGGAAGGGGTATTACCAGTAGACAAAAGGGATATCATATTTCCCTTTACAGGACACTGGTGAGGCCTCATTTCAAATACGGTGTTCAGATTCGGTGGCCTCACCTAAAGAGACATAAACAGACTGGAGATGGAGGGCTACTAGAATGATGGGGGGTCTGCAGGGATGTCCTATGAGGAGAGGCTGGTGGAACTAAATATGTTTCCCTGGAGGCAAGGAGGAGAGGGATTACTTGATAGAGACCTTCAAATATCTAAGGTGCATAAACAGGGTACAAGAGGGAGTGTTTTACAAAGGAAGAGTTGCCAAGGATGAGGGTCATGACTGGAAGCTAGAGGAACATGCCAGAAGAAAACATTGGAAGTATTTCTTCATAGAGAGGGTGGTGGATGCTTGGAATAGTCTACGGAAGAGGTGGTGGGGGTGAACACAATTACGGGCTTTAAGAAGGTGTGGGGCAGACACAAGGGATTCTGGTACTTAGGGTGGTGTTTCCAGAGCTGGAGTTATATAGGGGTATTTTGTTTAGAGAGGTTTGATTGGGCAGACTAGGAGAGCCTTGGGGTCCTTCTCTGCTGACATCATGTATGTATTCATGTTTGTATGTATCTATGTATGACTATGTATATACATATGTATATGAACAGTTATTATTTGCAAACCAGAGAGAAAATATTGAGGTTGCAATACTTTCTAAATCATATTTTATCCAATAATTTTAACTTTCATGAACATACGATTGTGTCAGCGAAATAGACCACCCAGTCTATCTCGTCTGCTCGAGTATGTAGCTAGCACCCCTAGTTTGCAGCTGCCCCCCCTTTGTCATCCCACTGCTGCCCCCAACTCCCTACCTCACTCTCCCTGCTCCTGGTCCCATGCCCTTTTAAAGCTGTTCACAGATTTACATGATACCACCATTCTGGTAGTGCGTTCCACTTTGCTACCACCCTCTCCATTGAAATAGTGTCTCTAATTTCCCTCCTAAATCTTCCCCCTCTATTCTTAGCCCTTGCCCTGATGTCGCTCCCCTCCTTAGCCTAAAGACCCAGTCTGCCCCCCATCCTTATGGGTTCCCTCAGATACTTGAATGTCACTATCATGTTCCCCTCCCTTTTATCCTCCAGGTTGTACATATTCGGGTCCCCAGCTTGCTCTCATAGTCTCTCCCTCCATTCCGCATATCATCTTCACTGCCCTCTTCTGCAACACCTCCAGTAGCCTGATATCACACTTCAGGTATGTCCCATAAAAGTGCACACAATACTCCAAGTGTGGCCTAACCAGCGACCTGTAGAGGGACAAGAGCACCTCTCTTTGCCTTGACAAAAACCCTCGCTGTGCACCCCAGCATTTTATTTGCAGTTCTGCAACAGCTCTCCTGCACTGGGCAGTACTGTTCATGGTCCCTGTTACCATTACCCCCAGGTCCTTCTCCTCCTCTGTGATGCCCAGCTTAACCACCCCCAAGCCAGTATTCTCTCCTTGGGTTCTTTGCCCTGAAGTGCATAACCCATTTCTTTGCACTAAACCCCAGCTGCCACCTCTCTGACTCTCCCTCTAGCTTGATTAGGTCCCCTGCAGCTGCTTCCATCCCTCTTCTCCATTCACCACTGCTCCATTTTGGTGTCATCTGCAAACAGACTTACCTTGCTCGCCACCCCATGTGCAAAGTCTGATATGAAAAGCCCAAATAATACTGGTCCCAGCACAGAGCTCTGTGGCACCCCACTCATCACCAGCTTGAGTTAAGCTCCCCTCCTCCACCACCGTTGCAGCCTCCAACTCAGCCAGCTTGTAATCCAATTCATCATTTTCCTCTACCCTACACCAGTTAGCTTCCTTCAAGCTGCCCATGAGGCACCAAATCGAAGGCCTTGCTGAAGTCAAGTAAAGAACATGCACCATGACCCTTATCCTGCTCACCTGTCACCCAATCATAATATTGTATCATGTTGGTTTGACAGGACTTGCTAAAATGAACTCATGCAGCCTCACATCCTGGAGGCTGTTGTCCTCCATACTGACAACAGCCTTTCCTTTAGTATTGTTTCATTCCTCAGTCCACTCTTGTGCAAATGGCACTACATGTGCCATCCTCCAGTCCAGCGGCATGCATTCCGACTCCAGTGAGGTGCTGTACAGATCCGCCAGCAGCTCTGCCAACACCTCCTCCATCTCCCTCAGCACCCTGGGGTGGATACCATCGGCCTGGTTCCTTGTCTACCCTCAGTGCCCTCAGTCCCTCTAGGACTCTACCTGCCTCAATCCTTCCATCTGTTGCCTCCTCTCCCCTGTCCCCACCCTGCCAGCCCATGGTGGTAGTGGTCCCCTCTTTTCTTCCGTGAACACTGAGAAAAAGTGTTTTATATGTTTTTATACTTCACAATGAGGATTATGTTTTCTCTAAATATTTATTTAAGATTAGCACACCATACCTCTTTAAACTATGTAGAATATTCCTATGCCAGATTGATTCTATACACCCCAACTGTAGCCAACTCTTTTTTTCCTTTAGACATCTTTGTGGCAACCTGTCTTGTGTCATTCTGGATATTAGCAGCTAATAATTAATCTTGTTTTGAGTCCATAAGTGTATTTATATTATCTAGACCCAGTTTGGATCTAATATAGCTGCCAGACATGAGGGACCCATCCCAAAACCTTCCTCAAAAGTGTATATATTGGCATAGTCATTTTATCTCTGTTGTTAATGTCCCAAATTTCTGCCCCACAAAACATTTGTCAGAAGTATGATTGCATCAATCAGGGTCTTACAGGAGTCCTCTGTAGACTCAGTTAAATTTCTGTGAATGCTGCTTCACCAAAAGAAATGGAGGCCCCAGTGTTCCATAAGCCCTGGGTCACCATCAATTTACACACATAGTGCATGTGTGCAGTGGTGATGAAGGCACTGCACTCTGTTTACAGGCTACTAACTGCTGAGGCTTCCTATGCTACCACCTCCAGCTGCACTCGCACCTTCTTTCACATTCTTGTTGGACAATCGTAAGACTAATGCTCCAGTTTCTGGCAGATATTTTTTTTTATTAAACTCTAGGATTACAAGTTCCTTTGAGCAGGATCCACTCATTTTCAAGGGTTCCAAGTCAAAGGATGGGAAAACATACATACTGAGGTTGGAAATGGTATACAATCAAAACACAGGCATGGTTGACATAGTTTTACAGTAGTAACACACTTAAAAATAAAAGACATTACTAGAGAGCAACTTAATATTGACAGCTAGATGATGCAACAGAGAAAGGGAATTAAGAAGCAGATGGACTATAAGGGTGAGATAGTGTAGAAGGGGACAGAAAAAGTAGGCGGCTAGAGGCCTTAGTCAAAGGGCTGGGAGGCGACCTAGGACAGGGAATATGGGCAGTAGTCTTAGGGAGGAGAGAGGGAGGAGTGAGGAGGGCAATGTGGTAATAGATTTGTGGGAGGCATAGGGGTGTGGAGGGAGGGAGAGGGAGGACGGAGAAGGAAAAGTGTCACAAAGAGAAGCAGGAGCTAGAGAGTAATGTTCAGGATAGAGGCTGGTTACAAGTTTTGAGCAACTAGGCAGTGGTTGGAGCAGGCCTTTAGAAGAAGCGATCTCACTGAGTGGTAGAGGTGAGGTAATGTTGGAGATTCCATTTAAAGGGTCCAAGCATTGCAAAGGAAAGTGCTTCTTTGATGAGGAAATTGAACCACTGTGGAGCCCTATGGGTGAAGGACCACTGACCCATGGAGGTACAACATCTAGGAACCAGGAAGGTTTGGTATTGGGCACTATGTATATGCTGTTTACCACTGAAGACAGTGAGGAGCTTATTAACACCAGGAGCCGTGAGTCCAAGGAGAACCTTTTTGGTTAGCAGGCAGGTCTGGTATTGTATTCTGTTGAAGGTGGTAGCCAGCCAGCCTGTGAGTAGAGGTCACAGGTATGTGTAAGTCAGGCAGTGCCCGTTAAAAGTCTGCAGGCTTTGTTGAGTGAGATTGAGATCCTGCATAGGGTAGTTGTAGGAAGCGGAGCCGTGAAATGGCCAGACCATAGTCAATGATAAAGGTGACAGAGTTGTAGATGGCCAGTCTAAGGGCATTCACAGACATACAGTGCTTGTGCTTGTGCAATAGACCAATCCGGATGTTGGCGGCCTTGGCAACAGAGTCAATATGCCTAATGTAAGAGTGGGTACTATCCAGTGTGATACCAAGGTATTTGAAATCTGGGACATGCTTCAAGCGCAGTACCCAGCATTGTTTTGATAGAGAGAGACAGGGATTTATGCCTGCTCCATGGATTACAGAAGGTCATAACTTTGGTCTTACTGTAGCGCAGGACGAGTTTATGCATTCTGGACCAGTCTTCAACATGCTGGAAGCCAAGCTGCAGTTGGGTTTTGATGATTTTGGAGTCACGGTGGCTAGAGAACAGGACAGCATCTTCCATGTAAAGTAATATTTTTGTTATATAGCACCGTGTTCACCTGTCTCTGTGCTTTTGGGACCAGGTGGCTTCGCAGTTGGTTCAAGTCACAGGTTGGCTTCCTTTAGGTAGCCCCTGGAGTTCCTAAAATCACCTGATATGTCTCTCTCCCATCATCGTTGCAGTTAGCAGATGGTTGGCTGGATGTTAACTGATCAGCACTCTCGGCTGCCATCCTCATGGAGCTCAGCATTCTATCCAACAACTATATTCTCAGTTCCTCAGGTACAGTTTTTAAGAACTGTTCCAGAAGAAATACATTCAGAAGAAATAAATCTTTTATTTTATCTACAGAGTGAGCTTAGCACCTTCTGCTGCCCAATGCTTTAATAGGTTACTTAGCTGCAGAAATAGTGCACCATAGCTGTCCTTCACTGCCTTTCTTAACCCTCATAATTTTTGCCTATAGGCCTTGGGGTTAACTCAAAATATTTTAGCAAAGCCTTTTCACTTTATCATAGTTCATGTGCAGCCATCAGTGTCTATTTTGGCAAAAGCTTCTACTGCCTTGTCTATAAGCAGTGGCAATATGTGAGTTACTCAAGAACCCCTGCATAATTAGAATTGCCCACAGATTCTCTCAAAATATCTTAAAACAAATCAAGGTCATCCCCCTCCTGATAGTTGGAAAACATTTTAGAATGAATTTTGGGTTCCTGGGTGAAACCCCTCATGCCATTACTCACAGTGTGTGATGATGTCCCTGTCTCAGTCTCTCCAACTCTTTTGCAAGCTTGCTCTCTTTCATCTGGATCTTGTGCTTGGCACTCTTTTCTCACTCCTCAGCCTTTCTCTCTCCACCTCAGCCTTTCACCTGCCTCCTTCTCTTGCTTCTCTGCCTCCAGCCTCATCTTATACAGATCCACCTCTGCCTTTCATATTTTAATTTCTGCCTTCTCCTTAACCAGGAAAGCTCCAGCTCAATATCCATACCCAGTCTGCTTGCACAGCTGTCCAGGTCAATGGCTCTGGCTCACTGCATTCTCCCTAGCCTGTGTCTCATAATGGTGGCTAGCAGTGACCACTTTTCATCACATTCCTGGTCACTGTTTTGAGGGTGGCTATCAGTTCTACCCATATTTTTCCTTCTCATAGTGCAAATCTCTCTTTAGGCAACTCCTACAGTTGTAGCAGTGAGCACTTCATATGGCCCAGGCATAATGTGTTATATCTATAGAGCTACTCTTGCTTAACATAAAGAACAAGCATTTGTCAATGCTTCCTTGTTGATATTGGCATTGGACATGGAGGAGTTAGATAGATGAAGAATAGAAGTGACAGTGAAGTGCTGAACTCACGCCAATCCCACCTCTACCCTGCAGAGATGGACAGGCATTGGGGTGTACCTGTGGGTTGTTGCCCATAATGCTCATGACATTTCACCTCACCCTATCCTGTAGACACCGACAAGTGTTGAGGTGTGCCTTGGGGTGTTCGGTTTCACAGTCACCCCATTTCATAAGGACATATGCTGAAATGGGTGCAATGCAGGAGAATGGAGTGAAGTCTGGGATTAAAGAGTGAAAGGCACACCTTGATGCCTGTCTTACAGCCGGTGATCCAAAGTTACACCTCTGATGCCTGTCAGTCTGTACAGGGTGGGACATTATGGTTAGAAACCCTAATGCCCGTGTGTGTGTTGGTATTTGCACTACAAATTTTAACATGGCCTTTTTGACCCCCACCTCATGAAAGCATTTGGGACCTCTTCTCATGAACAATGGCAGTGTGATTTTGTTAATGTATCCTGAACTTTGAGTTCCCACAGCAACTGTGCCATTGTGCTCCAGATGTGCGAAAACACAGATCAGGCAGGATGTGAAGAATGACAGCTGTACCATCCATTGGGAGGAGTAAGAGATGGCAATGTTGAAAATATGTAGTGAAAATATTAAAAATGGCAAGTTCCACGACACGTGAAACTGCATAACACATGCTTGTTCCACAGTTATTTAGTGATGTGAATTATTTCATCAAATTTTCAACATAGACATTTTGTGACCTCTGCTCATGAACACTGTCACTATGATTTTCTTAATCTGTCTGAAACATTAATTTCACAAACGACCACACCACTGTGAGCCAGATGTGCAAATGCATATTTTGGGCAGGATATGAAAAATGACAGCTGTACTGTTCATAGGAGGTGTGGCAAAATGCCAATGTTGAAAATCTGGAGTGAAAATATTACAAATTTGTGCATTTCTGAGCATACATGGAAACTCGCAACACACACACTTGTAACACGGTCATTTTATGGATTTTTGTCACCAAATTTTCAACATAGGCATTTAGGTCCTCTGCTCATGAACAGTGTCACTATAATTTTCTTAATGTGTTCTGAACACTGATTTCCTGCAGCAACTCGCTATTCTGTGCGGAAGTGTGGAAACACATTTCTGCCAGGATGTGGAAAATGACAGCTGTATTGTTCATAAGGAGGTGTGGAAAATGCCAATGTTGAAAATCTGGAGTGAAAATATTACAAATTCACAAAGTTATGAGCAAGCATGAAACTGTGCAATGCATGCTCGTAACACAGTCATTTTATGGACTTTCATCACCAAATTTTCAACATAGGAATTTTAGGACTCTGCTCATAAACAGTATCACTGTGATTTTTAATGTGTCCCAAACACTGATTTCCCACAGTGACCACTCTATTCTGCACTGAAATGCGAAAACACATTTTGGTCAGGATGTGAAAATGACAGATGTACTGTTCATAGGAGGTGTGGAAAAATGCCAATGTTAAAAATCTGGGTGAAAATATTACAAATTCACGAAGTACGAGCATGCATAGAAACTGCTAATGCATGCTAAGAACAGTCATTTTTTGATGCTTCCACAAATTTGCAACACAGGCTTTGAGAGCCCACCTCATGAACACTGGCACTGTCATTTTGTTAATCAGTCCCTAAAGGTGATTCCATGCAGTGACTGCAAAATCACCTTGGGACCAAATGATGCCATGACATTGGCTGAATTCATGAGGAGGGTCCCAATAACCCCATGTTGAAAATTTGGTGCCAAAATTCAAAAATGCCTGAGATATGCACAAAGTTGAAAAAACTATTTATGCCCTATTTATGCCATTATACAGCTTACCAGCATTTCTTCAGTTCTCATCGGCTTTGAAGAGTGCTGATGTGTTCCCTGGTCCACGAAGATCATCACGCTGGGCTCCGGAGGTAAGCTATGAGGAGGGTGTGGAGGAGGCAGGGTGTGCAGATGGTGGGCGCAGGTTGGGGAGGGCCACAGACTCAACGAGGACAGTTTTCAGTTTACAGGGTTAAAGAAAAACACACCGTGGGACTTTTTTTCATGGACATTTTGCATGCTGGGGTGGGTTCCCACCATGCCACCTGAGTGTTTTGGGACTGTAGCCAATGGGGATTAGGCACCCCATCGGCACATACTGAGTGGGGGGAAGAGCCAAGGGAATTGGGCACCCCTCAGCAGACAACAAATTGAGGGACATTATGCTGACAGGGTGGGCTCCCCATCAGCAAATTTAACTGGGAAGGGCAATCAGTCCCCCTCAGCCAGCTCTACAGAGACTGCCCCAGCATTCGAGAGGAGTGAGAGTGGAGTGCATGTACTGGCAGTGGAGGAGCGCGAGATGTTCAAAGCATTGTAAACAGTTTAAAATAGACTATTTAGTTTAAATCAGGCTCAACCCGCTAATCGATCATCCAAATTGCAAGTTTGGTGGTTAAAAGACGATCGCCAGGGACTGCCGCCGCCCGCTTGTGTACCGAGGCCTCCAAGAACTGGCTGCAGGTCAAGTTTTTCCCCATCGCAGCAAGCTGCCACTGATAACAGTAAGTAATCATCCTAAAACTGCTCAAACAGTGATTTTCAGCCTATGCCATATAAAATGTGTGCAGCAGTGTAGTCGCTTTGCAAGCAATGACTGTGTAATGTCCTGCCAGCAAGTGCAAGTCTGTTAAGCCATTGACTGTGTGCATAGTAATGAAATTAGCCTCAGTTTAAAGTTTGCAGCCAGAGAGAGACTGTGGGTTGCAGCAAAGTGCAGCATTAGAAATACAGGCAATCCTGTGCTAAAACCTGAAGCTTTAAGGGACTGTGAATCAAATAAATGATACCAGCGTGTAAAAAGTCCAAGGAAAATCCTGTAAATGTGTTAAAGCCAGAACAGAGCAAGTTGTGCAGTTTGAGCAAAAGTTATCAGTAGTTGTGTAAATCGAGTGTGCAGTGGCTTGACCCAGATTCTGAATGTTGATGCACAGGACTGCTGCCGCCGCCATTACAGGGTGGGGTAGTAAAGTAAACACAGCAGCAGAGGAGCCATTTTACAGCTAAAGAGTGTGTTCAATAAAGTGGGACTTTCAGTTACAGTGAACTTTGTTTATTTTTCTGCAGTTATGGCTTCAGGACCAGCTCGTTACGGATCATGCCCAGGTTGCAGTAACAGCAGCAGTAAATAGACTGAGAGATATTAAAAAGTGGTGCTATGGAGGGCAACTGCCTCCTCAGGTGGCGATTCCTAATTATCCAGTGCGTGTGTCAAATATGCTTGGGAGCTGGAAGGGACGTCTTCATGATTCCTCACTGTGCTGGATGCCTAGAAAAATATAGCTTGTATAAAGCACCTCCAATTCATTTGGCCCCATATGGACTAAAATTCAGGAATCTGTAGTTGGCAGCACACAGCACCAGGCGGAGCCTGTGGAAGAAGGTCCCTCGGAGTGTGGCACAAAGCTAGAGGGTGTAGAGTTAGAGACAGAACCAGAAGTTGAAGTTTCAGATGCTGGATCCCAGAAGAAGTTCGGATAAAGCATCAATAGACCCCTGGAGAGGGGGCCCCTAGCCTGAGTCTCTTAGATGAAGGTGAGATGCGGGAGGCCTTTGAGTGGGAGGTGTCACGCCTCACACCTAGTGATGAGTGGATAGTCTCGGGAGTGAGAGCGACTGCTCACTCCTGGGCTCAGATCCTCAGTGAAGAGGAAGATAAGGGGAACCTGTGTGGCCTTGTGAAAAGGACGGGTACACAGCCTCAAGATCTTGCCTCAGAGGAATATATAGAAGAGAGTGGTGGATGCCACTGCCCTGGCTTTACAGAAGGAAGAAGTCAGGATCCGTTTCTAATTTCCTTAAAGATGCGTAGCTGGCAGAACCAGGACTGGCCACCCCAAGCCAGGCCAGCGGTCTCAGATTGACCAAAGCAAGTAAACAGGAGAGACTGGTTCAGTAGAAAGGCAAATGAGATCTATGGTATGACCTTTCCTCGAAAAGTCTGGGAAAAGATTAAGAACTGCAGGAAATCCTGGATCTGGGCAAGCAATGAAAAGAGTGCACCCTGGGGCCAACAAGCATGTAAAGGACAGACTGTTTCAGGAGAAATATACTCCAGTGGAAGAGGCAGGACACTGTTTATGGACAGAGTGTGAATAGTGGAAGGAGAGGGATGTGAAATCTCCACTGTGTGAATTATGTGCGCCCAGGCGGGTAATAATTCAAGCCCCTGATCCCGGTACTATTGGCCTCAGTGCAAGGACCTCTCAGCAAATGTGCCTGTGCCTACAAAATGGAGAGCCGAGCAGTGGTAGTCAATACTGTCACACCAGACTGTGAAGTGCCTTATTGATCTGCCAATATGAATATCCAGGACTCAGGTGCCCCATTCATCAGTCTACAGTGTACTGGCCTTTCCAACAACCATCGACTGGCCCATCAGATGACTTCAGATCCAGAAGGACACCAGCCTAGCTGTATCCTGTTCATCGCCTGGTAATCGGATGACGTTGGACCAGCTATTTTCTTTTTGTTCCTGTTCTAAGGTTCCGTCTCCAGAGATGATATCAGCCCAGCTGTTCCCAGATGTGCCCTCCTGTGGTTCCCGGAAGATGTCCACCCAGCTGTACGGAAGAAATGCTGCCAGGAGAGTCTTCATCAGAGGTGCAGTTTGGTGCGAATTTCATACTACAAGTGGCTGGTAAGTCCGAATTTTTCTATCTTTATGACATTGTAGTACACACCCTACACTAACAGACTTCAAAATTTGTGAACTGCCAAAGACTCTTCCCTTCGGGACTTTGGCCTGTTAGAACTGTGCTTCACTGGGCTCCAGCCCAGAGAGACTTTTTATTGGACTAGCCTTTGGGCCTTGTGAGTCATTAGTTGGGACTTTTAGGACACTCCATCCCCCAAATGTGTATTGTAAATAATGTTGTTGTTTTCTAATGTAAATACTGTTTTTCTACCTTTTTCTAAAAAAAAAATCTTTTGGGATTCTGCAGTGTTTTGATGGTAGGGGTCTAGGTAGCCTGTATATGCAGATTAAGAGTGTGTGTTTGTCGTTTTCTTACAGGTGTTCCTGGGAAGACAGAAGAGAAGACAAGAAGAGGAGGAGGGGTTCATAGGAGTTCTCATCAGTGCTTTAGTGTGTTTAAAAATTTAAAGTACTGTGTTGTTATTGTTATGGTTACTGCATTAACCCTTTCCTTCCACAGGTGTGGTTGTGGGGGTAGGAAGGAGGCAGTAATGTGGTATTTAATGGTGCGGTTGCAGGTTGCCCAAGGTTGGGGAGGTCCCAGGGTTGTTTTTGTTTGGGGGTATTCAGTTAAAGGCAGATAGGTTTTCCCTAGAGGTTAGGGGAATAGACAGGCTGTGGCCCTGACCTGCAGTAGGACTGCAGTGCTGATCTATCAGGGCCATGCTTTAGATGGTTCAACCAGAGCCACTGGGTGTCCATAGTAAGTGGATAGTGTAGAGGCTGATATGTCAGCTACAGGCCTCCTAGGCCCTTAGTGTTGCCTGCCTGTGCTTGCACATGGTATGAGGGCCTGATCACCCCCTCCATGAGGTAGCACATAGGGTGGGATGGCCTAAGGTCGAGTAAATCATGACTGTGGACAGTCATTTCTATGGTCAAGGGTGAGTGTAACCCCTTGTTACCCGGGTTACTAAGATCCCAGTAAGACCTAGTAGTAGGCAGGAGGGCAGCTTGTGAAACTCTAGTTAAATGGGTTTCACACTGTCTCACTCTGTTCTCAGTCTCAGCTGAGACTGAGGGATAACATCACCAATAGAACTTCGTAGCTGCATAAGCCACATTGGAATCTGCAGCCAAGGGAGTTAGATAGAACTTTGGGAGTTTTCAAAGAGTAGTAGTCAGTGTCCAGTTTGTCTTCAGTAAGTGAAGGTGTGCTCAAGTGGTGGAGACCACTGTTCAGATCTCAGTGCCCCCTTCCTCCGGGGATGTAAAGATCCCTAGCAGATTCCTGGGGCAATCCCTTAATTCTGCCAAGTGGAAGAAAAGCTGCCTGTTTAGTTCAGCATTTATTTTGAAAGATGAAAGATTTGTGAGTTGCCTGTGGGGCACCTGCAACTAAAGGGTGAGTGTCTGCTCTGATTAAGAGGGCAAAATGTTTTCTTCACCCTGGGACATGTGTGAAAATCTAGGGATTGCAGCTACATTTTGGGAAGCCTAGAAAATGGGCCAAACAAGTAAAGTAGTGTCAAATGCTAGAGTGTTGTGTGATTCAAGTAATATGTAGAGAAGATGCACCAGATCCTCTACCCTTTAATCTACATTTAGAAGTTCAGCAAAGGAATGGTTCAGTTTTCCCAGGAAATGGCTGGGTATGGGCTGTGGGAGCTGGAGGTGGGCAAACCCCATCTTTAGTGACCAGGTCCACCTCTGATTTCTTCTGTGGTTGCTACTTTGCCTCATGCACTTGGCCAGTGATGGGGAAGTACCCAGGCGTGGGGTTGCAAAGGAAAATCTCTCTAGCAGTCACAGACTCTAAGTGGTGTGAGGAGCCACAACAAGTAGGAAAATTTCTCTCTAGGAGTCATGGACTCTAAGTGGTGTGGGGAGCCACAACAAGTATAAGAAAAATTCTCTCTAGGAGTCGCCGACTCTAAGTGGTGTGGGGAGCCACAACAGGATAATTGGTTCATTCTTCCAATGGACCACGGATCAAGTGGCTATGGGGAGCCTGGCCCATGGGGAAAACCTAAGTGTGTACAAGTCGGGCTGTGTACCCAGAGCTGCGTGCAGGTCCGGGCTGTGTGCCTGGTGGGTTCAGAGCCTGAGGGCTGAAAATAGTGAATAAGTGTTCTGTAGTCTCTAATCTGCATTACCAGGAAATGTAGCCTCATGGGGGTCCGTCTATGCTTTGTTTTGTTCAGCTAGTATGTGAATAAAAGCCACACTGAAGAATCCCATTCCTGGTTCTGGACATTACAGTTATTGCTTCCTGTGTTCGGATTTACTTGGGTGCCTCTTGCAAAGTAACAAACCTAGGTCCCCCTGTGCCGAGTAACCTCATCCTTCCAAGACCAGTCCCCACCAGGTACTGCTGTCAGCTTCAACAGCATGCCACCTGTCATTTTGGCAAAAAGGCAGGGATGAGGGTTACACTTACTTTAGAAACAGAATATGATAAAGTTAGTCTTCTCTTCAGAGGTGGAAATACAGTCATTGTCAGGTATAAATCTGTTATCTATGCTTCAGAGGACTCAGTCACAGAAACATGAAGTGTATGAAAAACTAATATTTTAATATTTCAAAATATTCACACATGTAATACAGGATGATACAGAAAGACAATAGGAACAGTAATTATACAGAAATAAAGGAAAATTGTTTTGCACAGTAGGTTGCACACAGAAAAACTATCTCTTTCTTTCTTTCTTTCTTTTTCTTTCTTTCTTCTTTCTTTCTTTCTCTCTCTCTCTTTAGCAAGGTAGAATGGCTTATCACACAAGACACTTTGATTGGTGTCATTATTAGCCTGCACCTCATTACCCCAAATGCAGACTCCCACTGCCATGCATTGCTCCCACCTCCTGAGTCATCCCCAGTGCCCTTGAATAATAAGTAACTCCTTCCCCATTGTCAATTATCCCTAGTCTCCTAGTTCCTTCCCTCAGTGCCCTGTAAATAATAATGCAACTCGGTGTCACTGCCAAGAATCCCTCCCTCCCAATTCTTGTCCTACCTGGCACCATTACTTGGAGGGATGGGAGGCGGGATCCTGAGGATTGCTAGGGAAGCAGGACAGGAGGGACAGCTGGATGTCATGGTCCACTTCAGAACCAATGACCTGGCTAAGGATGAGACTAGGATAGTACAGGAAGAGTTCAGGGATTTGGGGATGTGGTGTTAGGCAGGCAGCATGCTCAGCGGCCTTTCAGAGGTGCTACCTGTCTATGACGGGGGAAGGATGGGGTACTCCATATCAGGAGCTTCCAATACATGGTTGAAAGAATGGTGAGAGGAGGGGTTTGGCCACATTGGGGATCGGGTCCCACCACCTAGAGAGATAGAGGCTTATACAGAGGAGATGGCCTGCATCCATACAGGAGGGGAACAACAGTCCTCAATAAATGGATTAAATATTACATTATTGGCCATTTAAACTAGCTGGGAGGCAGAAGGAAATGGGAGACATAAACTGTCCCCCCAAACTGAAGTAGGGAGAGACCTAGAGAAAGAAATCCCAGAGGGTAACCAACAAAAGGAAACAAAGTGGTGGTAGAAATGAAGAAAGATGGACTGAGAGTAGAAGGTAAGGACAGATGATAAAGGGGACAAGGGTTGAGGACAAAGGGTAGAGCAGGAAGACAGAAGCACTAAATAAGTACTTCTGTTCTGCATGAAAGAAGGGCAGGCAGCTACCTAAGGAGATGGGAAAGATGGGCAAGGGGGAAGAGGGGGTGACAGATGAGGTAATTACAAAAGCAGGGTGCTGGAGGGTCTGAAGGCTCTGAGGGGTGGATAAGGCACCAGAACTGGACAGCATTCACTCTAGGGTGCTGAAAAGAACTGGTGGAGGCCTTGGCAGGGCCACTGGCTGACCTGTTCAATGCCTCCCTGGACACAGGATGTGTACCACAGGACTGGAAATGGCTCACGTGATGCCCCACAAAAAGTGGCCAAAGGATGAACCAGGCAATTACAGACCAGTAAGCCTCACATCCATTGTAGGGAAACTAATGGAGACAACCCTGAAGGAGAGGCTGGTGTCCTTTTGGAAGACAATGGACCCCAAGACAGTCAACAACATGGGTTTTGTCTTAGGAGATCCTGCCAAACCAACCTAGTTGAGTATTACGTCTGGGTGATGAGAGAACTGGACAAGGGTCATGCAGTCGATGTCCTGTATTGGACTTCAGCAAGGCCTTAGATTCAATGCCTCATGGGCAGTTGGGAAAGTAGTGAGTATGTGGGGGTGGGAACAAAGATGGTGAACTGGATTGTGAACTGGCTGAAGGGAGGCAGCAAAGGGTGGTGGTGGAAGGGAACTCTCATCCCAAGGGCTTTGATGAGTGGGGTTCCACAGGGCTCAGTACTGGCCCGGTGCTGTTTGGGATTTTCATATGGGATATCTCACATGGCATCAGGAGTAAGAACAGTCTGTTCGCTGATGATACCAAGATGGGGTGGTGGTGGACAACACAGTAGGGTGGCAAGGGCTACAGGATGACCTAATTAAACTGAAGGAGTGGTGGAAACATGTCAGTTGTGGTTCAGTGCTAAGAAGTACAGGTACTGCACTTCAGAGCAAGGAACCCTGGGAGGACCCACCAGTTGGGAGGGGTTCAGCTAGGTACCACCGAGAAGAAAAGGATCTAGGGTGGTTATAGTGGGGAATATAAACAACTCAGCTCAGTGCAGGAAGGTGGCAGCTAAAGCCAACAGGATGCTGGGGTGTATGTGAGAGGACTCTCCTTCAGATGGAGGAGGTGATACTACTGTAACTCTGTGCAGGTCACTGGTCAAACCATACCTGGAGTACTACGTGCAGTTATGGTGCCTGTTTCTGAAGAAGGATGTCAGATTACTGGAGGGATGCAGTGCAGGGCAACAAAATGACCCAGGGTTTGGAGGACAGACCCACAAGGACAGGCTGAGGAGCTGAATATGTACTCACTGGAGGATAGAAGAGATTGTGAGGATATGATTTAGATCTTTAAATACATGATGGGGATAAACAAGACAGGTACAGAAGGGGTATTTAAGTTGAGAAAGGCGAGGACATAGGAGAAGGCATGGTCTCAGATTACAGGGAGAAGATATAGGAGAGAGATGCGGAGACATTATTTCACGAGAGAGGTGGTGGCTAAGTGGAAAACTCTGCTCAAGGAGGTAGTATCCTGCAGGACAGTGGGCAGTTTTAAAAGGTGATGGTACAGGGTGGGGGGTAAATGCAAGAGGGAAGGGTGGGATAGCTGCAATGTAGGGAGCAGACTTGATAAATATGAGGCCTGTTTTGGCTGGCAGATTTGTATGTTCACATGTTCAATAACAGGGTAGATACCACCTTCTGAAAGGTGATATATGTGAGGCTCAAAGTCTGGGAAACAAAACCCCAGACCTAGAGGCCATCGTGGCAGAGGCTGATCTGCACATTTTCGCCATTACCGAGTGATGGTGCAATGAGAACCATGACTGGGATATAGCCATACCAGGCTACACTCTGTTTAGAAAGGACAGGATGAGGAAAGAAGGGGTAGTGGCTCTTTATGTGAGGTATAGCATAAAGGCTACTGAGACACACAAGGAAATTTGGAAGAGGTGGAGGTACTATGGATCACCCTAGAAACAGGAAAGGAACGCTATTCACACTGGCGTGATTTACAGACCTCCAATGCATGGGTGGGGGTAGATTCTACTGGAAGCCATCCAAAAGATGGCAAACAAGAAGAGGTGCAGCTGGTGGGGACTTCAATCTGCGGAATGTAGATTGGAGCCTCCAGCTACAGCTTCAACTAGGAGCAGAGACATCCTGGACTACCTGCAGGGGCATTCCTCAGACAACTAGTAAAGAGCCCATTCATAGGGGGCAACACTGGACCTTGTACTCACCAACACGACAGTGTTGCAGATGGCAAGTGGGTGGCCACCTGGGGACCCAGTGACCAATGCACAGTGTGATTCAAATGTATAGTAGTGCAGCAGGATCGAACCACACAAAATGAAGGTTCCGGACTTCAGGAGAGTTGATTTAAAAAGAGGGAAATTGTTAGGAATGCCCGATGGGGTGGGGAGGACTTAGTGGGAGTACAGGAACAGTAGGCAAATCTAAATGAAGGAAAGAGAAGGCACAAACCCTCTGAGTCAGACTAGTAAGCAAAAGCAGAAGGAAAAAGAGACTGCTATGATTCTCAAAAAGGTGGCCAGGAAGGTTTGGGCAAAATGTTAGCATTCAGCAGATATAAGGAGATACAGAGAGGGAAGACAGATGTATCAGGAGAAACAGAGAGAGAGAGAGGTAGGGAAAGCAATTAGGAGTGTAAAGGCATAGACAGAGAAGAAAATAGCCCAGGCAGTGCAGAAAGGGGACAAGGTATTTTTCAGATATGTAAGTGAAAAAACAAAAGCAGGATGAGGAGATAAGGCTTAGGAAAGAAGGAGGGAGTTTGTGGGTGAGACCAGGAAAAAGCGGACACCTTGAACAAGTATTTTTGTTCAGTGTTTACAGAGGAAGAGGAAGGAGAGGAACCACAGATAAGAGCCAGGAGCATCAAACGAAGGGAGGTTGATACTAGTCCATTTACAAAGGAGAGGTTCTGAGGAACTCTCAAATCTGAAAATGGACAAGACAATGAAGCCAGAAGGGTGCATCTCAGCATATTGAGGGAGCTCAGGAGGTGCTGGCTGCACCTCTGACAGCCCTGTTTAACCACTCATAGGAGATGAGAGTGATTCTGGAGGACTGGAAGAGGGAGTTGAGTCCCACTTCACAAAAGTGGAAGCAAGGAGGCAGGCTGGCTACTACAGGCCAGTCAGCCTGACTTGATTACGGGAAGGGAAAGTATGGAATCACTACTGAAGGAGAGTATTGAATATCCGGAATCCAGTGGCCTTCAGGATCTGAGCAGCATGGATTCACTGGGGAGATCGAGACAAACAGTTCTGGTAGATTTCTTTGACTGGGTGGCCAGGGAATTGGATCAGGGTGGAGTGGGCGGATGTGGCCTACCTAGATTTTAGTAAGTCCTTCAACACTGTTCCACATAGCAGACTCGTGAAACAAGCTGGGAAGCCCAAGAGTCAGTATTAAGGTGGTAAACTGGGTGAGAAATTGGTTGGTGGACAGAAGACAGGTGGTGGAAGATGGAGTTCACTCTGAGGAAGGGAGAGTCACAAGCATGGTGTTACAGGGATCAGTACTGGGACTGGTCCATTTTAATGTCTTTATTAGTGACATTGCAGAGGGTATAGAAGGGAAGGTATGCCTCTTTGCAGATGACACTATAATCTGTAACAGGGTCGACACTCCTGGGGGCTGAATGAATAGTGACATAGGAAAGTTAGAGGAGTGCTCAGGGTGTGGCTGCTGGGTTTCAATGCAAAAAGTGCAAAATCATGCACTTGGGGCAGAAACCCAGGAAGGAGTACAAAATTGGGGAGGGGTAGTACTGACCACCACCAAACAGGAAAGTGACCTGGAAGTAATCACATCTGATGACCCTAAAGGTGGCAGACAGTGTGACAATACAGTGGGAGAGCTAGTGGGATGCTAGGGTGCATAGGGACAGGTATCACTAGCAGAAAGAGAAGTGGTGTTACCACAGTATAGATCACTGGTGAGACCTCACCTAGAGTACTGTGCCCAGTTTTGGAGACCATATCTCTGGAAGGACATAAACAGGGTAGAGGTGGTATAGAGTAGGGCAACCAAAATGGTGCAGCGTCTGTTTCTCAAGCCCTATGAGTAGAGACTGAAGGACCTCAGTATGTACAACCTGGATGAAAGGAAGGGGGATATGATAGAGACATTCAAATAACTCACAAGTATAAACAAAGCTCAAGAGGGAAGCATTTTTCAGAAAAAAGATGCTCAAAACAAGGAGACATGCTATGAAGCTTGGGGGATTCCAGGGACATGTGAGGAAGTACTTCTACAGAAAGACTGGTGAATGCCTGGAACAGCTTCCTAGTGGAGGTGGTGGTGGCAAAAATGTAAACAGGCTTTAAGAATGCATGGAACAGGCATAATGGAACCTTAGAGGTAGGGAAAGGGAGGGTAAAGCCAGACATAAAGTAGGGTCTGTAGTGTTATTCTAGCTAGGTAAAATGAGCAGACTAGGTGGGCCAAGCAGTTCTTATCTGCTGTCAATATCTATGTTTCTATGTCTATAAAAATGGGTAAAAGCTGGGTCCCCTCAAAACCGAGATATTGCAGCTGGCTGTGCTCTCCTGGGTAAATACAGAGTAAAATTAGGAAAGCGGGATCCCACTGAAACAAGATAGCATCTGAGCTGTGTGTAACCTGCTACAAACTGGGGTTTACTAAAATGTCTTCCTAGGCCCTAAATGCCCACTGTTAGGCTGGTGTCATGTCTGTGGTAGTTCTATGTGTCTGCGTGAGAGTGCTCTAGCGAACTCCATGCCTGCCTCTTTAAGAGATTGCCTATTCTGTGTTTGGAAATCAGTCTGGGTTGGGTCTGAGTAATTAAGGCTTGTGACCAGCTAGATAACCTGATATATTGCTCCATTTTGCAGTCGCCATTAGCGCAGATGGAGCCCTGTTAGAAATGGGTTATTTACTGTTTATCTATTATAATAGTAAAGTTAAAAGTTTGTCTAACCTGCTTTCATTTGCAGCCTGAACATATGAATAAGAGCCACCATTTTGGTTCTTGACTGCCCATATTGGACCAATCGAATCTCTGGGGATCTAAAATGGAGACTGTCCCCAGGGCTTGTATGGGAAAGACATTTTGTAGTATTTGTAGTTCTAGGTGTTAGGTGCCTAAATGGACCTGGAGGGAGCCCTTTCTGTGACAGTTTCCTAAGCCAACCGAACCTTGTGGATTACAGAAATGCCCAGAACTGCCTGAAGCAGTGTGTCAGTCATGAGTGGAAGTTGGAGGTAGACAGCTCAAGCGGTCGACAACTGCTCCTAGAGGGAGAGCGGAAGAATGGTCAGGAAGGCTCCATTGGCCTGCCTGCCACATTCTCTGGCCTGAGGAAATTGCCCATTGCAGAAGTCAGATTTTTCCAGTTGCCGGCTTAGACCTGCAGCAGAGAAAAGAAAGCATGTTATTGCTACTTGTAAATGGGACCAGAGACATGCTCCAGAAGAGATCGGCCTGCCTGAATGAGAGAAGATAGCCTCGGGTTGAAACATTTGCACAGTGAAGCTGTAATTGGCAAACGGACTATTTCTGACTTGTGGCTTAGAAAACAGCTGATTTAAATGTGCTGAATGTGGTTAGTGGGTTGCAATTTGGTTCCCACAGTGAATCCTGTTATGCCAGCTGAAGGCTTTCCAGCAAAACATCACAAACTTTTCTCAGGACTTTCCTCCTGCTTGGGCCCAGCCATCACGGTCCAAGGCACTACTCACATTCCAAAGATCATCTCTGCAAAAGACCAGCTTAGGATTCGGCCCCTGCTCAACACCATTGAACAGGCAACCAACAGAAGGTGAGCCGGTAGGCCCTGCTTCCCTGGCACACTGCAGCAACACCATTAGGTCTTCATCTCACCTGTCCTACATCCTGGTCCGGGTTGTGTGAATACAAATCCAGGTAGCTCCCTGCAACAATGCTGCAAATCATTGTGTCAACTGACTGATCTGTTGTGGGTTATTGCTAACAGACTGAGCCATCTAGCTTGGGATTACAAATATTTGGGTTGTGCACATGCTAACTGTTTTTCTTCTTAAAGGGTCCCAACAACAGCTGCAATGCTGTCAACCTAGACAGCAACTCCAGACTAGCCTAAGTAAGATCCGGGTACCCAGGGTTGCAAGATTAATTATCCAGACACTTACAGTGCATGCTGAACCAGTCTGAAGTAAATCAGAGTGCCAGTCATTGACCAAATTCATGCCACCCCCTTGTTCACTTCCCCTGAATAAACCTGATGATCTCTTTCACATTTAACCTGGTTAGTGTCATATTATTAGTTGGGTCACAGTGAAAGGTTTGCATTGTGTATTGCTGATCTTATTTTCCGGGGTCTCCAGGCAATTGCAGCAGACCCAGCCCTGATAAGTGCAGGGGTGTGAGCATATTCTTACTGTTATCCAGTGCATGTGAATGTTCTATGGTATTACTGTTTAGGGCACTAGAAGGATTGGTCGGTGGTTATAGTTACGTCAGCTGCCATCTGCTTATGATTACTGTATGATATTGGTATTATAACTGCATGGTCTGTGTATGTAATTGCCTCATACAGCCAGCAGTGTGAGACTTGGCCTTTAACTTTAAAGGTGTCAGTGGCTGAAACCACAGGATGTTATTAAACTGACCAGAAGAACCATTAATTGACTTCCTTCCAGCAGGATAGTTTATGGCCTTCATCACCTGCTGCTGCCTTTGATGTTCAAAACTAAATATGAAGTTTATGACATCAGGAAAAGGGCGTCATTTGACTGATTCCTCTTGGCACTCACACCTTAGTGAGAGATTGTGGGGTTGTAAACCCAAAGAAACTGGTTGATCAAAGGATTTCATATGTGGAAATTGTTTTTGCTGAGGGTCACATTTATTAAAATACCTCCTTGTAGATAACTATGTTAAAATTAATTCTAAGGGAGGATCAGCTGAGCTCAACAAAAGGGGTGGGAAAGTGAGAGTTGAAATGAAACACTGTATCCGGGAATATGTACTATCATCTTTGGACTCCAAGGAACTTCTCACTCTGAATGCACTCTGGTAGATAGGAAAGATCTTAAGTTTGTGGTAGGAGTCTTTGTTCTGTAACTTTCCATTTTTATGTGATTGTGAGCTCTTGATATTTGTTCTGTATTTTATTTCACCTGTTTTAAACTTTTTAGTAAATAACTTTTTTGAAATACTGCCTGTGTGTCTTCTCAGTCTTCCTTTTGCATGTGATGCTGAACCCCTGGTTCAAGTCTAGCAGCTGTTAAAAGCTCGATTAGTTACTAAGCTGAAAGGTAAGAATATACCTAAGGTCTTATATAGAGTTTTAAGGGTTCACTTTGAAAACCTGGCTAGGTACCCTGAGTGAAGGATTGTACTGCATCCCCCAAAGAGGGTACATGTCTGAGCCTGTAATTGGGTATGCTAGCATAAGGTTCACAGTTTGAATCCTCCAGAACTTGAGGCTAACAGGTGATTTGGACCCAAAGCATACAGGAGGGTTACCCTTTCTGTTACCTGTTCCACTATTGCACTCTGAGGTTGGCACTGGGAGCAGAGGGCCTGACCTGTGGAGTGTATTTGTGACAGATTTGGCTGACAGCAGTGCGATTTAAAAGTATTGTTAACACAAACTTTAACAGTTCAATGTGTCAGATTAATACTGTACAGCTCACATGCAAAATAAGGCAGTGATTTATTTTTAAAAGTAAACAGAACTATATCATTTTGCTTACAGTCAAAGTTCCTACCTGTTTTATTTTTTCTGCATGCAAGTTAGAGTTGCAGTAGTTAGGAAGAAGATGGCTTCCAGCTACAGCAGGCACTGCAGACTACTTGAGGCAGTTGTTACTAGGACAGAGGAGTCCAATGCAGGGGAAAGCCAACAAGCAGAACCTTGTGGATGCTCTGATGGTCGCCTATGCCCAGAGCATCGAGTCACAGTCCGTGACTGAAAAGGGCCAAACCATGGGCATGGAGAAGCCAGTGCAGTGTCCAGATCCAGTAAGAGAACAGCAGGGCCAGTGCAAGCCAGGCCACAGCAGCAGGGAAGGTCACCAGCATTCTGGAGCCAGAGGCAATCAGGCTACAGATAGAGTGAGAGTGGAGCTGGTGTTCCAGAGAGAAGAGTGACAACTTTGGCGAGAGGCAGAGGAAGAGGGGGCAGCTTCAGTGAGAGGTGGAGGCGAGAATGGTGAGAGGCGAAAGTGAGGACAGCGAGAAGCTGAGCGAGAACAGTGAGAGGCTGAATGACAGCAGCAAGAAGCTGACATTGAGAAGAGCATGAGCACCAGACGCAACATGAACTGGAGAAGCTACAACTCCAACCACCAGCACCAGAGCAGGTAAGTGGCCTGGGTTTAACTGGAACTACATGACTGGGTTACAAATTAAACTCCAAATTGATAGCTGAATTTAAAGAGGGAAGGATATGGATGCCTTTTAAATTCCTTTGAAAAGTTTGTATTCATGCAAATATTTCTAGAGGGTCCTGGAGCTTCCAGCTATCCCCACTACTTACTGGGAAAGCTCAGGATGCATTGGGTTAAATGGACAATGAGGACAGTAATGATTACAGTAAACTGAAAACTGCACTTTAAAAAATATGATTTAACTGCAGATGCATTCAGAGCTAAATTCTGTAAGGTCAGGAGAAGCCCTGACATGAACTACGAGGAGCTAGCCACGAAACAACATCAGTTTTTAAAGCGCTGGTGGGAAGGAATTGAAGCAAACTCTGTAGATAAAATTGAAAATGCTGTATTGTTAGAGCAGCTTTTGGGCATGCCCAGAAGAGCTAAAAACCTGTCTGTAGGACCGAGATCCAAAATGGTGCAAGAGGCTGTGGAACTCTCGGACAACAATGCAAGGAGCAGACCTGCTCCTGAGAGCGAATGGGGCTGGTGTGACAGTGCAGAAAGGAAAAGCGTGCCTTCAGGGCAGCTAAAACCCTCATGCCTTCACCGAAACCAGGTAGCCCCAGGTTTCAAAGAAAAGATTTACCTGAAAAAATGAATGAATGTTGGGTTTGGTAAAGAAACTGGTCATATTGCTAGACAGTGTCCCAAAGGACAAACAATACACAAAGTGGTGTTCTAAAAGAAGTGGGTTGTTTGTCTGTCCCTGAAAGCATGTCAGTCAACATGAGGGAACACATGCACCCAGTCACTGTGTAATGGTGTGTACAGACACGAGGGCTAAGAGAAATGGGGGCATCCCTGACTTTGATAACAGGGGATCGGGTAGAGCCTGGTCAGCTTATACCCAATCAATTTGTGACTGTACAGGGGTTCATTGGGAGGAGAAAACATTGCCACTAACTAGTGTTTTCCTAGACTAGGGTGGGACAGGGGAACTGTGCAACAGGTTGCTGTAGCTGAAACTTTAGGTTGATGTAATTCTCAGCAACAATCTCAGACAGGGGATGGTGTACGAGTTACCGCTGCAAAGCAGCAAGGGAACTACTGCAGTTCCCTGGGCTCTGTAGAAGCCTCTGTAGAAACCACTGGGAGGTTGGTTCCTCAGCCTTGGTCTCCTGATATGGAGACTGATGAAAGGGAGTAGAAATTTCCCAGTAGTAGTTAACCAAACAGCTACGGAGGGCTACTCCAAGGAAGGGGTGACCCATTGTCAGAGGGTTACGGATGGCAGTGATCTTGAGTGCTGTGATGCTAGAGCTAGGACCCTTGTTTAGACACTGAAGGGGACCTGTCCCATGCCTTGGGAATGTAAGGATTCTTGCAGCTGCTCAGAAAAGACCTAGTCTAGAGAGCTGAGGACTTGGGCAGACTCTGATGGAGCACAGGGAGGTGATGGGAAATATAAAGTTTACTGGGACAATGGACTGATGTATACTCAGGATGCTAAGACAGAGGGAGGGATGATATGCAGGCAGCTTGTTGTTCCCAGGGTACCATGAGCAGTTGCTCAAGGTTGCACATGATAGTCCCATGTCTGGTCATCTGGGAATTGCATGCACCATGCAGCGATTGGCCCAGAATTTCTATTGGCCCAACTTCAACCAGCAGAAGAAGGAGTATTGCAGATCTTGTCACTGGTGCCAAGAACAGGAAGGCAGGTAAGAAACCCAAGCTGCCCTAATTCCTTTACCCATAGCGGAGGAGCCATTCCAGAGGGTGGGAATGGATATTGTGAGGCCTTTAAATACCTCCAGCTCCTCTGGGAAGAGGTTCATCCTGACTTTGGTGGATTATGCGACCCAGCACCCAGAGGCAGTCGCCCTATCCTCACTGAGGACAGACAAGTGGCAGATGCCTTACTAGGGATTTTCTCCCATGCTGAGTTTCCACAGGAGGTTATCACCAATTGAGGAGGTTCCTTCATGTTGGACCTGATGAAAATGTTTATGGGAAAAGTGTGGGGTGGTACAGAGATGCACTACACCTTATCACCAGCAAACCAATGGGCTTGTGGAAAGATTTAATGGTAGCCTTACGTCAATGCTGTGAGTGTTTGCTGAACAGCATGGGGAGGGACTGGAAGAAATACCTTCCCCACTTGTTTGCACACAGGTAGGTGCCCCAAGAGTCAACAGGGTTTTCCCCTTGAGCTCTTACACGACGCTGGGTGGCTGTGGGCCCCAGACTTGACCTTGGAGGACTGGGAAGGCAAGCATGCCACCCAGGAACTCCCACAGTGGATTATGTCTCACGCTTAGGAAAGGCTAAAGGAGTTTATGGGGACAGCCCAGAGCAACCTGGCAGCTGACCAACAAAAACAAAAAGTGTGGTATGACTGCAGAGCCAGAGCTCACTCTTGTACACAGTGGGTCAGAAAGTCATGGTCCTAATCCCAGTCTGGAAAGACAAGCTGCAGGCCGAGTGGGCAGGACTGTACAAAGTAGTCAGAAAGGTAAATGATGTGAACTATATTATAGAGTTACCTGACAGACAACAACAAAAGAATGTACCATGTCAACATGATGAAGCCATATGCTAATAGGGCTGACATGGTGTTTGCAGTGTGTAGTCATGGAGAGGGATGGATGAAGGAGATCCCTTCTGGACTTGCTGGAAGAAAGCAAGCGGGAGTCCCCTGTGGAGGCAATTAAATTGTCACCCCAGTTGGCCCTGAACCAGATCCAGGAAGTAAGAAAAGATTTTAGCAGACTTTGCCCTACTGTTTAGCCAAGCCTGGACTATCCCCTTAGTGACACACAATGTGAAGACAGGAACAGCAGGCACCCATATGGCGAACAGTATATTTGGTGTCAGAGGATGTCAAAAGGACATTAGGAGGGAGGTGGGGAAATGCTGGATTTAGGGATAATCCAGAGATCCCACAGCCCCTGGACCTCACCATAGTCCTTGCTCCCTAGCCAGATGACTCTACTCATTTTGTGTGTACTATCATGGACTGAATGCAGTTACAAAGTCAGATGCCCACCCAATGCCATGGACGGATGAACTCCTGGATAAGTTGGGAGGGCAACTTACCTTATAGCTATTGACCTGACAAAGGGATATTAGCAGGTAGAGTTAACTGCCAGAGTGAGGGAGAGGTTGGCTTTCCTCACCTGATAGGCTTATTTTGAATTTAAAGTAATGCCTTTTGAATGAAGAATGCCCTGGCCACTTTCAAAGGTTGGTGAGCCAGGTGTTAAATGGTGCTGAGGTATATGCTGTGGCATACCTGGATGACATGGCCATCTTTAGTGCCAGTTGGAAGGAACACCTGTCACCCTTAGGGAAGTGCTGGAAAGGATACAGAGGGCTGGGCTCACTGTCAAAGCTGAGAAATGCCAGGTGGCCATGGCTGAAGTGACATACCTCGTGCATGTTGTAGGCTGGGGACAGCTCCACCTAATCAAGTGAAAACAGAGGCAATCAAGGCATGGTCCAGACCAAAATGCAGAAGCAGGTCAGGAGTTCAGGAGTTTTCTGGGGACAGCAGGGTGCTATAGGAAATTTGTACCAAATTACAGTGCCCTGGCTGCTCCCTATCTATCCTGGTAAAGAAAAGGATGCCTAAAAAGTTACTTGGGAACCAACCTGTGAAAAAGCCTTTACCAGACTGAAGGAGGCACTGTGCAGTGCTCTTGTATTGACAAGTCAGACTGCAGCATACCGTGTAGTTCAGACTGACGCCTCAGATGTGGGTATTGGGGCAGTGCTGGTCAGACATCAACCAGGGAAAGATCACCCCATGGTGTACCTGAGTAAAAGTTGCTACCCAGGGAGCAGGCATGCTCTACTGTGGAAAAAGAGTGTCTTGCCACAGTGTGGGCCATAAGGAAGTTAGAGCCATACTTATCGAGCAGCATTTTGAGGAACAAACTGACCATAACCCCAGTTTGGCTAACACAGATTGGAAAAAGGAATGGTAGACTATTAAGATGGAGTCTTGACTTGCAAGGTTATGACATGATAATCTCACATAGGCCTGGAGCAACCAATGAAAATGCAGATGGCTTGTTGCGTCTATATAAGGAATGAATTGACTTAGGGAGCTCATCCCATGCAGGGGATAGAGCCCCAAATTCAGTCTAGGTGAGGAGGATTGTGCGTTGCCATCTGCTTATGATTATTGCATGATACTGGTATTATAAATAAATGATCTGTGTGTTAATTGTCTCATACAGTCAGCAGTGTGTGAGACTTAGCCTTTAACTTTCAAGGTGTCAGTGGCTTACCAGAGGAACCATTAATTAAGACTTCCTTTCAGAGGGATAATTATGGCCCTCATCACCTGCTGCTGCCTTTAATGTTGGAAACTAAATATGAAGTTTATGACATCAGGAAAAAGACATTATTTGATTCCTCTTGGCTCTACACCTTAGTGAGAGATTGTGGGTTGCAAACCTCAAAGGAACTGGTTGATCAAAAGGATTTCATATGTGGAAATGTTTTTGCTGATGTTCACATTTATTAACCTCTTGTAGATAACTATGTTAAAATTAATTCTAAGGAGGATCTAGCTGATCTCACGAAAAGGGGGTGGGAAAGGAGAGTTGAAATGAAACATTGTATCTGGGGAATGTGACATATCATCTTTGGACTCTGAGGAACTTCTCACTCTGAATGCACTCTGGTAGATAGGAAAGATCTTAAGTTTGTGGTAGGAGTCTTTGTTCTGTAACTTCCAATTTTTATGTGATTGTGAGCTCTTGATATTTGTTCTGTATTTTATTTCACCTGTTTTAAACTTTTTAGTAAATAACATTTTCTTTGGAATACTGTATGTGTGTCTTCTCAGTCTTCCTTTTGTATGTGATGCTGAACCCCTGTTTTAAGTTTGACAGCTGTTAAAAGCTCGATTCGTTACTAAGCTAAAAGGTAAGAATATACCTAAGGTCTCACATAGAGTTTTAAGGGTTCACTTTGAAAACCTGGCTAAGTACCCCTGAGTGAAGGATTGTACTGCATCCCCCAAAGAGGGTACATGGCCAAGCCTGTAATTGGGTATGCTAGTGTAAGGTTTACAGTTTGAATCCTCCAGAACTCGAGGCTAACAGGTGATTTGGACCCAAAGTAGACAGGAGGGTTACCCTGTCTGTTACATATTCACACTATTGCACTCTGAGATTGGCACTGTGGGAGCAGAGGGCCTGACCTGCAGAGTGTGTTTTGCCAATAGCATCCTGGAGGGCTATACCAAAGCAGTCAAGCTACCCCAATACCATTCCTCTGGGTGGAGGCACACATTCACAGAACTCAAGCCCCTCAACCTGAGCATATTCCTACAGGCAGGGGTAGTAGCCCACAGGATAGCACCACCTAGGGGTTACATCTTAGAGACACCGCTGGGATTTGCACCTCTAGTGGTTGGAAGTTGAAAGGGCAATCCAGTGCAAAATTAAGACAGGAATTGAAATGGAGGTGCTTATGCACCTAAATGGAAAATCCTGCTTCTACAAGCTGGTTATGCATTGCATGATGTGGTGGAGTGGAGGCCAAGGGGTCGGCCCCCACCACACCATGTTGCTACTTGATATCCTGTGGGGACCACTACTGACAATGTTGTGGAAAGTGGTGTTTGAAAGTATTAGTCAAGTGTTGCAAGATTTAAGTTCCTTGGAATTTCCTTTGGTTGATGAACCTGAAATCTCTTCAGAGTCATGACGGACAGTGATGTTGTTTAATAAGAGCAAACAGAGTCAGGAGCTGAAAGTGCTCCCAGTGCAGAATAGACCACAAGTGCAGAGCCAACCTTTCTACAGAAGCAGACTTGTTGAAAGTCAATGAGCTGGGACTGGAAAACAACCCTGCAAATGTTGAAAGAACTGAACTTGTGCCTGTTCCTCCTTGAAAGTTAGGAAGTGCCACAAAACCAGTAATATGCCTCAGTTATGACTCCCCAGGAAGACCAGTGGATCTTCCATTGCCTGTTGTTCACAAGGGGTGTATATCTGTAGCTCTCTTCCCAAACTGAGTTATTCTGATACTTCTAAGTTGATAGTTAAGCCCTCAAATCAGGTGTACCAGTGTCCCTGCCCCTGCAGCCCCAATGTAGCTGATAGGAATAAGCCCCAAGCCATGTGGGTTAAAGTACAGGAGGTGATACAGACTAGAGTTGTGAAAGTAATGTGCTTAACTGTTTAAACATGCTAATGTGTTTGTGAAAGCTGTTTGAAAATATGATACCATGGAAATGTCATTAAGGAGAAAAGGTATAGTAATGCTTAGAACCAGTTTATTTTACTGATGCATACGCTTTATTTTGTGGTATACCAAATGAAACATGCATGTATTTTATATAGTGTTTTCATGTAGAATCATATAGTAAGTGTAGACACCAAGTTTTTCCAGGCAGGGAAGAGTGTAACCCCTTAAGCTCCTAAATGCCCACTGTCAGGCTGGTGTCCTGTCTGCGGTAGTTGTATGTGTCTGTTTGAGAGTGCTCTAGGGAGTCTCCATGCTTGTCTCTTTAAGAGACTGCCTATTCTGTGTTTGGAAATCAGTCTGGCTGGGTCTCAGTAATTAAGGCTCTTGACCAGCCAGACAGCCTGATATATTGCTGCAATCTGCAGTCACTGTTAGTGCAGAGGGAGCCCTGTTAGGAAATGTGGTTATTTACTGTTTATCTATTATAATAGTAATGTTAAAGAAGTTTGTCTAACCTGCTTTTGTTTGCAGCCTGAACATATGACTAGGAGTCACCATTTGGCTCTGGACTGCCCATATTGGACCACTCAAATCTCTGGGGACCTAAATGGAAACCGTCCCCAACAGTTGTATGGGAAAGACATTTTGTAGTATTTATAGTTCTAGGTATTTGGCACCTAAATGGACCTGGAGGGGGAACTCTTTCTGTGACAAACAGTTCCCTAAGCCAACCGAACCTTGTGGATTACAAGGAATGTCCAGAACTGCCTGAAGCAGTGTGTCAGTCATGAGTGGAAGTTGAAGAGTGAACAGCTCAAGCGGTCAAGCAGCTGCTCCTAGAAACACCAGGGAGGAGTGTAGGAAGGGTCCTTTGGCCTGCCTGCCACTTCTCTGGCCTAAGGAAATTGCTTATTGCAGAAGTCAGATTTTTCTGTTTGCTGGCTTTGACCTGCAGCAAGGGAAGAAAGCATGTTATTGGCATTGCAAGGGGACCCTAAGACATGCTCCAGAAGCTAATCACTCGTTTGGATGAGAGAAGATGGCTCAGTTGAAAGGTTTGCACAGTGAAGCTGTAATTAGCAAATAGACTATTTCCGACTTGTGGCTTAGAGAAATAGCTGATTTAAGTGTGCTGAATGTGGTTAGTTGGTCACCATTTGGTTCCCATGGTGAATCCTGTTATGACAGCTGGAGGCTTTCCAGCAAAAGATCACAAACTTTTCTCAGGACTGTTCCTCCTGCATGGTCATTGCCTTCTCGGCCCAAGCCCCTGTCCACATTCCATAGATTATCTCAGTGAAAGTTCGGCAAGTGAGGGGTGGAGGCACTATGGGTCACCTTGGAGATGGAGAGTGGGAATGTTATTCATATAGGGGTATAGGCCACCATCACCATCACAAGAAGGGGAGAATAAAGTAATGATAGAGGAAATTCAAAGGGTTGAAAACAAAGGAAGGTGCTGCTGATGGGGATTTAAACCTCCTAGATGTTTATTTATTGAAAAGTTTCACCAGGAAGGCACACTGAACAATTTAAAATTGCTTGTCTCATGGAACGTCCTGGGGGAAGGGGAACATTGGAGTACATGAACATATCATATTTACTGAAGAATAATGTACATGGACAACAACAGAACTAGTGAATGTACAGTCCAATAGTTAGGAAGCATCTTGACATTGTAGATTTTCAAATACAGTATTAGGAAGCATAGTGGTATAGTATGTATACAAATAGATCCGACTAAACAGGAGTGCAAGAGATAACATTATAGTTACTACACAGAAGTGCTAGTGCAGAAATCACATTGAGGTTACCCCTCATAAGCACTATGCAGGCAGGGAAAGGAGGGAGAGGAGCCATAGGAACTAGGAACAGTTGCAGGATAGAGAGCGGAAGTTGTTGAGGGAGGAGGAGGAGGAGGAGTGCCTGGTTTGATAGGGCATAAAAGTGTGGAGGAGTACCCCAGCAGCAGCAGCTCTTGCCAGGGCAGATATCATCGACTCTCATAACGGGGCACCCTTGATACAGCTAGTCAGGTAATCTACTAGGAACGGGCTGTACTGGGTCTGATCTTCACAACTGGTAAAGGAGGAGGGGTACCAGTGGGGGAAAGTCTAGGTACAAGTGACCATAATCCCGTATGGTTCATGCTAAGGACAGCACCAGAAAGGAAACTCACCAAGGTAAAAGTCCCAGATGTCAGGCAAATGGACTTTAAAAGAATCAACAGCTGTCTCAAGAAAACTCTGAAAGGGGTAACGGATCTGGAAGGAGGGAAGAGAAAATGGAAAAAATAAAGAGGGTCATAGTAGAAGCCACTCTGCATCAGACAGGTCAGGAAACAAAGGAACCTCTATGGTTCAACACAGGGTAGAAATAAAGGTCAGGGCGAAGAGGGCAACATTCAGGAGATAAAAGCAAACCCAGAAGGAGGAAGATTGAAAACGTACTCAGGAAAGGCAAAGGAGGTGAGAATTGAGGTCAGGAGAGCAAAAGTTATGACTGAAGAGAAATAGCACAAGCTGTTAAGGGAGAGGACACAACATTTTGCCGGTATGTGAGTGAAAGGAGGAAAACAAAGGGCGGAATAGTTTGGCAGGGATAAGTGGGGAGACAGTGAAGAGTATCGGAGAAGGCAGATATCCTAAACAGCTTCTTTTGCTCCATGTTCATGGTGGAGGGAGAGGGGAGGGAGGGTGGATCAGGAGATGGGGAACTTGGAAAGGCTAGCAGGTGTGGACATCAGCCCATTCAAAGTAGAGGGCTCCTAAAAGAACTAGTAGGACTAAAGGCTGGCAAAGCCATGGGACCTGATGGGATACACCCCAGAATACTGAGGGAGCTGCTACCAGAGCTATTAACTGGCCTGTTCAATAAATCATTAGAGACGGGGTGGTACTACATGACTGAAAAGTGTGGATGTAGTCCTGCTACATAAGGGAGGAAGCAAGGAAGAGATAAGCAACTACAGGCCAGTCAGCCTGGCATTGGTGGTAGAGAAGATGATGGAGACATTACTGAAAGAAAGAATTACCAAGTATCTTGTTTCAAATGACCTAATGGATCACAGACAGCATGGATTAATGGAAGGAGGTCATGCCAAACGAACTTAATTGAATTCTTTAACTGGGTGACCAAAGTGATAGATCAGGGTGGGGCAGTGGATGTGGTGTACCTGAACTTCAGCAAAGCTTTTGACACTGTGCCACACAGAAAGCTTCTGTATAAACTAAGATCCTGGGGTGGGGCCAGAGGTGGTGAGATGGGTAAAAAATTGAACGGAGGGAAGAAGACAAAGGGTGGTCATAAATGGAATTCCATCAGGGAGGAAGGAGTATCTAGTGGAGTACCACAGGGGCGTATTGGAATCAATCCTGTTCAACCTTTTCATGGGAGACATTGTGGAGGGCTAGACGGAAGGTCTATCTATTTGTGGATGATACAAAGTTCTGCAACAAAGTAGACACTTTGGATGGGTTGAAAAATGAGAAGAGAGCTGCACAAATTGGAGGAGTGGTCAAAAGTGTGGCAGTTGAGCTTTAATATAAAAGGGCAAAATTATGCATGTAGGAAGCAGAAATAAAGAGCAGGTACAGGATGGGTGGGCAGGTACTGGAGGCAATTGAGCAAGAAAAGGACCTTGGTATAATCATATCCAATGATCTCAAGGTGCTAAGCAATGCGAGGGCCAGTAGAATGCTGGGATGCATAGTCAGGAGGATAATGAGCAGAAGAAGGGAGGTGGTGATGCCTTGTACAAACAGCTTGTGAGGCCACATCTTGAATATGGTGTCTAGTTCAGGAGGCCATATTTCAGTAGGGACATGGATAGGTTGGAAAGGGCTCAGGGGAGGGCAACAAAAAGTAGCGCAGGGACTCAGCAAATTGACATACCAGGAGGCTGAAGGACCTCAACATGTATACCTGGAGCAGAGGAGGGATGGGGGCATGATAGAGACCTTTAAGTACCAAAAGGGTATCAACAAGGTCCCAGAGAGCAGCATTTTCAAGAATAAGAGACTTTCAAAACTAGGAGTCATGAAATGAAGCTTGAAGGGGAAGATTCAAGGAAACATTAGGAAATACTACTTCACAGAAAGGGTGGTGGATGGTTGGTATGCACTCCCAGAGGAAGTGGTGGGGGCCAAAACTTTGGCAGGATTCAAGGCTGCTTGGGGTAGGTACAAGGGAATTATAGAGTTGGGGCAGGGAGGAAATCACCCTGGACACTAGGGTCCCTGGCAACATGTAGATAGCACACTTGGGCAGACCCGGTGGGCCTGGAGGTCCTTATCTGCTGACAATTTCTATGTTTCTATGTTGCTGTGTATGGAGGATCAGAGGTTGCTTCCCAGACCCTTTGGGTCATATACTGGATTTTCTTATTCAAGAATTCCCACTGTGAGAAGTAATATAAATATTGACTTCCTTCATTCAGTTGTGTACATGAAGCTGTTTAGAAGTGCAACTGACAGGGTTAGCTGCTGAGGAAAAACGGACATGTAATGAGAGTACATGGTGGGAAGGAGAGGAAGCTTGTTAATGCTGAGGGCAGAAATACGTGAAATAGACCGGAATATGGTGAAGCAAAGCTGTCTCAGTGGAGACTTGAAAATGTCTTGGGGTGGAGTTATGCTGCAGGTGGTGAGACTGAGGTACTGGAAAAGGGATCTAAAGCAAGGAATACACAATGCAAGATTTATAAACTGCATGGTGACAGGCTGGAAAGTGACAGGAGTATGAAAAGGGCAAAATGCATTCTGAAAACATAATGCAGCTGCTACATGGGGACAGAAATTATTAATTCCTTTGTATGTCTCTTGATCGTGAGAAATAGCCTGCTGCAATAGCTTTCAGTATGATTTCACTTACAGCTGCCACAGCCATGCCCTCTATCAGACCTTCAGGTGGCCAATGCAGCCCCTAAGCCTCTGTTGCCTTGACCAGATCTTTGAGGATCGTAGAGTATGAGTGAGTCACTTGCTCCTCCACCCCAACCATCATTATCAGACGTGACCTTGGCTAGACTTAGTCTGACCATTCCAATCTCAACATATGTGTGGCCATGCAGCGGACAATGGCAAAGAGTCTGTGGTTGGTTAGTGCTCACGAAGACTCACAAGACAGCATTGACTTGAAAAGTGGTCTGGCACTGGCAGGAGGTGAATGGCACAGTTCAGAAGTGGTCACTCTGAACGCTGTCTGTGTCATTGGTTCTGAACTAGCCTGCAAACGTGCTGTATTCTTCAGCATGCTGTTGCTTAGCTGAGCTAGCCTATCACTGCCTTTGTTGGTCTGATGGTCCCTGGGGCACGAGCACACGTGCGAGCAGCAGCCACAGCCACGACAGAAGAAGCGCAAGAGAGCAGGTGCGGGTGCACTACATTAAGGGTGGATAACATCGACTCCATGGCATCAGCAGGGAGTCAGAATGATGGTTGACCTCCTCCCCGCTAGAGATGGTGTATGAGGAGTCTGTTCTTGGTCCTCCTCCAGGTAGCCCAGGTATCAAAAACAACAAAAATCAGTGCTGTGCAACTGGTCCTGTGAAAGGGTTTCAAAACTTAATGGGAAATAGATCTCATTGCACAATACACTGCATACGAATGAAGGGTTTCTGATTTGTATACCTCATCTGACTAGCTCTGTATGGACAACTGTCACACTGCAGCTCAGTCAACAATCTTTAAGACCCCAGTGGTGTGTGTACGCATTAGGCTATGTCCCCTACAACCAGTGCCACGTCAGCATGGACTCCACCTGGGACATTTCAAATGGTTCTGAAATGAAATTGTTCCTCTGAATGTTCCATTGAGGAAGTAGCCACTGGTGGCTTGTGAGTGAATCACTCCACTTTCACTCCTGTTGCTTTCATTCATTGCAGTAACACCCTTTCTGCAGTTGCTAAATGCATGTAATGAACAATTAAGCAATAATGCCCGACAGGGTATGTGTTGTGCTAGGATAACGTCACCCTGAGTTTGAGCATGAGGTCAGAGTCTTAAAAAGTGCTCAATCCACCACAGCAGTGACATTATCCCAGCACAACAGACACCCTGGAGTGCATTATTGCTATTATACAATGGCTCATTTATTTTAGAAAACAAAAGATGTAAAAATGTTTTAAATATATTTATTTTATTAATTTTGTGATGTGGAAGTGTGCTTAAAAATAAAGTCAGCGGTTTCTGATTTCCTCAAAGGTGGTGCTGCACAGCTCTCAGCTGAGACACCGAACACACACACACACACACACACACACACACACACACACACACACACACACACACCTCTTACTGTGTTCTTTTACTTTAACTATTGTGGACGTGCTTCCTGCTCTGAAACTGCAAAGTGCTAAAGATAGGGTTTGACTGGAGGAAGCCACTCCATGGAGACTTCAGCATTTCCTATCATGATCTTTCAGTAAGTGCACTGGAAATGTTGTTGGCAGTGGTGATGGGCTGAAAATGTGAGTCTGGTTTCTAAAAAATGTTTCAGGGTGGGGAGCGCCATCTGTTATGTAGCCCTGTCAACATTGAAGCGGAGGAGATGCTACCATGCTTGAAGTGGGTGGTTTCAGTTAACCGCACGACCGGCTGTTACAGTCTCTGTGGTTCAGTGAAGCCACTCATTTCAGAGAACAAATTGGGCATTAAAATTATTTTGATTGTGCATGCAGCATTATCTTATTTGGTCTGTGTGTTTGATTTAGGGTGATAGGGCTGCGGGTGAAGTCTTTTACAGCCGTGGCTCGGGATGGCAGCAAGAGAGGAAATGAGTGAAGCAGGCTGTTGGGGATCACTAAAGCGGGATGTGAGTAGTGATTCCAGTAACACTTGGTGTGATCATCTCGTGTGCTGGGACTAGACCCATGATGTTTTACTGGGATAACATCACAGGTCCAGTTCCAGATGGACCAATTGGAGTCCAGGATTCTTTCATGCCATTGTATAATCTACAACAGTTTAAAGAAAGAAAACTCACTTCGTGTTAGGTGCTGTTGAATACCCCAAAAGTGAAAGTTATGCAACTCTAGTATGGTGCAGTAGGTGTATAATGCCCTTTTCATTTTCAGATTGAGCCTGGTAACAAACACTCTCTGCACTGTGGCCCTGGCAATGAATGCCAGAGCAGCTTATATCTGTTGGACACATTTCAAGTCTGCCTATGGGGGCACTAATGGTATTACAATGTTACCCATTATTAAAAATGTGTTCTGTAGTTGCACATTTTTTCACAGGATGACACTGTTTCTGCAGATACCTAATTACAGCCCAGTTCTAGAGATGTGCCTCTGGAATGAATGCTAGTCTTGGACCTCCTGTGAACAGAATACCACAGTCCTTCCATCTGCCTCAGACCCAACCCTGGACTGCGACAGATGAATGTGCTTCTAATCTCCATCCTTCTGTACCTGTCTCCAGAGCTGCTGCTACTGCTCCAGTTAATCTGTGTCTTGTTGGTGAGGCTGGGTGGATTGGAGCAATTGCTGCAGTATTGGTGCTGCAGCGACTAGCTTAGCAAGGCTGGATAGGTGAAGCCTGGCAGGCACATGACACAAGTAAGCATTAAACCACGACAAAGGTGGTATCAATGCATGGTTGGGACCGTTGTGGTAGAGGCCGCAGGCCGAGTGCTACAATGGTCCAACCATGCATTAATTTCCCATTAGATGCCACCCTTTGGAGTGGCTTAATGCGCTTAACATGGCAAGTGTAAGATAGTATTAGTTAGATACTGTTTCAGTTGCTTTTCAATACAAATGAGCAGAACTACTTATTTCAGTTCCACAATTATGGTTCAGGTCTCTTACTTTTTAAGGCTGTGTCTAACTGGAAGCATGTGCTGCACGTTGCATGGCACACATCGAGTAATGTAGTGTCTACCAATTTCTTGCATGTTACAACTGTGCTCTAAGTATCAACCTAGTGATTACTTCATGCTGCCCCTGAAAAGTTGCTACTTGTAGTTGGCTGCTGTATTGCTGTCTGTCTGTTTCTATCTGACACTGATGCCGTGCTGGATTGTGGGCACAATATATTGCATGCATTTTTGCTATGCTTCAACACTGACAGCACTGTTCTACCATTCCTGTACACCGCAAGTGAGTTTTGTGACCAATAGGTGGAGCTCTCAGAAGAGCTGGGCACTTCTCTTTTTTCCTCTTTCATGTCTTTCCTAGCACCATACTTTTTGTGCCGAATTCTGGTGCCACTGTCACTATCTGAATCGGATACCTGGTGCCCTGGTACACAGAACACTTTTATGTTACATACCAATATGATGTGCTGCTCTGTAGGTCTGTGGACTCCTTCAGTATTACAGGACTAAGATACAACACGCCTTTTGCCTGAAGCCTTAATCATTTTCTGACCTACAGGTGGCACTTTTAGACAGTCACATAACTTTTCTTCTCTTTGCAGCTCATCTGTAGTTAAGTGACTATTTAAAAGCGCCACTATAGGTCCGATTAATAATTAAGGCTTCAGGCAAGAGGCACTCTTCTGCTCAATCATGCAATACTGAAGGAGTCAGGCTAAGGAGCAGCACATCATATATGTTTCTCGCTGCTCAAGTGCTGTGTACCATGAGGCACTTGTGCTTCCCAGTCCTGTGTTCTATTATGCTGCAACTTCTACGCTTATCAAATGGTGGGTGGTGGGTAACACGACAATTGCCCTTGCTTGTTTTATCTCTGCAATATTTCATACTTGCAGCACCGGGCAACAGAGTCGCCATCCACTATCTCTGCTGGGGCTGCGGTTGGGCTTCCTGCTCTCGTTAGTCGTGCCACCTATTGGTTGGCCTAGTGCTACTGAACACATTACAGCCATAAATTTGTAAGCGTGTTCATGCTCTCAACATGGCATTATTGCTGGAATAATGCTGTGTTCTTTGTACCAGGTGACGCGGTTCCACCAATCATTTTTCTTGCCTGTGGTGCTCTTATTTTAGCTATATTACAATAGAGAGTGAGATAGAATGGAGGAGCTTGGGAATAAAGGCACCATTAGTCTAGGGCCTCCTGTGAATGGAATACTGCAGCCTTTCTCCCTCCAGCAGACCTGGCCCAGGACAGACAACAGCCACAAGTGCCCCCAGTCTCTGTCCCTCTCCATACCTGTGGGTTGGGAGAGTTGTAGGGAAGAAAAATGCCAGGGGGCAGAGATAAAATGTGATAGCTGTCAGGACATGGGATAAGGATGGACACCAACACCAGGATAAAGTGCTAATCAGAAATAAGATTTATTTTCTTTACAAATAAAACTAAGCATACTGTCGACAAGCGAAAGAAAGCAAATAGAAGCAAATCAAATATTTACATATTTATAGACAGAACTAGAACCATACCACAAGAAATAGACCAGTGATGTCTCTGGATCAGTACTCCACTGATCTCTACTGCATACTGACTTAAACTGAAGAAGGGAGTCTTTTATATCTGACAAGCACAGGTGACAAGGGAGACTCTGCCCACTTTTCAGCATTTCATTTATTCCGTTCAAAAATCCACAATAATGCATAATTCAGTAGTTTTAAGAATAACATCAGCTATATTACTTTATTCTGGAGCATAAACCCTTAAAACAACTCTTTAAACAATATTTTGAACAAGCTCCTTTAGGAACTCCACCCACCTGATGCCTGAACTTTAAGTATTGTGAGACTAAGGCCAGCTGGCTCTATAGACACAGGCACAAAATGAGGGAGGATCCCATCAAGAGATTCACTAGGTACTGTACCATAAAACAGAAAATAAATACCTTTTGGGCTATGACAGCTAATAATGGAGGTCAGAAGACAAGGGCTATATTGCATTCACATTAAATATTCACTCCTGACTCCTTTTCAGTGTTGTAATACTGTACTGCAAAAGAAAGAAACTCCTGCAGAGTGAGCATCGGCGTTTCTCATAAGGCCTGCAGACCAAGTTACTTCTGTGGTTGTGGCAGAGTGCCCACTTACCAGGGCCGCCTTAACAATTCTGGGCCCTGTGCAGCCCCTGTCAGGCCCCACCACTCTATTCCCTGTGCCCCCATTGAATATTTACACCTACTAACCCTCCTGTTCTGTAATAATAAAGCAGTACCAGGTCTACTAGTTTAACCGTCGTCTTTTAATTAGTGCCATTGATTACATTAAATTATTTGACTTCACCATTGGAAAGGAATCTGACTGAGCCTGGAGCAAGAACTGTACTACTAATATATTCATTTTTAAGGACAGGGACATCATCACTGGACACTCACACCTCTGATAATCCGATCTGCAAATGACTTAAGTGTTCTGGAGGTGTGAGTGAGAGAGAATAGAAAGGATTATCATGGGACACCAGTAAGGCTGCCACTTGTCAGGTTTTTTTACCTGGTGATCAGGTTTTCAGGGTCACTATCAGGAAATATGGTTTTGCTCTGTGCTGGTCAGGTTTTTGAGCCATTTTGAGTGCTCATACTTTTGGAAACAGATTTTGTCATATCATTCATTGTTTCAGCTACATGTCCAGGTTACAAACACGTTCTGTTGTCAGTATAGCCCTTTGTTTGTGAAAGCAGTCAACCTGGGAGGTGTAAAGTATGGCCATTAACACCATTAGCACTTACTTAACCTAATCTTTTCCATTACATCTTAAAGAGCATGTGCAATGGTTTTATGTATTTTTATGAAAGCTTGAAAAGCTGACAGTCAAGTCCCTGTGTCATGATTAGTGTTTCCTGAAAACTGCATGCTGTTTGATTTTGTGGTTTTCTTTAAATAAGCATTTGTTAATTTGGCCCACAGTGGCTGAAACAGTGGAGTTATTTCTGTCCTCTCAGTCAAACTTAGAGTGCGATGACATCATTTTGGAGTAGCTTACTGTTTCAGATTCCCAATCAGAGAAGTACTTTGTAGAGTTAATGGTTTGCTGATCTCTCCAAGTTTCTTACAAACCCAGTCTCTGATTTGTGTTTAGATAGATCAACTTAAAACACATCATTATCTTCTGATAAAAAGTTGATCATTTCAGTTTCAGTGCTGAATTGAAGTAGGAAATCTTTCTCTGTGAGAAATCAGCTTGTCTGCATCACAGCTTTCAGTTCTTTCTAATCAAAATCTGATTTTTGTAACTATTTAGCACAGGGCTGTTTAATGAATGTAAAATAAATCTAAATTGTGTTCATTCACAGAAACAGTTATTTTTGATGTAGCCTTCATAAATATGTTCACGTAAGAACATTTTTTATGTCAGATTGACAAACAGTACATGTGCTTGAAATACTGTAGCAGAGTGTGACAGGCACCTGTCTGAACTCACAAATTTCAGTTCTTTGGTGGTTTCTGTGTGAAAATATATCATGTACGTGTACAACTAGAAACACTATGTGGCATCCTGATGCACCGTGTCTCTGCCCACAGTTGAGGAAGCTGCAGTCTATTGCCACCTGTCCCTGGCCCACAAGCTCCTGCCTTCTGCTCCACATGCAGACTACTACATCCTGCTGCCCACTGTCTTCTCCACACAATTAGGGATTGTGCACACTGTTGCCTCCATCCCCTTCCTAAAGAATCAGGGCTGCACCCCTGCCACCCCCTGCCCAGACAGTTGGGATGATGCACCCTGCTGCCTCTCTCTCACCCTAACAGTTAGGAAGCTCGCCTGTTGATCCCTGTTCCTGTCTCCACAGTCAGGGCTGCTGTGCCGTGCTAAGCCCTAGTGTACTAGGTCCCCTGCTTCCACAGCTGGGGCTGCTGTACCATGCTGCCTAGCCACCAGAGGTTGGGCTTTGCTACACCCTGCTACCCACTTCCATTGCTCCAAATGGGCAGGGCTGCTGTACCATCTGTACCCCATCTCATAGTCAGGGCTGCTGTACCTGATGCCTCCTGTGTTCTGCACCACAGTCAAGACTTCTGCATCATGCTGTCCTCTATCCCTTGTCACCAGAGACAGGGGCTGCTGCACTCTGCTCCTTTCTACACAGTTGTGGTTGCCATGGCCTGTTGTGCTCTAGTTCCCATGCCGCTGAAGTTTGGGCTGCTGCACCATGCTGCCACTTACTACAAGATGCAGGGCATTTGCTGAGCCCTGTTGCATGCCTCCACAGTTGAGGCAGTTGCACCTTGCTGTCCCCTGACACCAGAGTCAGATCCTTTGCTATACCCTGCTGCCCACATCCCTTGTCCCAGACAGGCATGACTGCTGCACCCTTTCTCACAGTTTGGGCTGCTGTATCCTGATGCGACCACTATCTTCTGCCCTGAATATTCAGGGCTGCTACACCTTGCTGCCCTCTGTCCTCACACTCACAGTCAGGCCATGGCACCCTGTTGCCCCATGTCCCTGTCTCCACAGTCAGAGCTGCTGTGTGTGTTACACCCTAGAGTCTCATGCCACCTGCATCCACATTTGTGGCTGCTGAGCCCTGCTACACATTTTCATTGCCCCAAATGGGCTGGGCTGCTGCACAATGTACTTCCTGTACCACTGTCATGGCTGCTGTATCCTGATGTCCACCTGTGTCCTGCCCCACAGTCAAGGCTTCTGCACCATGCTGTCCTTTGTCCCCTGCCACTGTTGTGTCCTGCTGCACCACACAGCCCTTGCCTCCACATGCAGGGGACAGGGTGCAACAAATGCCCTTACTCTTGTGCTGCACCCTTCCCAAGCAGTTGGGGTTGCTGCACCCTGCACCTCACTTCTCTCTTCTCTCTCTCTCTCTCTCTCACAGTCAGGGACACTGACATGTTGCCCCTCTTCCTGTCTCAGCAGAGTGCAGCAAATGATCTGACTCTGGTGGCAGGGGACAGTAGGGTGCAACTGTCTCAACTGTGGAGGCATGCACAGGGTGCAACAAATGCCATGAATCTTGTGGCAAGTGGCATCATGGTGCAGCAGCCCTAACTGCAGAGGTATGGGGCTCTAGGGCACAGCAGGCCACAGCAGCCACAACTGTGTAGAAAGGAGCAGGTGCAGGCCCTGTCTGTGGTGATAGGTGATAGAAAACAGCATGGTGCAGAAGGCCTGACTGTGGGCAGGACACATGGGGCATCAGGGTACAGCAGCCTGACTGAGATGTGGTACACGTGGTGCAGCAGCCTGCCCATTGAGGCAGGGAACATGGCACTTAGGACTTAGCGCGGTACAGCAACCTTGACTGTGGAGACAGGAACAGGGGCAACAGGTGCAGCTTCCTAACTGTGAGGGTGGGGAGATAGAGCAACATAGTGCAGCAACCCCAATTGTTTGGGCATGGAGCAGCAGGGTGCAGTAGTCCTGATCCTTTAGGCAGGGGATGGAGGCAGCAGGGTGTACAATCCATGACTGTGTGGGAGGAGACAGTGGGCAGCGGGTGCAGCTGCAAATGTGGAGCAGAAGACAGGGGCTTGTGGGGCAGGGGACTGGTGGCAGTAGACTGCAGCTGCCTCAACTGTGGGGCAGAGACACAGTGCAACAGGATGCCACAGGTTCTAGTTGTACACTACATGATGTATTTTCACACAGAAGCCACCAAAGAGCTTAAATCTGTGAGTTCTGACAGTACATGTGCTTGAAATACTGTAGCAGAGTGTGACAAGCACCTGTTTGTCAATCTGACTGGAAAAAATAATGTTCTTACATGATTGTATTTATGAAGGCTACATCAAAGACAAACTGTTTCTGTGAATGAACAAAATTTAGATTTATTTATATTCATTAAACAGCCCTGTGTTATATAGTTAGAAAAAATTGAGGTTTGATTAGAAAGAACAGAGCTGTGATTGCAGACAAGCTGATTTCTCACAGAAAAGATTTCCACTACTTCAATTCAGCATTGGAACTGAAATGATCAGCTTTGTAAAAGAAGAGAATGATATATTTTAAGCTGATCTATCTAAACACAAACCAGACGGGTTTGTAAGGAATCTGGAGAGCTCAGCAAACCATAAACTTACAGAGTGCTGCTCTGATTGGGAATCTGAAACAGCAAGTTACTCCAAATGATGTCATCGCACTCTAAGTTTGACTGAGAGGACAGAAATAACTCCACTGTTTTCAGCCACTGTAGAGCAAGTTAACAAATGATGATTTAAAAAAACACAAAACCAAACAGCATGAAATTCTCAGGAAACACTGATCATGACACAAGGACTTGAATTTCACCTTTTAAAGCTTTTATTAAAAATATGCAAAACTGTTGCACATGATATTTAAAGTGGCATAGCAGCCAAGCTTCCCCACCTTTTGTAACAGTAACAGAGCCAGTTGTCTTCCACTTTCATTTGCTGGTAAACATTTACATCTCTAACAGAATTCAGGCATTTTAAAATGTTAAATTATTTTTTTCCTCAAGAAAAAGTATGGACCCCAAAGTGCAGGAGCACAGCTTGCACGTAGCTAAGGCTGGCTCTTTGCTTACCTAACCACACACAAAAGGGGTGGGAGAGAAAGAAAATTGCCGAGCAGTTTCAATCTTCACTTTTCCTCTGCTTGTAGGTAAAAAAAAAATATCAGTATAATAAAGGAGACAAATAGAAACAAATTACGTTCTGGTGTATACTGTACCAGCTTCAGCTAAGAACTCCAACACTCAGTGGTACCTTTATGAATCTATATATTACAAACTTTTACAATTCTGCCATGAGTGTACGCTGTTCCCAGTGGCTTTCATTTCTTATGCCAGGGAAGTCTAACTTTACTGCACTTCACTGTGCAAGCTTTATATAGCAATACCCATAATAACCTAATGTTTGGGGCTATACAAATTCTTGTTCTTTAGGGGAGGTGTTTTTGGCCTCTGGTAAATGCACTAGAGATCCAGAACTAGGAAAAAGGGATAGAAAAGAACTTTCACAGGTGGCCTGCCTGTAAAGGGGAAAAGGTTCAGAAATATAAAGAAAGAGCATGAGAGTGCTGTTGCAACAGACTTATTACTGATCTTGTGGTCATACCGAAACCATGACACATTCCTCCCTGCTTAAGAAGAAAACTAGAGGGAAGAGACATATCACAATTCCTACCTTGTTTTTTTCTGCCAACACCAACGTCATTTAGACATACCAGATCAGATTTCTAAGGAGATATGGAGCTTCAGCCCACCCACTCCCAAAGCTACACTCGGGGCCCCAAAAATAAAAAGTAACGAAATAAACTGGAAGCACAGGCTTTCCTCTGTTTCATTCTCTCATTTACCCGAGGTCTGAAGATGTCTGAATGATTGGATCTGCCCCAAGTGGGACATGTAATCTGCATTACAATTCATCTTACCAGAACAGTGGTGAACAATGAACCTATAAAGTTGCTGGGCAAGATACCACCGCACAATGTGGGATTTTTGTCCTTCATAACATGTAACCAACACAAGGGTAGTCATCGGTTAAAATTTCAAATTCGTTCCCTCGTAAACAAAACTTCAGTGCTTCCACTGCCCAGAGCACAGCCAAACATTCTTTTCAATCGTAGAATACTGGGTCTCCTCTCATGTAATTTACAACTAATGAATATGACCTCCTTCCACCACCTGAGACAATATTGCACCAATGCCATAACTGGAGGCATCAGTCTGCACCACAAAAGGTGTGAAAATTCAGGACCGTGTAGTACAGGGGTGAACATATTATTGCCTTCAAAGTGCAGAAGGCCCTCTTCACAGGCAGGCGCCCACTACACCTTAGTGGGTTTGTTCTTTTAGTCAAATCGGTCAAGGGCTAGCAATAGTTGAAAATTAGGCACAGACCTCCTATAATATAGTGCTAAGAAAGCTCTTACATGCTTTTTGGTTACAGGATGTTCGCTGTGGGCTATGGCATCTACCTTCTGTATGTCTGGTTTGACTTTTCCGTTCCCTATCAGGAAACTGAAGTATTTTGTTTCATACATGTCAAGGGAACATTTGGTTGGATTAATAGTCAAACCTGTTGTAGCTATGGAATGTAAGACATTAGTGAGGTGTACTATATGCAAGGCCACTGTTTTTCGCTTTTTACTGGAAAATCCGTAAAATTCTGGAATTAGGGCTGCTGAAGACCGTAAAATGAAGATTTCATGGAATCTGGCATTTCCATCAGATCAGTAAATCTATAAAAAAGTGTGTTTTCTTTTAATTCCTTCCTGTACTATTTGCAGTTTGCTTTATTTAATGCTCTGTATATAAGCCTTCTTTAATTCTGATTATTTATGCACATACTAAAAGAATGATAGCAGAACTCGTAAAATCCGAAATTAGAGTAACAATCACCGTGAAATTCCGAATCTTAAGTCTTGAAAATGGAATGTAATTGTTTTAATCACCATAAATCAGTGGCCTTGACTATATGGTCTTTCTGGTAGGGCTAAATATCACCACATCGCCAAGGTACACCACACTATATGCCAGGTGTTTTTGTAATATGTTGTCCATGCGCTGTTGAAAGGTTGCAGGAGCATCATGGAGCCAAAAGGGCATCATGACAAATTGGAAGAGTCCCATTGGGGTGCTAAAAGCAGTCTTTTCCTTTGATGCTTGATCTAACAGGATCTGCCAGTACCCTTGGTTAAGTCTAGGGTACTGATGTACCAAACATTACCAAGACGATCAATTATGTTGTCTATGTGAGGCATGGGGTACCCATCAAACTTTGAGATAGCATTCAACCTATGAAAATCCAAACATATTCTCACACCCCTTGTTTTTGGCTACTACAACCATTGGAAAGCTCCATGCACTTTTGGAAGGTTCTATAACCCTCAATCTTTTCATTTTTATGATTTCATCAGTCACATCATTCGGCACCTTTTCCGCAATCGATAAGGTTTCTGACAAATAGGGTTCATTTGATTCAGTTCTATGTGGTGCTCTTTTCCTGTAACCTACCGGTATTGCCGTAGAGAGTGCTGCTGGAAGGTAGGCACTTTCAAGATCCTTCTGTTGTCTAGGATGTAATGCTGGGTTAATGTTTAAATCCTTCAGTTCCTAGTACTCTCTAATCTACCTTAAGCAGTGTCCAGTTCATTTCACACTGTTCAGGGTGGACATACAGGAGGGTTGGGGTCTATCAAACCATTTTTTAATAAGTTGGCATCATAGATATGATGTTTGTGTCTTTTATCCGGGAGTTCAGTTTCATAATTGACAGGTCCCACCTGTTTTTGATTACATAGGACCCTGCCACTTCATTAGAAGTTTGTTAACTGAGGAGGGTAGTAACAAGAGAATCTTCTCTTGATTGGAATGACTTGTTATCCACTCCCAGATCGTATCTTTCTGACTAATTTACTGTTCTACATTTTGTGGTATGCCAACTACATATATGTCATAGTTTCTGCCATAAATTGGATATATACTCTACTGTGGTCATGGAACCAATACTCTTTTTCCCATCTTCCCAGTGTTCTTTAATGATGTCTAATGGACCCCAGGATTCCTTCCATATAGTAGTTCAAAGGGAAAAGCCTGTAGACGCCTGGGGCATCTCTCTCATATGCAAACATTAGAAATGGCAAGTATTGGTCCCAATGTCTACCCTTGTCTTGTGTGAATTTCTGTAGCATCCTTTTCATGGTCTGTTGAAATGTTCAACTAGACCTGTTTGTGGATGGTAAGGTGATGTGTGGAGGCGGTTATCCCCAGTGTCTGGTAAAATGTTTCAGTAGCTGGGAGCAGAAATTATTACCCCAGTCGGTTAGGATCTCTTCGATTCCCACCCTACTAAATATCTTAACCAGTTCGTCAGCAACCTTTGTGGCTGTGGTAGTTCTTAGGAATAGCTTTGGGGTATTTCATTGCATAATCACAAACAACTAAAATGAATCGATTCCTTTGCACTTTTTGGGAGGGGTCCTATCACATCCATAGCTATTCGCTCGAACGGGGTGGTGATAGGGTAGTGAATGGAAGGACTTTATCTTTCTTAGTCACAGGTGCAACCTTCTGGCAAGCCTCACAGCTTTGATAGTATTCAGCTACCTGGCTGTGTATACCTGGCCAGAAAAACATATGCAGCAACCTGCTTAAAGTGCATTCTTTACCCAAGTGACCAGCTAAAGGTGAATCATGAGCTATGTGTATAAGACGGGTCCCATACTTGTCAGGCACCATTAATTGTTCTACTACTTCTCCTGTTGCTGGATTAGTGTGATCCCTGTATAGTAATCCTTTCTTAACAGTATTTTAGGTCCTGCCTGATCTGGGTCTGGAATTTTGCCTCCAATAAGAAAGGCCATAATGTTATATCTTTTCTTGTTCTATACAGAAATCACTATCTGTAATAACGTCCAGCATAGCAGTCTTTTCTTTAGATGTTATAGAATCTCTCTGGGACTGTATCCACCTATTTTTATCCATTCTCTTCATACTTCTGGATTTCGAGTTTTCCTTGGTAACTCATACAAATCATCCTCAAAGGAAACACCTGCTGAAAGTCACTTGACTGTTTCATGGGCCCTGGTGGTAACAGCACCCAGATGTGTAGCACCAGCCAATAAAGTAGTGAACTCAGGGTGGCCATGTCCAATTATCACTGGGACAGAGAGATGTGGTACTACACCAACCTCCATCTGGTGTGTAGTCCCCTGAATCTGTACTTATAGTTTATGCAAAGGATAAAAGTGTGTGTCCCCATGGATGCAGGTTACCCATGGCTCTTGTACCTGTACAGTCAGGTGCTAGATTGACTTTCACTAATGTCTGATGACTCCTGAGTCAACAAGTCCAGCCATTTCTTTTCCTTCCAGCAACACAGTTGTAACATACTGTCCCCAGTTTGCTAAAGCCAAATTGTGTAGATACAGTTTTTGGGGGCAAAACAAGTAATATGTCCTTCCTTTGACATGCGTGACAGATAACAGATGAGGGCTATGGTGCCCAATCAGGGTGCTGAACCATAAGCAGACTCGAAGACCAACAGGCCTACTCTGCTGGCATCTAGTAAGTTAGTATGATAGCCGGGTTGAAAGGGCTCGTTGATGCAGTTTTAGACCCCAGCTGCAACATCTGAATTAGAAGAAAAAGTTCTTACTGTGGGTGGATTGCACCTGCTCCAGAGTGCCTTCTATGTCGGTTGGGTCTTGCTGTAAGGCAGTCTTCTGCTATGGTTATAACTTTCTCGCTGACTCTGGACGGTGTTCCCAGACCCAAATTTGTACATCCTGGGGTAAAATGCGAACAAGTTGTTTCATCACAATGGTCTCCATCATTTGCTCTTTTGTTTTAGTCCCAGGTTGAAGCCATTTTCTGCATAAGTCCTTCAATCTTATCTAGGCTTCTGTGGGTTAGCGAGGCTTGAAACTTGAGAGTCTGAAACCGCTGATGGTATGTTTCCAAGCATATATCATACCGTTTCAATATGGCTTGCTTCACTGCTTCATAGTTATCAGCTTGCCCGCTGTCCATATGTCTATATGCCAACTGGGCCTTCCAGTTAGGTAAGGGGCTAATTGGATGACTCATTGTTCCTGTGGTCAGTTGCATGCTCTAGCTATATGTTCAAATGTTGTGATATAAGCTTCTATATCATCTGAGTCACATAGTTTAGCCAATTTAATGTCCTGTGAACCATCTACTGCAGGAGGGGTCTCCCAGTACCTAGGACCTGAACAGCCCAAAGGGTATCTGCCCACCTGGCCTCATTACTTTGATGGTCCAGTTCTTGCTGTTTGCCCAGGGCTATCTGCTGCATACAGAGCCACTGGAGCAGCTCCTGTGTATCTCCTAGTGGAGGGGCAACAACGCTGTCTTCACCCTCCTCCTTCAACACCTTCTACTTCTTTCTTTGTCATTCTGTGCTTAACATCCTCCAGTCCAGTCATGAGAGGCTCTTGTCACTTTTCAGCCATCTTTCTTTAAAGACCCTACTGGGGTGTCCTGGTTCAGGCTGCATATGGTGTCCAAGTGGATACTAGGGCAGTATCGATGTTGGCACTGGCACACTACCAACCTATTTCATCACTGCCACTATATGTGAGGATGTGGGATAAGGATGGACACCAATACCAGGATAAAGTGCTAATCAGAAATAAGATTTATTTTCTTCACAAATAAAGTTAAGCGTACTGTCGACAGAATAAAAAAAGCAAATAGAAGCAAATTAAATATTTACATATTTATAGGCAGAACTAGAACCATACCACTAGAAAAAGGCTAGTGATGTCTCTGGGTCAGTACTCCACTGATCCCTACTGCAAACTGACTTAAACTGAAGAAGGAGTCTTTATACCTGACAAGCACAGGTGACCAGGAGACTCCACCCACTTTTCAGCATTTTATTCAAAATCCACAATAATACATAATTCAGGAGTTTTAAGAATAACAGCAGCTATATTACTTTTATTCTGGAGCATAAACCCTTAAAACAACTCTTTAAACAGTATTTTGAACAAACTCCATTTGGGAACTCCACCCACATGATGCCTGGACTATAAATATTGTGAGACTAAGGCGGATGGCTCTGTAGACACAGGCACAGAATGAGGGAGGATCCCTTCCCATCGAGAGACTCACCAGGTGCTGTACCCATAAACAGAAAATAAACATTTTTGGGCTATTACAGCTGATAACGGAGGTCGGAGACAAGAGCTGTATTGCATTCACATTAAATATTCACTCCACCTTTTCAGTGTTGTAATAGTGCAAAAGAAAGAAACTCCTGCAGAGCAAGTGTCTGGCGTTTCCCGCTATAAGGCTTGCAGACCAGTTACTTCTGTGGTTGCGCAGAGCTCCGCTTATCTAACCACATACAAAAGAAAAAAAGGGGGAGAAGAAAATGCAGAGCGGTTTCAGTCTTCACTTTTCCTCTGCTTGAAGGTAAAAAAAAATATCAGTATAATAAAGGAGACAAATAGAGAACAAATTACGTGCTGGTATAGCAGCTTCAAGTAAGAACTCCAACACTCAGGGGTACCTTTATGAATCTATATATTACAAACTTTTTACAATTCTGCCATGAGTGTACGCTGTTCCCAGCGGCTTTCATTTCTTATGCCAGGGAAGTCTAACTTTACTGCACTTCACTGTGCAAGCTTTATATAGCAATACCCTATAATAACCTAATGTTTGGGGCTATACAAATTCTTGTTCTTTAGGGGAGGTGTTTTTGGCCTCTGGTAAATGCACTAGAGAGATCCAGAACTAGGAAAAGGGATAGAAAAAGAACTTTCACAGGTGGCCTGCCTGTAAAGGGGAGAAGGTTCAGAAATATAAAGTAAGAGCATGAGAGTGCTGTTGCAACACTTATTACTGATCTTGCGGTCATACCAACACCATGATACACACAACATTTATGTTTCAAGTTTTGAGGCTGACATTTCGGGTAAGTTATGTATTCAAAGGCAAAATGCTTCACAAGAGAAACACACATTTATTTTAGGCAGGATTCAATTAGAAAAGCTGGCCTGATGCTTTTACCCAGCAGCCTTTGTGTTGGCAAATAAACCAGCTTTTATGCAAACCTTCGGCAACATGTCCTTGAGTGACAGTTAATCAGTAAGCCTTGACTCGTCTCTATCTCTGTATAAGGTTTTGGCTGCATACAGAGGACGAGTTCCAGTATATGAAGTATTGTCGGTCTGCTGCTGGTATCTTGCTGTAGGGGCTAGGCATCAAGAATCAGCTGTTGCAGTACTGCTGCTGTAACAAGTAGTTCAGTAAAGCCAGACAGCTGAAGCCTGGCCATGACACACAAAGACAGAAGGCGGGGCCTCCTGTGATCAAAATAGCCTTTCTCCCTTCCCAGCAGACCTGGCTCTGGACAGGTAACAGGCAAACGGCTCCCAACCTCTGTATTTCTGTATCTATCTGCACAGCTGTCGCTAGTGCTACAGTCACCACTGCTGCTGGTAAGGGGGACAGGAGAGACAGTTGCAAACCAGTTCTAAGCCAGAAAGGAGGAACAGTGTGAGAGGCACCAGGCCTCTTGGGAAGGCAAGAGGTTTATGTGGGGGAGTGATGACTGGGAGATGGCCTGTAAAGTGCAAAGCAACAGATGATGTGGAAAACGTGGTTTAGTCTTCCAAGTGTAGACCCGATGGCAGCTCTGTAAGTCATCCGTGTTGTCAAATCCAGGCAATATCATCTTAAGGATGACCTCGCATTAGACCTAGAGTGGAATGCTGGATTTGTTTGGGCACAGTGTGCAAAGCTTTTTATTTTATTTATTTATTTATGACATCGATAGCTGGGTAAGTGCACTGATCCCAGGGACTGTTTTAGGCACAACACAAGCCAAGACAATGGCACAGGAGCAAACAAAAGCATTGCACATAGAACATACGAACATATGAAGAAACCAGTAGAAGAAGGCCATTTGGTCTATCTTGTCTGCTTGTATTGCAGGGTACACAGCTTGAGCTACTGTCTGCCCTCCCTCCCCACACCTCCCATTCTCCCTACCCATGATCATACCTTCCTATGCTTATCCCAGCCTCTCTTAAAGCTGCCCACTGTCTTCAATGAGATCACCTCTTCCGACAGCGATTCCAAGTGTCCACCACCTCTCCATGAAGAAGTGCTTCCTGTCCTCCCTCCTAAACCTCCCACCCTCCAGCTTAAGAATGTGTCCCTCGTGTTATGGTTGCCACTCAGTATAAAGAGACTCTCCTTATCCACCTTATTTAACCCTTTCAAGTACTTGAAGGTCCCAATCATGTCCTCTCTCTCTCTTTCTCTTGTCTTCCAGGAGTACATGTTCAGTGCCCTCAATCTCTCCTTGTACGCCTTACCCTGCTAGCCAGCTATCATCTTTGTAGCCCTCCTTTGGTCCTTCTCCAGCAGGTTAATGTCCTTTGAAGTATGGGCACCAGTACTGAACCCTATATTGTAGATGAGGCCTTACCAGGACCTGTACAAGGGCAGTATAACCTCCTTTCTCCAACTACTGATCCTCCTAGATATGCATCCTTGCATCTTGTTTGCCTTTACTGCTGCTTTCTTGCACTGCATGGGGTGCTGCAGGTCACTAGTGATCATCACTCCCAGGTCCTTCTCCTCCTCCTCCTCCTGATGCAGATATTCAGACTCCACCCAGGTAGTACTCTGTCCTGGGATTCTTGGCTTCATATGCATAACTTTGCATTTCCTGGCATTGAAGCCAAGCTGCCAGATCCTGGACCACCTCCCAGCTTTTCCAGATCATCCTGTACATCCTTTATTCCTTCAACTGTGTCCACTCTCCCGCAGAGCTTGGTGTCATCTGTGAATAGGCATATTTTGCCCTTAATGCCATCCCCAATGTCACTGATGAAGACACTGAACAACACTGGCCATGGAAGGCCAGTTTCACACTGGTGTCAAAAGTGCTAGAAGAAAGATACAGCAACAGTCCATTACAATAATTAGGTACAGAAACACAATACCTGGCAAATAAGTTCAAGAACAGCAAAAATACAAGGTGTCAGTAACCATGGTAGACAAACAAGGGAGGGAGGGGTAAGTGCTATGAGGAAAGTGGTAGGCAATGAGAGACAAGGGAGGATTTTATGCTCCTTCTCTGCTCAGCTGGCCTCCATCTGTAGCATCCTGCTCAGCCCTGTCACCCGCCACCTCTGTGTCTTATTTACTTGTCTAGTACAGTGCCCCACATTGCTCTCCGAGGTTCCCAAGCCTCAGGGACAGTTTAGCTTGAATGTGGTAAGTAGGAAGCACAGTAGGCAGTGCAGGTCCTGTGGGAGGATGCTACATCATACTGCCTCAGCCAGCAGTCAGTTTCCTTGTTCTCTCTTTCTCTCGGTGCTTCATGGGCAAGGACTGCAGTGACATGAGCATGCATGCATGCTCCCATCACAGTCAGGAAGTGCCCACTCTCCCTTTGGGGATCTTCTTGTACCACACCTATGGTTACCTAGGTGGCAGTAGTACAGTGGAACACACTGTGATGCTTGGACAGCTGGTTCTGATCCCTGTATGATTTTCTTGTAATATAAAATGTGTGATGGACTGTCTGCCATGAGAAATGCTGAAACAGCATGTGAGATCACACACACACCCACACATGTTTTAGATACAAGGTGTTACATGGAAGGCAAGAAGCTAATTACAGGCTAGTAGATACCTAACTGCCAAGATAGATCATAAACATGTATAATGCTTAGAGGAAGAAGAGCAGGTATGACGTTTAGTGCTAAGTCATAAAGATGCTTTTATGTCCTGGAAGGAGGAAGCTTATCATGAGATCAAAGAGAGTCATTTGACGAACATGAGTTATGCTGAGGTTCCAGAATTTAATACTTGGAAAAAGATCCTGTTTTATATAGGTATTTTTTTATATATATTCTGACAGGAAGGAGCTAGGTGACCTCATACAAATAGGTGGGGAAAACCAGCTTTTAAACATTATTCTGTTTTCCTTCAGATACACTTCTATCTAGACTCTGACAAAGAAACATCTGTGAGCACTTTTAAGCAGGTATTTAGATAGAGACAAATCTAAGTACTGTAGTAAGAACTGCACTGTTAAAACCTGTTTTGTTTAAGTGATTTGTATGTCTTGTGATATAAAAGTTCTGTATTTTATGAGTTACATATTTTTTATCTATTTTAGTAAAACTATTTTTAGAGCTTACTTGGTCTGTCTTTGATTTCTTTCCTTTACAAGCAGAGTACAGATGGTTAAAGCAGACACCATACAATAGCTTGAATGGTGATACCAAACTGGAAAAAGGTAAGTGTTTTAAATCTGAGGTCTTTTATTACAGTTTTAAGGGTTAATTTCTGTAACCTTAGTTAGGTGCCCATAGGCAAAGATATCTGGCCCCAAAGACAGAATTATCTGAGGCTGTACATTGGGTACACTAACAAGAGGTTCACGGTTTGAATCCTCCAGAACTTGAGACCAAAGGTTGCTTGAACCCAAAACAGACACAAGAGGGTTACCTTTGTTCTTTAACTGTTCATAAGACTGCTCTCTCAGAGGTTGGCACTTTGGGAGTAAAGGGCTGACCTGCTGAGTGGGTTTGTGACAGATTGGTTGGCAACGTGTGGATAATTTTGGTATCACAAGCTTGTATTGTTCAGTGTGTCAGCTGAGACTGTAAGCTCACTTGTAAAGAAAGAAAAAGGCAGTGATTTATTTTTAAAAGGAACAGAACTATATCACTTGGCGTATAGTCAAGTTCCTACCCATTTATTTTTGTTCTCTAAAGTGCAAGTCAGAGTAGCAGTAGTGAGGGAAGATGACTTTCGACTGCAGCAGACACACTGCAGACTCCTTAAAGCAGTTGTGTAGGGACAGAGGAGTCCTGTTTGCTGTGAAAGCCAGCAAGCAGAACCTCATAGATGCCCTGATGGTAGCAGATACCCAGAGCAGTGAGTTATGGACTGTGACTGAAAAGGACCAAACCTCAAGTTTAACAGGGCTAGTGGACAGTGCAGTGTCCAGATCTGATGAGGAGGGCAACAGGGCCACTGTCAGTGAAGGGCGCAACAGCAGGGAAGGTCACCATTATCCAGATCCAGAAGTACTCAGGCTCCAAATTGAGTTGTGCAGGATGGAGCTGGAGTTCCAAGAGAAGAAGGAGTGAGAGAGAGACGAGAGGCAGAGGAACAGGGGAGGCAGACCGTGAGGAGCATGAGTGCCAGTGAGCTGCAGAAGAGAAGGCAAAGTGAGAACACTGTGAGGCAAAGCAAGAATGCTGTGAGGCAGAGGAGAAGAGAGAGGAGCGCCAGAGGCAACATGAGCTGGAGAAGCTATGACTCTGACCAGCGGCACCAGAGCAGGCAAGTGGCTTGGATTTAACTGGGACTGTAGGACTGGTTACAAATTGAATTCCAAATTAATAGCTGAGTTTAAAGAGGGAAGGATATGGATGCCTTTTAAATTCTTTTAAAGTTTGTATTCAGGCTAAAATTCCTAGAGAGTCCTGGAGCTTCCAGCCATCCCTGCTACTTACTGGGAAAGCTCAGGATGTATTGGTCAAATGGACAATGAGGACAGTAATGATTACAGCAAGCTAAAATCTGCACTGTTAAAAAGTTTGAATTAACTGCTGAATCATACAGAGCTAAATTCCATAAGCTCAGGAGAAGCCCTGATATGAGCTATGAGGAGCTAGCATGAAACAACGCCAGTTTTAAAACGTTGTGGGAAGGAATTGAGGCAAACTGTGTTGATAAAATTGAAAATGTGATTTTATTAGAACAGTTTTTCTGGGCATGCCCAGCAGAACTGAAAACCTGGCTGGAGGACCGAGACCCCAAAACAGTGCAAGAGGCTGCTGAACTCTGGACTTATATGCCAAGAGCAGACCTGCTCTGAGTGGAAATGGGGTGGGCGTGGCAGTGCAGAAAGGGAAAAGTGCACCTTCAGGGCAGCTAAAACCCTCACAGCCTCCACCGAAACCAGTTAGTCAGGTTTCAGAGAAAAGATTTCTCTGAAAAGAGAAGTGAGTATTGTTATATAAAGAAACTGGGCATATTGCCAGACAGTGTCCCAAAAAGGCGAGCAATAATATTCAAGGTGGTGCTAGAAAAGAAGAGGGTTATTTGTGTGTCCCTGGAAGCATGCCAATGAACATGAGGGAACACATGCACAGTTATGGTGAATGGTGTGACAGACGAAGGGGTTAAGGGACACAGGGGCATCCTGACATTGGTAAAGGGATCTGGTACAGCCTGGTCAGCTTATACCCAATAAATACTGTACATCACTGTCCAAGGGTTCACTGGTGGAGAGAAACATGCCACTAGCCAGTGTTCTCCTGGACTGGGGTGAAGCAGGGGAACTGTGCAACAGGTAGCTGTAGCTAAAACATTAGCAGTGGATGTGATCCTGGGCAATATCTCAAACAAGGGATGGTATGTGTAGTTACCCGTAGCCAAGTGGCAAGGGAAAATTGTAGTTCCCTGAACCCCACAAAAGCCATTGTGGAAACTACTGAGAGGCTGTTCCCCAGCCTGTGTCTCCTGATATGGAGATTAATGAAGAGGGGTAGAAATTTCCCCAGTAGCAAGTAACCACACAGCTACAGAGGGTTACTCCAAAGAGCGAGGGTGACCCATTGTCAGAGGGTTGGGACCTTACAGTAATCCTGAGTGCCCTGATGCTAGTGCTAGGGACCCTAGTTTAGCCACTGAAGGGACATGTTCCATGCCTTGGGACTGTGTGAGAGGCTTGCAGCTGCTCAGAGAAGTGACCCTAGTTTAGAGAAGCTGAGGGCTTGTGCAGACTCTGATGGAGCACAGGAGGTGACAGCAGACATAAGGTTTATTGGGAAAAGGAAATTATGCATACTCAGGCAGTACAGGCAGAGGGAGGGATGCTAGGCAGGCAGCTTGTCATTCCCAGGGTATCAAGAGCAGTTGCTCAAAATTGCAATGATATTCCCTTGTCTGGTCATCTGGGAATTGCACGCACTATGCAGCAGTTAGCTCAGACTTTCTACTGGCCTAACTCTCCCAGCAGGTGAAGGAGATTGCAGGTCTTGTCACTGGTGCCAAGAAATAGGAAGGCGGGCAAGAAAACCCAAGCTGCCCTGATTCTCTTGCCCATAGTGGAGGAGCCATTCCAGAGGGTGGTAATGAATATTGTGGGACTTTAAATACCCCCAGCCCTCAGGGAAGAGATTAATCCTGACTGTGGTGGCTTATGCCGCCCGCACCCAGAGACAGTCACCCTATCCTCACTGAGGATGGACAATGTGGCAGATGCCTTACTTGGGATTTTCTCCTGTGTTGGGTTTCTGCAGGAGGTAATCACAGATCAGGGGTTCCTTTGTTGGACCTGATGAAATATTTATGGAGAAGTGTGGGTGGGCAGAGATGCATGACATCAGATCACCCACATGCCAATGGGCTTGTGGAAAGATTCAGTGGTACCCTAAAGTCAATGCTCTGGGTGTTTGCTGACCAGCATGGGAGGGACTGGGAGAAATACCTTCCCACCTGTTGTTTTCATACAGGAAGTGCTCCAAGAGTCGACAGGATTTTCCCTTCAACTCTCATATGGACGCCGGGTATGTGGACCCCTAGACTTGATCCGGGAGGACTGGGAAGGCAAGTTTGCCACCCACGAACTCCCATTGTGGATTATGTCCTTAGGTTTAGGAAAGGCTGAAGGAACTTATGGGGACAGCCCAGAGAAACCTGGCAGCTGCCCAACAGAAATAAAACATATGGTATGACCGCAGATCCAGAGCTTGCTCGTAGATGGTGGATCAGGATGTCATGGTCCTTATTCGGTCCGGAAAGACAAGCTGCAGGCTGAGTGGCAGGACTGTACAAAGTGGTTAGAAAGGTAAATGATGTGAACTACATTGTGGAGTTACCTGACAGAAGACAGACAGAAAGGATGTACCATGTCAACATGATGAAGCTTACACGCAAACAGGGCTGACATGGTGTTTGCAGTGTGTAGTCATGGGAGGGGATGGACGAAGGAGATCCCTTCTAGATTTGCTGGAGGAAAGTAAATGGGAGTCCTCTGTGAATGCAGTAAAATTGTCTCCCCAACTGGCCCCGGACCAGATCCAGAAAGTAGGGGGTTTTAGAAGACTTTGCCCCATTGTTTAGCATCAAGCCTGGACTAACCCCTTAGTGACACACGATGTGGAGACAGGGACACAGACACCCATATGGCGGACAGCATATCAGGTGTCAGAGGCTGTCCAAAAGGACATTAGGAGGAAGTGGAGGAGATGCTGGATTTAGGGTAATCCAGAGATCCCACAGCCCTGGGCCTCACCCATAGTCCTTGTGCCCTAACCAGATGGCTCTACTCATTTCTGTGTGGACTATCATGGACTGAATGCAGTCATGAAGTCCTGACACCCACCGATGCCCCAGACAGATGAACTCCTGGACAAGTTGGTGGGGTGACCCACCTTACGACGATTGACCTGACAAAGAGGTATTGGCAGGCAGAGTTAGACAGAGCTAGGGAGATGTCAGCCTTCATCACTCCAATAGGCTTATTTGAGTTTAAAGTAATGCCTTCAGAATGAAGAACACCCCGCCACTTTCCAAAGGTTGGTGAACCAGGTGTTAAATGGTGCTGAGAAGAACACCATGGCATACCTGGATGACATTGCCATCTTTAGTACCAGCTGGGAGGAACACCTATCCCACCTTAGAGAAGTGCTGGGCAGGATACATTGTGCTGGGCTCACTGTCAAAGCCAGAAGTGATAGGTGGCCATGGGAGAAGTGGCATACTCAGGCATGTGGTAGGCCGGGGACAGCTCTGTCCCTAACCAAATAAAGATAGAGGTAATCCAGGCATGGCCCAGACCAGAAACACAGAAGCAAGTCAGGAGTTTCTAGGGACAGCAGGGTACTACAGAAAATTTGTACCCAATTACAGTGCCCTGGCTGCTCCTGTCTGATCTGACAAAGAAAAGGATGCCCAAGAAAATTACCTGGGGCCCAGCCTGTGAGGAAGCCTTTTTCCAAACTAAAAGGAGGCACTGTGCAGTGCTCCTGTTTTGACAAGTCCTGACTACAGCAAAACCTTTATAGTTCGGACTGATGCCTCAGACATGGGTATTGGGGCAGTACTGAGTCAGACATCCAGCCAAGGGACAGATCACCCAGTAGTATACCTGAGTAGGAAGTTATTTCAGGGAGCAAGCATACTCCACGGTGGAAAAGGAGTATCTTGCCATAGTGTGGGTCCTAAGGAAATTAGAGCCATACTTATATGGGCATCATTTTGTGGTGTAGACTGACCTCAGCCCCTAGTTTGGCTGATGCAGATAGGAAAGAACAATGGTAGATTGCTAAGATGGAGTCTTGCTTTGCAAGGGTATGATATGACAATCTATTACATAGGGCTGTAGCAAAACAAAATCAGAACTCAGATGGGCTATCTAGGGTCTATGAGGAGGAACTGATTTGAGAAGCTCATCAGATGCAAGGAAAAGAACCCCAAATTCAGTCTAGGTAGGGAGGTATTGTGACACTTGGACAGCTGGTTCTGAACCCTGTAACATTTTTTTTGTAATATAAAATGTGTGATGAACTGTCTGCCATGGAGAAATGCTGAAACAGCATGTGAGATCACACACACACACACCCACACACACACACACACACACACAATGGGTTTTAGATACAAGGTGTTACATGGAAGGCAAGAAGCTAATTACAGGCTAGAAGATACCTAACTGCCAAGATAGATCATAAACTTGTATAATGTTTAGAGGAAGAAGAGCAGGGTATGACGCTTTAGTGTGAAGTCATAAAAGATGCTTTCATGTCCTGGAAGAAGGAAGTTTATCATAAGATCAAAGAGAGTCATTTGATGAACACGAGTTATGCTGAGGTTGCAGAATTTAATACTTGGAAAAGACATCCTGTTTTTATATAGATATTTTTTATATATTCTGACAGGGAGGAGCTAGGTGACCTCATGCAAATAGGTGGGGAAAACCATCTTTAAACATTATTCTGTTTTCCTTCAGATACACTCCTATCTAGACTCTGACAAAGAAACATCTGTAAGCACTTTAAGCAAGTATTTAGATAGAGAGACAAATCTAAGCACTGTAGTAAAAATTGCACTGTTAGAACCTGTTTTGTTTAAGTGATTTGTATGTCTTGTGATATAATAGTTCTGTATTTTATGTGTTACATATTTTATCTATTTTAGTAAAACTCTATTTTAGAGCTTACTTGGTCTGTCTTTGATTTCTTTCCTTTACAGTTGAGTATATATGGTTAAAGCAGACACTGTACATAAGCTTGAATGGTGATACCAAACTGGAAAAAGGTAAGTGTTTTAAATCTGAGGTCTTTTATTACAATTTTAAGGGTTCATTTCTGTACACCTAGTTAGGTTCCCATAGGCAAAGATATCTGGCCCCAAAGACAGAATTATCTGAGCCTGTACATTGGGTACGCTAACAAGAGGTTCACAGTTTGAATCCTCCAGAACATGAGACCAAAGGTTGATGTGAACCCACAAAACAGACAAGAGGGTTACCTTGTTCTGTTAACTGTTCACAAGACTGCGCCGAGGTTGGCACTTTGGGAGTAGAGGCTGACTTGTTGAGTGGGTTTGTGACACACGTGTCCCCAATCCCTGGAGGAGGAGGAGAGCATTCTCTGGCTGCCCACTCCCCTGACTGTCTCTCATGAACCGAGATCGCCTAATCCTGGGTTGCTGTCATCACAAGTGGTAAAGGTACCACTGCACAGATGGCCAATGTCAATATGCCAAGCTTAGGGCAGGGATTCCTGTGTATGGCATCAATATATTATTTTTCCATCTCCGTCCCATGTTCCTGTCCATAAGTGGGAGCCGCGATGTGCAATGACACCAATAGCAGTATCATGCATGTTTCTGGGCACAGACATCAGGTCTCTGCTGTGGTCCTCCCTGTTCTCCATGTGTGGTCTGGTGCCTATCCCCAGCCTCTGCTAGGGTCAGGCATGCACTGATGCCACAACCTTCCGGAGGAAAAGTGGTTGCTCTTTCTTGGTGTCCAACGATCCCCTATCTATAGCCCAGTCCCCTTCTGTTACTGTTATGGTGGGCCTATCCTTTACCCCTGCCAGAATAAACACTCCAGCTCCAATTATTATATAATTTACAAGAAAATACTAATCTGCCATTGCTGGCTGCAGCCAACTCTCATTTCTTGTTCTTTTTCCTTTGCCATGCCCATGGGACCAATGAGCTGCCTGGGGCAGTGCATAGATGCCAGTCATTTTTATGTGAATTATTATTTTTCCCAATTGTTTCCGATTTGGTTTCTTTTATCCTCAGCTGGTTGTTGTTAATCATCAAGGCTGCCCCTTCCTTCAGCAAGGAGGGCAGGCAAGCAGCTGCTTCAGAATGAACGCCTATGGTGCTTCATGACTGTTAAGCAAGGGAGAGTACAAATGCTGAGCAGCCCACATCCTCCTTCTCCCTTGGAGTCAAATGGCTCAGCTCCATTGCTCACCTGACAAACCCCCCAAACCATTTTAGAGTGTGATTTTCAGCTCAAACCCTGTCCCTAATGTGGCAGTGCTATGTACTGCCTCTATGCCACGGGACAGGCCCAAGTAGGGACATTTCACTATCACTGATGGGACACCACATGAAGTATGTAAGGATATCACAGTGTAAACATTTCCACAGAACAATCATGATATTATAAACAGCACCATTTGGGATGCAGAATAGGTAAATCAGACCCACAGAGGGACACTGAACAATGGACTGTCTAGTACAGGTAAGAGAGATCTGCAGCACCACAATTTGTTTTTACGGAGAGGGCAGCAGCCTGAAATCATATTACATCAAGATACATTTTATCATAAAATATAAACTTTGCATGTTATCAGGGCAGAGAATGTAGTCCAGTGGTTAAAGCAGAGAGCAGTGAATCTAAGGACACAGGTTTGACTCCCACAAAAGCCACTAACTCACTCGTGATTCTGAAAAATCACCTGGCATTCCTATGCTTTCTTTAAGCTTCCCATCTTACTTAACTTCCCTGATCTGATGCCTTCAACTCCATGAAGTCTGGTTACTCTTGCACCACTTTCATGAGAACCTATGAGTACAGATGTTAAGGGACACCTGACTGGAAAATAAAGAATACAACATATGACCTTGCTGGCTGAGATATAAAGGAAGTCACATTAGAGACATTGGGAGTAGCTATTCTAAAGTCTTCTGCTGTGCTATAGACATATTTAGACATGGGAGATAGATAAAAGGTTTTACTTTACCCCACACACCCTTATCTGAATAGTCATATTGACTTATGAAGAACGCTTTCAAAATCTGTACGCTCTTGTCTTTTCTGTCAGTTATGACAAGCTAATCCAGAAATGAAACAGCCTCTGTGCAGAAGTACTGTATTTCCTGGTTAGGCGCTCCCTGTTGTTTACGTCAAGCTGCAAGGCTGGGGCAGTGCAGTAATGAGTTGCACATGAGCAGAGTTTAACAAGTTTTAGAAAACTACAGGCAAAGATCAAAAATATAACTGGACATTTCAGTTTAATCTAATGAATGTATTTTCTAAAGGCAGAGAAAGATAGCTGTGGCTGAAGAATAAAAATAAGAATAAAAATGTGTAGAATAATTAAGCTGAGGACAGGTTAGTATAAACGGGAATTAATAAGCCTAGAGCACTATCTAGGGCCAGATTCTCCCATGCTACATAACCGCAACAGAGCCAACCACATGCACCCCACACCCAGTGGTCCGGCTCAGGTCACTCCTCCCCACCCAGTGGCCAGGCCTGGGACATCCTTCTCCACCCAGCAACCAGGCTCATGCACCCTCCCCATGGCCAGGCCTGGGGCACCCTCCCCACCCAGGGTCAAGACTGGCGACTCCTCCCTTCCAGGGCTAGGCCTAGGGCACACCAGGCCCATTCCTTGAGCACCCCATACCACCCAGGGCCAGGCCCAGGCCTGGACACCCCTCCACAACAAAGCAAGGCCCAGGCACCCCTTCCCAATCATTGTCAGGCCTGGGCATCCCTCCCCAACCAGTGCAAGGCCGGCACCTATCGCCACCCAGGGTCAGACCCGGTACCCCACCCAGGACCAGATCCAGGCACCACAACCCATGCAAGGCCAAGCCATCAGGGCTGGCCCCAACACTCTGCCTCATGCAACATCAGCCTCTGCACCCCATCCCATGCAGCACCAGCCCTGGCACCTAATGCCACAGGATCAGCCCTACCTCACAGTGACCAGCCCCAGCACACAAGCTGGGCAGGTTGATCAGCTACAAAAAGAGAAAAGAAGTGCAAGGGGTTGAGAACAGACTGAGAGTGAGAGAGAGAGGAGAGACAGAGGAAGTGTCCAGTTGGAGAACTGCAGAGGGGAAAAGAAGTGGGAGGAGGGGAACAGATGCATTGATTCACGCTGATGTGCTTCAACTCCACTTACTGGGTAGTGCATGGAGCACACAAACTGCTACATGTTGATTATCCAGTTGCACACACAGACCCCTCTCCTCTCTCCTCCTCATTTCGCTACACATCAGCATAGCTCTTGCTATGCGGCAGTAATAATATTCTTGTTGAGCCCAATTATTGACTGGTCTGGCACCACTTTCTAAAGCTGGAATAACCAGGCTGCAGGCCAATTATTCTGGTATGGGTGTCAGCCAGTCAAACTGAAAGAGAAATCTGCCCCATCTCTTTCTCACATAAATGAAATACCACAAAAGAACAAAGGACATTTTTTTGTTACTACACAGCGCTAAACCAACAAGCAATGATATAAAATAATGAATGGCTGTTACATTATTCATGTTTTTACATACCCTCAGTGTGTAATATCATCACAAACCACTTGTTCTTCACACTCATGCTTTATGTGGTATTACACCCCTCTGATGTGTAAAAATCTCATAATGTACAGCATCCCATCTACTATTCTCAATATAAATCATGTTTATGATCTTTGTTTAATCAAAATGGTTTAATTTGCAGAATATTAAAGAATTCCATTTATGGGAAATAAGCCATGCCAACTGTACTTAGAATTTCATAATTTTAGAACTGAGTGCATGAGACACCATCTTTTGTTATAACGAGTTCCAGGAATGTTGAGAAACAAACAATCCACATTAACTAAAAGTGAATTAATGGATTATAAATATAATAAGTTGCAAAACAGGCAGGAGAGCAGGTGTGGGTATCCCTGGCCTTCTCAAACCTAACGCCACCCCATTCCATTTGTAAATATGGTCAGATGTGTAGACTTTATGAGAATGGGGTGAGTGTTAGGCTTGAGAAGTCAAGGCACACCCCACACCTGCCTCCTGCCTAGTTTGGGAGGGTGGGGTGTTAGAGAAACACTAATGTCTCATTTCCCAACTTTTTGTCACTTTGACCCTAACAAAATTTTTGCAACTTATTTCCTAACTTTTGAGACAGTAAAATAGTATCCTTATTTAATCATGAGCTAGGATCCTTTGGACCCTGTGCTCCCATCCTCCATAGATGTATATATATATATATCTATATATAGATAGATATATATATCATATATATATATATATGTGTGTGTGTGTGTGTGTGTGTGGGGAAGCTGTGGAAGCACAGGGCCTCCTCCATTATAATACAACAGTGACTAACTTGTCAGCATAGTCTTCTAATTACTCTACCTCATGTACCCATTACAGAAAATGTTCAAATCCTGCCAAAATGGTATTCTGTACGGGCCAATGAGGGCAAAATGGCTGCATATACCTCTGCATAGCTCCTCTGTACTGGAGACTTTCCTGCTCTTATTTTCCTAATTTTAGTGATGTCTTGAACTGTCAAAGCTAAAAAGAAGCAGGGAAGAGTACAGAGCAAATTGAGAGATACTTTTCCCCAAAAACTTCCTACGGGAAGCAAACTTTCAAAGTGGGATTGACAGCATGCAGCTCCTGTTGGGAGGAATGGCCTCCCCACAGCAACGCGCCGGACATGAGCGAAGGTAAAAGCACTGCAAAACACATTGGCTTCTCTTCAATTGTTCCTATGAATTTCCAGACTGACACCAAGAGTATACTTTCAGACATTAAAGCTACATTATCTGGTATCAGTGCTCGATGCAAGAATATCGAGGCAAAGATAACAGTGATTGAGGAAAGGGTTACTGCCTCTGACAAAGAAACAGAGAAGCTTGCCACTAGAGTTTTAATGGTGGAGGGAGCAGTTAATGCTTCCTTCATGAACAAATAAATACCATGGGAAAATTAGAGAAAATTGAGAACACTCTACTCCTGAAAAATCTCCATTTGATTGGACTTTCAGCGGTTGTACCAGATACAGACTTAAAGTCGGAGATAGAAAGATACAAACTTTCACTGTCTCTCTTGAGCAACAGTATTGTTGGACTCTGTTTTTCGTCCTAATTCAAAGTAGGTGCTGCTTCAAAACAGGGGCAGATATGTGATTTTAACCTTTCCTACAATATCCTTAAGGAACAAGTGTTGGCTAAAAAAGGATGTTATGTATGAAGGGGTTTGAATGCATCTTTACTCTGATTTATGTTTAGCAACACAATGCCAGAGGAAATGTTTCCAGACCTTAAGGAATGAATTTATTTTGGCAGGAGTTCGTGCAGTTCTTCAAGCCCAGGTAAACTCAAGGTGACTTTTCAGAATAAGGATTACTTTTATGGACGTTGATAAAGCTAAGGACTTTATGATAAGAACGTGTCTTTGTCAACAGAACTGGAATCAGACTCGGATCAAGAGGAAGAAGATCCTGGAGACAATTCCCAATATATCCCTGTGACAGATGGATGAGATTGAATCTTAACTCAGCTGGAAGATACTCCACAGGAATTCTTCTTATGGGACTACCCTCAAGAGAAACTTTTTTTTTTTTTCCTATTTTGAATGGGATGGATTAAAGCTTGGGACTGGAGGAGGTGATTGTGGAACTTTTGTCTTATTTTCTTTTACTCCCCTAAAATCAAAGGAAAATTATTTTTTAGTGAAATCTTTACAGGATAAAACTGTTGAGAAGAAATCATATATGAATGTTCTGTGTTTTGGTTTTATTTCTTTTTTTCTCTGATTAAAAAAAGTATAAAACGTATTCTGCACAACCTCAACGCCATTCTGTGCCACAGGTGTGAAAACACATTTGGGGCAGGATTTGAAAAATGACAGCTGTGACATACGTGGAGGTGGGGGTACTAGAAGACTATGTTGAAAATCTGGGGTCAAAATATTAAAACATTTCAAAAGTTGCAGCGGGTGTAGCGAAATTGCATTGAATGGTCATAAATTTTCAACATATTCTTCTTATGACCCTGATAGTCCTCATAAACCCCTAGGTGAAAATTTTCAAATCCGTGCTAAAATGCCATTCCGCACACAGGTGCAAAAACACATTTTGGACAGGATGTGAAAATGACAACTGTACCGTTTATAAGGTGGTGTAAAATGGCTATGTTGAAAATTTGGACTCAGAATATTAAAAATTACCAAAGATATGCATGCACGAGAAACATTTCAATGAATGCTCATAACTCAGCCATTCTTATGAATTTTTCACCAAATTTTCAACATGGCCTCTTTAGGATCCCACATCATGAACACTGGTGGTGATATTTTGTTATTCATCTCTGCAGTGGCTCCCAGATTGAAATTTGCGGCAGCTCCCAGACTGCATTTCCTGGCTCCAGGTGGCACCAATCAGCCACAAGAGAAAGGTAGTGAATTAGGAGCTAGCAAGGAGGCTCTGAACTAACCAATCAGGGCCGGTGAGCCTCCCTTTAAAACAGGGAGGTACAGGAGGATTCAGTACATTTTTCCTTGGGGGAGTAAAAGAGCACAGCTGGGAGAGGTTGACTTGGTCCCTTGCTTGGGGCCTTCCTCTCACAGCCACCGGCACAAGACAGACTTGTGGACAGCACAACCCAGCCCAGGAAGGCAGACCAAAGGTGCCTCCCATGGCTAGTGGTGGCTCTCTTCCTGAGCTGCAAGACAGCATCAGTGGCAGCCCAGGCGGCTAGCTGAGGTAGCTCACATCTAGATAGGTGGCTCACATCCTGAGCCAAAATGCAGTGGCAGTGCAAACCCGAAAAGAATGGCTCTCTTCTGGAGTCTACCTGTGGCAGCCCCCAGACTGAACTGTAGCCCACCCTCCGTCCCCTGCCCTGCATTCTATTAAATGCTCATACAACAAGCAGCGGATTGGCAGAGCAAGTAAGAGGTGGAGCATAGGGAAGCATCCATTCGGGGGTAAAAAGGGAAGAAGGACAACTACTTGACCATATGTTGAACTAACTGCTTGAAGGCTTGCAGGTGACTTAAAGGGCAAGCTGCTCATTGATTGATACAGGTTTCACTATTTGATCACCTAAGTTAAAGAAAGGGGCTCAAAGGTCCTAATAGGTTTTACAGTGCTATTCAGTTATTGCATTGTTACCTATGGTATCTAGTTACCATTATTGCACAACTGAGGGAAGACTTTTATACTGACCTCACACTATTGGTAGCAATATTAATTTTATTGCATAAGTATTGAGGGGACATTATTGCATAAGTTAGTGAGGGGACCTGAATGTATTGTCAATAATATACAGCCATTATCTGTTAATGCTGTAGGTTATTTCAGTATTTATTACCGTTATTGCATAATTGAGGGTAGGCTTTATAATGACCTCACAGTATTGCTGGTAATATTAATTTTAGAGCATAGATATTTGCATTGCTACTGTTTACCATTATTGCATTCCTATTATTTACCATTATTGCATAATTGAGGGTAGGCTTTTAATGAATGACCTCAAAGTAGTGACAGTAATATTAATCTTAAAGCATAAGATATTATGGGACATCGCTGTTTAGTTAGTGAAGGACTTAATAGTATTGACAGTACTATACAGTTATTATTTGGTTATTGAATTATTATATTGCAGGATTAGACGGCTCATACAGTTATAGCATTGTATCATACTAGGGAGGATATCCCAAATGTGGAGCACGAGAGAAGGACCAGTATGGGGCAAGGGAAGTACTATGGTAGGGATGGCAGTCAGGAGGAGGGGGAACATCAGGGTGAAACCGGTGGCAGAGGAGGGGGGCACATCAGAGGCAGGAGGATAGCAGGGACCTAGAGGTGGAAGGATAGTAGGTTAAACAGATGTGCACACTATGGTGGTTGGGAGTGTGCACAGTTTGTCAGAAACTAGGGAGACTGGAAGATGAGCTGGTATGGCTAATCAGGGAGCTGGAGAGGAGGATATAGGAGTAGGCCATGAAGTAGGAGGAATAAGACAAGAAAGCAGAAAGGATGGGAGAGTGGAAGGCTATGGAAGGGAGAGAACCAGAATAAGGGAAAGAGAGGAGGGTGGGGCCAGGGAGGTGGAAGAACACAGGGATACACAAAGAAAAATGAAAAATGTTGAAAGATATACAAGGGATCGAACAGGTACTGGCCCTTAGTCGCATTGCAGGTGCAGGGAGGTAGAGCAGAAAGGAGCAGATGAAAACAGGGAGCTGAAGCACAGAAAACATAGAGATCCAAAGATAAAAGAAATGACCTCAGTAAGACAACTGGAGAGGAGGAGGCAAGGATGGCAAAGCAGTAGAGGGGCAGACAAAAGAGATGGGGAGGCAGTCAAGGGTGGGAAGGGAAAGGGAGCACAGAAGGGAAAAGAGGCAGAAGGAGGTGGGGACAAGAAAAGAGGAACAGCAGTAGGGACAGTGAAAGCAAGGGAAATGCAGCTGGGAAGGGAGGGAAGGAAATGGTAGTAGCAGGAGAAGGAGAGAGAAGAGAGAGAGAGAGAGAGAAGGATAGGGCAACAAAAAGAGGGCAGGGAGAATCGGGGTGATGACTGCGGGGGGAGATCAGGGGACCAGGATAATAGCACAAAGGAGACAAGAACAAATAACCAGGGTAGCGTACATGAGGCATTCTCAGGGATAGGAAGTGTAGAATTGGTAATGGTCTATGGGGACTCAATCATAAAAGGGATCCATTGGTTGAGGAAGGGATAGTATATAAGGGAGATCAGTTTTTGTGACCCAGGAATGGAGGCAAGCAGGGCACTGCCAAGAATCAAAGAAAGTATTAGGTTACTTGGGGTAAACAGCACCTAGTCCTGCACCTCAGAAGTAATGACCTGGCAGGGAGGAGGAGAGAGTACAAAGGAGATTCAGGATTTAGCCAAGGGATGTAGGGGATAGTTAGTTCTTTGGCATTTTCAGAAGTCCTGCTGGTACACTGTGCAAGTAGGGCCAGGCAGTCAAGAATCAACAATTTTAACCACTGGCTAAGGTAGTGGTGCAGAGGGGAGAGATATTCATGCATAGGGAATGGGGGCACATAGATACATAGAAATTGTCAGCAGATAAGGACTGGTAGGCACATCTAGTCTGCCAGTAAGCCCTATACTTGTATGACACATGGGTAGATAAACACCTGTATGCAAGGGACAGGCTGCATACAAAAGATGGGGAGCTAGACTGCTAAGGGGAAGCTGAAGGGTATATAGACAAAATCCTGGGGAATTATTTAAACTAGGAAGGGGAGTATGATGCTAGGGAGGACTAGATATGGTAGCTAGTGGGACTAGCCTAACTCTCACTCCCCCACAAAGGGGCAGGGACACTAGGAAGAAGGAGAACAGAAGAAGAGGGGATAGATGGAAGGGTCTGCTGGCAAATATTAAGACCCTGGGGAATAAGATGGGGACCTGGAGGCAGTGGTGGGGAAGGATGACCTAGACCTGATAGCAGTAACTGAGACATGGTGGACAGAAAACCATACTTGGAAAGTGGAAATACCAGGGTATAGTCTCTATAGGAGGAACAGGAGAGAAAAAAGTGGGTGGAAAGCTCTATGCATAAGGGAGGGATAAGAGCAATGGTGTCTAGGGAAGGACAGGGCTCAGCAGAGATCCTCTGGGTCACGATAACAAAGAGGATAAAGGGAGGCAGTGCACGGGGTGTGGTGTACAGATCACCAACTCAGGGAGGGGTAGATAGGGAAATGGCTAGTGAAACATAAACGATGGCCAGCAAAGGGAAGTTCTGGTGGTATGGGATCTAATCGCCCAATGTGGACTGGGGATTCCAACAGCAACATTGGGAAGGAGAAGAGAGCTGTTGGATTCCATGCAGGAGGTGCTTCTTCAACAGCTGGTCAGGGATCCAACTAGGGAGAAGCCATACTGGACCTGGTGATGACAAATGGGAACTTATTGAGGATGTTGAGGTAGGGAAAGTTTGGGGATAGCGACCACAGGATGTTCAGATTTAATCTTTGTCTGGGGCTGGAAATAAACAGGACCACCACTAGGGTAATGGACTTTTGGAAAGTGGATTTTAGGAAAATGAAAGAAATTTCTGAAGAGAAACTAGAGGGAAGAACCTTGAGGATGTTGAATTTGTAGAATTGGGGAGGGCCTAAGACAAGTAGCACACACAATATCTTTCTCTGAGGTGCTGCCTGTCAATGGCATGGAGTGAGGCGAGGTACTTTGCACCATGCAGTTTAATGAATGGTTGAAAAAATTGTGTGGGCACAGGGTTTGGCTTCATTGGGGACTGGGTTCCACCTGAGAGGACACCAGCCTATACTGGCAGGATGGTCTGCATCTGTCCAGGAAGGGAACAAGTCTTTTGAGCAATGGTTTAAATGCTTCATTGGCAGCTTTTAAACTAGTCAAGGGGAGGCACTCATAAGCAGCAGGAAAATCCCAGCCTGTCCCTACAAAACAGGGTACTAAATGAGAAAAAGACCGAGGTAGACAGGTCAGTGGGGATGCTGCAAAAGAAGGTAAAGCCATCAAAAATGGAGAGCAATGAGTACCAATGCCCGTAGTCTGAGTAACAAGCTTCCTGAATTAGTGGCCTTGATGGAGGAGGAACATCTAGATATCGTGGCAGTCACAGAAACATGGTACACACAAAACCATGACTGGGACATAAACATACCAGGATACACTATCTACAGGAGGGACAGGGAGGGTAAAAGAGGAGGAGGAGTAGCTCTTACATAAGGGAAGGAATCAAAGCAACAGAACAAAAGGGAAAACAGGGAGGTGAAGAAGCACTGTGGGTAAATTTGGAGACCGCAACGCACCACAATCCGCACAGGGTTAGATACAGACTTCTCAGGGGGAGGAAATGGACAAGGAAATGATAGAAAGAATACTTAGAATGGCAGGAAAAGGGAGATATTGCTGATGGGTGATCTGAATATGCCAGATGTTAACTGGAGTGCAGTTGCAGCAGCCACTTCAAAGAGTGGGGTTATTCTAGATGCCTCCAGGGACAGGCCTTAGACAACTAGTATTGGAGCCCACTCGAGAGGGAGCAATCTTAGACCTGGTTCTCTCAAATGGAGATGAAGAGAGGATCACAGATGTAGAAGTGGGTAGCCATCTGGAACTAGCGACCATCGAACAGTATGGTTCACAATAAACACAGCAACAGAGTCAAGCCATACAAAGGCAAAAGTACTGACTTTAGGAGGGCTGACTTTGCCAAAATGGGTGAGTGCCTAAGGAATGCACTAGCAAATGGGCAGGAAGGAGGGGTGGAAGAACAATGGGGAAAAATAAAACTGCCATCACAGAGGTAACAAGCCTTTGTGAGAAGCAAATAAACAAACGAACGATGTAAGAAACCACTATGGTTCTCAAAGGAAGTGGCAGTGAAGGTTCAAGAGAAAAGAAAGCATTCAGGAAGTACAAGGAATCACAGAAGGAGCAGGACAGAGAAGCGGTATCAGTTAAAGCAAAGGAAGCTGGGAAGGCAGTCAGAACAGCAAAGGCCCAAACCGAGGAAAAGATAGCCAACTCAGTTAAGAAGGGGATAAAACCTTTTATAGGTACATCAGGGGCGAAGGAAGACCAAGGAGGGTTAGTGAGGCTTAATAAAGAGGAGGAGGGTGGGCAGAGGGTGACTGTGAAAAGGCAGAGATACTAAACAAATATTTTGCTCAGTATTTACAAAGGAAGTGGGAGGTACCTAAAACAAACAGTAGAAACACTCTGGATACAGAAGTTGATACCAGTCCATTTACAGAAGAAAGGGTTCTGAAAGAACTCTTAAAACTGAAGGTGGACAAAGCAATGGGGCCTGATGGATTCATCCCAGAATTCTAAAACAACTAAGGGTAGAACTAGTGACACCACTGACTACCTCTTTAACAAATCATGGGAGGATGGGGTGGTACCCGAGACTGGAGAACGGCAGATGTGATTCTCCTTCACAACAGTGGGAGCAAGGCAGAAGCAGAAAACTACAGACCTGTTAGTTTAACCTCAGTGGTAGGAAAATGATGGAATCACTTGAAGGAAAGAATTGTTGAGTATCTAGAGGTCAGAGGGCTCAGGACCCAAGGCAGCATGGATTCACAGCGGAAAGGTCATGCCAGACAAATCTGATAGATTTCTTTGACTGGTTGACCAAAGTAGTAGATTAGGGAGGGGCTGTGGACATGGCCTACCTAGACTTTAGCAAGGCATTTGACACAGTCCACAAAAGATTAATATACAAGTTAGCCAGCCTGGGAGTGGGTCCCAAGATGACAGCCTGGGTAAGAATTGGCTGGAGAATAGGACACAGAGAGTAATAGTAAATAGGAGTCCACTCTGAAGAAAGGGGGTTACTAGTGGGGTACCGCAGGGGTTCAGTATTAGACGGTCCTCTTCAATGTCTTTATAGTACATTGCAGAGGGACTGGAAGGAAAAGTATGTCTCTTGCAGATGACACAAAGATCTGCAACAGAGTTGATACACAAGGTGGGGTGGAAAGGATGAGAAGGGACTTTTCAAGGTTAGAGGAATGGTCAAATGTATGGCAGCTTAGATTCAATGCTAAGAGGTGCAAGGTAATGCACCTGGGAAACAAAAACCCAGGGAAGAGTACACAGTGTGGGGGGAGATACTAACAACAACAAAATGGAAAGGGACCTGAAGGTAGTCATATCAGAAGACATAAAGGTGGGCAAGCAATGTGAGGAGGGCAGTGAGGAGGGCTGGGGGGATACTGGGATGCATAGGGAGAGGCATCACCAGTAGAAAACAAGAAGTATTATCCTCTGTACAGACAGTTGGTGAGACCCCATCTGGAGTACTGCATGCAGTTCTGAGACCCAATCTCCGCAAAGACATAGACAGGATGGAGGCTGTCCAGAGGAGGGCAACTAAAATGGTGCAGGGTCTGCACTGGAAGACATATGAAGAGAGACTTAAGGAGCTGAATATGTATAGCCTCGAGGAAAGGGGGGACATGATAGAAACTTTCAGTACCTCATGGGAATCAACAAAGTCCAAGAGGGTAGCATCTTTCAAAAAAAGAGTGTGCAACAACAAGGGCACAATTTGAAGATAGAAGGGGCGGCTCAGAGGTAATTTAAGGAAGTATTTTTTCACAGAGAGGGTTGTGGATGTATGGAACAGCCTTCCGAGGAGGTTGTGGAGTCAAAACAGCAGTGGAATTCAAGCATGCATGGGACAGTCATAAGGCAATTCTAGGGGGGGGGTAGGAAGAAGTAGGCTGCTGGTTAACTAGGATCTGCAGCTTATCCATTAGGTAGGGAAATGGGCAGACTGGGTGAGCCAAGCAGTCCTTATCTGCCGTCAAAATCTATGTTTCTATGTTTCTATATGGGAGGCAATAAGGGTGGAATTATGCTGGTGACAGAACAATGAATCAGGAGGGTGGGCAAACACAAACAATGGAGGAAACCACTTTGGTTTGCAAAAGAGGTGGGAAGAGCAGTCACGGATAAAAAGAAAATGTACAGGACCTGCAAATCTTCACAGGGATGGTGAAAAGGAAGCTTACAGGAGAAACTAAAGATGCAGGGAGGATAATCCGGAGGGCTAAGGTGGATACTGAGGAGAAAAAAGCAAGGGAGGCCAAAGGGGGGACAAGAAATGTTTCCGTTATATAAGTGAGAGAAGGAAAAGAGCAGGGGATTATGAGACTGCAGAGGAGGGGAGCTCTGATGGGGGATGAGGATAAGGCAAATCTACTGAACGATACTTTACTCAGTCTTCACAGTTGAGGAAGAAGGAAAGGGGTCAGAGTTAGAAAGCAGGAGAAGGAGGGCAGGAGATGGACACAAGTCCCTTTTTAGAGGGTAGGGTATTAGAGGAATTAGGAAAATTGTGGACGGTCAAGGCAATGGGCTCCACTGCAATCCACCCAGGGTGCTCAGGAGTTAAGAGAGAACTGCAGCACCACTCACCAAGTTATTTAATCTGTCCCTAGACAAGGCAAGTGTCCCGGGATTGGAAACAGGCTGATGTGGTGCCATTGCACAAAGGGTGAGGGAAGGAAGAGCCAGGCAACTACTGACCAGTCAACCATACCTCTGTAGTGGGTAGCTGATGGAGGCACTTATAAAGGAAAGAGTAGTACAATATCTGGGGACTCACAGAAGAAAATCAGCATGGGTCCACAGGTGGAAGGTCGTATAAGACCAACCTGGCTGAATTTTATGATGGGGTAACAGAGATATGTGCATTATCTGGATTTCATAAAGGCCTTCAACACTGTCCCTCATCGGAGACTAATAAACAAGTTAGGCAGCTTAGGGGTAGGGAGTAAACTAACAAACTGGGTGGAGAATTGGCTGGTAGGTAGAACTCAGATGGTGGTGAAGTGCACTCCAAGGAAGGGGGTGATGAGTGGGGTTCCCAGAGGTCAGTGCTGGGTCCCATACATTTAACATATATATTGGGAACATTTCAGAGGGCGGGAATGGGAAGTTGTATTTATTTGCAGATGATACAAAGACCTGTAGCAGGGTGGACACACTGAGGGTGGAAAAAATGAGGAAGGATCTATCCAGACTGGAGGAGTGGTCAGGAAGTGGCAACTGCAATTTGACACAAAAATGCAAAATTATGCACATAGGGCATAAGTATCCACAGGCAAAATAATGGCCGGGGAGGGAGGAAATCAAAGAAACAGAGCAAGAAAGGGACCTGGGGTCATCATTTCAGATAGCATGATGGTGGGTAACCAGTGCAACAAGGCGGTGGGAGAGCCAGCAGAATCCTCGCATGTATGGGAAGGGCATTACAAGTAGGAGGAGGAGGTGATCATGCCACTATACAAAACCTTGGTCAGACCATATCTGGAATAAAGGGTGCAGTTCTGGAGGCCACACTTACAGGGTGACAGGGACAGGGTGGAGAGGGTCCAGAAGGGCAACCAAGATGGTTCATGGACTGCACGGAAGTCTTAATGAAGAACGGTTGAGGAACTAAACTTGTACATGCTGGAGATGAGGAGAGAAAGGGGATATGGTGGAAACATTCAAATATCTGAAAGGAATAAACAAGGTGAGGGAAGGAAGCATATTCAGGAAGAGTGAAAACTAATCAACTGGGGCATGCACTCAAGCTAGTGGGGGACAGATTTAGGGAATATGAGGATAGTTCTTCACTGAGAGAGTGGTGGGTCCTTGGAATAGGCTGCCAGAATGGGTGGTTGAGTGGTGGGGTAGACTCGGTGAGCAAATTCAAGAGGGCTTGAGACAACTACATGGGATAAACAGAAGTAACAAGTCCAGGGAGTAAAGGGAGTAAGATATGCCAGAAAGGAAGTGGGTAATGGCCAGACTAGATGGGACAAGGGTCCTTTTCTACCGGCAAATGTCTATGTTTCTATGAAAGGTGATCTCATGCAGCGACTGTGAAATCACCTTCTGGGCCCGATTAATGCAATGACAGTGCTGCGACTTCCAGTGGTAAGTATAGGGTAAGGGGTGGGGTGGGGTGGTGGTGAGTCAGTTATTTAAACTATTTTGTGTATTTGTCTTTTTGGTTTTGAAGCACACATTCCAACTGCTACTACTACTACTGCTGCTACCTCTAGGACAAAATGAGTTTTACATGGAATGTAACAGTCAAACAAGATTACGTGTTTCTTTTTAACTACCAGTATTAAAGGTGCTCTTAGCAAGAGCATTTTAAATAGTTCTACTTCCAAACAAATTGGATCAAGATTATAAATCAGTTCACTAGAGCATTTCTATTTGGTGGAGATCTGGATCACCCTCTGGTTTGCCAGACTGGTTAACTTACAGTAATGGCAAGATGAGAGAAATGTTTAAAGCCATACAAAGTAAACTTGTTGTCCTCAGCCAATCAAATTCCTGTATCTGTATTACATTATATTTTGAGAACAATCTAGGGATTCCATTCATGATTTTTAGCTAAAGGTCTGCCAAATTCCAAGATAACAAGTTAATCATATCTCAAAATATAAGAATGCTCAGAACAAGGAAGAATTGAATTAATACTAACACTGTTAAGCCAAGGAGAAACTGGATGTTTCAGATATTAAACTTCATTACTGTATCCAAGTATTATAGAAACACCAGTTTTGCCTTATTGTGTTAATCAAAATACTCCAAAATTTATATTCTTTTCTTTTACATTTCTACCTCTTTTCCAGTCTTTTTATAGAAATTTCCCATGGTATTGTCTTGCATTTCATGAAGTTTAATTTAGGCTTTGATAGACTGTTGGTTTGTAATATATGGATAAGCCTCAATAATACTACACTAAGTTATACAGAAATTTCCAGTAAAACATCACTACTCTCAATAATACTATCCTGCAAAGGATAATACTATTGTTTTGCTGGTAATACTACAGTTCAAAGGTCAACTCCAACTATAGTATTATCAATGGATCCATATATTAAAAAAAAAATAACAGAAATGTAAGTGTTTTATAGTAGTCATACCATCTCGAGGTTTTAGGGACTTTAGGACCTCTCAAGCTTCGCTCAAGGTTTCATGTCCCTAAAATCTCTCGATGGTATTATTGCTTGTAATAAACACTTATCTATTATTCTGTTTATTTTCGCTTTAACTTTTTTTTCTGCAGCTTGACCTAAGTTTTTCATCTATATATACAAGTTAGGATTAGAATACACTGCATACCCAAAAGGGGCCATAACATCAGCTTTATCTATGATATTGTTTTAAGGCTTTGTCCAAGTTGTAGAGTTTAAGCTTATTTTATTAAGCTAAGCTGGTTAGCTGTGCTTGTAACTGTGTACACTGCTGCCCCAGTAGAACAATTTTGCAGTTTTAGCAACTGAGAGATTTGTATATTTTGCAAACTGATCTAGTCTAAAAATAGCACACTGCTAAGAAAGAGAGTGCAATGGGAGGGTTGGGATGTTAAAAGTAACCAAAATTAGCAAGAAGAGTGATTTAGTGAGAGCAGCTTCAACAGCACAAAGATGGACACCTATTGCCCTGCCTCCCTCACTGCCTGCCTGCATATCCTCTCCTGGCACTAGTTTAATAATAATCATTGATTAGTGTATATTAAAATGCTTTATTAAGCAAATGATACCCCTACACCCACCCACCCATCATACCCCCACTCAGGGTTTGTTACCTCTGTATATTTATAAGTGCTCCAAGCAGGGCAATACAAAATACCAATAAAAAATCACAAGCTGATCCTTTGAATGCAGGAGCTATTTGGTGAAAAACAACCTTAAGACCCCTTTAAGCCACTCCTGAGGTTGAGCAGATTGTAAGCAGTTATTGTTTTGTATTAGGCTGCTTTGGGGAGCGGGGGGGCACGATTCTGGTCCCTGACCCGATAGATCTGTAGTGGGTTCTCAATCGTCGGGCAGGACTACTTGCCGATACCCTCCGACTTCCTCCCATCACTACCCTGTCATATCCCTTCCTTGCACTCGAACAGATCTCCTTGCTGGTGTGCAATAGCACTAGCAGTATTCAACTCAGCCAGCAAAGCAATGGAATCGGACCTGGTAAGGTTGGTCCAGTTTGGAATGACTTGTAGGTAAAGGTTTCCCAAACTGCGATCACGCCCCAGCTCATCACTCAACTGGCAGCAGCAGAAGCTCCAGTGCAGATCAGCAGATGCCCAAATTGTGTAAAATGTGGATGGTAACTGGTCCAGAATTATATTCTTAATCTTTCCAGATTAAACCATACACAAAGAGCACAACACAAAACAGGGTACTGGTATTGTAACCCGCCATTCACGAGGAGGGATTTTTCGAAGGGGCCACAGATGGGTGTTGGGAGAGGAAAATGTTTGAGACTGACAAGTCCTGATAGTTTCTGCCAGTTTGCAGAACATTTTATTCAACCTATGGAATGTGTTCTTCTGCTGAGCCCGCATATTAAGAGACGCCTGCAGGAAGCCTAAACTATGGGACTGGCATGCAGGAGGCACTGGGCAAGGAGCAGTAAAATAACTGACTCATTCTTCTTAGGTAAAAAGAATAAATCACAATTTATTATTCTTTTGCAATTAAAGTAATGAAATATTCATAGTATAACGTAAATATTTAAACCTAGGGCTCATCCCTGTTAGAACACGACTGCCTCAAAATTTAGAAATAACAAGGACTCGCCCCACTATGGTTCACTATTGGAAGAAGCGGAAAGTTGAAAAACACGAGTTTGTTGAGGATGCACAGCACTTTGTAAGGCCATGGGAAAATTTTTCTAGAACTTGCTTTCATATCACTTTGTTGTGCTCAGTCTGCAGCTTTTTGTGTCAAGGGTGCAGAACAAAGTGAAATGAACATCTGCAGCAAAATCCACAGTTAAATCCTTTTCTCTAGTGGATTTCCTTTTTCAAAATGAGGGAAAAGGAATCGGGGGAGGAACTTAGCCAGTGGTGAAAAGGATTTAAATAGTTGTAAAAAATGTCTGCAGGCCATGGGAACTATAACAAAACACACAGTTGAGCCGATCACCGATGAGCAAGATACGCTTTGGATGCCTGTAAAATACATCCATGGGCAGAGTTATAACAGTTTGTTGTGTGAAGAAAAAACAAGATGATGGCTCACAAAAAGACAAACATTTTTTTTCCTCATGAAAAGGAATGGACCTCATAAGAATGAATCCTTTTCGAGAGATCAAATCCTTTGTCGAACTTTTACCTCTATCCTGAAAAATGAGCTTCCCATAGGAAATGATGGGAACTTAAAACTGAATAACTTTGCAACAGGTAAATATTATTGTACCAAACAAACACTGGCAGTTCTGTTACCCTAGTTCTTTCTACTATTAAAAAATCACACCAAAATTCTGCACTGTCTGGGTGCAAGGCGATAAGGAAAAGACTGCAAAAGTGGTGACTTTTAACTTTTGACACTATCCAGATCTCAGAATCCACTCATTATATATAAACCAGAACGAAATTTGCCATGTCAAGAGATTTGCCCCACAGGACAGTGCATACCAAATTTTGTGCAAATCTGATGAATGGTTGCAAAGTTATTAAAGTGCAAAATTTAAGGTTTAACATTAAACAGGCTACTCAACCCTAACTATAGGGCTACGACCGTGCCCTATAATGGATTATAATTATATAAAGAATAGATGAACATCATGCACTTGATTTTCTAAGCATCAGGAATGATGCAAGGGGCTTGTGTCACAATTTGCAGCAATTACAATTATATAATGCAGCCTGTGTCAATGATGAGAGGACTTGCGTCAAAATGCCTTGCATCAAAGTTAGGCAAAATTTGGTGTGCCATGCTGCAAAGGGCTTTGCATCCCAGAAATGATGCACCATTCCCTTCTGGGGATTTTAGAAGCTGCAGCACCTGCACACTGCGCCGATCATAGCATGAACCTGTTAGATCAAGGTGGCTGATCTAACTCTCACTGGAGAGCATATAAAATAGGCCCAAGCAGACCTACAGAACAGAGTCACTTGGGAAGTAGCAGTGTGGTAGCACAAGGGCCTATAAAGCAACAGTGATGATGTCTGGACTACTAGACTAATGGGCATCGTGCTTGAAATAGAAAGGTGATGGAGGTGTGCCAGGCAACAGGCTGGCAGGATTCAGGGAATGGCATGCCACAAGGACAACACAGACCCACCAGGAGATATGTGGCATGTATACCAGACAAGAATATCATACAGGACCTCTCTGAGGGAGTAGTACATAGACTGCTATGGCCCCAACAAGGCTGCCATCATGGAGTTGTGCCAGGAACTGAGAGAGGACCTGCAGAGTGCAACCTGAGGGCATGCAATACCTGTAGATGTGAAGGTGAGTGCAACTCTGCTTCCTGGCCACAGGGAGATTCCAGACCCCACTGGTGATACAGGGGCATCTCACAGTCTGCTGTATCAAGGTGCCTGAGGCAGTTTCTACAGGCACTGCTATGCAGGTCGCTGAGGTACATCAGTTTCCCACAGGATGTACAGCAGCAACAGCCTGTGAAGCAGGGATTCTACACCCTGGCATGCTTCCCACAAATGCTAGGTGTCATCAACTGCTCTACAGAGGAGGAGGAGGTGTGTATGACTCACAAGGGCTACCACTCCAGAAGAACATGCAGGTGATCTGGGCAGTCAGTGTCACATTTTGATGTGTTGCTCAGTACCCTGGATTCTGCCATGATGTTTACATCTCCCACCACAGTGGTGTGTATGAGGCATTCGAAGAAGGAGACATCGAAGGAGGATGGTTAGTAGGTAGGTATCTGGCAGGCACAAGTGCATATTGGTGCCTGGCGTGCACATATAGGGGAGTGGACACGCATGTGATGATCTGTCCAGAGAGGAGTGTACTGTGGTGACATGCTGGGGAACCCAATGGGCAGATGATGCAGTCACACAGTGTGGATGGTACACTGTGGTGACACCACACGCATGGTGGGTATGTGTGTGGGCATTAGGCATGGGGCCAGTTGTGGTGGCCACCATAAAGCTGGAAAGAGTTCAAAGGGTGGGCCATGGGACTGTGGCACCCTGGCAGTAGCTGTACTTGTGGGGTGCAGGCATGGTACATTGGTATTATGGAAGCACCAAAAGGTGGGTTGAAGGGCAGAGTACACTAAGGATTCAAGTAGTAACATCTGATTACCCTCCTCCACACAGCGGATATTCTAAGCTGCTGTAGCTAATAACCCTTCCTGACATCCACAGAGCGGGCAGAGGAGCATTACAATGAAACGCACTCCATGGCGTGGTGGGTGATAGAGAGGACCATTTGCCTTCTGAAGGTGTGCTTCAGATGCTTTGATTGATTGGGTGGGGCATTGCAGTACAGCCCAGGTATGGCCTGCAGGAACTTACTAGTATGCTACATACTACACAACATTGTCATAGTACAACATCTGCCACTACCAGATGTTGACACTGCAGAGGTGAAGAGGAAGGAGGAAGAGATGCTGGATGCAGGAATCAGCCAAGTGTCCACAAGGGCAGGAATGGCATTTGTAGGGCAGCATGCAAGATCAGACCTAATTCACAGCCATGTCACTCAGGCAGGACAGCTTTATCCCAAGGGTGACACCGGCAGCTGTACAGATCATCCTCACCATAGTGCTCACTCAGGTTCATGGCAAGTGAAACATAGAAACATAGACTTTAGCCGCCCGTGGCGTAGAGGGTTGAGGCGCTGGCGCCTTACCTAGACCCACACCGGCGACCAGGAGTTCGAGGACGGACTCGGGTCTCAGGGGTCGGCAGGGAAGGGCAGGATCGAGCGTCCGACGGACTGCTCTCCTGTTCTGGGGTGGGTTAGGAGCATCTTCGGGCTGCAGAGGCCCCTAGTGGAGACTTGGAGGCAATGTATGTAGCGACGTAACTAGATGGGGGACAAGAAAAGCGAGAAAATCCGCACCGAAGTTAACCGGATGACGTGATGCCGGTCCCGGCTTCTTGAATACTCCTGAGAGCCACAATTGCCTCAGCAGCTCCGAGGTCTGAGACAATAGTAGTGTGCTGGTTCTGCCCCCGCTGGTGCCTTTCCCCTCGGAGGGGGACCCATCAGTGCAAGGGTTACACGGACTTGCCGAGGAAGGCTGCAGATGTAGGGTAGGTGGCTAAGGGAGTTAGTGAGGGGCAGCCGGGCCCTAGGCGGCCTGAAGGAGAGGTAACTCTGGGGCACGTGAGAGGGAAAAGAGAAATGGAAAAAAAAAAAAAAAAGAAATATAGACTTGACGGCAGATAAGGACCGCTAGGCCCATCTAGTCTGCCCATTTCTACCTACAGGATGAGGCCGCAGATCCTAGTTAACCAACAGCCTATATCTTCTGCCCCCACAAGAATTGCCTTATGTCTGTCCCATGCATTCTTGAATTCTCCCACAGTTTTAGACCCAACTTCCTCAGGAAGGCTGTTCCATGCATCCACTACCCTCTCTGTGAAATAATACTTCCTCACATTGCCCTGAACTGCCCTCCTTCTATCTTTAAATTGTGTCCCTTGTTCTTGCAAGTCTCTTTTCTGGAAGATGCTACCTCTTGGACTTTGTTGATTCCTTGAGGTACTTGAAAGTTTCTATCATGTCCCCCTCTCCTTCTTTCCTCAAGGGTATACATATTAAGCTCCTTTAGTCTCTCCTCATATGGCTTATCTTGCAGACCCTGCACCATTTTAGTTGCCCTCCTCTGGACTGCCTCTATCCTGTCTATGTCCTCTGAGATGGGGTCTCCAGAACTGGACACAGTATTCCAGATGGGGTCTCACCAACTGTCTGTACAGAGGATAACAACTTCCTGTTTCTGCTGCTGATGTCTCTCCTATACATCCCAGTATATCCCGGCCCTCCCTACTGCCTTCTCACATTGCTTGCTAACCTGAAGGTCATCTGATATGATTACCCCAGGTCCCTTTCCTGTTTTGTTGTTGTTACCACCTCCCCACCCATTGTGTATTCTTCCCTGGTTCTTGTTTCCCAGGTGCATTATTTTGCACTTTTTGCATTGAATCCTAGCTGCCATACATCTGACCATTCCTCCAACCTTGCCAAGTCCTTTTCATCCTTTCCACGCCTCCTTGTGTATCAACCCTGAGCAGATCTTTGTGTCATCTGCAAAGGCATACTTTTCCTTCCAGTCCCTCTGCAATGTCACTGATGAAGACATTAAAAGGACTGGACCCAATACTGAACCTGCGGTACCCACTAGTAACCCGCCCTTTCATCAGAGTGGACTCATTTACAATTACCTTCTGTGTCCTGTTGTTCAGCCAATGTTTTGCAGGCTACCACCCTGGGACCCACTCCCAGGCTGGTTAATTTGACTAATAATCTTTTGTGCGGACTGTGTCAAATGCCTTGACAAGTCTAGGTATGCCATGTCTACAGCCCCTCCCTGGTCTACTACTTTGGTCACCCAGTCAAAGAAATCTATTAGATTCAGTCTGACATGACCTTCCGCTGTGAACCCATGCTGCCCTGGATCCTGTGCTCCACTGACCTCTAGGTACTCAACTATTCTTTCCTTCAGAAGTGACTCCATCACTTTCCCTACCACAGAGGTCAGACTGACAGGTCTGTAGTTTCCTGCCTCTGTCTTGGTCCCACTTTTGTGAAGAGATCACATCCACCTTCCTCCAGTCCTCGGGTACCACACCATCCTCCCATGATTTTATTAAAAAGAGTAGCCAGTGGTTTCACTAGTTCCTTCCTTAATTCTTTTTAGAATTCTGGGGTGCAGTGATGGTGTGGCGCCATGTGATGGCACCGAGGATATCTGTCTGCCTGGTGCATCCCAATGGAGATGGCAGCCCTGTTGCACATCTAGTGCCCATTGTCAGTAAGTGGCAGCTGGTGGGCACTGTACCCAGCAGGAAGGGGCACTAGGCATGTTGTCCTGACACAGGGATGAGGTGAGTGGGGATTGGTCTCTGTGGGCAATGGGGAGATGGCATGCATTACAGAGGTACCTGCAGTGCTTAGGGAAGGGGGTAGGGTGGTAGCCATGATCGTCACTGTAATAATTGTAGTAGGGCAATGTGGAAGATGGACACCATGCCTACAGAACTACGATGGGGTCTGGGATGTGAAGGGCATGAAGCAAATGATGGAGTCCCTCTGGCCAGGACCCTCATAGTGGTCTAAACCATGTGCAGCCTTCATCTGGCATAAGTATTGAGGCCCATAGGGGCAGCAGGGCTATGTGGGCCAGAGGGTGACATGTGGAGATGAATGCACCTGAGACTATGACTGCCATAGGGCAAGTGTAGGGTGACCTGTGACCACAAGGCTACAGGGTGGCCAACAGCTCAGGAATACTATGGGGTTCTGGTGTGTCTGGTGACAGTACAGTGGTGGCAGATTAGGTGTGCAGAATGTATGCTATGGAGGGTATGACTGGACAATGCAGCTGTGTCCTGGCATGCTATGGTGGGTAAGTGGCCTGAATGTGGTAGGAGCATGGGGTCCCAGTAAGTCTGGGCCAGTAAAGGAAACATGGTGGGAGCCCTGTCCCCAGCAACTGGTATGGTACACTGCAATAGGGTATGGTGATGGACAGAGGTTGAATGGGTGGGCCACTAATGGGGCCGTGAGGAAGGGTGGGCTATACCATGGGAGGCCTTCATGGGAAATGGTTCATAACTGGGGCACACACACACAAGGTGGCATAAGTGCTGTGGCCACCATATGCATGTATGTCTTGGAGGACAAGAGGTGCTGCAGGTGCTAGCAGCTATGCAGGGGGCCAACAGCACAGACTGCAGCAGACACAGCGGTGTCTGTGCTGATTTTGTCAATGGTATAGGTAATGTGATGCAGTTATGACAAAATGCACTTAAGTGTGATGACTTTGAGACTTGACGGCTGATTTTCAGGAAAAACAGATGCAGTATGCATCAGGAAAATGTCGCAGTTGTGTCCAACATGTCTACACAATTTGTGAATACAGAAGTGTGCGTGCATGCAACTAGCGGTTTTACAACGCCAATGCATGACATCAGCCTGCCATCTGCGGCCTACACAAGTGGCAAATCAGACTTGAAAGACACCACAGTGTGAAACTGGCACCATGGCACACCTGAGTAGATGGGCTCTTAACTTCAGCCCAGAGAAACTTTCTACCTAATTAGCTTGGTGCAGCAGTAGGAGGGTCCTGCTGCTCCTGGGGTGCAAGAGTACAGCCTAATGAAGTGCATCTGACAAACACCTTGCCAGCTGAAACACTGCTGGCAGGACATGGCAGGAGAAACCCGCTATTCTGCAGCAGCTGCGTGACATGGATAGAAGTGTGGATGTGGCCATGACGGGCCAGCTGCCAACAGCAGGTACATGGTACATGCCAAACACAACTCACATGACAATATCCATAACCATGCTTCAGTTTGGTGGTGCATATTAACATCTTGGGAAATGTATTTGTGTCTTCACAGGAATGCAAGACCAGGAGGGCACCACAGCTGCTAGGAGAGGGGACAGTGGGGCACGTGCCATTGCAGAACAGGTAACTTCTACAGGTCCCAGTGGGCAAGGTAAGTGTAATAAATATTGCAGGCTGTATTCGCAGGTGCAGGATGTCACTGGGGTCTGGGCTGCCACGTCATGCAGCCAGCAGGATTCTGGGGGGTCAGGACACCTCTTGTTCAGTGGTACACCAGGCAGTATCGCCATGGCAATGCCGTCAGTCATCCAGCCGCCACCACCACCACTACCAGTGACACATCCACATGTGTCACAAGGGCAATCCAACAGGGTTACCTTCATGTGCCACAGTGGCAAGGAATATAGAGGTGGCTTCCAGAATGGAGTAACACATTGTTGCGGATGTGGAGGTCTTGCATGGTAGGCAAGAGTCTAGTGTGCCACCGAACCTCAATGACAACTGTCCCCAGCAATCCTCCAGAAGTGACCCTGCAGGGGTACAGTGAAACATGCCCCAGTCAAACACACCTCCCGATCTCAGAGTGGGAAACAAGGGAACATCAGTACATACACACAACCAGGGGCCAGCAGAGTCATCATCACCAGCAGGGATGGAAGCAAAAGGGGTAATAAATGATCTGTGTAGTGGGCCATGAAAGTCATGTGTGTGTGTGTGTGGGTGGGAGGCAGTACACGTCATGGGATAGGTGTGTAGGTGTGGCGGTCAGTCACCTTGATGTACAACAGGCATTCACGGCTGTGTCTGCAATCAGTGCTCTAGGCTGTAGTGCATGCTGCAGTGTGTCAATAGGCTGCCAGCATCTTGCATGCTGGGGTGCTACAGGTTCGTCCATTGACCTTAGTTGGGGTTCAGGGGATCCTGTCAGTGTTTAGGACAGGAGTGATACATATTTATCCTGCAGCACCATGTCCTGTAGGGGTCCACTCGTGTGCCACTGGCAGTGTGCGGCATGTCCATGTGGGTGGTGTGATACTGTTAGGTAGCGCAACTGACCTTACTTGGCACTCAGCGCACTTGCGCAGCACTGGTGGTGGCGGAGTGGAAGCACTTGTGTGTCCCAGGCGGCTAAATAGCAGTAGGCTAATATGTGCCTTTGTGGGCGTAGAGAATGATGAGAGACACCACTTTCCATACTTTGCCCTACATGGGTACTGTAGATCCATGGCTGAAGCACTCTGGGGGAGTGGGAGGGTGGACTGAGGGCCATCATAGCCATCTGACAGGTGTCTGCAGTAGGAGGGCTTCCTGAGACCCTACTGGGAACATAATCTAGCTTGGGGTATTACATTGCACTGCCCATAGTGGGTCGGGGTTAGTGTGGCATCATGCAGCAACTCTCTAGCATGCCTGTGTGCTGGGGGTCTATACACTGTGGGTCAGCACTTGTGCAGCCTTGTGGGTCCACTGAGGACCAGAGGGTAGTCACACACAGGCTGTGGGGCACAAATGCTCATGTGTTGCACCATGCATGGCCGTGCCACATGAGTAACCTGTCACTTCAGCCACACGTTACCTGCATCTAGCACAGCATGCAGGGCAATGCAAGGCAGTGGTATGCCTGTGTATGTACCAGCCTCCTTTAGGGGTTGCAGACAGAGAACAGGCACACCGCCCATGCCTGCCATACTCATCACCACCAGAATTAACCTAGTGGTCCCTGCACACCGTGGATATGCTGGCAAGAGTGTATGGGCCACCATGAGGCACCAAAACTAGTTATGGTGTCCTGTATGGGGATAGGAACAGTGAAGGTGGAGTGTCGCAGTACCTAAGGGCTGAGTGTCCCCACTGTGCACATGGGGCACACAACCACAACATGGAGAGACACCATGGGGCATGCACAAGTGAACAGTTGCCTGCTGCCTGAAGGCTTGCATAGGACACTAGGAACAGGTAGCCTTGCTACCACAGGGCATTCAGTCACAACAGCAAGAACCCCTGTGGAGCCCCATCAATGTGGATGGTTATCCAGGTTTCAGTGCACTGCGGGGTCCTTGACACCTACACTGTGGCATGTCACCTTTGAGACAAATGCATGGATGGCCTGTCATGGTGGCCAGACATGATGCCACCCCACCCACAATCACTCAGGCCAGATAGCCTGTGGCATACAGCAGTGCCAAGACATCCAAAGGGAAGGGGCCTGATAGTGTTGGTTGTTTAGCTCACCATGGCTTCCTACCTGCACACTCCACACCACAACCCTGCAGCATCACACTTGGTAGCTAACACAAGCCACCCACAAGGCCGCCTTCCAGGATATGCACCTGCAGTCATGGTATGCCGGCGTGCCACAGTACTCCTGCAGCCACAGCCCACCCACACATCATAGTGGATCAGCCAGAGACACATCCATGGCATTGGGGGCTAGCCTCACTGCTTGATTTCCCAACATCTGTGAAGTGGCCACCCATGAGTACACCTGAGCTACAGGAATGTCGCTGCTGCAGTCCCTTGCAGATGGTAACTGTGACCTCTCTGCCCACCACAAGGTGAGCATGTGGAGGTGACATGGAGGCACCCTCCCATCGCATGCGCATCACGTGCTGTCTGTGCTGGGACAGTTGTATTAGTGAGATGTGGGTTGTAACTACACAGCAGCACCAACTGGTCTGCCAAAACTGTGCCCTTGAGCCATGTGCACAGCATCCTGCGGCCTGCACCATTACTGGTGCAGCACTGCAAAGCCACAACATGCCACTGTGTTGGTCCACACTGCCACCAGCCACTCTCTCCTTCGTCCACTGTGTGCCCAGCACACAGCTAATACTGGCCACCACCATGCTGGCTCCCCAGGCCTGCACCTTGTACTATTGTGGTGACAACATCCACATGCCTAATACACCGCTGAGCACATGCATTGCATGCCATGTTGTCATGCATCCACCAGTGTCCCATGACCCTCCCTTCCTGGTCTGCATGACGGCTACACTCCACATCACCCTGCAGGAACCTACACAACCTGGGTCCCTGTATGTCCCTCAGGAGTGTGTGAATATCCTGGTGCCAGTAGTGTTGCAGTGTGTCACAGTGTGCCACGATGGTACCACTGATGGTGCAGCATCAGACCTCACTGTTGGAGAGTGCATGCCACTCTGGGAAACTGTCCCTGCCCACCATCAGACATCAGTCAACAGTAGCACATATGGCCATGTCCAGGCAGGGCTGTAACATTGGTCTCTGTCTTCTGTCACAGGTGCTGGATAGCGTGGGAGACCAAATGGCTGCCAGGAAGAACTGCACATCTGGGCACTCATCTGTGCCATGAGACAGCAGAAGAGAAAGGGTGCTCACACTTACGAGGGCGCACCTGTTGTCGCTGGAGGGAGGCACAACGTCTGTCCTTATCATCAGATGAGGAAGAGGAGGTGCAGCTACAGGAGCAGTAGAGGAACCCCACCTTCAGCGCTGGAAGCTGCCCACAGCAGCAGGAGGTGGAGCCAGATGATGGTGTTGTGCCAGCTATAGATGACCATCAGGAAGGGGACTATGCCGTTAGATCCCTGCAGTCAGTGTCTGCCATGACACTATCAAGCACTGTGGATATGTCACAGAACAGTGACACTAGAGGAATCATCTCAGAGGAGCAGGACATTGCCATGCTTGTGCCCACCCCAGATGCTGCTGCAGAGGTCAGGGGTTGGAGCATATGTGCCCCAACGCATCTTGGACATGATGGTGGAGCAGCTTGGAGCAGTGATCAGGGATCTGAGTCACCTGCAGGGTTTGTTGCAGGTGTTGCTGCAAACTGTGAGGCAATGCTGCAGACTGTAGTGCACTGTGGACATGTCCTGCCCTGCCCTGTTCAATACATAGTAGCACCAGGTTTAATGTTTCCACATACTGTTCCTAGTATTGTTCTTGTTAGTTTGCTTCGATATATTTTTCCCAGTCATTTATGTTCCTTTATTGTTGTTCCCATTATTGTTAAGTAAACCATGTTATTTTTTGTCACTATTCCTGTTGTACATGGTTTCTTCTACCTGGGGACCCATATTGCACACCCACATTTCAGCTTCACAGTCACCCTGTCCATGTAGCATCCAGTACCCATGTAATGCCGCCATCAAACGCTGCTTCCACTATTGCACCTTTGCCCTGTACCTACAGTGCATACCACTGTGCCCCCGGCTGTAGCCATAGTAGGCAGGGTTACTTATCTAAACAATCTCAACAAATAAACAGGGATCAACTCCAATATATTCCAAACCTTCAGTCTTCATTAAGTTTCTCCACACACGGGCGATAATTTGTAGCCCAGCCACTTCCACAAGCCCACAGTGTTATGCTCACTGCTTTCAAATCATGTGCTTTCTCAAGTTTTATAGTTCCTGAACATGGACCCTCTAATTGTATTCAAATCCTCCTGTACTGCTTGACGACTCTCTGGAGGGCTCTCTCAGAGTCAGGAGGTTACAGTACAGTCCGCACCCTGTATTGAGACAGTGGAATTAAAAGAGCTGAGAAGGTGAGATAAAAATGAATGAACGTGATGAATTACTTATTAAAAGGGAAAAGTTAGAGAGCCATATACCTGATTAAAAACTTAAAGAGACAGCATGTGATGCCATAAGAGGGATTTGAGGACAAATTAGAGGATTCATGTTCAGGATCGATAAAACTTGAGAAAGCATATGGTTTGGAAAGCAGTGAGCACAACACTGTGGGTTTGAGGAAGTGGCTGAGCCAATGGAAACGTTGCCCCCTGTGTGTGTTTGGAGAAAGATAATAAAGACTGAAGATTTGGAATATATTGGAGTTGATCCCTGCTTATTTGTTGGATTTGTTTGGATAGTTAGTGTGGATGATCCAAGACAAAGACATGTTTTCTCTTGTTTAGAGAAAGGACAACCTGAACCCCTATTGTAAAAAAAAAAGTACCTATCTACTCAAGCAGCATATGCCACACCCTTTGTGGGGAGGGTTGTGCATCATGTGGAGCCATGCCCACCCTGTATTTCATAGTCAGTATCCACAGTATCTGAACCCCTGTCCATGTGACATGCCTGTGGCTACCTGTGTAACACTCTGGGCATACCTCACACAGCTGCTGCCTCAGTCAACCACGTTGATGTTCTCCTGCTATGGCCCTTACAGTGTCGCACTACATCTGCCCCTCTCATTGACACTGCACTGGTATGAAGCTGCAGCATGCTATACTGCGCATCACAAGGGACAGTGTGGTACCCTCTCCTCAACACCATTGCCATACTAGGTACATGTCTGCTGTGCTCCTACAGTTCCCGAGGGTGACAACTCCCAACTGCAATGTTACACAACTGCGTTGAGCTGGCACAGTGGAATGGTTACTCTACACCATCTTCATGCAACTACCATGGGTCACAGGCCACTTGTGAGTTGGAAAGGAGTTTCTGTAGTCTTTGTACAGTGCACTGGCAACAGAGTACCTGCCACAGCATGTATCCCCAGTTGTGTTCTCGTGCACTCCACAATGCATGTCTCTGATTGTTACTCCTGTGTGACATAGGAAGAGTGTGACACATGACAGGAATCAGCATTCTTTTTGTGCGACATACAGCTGTTGACACAGGATAACTGCTTTCAGGGCCATAAGCGATGTGTATTGCTGTTATGTGTCCAGTTATCACATACTGTATTTGCATTCCCAGCCCCACATACCCCCACCAGCCACTTTTAACTTCAACTGTCAACCCACCCCACCATTGTTGCATTGTGTAAGGCTCACTGACTCTGCTGTACACATGTCACCCTCACTGTGCTGATGATGCTGGGAGGCAGCTGCAATGATTCACTGAGTGCCACATCTCCTGACAGCCCCTGTGCAACACCCATGCTGTTTATGCTGCTGTGACCTTCACATGCCTTCACTGCCTTTCTTGGGATGAGGCATGGTTTTCATCTGGCAACCTGAATCCAGCGGTGCTTGTGCATGAGCTGGCCTGTGTGCTGAGTTCCCTCCTGCTACCACTTCAAGTGGCACTACTTGTTGAAGCAGTGGTCGGTCCTGCATGGCCATATGTTTCACTTTACAGCCCTGTTTTCTGGGTGCACCTCTGTCTCTGTTCCTAGGGTGGCCTCAGTGACTGCTGCCACTGCTGCCTGTATAGTCTGTGACTGGCGTTCTCCAGTCAGTCTCCTGTTCTGCATGTGGCCAGTGTGACTTTGACAACTGCTGCTACAGATGTGCTGCCATCAGGGGTGACTACTTTACCTGCTACCATTGCCACTTTGTTGCTGCTTTGGTGGATATATGGACCCTTTACTGACACCTGCTGTGCATGGCCCACTTCCTCTGCAGCAACGTGTGGTCCATGGGGCAATCCACTCCACTGCCCTCCATTGCACCTGGTGGCTGTGTAACACTGCAGGTACACATCTGTAGTACACACAGTCTGCCCATGCTCCTGTGTGGCATGTTGCATAAGCTGCACACTGCTCTGCTGCAGTGTTCAGTGAGTGTGGATCAGCAAGGTGTTTGTGGCAGTGTGCTGGCTGGAGGTCACTCTATGCTGCATGGTAGGTGCTGCACTACTGACCTTGATCTCATGGTCGCTATGTGTGTGTGGTGGTCTGGCCAGGTACCACTACTGTGCTGCCTATCCCATGATGCAGCAGCTATTTCCTGCAGTGTAGCAGTGAGGGCAACATTCTGCTCTTACTGCAGTGCTACTGCCCTCTCCATGACAGCTGTTAGGTGCTCAGTTGCTTCCATTTGGTGCAGTGCACACATATGTAGCCATGCAGGACTTCCAGAATGTCAACATTTAATGCTGTGTTGCCATGCGCGTTACTCTGCATGGGGCCAGCTAGCCTAACAGGAGGTCCTACATGCACCTATGATGACATTGCATGGCGGTTCTTAGTGCTGTAAGTTCTTGGGTCTGTGCCTCATGTCTGTTCACCACAATTTGGCAGTATCTGTCAAATCCACCTGTGGCAGGGGCCCACTGGGGATATTCCTGGCAGCTCTCTAATGTAGCATCTACATCAAGCCTGTAAGAGATCTACAGTTAGGAACAGGAAGGGATGTGGAGAGCAAGGTAAGGAGCCTTCCGGTACCATGGCTCGAAAGGATGGAAGGAGGATCCTAAAGATCACTGGGGAAGCAAGGAGAGAGGAGAGTTGGATGTCATTGTCCATTTGGGGACAAATGAACTGGCAAGGAAGAGACAGAAACAGTTCAGGAGGAGTTCAGGAAACAGGGTCTTAGGCAATTAGCACAATCTGTTACCCTCTCAGAGGTACTACCTGTATATGATGGTGGGGGGCAGGATTCTCGCACCAGGAACTTCAGTGCATGTTTGAGGACATGCTGCAGGGAAAGGGATTCAGATTCACTGGGGACTGGGGCTGCACCTGGAGGGATAGAGGCCTGTACAGGGCAACAGACTGCATTCATCCAGGAGAGGAACTATGATCCTCAGTGAACAGTTTAAATGCTACATGGGTGAGTATTTAGACTAGCCATGGAGGAGGTGGAAAGAGACAGGAAGACATAACTTCTCCCCCTCCCTCCACACACACACGCTACAAGGTCAGCAGTGGAATCCATAGGCAGAGAAATTCCAAAAGGAACAAATAAAAATAGGAGTTCAGGAGGGAGAGGGAAGGGAAGAGGTAAGAAAATGGTGGAAGAAATAAGGGAGGGCAAAATGGCAAATTGAGGGAGGTGGCAGTACAATCCAGAGTGCCATGTGTTCAAATGCTTGAAGTCTGGGCAACAAGATTGCAGACCTAGAGACCACCATGGCAATAGCAGACCTGGACATAGTCACAATTATAGAGTCCAGTTGCAATGGAAACCAAGACTGGGATGTAGCCATACAGGTTATGCTCTATCCAGAAGGGACAGGATAGGAAAAAGGGGTAGGGGAGTGGCTCTTTATGTGAGGGAAAACATAAAAACTATGGAAATTCAGGAGGAACAGGAAGAAGCAGAGGTACTGTGGGTCACCTTGGATACATGGAAGGGGCTGCTATTCCCACAGGGATGATCTACAGACTTCCACCACGGGGTGGGTGGGGTTAAATAAGGATATGATGGAAGAAATCCAGAGGTTGACAAACAAGGAGGAGGTATTGCTGGTGAGGGACTTCAGTCTACCTGATGTGGATTGGAGCCTGTCAGCTGCAGCAACAGTTAAAAGTAAGGGCATCCTAGACTCCCTGCAGGGGTGTCCTCAGGCAGCCTAGTTAAGCAACCCACTTGTGGGGGTGATACTGGACCTGGTACTGTCAAATGGGGACAGTGTCGCTGATGTCAAGTGCATAGCCACCTGGGGACCAGTGATCATCATACAGTGTGATTCAATATAAGAACTGGACAAGAATCAAACCACTCTAAGACGGTCCTGAATTCAGGAGGGCCAATTTCAAGAAAATGGGAGAATGCCTCAGGCAAGCCCTAGCTGGGATAAGGAAACCGGTGGATTGGAGAAACACTGGACAAAATTAAAGGAGGGCATTGAGAAGGCAACAAACCTCTGTGTCAGGCAGGTTGGAAAGGGCAAGAGAAAAAGAGACCACTATGGTTCTCTAAGGAAGCAGCAGAGAAAGTAAAGGAAAGAAGGTGGCATTTAGAAGGTACAAGTCGACACAGAAGGAAGAGGATAGGGAGGTTATCAGGAAAAACAAAGAGAGGGAGGGAAAGCAGGAGTGCAAAGGAACAAATGGTTGAGGATATTGCCAAATCAGTGAGAAAGGGAGATAAAACATTCTTTAGGTATATAAGTGAATAGAAGAAGAACAAGGGAGGACAGTAAGGCTAAAAGGAGAAGAAGAGAGTTGTGTGGAAGAGGACCAGAAACAGCAGACATATTGAACAAGTACTTTTGTTCAGTGTTTACGAAGAAAGGAGTAGGTGACGGCCACAGGCAGCGGAAAAGGACATTAAAGGAAGGGAGGTGGACACTAGTCCTTTTATGGAGGAAAGAGTCCTAAAGGAACAAGCAAAACTAAAAGTGGACAAGGGAATGGGGCCAGACAGGGTACACCTAGGATACTGAGAGAAATTAAGGAGGAGCTGGCTGCACCTCTGATGGCCCTGTTCAACCTATTACTAGTTATGGGGGCAGTTCTGGGGACTGGAGGAGGCAGATATGGTCCCACTTCACAAAAGTGGTTATAGGAGGAGGCAGGAAACTACAGACTTGCTCAGCTTGACTTCGGTGCTGTGCAAAGTAATGGAAACACTTGAAGGATAGGATTGGGGAATACCTGTAACCAGAGGATTACAGGATATTAGACAGCATGGGTTCACAGGGGAGATCTTGCCAAACAAACCTGATCAAGTTCTTTAACTGGGTGAGCAGGGAAGTGGATTAGGCAGGGCGGTGAATGTGGCCTACCTGGATTTCAGTAAGGCCTTTGACACCGTTCCACACAGAAGCCTGGTAAACAAGCTAGCAGCCTGGGAGTGGGTTCAAAGTAGTAACATGGATACAAAGTTGGTTAACAAACAGGAGTCAGAGGGTGGTGGTAAATGGGATTCACTCTGAAGAAGGCACAGTAACCGGCAGGGGTGCCACAGTTGTCAGTACTGGGCCCAATCCTCTTCAATGTCTTTATTAGTGACATTGTAGGAGGGCTGAAAGGGAAAGTATGCCTGTTCACGGATGACACAAAAATGTGCAACAGAGTGGACACACCGTGTGTGTGGAAAAAATGAGGGACGAACTGAAAAAGCTGGAAGATTGGTCAAGGGTTTGGCAACTGGGCTTCAATGCCAAAAGTGCAAAATTCTGCACATGGGGCACAGAAACCTAAGGAAATGTACCAATTGGGTGGGGAGGCATTGGCAACCACAAAACAGGAAAGGGATCTGGGGTCATCATATCTGAAGACCTGAAGGTAGCGCAGCAGTGTGATAAGGCAGTGGGAAAAGCTAGCAAAATTCTTGGGTGCATAGGGGGGTATCACTATCAGAAAGATGGAGGTAGTGTTACCCCTGTATGAATCAATGCGGAAGCCCCACCTTGAGTACTGTGTCCAGTACTAAGGCCCTATCTACAGAAAGGCATAGATCGAATGGAGTCAGTACAGAATAGGGCAATCAAAATGGTGCATGGCCTACATCAAAAGCCTTATGAGGAAAGACTCTAGGAATTAAATATGTACTCTCTAAAAGAAAAGGAGGGAAAGCTGGGAATATGATAGAAACATTCAAATATCTCAAAGGTATTATGAGATACAGGAGGGTAGCATTTACGTTGAAAGAGATGCTTGACTACAAGGGGTCATGACATGAAGCTTGGGGAGGAGACTCAGAGGGATGTGAGAAAATATTTCTTCATGGAAAGGGTGGTGAATGCCTGGAGCAGCCTCCCAGTGGAGGTGGTGGGTACTAAATGGTAGCAGGATTCATGCATGCATGGGATAGACACAGAGGATCATAATAATAGGGCTGGGGGGTGGTAAGGCCAGAGACTGAGTGGGATCTGAGGTAGTACAGTAGGTAGGGAATTTAGGGCAGACTAGGTGAGCCAAAAGGTCCTCATCTGCCGACAGCTTCTATGTTTCTATGTTTATATAAGTCCTCCGCATTTAGTGGGCTACGTTCCTGGGCAATATTGTCTGCATAGTTCTGCAGCAGGTTGGTATCTGAGCTGAGTCACCCTCAGCTGCCTGTGCTGCAGTGCCCATATGGCCGGGCCCTCTATTTCATACTAGCATTCCCACTGTAACATGTATTGCCCCTCCTGCACATCCTCCACCTGCAAGCACCGGGTACTGCCTGTGCTGCTGGTGTCTATATTCAGTGGGCTGTGCTGTACACGCTGCAGAGCAGCTACTGTTCCACTGGTGCCTGGGAGGGTGTATCATGCTGTTCCTCAGTGGTATCTGTGGGAGAGAACTGCATTAGTTACCACATCATACCTCCTATTACCATGTTTCTGTGTGTTGTGAGCAGCTCTTCTGGCTGCCATGGTGCTGTCACTGCCCTACAGCATCTTGGCCCTGTCCCACACTGCAGAGGTAGGCTGCAGCCACAGTGTGTAACCTGTCCTATTTATTCAGTATGCTCCTTTCGATGCATACCAGCTATACAGAAATGCATCTTGCTGCAGCTGTGACTCACAAGTGTTTTGCCCATGGCATGCATGTGGTGCCCCACCCTGAAATACTGTAGGTTGAAAATGGAACATTCCCAGTGGGTCAGCATCCTACACTGAGGTGGTATGTACAGCCCATACCATGCTGACTTTTTGTCACTGTGTTGGATGGACTACACTGTCACCCTACCTACCACTCTCCCTAGCTACAGTCCAGTGTGTCATTGGGCAATATGGCCTGCCACTTCAGGCGTGCTGCTCTTGCCTTGCACGCTACATATGTTTGTAGACCAAGCAGCTTATCTTGAAGGTACACTGGCAGACACTGATGAACAGCAGCACAACCAGTGTATCAGATAAGGGAAACACAGCGGCCCCTGCACAATTTAGTGTCCCACCCACCCAACCCCACATCAATCCTGGGAAGTCACCACCAGCTGTACAATAGACAGACCCCTCCCCATCACCACACAACATATAGTGTGCCATGCATGTCCACATTCAACATGTCCTGTGCATCCACCTTGTCCAGGCCTATGTGGCACGCCCCACAACGTCTGACACACTTACAAACCACACAGATGTCAAACTTTCTTACAACCAAACTTTCTGTCCTGACGCATGTACCTGAGGCTTTCCCAGTACCCCTCATCCATGGTCACAGAACCATGTGACATGCATGACCCTCACAGAATGTCCCCAGCTTTCAATCTCTCACTGTCCACCCATATGCCTGCATTGCAGTTCCACCCATATCTGACCTCCACTGGGCAGCCTGTGCTCCATAGCATACTACATTGCCACATGCCACAATCACTACAACATGATACACTGTTTCTCCTCTTTAGCCCCTACTGCACATAGTCACAGAGGTACTGACACAGTGCAAGCCTTCTCCTCTGCAATATACAGTGTCAAGCACTATGGGATGGCTGCCACCAATTTGCCACGCCTTGGTAGGAGTTACCTTGCTGAGATGCAGGACAATGCCTGTTCCACATGCAGCACTATGCCCCATGCATGTAGTCCTTGACAAAAGTCTAGCCCCACTGTGCAGCCACACCTGTTATGCCTCATGAAACAGTACCATGTGGAACTGCTATTTCTGTCCTCTACAGACACACACCAGTGTACCCATGCACGTACTCTCATCACTGCTACTGCTGTGCCCTCCAATCCTCCCAAGATCTTCTGCTGATGTGCCTTCTTACATACCTGCTGAGCTCTGCAGCCAGAAGACATCCAGGTTGGTGTCACCCTCAATGGTGTGACTACTAAGATGGGTCACCACCCACCTCCGGACTGCTTGGGGTATGTCCTGGCAGGGACCACCACCAGAGGACATGGCACACTGCCTGTTGTGGGCCAGTTTCTCCTTTGACCACTTCCTGATGTCATGATATTTGTTCTGTAACTCCTAGATGGAGCACCTCACTGGGACCACAGCATAAACCCTCATTGCTACTTCATCCCATGTTCTTTTTTCCAGTTCTGCATCTCTTTGTCCCCACCTCTGGACAGCAGCAGGTCCACTTGGGTGCTCACCTTGTCTATTAGTGTGTCAGTGTACTCTGCAGTGAAGTTTTTCTTTGCCTCTGTCTGCCTGCCATCTCCTGTAGCCTATGCATTCCCTGCTCTCCTCCACCATCACCTGCACCACCGTCTCTTGATGCAACTTGCATCATTCCCACCTGATGCGGGTGCAACTTGTGTCATTTCTAGAAAGATTTACGCAAGTTGCGTAATCTTCCAGAATTGGGCTCAAGGTCTTAGATGCAACTACATTTGATGCAAGTTGCCTGCTGATGCAACTTGCAATGCTCTGATCCACCTTTGAAAATCAAGCCCCATATTAATATACTTCAGCTGAAGTTTGAATTCGGCATTACATGATAAACATACATTCCATGTAGCCATTGATGCAAGGCAATGCATGAAATTAAGGATTGCTGTATGTAACACTATGACAATGTGACACTATTAGTGTCAGCAACTCAGCAGCAACACACTTGTCTCTGAGGCCAGGAGATCAGAAGGCTGTGGGTTCTATCCCCACACCAGACACTTCGGTTAAATCCCAATACTGACACTGTAGTGCAGCATGAGGGGTGCTGCACTCCTGAGGTGCCGCCTTTCAGATGAGACATTAGACCGAGGTCCCATCTGCCTGTTCTGGTGGTAGTTCAGGTGGATGTTAAAGATCCCATGACACTTCTCAAAAAGAGTAGGGAATTTATTAAAGGAAAATCAAACAATACAATACAATACAATACAAATCAAAGGTATCCATTCAGGTCCATAAGAAATAAATCAGGTTAATCATAGGGTTACAGAAAATGAACAAAACATCCAATACAAAAAATAAAGAAAACAACAGAAGTCACTTCATTCTGGAATCAGCAGTACTAACCTTCTGGATTTAACAATTACCATACAAACCAAGTAGGGGTATTTATAGAAGGAAAAATCAAACATTTCAAATACAAAAATAAACAAAGGATATCCCATTTGATGCATGAGAAAAGAAAACCATAAAGTCATATTTGTGTAAAACACAGAAGAAGGAAACAAAAGGAGGGAAAAGGGAAGAAAAAGAGGAGAAACTGCAATAAAAACAGTAATATGGTATCATAGTTAATTCACCATCATTAGGCATAATGAAAAACAGTAACATATTTTAAAGGACATTCAGAAAAGTACCTCTAAAGTATTCAGGTTTGACAAGAACAGAAAGCAACATCCGTTTTAAGTGATTGGTACATCCAAATCAGTAATCCTTGGCATGTTTCTCCAATGAGCCTGTAAAACATTACGTGGGGACACTCTAGCTTCTTTCACATACATATCATTAATGTCATGTCTAATTTTGGCTATAAGTTCAGTGTGAGAAATAGTCTTTTGCTGAAGTGTAAACAGCAATCTAGCATTCCAGAGAAACCATTTCATGGCTATCAAACAACACACAATGTACTATTATTCCACCGTAATTCTTCTCCGGTATAATGCCCGTCACGTAGAGCCTCATGTATGCTGGCAGACCAGGTGGTGTTCCATTCAGCGCCAATAAGGCCCAGAATCCCTGAATGTAGGAGCAAGTAAAACAAATGTTGCAGTGTTTCCTCTTGCTGAAACACTGTAATCTACTGCAATGTCTACTGCAGTAGCGCTGTACTCTGGTTCAACTTAACATTTATCTTTCCATGAAATTCAACCAATGAAGATCCCACATTTTATCTGGGATCCTGCTTTCTTCACTAGGAGAAGTAATGAAGAAGTATAAATCAAAGGGCACTTTGGAAATGTAACCGGTTCTTTAAAAACTGCCCTGTACCCATTTGTAACGTTCTTTCTATGTTTAGTGAGCACCATAGAGCTCATTATTTTCCATTGCTTAAGCTTCTGGAAAGTGTCTCTCATATAATCAGGATTCTCTGAAGACTTTCTGATAGTAGCAATCCTCTCCGCTCCCACTGTCACAACCACGATGAGCAACAGCCATATGTCAGAGAAACCCAGTGTTGACCTCCAAAGGCTAAAAGTGGTTTAATGCTGGTGTATATAAAAAAAAGAAAAAAACTATGGGTTTATCATCCCAAGTACACCTTTGTGAGATAGGAAGGTATGTAATATTTCTCTTAATGGGGTTTAAATGGCTCCCCAAACTGCCTGGAAAAATACTCAAAATCCATGTTTCTAATGATTTTAGTGGTGGGTACATCTGACCAATATAAAAAAGCAGAAAAAAGAAATGTTTTAATGAGGTAAATTTTTTTTTCTTCCCATACTTCCATTTATTCCACCCTACCACCATGTAAGTCCTTGCTGCAGTTTACCCTCCCAGTTCAACATTGCATCATTCTCTGAGCCATATAAGATACCTAAAATAAGTATTGGATTCCTGTCCAGGAGGGGAACCAGGATCCTAGGTGAGAGGTTTAAATGCTTCATTGGCAAGTATTTAAACTAGCCAAGGGGAGGTACTGAAAAGGAGCAGGGAAATCCCAGCCTCCCCACCACAAAACACGGTAATTAGTGAGATAAACACCAAGATAGAGAAGCTATTAGGGAGCAGGACAGAGGTAAATGTAAAAAAAAGGCAAAGGCAGTAAGGACAGGAATGGAGCTAAAAGGGTAAGGGCCATCAAAAGTGGAGCGTGATGAGTACCAATGCCCGTAGTCTGTGTAACAAGCTCCCTGAACTAGTGGTCTTGATGGAAGAGGGTTGCCTGGATATTGTGGCAGTCACAGAAACATGGTGCACAGAGAACCATGACTGGGATGTCAACATACCAGGATACACAATCTACAGGAGGGACAGGGAGAGTAAAAGAGGAGGAGGAGGAGTAGCTCTCTATGTAAAAGAAGGGATCAAAGCAACAGAACTAAAGAGTAAACAGGTAGCAGATGAGACACACTGGGTCACCCTGGAGGCAGGAAATGGCACCACAATCCGCATGGGGTTGTATACAGACCCCATCTCAGGGGGGAGGGAATGGACAAGGAAATGATAGAAGGCTTCCTTAGAATGGCAGAAAAAGGGAGATATTGTTGATGGGGACCTGAATATGCCTGTTGTTAACTGGAGCACCTTGCTGCAGCCACATCCAAGAGCAGGGTCATTCTTGATGCCCTACAGGAGGCATGCCTCAGGCAGCTAGTATTGGAAACCACTCGGGAGAGTGCAATCTAGACCTGGTACTCTCAAATGGGGACGGAGAAAGAATCTCAGATTTAGAAGTGGGTAGCCATCTGGGAACAAGCGACCACCAAACAGTGTAGTTCACGATAAACACAGCCATACAATCAAGCCATACAAAAGCAAGAGTATTGGACTTTAGGAGGGCTGACTTTGGGAAAATGAGAGAGTGCCTCAGAAAGTACTAGCAAACAGGCAAGAAGAAGGTGGAGGAACAATGGGGAGTGATCAAAACAGCCATCACAGAGGCAACAAGCCTTTGTGTAAAGCAAATCAACAAAACACAATGAAGGAAAAACGCTATGGTTCTCAAAGAGGTGGCGAGAAGGTTAAGGAGAAAAGGATAGCATTCAGGAAATACAAGGAAACACAGAAGGAACAGGACAGAGACATTTATCAGTTAAAGCAGAAAGAGGCTGGGAAGGTAGTCAGATAGCAAAGGCCCAAACCGAGGGAAGGATAGCCTACTCTGTTAAGAAGGGGATAAGACCTTTATAGGTACATTAGGGAGCCAAGAAAACCAAAGGAGGGATACTGAGGCTTAATAAAGGGACGGAATGTAGGTAGAGGTGACAGTGAAAAGCAGGGATACTGAATGAATATTTCTGCTCAGTATTCACAAAGGAAGAGGAGGGAGGTACCTAAACCAAACATAGAGAAACACTCTGAAGATGGGGTCGATACCAGTCCATTTACAGAAGAAAGGGTTCTGAAAGAACTAATAAAATTGAAGGTGGACAGAGCAATGGGGCCTAATGGGATTCACCCAAGAATTCTAAAAGAACTAAGGGTAGAACTAATGACACCGCTGGACTACTCTCTTTAACAAATCATGGGAGGATGGGGTGGTACCTGAGGACTGGAGGAGGGCAGATGTGATTCCTCTTCACAAAAGTGGGAGCAGGACAGAGGCAGAAAACTATAGACCAGTTAGTTTGACCTCAGTGGTAGGGAAATGATGGAATCACTTCTGAAGGAAAGAATTGTTGAGTACCTAGAGGCCAGTGGGGCACAGGACCCAAGGCAGCATGGATTCACGATGGGAAGGTCGTGTCAGATGAATCTAATAGATTTCTTTGACTGGTTGACCAAAGTAATAGACCGAGGGGCTGTGGACATGGCTTACCTAGATTTTAGCAAGGCATTTGATACAGTCCCACACAAAGATTAATACACAAGTTAGCCAGCCTTGAGTGGGTCCCAAGGTGGTAGCCTGGATAAAAAATTGACTAGACAACAGGACACAATGGGTAGTAGTAAATGGAGTCCACAGTGAAGAAAGGAGAGTTACTAGTGGTGTACCACAGGGTTCAGTACTGGGATCGGTCCTTTTAATGTCTTTATAAGTGACATTGCAGAGGAACTGAAGGAAAAGTATGTCTCTTTGCAGACGACACAAAGATCTGCAACAGGACTGATACACCAGATGGAGTGGAAAGGATGAGAAGGGACTTGGCAAGGTTAGAGGAATGGTCAAATGTATGGCAGCTCAGATTCAATGCAAAGAAGTGGAAGGTAATGCACCTGGGAAACAAAACCCAGGGAAGAGTACACAGTGGAGCTGAGATACTGACAACAGTAAAATGGAAAGGGACCTGGGAGTAATTATATCAGATGACCTAAAGGTGGGCAAGCAATGTGAGAAGGCAGTAAGGAAGGCTGGAGGATACTGGGATGCATAGGGAGAGGCATCAATAGTAGAAAACAAGAAGTTCTTATCCTCTGTATGGACAGTTGGTGAGACCCCATCTGGAGTACTGTGTGTAGTTCTGGAGACCCCATCTCCACAAAGACATAGACAGAGTGGAGGCTGTCCAGAGGGTAATCAAAATGGTGCAGGGTCTGCACCAGAAGACATACGAAGAAAGACTAAAGGAGCTTAATATGTATACCCTTGAGGAAAGGCGGAGAGAGGGGACATGATAGAAACTTTCAAGTAACTCAAGGGAATCAACAAAGTCCAAGAGGGTGGCATCTTTCAGAAAAAGAGATGTGCAAGAACAAGGGGGCACAATTTGAAGATAGAGGGGAGAACGGCTCAGAGGTATTGTGAAGAAGTATTTTTCACAGAGAGGGCTGTGGCTGCATGGAACAGCCTCCTGAGGAGGTCGTGGAGTCAAGAACAGTGGGGAAATCAAGAATGCATAGGACAGACATAAAGCAGTCCTAGTGGTGGGTAGGAGGAAGTAAGCTGTTGGTTAACTAGGATCTGCAGCTTATCTGTTAGGTAGGAAAATGGGCAGACTAGGTGGGCCAAGCGGTCCTTATCTGCCATCAAATTCTATGTTCCTATGGATCTAATGTTACCCATATCCCACCAAGAAATTGTGGTCCTTGATCACTATTGGTCAGACATTTAGCCACACATTTATCAATATTTAGATATACTCTGGCAGAGTTTCCATACTGATGGCAGGTCTGAATAGCTGCTGATGCAGAGTGTACATCTAGAACTAGAATGCACAAGTCATCTGCATGCGCAATAGCTGCTACTGGGAGTCTTATCTGGCAGAATAATATGGTGTAGTAAAACTGAATTATTCAAGGTTTTAAGGAGGGATCAATGCAAAAGTGAAGAGGAGTGGACTTAGGGGCAACCTTTTGTCCGCAGCTCTACCTGCTATAGCCATAGCCCTTCCAGCCATGCACCATCGGTATCACTATTGCTGTCTTGTATAAGCACTGTATCCATGCTATGAATTCCTTAGGAATGCCATAGTGCTCTAGCACGCCCATAAAATATCATGGCTAACAGAGTCGAATGCCTTTTCTGGTCTAATGAAATAACTACTCCAGACGCCCCACTCGTCCGTACTCAAACAATTCTCTCACTAAAATCAAATGGTCCGTGATGCTTCTGCCTGGTACTGAGCAAGACTGTGCCAGTGAAATAAAATAACCTGCTACCTTCAATAGTCTAGTATTTAGTATTTTAGTGAGGAGTTTAAAATCAGTATTCAAAAGAAAGATGGGCCTCCAATTCTATATATCACTTCTGTCCCCTTTCTTAGTAAGAAAATAACCTGTCCACAGGTCATTCTAAGAGAAGGGAATGTGTCTGAAGTACACGTAAATACTTTTGCAAGTTCTGCCAACAGTGGTGGCCAATATATTTATACAGTTCATTGGTTAAACCATCCCCCAGGTGATTTATTATTAACTAAGGAGTTTAAGGCCAAAGTACCTCATCCAGGCATATATCTTGCACTAATGCAGCAGCAGCATGTTCAACTGTACATCTGGGATTTTGTAAGTCATGTAACAACTCCTGATAGTCAGACGTTGCCATGGAAGTCTCAGAGAACAGACGCTGTTATGGTCATCTATCAGTTTCCTAACATCAGAGAGATCTGAAGGTAAGACATTATTTTTATCCCATAAGCTGTCCATATGTTTTTGTGTAACATTTTGTTACAGAGTTCAAATGGGCAAGTAAATTCCTTTGTACCCTGCTTTGAAAATCTCTGCTGATTTTGTAAATTCGGGTCTCGCGCCAGGTAGAATTCTACCATTTGTTGCTTAATTTGTTGTATTTGAGCTGTAAAATTTTGGACTGTGATATGGGATAAAGATAAAAGTTTTTGTAACTGCACGCTATTTTGTAGATACTGATGATATATCATATTTCTATTATGTTTACTGTAAAGTTTAACAAGGTGTGTCAAACCTGCAATGGTATCCTCCCACCATATGGGAAGGTCCTCATAAAGGTCTAACACGGACTTCCTAGCTTCAAAAAAATAATCCATTTCTTGTTTAATATCCAGAGTCTAACAATGAAGAATTAACTTTCCATGTTCCAGGCCCATAGGGGGAGCAATTTGTATTACCCAGTTTAAGGCCTAAGATCTTATGGTCAGAAAATTCGGATACTTGCATCTCTGCCTGTTGAATAACCATGGTCGATGTAACAAAAATAATCAATTCTCATAGCTAAAGGACCTTTAAAATGTCAGTTCAGTATTCCCAGAGGTACAACAATGAGTATCTTTCAGATTTGCATTTTAACCATTTGTCCTAAAAGGCCATTACAAAATAACTTCTTGGTTTTTGTATGTTTCTATCGACTACAGAGATACTGCAATTAAAATCACCACCAAGGATTATATTCTTTGAGGAATGTAAATAGGGTTGCAGGATTTGAAATAGTTATCCTATCCGACTTAGTTTGGGGTGCATATATACGCTCAGAATTCTATATAGAATCCCCTTTAACTTCAATTTCAATCATGAGTATCCTCCCAGGACATAAATCAAGGAGTTTCACTAATTGAAACGGAATTCCTGAAAACAATATTGCTAATCCACAGCATGCATCTGGACCAATTGACCAATGTGATGGGCCTACATGCCATAATTGTATGTCTTCCTTGATGTCATTAAGGGTGTGTAGTCTGGTGTCCTGCAATAACAAAATCCCAGACTCCAGTGATTTAATGTGTGAGAACACAGCTTGTCTTTGCAATGATTTTTAACACTGTTCACATTCAGAGAGTAAAGTGCTAAATCATTTGCCACAGGTAACATAAAAAGAACTAAAAGGAAGAGGAAACATGGTCGAGGTTGTTGCTTAGAAGAACTCCTAGTCTGTCTGACATGTTTTAACTTGGCTGTAGCCTTGAAGGTTGATTTTTCAGTCAGTAGGGGGTCACCACAGAAGGTGGATCTTCCCTATCAGAGCTACCATCTTGAAAGGAGGAGAGGAGAGAAGAATCTTCAGATTCGTACCTGAGGTTTCAGGAGCATCTGTAAGGGCCTCAGACCTATTGGATATCAGAATTACTGCAGTTTTTAAAACCTTAGGATTGGGTTGTGACCAATTCTGTCTCCTTCTAGTAGCCTGCTTGGGTTTTCCAGGTTCTGGGCCTGCTTGTGGGGAGGGGACATCTCAACAACTGTGGCTATCTCTCTAGTGATTCTTCCTTCCTATCAGCCAGGTGTACTAAGGAGGGGTAGCTGGGGTCAATTCAGTTGGATAGGCATGTTCACGGGTTGTTCCCTACAGTCACCCTTCTATTCTCTACCTGTTGCCATTTCCTGGGGCGGAGGGCGAAAAAGACCTGCCTCAAGTTCTTTGTGCCACAGTGACAAGCAACCTCTGCCCTCGCTATCAGACTGATTAGGTTGATAATGTGCTGCCAAGGGAAAAGTATGGTATGAGTGTCTTTTGTTTCACATAAGTTGCAAAGTTGCTCATTCCTACAATGCCCACTAGTATGCCCTAAGTCCCCACATAATGTGCATTTCAATTTATCACACATAGAACTAATATGTCCAGTATCTCCACATCGGTAGCAGGCCTTCAACTGTCCTTGATAAAATAGGACCCTCTGTCCCTCCCAAGAAAAACCGTTTGGCAAATGTTGTAATCCTGTTGCCATGGGGTGCAGGACTACCCGCACTTTCCAATCCTAAGTCCATATGTCATCATCAAAAATTGCCTCTGGGTTCCCTAGGACATTGCATCTTTGCTTGAGCAAGTAAAGAAGGTCCGTACACTGACCCCCTTCATTACGGAAGAGAACTGTTATTGTCCGGGTTGGCAGGCTTGGTTAATGGAATTTACCTCAAGGGGTGACCACAGAGGCAGTGTTTTCAAATGGTGATAAAGCTCCCAAAATGTTTGTAAACCACTATTAAGCTTTAAACCTATATCGAAAGTCTGCTCCTGGAAACATGTATGAGGGCATATATCTCGGCAGCCGCATATTTCATGGATGTCTTTAAACACGCTTTTGGCCACAAGTGAATGATCAGGAAACACTTCAAGCCTCCTTTATAAATTAGTCGCGAGTATTATGTCTTTGGCAGGGTAGACAGGTTCCCTAAACAAGGATGCATAAGACCTGTCTCCTGTGAGAATGTTGTCTATGTTGATCATCAGCTGCCAAAGAACTAGCCCTAGGCCCTCATGAGATGAGCTAACACAGTCTGGAGTGGGTCCTCCTGAGGATAGGGACATAAGCATCCACAAATTTTGAATGATCAGGAGCTGGCAAATCAGCTGCAGGTTCTGCATATGTTGCAGATCCCTGGAGATGTGTAATGAGGGCATGTTATTTGTAACAGGACTGGCAGGGTCAATAAGTGCAATGTCTGCTGTCTGAGGTGCAGGTTCGTCACCAGCAGGTAACTCTAATGATATGTCCATGGGTTCCCCAGTAACACGTATGGTGGACGAACCTGACACTCATTGCCCAGCCTCAGTTTGTTCCCATCCCACTCCCTGTAATGCCGAGCAGACAGACCAAGCAGAAGGTGGAGTTCCCTTAGTAACAGAGTCTTTACTCAGACTCGGAGCCACAAAATCAATATTCTGCATGTCCCTCTTGGGTCAAGTTTTGTCAAGCCTGACACAACAGCCAATTTTGCTTTATTGCCTTTAAACATAAATAAATTAGGAGAAGAAGCGGTACTTGCCAAAAGGTGCTTGAGTGTCCAGTCGCTTCACTGCTGAGCTTGCGAATCAAGCAGTGTATCCAACACTGGCTGCAAATTACCAGTTGTGTCAGAGGTTATCATCAGGGCCTATTGAGGGTTGTTAGGGAGAGGCTCCATGACTGCTGATAGTTCAGGTGCGCTGTAGTCATTCACACTCAAGGAAATAGTCTCTTGCAGTTCCTTTTGTTGTAGCAAGAAAGCTTGCTGTTCTCGGCATAACTGAGCTTCCAAATCTGTGGTAGTAGTAGGTCTTGGTACTCACTGGGCTATTGAGATCTCATCTGGTGGCAGTAATTTGTCTAAACAGAACCAGGTTCTTCATCCCTCGTCCATGAATCATACCCTTTACAGTATCATCCAGTGATTCTGGCACCTCCAAAGTACTTGGAGCATCAAAGAAATTATCGGCCTCAGCTAATTGTAAGGGTGGAGGAGACCAGCTCCACTACCATTTGAACATCCATCTCCTAGGAAGGTTCAGAGAAAGTGGCCATCTTGGCCAGAGGTTCCCTCACAGTCCAGTAAGAGAATTTCCTGGTGCCATGGCCACATTTCCCATTCACTAAAAATACCACCAACAGCTTATTCTGGTTCAAGGTCAGTTGGCATTCATCTGTAACCCCTCCTGGGTCGTGGCTGAAAATAGGCAAAATTTGTCTAGTGCACTTACTCAGTCAACAAAAACTAAATAAATAAACACATCACCATTTGCATTTATGTAATAAACATTCAATGCATTCACTCAGAAATGGGCATGCATAAGTACACACTGCCATTTTTCTTCTCTGGGTATATGCAAAATGCAGCAATATCCTTCACAGGACTACACGACAAATCTTCAATTCTGGTAACTGGTTTGTTTGTAGATTTTCTAATTATAAAAGATAGATATAGAAAATATATTAAAAATAATATTCATCATGTATTGTCAAGCATTGAATAACATCCACTTTATAAGTGCATTTTGTACGACTTTTCATACTGAAAACACCATCTTCACTTGTCACACCAAACTGTGGAAAGTATGCAAAATGACACAATTCTTTATAAAATGGGTTGAAATTTCCAGCTTCCTGATAGGCTAAACAAGCTCTGAAACTCATATCTTAATTCTCCACTGCTGTGCAAGTTCAGGCAATGGGATTTGGAATTTGAACAACTACTTGCTCTGAATTCATTAGCCATTTTGTTAATTCCTGATTTCCATCACAAACATGGTGGCCAACGTTGGCCATATAGAAAAACCTTCAACTATGCCCTTGGAATAAAAATCCATTAAATTAAACAAAATAAGAAAATAATTTAATGTTCTTTACATTCATGAAACTATACTCATGCACATAAGAACATTTTTTTAAATTAAGTACTATGCAGACTTTCCATTGTTGGTGTTTCTTTGATGACCATGAAAATCCACCTTCTACCTTTACCGCTTTGTCAGAGAGCCCCTACTCCTTAACCTGCAACAGATGAAATCCAGGTTCTGGCTCCACTTGAGTCCTGGGTGTGTTTGCATGTATGCCAGTTGAACCCTGTAGAATTCTGAATTCATGTATTCCATGTTATCATTCTGTATTTGTGGGGAGGGAGGGAGGGAGAGGAGGGAGCATTCTACTGCTGGAATTCCATGTGTGTGGGAGGAGGAGAGAAGGGAGTATTCTGCTGGAATACTGCAGAGTTTTGAATTCTTGTATTCCACGGTGAACGATCACACAATGCATTGAATGTGTAGAAAGTCAGATGACTGGCAGGTGAAAATCATCTGTGGAGGGACTAGTTTAAATTTTTATCAATATTTTGTTAAATTTGTTGTAGCTTTGAAACTTTTAGAGTGTTTGTTTTTTAAAAGTTTTAAATGGATCCATTTATAAGCACAATGAGACACTTTGGGGCATTGGCTGTGCTGGTTTACCACACTTTCACTAGACTGAAGGCACTTGGCTTGTGGCCTCATTCCTTACTACTCCCGGCAAGTTGTAAAACCAACACAACCAACACCTCATCGTGTCTCATTGCTTGCTTAATTATCCTGCATGAGAGCACACTGTACTCAAGGTAAGATGTACAGTGGCACTGCACAATAATAGGCTAAATTCATGTTAGTGATTTTTAATGTTTCATCATACATAATAGTGCATGGAAAACCATGAAAAGCAATGATGTTTCCACAGGGGCTGTCATGGAGACAGAGTTCCCTCAAGAGCGAATTTCAAGGGCCATTCAGTTGTCATGGCAACCTCAAAGTGAAAACACAGCCTTGCTCTGCTTTGTTTCCAGTACATTTTATGTATAATGTATAGGTCATCATCTGCCTGTTACAACAACAACAACAAAAAGAGAATACACAGTTTTGAGAAGAGATTCAGCAATGTTACTGTTCTTCTGCCTCACAGAATATTACTTCTATGGCTTCATTTGTTACATTAGAGAACAGGCAAAAATAAACTTTTCCTTTTAAACAGGCATCATCTTTTCTTTACTACAGTCAATCCCGACTTTCACTGAACTGCCATCACAGCTAAAATGAACTTTCATGCTCCCACTCCCAAGTGTGACTGACTGCTTGTCAGCATGCCTCTGACAACCCACCAGTTGAGATGGGTTTGTATCCTTTGCTTCTAGTGTTCTTGGTCATTTCCCAGCCCCTTCCTCTCATGTTCCCCATTTTTTTAAATATGAGTGAATCAGTGTTTGTCTCTATGCTGAATCAGTATACAGTACTCTGTACACTATAAATAGATAGTGTATAAATCTTTCCATTGATCATACTTTGCCAGGTCAGATATGCTATCACTTGCTTCAGATTCATCATAGTGGTGATTTGCTTCATTTTCACAACATTCGGTTCAGTTCAGTTCAGTTTATTGGCAGGAAAATTACTCCATTGAGCAGGATCATTTAGAAGGAGGTCCTGAACAGACAAATGAATATATAATTCATATGCAGGAAAATACATAATATACAATATACCCAATTCATATACAGGCAGGAAAATATATACAAGTAATATTCTCAGTGAGTCAGAACAATGAGGAAATACATGATGAAACACTGGGCAACCAGACTGTACAAATTGTTTTATACAGAATTACAGTACTTCATGGAGCAACAGAGGGAATTTGATATTTATATATTTCCAGTCCAAGAAGGAGTCATTAGACAAGGAAGGGAAGAGGAAAGTGAATGGAGCTGGGGTAGGTAGGAGGCAAGATAGTTGAGGGTAATGCAGGGGAGGAATTGAAGGGGAAGGGTAGGTAGGTATGGTTGATGGTAATGGGAAGGAAAAAACTGGGGAAGAGAGTGTTTGGTTACTTATTCATGTAGATAAGGGTGAAGTGCTTGACATTTTGTCAGTGACAAGTACAGGGTCACCTAATTTGCTATAGGCCAGTTTTTTGAAAATGTAGGGAATTAGGTTTTGGAGTTTGAGGCAAGATTGGGCTATACTCCAGATGGCCAGGAGAGCATGGCTTATATGGGTGTATGGGACCTCTAGCATAATATATGAATTACTATGTAAGAGTATAAGTAGGAAATACACTAAAGGAGATTAGATATATGGGGGGCTTGATAGGTGAGCTTTGTAGAGCCAGAGAGAGAGAGAGTGGATGGTATGCCTATAGATAAAGAGGTCCGGCCCAAGGAGGCATATAGGTCGAGTGATGTTTGCTATGGTGGGCATTAGAGGTGAATCATATTGCACTATGATAGAACGTGTCCAGTTGGTGTAGTAGGGTGTCCGCAAGATCGACCATATAATATGTCAGCATAGTCGAGGAGTGGATGAAAGTTGTCTGGACCAGTCATAGCCTGGCTTCAGTGATAAAATTTATTAGTTCCTGTAGAAGAACCCAATTCTTTGCTGTAGATTTTTGCAAGGGAAGTGATAAGGGCAGAGAAAATTATATGTTGATCTAACACACAATCTAGGTATTTAAATTTGTTGACTACCTCAAGCTCTGTCAAAGAGAGTCTTTATGGGTGGCAGTGATGCTAGTGCATTTGAGATGGCAGTCAGATGATTGGAGTAGAAGTACATGACTTTGGGCTTTTTGGCATTTAATAGTAGTTTTGACTGTGCCAGGCTGAGTTGGATGAGATTGAATTTGGACTGGAGCTCCATACAGGCTTAAGCTACTAAAGGTCTGGAGTATATATCATTGTATTGTCCATGAACAGGTGCAGCTTTACTTTACTGATGTTATTTCCAGTGGTATTGATATATAACATGAACAGGAGAGATCCAAGGATCAAGCCTTGTGGTACTCCTCTCCTGACAGGAAGGAGTGGGGAGAGGAACTATCCGCTTTACCTGTTGCAGTCTGTCTGCCAGGTAGCTGTTGAACCATGACAGCGCAGGGTCAGTGATGTCATTCCAGTTTAGTGCGTTGAGCAGTAAAGCATGATCAGCAGTGTCGAATGCTTTACTGAGATCCAGGAAGACAGCACCTGTGACTTGTTTTTATCCATGGTGAGGAGCCAGTCATTTGTAACTGAAGCTAGGGCTGAGGTAGTGCTGTGGGCAGGTCTGAATCCAGATTGGGCTGGGTTTATTAGATTTGTTTTTCAAGATAGGCTATTTGGGTATTTACTAACTTCTCGAGGAGTTCAGATAGCAGGAAGAATGGATATGGGACAGTAGTTGTTCAGGTCCATGGGGTCACCTGATTTAAATAGTGGGAGTACCAAGCTATTTTACATGCCTCAGGGACAGTACTTGAGCTAATCGACAGATTAAATAGATGTAATATGGGGCGTTAGTACTGAAATCCAACTTTAAGGAAATACGGTCCTATTCCATCAGCACCAGCACCTTTAACATCTACAGCAGGTGGAGTAGGAGGTCTTCTGTCTCTTTGAATTGGAAAGGGGTAAAGAGAATATGTTATTGGTTGGTGCGGAGTGTCTAGGTAAGCTGGAGATGAGGGTGGGAGCTTTAGAGTTATCGAATGCAAGACACAGGGTGGAAAAGTGGTAACTGAAACTATATAGAATGTCAGATTTATCTGAAAAGTCTTACCCTTAAATGAGATTTTACCAGGTAACAGGAAGAAGGTTTGTTGCCTTCTGCTGATTTAATGATTCACCAGAATTTGCTAGAGTTATCCCTAGCAGAATGAAACGCAGATAGGTAGTTATTTACTTTTGAGGCCCTGATCATTTTGGTATAGTCATTGTGACAGGCTTTGAAGGCTGCTCAATCAGAATGGAGTTTGGTCCATCTGGGTATTACCAGAAACTGTCTCTCATGTTTAGCACAGCCTTTAATTCAGATGTGACCCAAGGGCAGGAAAGCTTCTGGTTTCTGCATTTTATCATAGGAGCATGTCAGTTTATGATGTTGCTTTAGAGTGTTGTGGAAAAGGAAGCTGCCTCATTGATGTCGTGGCCAAGTGAAAGTCAGTCCAATTTATGTTTCTGAGGTCAGTTAAGTAGTGGGATAGATTGAATTTATGGAAGCTCCTTTTCCACGTGAACCAATCTGCTGGTTTGAGGGGAGATTGTCCTCTAATACAGGCTACGGCGCAGTGATCACTGACATCATTGTGAAATAGTGTTGTGTGGGTGATCTTCATTCAGTATTCACTGATGTTGTGCTTGTCTGGCTTTCCGCATTATTCATTTATGGAGCTGTATTCAAGTTACTGAATGCTCATAGCTGGTCATTACCATTGAAATGGAAGAGAAGATTAAAACAAGGCATTAACAGATGGGACTTGTAGAAAATAAGTAGTGACCTTTTAATAAAGAATGATATTTTTATAGTCAAGGGCAGGATATTCAAAGGTTGCACATGGCGCAACAGTGTTGCACCATGCGCAACCCATGATGCGCTAGCACGATATTCAAAAGGGATGTTGCACTGTGTAAATCCCAATGCGCCGGGCACACCAGTAATGTATGTGGTACAGTGCGGGGGCGTGTCTATGCATATTCGCACATCCCGACATTCAGCCGATGCAGCGATATGCATGCACACACCCGCCTTGCACCACACGGGGGCAAAGATCCACTGAGAAAAAGGAGCAAAGCCTGGCTACCCACAGGTGAGCTGCCATATTGCAGGGCTAACATGGCAGTTGCCAGTTGTGGGCGGTCCATCATCGTTGTGCCCCCTACCCGTCACGGGCTTCTGCAAGAAGAAAAATCCTGGTGGTCCAGTGGACCTGCACCCCAGCCTGACTGTGGGCTCTGTAATAATAATTTTATCCCTGGTGGTCTAGTGGACCAGCTCCCAAGCCCGACTGTGGGCTTTGTAAACTCAAAACTCCCTGGTGGTCCAGTGGTGCCCCCATCCCACCCGCACACTCAATCCGCCACCCTCCCCCCCCATCAGCGGCGGGTGGCAGTTTCCATCCACAAGCTGCCCACTGACTGACAGTGTACAGTACGGCTGTATGCCCATTGGCAGGGTGCCAGCACAAGTCGCCGGATCGGTGCACCTGCATGCAAATGGGGTCATAATGACATGCAAATGGCCCCATTTGTGCCTTTGCGGCGCATGATGGCCCCATTTGCATACCCACCGCTGAATATCACGTGGTTCCTGCACCTAGCGCACCTGCACTTGTGCTGGCGCATCCCCTGCTCCTCTCTTGCCACTTGCACTGGTGCAGTGCCACCGCGCCATGCGAATCGGGGTGGCCATGGTACGAGCATTTAATGGTGCTGAGCCATGGCACAACACCATTGAATATTGCCCAGTCCACGCCCTGGTGCATTCCAGTTGCACTGCGCTTAGGCTTGCGCCTGCCTGGCGAGTCTGAATAGCCGCCCAATGTATTTAATATGCAAATAATTAAAATTTTGCTTAAGGCAATTTATTTACCAATATGTGAATCTGTTTTCAGTCAGTTTCCACACCCCAATTACAAATATCAATCAGCTTTACTAGTCCACTACTATTTCTACAGTATGCACCTGCTCACTGAAAGCTCATATAGCAGCAAGTTACGCAGGTGAGAGGAGGGATGTGCCAGTTGGTGTACTCCGCTTTGAGCACAGGACACCTGGGTAGGTGGCGGGAGGTGGGATGTGAGAAGGTAGGTTGGAGTGGGGGGCATGAGATTGTTGGGGACCACTGGCCCACCAGGGATTTCACTGGATACATGTACTGGGAGACTGGGGTGGGGTGAACCACTGGATACTTGGGATTTGACTAAATCAAGTATATTTAGATTCCTGTGCCCAATCACTCTGGGCTGTATGCTGTAGATGCTCCACCAAAATGGGCATGCAAGCCTTTGCCTCCTTGCCCCTAAAGTTTGGAGTGCCCTTACATCCCACCTACAGGTCACTCAGTCCCACTACTGTTTCAAAATGGCACTTCACAAATTTTGAAACAACTCTGACAACTGCTCTCACAACTGACACTCCTTGCTCTTTGCATTATTAGTTCCTACTGTCTTATTACTTGTACTCCTTCACATTCTCTCACTGTATTATGTGCCTGAACCCTCCACGCTGAACAATTATATCTGCAGTTTCTCATATGTCTGTTTCACCAGTGTTTACTGGACTAATTGTTTCTTATAATGCTCGGTTGTTAGGTATGTTTTGCAACCCAACTTTTCCGTAGAACTCTTAATGTTCTCTGCTTACTTGTTGTTATATTGTCTTACAGCTTTGTGTAACCTCCTGGGTCATACCTAAAAATAGGCAATGTTTTTTGTAGCTAATTCTCTCATGATTGTTTCACCAGTGTTTACTGGACCAACTGTAACTTATAATGTTCAGTATGTTGGGTATGTTTTGTAACCCATCTTTCCTGTAAACTGTAATGTTCTCTGCTCATCTGTTGTTATATTGTCCTACAGATTTGCAACGCCTTGGATCGTGCCTGAAAATAGGCAATGTTTTTGTCTAGTGAACTTACCTGGTCAACAAAAACTAAATAAAATAAATACTGAGGGATCTGGGATGAGGAACCACTGGACACCAGGGATATCAATGTAAAGTATATACCAGGGGTCAGAAGGTGGGGCAACCACTGAACACCAGGGATTTCACTAAACCAACTGTACTGGGAGATCGGGTGGGGGTGTATTGAACCACTGGACAGCAGGGATTTCATTAAACCAACTATACTAGAGGATGGGGGTTGGGGAACCACTGGACACCAGGGATATCAATTAAGCAACAAGACATGACATGGTGCGTGTGATTGTGTAATAACGCCACGCCTTGGGTGGTTGAAGCAGGAGGCTGCAGGCTGGCATATTCAGCACCCGAAGTGATGTTATTACACAGTAGCACACATCCTGAGTGCCTTATTATTATTATTATACAATGTCTTGTTTATTAAGAAAAAGATTACAAAACCCTTTTAAAATTGATTTTACTAGATTTTGTTATGTGTAGGTATATGAATTAAAATAAATGTGCAAAGTTTTTGTTTTTTCCACTAGGTGGTGTGGTACAGTAGTTTGGTGGTTCTGCACAGCTCTGTGTTACTTGTTCTCCCTCCCCAACATTCATAGTTTCATAGTTTGGTTTATGAGTCAAATTGACTGGAGCGCCTTAACATGACTTGCCACCTATCAGTGGTAATGTCTAGTGCTTACTATCACCCATATATACATCCAAGGATTTTTAAAGGCTTCTGTTGTTATACTCTGTACCACAGATTCAGGTAGTGTATTCCATATTGACACCACTCTCTGTGTAAACCATTTACCCCACATGCTCATTTTATCCATTTCCTGATGGCTGCAGGGAGTGTGATCTGCTGGACCTTTGACAAGTTTTTAAGTTTAGTCCAGCAGATTCTCTTATATCATCATTACACGGGCCTTATAGACAAGGCAAAGGTCACTCTCATCCTTCTATAATTTAAATTAAACATCCCTTATTCTGTCAATCTCTCATAAGGTTTATCCTTTAAGCTTTTTATATCTCTAGTTGCCTTTCTTTGGATTCTTTCTAGTTGCCTGTTACTGCCTTCGCTTAGTGGTGCACAAAATGGTGAGCAGAATTCTAATACCGGTCTTACCAATGTTGTATATTTCATAGATTTCATAGATCAAATCAAGCTTATAATAAATTACGCTTTAGTGCTTGCCTTTATAGTTTTTTTTACTAATCCTGAGTTTTGTAAGTTTTAACTAACCCCAAATTTAGCCTCATTACTCATAACATTGTCTAACCTATTTTTAAAGTGTTCATATCTTTACTTTCCATTACTTCTAGTGGAAGACCATTCCAAAATGTAACCACCATTTGGCTGTACCAGTTCTTCCTGAGTAGTAAGTTCCATTTCTCTAGATGGAGTTGCTTAGAGTGTCTCCTACTGCTAACTGCCGTGATTAAGCACAAGGCCAAATTCAGCTCTAAGGTTGTTGTCTTCCATGGCTCTATAAAGCATAACAAGTCCCCTGTGCCTTCTGTATTGTAGTGAATAAAGGTTAAGTGTTTTCAATCTTTCTTGACAGGGTGTCTCCTTTAAACCCACAATAGACCTAGTCATTCTTCACTGTACTGCTTCAACCTTTTAATGTCTTCTTTGCTATATGGGGACCATATCTGGACACAGTACTCAGGTGGGACCTGACAAGTGCAACATATAGGGGAGTATTACTTCTCTGGCTTGATTATAAATGTGCCTGAAGATACAATTCAGTATTTGGTTGGCCTTTTTCACTTGGTCCCTACAATGTATGTTAAATTTAAGGTCAGGCTAATAGTCACACCAAGGTTATTTTATAGAGTGTTTCAATTAAAGGTTCTTTGTTCAAGTAGTAATTATGCTATTTATTTTGGGTACCTAAGTGCATGACTTTGCATTTGCTAATATTTAGAGCCAATTTACTATGTTCAGTTCAAGTGAAAATGTGATCCAATGCTTCCGTAGAGCATATAATGGTAGAATTACCATTGGCTCTTGACTTTTCAGATGTCTAAATATGTAGCCCAAGACTGTATTCCTTTTTGATCACATTTGTTTGTCAAATTTAAGATGCCTGTCAGAAATGACCCCAGATCCTTTTCACTGTCCGCTTTATCCAGCACTTTGCAATTTATCTTATATTCAAACATACCATTATTGTGGCCAAGTATATAACCTTGCACTTCTCCATATTAAAACTATTTTGTACAGATTTGCCCACATTCAGGATCATTCAACTCCTCCTGCAAGTTCTTGGCTGACACCATATTATTAATTATTGCACCTATCTTGGTGTTTTCATTGAGGACACAAATATACTAAACAAAGTGGGTCCCAGGATTGATCCTTTGTTTGTTTCCTTTGTTTAACCAGGTGAGACACACTAAGCTGAAAGCTTTTTACAGGTGCAACCTGGGAGCACAGAGAAGTTAAGGACTTGCTCAGGGTCACACAGTATATGCAAGTGGGGCTGTGGGATTCAAACACAGGTCTCCAGATTTGCAGCTCAGAGCCTTAAACTACAGCAATATACTGCCTCCTGAGGGACTCCACTCATCACTCTACCCCACTCAGACATGTACCCTCTAAACATACTCGTGGCATCTGTTGTTAAGTCATGATCTTATCCAGTGAATAAGATACTGGTCAAATTTTAGTTTGGTTAGTGTCTTCACTAATTCTAGATGTGACACAGAATCAAACGCTTTGGCATAGTCCAAATACACAGTGTCCGCTAGCATTCTGTTATCCATCACCTTGCTAACAGGTTCAAGAAGCTCAATAAATTAGTTAAGCACGATCTCTCAGTTACAAACCCATGCTGATTAAAATCTGACAGACCTTTGTATGTAATATGATGCTATAATCTATCTCTTATAAATCCTTCCCTAATCATCCCTATAACTGATGTGAGACAGTTGGGATGATAATTTTCCACTTCTTGTTTATTTCCTTTTAAAAGATTGGTGTTACATTAGCCTCTTTCCATTCATCTATCACTGTGCACTCCTCAATAAAGCATTAAATAGTAGTTTCAGTGGACCAGCCAAATCATTTGCCAATTCCTTTGAAAATCTGTAATGAACACTGTCAGGTCCAGATGCTTTGTTTATCTTCAGTTGTTTTATTTTATACAGTGCTTAACTAACTTCAATTGTTTCTGTGCATTGTTACTACTGTCTCCTGAGACATTCAGTGAGTTCTTCCTGTCATTTTGTTGATAGATACTCAGGAAGTATTCATTACATTTTATAGCCATCACTGTTTCATCATCAATAGTTCTTGTGGTACCTTTAAGGGCCCTATTTGTTTCTGACCTCCTTTAGGCTTCCGACATAACTAAAAACTATTTTTATTGTCCTTTGTCTCAGTGGCTAGTTTCATTTCTGTTTCTGATTTAGCCTTCTTTATAATTTTCTTACATTTTGATTTAAATGTTTATACAGTATTCATGAAATGTCTCTATTGTTTGTTTTTTGTACCTCTTATATGCTTTTTTCTTACAGGTGTTTTCTTATTTTGTTATTAAACCACTTAGGTATTCTGCCTACGTTATTATATTTGCTGACTTCTGGGACATACACCCTTATACAGTAATCTATCTTTACTTTAATGAGTTCCCAAGCACTTGCTGTTGTTTGACCATTTAATTCCTGTTCCCAATCCAAAGTTTCTAAGTATTTTTAATGGCTGCATAGTCTACTCCATTATAGTATTTTATCTTGGATTTTCTCTGACTAACTCCCATTTATTATGTTTGCTTGCACGCATGTGCAAGAAACATAGTGCCTTCATCGGAGATTTCGGAGTGTGTCACCTCCTCCAATTCAGTCGGTGGGCTGGCAGGCGCGGCCTGTGGCCAATGCGTTTTGGAGCTGTCTGTGCGCGCTCCAAAATGCAGTGGCATACAGTTGAAAGGGAGTTACGCTGAGTGAGCACCAATAAGATATCGGCTGCTCACGCAGTGCCCCCCCACGGCAGACAGACGCGCATGCCCCTCGCATTTGTATAGCTGACGGGTGCCCAATCCTCGCCGGGTGAGCTATGGCCCCCACCCCCCAGTTGTAGGTGCCACGCTGGGAGCCCACCCCAGTGTGGCAAGCACTGTAATCCTTTGTGTGAGGTGCCCAATCCCCCGTTGGCTGAAACGCCCCCAAGTCCATGGCTGCAGCTGGGAGCTCACCCCAGTGTGACAAGCAGTGCAATTTTTTTTATTTTGCCGACGGGGTGCCCAATCCCCGTCGGCTGAACACCCCAAGTCCTTGTGCATGCTGGGAGCCCACCCTGCATGGAAAACGCCCCACGACGCCTTTATTTTGTTTTTAATCCTGTAAATAAAACTGTCCCGTGTGCGCCTCCCAACCCTCCCACAACCCGCACTCCACCCACTGCGCACTCAGCCTCCCCACACCCCAATTCTATACTTACCTCCGACTCGCGCGATGATCTTCGTGGACTGGGAACACGCTCTGCACTCTTCAAAGCTGACCGCGAACTGAGGAAATGCCGGTAAGCTGAATAATGGGTTACATAGGGGGTTCAACTTATTATTATATCTTGGACATTTTGGGAATTTTTGCACCAAATTTTCAACAGGGTTTTTGGGACCCTTCTCATGAATATGTCACTGTCATGGCGTTATTCGGGCCCGAAGGGTGATTTCGGCGCAGTGACTGTGCAGTGACTGCTGAAATCACCCTTCAGGCCTGAATACTGCCATGACGGTGACATCATTCATGAGAGGGTTCCCAAAACCCCATGTTGAAAATTTGCAAAAATTCTTAAAATGACTGTTTTATTGAGGGTGCATTGCACAGTTCCTACTCAGGCTCGGTAAGTTTGCGAAATTTCAATATTTTCACTCCAGATTTTCAACATTGCCATTTTACCACACCTCTTATGAGTAGTACAGCTGTCATTTTCACATCTCACCCAAAATGTGTTTCCACCCATGTAGCACAGAATGGCACAGTTGGTGTCTGAAATCAATGTCTGGACAAATTAAGAAAATCACAGTGACACTGTTCATGAGCAGAGGTCTTAAAATGGCTATGTTGAAAATTGTGAAAAATTCCTAAGAATGACTGTTTTACGAGGTGCATTGCACAGTTCCTACGCACACTGGGTAAAGGTCGCGAATTTTCAATATTTTCACTCCAGATTTCCAACATTGCCATTTTATCACACCTTCTTATGAGCAGTACAGCTGTCATTTTTCACATGTCACCCAAAGCGTGTTTCTGCCCATGTAGCACACAATGGCGCAGTCGGTGTGTTGAGATCAATGTGCGGACAAATTAAGAAAATCACAGTGACACTGTTCATGAGCTCCAGGTGTTAAAATGGCTATGTTGAAAATTTGGTGAAAAATTCCTAAAATGACTGTTTTACGAGCTGCATGCTGCACAGCTCCTATGCACGTCAGAAGTTCACTAATTTTCAATATTTTCACTCCAGATTTCCAACATTGCCATTTTACCACACCTTCTTATGAGTAGTGTAGCTGTCATTTTCACATCTCACCCAAAACATGTTTCCGCCCATGTAGCGCACAATGGCACAGTCGGTGTGCGAAATCAATGTATGGGACAAATTAAGAAAGTCACAGTGACACTGTTCATGAGCAAAGGTCTTAAAATTGCTGTGTTGAAAATTTGGTGAAAAAATTCTAAAATGATTGTTTTACGAGGGTGCATTAATGCAGTTCCTACGTTACACTGTAAGTTCGCGAATTTTCAATATTTTCACTCCAGATTTTCAACATTGCCATTTTACCACACCTCCTTATGAGCAGTATAGCTGTCATTTTTCACATCTTGCCCAAAATGTGTTTCCACCCATGTAGTGCACAATGGCTAGTATGTGCAAAATCAATGTATGGGACACATTAAGAAAATCACAGTGACACTGTTCATGAGCAGAGGTCTTAAATGGCTATGTTGAAAATTTGGTGAAAAATTCTAAAATGACTGTTTTACTGAGCTATGCTATGCAGTTCCTATGCATGCTCGTAAGTTTGCAAATTTAATATTTTCATTCCAGATTTTCAACATTGCCATTTTATTACACTTCCTTATGAACAGTACAGCTGCCATTTTTCATATGTCGCCTAAAATGTGTTTTCGCACATGTAGCGCACAATGGTGCTGTTGGTGCGAAAGCAATGTTTAGGACAGATTAAGAAAATCACAGTTACACTATTCATGAGCAGAGGTCTTAAAATGGCTATGTTGAAAATTTGGTGACAAAAGTCCATAAAATGACTGTAGTTACGAGTGAGCAATGCGCAGTTTCCACGCACCGTAAGTTCATGACTTTGTAACATTTTCAGTCCAGATTTTCACCAGTGGCATTTTTCACACTTCTTATGAACAGTACAGCTGTCATTTTTCACAACATGGCTGAAGTGTGTTTTCACACTTTCAGCGCTGAGATGCATGGTCGCTGGGAAATCATTGTTCGGCACAGATAAAGAAAATCACAGTGACACTGTTCATGATCGGAGGCACCAAAATGCCTGAGTTGACAATCTGCTGTAAAATATCCCCAACCTAATTATATTACGGTGTGCGTTGCACAGTTTCTATGTACGTCATGACTTCACCATTTTTTAAATATTTTTACTGCAGATTTGCAACATTGCCATTTTACCTCCCCATGAACAGTACAGCTGTCATTTTTACATCCTGTTCAGAATGTTTTGCACCTGTGGTGCTAAATGCCGTACTCGCTGTGCATAAGCAGCTTCGTCAAAAACTGACATTCCCCTGTTCATGAGATGGGGTCACAAAAAACATGTTGAAAATTTGGAGTGAAAATACCAACGAATGCCTGAGGTATTAGGGTTTCCAACCATAACGCCCAACCCTGTAGAGAATGACAGGGCATCAGGCATCAGGGTGTGACTTGGGATTCTTGCCTGTAATGCTCATACCATTCCACACCCCAGCCAGTGAGAGGCATCGAGGTATGCCTTGGACTCTTCAGCCCCAAAGTTCACCCCATTCTCCTATATCGCACTCATCTCACCACATTTCCTAATGAAATGGGGTGCATAAGGCCAAAGACCCTAAGGAACACCGTGACACTTGTCAGTGTCTGCAGGGTGGGGTGTGGTGAAATGGTGAGGCCATTATGCCTGATGACCCAAATGCACACTCCAATGCCTGTCACTCTGCATGGTGTTGGTGGGGTTGGCTTCAGTTCAGTACTTCACTGCCATTCCTATTACGCAGCTCTGTAACTTCTTACATTACCACTGCCAATGCCAGCAAGCAAACATTCGGCATTGACAAATGCTTGTTTTTAATAGTTAGACTAACCATGTTATGATCACTGTCACTGAATGACTGCAATATCTGTATATCACTTATTTCATCATTTACTGCATGTCACTGAAGATTAGATCCAGTATTTTGTCTTTCCTAGTAGTCTCATGTACCATTTGCTCTGTGTTTTGTTTATTATGAACTCAACCATCCTTTTTTCCTATGCTGTTATATCCTATAAGGTTATTCCAACCAATTCTTGGAAATTTAAATTTCCATCATGCATAATTACCCTCTGTTTCCATATTTTGTATAGCATCCAAAAAGATCATTCTCCTTAACATTTAGATTTGGTGACCGTAACACACCTATGTTAACCTCCATTGTATGTAAAGTGTATCTGAACCCTATTTGTTCCACATCCTTGGTGCCTCTCCACGCAATTCCAATTACCGGCTTTATTGTCTGATGAGATATACAGACCAGCACCAGTACCTTTCTTCCCAGATCTTTCCTTGTGGAACAGTTATATCCACTAACGACTTGTACCCAGTCATCTTTCTTGAACCATGTTTCTGTACCAATGAAATTTGAATTTTGTCCTTATGCAATATGAAATATTTTAACTCATCTATTTTGTTGTGAAGACTGCACGCATTAATTAGTAATGTCTTAGTATCTTCTTGTGATTTAAATAATCCTTTATTCATAATTGGTGACCACCTATTCTTGTTATTGGTACAAACAGTGTCCTCTCCTCCTGAAATTTCAGTTTAAACCGTTTTGCATGTAATTTGTAAAATATAGTCCCTTGTTCTTTACTTCCACTTCTGTTGAGGTGCAATCCATTCTGACTGTACAAATTCTTCTGGTTATGAAAATGTTCTCATGTTTTGATACAACTTATTCCTTGTGCCAAGCACCACTCTCATAACCAATTATTGATTTTTATAATTTTTCTATTTGTTTTATCATTTGCCTTCAGAATTGGTAATATTTCAGATAGTATGATGCCACATTTTGATTCCTTTAGAATTGCATGTTCTTCCTTAAGTTCATTGAAGATTTGTTCTTCAGTCTTGTATCTGATGTTGTTTGTTGCAACATGCACCAAAGACAGGGGGCTACTTATAAATTGTTTTAGCAGCTTTGGTAACATCTTTCTTGAACCATGTTTCTGTACCACCACAAATTTGAATTTTGTCCTTATGCTACAAATATTTTAACTCATCTATTTTGTTGTGAAGACTGCACACATTAATTAGTAATGTCTTAGTATCTTCTTGTGATTGAATTATTCCTTTATTCATAATTGGCGACCACCTATTCTTGTTATTGGTACAAACAGTGTCCCTCCTCCTGAAATTTCAGTTTAAACCATTTTGCATGTAATTTGTAAAATATAGTCCCTTGTTCTTACTTCCACTTCTGTTGAGGTGCAATCATAGAAACATAGACTTTGACGGCAGATAAGGACCACTTGGCTCACCCAGTCTGCCCATTTCCCTACCTACTGATAAGCTGCAGATTCTAGTTAACCAACAGGCTATTTCCTGCAACCCCACTATAATTGCCTTATGTCTGTCCCATGCATGTTTGAATTCCTCCACTGTTTTAGACCCATAACCTCTCCAGGAAGGTGGTTCCATACGGCCCACCACTCTCTCCGTGAAAAGAATTTCCTCACATTACCCCTGAGCCGCCCTCTCTAACTTTAAATTGTGCCCCTTGTTCTTACACATCTCTTTTCTGAAAGATGCTACCTCCTGGACTTTGTTGATTCCCTTGAGGTACTTAAAAGTTTCTATCATGTCCCCTGTCCCTCCTTTCATCAAGGGTATACATATTAAGCTCTCTCAGTCTCTCTTCATATGGTTTCTGATGTAGACCCTGCACCATTTTAGTTGCCTCCTCTGGACTGCTTCCATCCTGTCTATGTCCTTGCATAGATGAGGTCTCCAAACTGCACACAGTACTCAGATGGGGTCTCACCAACTGTCTGTGTAGAGGGATAACCACTTCCCTATTTCTACTTGTGATGCCCCTCCCTATGCATCCCAGTATCCCCTGGCTTTCCCTACTGACTTCTCACATTGCATACCCACCTTTAGGTCATCTGATATGACTACACCCAGATCCCTTTCCATTACTGTTGTTGTTAGTACCTCCCTGCTATTGTGTACTCTTCTCCTGGATTTTATTTCCCAGGTGCATTACTTTGCACTTTTTGCATTGAATCTAAGCTGCCATATGTCTGACCATTCCTCCAACCTTGCCAAGTCCCTTCTCATCCTTTCTACCCCCTTGTGTATCAACTCTGTTACAGATCTTTGTGTCATCCACAAAGAGGCATACCTTTCCTTCCAGACCCTCTGCAATGTCACCTATAAAGACGTTAAAGAGGACTGGACCCAGTACTGAGCCCTGAGGTACTCCACTAGTAACCCCTTTCTTCAGAATATGTTCCATTCACTATTACCTTCTGTATCCTGTTGCAGCCAATTTCTACCAGGCTACCACCCTGGGACCCACTCCCAGGCTGGCTAACTTGATTATTAATCTTTTGTGCGAGACTGTGTCAAATGCCTTGCTAAAGTCTAGGTAGGACATATCCACAGCCCTCCCTGGTCTATTACTTTGGTCACCCAGTCAAAGAAATCAGTTAGATTTGTCTGACATGACCTTCCTGCTGTGAATCCATGCTGCTTTGGGTCCTGTGCCCGCTGGCCTCTAGGTACTCAACAATTCTTTCTTTCAGAGTGATTCCATCATTTTCCCCACCACTGAGGTCAAACTAACAGGTCTGTAGTTTCCTGCTTCTGCCTTGCTCCCACTTTGTGAAGGGAATCACATCTGCCCTCCTCCAGTCCTCAGGTACCACCCCATCCTCCCATGATTTGTTAAAAATGTGGTTAGTGATGTCACTAGGTCCTCCCTTAGCTCTTTTAGGATTCTAGGTGAATCCCATCAGGCCCCATTGCTTTGTCCACCTTGAGTTTTAGAAGTTCTTTCAGTACTCTTTCTTCTTTAAATGGACTGGTATCAACCCCACTATCCAGAGTGCTTCTACTGTTTGGTTTAGGTAACTCCTCCTCTTCTTCTTTGTGAATTCTGAGCAAAAGTATTCATTCATTATCTCTGCCTTTTCACTGTCTCCTCTGCCCACCTCCCTCTCCTTTATTAATCTTCCCTATCCCTCCCTTAACCTTTCTATGTTCCCTAATGTACCTATAAAAGGTTTTATCCCCTTCTTAACTGAGTTGGCTATCCTTTCCTTGGTTTGGGCCTTTGCTTTTCTGACTGCCTTCCCACTTCTTTCTGTTTTAATTGATACAGTTCCCTGTCGTGCTCTGTCTGTGATTCCTTATACTTTTGAATGCAGCCTTTTCTCCTTAACCTTCCTGACACTTCTTTGAGAGCCATAGTGGTTTTTTATTCCGCTTTGTCTTCTTTATTTGTTTCACACAAAGGCTTGTTGCCTCCATGATGGCAATTTTGATTTTTCTCCATTGTTCTTCCACCCTCCTTTCTGGCCATTTGCTAATGCATTCCTCAGGTATTCACCCATTTTGCCAAAGTCAGCCCTTCTAAAGTCCAGTATCCTTGTATTTGCATGGCTTGTCTCCATGGTTGTGTTTATTGTGAAGCGACTGTGCAGTGGTCGCTTGTTCTCAGGTGTCTACTGACTTCTAAGTTTGTGATCCTCTCCATTTGAGAGTACCAGGTCTAATATTGCTCCCTCCTGAGTGGGTTCCATCACTAGCTGTCTAAGGCATGCTCCTGTAGGGCATCGAGAATGACCCTGCTCTTGGATGTGGCTGCAGTCCATGTTGCCCAGTTAACATCTGGCATATTCAGGTCCCCATCAACAGTATCTCCCTTTTTCAGCCATTTTGAGAATGCCTCTATCATTTTCTTGTCCACTTCCTCCCTTGAGACGGGGTCTGTATACAACCCCTGTGCAGATTGTGATGCCATTCCCTGTCTCCAATGTGACCCAGAGTTCCTCTTGTCCTCCCCTTTACCTTTTAGTTCTGTTACTTTGATCCCTTCCCTTATGTAGAGAGCTACTCCACCTCCTCTTTACCCTCCCTGTCCCTTCTGTAGATTGTGTACCCTGGTATGTTGACATCCCAGTCATGGTTCTCCATGTACCATGTTTCTGTGACTGCCACAATATCCAAGTGTTCCACTTCCATCAGGCTACTAGCTCTGGAAGCTTGTTTCAAGACTATGGGCATTGGTACTCATTGCCCTCCATTTAATGTTGGCTTTATCCTCTTTACCCCATTCCTGCTCTTATTGCCCTTGTCCATTTTTCCATTTACTCCTGTCCTGCCCTCTGTCAAGCTCTGTACCTCAGTGTTTACCCTACTACCTGCCATGCTTTTGGGGAAGACTTGAACTTTCAGTTTCTATCAGCACCTCCCCTGGCTAGTTTAAAAGCTTGCCAAGGAAGCCTTTAAACCTGTCACCTAGGAGCGTGTTTCCTTCCTGGACAGATGCAGACCATCATGCCAGTATAGACCTTCAACTCTCAGGTGGACCCCAGTCCCCAATGAAGCCAAAGCCCTGTGCTCTGCACCAGTTTTGCAACCATTCATTAAATTGCATGGTGTGCAGTACCTAGCCTCACCCCTGCCATGGACTGGCAACACCTCTGAGAAGGTTACCGTGCTTGCTACCTGTCTGAGGCCCCTCCCAGCTCCACAAATTCATCCTGCACTGCACTGATCTCATGCCTAGCTAGGTCATTTGTCCCGAGGTGGACAATGATATCTAGTTTCCTCTCCTGTGATGCTGCTTCTGCAATCCTGAGGATTCGCTTCCTGTCCCTCCAAGCCATGGCACCAGGCAGGCACCTTTACTTCTCTCCTCTCCCTTCCCCAGGTCTACACTCCTAACAATTGAGTTCCTATCAGAAGCTGTTTCTTTCCCTTGTGTTGTCCCTTGCCACTCTTTTGTGGGTCTCCCTGTGGATGTCCCCAGCATTCTTCTTGGTCTCCAATGAGGTGTCATCATAGAGGAACCTTGATTTGCCAGACTGACAAATGGTTTGTGTAGAGGTGCAACTCTGGGGCTCGCTCTGTTCCACCACCCTCACCTCCCAGAACCTACTGTGGTCCATCTGCTCTTCACACATGGCAATCTCTGAGGCAGTGGTTGTGGAACTGGTGCTCTTGGGTGGGGAGTCCTCCTTAGTCTTTGCCAGTTCAGCCTGGAGGTGGGCAACCTCCTCCCTCAGAGCTGACAGTTGCCTGCAAATGGGGCAGCAACGCAGGTTCCAGAATGTTTCCTGAAAATTGCTGCCCCACAGCCAGCACATTGCACCACTCCCCACATGTCCCTCTTCCTTATAATATACAATGTATCCCTTCTGACTGTACAAATTCTTCTGATTATGAAAATGTTCCCATGTTTTGATACAACTTATTCCTTGTGCCAAGCACCACCTCATAACCAATTATTGATTTTTATAATTTTTCTATTTGTTTTATCATTTGCCTTCAGAATTGGTAATATTTCAGATAGTATGATGCCACATTTTGATTCCTTTAGAACTGCATGTACTTCCTTAAGTTCATTGAAGATTTGTTCTTCAGTCTTGTATCTGATGTTGTTTGTTGCAACATGCACCAAAGCCAGGGGCTACTTATAAATTGTTTTAGCAGCTTTGGTAACATCTCATAAATGTCAGCTATGGTTTGCTTGGAAACAGTTACTAACAACTCTATTTTTATTATCTCTTGTTTTATATGCATCACTGTATTTAATTATTGAATCCAGACTATGAAAACTGAGTCCTTTTTGTGTTTATTCCTGCTGTTGGTCCATGACAGGTTCCTCAGGCTGATCACCCAATACGCTACTACCCCTGACACTTAGTATTATTTGTATCATTCTCTCTGTGCATTTCACTAGTTCCATCTTCCTTTGCTAATTCAATGATTTCCTGTACTTCACTTTCCACATTTTAATTAAGGTTAATAATAGCAAAATTAATTATGCAAGGCTGTTGGGAATTCCGTGGCCCTTCTCCCTTTCTTTAATGATTGGTTTTCATTAAAACTCATTCCTTCACTACAATCCTCATTCTCTCTCTCTGCCGCTTACTTACTGCCTCTCTTTTGTGTGTTTGTACTTTTCTTCATCTGTACCAATCTCATTCAATGTTCTTCCTGACTATTTAATTTAAAACATGTTAGTACCAGCTCAGCATTAATGAACCTTCTCTTAACTCCTTTAGTTTCATGCATTTGTTTGCATGTAAGCTGCAAAATCATTGAATTCCTCCATATTGAATTTTCACATTACTTGTATTGTGCCTGTATTTCCCATTACTCAATATCACAATGTTTCTATCCATAGTGAAGCTCAAACCTACAATTTATACCTCTTATTATGCCATGCCCTCTAAATGTCTAAATCCTTACCAATCAATAAAATGTCTGGCCCATTTTCCCATTTTCCTGGCGATGCTGGCAGACACTGCTTGCTCTGCCTGCATCACCTCTGTCCTGTGCTCACCTCCACTCCAGAGGCATTCCTTAAGTATTGTAGAGGGCAAAATTCTACTCTCCTGCTGTCTAAAAAGTTATGAGTGGTAGTTCCTAGTATCCATCGTGATGTCACTTGCTGCCATGGGCAAACATTAGGCAAATGGTGCTCTGCTGCTTTTCCCGAGTTCCGACTATGTTGGGGAAAAGAATGCCAGAAGTGCATGATGAAGGGTGAAGTGTCAGTGCTTGAATGATGGAGGCTTTGCAGGTTGCAGCAGGGACTGATACCCATTAAAAAGAAAAGGAACTGTGCCAAATGACAGAGGTGCTCCAACCTTGCTGACCAGAACTGGAACCACCGCTGAAAGTAAACAACAGCTATTTGATTGCTTTTTAATGTTGGCCACTTTGAAAGATGCTGAGAAAATGGGGCTCAAAGATGAATTTTGTCTAAAAACTTTAAGGCCTTAGTTGATGACAGAATTATGACTAATAAGGTAAACAAAATATTAAATGAATACTGTACAGATGTGACAAAGGAAAATTAAATAATGTTGGATCTTGAACCCCTAGTTTTACAATAAACTGTTCCCTTATGAAAAACTTTACATTCTGTAGCTGAAAATTAAGTGGAACAGACACTGGTAATTAGCTGAAATATAAACTGAGTGCCTGACATGCACGGTTGAAAAACTGGTTGGTAAATGTTTGTAGCTTGAATTTGGAGAGTGACAGGGTAACAGGGATAAGGAGACCCTTCTATCTAAGTCTGTTGCAACAGTATCTTATTCTCTTTTCTTTAAACCTCTTGTTTTTCTATTGGATAGGAAGGCCACCTCATCCGATGTCCTACCTATCCCTTTTGCTTGTGGTCTCTTAATTGTCCTAAATCCCATAAATGCTTCTCCTCAAACATGCACACACTTGTCTGCACGAACATGTGCACTAGAGCTTACTGAACATGCAGATATGCACATTAGTGCTACCGGGCTCAGTAAAACTAAATTTATTATTTAAGAAAGACATGGGTTGAGATATAGGACCATAAGCTTTGAAAGTCCTTAGGAGAAATAGAGCGTGGACCTCTGGAGTCTTTTAAACAGCTGCAATAGTTTCTTAAGCCTTGCTTAAACTAAGTAAACAGATTCAGGTAACAGCACAGAGATTGTTTTACAACACTACAGAGGTCCCGACTAATCTGCACAACACAGAAACAGATGATTTAGAAAACCGGGGACTAAAGTCCATAAAAGGAAGGATTAATTTAATTCAGATTGTAATATGGCTTAAAAAGAAAACAAAATGAAGCACTCAGATAGGTGCAAACACACCATGTGGCACAGTAGAAACCATGGTCTAATACCATAGTAGATCATGGTTTGTATTGTAATACCTTGGCAATCCACTACAGGTAAGAAGCAGTATACAAGTGAAAGCAATATGCAAATAGTTTGCAGTGTGTAGTTGTCCCAACTTGTATTTACTAAGAATTTTCCTGGCACAGGGTTTTGACTTTTCAAGATTGTTCTAAGTTGTAACTACAACAGAAGTTCGTGAGTTACTAAAGATTGTACATTTAAACTCCACATATACTGTTAATTATGCTGCAGCAATATTTCTGTAGAAGTAACAGTTACATACTGTTACCATCCCTTCTGGTCTACTGCTTTCTAAGCAACTGTGGGTACAATGCATTGTGGATGACTGAATAACATTATCTGGCCTAGCCTTTTCTTGGTGAATACACAGTGGTAAAGATGAGCATGCAGCTTCTATAACCGAAAGCAAAAATAACAGACACTGAGATAAACAAAGCAAAATTAAAGAGAGAGGATACTTCTGTGGGTGAAAAGAAAAATAAATTGAGAGACACAAAAGAAATCAAAGAAACAGACTAACAATAATAGTCAAAACAAATATTTGAAAGGTGAAAGCAGTAAACGTTATGTTGTTCTATGTCCTGCTGAGTTAGGTAGTTTAGAGGGAAAAAAGTGAAAATAATATTCCGTAAAATAGTAGTTGTTCAATAAAGTGTTTTCAGATTGGCTTAGTTCAGCACATTTGGAGAAAAGGTGCTTGTGCTACTAGGATTGTGTGACAGACACCTATTGGTCTGCAAAGAAACTGGAGGAAGAAAACTAAATGTACCACAGCACACTCCCATCATGCAGTGCAGCCCATATCTTCTAATATATAGAGAGAAAATCAAAGCACCTAGAATAGAAAGTAATTTGCAAGTTTTGAAAAGTTGTAAAATATGTTTTGATGTTAGAAAGCTTAAAGCTTGTAATGAAAGTTATTTTAACAAAAGTGAAATAGCTACCACGATATTTCCAATAGGTGTGTTCAATTGTTTTCAAGTATATGTACAACATGTTTAATAGCTCAATTTATAGTATTCTGAATGTAAATCAGTGTGATTGTACTCATTTATTCAAAGACTATTAGTCATACAGTCATTGCCATGTTACAAGCGGTTAAGCCACTCAAAAGGGATGGTCTCAGTGGAATTAATCCATGGTTGGTTAGTTTGGACCCTTTCGGCCTTTGGCCTCGTGGTCACCCCCTAACCATGGATTAATACCACAGTAGACCCATGCTTTCTCATGGCTTAATCTTACAGATAACAACATTAAAAGAGGCATTTGTTTAACACAGTTTTAAAACGAGTAAGTGTTTCAGTACAACAGTTCTTCTGAGAAGCCTTGTTTTTGTTAATGTTGTTGTTTTACTATATTTCAGACAATGATTTACACCCAGGTTGTTGGAATGTAACTAAAGAGTCAATATAGAAGTGAATTTATCTATTTAGGTATGGTAATGTTGAACACAGATGGGTGCATGTTCTGAATGTTCTCTGATCCTCCTCAACTTCTGCCTAATTCTCTGTAGAGCCGCCAGTCCATTCTACGCTATTATCATAGACAGAATGTTATAGGGAGGAGTCAGTAGGACACAGAGACAGCCCATTCACTATCATTTTCATTCAAAACACCATTAAACTTGGATTGATGTATTTAAATATTATATTCATGTGTTGAATATGTGTGGTATTGTAAGACTTGTTGTAAATACCTGAAATAAAAAGGTTTAAATTATAAATAAATGACAGGGAGGAGACTTGCCATCATGTGACTTGCTAGTACTATATAAGAAGGAAATCTGCTACATAGAGTCAGTTCATTGTAGGGATCAGCAGGAGCTGACCAATACCTGATCCTAGTACCTCCTAGTGGTGAAGTCTAGAATTGTAAAACTTGTTGTTTTTGGGGATTTACCTCTTTTATTTTTTGTCAACAACAGTTCGCTTATTTAATTACTTCACTGCTGAATAAAAATGCATTTTTGGTTCTTCAACTTGGTGTCCATGTGTCTGAATCCTACAGGTCTTCTACATGGAGCTATATAAGCAATGTGATTTTTGGGATTGACTGGAAAGCAGCGGTGGGTCTGATTTGTGAACCTGTACAGGACCATATGCTTTTAAGGACGTTAATGCCCTGTTTGGAACTATCTTGTTCTTTTCTTTAAAACGTCTGCAATTTAATGACACAGCTCTTTAAGACAAGGGACACTGCATGAGCACGTGGAACTCAATCAAAGCCCATTATAAAAAACTAAAAAGTGTATCAAAGAGCAGCTCTAATGGTCACAAAAGGGAACTGCATGAGCAACTGCCAATATTTCAAAAAATAAATGAAAAAACACACAAAAAGGTATTTGATCAGAAAATAATAATTATAGGGCAAATTAGAACTGAATGCAATATTGAAAGTCCTTTAGCAATTAGGTGAAGATAGCTCTAAGGGAATCCATAGGATTTAAAATTACAGTATTAACTACACAAAATGAGTAAAAAAGAACCTACAGATTTAAATGAGTTTTTTAAGAATGTACCAGATAAACAAAGTAAAGCAGAAGAAACTGGAAAATATAAAAGACCTGCAACAAAAATTGCAGAGCTTGAACACTGCCTCTAAAACTGTGGAAAGCTGGGAAGGAAGAGAATCTTGCAAGAGGAAGAGCAAGATCTTGAGGATAATATATTAACTCAGGAAGAGCATACCTATAGAAACTAATCCAATATTACTAATGGAAAAAGGAAGAACCAATCACATTTAGAGGAGAAATTTGAACAAAAAGAGAAAAGGCCAAAAAGGACAGTATCATGAATATACAAGATCAGACAAATACATCTACTTTACCAGTTTCAGAGAGTTTCAGAGAGTTTTGAATTTACATATACTCAATCTGTTGACCTTGGGGCAAGTCCCAATAACAAACCTAAGATGCAAACCCATGATGTAAGTGAACAAACTTAAATTCAGCTACATTGAAAAAAGAAAAATATATAGCAAAATGAATATAAAAAGCTTATGTTAGAAATAAGAATTGTTTTTCTTGGGATCAACTTAAAATTGATAAAATTATGGGGAAACTGGAAATATGAAAGATGAAATTAAAGAAATAAATAACAGACTGAGTGAACTGGAAAGCAGAATTTCAGATGTGGAAGATCTTTACCCCAGATGGAACCACAGATAATAGAACATACAAAGAGATACAGGAAATGAAACAAAGATAGAAGATTTGGAATGGAGATCAAAAAGAAACAAATTAACATTTTTGAACATTCCAGAAGGTGTGGAGAAACAAGATATTCAAAAATTCATCAGAGACTGACTGAATGAAAACCTAAAGCAAGAGCTACATGGCCAAACAATAGAAATGGGCTGAGCCAAAAAAAAAAAAATCTGTTTTATATACCACTACTGCATGTGGCTTTTTCAGCAAAAGACATGAGCAGGCACAAACTGACAGTCATGTTTAGCCACGTGCAGCAGCAGTACAGAGAAGAGGTTTTCTTTCTTTTGCTATTTTTAATGTGACTGCATGGTTAGTTGGAGTAGCGAGGATAGGGAGGTGACTCATGATGGTTCAGTGTTTATTGTGGCTGCTGGGGGTGGGTCTTCTAGTAGAACAGAGCACAGAAAGGTTCTGTGCACTGACATGGGCTTGATTCTGATTATATTTCATAACCTTTATAGTACTCCACAGTCAGAAACCATTGGGTATTCCCCAGTTTACTTTGTGCATCTAAAGAGGTTAGTCGCGATCCAGATCTACTCCCAACGATTAATTTCAATCATCATCTAAGGTACAAATATATTTTAAAATTCTTTTATTCTACAAGCCTGGTAGCCAGCAAAGTTAAATTATACAATAATAAGTGTGTTCTACCAGTTAATTATTGAATATATATTGCAGCATAAATGCATCTATAAATTTGTCGTGGAATTAGCAGTCTTTAAGAAACAATGTTTCTTAACAGGAAATCACTAGAAAAGATTAGATTGGGATAGAATCCCTCCTGCAGAGATTCCTATCCCACCACAGTCATGCCTCTGTTGCCATTACTCCCTCTAAACTGGATAATGTTTGTCCCTTTCTGAGCGACGATTAGCCACTATGTGCACAGCACTGTTTTTTACTTGTTCTGAGGCCCCTCCTGGAGTGACCTTTCTAAAGCAAAATGAATAAAGCAGCAGCAGATTCATCTGCATTTCTCTGAGATACACCCACATGGGAAGCGGCACTGGCTGAGGTCCTCCTGTAGTTACCTCAGCCACATGCAAGCGACAGAAAACTGAGGAAATATGTTTTTAATGTTACCTTGAGGCAGGCATTAAGCTCTCATTTTTCTCCTCTTCCACTGTGCCCCTGAGCCAAGCAACATCTGCTCTACCTCCAGCGAGTGACCTGTGGCCATTTTACAGGGTCTCCCCTCCTCACTATTCCTGAGAACCTTTGTCTTGGTGGGCAAATGAGGAAGCTACATCTTCATCCATCGAGACTCCACGCAGCCATGCTGGTTCTCCTTCTTGCTGCTGTGATCTCCAGAAGTTCTCCCTACTCCTGCAAGACTGGAAATGCCTTGCTGTGCCTACAGCACTTGCAGGTCTTGTGAGCAACTCTCGCAAGATCACGGTGGCCGCCTTGACTGGCACCATCAATCGTCACAGCACTTGCAGATCTCACGCGATCGAGTGGCCATCTTGGCTGGGCCAATAGTAGTTGTATAGAGTTTTCCCAAATCTCATTTTGCCTCACAAGATTTGCGTACTATAAAGGGTACTCAAATAATCACCTTTACCTGGTGAGTAAATACCATTTCTGTGCTGCTGTGTGATGGAGGATTTCATATCTGTTACGAGATCATGTGTGCACATGGAGTTGATCCAGTAATATTATTATCAAATAACATCATTGGTCCAGGGACACACTGGCCAATCAAGCTTCAAGAAATGTTCTTGCCACTGTATAATATAAAGTATATACCAGGGGTTGAAGGGATGGGGGACCACTGAACACCAGGGATTTCACTAAACCAACTATACTGGGGATCAGGTGTTGGGCAACCACTGGACACCTGAGATTTCACTAAACCAACTATGCTGGGGATTGGGGTTATGAGGAAACCACTTGTTCCAGGGATATTAATATAAAGTATATACTGGGGATCAGGGGTTGGAAAACCACTGGACACCAGAGATTTCAATATAAAATATGGTATATACTGGGAGATCAGTGGGTTGGGGAGAACCACTGAACACCGGGCTTCACTAAACCAACTGTACTGGGGATCAGGTGTTGGGCAAACCACTGGACACCAGAGATTTAATTAAACCCACTATACTGGGGATTGGGGTATGGGTAAACCACTTGCTCCAGGGATATTAATATAAAGTATATACTGGGGATCAGGGGTGTGGAAAACACTAGACACCAGAGATTTCAATATAAAATATGGTATATACTGGGGATCAGAGGGTTGGGGTGAACCACTGGTCATCAGGGATTTCACTAAACCAAACATACTGGGAGATTGGGGTGGGAACCACTAGACCCCTGGGATATCTATATTCTCATGTAGTGGAAAATGGGGGGCAGCTTGACACAAGGGTGGACAGTTGAAGCATAGCATTGCCTACTGGGAGTGGGGGTGCGGTCTTAGTGCCCAGTTAAAATGTGTTTTTTCAGTGGTAAACAGTGCCATTTGGGAGACTGATTACTGCCACCTCAAACCTTTGAAAATGCTGCTGCACCAGTATACATGAAGGGATCCCTCATCTGCACTTGGCACTGCCAGGTCTCGATACTTAGGGGCCACAGAATATGGCCACACCCAGAGCACCAGCACAAACCCAAGTTTTACAATTACTTAATGATGACTGTACTATGACATACAGCAATTTATTAAGTGCAGTATGACCCTCCATGGTTTGCCATTATGATAAATGTATTGCACATATCATGCGCATAAAACAGCACTTGACTTTGCATCTTGAATGACAACGCACAAGATGACGATGACTTCAACTATATCATCATAATGCAAGACCAGTCATGACTTATAGCTTACATTTAATGTTATAAAACTATGAATTATGCTAACTTTTATTGTATTATTTACTCACGAGTCAAAAAGGAATCCAACTATTTCTGAATTTGTCTTAAAATGAAGCTTTTATCTTAGACATATTCAACAACTGATATTTTATCCAAATGATATTCTGCACTTTGACTATTCAGAATCTTTCTGCCTCTTTTGTCATTGTTTCACAAATTCAGCTAGTGTATTTGGCCTACTCTCTTTCTAATGATTTCAACAGTGTTGTCTACAGCAGTGTGTACTTTCTATATAAAAAAGTGTTGTACCTTGAGTTACCTTTATGAATTTCTATACATACAGGCTAACATTTTTAGTAACTGCGTATACCGTTAAAGGGGCATCATCATTAGGGTGCTGTAATGTGGGCACTGCAACCAGTTCATTTGTCATACTGGTGAACTGGATTTCACAGTGCTTGGCATGTACAGCACTGTAGGAGGTTGTGCTGCTTGCCCCATACACCTCCGATATGGAGGTGATTATATAACAGTTTTGGGGGTGCAGAGTCCCCCTGCAATAGCCCACACTTGCCTGGGGCATTGGGCACAACTGGGGTCAGGCAGCACAATGGTCTGGTGTGATGATCACAATTGGCATTTGTGCTGGCACCCTAATGTCCCTCACCCTTTACCTGTCAAACCAATGTAGGTGAACTTAGTAGCTGCTACTGCTGGAATCCCATGTAGCTGACATCAGATCAGGGGCTCGATATTCAAAAGGTTGAACGGGCACTGATGGGTTCTTGCCCATGCAAACTGGGGTTTGCACTGGAGCCCCATATTCAAAAGGGTATTTGTGTGAGCTAGGAATGTTAGCACCCACACAAAACATAATGTAATGTGGGCAGGCAAGGGTAGGGACTACGCCATGAATATGCACATTTTACCCCATATTCAGTAGTTTTGCGCCTGTACAAAAGGAATTAGTGTGATCCTTTGTGCAGCACAAATACCACTGAACAAAACCCCAACTTACTCTGGGTAACCTTAGTGGTTGCTGGAGGTAATGTAGCAACTAGCTAGTTGGCCACTGGGGAAGCACACCTGCTGCCAGTGGTCCCGGCAACCCCCCAGATTGCTGGCTAATTTTTCAATATATAGTATCCCTAGTGGTAGTGGCAAACCCTCTCCATTGATTGCCGGTCTGTTCTTTAATAAATAATATCCCTGGTCCTAGTGGTACCTCTCAACCACCAATCACTGGACTGTTCTTTAATATATAGACTGTTCTTTAGTATATAGTATCCTTGGTACTAGTGGTACCCCATACCTCTGATTGCCATTCCTGTGTGCATGAAGACCCACCCTGGTGCTAGTGGTAACCCTCCTTCCAGTCCCTGCCTCTATGTAAATACATATATCCCTGGTTCTAGTGGTAACCCCTCCCTCCGATCCCAGCCCCTGCAAAATACATATATCCCTGGCCAGTGGTAACCCCTCCTCCAGCCTCAGCCTCTGAATAAGTACAGATATCCTTAGTGTCAGTGGTAACCCCTCCTTCCGATCCCAGTCCCTGTGTAAATACATATATCCCTGATACCAGTGGCAACCCCCATCCATCTGATCCCAGCCCTGGGTAAATACCTAAATCCCTGGTGCTAGTGGTGTCCCCTCGATCCCAGCCCTGATGTACACACAACCCTCCCTGGCATCCAGTGGTCCCCCATGGCACCGGGCACCCCATTCATCGGCTGCAGTGACACAAGCAACATATACCCTTTACTAAGAAATGAGTTGTGTGGTAATTGACAAAAGCAAACTTTTGAGATACTGTTGAAAAGTGTGATATTTCTGCTGAATGAGCTTCCATGATAGTTCCCATTATCCCCAACTTAATGTATTCCTTGTAATTTTAGACTTCTCTTGCAGAAGGAGAACCCTTACTATTGCTTGCACTCCAGGCATTGGACATAAGAAGGAAGGAGGCAAGGAGGCTGGGACAGGAGGAGAAAAGAAAGGATTCAGAAAGTTTATCCACATTTCTGCATAAATATTTACTAGCTTGGCCACCACTAATGGAAATCTTGTATGATGGAAAACTCTGTTGCAGAGGACATGGTAGGCAAAAGCACACACGCTTTCTTTGAAAAGCTGTAGAGGTCCTGCTAGATCACCGTGGTCCTGCAGAATACCATACTGTTCATCAAGGCTGCTTACATATGCCAACTTTGGGCACCCATTACAGTAATGCAAATTTCTGACATGTGAACAAACCTGTAATTTGCTGCTTGCTTTATTTTAAAATTTGAAGAGGTGTCAGTGGGGGTGGGACTGGGTGATGTCGTTATGTAAGTTTTCACCGCTGAATGCAAGGCTTCCAAACTCAGCTCAGGTCACAAATGAAATGCTGTCAGTGGTTTCAGCTCACCTGCCAGATAACAGGAGTCCACATCATAAAAACAGCACACATCCCTTACAGAAATATAAGTGTGCTGTGTACAAGCAGAATGCGTACATGCTTGACTATGCAATGTTTGCATGTGGTTCTCATACACCAAGTGAACATATGCAAACCAGATCTAAAAGGCAACTCAGGTTCGCATGCTGCAAGCTTGACATGTGCGAGCAGGTAAGCTGATGTGAACATCTAAAAGTTACACCAGGTTCGAGTGTTGCATGCTTGACATGAGTGCAACAGTTAAGCTGGTGTAAACATCATTTAAACATCACATCAGGTCTCACGCTGCAGGCTTGCTATGTGTGCAGCAGCATGCTGGTGCAAATCTCATATAAAAAACACATCCATTTCTATTTCTTATTCTACTGCTAGCAATTAGTCATTAAAATACATTTTTATTTGAATTCATAAAAATTAGTTAAACTCATTAATTCTGATCTTTTGCAAGTTGTTTAATGGCTTTTGATTTTGTCATTAAATCACCATTAATTTGTAAAGTAGTGTTTGCCTATTGCATTAAATGCCTAGGATATAGCCAGTCAACACCCCATTCCAGATGTACGAAGAGGGGCCTCTGTGTTGTGAAGCCTACCTTTTTGGTTTTGGACCACGCAAATCCTTGTGCATATTTAGTGCTACGATGTGTTTCTCCATGACTGTTTCATCTCACTTACTTTCCTTTGTCATTCTGCATTGAGCATATACACTATGGCCATGCTCAGTACTTTTGTGCTGGTAGGTCTTGGAAGCATGCACCATACCTACATTTTGTCACTGAAATGAGGGACCTGGACATTCAAAATGAAGGGCAATGAGGGACACTAACCCACAAGATGATTAGAACACATTATGATATATAGAGAGAACAGTACCTCAGAACACAGTGGAAACCATTGTGATAGCAACTGAGAATGAATTTCTATCATTAAGCAGGTGCCATCTAGAGAGGGCAGAGGGTGCAGTTGCCCCATCCCTTGTATTTGTGCCTAGGTTGTTCTTTATGGTGTGGCAGTAATGTCTTTAAAGTTGGATTTAATCTTTGCACAATAAGTGCTCACCTGGCCGGTGTGTGCTCATACTGCAGGAACTCTCCAGAGTTGACTGTGTCTGTATTGTGTTGTCTACTCTCTCCACCTATTAGCAGCAGCACAATGACATGTGATGTGGATGAGCTTCAGCCAAAAAGAGCACATGAGCCTTGCAAGTGTGACAATGTCTTTCCAACCACAGAGTAGGCAGACTGCACACTACGGCTTGGAGGAGTCAGTGAGCACTGAACTCTTAATAGCAGTGTTATGGCAGCATATTTTTGCTGTTCTACTCTTAGTGAGTCTCCATCTTCCCTGGTGGCTGAAGGGGCAGAGGTTGAGCTAGAAGCTAACTCAAGACAAGGCTACCTACTTACTCTACTAGGCTCACCTTACAAAACAACAGTACAGACCCCCACTGCAGCAAGCTAGGATTAGCAGTAGTGGTGACAGTGGTGTGGGTGGCCTTCATAGGCCTTGATCAGTGTAGTGTGGCAGCAGCCACAGTAGCAACTAAGCAAGAAGGAATCAACCCAGGTTGTGTAGATTCGTATGGTGAGGTGACTGGATCGCAGACCGCATTGGGGACCTCCGCATGGTCAGTTCTAGCATCCAGCTTCTGGTGAAGTAGAGTGGGTCAGCGGACTAAAACTGGGCTGGTGGGCACACTATGCCAGGTTGCAGGTTCTGGCCAAATGGCTGGGTAAGTAAAAGTAAATATTTTTACAGGAGGAGTGTAGAAGGAGGAAGGAATAAAATATCCATGTGTTTTTCACATTTCTTCACTTTTGGGTGGCTTCATGATCCATAGGGATGGGTATTGAATGGAATGGCATCAAGGAGAAAAATTGGGACAAAGTTCTTGTTTGGGGAGCCGAACTTCAGTCAGGAATCAAACTGATTAGTAACTGGGTGGTTTAAGCCAAAATATGATGCACTGTTCGAGGTATATACAGATGAACACTACACATTTGAATTTTTCTTGATTTGCATATCACGCTTCAGTCAAACCAAATAAGTTGCACCTTTTAGAGATGTTACAGATATTCTGGAACTGTCCCTTGCATTCATGGACAGTTAAGTGGTATGGTATGCACAGAATATTGGAGCCCCACTATAGTCAGGCTTATGCCACCCCCGTGAAACTGACCTCCCTCATCCCCTTGCTTAGGCACATTATGACAAAGGGCAAAGGATATTGCAGGGGTGTGCACCACTAAAATGAATGGGGATATTTTATATTATTACTTTGTACATTATTGATGGAGAGTTGAGATTAATGAAGGCCAGTGCTAGACTAACAAGAGCCTTGTTAGTAGAACAGTGGCCTTCATTATTCTCCAACTCACCGTCATAATGTATAAAATAGTAATAAAAATAACTCCATTAATTTCAAGGGGTATGCCCCAGCACTCTGACCCATTGACATCACCTCTTAAAGACTCCTGCCTCTGGCTTCCTAGTTCTCAAGTAAGAGACTTTTGCTTAAATCTATACTTGTGGTTGTCTGTAGCAGCATGACTATACCCACACCGTATGTGTGCATGGGGGTGGGACTGGCCATGTGGGTGTGTGTCGAGTTATTGCTACTTTGTGTTTGCACCCTAAAGTCTGTTTGTGTGGAAGTGTTCAAAACTGTGGTGAGAGAAAATAGTAAGAGTACAGGCCAGAGAGAAGTAATTAAATGGTTTTGTGGGTAAGTTTGTGTATTGGGGTGGGAAAAACACATGTGTTTCCATTGGTTTGTGTGCTACAATTCAACTGTAAAACTGAGATGAGGGAGAGAGGAAAACTGAAAAGCATCACAGTTGCTGCAAGCATGCCGCATACATGCAGATGTATTCAGATACAGTATGTATTGAAGTACAAGCGAGCCATATGTGTGCAGACAGTATGACCTAGTGGTTAAAGGTGACTGAATTACAAGCCAGAAGACTTGGAAGCATAAAGACCTGGGTTTGAATATCATCTTCCACTTGTGTATAGTGTGATCCTAAGCAAGTCACTTAACTTTTCAGTGTGTAGTTATCAGTGACCACTTGTTTCTGCATGCATGCCACATGCATGCAGTCTTTCCCAATTTAACATAAAAATCATGGTTTCCACATTTGCTTGCTGCATGCATGCCATATGCATGAACTCAGTCCAGTTTAACATTTAAATATACTTGCAGCACACATGTCACTTGGGTAGTTTTATGTGTGCAGCATGAAAACATTTCTGTAAGGGATAATTTGGCACTGCTAGAATCTTCTCAAAACATGGCCTAGTTAGAATAAGGATGGAGAATGAATTATCTTCTTGCACTAGAATGGTGGTACATCTAGGTCAGCGTCTATGTACATTGACAGATAAATGTGGAAGGCCCTCCTCTCTACAGCTCTCCACTTAAGTGATGGAAACACTGAAGCTACACTTTCCAGCATCATAAATGCCTCACCATAACTATGAGCACTAACTTTAGTAGCAAAATATTTTAACAATAGCAAACAAGTTTTTAAATCCTCTAGTGGTTCATCCTTGAAGGAGCGGGATCCAGATCTGAAGAGGATTGCTCCACTAAGAGCAGAAGTGAGAAGAAGTTATTAGAAAGAATGGTATAATGTAATGTAACGGGGGTTCTTTGACTTTAACTGCAGGAAAGTATGATGCTGAAAAATCTAACTGTATCATTTACAGGTGGGCTTTAATGTATACATCCCCGACATCGACATGTCGACAGCGGAGTCCCTTACAGTGACAACAGTGCCACATCTCTGTAGGGAACCCACTGGCACCTGGCACTGTCTGTAGAGGGTCCTGCACCTCCCCTAACTCAGCCCGACTTGGAGTTGAGAATCCTAAGGTGGAGGTTCGGGGCAGCCCCCAAAAGAAAACACTTGTTGCTTCTGCAAACCAGCAGCCAACTGCGAAAATGCAGTCGACCTGCCATTTTTGCTGATGGGTTGTTCGACAAATATTTTTTGATGACCCGTCATGGATCCAGCTTTAAGACCTCAATCATATCACCAGTGAGGAGGACAAGATAGACCTGATAGGTGTTCCTTGACCCTAAATACAAAACCTGTTACACTGAGCAACCTAAACAGGCAACAGATTCAGTAGAAGGTGCACGAGGCATTAAGGAAAACATTGGCAAATTCTCAGTGGGATGCTAAAGAGGCAGTGTACCAAATAAAGTGCAGGCCAGATCAGAATCCCAGAGACTTTACAGTAAAGTAAGGATGCATACTTTGCAGCAGATGAGGACACCAATGCATACGTAAAAGCAGATTTAAATAATTCCCGCTTGTACATGAGCAACAGGGTGACATCCCATCTGAATGAAAATAGATGGGGTGAGTGGGAAGTGGCTTTCCTATGTAAGGGTGCAGGAATAAGTGTCATGGTTGACAGCAGACTGAAAATGGTTAGATTTAGACTCTTTGAATCATGATTTTGATTCCATTCTGAAAATGAAATAATTTTGATAAGCACTGTGAGCTGGGTTTTGGACGCTAATGCAGGAGACTTTTTCACTCTCCATCAGTATCCGCCATTTGTGCCAAAACATTAGTGCCCTAATATCAAACAGGCCGAGTTTTATGGCAGTTTCTACATCTTGTGGCAGCTTGCATCAGGGAAATTATGCATGAGTCATTTTCGCCAAGCAACTTGAACTGTGTTGTAAATTCACCAACTACAATTGAGGCATGGATGCAATCTGACCACTAATTGGTGGCCTAGTAGTGCCTGAACTTCAGATGCTGCAGCCATGTAATGTGCCTTAGCACACTTGAAAATCCTACCTATTTTCTCAAGTTCAATTCAAAAAGTGTATCAACTAGTGACAAGTCATGATACAGAAGTCACCCTTTTATTTCTAATAATGGCAACTAATGTCAGTAGCTGATGGTCACACCATTGTGGCTTTTCAGCAACAATAAGATACTGGTTTGTTGCCAGAGGACTCACTATTGAATATAGCAAGCTATACAATCAGCAGAAAAGGAGAAAAGTGCCTTAGCTGGGATTTGAACCCAGGCTGTCCAGAATATCATTTGATTGCACTACTAGCTGCATTTTTCCCAAACCAGTTTTATTTTTTAATAAATGTTTAGAATGTGTACAAGCAAAACATGTGAAACTACTCATTTTGTCCAAATTCCTCATTTTTAAAATGTTCGTTTTAACAAATGCACAATTTGGTACCTTTATGTGCAAAATACAAGGCAGTGACACTTGTTAAATAAAAGTAAAAATAAGTGTACGTTTTGTTACAGTTGTTCATTTTTAAACCCAGTCTTTACAAAATGTGAAGTTTAGAACTTCTGTGTGCAAGATAAATAAAACTGCATTGTTTTTGCATAAAACGCTAGTCACAAAATTCTGCTCAAAACTGCACACTTTAAAAAGGAGAAAAGTAATCGCAAGGTGTGAAATTTTGTGAAAATGATGTGCATTTCATGAAAAGTGCACAGATCAAAGTGTCCAGATTTCATCTGGCTCTGTTTGTACATTTTCAGCGTCCTGCCTGGGAACTGGTTATCTAGAGTATGTATCTGTGATCCAAAACAGACGTCAGTGAAAAGGATTATTTATTTGTTATAGTTTATTTACCCAGTGCAGCTCAACTGAGATGCAACTTTGTATTCAGAGAAGGGCCCAGTTTCTATTATTAAAGCTAGGAGAAATAAATCACAGGGAGGTCAAGTGCATTGCTCAAGGCCACATACTGTGGTGAGTCAGTGCCTTTGTGACAATCAAACCTGTGATCTCCTGGTACACAGGGACACAGTTTTCAAAGGACTGGCATGACCCCAGGACTAAGTCTCCATGTGCTTCCTTTGGTGCAGGAAAATCCCGCACCAGTGAAGATGCTATTTTCCACGTGCCTTACGGGCATCATTTGTTGCTTTTCTGTGCAAATGCTAATGATACTTAGTGTAGCATCCAGCAAAACATTTTTCACAAGCAGCCATAAATTGGTACAATGGGTATGAAAATCAACCTTTCAGAAATTGCATGCATGTGGCAGAAATTGTGGTTCTACTGCTGACCCCTCTAACTTCCCAACTGTATAGCTATGATAATTTAGGGACTAACTGCAATATCAGCAGTAAAACCAGTTTTACGTTAACTCTGTTTTGGAAGGATGGGTCTTCTAGATACAAGGTAAAAATATGCAAAATAAAGAGGAAGTATTTAACTTCCAAAGGGAAGGAAATTTAGCTGACATCCAACTTTTCAAGCATGGCTGATAAAATAGTGGAGTCTTTCTGAAAGGCAGCAGGCTGGATTTTCATGAAACTGAGGCATGATTCTATCACACCTGCAGAAATCGCGACAAGACTCATGATCACGGAATGCATGGTCCAACTACTTGTCAAAAGTTATATTTATTTAGTGAGTGTCTGATAACTGGTTATTTGTAATAGGTATATAAATACTTATTTTCAGCCACAATCTGTGTTCTGTATCTGTTCAGTCTATTTGTAAAAGTAATGACTGATCTTAAACAAGTGCTGAATTTACTGACTCTGAATATGGCATGTCACCCTGTCAAGACAGGAGAGTGCCCTGTCATAAAAATAAGAGGCATGCTCCCAGACTGTACATATGGCAGCCAGCTGAGGAGGTGTGAGGAGGCTGTGCTCGTCATCGTATGCACCTGCAGTGCCACCAGTCTACAGTAGATATGGTGAGGTGGGGGTTCCCAGTGCCATGGGTGTGGGAACCACTGGATACCAGGGAGGGCTTGCGTGGACATCAGGGCTGGGATCAAAGGGGTGAGGGCACCACTAACACCAGGGATATATGTATTTATGCAGGGCAGGGATTGCAGGGAGGGCAGTCACCACTAACACCAGGGATATATATATTTATCCAGTGGCAGGGATTGCAGGAGGGCAGCTACCACTCACACCAAGGATATATGTATTTATGCAGGGGCAGGGATTACAGGGAGGGCAGTCACCACTCACACCAGGGATATATATATTTATCCAGTGGCAGGGATTGCAGGGAGGGCAGTTACCACTCACACCAGGGATATATGTATTTATGCAGGGGCAGGGATTGCAGGAGGGCAGTCACCACTGACATCAGGGATATATGTATTTATGCAGGGGTAGGGATTGCAGGGAGGGCAGTCACCACTGACACCAGGGATATGTGTATTTATGCAGGGGCAGGGATTGCAGGGAGGGCAGTTACCACTCACCAGGGATATATGTATTTGTGCAGGGCAGGGATTGCAGGGAGGGCAGTTACCAGTCACACCAGGGATATATGTATTTGTGCAGGGGCAGGGATTGCAGGGAGGGCAGTTACCAGTCACACCAGGGATATATGTATTTATGCAGGGCAGGGATTGCAGGAGGCAGTTACCACTCACACCAGGGATATATGTATTTGTGCAGTGGCAGGGATTGCAGGAGGGCAGTCACCACTAACACCAGGGATATATGTATTTATGCAGGGGCAGGGATTGCAGGGAGGGCAGTCACCACTGACACCAGGGATATATGTATTTGTGCAGGGGCAGGGATTGCAGGGAGGCAGTCACCACTGACACCAGGGATATATGTGTTTATGCAGGGGCAAGGATTGCAGGGAGGGCAGTCACCACTGACACCAGGGATATACAGTATGTATTTGTGCAGGGGCAGGGACTGCAGGAGGGCCCACCCTTTCTGCAACATGCTGCCCCATCTGCCACTAACCTATCTACAGCTGACACCCAGCATCTTCCTCCTGCCTGTAGCAGGGTTCCAAGATGATGGTCACTCTCCTGGTACTGTACCCAAGATCCAGTCAGGGGAGTGCTCCACAGAGTGAGGCCCTGGTGTGCCGACACTCATCATGTTGATGGTAAGCATGTTTCTCCTCAGATTTTTCAGTCCTTTGCAATTCCTAGCACTGCTGACATTGGACGTAGACTCTGCTAGTATCATCCCATAAAGAGCAATGCATACAAGTCACCACTGATGAGGTACCAGGCTCCCCAGCCTGCCATGAGGTTGCTGTGCTGGTAGATCATCATCCTTCTCAGGCTGTGTCATGCCACTTTTGACAACACTCCACAACCTGGTGTGAGAAAACTGCCTCTTGGGCCATCCCAGCTTACAGGGCAGTTTTTTTTTTTTGTAAAATGTATTTATTGAGGATGTGAGTGTGCTGACATTACAATCAGACTTCTAGCATATATAGTTATACCATGTTAAATTATACAGTAGTAAATTATGCAAGATAGAGTAAAATGACCTTCATATATAGTACATTATACGTAATACATTTAGTGAGACTCAGAGCTTGCCACCCAGGAGCTATAAACTATAACATAGAGTAATCTTGTTACACATAACTGTCAGGCATTTTACATATGCAGAGTTGATCATTCAGGATAAGGTCAGCTCACCGCTGACATCCAAGGACCCCAAATTTCCCAGAATTGTGACATCCTGCCCATAGCACTCATCTGGCGCTTCTTTGAGCAGCATGCACGCTTTCATAATTTGTACCCATCTAGTAACAGACAGAGGGGTTGAAGCCATCCACAGTTGTGCAATGGTTCTTCTTGCATTTATAAGTGCAATGCACCACTGAGGGTTTGACTCCTACTGCCTGGGTGCAAAGGTTCCCTCAAGAAGCAGCTCCAGAGGGAACTTGAGGGCATAGCCCAGGACACTGGTCATTATGCTGTGCATCAGCTGCCAAAAGGAGCCACTTTTGGGCATGTGGAGTGATAGGTGGATGAAATCACCTATCAGCCGCACATTTAGGACATCGATGTGACTGGCAGAGTCTATGGTATGCAGCTACAGAGGTGCTGCATAGGCCCTATGTAGAAAGAATAGCTGTATCTGTCATAGCTTATTGCTACAGGAACAGTGCTGGTAATGAGTACAGGATACCATCCATTCCCTCCAACTGATAGGCAGCTGGAGATCTCACTCCATTTTTCCAACTGGGGTCGGGCTCACAAGGAGGTGCTCTATGCAGCATGTGATAGTATATGAACATGGATTTACATCCAGGTTGGGGCCAAACAATTCTTCTAAGGAGAGGGGAGGTCTACCCATTCTCAGAGGTGAGGTGGTCCATACTGCGACGAATCATCAGATATATTAAGAAATCTCCACTGGAATACCCCACCCTGACATAATTGTGTGAACATTTTCAGGAGACCTCTCACATCTGATTAACTGTGAGGAGGCCTTTCTTTTCTCCATTTCCATAATCTCTGGATTAATATTATAGAACTTTTCCTTCAGACTGTATGAAGCTAAGGTTTGGGGAGTTGCCCCTCGATAACCCACTCGCCCGCGCCTCCCAGAGCCAGGATCTCAAATTATTAGCAGTAAACGGATTAACCAAATGCACCTCTCTCATATCCTTCAAGCTTCCAACTAAGGTGTCATTATATAGATTCCCTGGATCATGTCCTCCTCCAAGCCCAACCATGGGTACTCTGATCCCGAGTTCCCAGTGGGGAGAAGTGCCAACTGAGTAGCCCAATAGTAAAACCTAAAATTTGGTAAGCCCACTCCACCTTCCCCTGAGCTTTCTGTAATATGGACCTAGAGATTTTAGCTCGGCCCCTGCCATAAAAATGTATGCAGTATTGCATCTAATTGCTTAAAATGGGCCTGTGGGATTTTAATAGGAGGGCCTGATAAAGAATACAATGCCTTGAAAGGGCATTATCTTAATAACCCCAATTTTCCCAGCATGGATAGAGGCAAAGCAGACCATCTCACAGTCCTCTGTAATCCCCACTAATAATGGTTTTAAATTTAGCTGATATAGCGCACCTACTGATGTTCAGATTAGGACTCTCAAATAGCACAGCTTATGTACCAGTTGCATACCCTCAACTGAGCTATCAGCTGAGCCCAATTCAAAGCTCCCACAGGCATCAACTCACTCTTGGACCAATTGACCCTATATCCTAATATGGTGCCGATCACCTGCATCAGATGATGGACCTTAGGTAAATCCTCATCAGGATACTGCAAGTAAAGCAGTTGGTCATCCGCATGCATAGCGATTTTATGTTCCCTCCCCTTCCCCAATAACCCCTGATGTTGCACTAGCCCATAGGGCAGCTCCCTATGGTTCCAGAGATAAAACATACAAAGTGGGAGAGAGGGCAACCCTGTCGTGTACCCCTGCCCAGGTCAAAGGAAGTTGATAATTGTCCGTTGTCCAATATTTGTGCCATTGGATTGTGATATAAGGCTCTAACCCATGAGCAGAAGGTTTGACCAATCCCCAACCTGTTCTATTCAGGGTATAGAATAGGTACTCCATTCCACACGGTCAAAGGCTTTTCTGCATCTAATGCCACTACCGCTGCTCCAAGTGATCTTTTGTACGAGCCCATCTGTATATATTGTTAAGGTAAGCACAATGTTATGTTTCTCCATGCACCCATCACAAAACCAGATTGATCCAAGTGTACAATATTCGGTAGTAGCACCTCCACTCAAGATGCAAGGGCTTTCACCACAATCTTGTAATCCACTGTGAGGAGCGAAATGGGCCTATAAGAGGTGCACTTATTAGGGTCCTTACCCGTTTAGGCAGGACTGTTATGGTAGCAGACTGTGTGGATGGGGCAACTCACCTTTTAGCAATCCCTCAGTAACAGCATCAAGAGGGGTCCAAAAGCAAACTTTCAAAGTTTTATAGAAATCAATAGGGAAGGCCGGCCGGTGGCGCTGAGGTTGGCGCTGGATGCCACACCTCACACCTGCCGCGACCGGGTTGGAGCGGACCCGGCCGCCGGTGGTCGGCTGGGAGATAGGCTTGAGCCGCCCAATGACAGCTCACCTTCTCCGGGAGGATTCGGCTGATGCCCCGACACTTGCATGACCCCGAGCAGAGGCTCGAGGAACTGCAAGCTTCACTTGGGATGGGCGGCCATTGAGCAGCATGGACGCCGGGCGCGTGTGTCATGACATCGGGGAGGTTACCTGCTGCTCGGGAGGAGAAAACGCAGAAACAAGCCTGCCTCAACTGGGAAGATGGGAGGACCATGGTCATGCCCACGATTTGCCTGTGCCCACCCAGCAGACCTCAGATCGACGAAACGTAAGTAACGGGTTTGAGCCCCCGCCTGCCTCGCCTGTAATCCACGGCTCCATGGAGCCAGGGTCTGCTTGCAGGGGTTCCGCAGTGGGATGTCCAGTTGTCCCCTGAAGGGTCGGAGGTGGCAGGCTAGGGAGGAGGAATAAACAGAAATTAAAAAAAAAAGAAAGAAATCAATAGGAGACCATCTGGTCCAAGGGCCTTTCCACTTTTAAGGGCTTGATTGACTCTTAAGTCTCCTGCTTAGACAAGGGTATCTAACTTCACAGTGTCCTCCCCACTAATCCTAGCAAGAGGTGCCCCATCAAAAAATGTGTCATATTCCTCTCGGGAGGTTATATCTAGCATATAAAGATCTGTAAAAGGCATTAAAAGCATTGCCTCTTTCTCTAATATCCCGACATTTATTCCTTGCTCATCTTGGATTTGACTGATTGATTTAGTGGCTTCCTTTCATTTCAATTGACATGCCAAATATTTTCCACCCTATCCCCATCCTAGTATGCACCTGAGTTAGATAGGAGTATGGTTCTCTCCAGTTGTGTACTAGACAATGTGTTAAACCTGCACTTTAGTTTCTGTACAACCGCATATAGACTTGTGGAGAGGTTCAGCATATGTGATCTTTCACAAACCGTAATCTTATCCCTGAGGAACTCTAACTCCTCATTGGCAGACCTCTTTAGATATGATGAAAGAGATAAATTGCCCCGCACAAAAGCTTTTAAAGCCTCCCAATGAGCCGAGTGGGAGGTATCCCTTCAGTGGTTAAATTCTAAGAACTCTTGTAAACTCTCCTTCATGTATGTAAGGTATTCCTGGTAGCTAAGAAGGATGGGATCAAGCCTCCAAGCTCTGAGGCCAGGCTAAGTCCCTGCACCTCTAATAATGTGGTGCATAGCATAATCAGATCCAAGGATAGGCAAGTATTCCCCCACTCTTAGATACACCACCAGGTTGCTGGAAATAAGCAGCCTGTCTATGCGGCATCAGAGTTGTGTGCATGTGAATAAAAACTATATTCCTTCCAGAGGGATATAGGTGTTGCCAGGCATCAATGAGATCATAATCCACCTTCAGCACCTCCAAGGCTTTGGAATTTTTGTGTTTTAGTGCAGGGGTTTTACTTGATCTGTACAACACCATGTCCAAGACACAGTTGTAATCGCCTCGAATAACCAGGACCCTCCCATCTAGCCATGTCAAGAGCCATTTTCTTAAAAAGCCTGGATTATCTATATTTGGAGCATAAACAGAACCAACCAGGAGCTCACCCTCTGGAACACTAACCTTTGCCAACGCAGAACAACCTTGCAGATCTATATGCTATCCAAAAGTTGAGCTGGTGAACCTCTGGGGATCCAGATTGGGCTCCCGAGCTTTGGAGGTAAAATGGAGGAAACCCATACACCCACCACAGAGCCAGCAGTTTTTGTGCTTCAGCAAGAGAGAAGTGCGTTTCTTGCAATAAGATCACTGTGCCTCTGCAGCGGCGGATCTCTGTAACAACCCTTTTACATTTTAATATAGATTTAAGGCCATTGATGTTCCACTTTATAAATTTAAGATCATCCTCCATCATGCTAGATCAATCACAGTCCTTTATCCAATGTAACAGGTAGCACATCCACATCCATTTTTTCCCTTTATTTATCCCTCCCTCCCACCCTTTGAACTTCCCTTCATAAACATAGAATGATAATTTCCCCACAATCACCCCAGAATCCACTTCCCACCTAACTCCCTAATTGCATCAAATTACCTCCAGACAGACCCCAATCTCTAAGCCAAGCTTGCAAAACCAACATTTCCACTATAAAAGGAAGCTTCAACTCATCTTGCACCGAGACAGCAGATTGGGGTGCATCCGAAATCATAGCCCCTTCTGTCACCAGAATAAAAAATAGTGCGAGTCCTTGTAGTCCAAACCTCCCCTCTCAAATATATAAAACATCCCCTCCATTCCCCAACTTCCATTAGTAACTCCCTGTACCAGTCCAAACTGGACTGAGACCCCCCTCCACGTGAGCAAAACCCGCTAGAATTCCCATTACAAACAATAGGCAGTACCATATCAACCTGCACACTTTACTAACCATTGATGGAAAGAGGGGCAACGCTCCAAGCAATAGAGGCAAACTACTTTCCAGCTAGCTGAACATTAAGTAACAATAAACATTACAGAACAAGTCAAATAAAGAAACAGTGCTCTCCAAGGCAGCAATACAGCACTATAAGCAGGGCTATTATAAGTACGCGTAAGGTGTCCTAAAGTCTCAAGTTAGAGGGCCCAAGAATATGGTAGCAGTCATAACTTGGCTATCAAGTGTATGGCTTGGGCTAGCTAATGCAGCTAGAAGAGGTGTATCCTCCAATCATCCATTGTAGGCTCCACTGTTTCCTGCGGTGCCCTAGGCATGTCAGGCAAATAGCTCTCACTTGAAAAGGCTCATCAAATTCAACGGCTGCTTAGCTAAGAGGGAAGCAAGGAAATAACATCTTTCAAGGTTCGTACATCCAACTCATGATCCAACGTCTATTCCACAGTCCAGCCTCGTCTGTGGGTATAAAATATGCCTCTGCTCTGGTCCTCATCACAAGTATACCCCCACACAAGTAATCATATCCTATCTCATCTACTCAATGGAATTACGTTGTTATCTCGCTGATACCTGAGTCCCTAGACCCGGTCGCGGGTACAGAAAAAAACAGTCGCCCGTTCAATCTGGAAGGCCTAGCCAGACCTAACTCATGGGTATTTTACTCCAAATCCTTAGCCTTTGAGGGGACATAAGAGCCCCAGGAGAGATCCAAAGGAGAGCACAGATATCAAATTTGGCTAAATAGAGATAAGAGATCAGACAATTGCAGCAGTAATAGCTGTTTAAATGCAACTCACTCAACATTAGGCAGCGCCCATCCCTCCTGGCCTCCTCCTCCTCCTCTAGCCAGTCCTCTGCCGCTTTGTAACTATTAAAGAATCAAGGATTCTGTTCTGGCCTGTCAACCCGCAGGCACGCTTGGTATGACAGTGAGAACTTCCAGCCCAATTTGTATAATTTGCCTTTCACCATATTGAAACGATGCTCTTCGCTTGAAGCTCCCTACTAAAGTCCTGGTATACATATATAGTAGAGTTCTCAGCTCTTATAGGCCCAACTTGTTTAGCCTTTGTAGGACTGTCTCTTATCCCAAAATCTTAAATATTTGATTAAGCAGTGGCGGGCGCTCCTGGCTTGGGTGGCGGACCCACCAGATGTGCTTGCTCCACTTCAAAATCCAGTGTCTCTCTGCAAGGCCCAACTGTTTAACAAGCCATCTGTGGATTTCTTGGTTGGGGTTTGCCCTCCAGCCCTTCGGACAACCCTAATAATTCATATGTTGGACCTCCAGGAACGATTTTCTTGGTCGTCCTAGGCATTCCTGGAGTGCAGCGATCGCAGATAGCAGTCTGTTTCTCTTGGCTGAAACTCCTGCTTAGGAGTCCTCCATTTCACCAACTCTCTTCTCAAGTTTACAAATTTTTGAAGTGTGGGTGGTGGTGGTTTCTGTTAAACTGGTCACCACTGACTGAAGATGGGTGAATTTGGTGTTAAGATTGTTAAAACCAGTCTTCATGTCCCATGCATTTGCAAAAGTGTGTCTGGAACTCCAGCCAGCATTTTTGTAAGCTCCATCATGCTACCCTCCATCCTCGCACTTTCCGATCTAGCACCTGGTGATGAAGACCCAGAGCTGCAAGTACCACTTTTGTTTATTCTAGCGAAATGCTAGTTCCAAACTGTAGCTTAGTTTGCTTATTTTTGATTTACCTGATGCCATCTGCTCAGAGATGATAGAAAATATCTCAGGAGTAGTACAGTGTGATTTGTTCAGCTAGAAATACCAATTTAAGACCGTTGCCCAGGGATGTGTTAGCAAGCATCCTCCATGCTTGCTGGCTAGCCACGCCCCTACAGGGCAGTTTTTGATTGGGACTTCAACTTCTCTGCCACCACCTGATTTCTATCAGGAAACAGGAAACCTGTCTTTGCCTTCTGCTCAGGCTAGGGAGGTCAACACATTAACTATTTGCAGAGTGCCCTTCGGGACATTGCAAACAGAGTCCAGCAGAAATAATAAGATTTACCTTGTCAATAAATATGCAGTCACTGGTTCTGTCAAAAATAGATTCTTTAGTAGAAAATACTATAGGTATTTACAAACAAGATATATTTACAGTAAAACAAAAGGATTACACTTTTACTGAGAAACAGAAAATAAAGCAAGTTACACAGACAGTTGATGTTTTGAAAAATCTGAGCTTCCTTGCTTAAAACTCATTATCTGTCCACTAGCTACAGAGACACTTGCCCTGGTCTGTGCTCTATTCAACATTTAGCTAGCTTTCTATGGCAGGGTCTCCTTTCATCAGATGCTGAGTGTTCCAGAGAGAGAGAGAGAGAGAGAGAGAGAGGGAGGGAGAGGTGGTGTCCAGTTCCTTGATTTATAACCTTCTGGCTGTGGGGAGTGACTTCACCCCTTAAGTGACAGTTCCTGTTGTCCCCATCCCACGTGTGTGTGTGTGTGTGTGTGTGTGTGTGTGTATGTGAGAGAGAGAGAGAGAGGGAGGGTGACATCATCTCCTCTGTGTTTCCTTAGTGTCTTTTAGGTTTTATGACATCCACCTGCACTATTGTCTGTCCTATGGGAAAGATCCCAGGAAAAGACCTCACAATGGCTTTATAACTTTATTGCCTCCTGCCTGTTTACCCTGTCATTGATTACTGCTACTTATCCACAAGAAAGTCATCATCTATGCAGTGGGTAATCAGCTTTCCTTAGCTGCCTGCACATGTGAAATTCCAACAGAACTTGTACCAGAGAATATTTTAAACTGACTGAAAAGAATAAATGAATCTGGCTACATTACGAATATTTAAACTACAGAAAAGGAATAAATGCATCTGGCTGGATTTCCTGTCAGGTGTGTGAGTTTACTATTCACAGTTGGATGGTGCACCATACTATCCGACTGTGAATAGGCCAGAATGAAGCAGCACTGACCTCTTTACCACTACTCTAACCCCACTAGCGCCGCCTGACATTAATCGCAGAAAATGGTCATGCAATGAATAGCGCAGGTGTGCTATTCAGAATTCACAAAAGCAGCCATACAAATGAGCCCATTGGGCATGCAAGGCACTGTGTGGTTATTTGCATGCTCATTATGGTCCTATTTACATGGGCCACAACAGAGTTTAGTATGCCCTCCGCCGATTGCCAGCCTGAGTAAAAAGAATGCTTCCTGGCACCAACAGTGCCCCCTATGATCAATGATCACTGGCCCGATGGAGAAAAATTAGTCCCTGGTGGCTAGTGGTCCCTCTCCATGATCACTGATCACTGGCCCGATGAAACGAATACTGTCTGGTGGTCTAGTGGTCCCCTGCCGATCACTGGCCTGTTATAACATAAATATATTCCCTGGTGGTCTAGTGATCCCCCGCTGATCACCGGCTAGTGTAAAAATATAAGTTTTCCCTGGTGGCTAGCAGTCCCTCCCCACTGATCGCTGGCCTAAGTATGAAGAAAAGTTTTCCTTGGTGGCCAGTGGTCTCTTCCCCACTTGCACACATGCCTGATGTTAATGCCATATTCCTCGGGGCCAGTGGTCCCTCCCCACCCAATCCCATGCCCCAGTAGGTCAATATGATTGTCCCTGGTGTTCAGTGGCCCCACCCTGTCTGATCCCCATCCCCATCAGGGTGCAAGCTATTCAGTTAGACCAACCCCTCATGATCGCCAGTCCAATGTTAAGGAGGTGCCTTTCCTGGTGTCTAGTAGACCCTCCACACCACCACACCACCACCCTTCCCCATCCCTGAACCCTAGCTGGCAACTGGAACAGCCCTCCTCTCACCACCATGGCCAGCTGCTAGACTAGCCTCTCATTGAGGACATACTGTATACATTATGTGCTCATGAGCTGTCAGTCAATGAGTGTGTAATGTACTGTATAGTATATGCTCACTGAGAGCTCAGTCCAGTGGCGTGGTAGTGGTAAGAGGAGAGATGTGCTGGTCATCAGCTTGGGTTTGGGATGGGAGGAGCAGGGTGGTGGGACACTACCTGCTGGGTGGGAGGCTGATAGACACCAAGAACAGTACTTCCTTCACATGGGACCAACGACTAATCAAATAGCTTGCACTCTGATGGGATGGGGATTGGACAGGGTGGAGTCTGTTAGTCCAGGCCATCTCCCACAATCCTATACTGAGAGCAGAATATGATATATATGTAGACCTGCCTGACCCTTAGTCCCTTATGTGGACTATTGTGATGTCATTAGTTAGTAATCATTGTATGTATAGCTAGGATTGTTATGATGTACTGTATGATGTGTACCTTCTTTTTGCCTTATTGTTTAGTTATGATTCTGCTAAGAAATGCTGTATCCTGAGACAAGCAATTCCAGCCAAAGTGATTCTTGTCTGAGATGCTATAAAAGAACAACTTATCACATAACCCATTTGTGGCCTTACAGCACCACCTGCTGCTATAAGATATAATTGTATTTTTGCTATATTTCTAATCCTGGAGCACCACCCACTGCCAAGGTACACGCTGCTTGAATCAGACATTATTATGGTGAATCAGATATATCTGTGACTGTGCTATTGCTCCAATGTGCAGCAGTAATTATACAACAAATGTGATACATAAGCAATAAGACATGACAGGGTGTGCATGGAACATGTTTTACTGCATGGCCAGGGAAGTAATAAGGCATGAGGCCACAAGCCAAGTGACTTTAACCACTGACCATGTGGTAAAATATGTTCCATGCACACCCTGGAGTGTCTTATTGCACTTATAAATGGTCTGCATTTTTGTGTGTGTCTCTCTCAGAAAAAATAATTTATTTATATAAAAAAGACTACTGTTATCAGAATTTCTAATAAAATAGTCCTTCCATCATGCATGATGACATCATCTGATTTCTTATTAATATTCATTACCTCATTTGCATGTCCACGGCAATGTCAGCACAGCTAAAAAATTTTCATGTTTATTTATGAACAGAAGAGCCCACACAGATGCTCACAACAATGTGCATTCAGGGTCAGCTTGAACTATGTGAGTGTTTAAAATGGATCGTGTGTGTGTGTGTGTGTGTATGTTAAAATAAGAAAATGTCCTGTGGATCAATAGAGCTTAAACAAGTGACAGTCAGTCAGCTATGATCGTTCGAGGAGACATACAAGGAGTGAGTTTTGAATGCTGCTGATTATGCTCACTGATAAATGCTACTATCTTGGAAACAGAGAAAAATATTGTAGCTGTGTAATAGTACATGGATTTTTGATTAGGAACTGCGGCGGATGGATGCAGAATTTCAGTGGAGACAGCAGGGTATGCCTGGTGTGGAATCAGCACAATTTTACGTCAGGAGTAGTCAGTAAATGTTTTATTTTTTTTCTTTACTCCAACAGTTCTGTTTTAGACTGCTGTGTTCTCTATAGAAAGTCAGCGAGTGCCAAGCGGCACAGGAGTTTCTCTGATCTGCTTCAACCCCTGATGAACCGTATTAGCGAGGTGAAAAATGATGTTAGCGAAGAAACAACAATAGTGGCATTTTAAATGCCACCATTCTAAAGCTTAATGATTTTTGCCTTTTACTGCAGTCCTTTTACCCATGCATGGAACATATTTCATGCATGGCTATTAGCCAATTAAATTCTTGGATTTAGCCTACCCATTTTATAAATAGAATATACGACATGCAAAGGCAAGTTGATAACAGTGAGCTGCCCACCATTTGGACCAGTCACAGAGAGTTTTGTATAATGTACTAAGAATGTACATGAGCCTGTTGTCACAGCAATGGGACTGATCTTATCACACTATAGTAGTCATGTTTACTGTAAGATCACTGAGATTTTATGATGTTGCACCTGGGTGTGGAGAGTTTGGGGCCCCAGTAATGTATAATCTGTACTTACTATCCTTATGTATGAGCTTCTGAAAAAGAAACCTTTAGTTTGCTACAACTAACTTATGCTTGTGTAATTATCCATCTGGTATAGAACTTGCAGAATTGCTAAAATAATACAGGCCACTTGACACCAGGGAGAATCATACGACCTACTGGGGCAAGAGATTGGGTTGAGGAGGAACCACTGGCCACCAGGAATATGGCATTAACATTGGGCATGTGTGCATGTGGGGAGGGACCACTGGCCACCAGGGAAAACTTTTTCTTCATACTCAGGCCAGTGATTGGCATGGGAAGAACCAGTAGCCACCAGGGAAAACTTATTTTTCTACATGGGCCAGTGATCAGTGGTGGAAGGGACTACTAACCACCAGGAAAACCTATTTTTGACATGGGCTGGTGATCAGTGGGGCATCAAGACTACCTCTGCAAACCACTAGGTTGTGCAGAATTAAAGCAAGATCTCACTCAACTGTATTTTCTCCATGCAAGGAACTCCGAAATGGCACTTGCAAGGAGAAAATGCTTTGTAAATGGGTATGTGCTGATATGCAGGTCCCCTCCCCCATTTGCATTGTGACCCTTCACACTTTGCCCTGGTGCAAACCCGGTTTGCTTCTCACAAACAGGGCTTTTGTGAATACCAACTTGGCAAAAAATGGTTTGCTCCTGCAAAACCAGGTTTGTGCTGGTGCAAAGTTTATGAATCTAGCCCCAGATCTTTTTTGATATAGACTGATATGTTTCAGTCAGTGCATGCCAGCTTTATATTACATTTTTAGATGCAACAGCATAGCTGTTAGCACCCTTTGTAGTCATGGATACACTTTTGGCATTTCGTCAAGTTTAAGATTACATTCCAGTATAAGTGATCTGGCTGCATGATGTCACTGACTGTCAGTGCAAGGGCTTTTAAATCTTGACATACATTTCAGACCCACATAAGCCTTGGTTTGATCCTGTAGCCTTGGTTTGACCCCTGTACTGCATATTTTTTTTTCTTTCTCACTATAATTTTTGTTGCATGAGAGTAATTGTTAGATGTCAAAGCTGCTGTAGCAAAGGGTTTCAGCACTACTAAATAGCAAACTTTCAGAAATTTAAATTAGTTCTACAGTATGTTGTAGTCAATTAAACTAGTCCTGACTGAAGTTTGTCTAGGTTTGAATATAATTTGAGCCACGTGTTTTGCAGGCTGTGACATAACCTCTTCACCATAGAAACTACAACTCACTTACCTGGCACACTGAGTGTGTGTTTGCTTAATAGGCAAATGATCAGTGGGTCAGGTCCTGGCAGGAACTTACATTTTTTTGTGATATGGAAATTCACTTGAGTAGTAATTCCTGGTAGAGTGGAACTGAATAGTAAATTATATGAAAAGTAAATTTAGCTAAGAACAACAATTTGTGAAGCTAAATCATCTGTTGGGATTAAATCCCCAGTCACCAGTTTTGCAGTTTGTGACATAACCTTTACACTATAGGAAATGCACCTCATTTAGCTGTAGCTCAATGACATGCTGAATGTATGTTTGTTTAGTAGGCAAAGAACTAGTGGTTTAAATTCAGATGGCTGGGACTTAAACAATTTTTTCAACTTTTTGTAAGATGGAAACTCACTTGAGCAGTGATTCATGGTGGTATGGAGTTGAAATAGTAATGTGTTTAAGTATATTCAGCTAAGAACAACAGTTTGTGAAAGCAAATCACCTGCTGGGATTAAATCCCCAGTTGCCTGTTTTGCAGGTTGTGACATTACCTGCACACCATAGGAAATGCAGTTCACTTTTCTACAGCTCAGTGGCACATTGAATATATATTTGTTTAGCAGGCAAAGGATCAGAAGCTCAAATCCTGGCAAGGATTTAAAACATGTTTTCATTTTTTTGTAAGCTGGAAAATCACTTGTGTGGGGATTCATGGTGGTTTGGAGTTGGTATAGTAACTTACACGAAGTGAATTTTGCTAATAATGACAGTTTATGTAGGTAAAACACCTGCTAGGATTAGATCCCCAGTCCCCTGTTTTGTAGGATACGACATAACCTCTAATCATAAGAGCTGCAACTCATTTCTAGCAGCTCAGTGGCACACTGAATGTGTGTTTGCTTAGCAGGCAAAGGATCAGCAGTTAAGATCCTGGTAGGAACTTAAACATTTCTTTGGTAAGATGAAAACTCATTTGAGTGGTGATTCATGGTGATGTAGAGTTGAATAGTAAATTATATGAGAAATAAATTTAGTTAAAACAACAATTTGTGAAGGTAAATCACCTGCTGGGATTAGATCCCAGTCCCTGTTTTACAATACGTGACATACCTTTACACCATAGCAACTACAATTCACTTACCTGCAGCTCAGTGGTACACTGAATGTGTGTTCACTTAGTAGGTAAAGGATCAGTGGTCCAAATCCGGCATAGACTTATATATTTGCTTCAATTTCTTTTGCAAGATGGAAACTCACTGTGGTGATTCATGGTAGTGTAGAGTTGGAATAGTAAATTATGTGAGAAGTAAATCTAGCTAGGAACAATTTGTGAAGGTATGTTGCCTGCTGGGATTAGCTCCCAGTTGCCTGTTTTTCAGGTTATGATGTACCTCTGCATCATAGGAACTGCGACTCACTTATTTACAGCTCAGTGATGCACAGCATGTGTGTTTGCTTAGCAGGCAAAGAATCAGTAGTTTGAATCTCGCTAGCCCACAGTATATTGTATTTTAATACATAATTATTTCTCACGTTGCAGACATTACTTGGCACCTTTAGTACCATTGTAGGTGGAGCTACTATAGTAGCCAGAACCATTTTGAAAATGTAAAATGCACATTTTACACCAAGACTGACAGAAATAGTTTTATTCTTTTGCTCTTATAATACAGATCAGTATGTGGTTTGCATACATCATTATGTGTGTGTGTATATATATATATATATATATATTACACATGTATTGCAGTTTTATCTTTCTGTGTGTAGATGGACGAGCTGTAGAGCAAATGAATTACCCCCAGTATAGTCAGCAACTAAAGTATTGGAATATGTGCAAGAACATGTGGCTGATGATGTAGTGTGACAGATGGATCATACTCAGAATGCATATCACATCGAAACAGCATTTTGACAGTGAAAGTCATTACAGCGACAATTTAGACAAAATTAGAAATTGTCACTGTAATGGTCCCTTGGCAAAATGTCACCATTTCTCCATGATACGTCCCCTTCTGAGTCAAGTCCGACTTGGAGTTGGATCTTGAGATCTGAAAGTGTGTGGGCAACCTGAAAACAGTCAATGTCTGACAGGCTAAATTTCACTGGTCGACATTGTAGAAGTCGCTGGTGTCGATTTCAACAACTTTGTTGTCAATGCAGCTTGCGGAACCCTCAGATTGTAATGACATAATGCAGTGTTCACAGGGGTATATCGGTGAGGCGGTAGGTGTTATTGTACAGATGTCAGTGTCAACCCATACTGTAGCATCTGCCTTTTTTAACTCAGTAAAATGTATTTAAGTTTACGTGCATAACAGTTATTTCAATCATACAGTTAGTACGTATCAATCCATGGCTTTTGAAAGGTGGTTAAATTTCTTAGCAGTACCCTGATAAAACTCAGCCTGTTAATCCAAAAAGTGAAGCAAAGAACATAGGACTGAGCAAAACTGGATCTGAAACTTTTCAAAAGAACGTGAACGCTTTACAGCTATAAACAAACATAAAATCAACCCGCATCACCGCTTTTTCCCTCTTCATTCTAATGTTCAAATGGATTCTTAACATTTTTGACTCATTTCATTTTCTTACGAACCCTAAGTCAGGGTGATTACTTGTCTTCTCCTCCTCTTCATCTGCCCCTCATATGTTTTCCTCTCCTATCTGTCTTTCCAAGTTGGCATGCCATGGGTGCCACATATCTAGGAACTTTTCTTGATTTAAACTGAGAGTGTGTGTGATTCTTTCCATTCATTCTAGTTTCTCTACCCTTGTCTTCCACTGGATGATGGAAGGGGGTCTGTTGCCAGCCATTTGGCAGTGATACATTTCAGGGCCGCTATCCATAATATCTGACCAAGGATCACTAGTTTCCTTTTCTTTGATGATCAAGTAGGGAGTCCTAAAACCAAGTCTGTAAAAGTAAAAGGAATGGGAACCCTACTACTTGTTGTATGGCTCCATGAATCTGGCACCAGAATTCTTTCAGCTTGGGCAACTCCAAAAATATGGAAGTGTGCTCCTTGGGCTTTCATAGAGTCTCCAGCATGCCTCTGAGCCATTGTGGTTATAATGTTTTGTAATACTAGGGTCTTAAAAAGCAGGTCAGGATTTTCCAATTGTATTCTCTTCACATTGGAGAGGAAGTGACTTGCCAGCCTTTTTATCCTCTGGGCCCATTCCATGGTGGGGATGGGTAACCCACTTTCTTTCCCATCTACTTTGGATATCTTCTAAAGGGAGTGGATTCATGTGAGACAGGGTCCTGTATAAGATTGAGGTATATCTTAGTTTATCTCATATTCTAATGGTGTCATGCCAGTAGGCTTCTAGAGGTGTCAGGTCTCTCCTAATCATCTGTGAATTATTTACCTTGTTGATGAAGTTTTGAATTTGTAGATATCTGAAAACATCTACTCTTCAGAGCGTAAAATGTTCATGTAGGGTGGTAAAAGTGAGACGACCTGTTCTGTCTACACATTGATAAAAGGTGATGAGGCCCTTAGTTCTCAATACACATATCTGCTATCTAGTTGAAGTGGATAAACCTGTCCCTCAAGCCATATCATGGATAGTGGGCCCAGCTTATTTGGGGTAGATGTGAGTTTTCTGAGGTGTAAAATAATTCTCAAGGAGTGTTTCATCAATGGATTTGTTATATGGGACCATATGTTGGGGTAAATGGCATTTGTGAGTAATGTCCACAAGGCTTTACCCACCATTGTGGCTTCTTCTATTGGGTACCAGCCTGAATTTAGTCTCTGCTTCACCCAGGTGCACAGTTGGACTCCTGTGTCACTAGGTAGTAGTGGTAGAAATGGGAAGCCCTAACCCACCCTCTTCCTGAGGTGCCTTACGAACCTTAATTGAGAGCTGTGGTCTCTTACCCATCCAACAAAGTGCTGAACCTTTTATTCAGTTTATTCCAAAATGATTTGGAATTGGTATGGGGAGTGTTTGGAACAGGAATAAAAGTTTCAGGAGAATGTTCATTTTATTGTCTGTACTCTGCCATATAGTGAAAGTGGCAGCATCTGCCTTTTCATGTCAGTGTCATCATGAATGGCAAGAGTACTCTTAGTTAGGCTGATGTATTAGATTGAATGCACAGTATTTGAACAATACAGCGATTATAAGGATATTAGAAGGAGACACTGTAAGAGCACGATATCACAGTCTGCTGCTACAAACCACAGAGCCAATGTCTGTCATGTGTTTGTAGAGATGATAATGGAAGAATAGGTATTGCTTGTGCACACGTAGTGCATATCTTGTTGGGGGATGTTGGTAAAGCACGGAGGTCAATGTTAGTCCATAATGCAGTATCTGCCTACTTCAAATACAAATGCTCTTTCACATTATGGATGGCAAGGATAATGTCGATAAGATGCAGAGTGACCTACAATTTATATGAGCAACGAGGCATCCTAATCTTATTACACGGAGACTATGTGAGAGATAACTGTCACAGTCTGTTACTATGGGTAAGTGGCTGACAGCTGAATTAATGAAGCAGATGTTGATAATGTATTTGTAGTCTCACAACAAAAATGCCACAACGTGGACACACAAGTCACTTCAGATATTTTTTTTCCCACTCTGATGTTCACTATACCACTAAACATTTTTTTTGTACAACTCTGAACACTTTCAATGAATGCACATTTGAGTGAATGTGGGGAGGGCAGTGGTGTCTGGACTGTAAACAATTATCTCAAAACAGACAACATTACATAAATCATAAGAATCATGTGGAATTATGTGAGAAGATCCGCCTTTTCACCCAATGGTGATCATAAAATCTAATCGTTTGATATGCCATCTATGTGAGAGACATCAGCTTCCAATATGTGTCAATTGTCCCTAGTTTTTATTTATTTATTTCTAGGAAGTACCTTTGAGCCAAAGGCTCTTTACAGAGGTTCCACATCATAGTAATACATGGGCATAACATCATTTACAATGGTTACAAGTACATAAGCAGATTCAAGGAGGTTCCATGCCTAGAAAGGCATGAGTACATCAGGTTACAGAGGTTACATAATTACAATAACAGGAGTACATAAGTAAAAAATATACAGACACAAAATTTAAAGCAGACTAGGTTGACAGGTTGTTATGAACAACTTGAGAATCTACAGGATATAGAGCGTAATCGGTAGGGAACAGAGGATGATATCATCTGTAAAATAATTAACTAATACTAAATGCAAGGAGGCAAGAAGACCAGACCTGGGTTTGAATCCCACAGCTTCCACTTGCATCCTGGGTGACCCTGAGCAAGTCACTTAACCTCCTTGTGCTCCCAGGTCGCTCCTGTAAAAAGCTTTCAGCTTAGTGTACTATACCTGGTTAAACAACTAAAAAAAAAAGAACTTGATGGGCAGCAGTTCTTTTATCTTAAGTGCTAAAGAGTATAGTCATAAAGGAGGGCTAGACTCACTGGGGAAGTGCTGAGGCTGGGACCTGGAGCCTACTAGGGAAGTGTTAAGTTAGCAAGAAGAGAGGAGAAGGCAAGGTGCAGGTTAGAATGAGGGTAGCAGGAAAGAGGAGGGAAGAGTGTGGGGAGTTCAGGTCTCACAGTTACAGTTCCTGTTTGTGCGAGGCCACTCGAGTTTATCTTTAAAGGGGCCTATTTTGCCCTGTTTTGTGATGCCTAGGTCAAGCGCATTAGCCAAAGTGGTGCCTGGTATTCGCAGGACCGTTGGCCTTGTGTGGTTCTATGGAAAGGACACAGAGGGCTGAGTTGTTTGTACCTCTAGTGCATCTGATGGAATTAGGTCAGCTAAGGAGGCTTTGCAGGCCTGGGGTGGTAAGTCCTAGCATAGACTTCTTTGGTGAGCATGCATACTTGATACTGGAGGTGACTGTAAAGGTTGAGCCATTTTGTTTGGAGTGTACAACCCGCAGGTGTGAGTGAGATGGGTACACCTAGAACTAAACGACATGCTTTGTTTAGTGTTGTTTGATATGTTTCAAGCAGTTTGGGAGGCAGCCCTATGTACTGCTAGACCATAGTCTATCCCTGAGAGGACTGAGCTATTTACAGCAGTTCTGAATGCCTCAGAAGTCAGGCCTTTTTGTATCTGTACAGTAATCCTAGTTTTGCATTTGATAACTTTGCAATTTGATTGTGCTGGTTAAATGAGAGGGTGCAGTCCAGTGTCAATCCTGGTATTTAAATGTTTGAACCATCTCCAGGGAAGTGTTCTGATTGCTGTGACTGCAAAGTTGGTGAGTGCGGTGTTTGTTATGTGATGATGCAAATAATATAGTCTTAGTTTTTTTATAATTGAGGAGCAGTTTTGATTGAAGGAACCAGTGCTCAGCCACGGTGAAATTAGTCTGCATTTGCTTTTCCAGTATGTAGGGGTCAGAATTACATGAATATAGGACCGCATCATCTGCATACAGTAGTAGCTAGTCGCTTACCAATTGGGGAGGTTATTTAAGAACAGGCTGAACAGTAAAGGCCAAGGATAGAGCCTTGAGGAATGCCTGTGTTAACACTAAGGTTGTCGGAGAAGGTGTCCAGGATTTTCACTTTTGGACTTCTCCCAGAGAGGTAGCTTCTGAACCATGCTACTGTTGCAGGGAGAGGCTGGTATTGAAGAGCTGATCCAGGAGCAGATTGTGATTGATGATGTCAAGACCTTGGTGAGATCAATATATGTTGCCCCCACCAAGATTCCTCTGTCTAGCGACATGGATAAAGCTGGTAAACTCCACTAGAGTGGTTGTGGTACTGTGTTGTTTTCTAAATCCATGTTGTTATGACATTGTACATGATACTTGTCTAGACATTCTATCAGTTGGTTGCTTACTATCTACCCAGGGCCTTAGAGAGGGCGGAAGGATAGATATTGGGTAGTAATTTGTAGAGATGGCCCTGTCACCACTTTTGTAAACAGGGGTAACCACCACCACCTTCCAGATCCGTGGAAGTTCGCCTGATACCAAGGAGAGAGTTAAGATTTTGGCGTAGGGTTTGAGAGTTATGTCTAGGGTGAGTCTAACTAGTTTTAGGTCAAGTTGATCAGAGCTAGTTCTGGAATTACCCGGTGCTTTAGGATATACTTTTTGCTTCCATAAAGGTGATAACTCTGAAGTAGAAAGGCAGATGGAGTTTGATTGAGTCCCGGGTTTCGTGAGGTGCAAGTATCTGATTGGTGTTGAAGGAAGCTAGGGGCAACACTCCACTGAGGTCAGTAAAGGCTTTGTTGAAGACATTTGCTATGTGACTGTTATCCTCGTAGGTTGGCCCTCAATGTTTAGGGAAGGTGGGGGAGTTTTATTAGGTTTACCGGTTAGGGACTTGATGTACTCCTAGAACTGTCTACTGTCACCCCATGAGTTTGTCAGCTCATTTTAAAGTGAGTGTTTTGGCCTTGCAAATAGCCCAGGTGCATTTATTCCATGCAGCTCTATTAGAATTAGTTACTAGAATCAGTTTGACTGATTCTAGGAATGAAAACCCCATACTGGTAATAGGGGCAATTTTCTTTACTGTAGAATAACATCTTGCTTCAGAAGATGTTGTTACCATGATGTACACTGCAGATGTAACCAGGCAGTCAAAACTAACAGGCAGTCTGTGCGGTGCAGCTCACAGTGAGCTCATTCACTGCACTCATGAAGTACAGGTGTCATTACACTCCTGCTTGTTCCACGTGAGAAATGGCCCCACTCTCGAGCAGCCATGAGTGTCTGAAGTGCACGTACTGGACTAGCACTCAACATTTCAGGAGACCTGTCGGTATTTTACGCTTTATTGAAAAAAGATTCAGACAGCACAGTATTAACAAGCATTTGTCAGTGGCGAATGTTTCTTGCATGGTTTATGTGGCAGGTGTGTATTGTTAGTTGAATTCTGGTGGAGGAAAGCCTGCCTGAACTATGTTTTGACAAGCTGTCATATTTAGGACAGCATTTGAATACAGAAGCTCGGGTAATAAGAAGGCTATGTTGAAAATGTGGGGTACATCGCCGCCTGGGGTGCTGAGGGTTGAGGCATTGGACACCACACCTCATGTCATGCTGGCGACCCATGTTCAGGAGCGAGCGCAGGCCGCTGTGGGTTGGCAGGGGAGGAGAAGGATCGAGCATCCCAGGAGAGCTCTCCTTTCTTGGGAGAGGGCAACTAGTTGTTGGTGCATGCCTGGTCCCTAAGCGGTGGCTGGGGCTGGCACACTGATGCTGCAGACATCGGGTCAGAGGTGAGGTAGATGCCTGATGGGGTGTGTGCATGAGAGGCGTGGCACCCTGCCGCGCCCTGTACATTATGCCCTGAAGGAGAAACCAGCAGGAAAAAAGCTCAACGGTGGATGATGGAGTGAGTCACAGGTCCCGCCCCTGAATAGTCACAGTGCCGACCACTGCACTGGATCCAGTTTTGTGGGGTGGGCCCCTGCTGACCTACTGGGGGAAGCCCTGGGGGTAGCTGGTCGGTGTCGGCTGGTGGATGTTGGGGGTGGGGTTGGGGATCCTCCAGATAGAGAGGGCTGTGGAGCAAGAGTACAAATAATTAAAAAAAATGAGGGGTGCAAATATTTAAGATTTCAGCAGTTACTAGCATGCATCCGAAATTGCAACAAGTGGCCATAACTTTGCTATTTTTTCATATTTTGACCCTAAATGTTGAACATATTTTCTCATCACCCCACCTCATTAACTCTGTAGGGAAAATTTTCAAATCCTTGGGAAAATGGTATTCCACACCACAGGTGCAAAACACATTATGAGTAGGATGTGAAATGACAGCTGTACTGGTCATGAGCTGGTGTGATAAAAGGCTACACTGAAAATGTGGAGTGAAAATATTGAAAATGACCGTTACATATGGTAGAAAATTTTGAATGACTGAGTGTAACCTCAGCCATTTTTTGAATTGTTTCACTTAAGTTTTCAACATGGCCTTTTTGTGACCCCACCTCTTGAAGAGTGCCACTGTCATTTTGTTCACTTATCCAGAAAGGTGATTTTGGAGAGCGACTCTATAATTCTGTGCCATAGGGCAAAAACACATTTCAGGCAGGATGTTAAAATGACAGCTGTACTGTTCATAAGGAGGTGTGAAACAATGGCAATGTTGAAAATCTGGAGTGAAAATATTAAAATTGCGAGTTAGGACCGTACGTAGAAACTGTGCAATGCATGCTCATAACACAGTCATTGTTGAGATTTTTTCACCAAATTTGCAATGTGGTGTTTAGACTTCACCATGAATAGTGGCACTGTCGCTCCATTAATCATTCCCAAAGGTGATTCCACACAGCGACTGTGGAATTTCTTTTTGGGACTCAGTAATGAAATGACAGTGACTGTTCATGAGGCGGGTCGCAAGAACCCCATATTGAAAATTTGGGGCCAAAATTTCTAAAATGGTTGAGATATCAACCTAAGTTGAAACCCCATTGACTGCCATTATAATGGAGCTTACCTTTGATTCTTCAGTTTGCCGTTGTCTTTGAAGAGTGCAGACGTGTCCCGGTCCTCAGAAGATGACAGCGCCCACCTCTGGAGGTAAGTATGGGTAAGGAGGAGGTGCAGGAGGTGGGTGCTCATTGAGAGGGTAGGAATGGGGAGGGGCTGGGTGAGATGATGAGGGACCATTTTCTTTTTAAAGATTAAAAAAAAGGTCGGGATGGTTTTTTATTTCCAGGTACAAAAAAAAGAGATTTTGGCACACTGGGGTGGGCTCCCAGTGTGCCACATGAGTTGTGGGGTACATGAAGTCGGACAGGATTGGGCACCCTGATGTCAGCCTGGGAACAGGAACGGAGGGTGCAGGAGAACAGCACACAGTGGGAGGGAACAGGAGGGTTTGGTTAGATGCTCGGGCTGGGACTGGAGCAGGGAGGACAGCAGCGGTGAGCAGCAGTGGGAGGTTTAATGAAAGATGCCGGCCGGTGGGGAACAGAGGTGTGGGGCAGATTGCAGCAGTGGGAGGCAGCATCAGGGTTTAATGGAAGATGCTGGGCAGGGGGCAGGGAAAGGAGGGTGTGGTGAGGACAGTAGCAGTGGAGGCAGTGGGAGGGTTTATTGAAAGATGCCAGGCCAGTGGGGTAACAGAGGGTGTGGGGAGGACAGCAGCAGTTGGAGGCAGCAGGAGAGTTTAATGAAAGTTGTAACATGATTAGTGCTTACATGCAATGCTGTTGGGGGAATGGAGGTTGTGTAGGGTGGACTGCAGCAGTGGAGGGAGTGGGAGGGTCTGCAGAGTTGCAACATCATTATGCAATGAGAGGAATGATCGCACTCTCTCATTGGTGCGATTCATATCTCTCAAGTGCAGGCTGGCTCCCTGCTGAGAAATTCCGATGGCTGTCCCACCTCGGCTTCAGTGGTCATTGGGGTTTCAGGGTTGCACCCACTGTACAGTGCTCTGCATTGGGCACGCCCTGACACACCTCTCAAATGTCAGATTGTCCTAATGTGTTTCTTGCACAAGAGCAAGAAAACACAAAAAGAAAAGTGTATTTAGGTCTTTTACTTCTTCATCTCTTACCGATTATATAACTACCACCTAGATATTGAGAAAAACAATTTAGTTAGATTTCAGACTGTCTCCATTTAAATAAAATAAGTGTTTTTATTGCTGAATTCCTTGTGTGTTGCCCTATTGCTAATTTCAGTTGCAGCCTGCTGCTACCTGGTAAGATGGTGGCCTTACTTTGTGTGGGAGCCCATCCAGATATGGTTCTGTGTGCTCTTTTTTTTGCAAATAGATATACTTTATTGCACAGATTATACATAATAATAACATACACTTCAAATAAATAAAACATTGACACACTTACACAAATAAATCGGCAGTGGTCCCAAACCATATTAGATAATATAAAAAAAAACATTTAATGTGCAGACTGTTCCAGGTAGGGTCCCACTGCCCCCACCCCCCTACCCTCCCTCCCCACCCTAGGCAGCAACATAGTAGTTTCTAACCTAAGGCCTAAAAGGCCCAAAATTAAAATTATGGCTCATTTACCACTATTTACTCTCCAAACTTTGCATATAGTCACCACCCAGGTATGAACAACCTAACATACTGCTCTTTAGATGATTCAGTACTCTTAACTACTGTTTACACGCATTAATAATAGTCTTGTTTATTAATCATTTGAGCAATAAAGAGGCAGAGAGCTCCAGCTAATGATATAACCTGGCCACCTACTCTTATTGTAAATCGAATAAACCAAAGAATAGGAGGATTCTCAGTTTATCAGTATCCATATCTATCTTTCAGAAGTTCAAGAAGTTATCCCAAATGCAATTAAATTCTCTATCGCTCCATGAAAAATAGCAGCAAATCTCTCAGCATTTAGTGCGGTAAGAAATTGTTCCACCATTCTTTGTAGGTTGGGAGCTGGTCATCTAGTAACGAAGCAGCAATAGCTTTGTCACTAAAGCTACTAATGCTAGTTGGTATTTAACCTTTTACTCAAATTATGGCCATATAATCCAAAAAGCAAACTTCAGCAATAAAATAAGCACCCAAGTTAATAAAGGAGACCAACCATTTAGCTACTTGGTTCCAACATTTCTCTGCTTTGGGACATTCCAAAATATATGAAATAATGTTGCAACAAGACAGTTGCATATTTTACACCTAGGTGAGTAAGATTTATGCACCGTGCTAGCTTTGCGGGAAAAGTAGAGATTGTGAAGAAGATAAAATTGTAGACTCTTAATCTATCTTGTTTAATAAAGGAGTAAATATTAACCCATATCTCCCTCCATGTCCCTCAGTCCATCCAAGAGACATATCAGACTCCCAATAAAATGAAACTGGGGAGATATTGGCTTCTTTTTAGCTCTAATCAATTTGTATAATTTAGAAAAGGCTTCCCCAAGAGAGTCAAATCCTCATTTCTTCCAACAAGCCACTTGCTTCTACTGTCCCTTGCCATCTTTGAGAAAGGAGTTTATTCTTCCTTGGATCTGATACAGGGTAAGTCTATCTTTAGCTTGCACATTAAATTTCTCTACCAGTGCAGCAGATGACATCAAGGAACCCTGGGAAAGGAAATCTCCAAGTTTATAACTACTAGGCTCATTCCTATGATCCTTTTCAACAGCTGCCTCCCTACTGAGAAATTGGGGTTTCTTAGAAGAGGCTGTGCTACATCCTTAACATGCTGAATCTTCATTAAGGCATACAGTTGATGTAAGGCCTTTATACTCCAACCTAGTGGGGTATCTCTCAGCTTGCCAGGGATCTTTGCCCAAGAAACAAACAAACAGGCTTCCACATCTAGACCTCCCTGCCTCACCATTTCCTTATCAAGAATTCGACTAGGGCCTCCTTGTTTGCCCTCAGCAACCATGGGACTACCTTGACCGCAATGGCATGCTAGGTAGTACATATAAAAGTTTGGAAGTTGGAGGTCACTTATTTTACCTGAGTAGGTCAGTTTAACATACGCCCTACGAGAGGTTTCCCAACCATAAAAAGTCAGCAACATATTTGGTGATTGTTTTAAAAGGATCTTGGAAGGTATATATTGAGGTTACTAAAAAATAGAAGATCTTGGGAGGATCATCATTTTATAGTATTAACTCTCCGTAAAAAGAAAGCAAAGCTTTGACCAGTTGTTTAAATTTTCTTTAAATGATTTTAGCAGAGGCTTAAGATTTAAATCCACCAGTTCTCCCAAATTTTTGAGACCCAAATACCAAGGTAATGAAGAGCTTCGGGTTGCCACTCTAGATCCAATGACAAACACCAACTAGGTTGCAAAGGGGATAACGGGAGAACTTTCGATTTCCTCTATTTAAATGATATCCTGAAAATTGACTGAACTCACTAATGATTTGAAACACCCTGGGAAGAGAGACCGACTGGACCGAACATGTAATAGAATGTCATCTGCAAAGGCTGATATCTTATATTCACAGTCCCCAAAACGAATCCCATGTACAGAGCTATCTATATTTATAGCTCTAATTAATGGTTCGAGATATAAATTAAAAGGTAGGGGAAAGGGGACAACCCTGACGAGTACCCGGGTCAAGGGAAAAGTCATTGAGACCTGGTTGTTACAAAGAATTTTGGCTGATGGACAAGTATACAATACTTTAACCTGTTCTATAAATTCAATGGGAAACCAAATTTGGATAAAGTATAAAACAGAGACCCCCACTCCACCCTATCGAAAGCTTTCTCTGCGTCAAGAGAGACCAGAGATGCTTCCAGCTCTGGGCGGCTCCGGCGCGAGATTAAGTAAAATAATTTCCTGAAGTGATCTCCTGAAGAGCGGCCAGCGACAAAGCCATACTGTTCCGGACTCACCAATTCTAGCCATACTTTTTTAACCGTAGCTAATATCTTAGCATAGATCTTAATATCTATGTTGAGTAGAGAAATCGGTCTGTAATTACCAGCAATATCCACCGGCCTATCTGGTTTTGGCAAAAGTATAATTTTGGCTTTGAAAAGGAAGGGTCCTGAATTCTGATTTTAACCAAAAATGTATAGTTGGTGTAGCAATGGTACCAGAAGGTCTTTAAATGTTTTAAAAATTTGGCTATGAAACCATCTGGACCCGAGCTTTACCAAGCTTGAGGTCATCAATGGCTTCGCTAATCTCTTTTTGAGTAAGGGGCTCGTAATTCCTGACAGCTATTTTCCGAGAGTGAAGGGAGGAAGGTTATCAAAAATTTTTCCATATTATGGCTCCTTTCAGATGGAGGCAATGCACTAGAATACAGGTTTTGTAAAAATCTGAAAAATATCCAATATCTCTTCGGTCTACTACTAGTTTGTTAGTATGAGGATGTTTCAATGCAGCCACTGTTTTTACCGATCTCTGTTTTAGTTGCCAGGCAAGAATCCTCCCAGCTTTATTACCATACCCTAAATAAGTAGCTTTAACTTGGACGCCCGCTTCTCCACCCCTTCTCTTATCGTCTCGTATACCATGCCCTTAACACAGCCAACTCATGTTCTAACCGGATGGTCTCACATCATCACCCACAGCCTCTAAAATTTTAATTCTCTGTAGGCAACTAGCAACCTGCTGTCCTACTTTCCTCTTGCGTGTTGCAGCATGCCTTATCAACTCTCCTTCCATGTAGCCTTAAGAGCAGACCAAACCTTATCTACTGCCCAAATTGAGCCCCAATTAACTTCAATTATATGTTCCATAAAGGAGCGAAAATGCTGCAACAAATGAGTGTCTCTCAATATATCATCATTAGTGACCAGGAAGAGGCTCTTGGAATTGCCACGACATAGGCCGGCAACACAACGAAGACAGGCGAGTGGTCTGAGATCACTCTACTCATAATAGCAACCTCACTAACAAAGGGAAGAGTCTGATGGTTAACCAAAAATAATCTATTCGGAATAGCTTTTATGTGAATACGAGAAAAATGTGTATTCCTAGAGGTTGGATTAAGCATTCTCCAGGGGTCTGATAGACTCAAGGAGGATAAAAGATCCCACAGTGCTTTTTGCGCAGGAGACTCGCCTCCTTTAGACCACACACTATCCCAAGGATTCTATTGTACAAGATTCCAGTCCCCCCAAGATGACTGGTCTGTTAGCCAAGGGACTTATAACTGTGGCCAACTCTGTAAAAAGAGGGATTTTCTTGATTCGGCCCCTAGATTGACCCTAATAGCACTGCTAAACCCTCCAGCCTACCCAGAACCAAAACGATCTTCCGTTAGGGTCAACCAACGCTTGAGAGCAGGAAAAAGAGTACCTTTCGCTATTAAAATTGCTACTCCTCCCTTAGATGATGAGGATCCTGCGCCATAAGCCTGTTCTACCATTTTTCTTCAAATGGTGGATTTGACTACTGGGGACATGTGTCTCTTGCAGGAAACTATTGATGGCTTATAATGAGCTAAATGGTTTAACACCACGTATTTTTGATATTATCTTTGCCTCCTTTATATTCCAGGAGATAAATTTGATGTTATCAGCCATTTGTGATCACCAGACTAGCCCGTATGCATACTAGTTGCTGCCTAGTTCTCCCCTCAGCTCCCAAATAACCAAACCCATTACTAACTTCAAACACTAACAACTCAAACTTAAAGACCTTCCCCATGGCCCGGGCCACCTCCAGAATTCTTGGTCCATGTATGCTCCGAGAACCCTCCCCGCCGCTAAGTAACTTGCCCCTTTGTAATAATTAGTATAACCTAAATTTACTGTCAATTTCAAATCCTGAAATTTTAGATTTGCCAATCTATTACTCAAAGACCGCCTGACTCTACCATCTTCTAGAAATTAGATATCAGAATATTTAGCAAACGCCCTGATATCCTAATCTGCCCCTGTGAGCCCCACCCTATAAGGTAGAGAAATACTAAAGAGTTATCAAGCTGCCTCAGCACCTAAAGGTCAGTTGCATTTTCCCACTTCGCTATCCCGACTCTCCTCAGAGATAGTACTACATTTATACAGTCGCATTTATACCTAAATAAAAATCTGAACCACTTACATCAGTGGAAAATTAAGAATTAATTGCCCCTGAGTTTGCCCTGGACTGGGAAAAATAATTTAAATAATAAAAAAACTATCTTAGAGACTCGGTACCAATAAGCCCCATTCAACCAGATTATAAACCAAACATAAAGGTACCATCCTCTCCTTTTGTAATATAAGTTTATAAAGCGCAACCCTGTACCAAGGCCTCTTTCTCCAAAACTATTAATATACCAATTAGGAAATGTCAGGTCCCGATATAGTAATCTGAAACTTCTGGCCTCAGCTAGCCACTGAAAACATTTAGCTTTAATAACTAAAGCTCCTGAAACAAAAAAAAAAAAAAAGTCTAATTAGGCATTATATCCATATTGGAATGTCCACGGAGCTTCCATCGTTTTAAACCGCAAATATGCGTTTCTAGGGCTGATAAAGGAGCTGCCAGTGATAGTCCTTTCAATGTCTCTCCCAAATCTGTTGATTTACAACTGTCCTCTCTGAGATATTTAGGGAATCATAAACAGTCAAGTTTTAGAGAACAGGTCTGGAAAGAGTGATTTGAGCAATTTGTAGCCTCCTCTGGAGATTCCAGGCACTTGGTGCCATCCTTTAATGTGATCTCCAATTTTGCTGATATAAGAGGCAATGTTTAATTCCAGCAGCCCATAACTTTGATGTGATAGGGCAAAGCTAGCCCTAATCTGGCCGTGCTTTCAAAAGTTAGATCCGGAACAACTCGCAGCTTTTTTTCCTTCCCACAAAATAGCTGCTAGCTTTTGGCTTCTCTCATAATGAACTCCGGTCTAGATAATTTAGTAGCTTAAAAATAACAGGCCTGGGAGGTTCGGAGGGCTTGTGGCCTAGCTCTAAGGGCCCGATGTGCTCTTCGATAATAAATTCAGGGCCATTAGGAGACTGCCCGACTGTCGACTTCAAAAACTTCTGCAGGAATAAAATTGTGTTGGATCCTTCTTCTCCCTCTGGAAGGCCCAGCAGAACCAAGTTGTTCCGTCTACTTCTGCTTTCAGATCATCTAATCTTTCCTCCAGCTTAATAGACTTCCTCGTCTCGGTCAGCCCAAAGCTACTTTTCTCCATATTTCTCTCCACTGATGAAACTCTTGCTTCCACGTTGGTTACTCTGCGTGCCCAGCTGGGTTAAAGCAGGCTTGAAATCGTCGACTTAGTCTATAAGCTTAAATAGTGCCTCTTTAATTGTGGTAAGGTCGCTCTTTATTTGCTGCGACGATATTTCTTCTTGCTGGGGCAATAGCGGTGAACTTCTTCGGTCTCTTTGCTTGAGCTCTTTTTCGGCAGCTTCCATCATTCCGTCACCCAATTTGACACTGTCTGGCATCTAAAGGGGCAGATGATGTTCCTGCTAAGAATTCAGCCAGATACAAACAAATTAATATTTATAATTGTAGTTTTCTTCTCGAGGCGGGGAGAGAGGGTTGCAAAAGCCGCCCTTTCACGTCCTCTGAGGCATCCGCGACCCCCGTGCTTCTCTTTTTATTTTATTTGCAGCCCGTTCCTAAATTATAACCTTGGCACTTGCTACCTGTCAGCTAAATGTGTGTGTTTATTAAATTACTAAATTGGCAGTCCCTTGCTGGCAAGAGCACTCCAGCGCCTTCTCTCCTTACTGTTTCACTGCACGGCGAAGTCTGTTTAGTGACTATGGCAGCAGTTCACTCTAGCCACTCCTCAGCTGTATGAGGTGATTCTGATTTCGATACAGTAGTGCTGTTCACAAGAGCCCCTACTCAACTGACCTCTGTCTTCTCTCTCAGCTATGGTGGAGTCATGCAGCTGCTGCTCTGCAAAAAATTTTTTGCTTTCTGTTTTCTCTCCCTCAGCTGGCAATAGTCTTTTTGGAGCTCTGGGCAGCCCCAAATCTGTCATCCTGACCTTCTCCTGGGCTCAACTGTCTCCAAGTGTGGTGCCCCTTGGTATCCCTCCCAACAGTGGGTGTCCTTGACTGGATCAGGTCCCTTGAGTTGCTGGTGGTGCTTCCAAAGAAGTGAGGCTGGGTGGGTGGGGTGTTGTCTGTGGGCAGCCCTGGAGCCATCATTAGCACTGGTTGAATGTTTTCATTCTTTTTGCTTCCCATCCAAGGACACTGGCTGACGGACAAGCTCATGCTGGGCATGTGTATCCATTAGCCAATCAGCTGTTCCCAATCCCAGTACTGCACTTCACCTGCACTGCCACCTACGGTCACCCAGGTGGTAGTTGGCGTGAGGACAGTGATCCCCTCATCCTTGAAGGAGGAGAGTGTCCTGTGGGATGCTCAGTCCTTCCCAGTGGCTGTCCCCTGATGATCCAGGCTCGTTCCCGAACCTGGCTGCTCATTGGCATTCTGAGCTGTAACGCTACTGCTGCACCAGCGGTTGGCTACTGCAAACTATTTTAAAATGAGCAACTGCTTCAACTTTCCTGTGCTGGCACAATATGTATTTAAATATGAGCAAATTAAGTACAGAATGCATTGAACAGCACCACGCTGGCCCTCTAAATTACCACTGGACCACCAGAGCTACAAGAATGCTGATTACAGCAACCATTTTACTAACCCTTGGCTATCAGGAAACTACATTAAAAATCAATGTAATGGTGCCAGGCATCATCTGTAATTAATTATCTTACTAATGTATGTATATGGTGTAAACAATCACCCCTTAGCTTGCTCCTTTCAGCACTAATGATATGCCGTGACTTTCCAATCCAATTATTGAGACCTGACCTCCTACATGGCAGGATCCTTATTCTCTGCTGGACCTCCCACCAGGTGGCAAACAACTGTATGGCAGCATTTATTTCTTGTGAAACAGGCATTCCACGACTTTTACAGTAGGTGAGAGGCAAGCTTTGCAGATAAATGATTTATAGTGCATAGTAGAGTGTTATTCTGTATAGAGTTCCATCTCTTTCAATATGTTGTACCCCAGTTCAGAAGTCACAGAACATAATTGTACTCTTCTGTGGTACCATCATTCTGAAACCTCTAGAGACTGCAAAATCAGTTTTGTTTTAAAAGCAAAGATCCGCGTGAAGACATTTCACACAATAGACAACAGACAGTGAGTGAGTGAGGTAACCGTAATAGGAGAGCAGGGAGCTCGGTGACTTGACAGCATGGCAGTTCACATTTTTTAACTATACATTACAAAATACAGAATGTACATCTTTATGCACAACAGTGTGTTCTGCCACATGGGGTTCTGATTCCCATGGACCTCTCCAACTTTGCTCTTGAGGTAAGAAGAAATCAGAACTCTGATGTGGCACAGCATACTGGTTGTGCAAAGCTTTGATACAGTATTCTCTATATAATGTATGGTGGAATGCTGTTGTGCATGGAATTTGATGCCTTGAATGTGCTTGTTGTACTGCACTAGTGATGTCATAATGTTGTTGTGTTACAGTATGAATGTCACTACTGCAGCACAACAATATAGAACATCATCACCACCACCTTTCTTCCTACAGCCATGATGCCAATGAACAAAGGCTCATTTGTTTTGTAATTCAGCCCAAAATACAACCACTTGAGCCCTGCTACCCCAGCATGGGTTGGAGATGCTGGCCATCAGGCAGAACTGAAAGAGGTTGGGTCCTTCTCAAGGTCACACAGTGAGTAAGCTAGCAGCAGTGGCAGCCTATGGCAGTAGCCATGCTCAGACTGCCTCACCGGTTTCACATGCCAGTGCTTTACCCATGTGAGCAAGAGAGAGAGAGAGAGAATGCGATTGTAGCCTTCACACATCATGGCAAACTCAGGCGTGATACATGGCATACCCATACACTATAAGAGCCAACCAAAACCTCTCAAGCTGCACTCTCGAGGTTTAAGCAGTTACCATGGCAACCTCTTGATGACAATACAGGTTTGCTTATAAAGACATTAAAGAGGACCAACCCAGTACTGATCCTTGTGGCACCCCACTGGCCACCCTTTCTTCCTGTGAGAGAACTCTGTTTATCACCACCTCTGTCGCTTATTTCCCAAACAATTTCATACCCAGTTTACCACTTTTGGAGCCACTTCCAGTCTGCCCAACTTGTTTACGAGTCTCCTATGTTGAACGGTGTTGAAAGCCTTACTGAAATCTAGGTAGGCCACTTCCTCCGCTCCACCCTGATCTACTTCCCTGGTCACCCAGTCAAAGAAATCTATCAGATTTGTTTGACATAACCAAGCCCCTGGAATTCTGTGGTTCTGCTGTTGAGAATTTGCCGAGAATTTGCATCATGCCGAGAATATATATAGTGCTGCAGAATTCATTGTTTTGGAGAATTTTCATATAAATATACTGTTTTTCAGTGTCAGGCTTTCTTTCCCACCTCGTTTATCCTGAAGCCCTCCTCTATGCTCAGCATATGATGTCATCGATGACATCACATCATATTTAGCCAATGACAAGACTGCATTCTGCCAGAGAAATGAATAAATCATGCCACAGAAATCAGAAAATGCTGCCGAGAAGTCAAGGAGCCCTGCCACAGAAATCAGAAAATTCTGCCGCAGAACACCAGGGGCCCTGGACATAACCTCCCTCTAGTGAATACATGCTGTCTCAGATCCTGTAAGCCACTGGTTACAAGATATTCCACAATCCTTTCTTCAGCAGTGATTCCATTATTTTCCCACCACAGAAGTCAAGCTGATTGGCCTGTAATTGCCAGATTCCTCCCTGCTCCTACTTTTGTGAAGTGGGACTATATCTGCTCTCTTCCAGTCCTCTTGGGCCATTCCCATCTCCAGTGAGTGGTTGAACAGGACTGTTAGAGATGCAGCCAGCACTTCTCTGAGCTCCTTCAATATCTTTGGATGTATCCCATCTGACCCAATTGCCTTGTCCATTTTCAGATTTGCAAGTTCCTTTAGGACTCTTTCTTCTTTAAATGGACTAATGTCCATGTCCCTTCCTTCAATGCTCCTGTCTCTTTTCTGTGGTCCTTCACCTTCCCTTCCTCTGTGAACACTGAACAAAAATATTTGTTCAAGATGTCTGCTTTTGTTTGTTCCCTTCCACACACTCTGCTCTTTCCCTCTTTAGCCTTACAGTCCCTCCAATTGTCTTTCTCCTTTTGCTTACATACCTGTAAAAGTCTTTTCCTTTCTTTACTGCCTGGGCTATTTTTCTCCTCCGTTTGCACCGTTGCACTTCTGACTGCTTTCCTGCCTCCCTCTGCTTTTGTAGTACACCTCTCTGTGTGTCTCCTTATACCTCCTGAATGCCAACTTTTTGCCCATACCTTCCTGACCCCTTTTTGTGAACCATAGCCGACTCTTTTTCCTCTTGGTTTTGCTTACTTGCCTGATGCAGAGGTTTGTTGCCTTCCTGTGGCCCATTTAGTTTTGCCTGTTGTTCCTCCACTCCACCTACTGTATGTCCTCCTCCCTGACCAGGGCATCCCTGAAGCATTCTCCCATCTTTGTAAAGTTGGCCCTCCTAAAGTACAGGACCCTCGTCTTAGTGTGGTTTGATTCTGGCTAGTGCAATAGGAACAGTATTCTGGGTGGCCTGAGTTCAGGTCCCAGCTAAGGCACTTATTGTTTTCTCTCCTCTTTGCATGAGTCGTTTCATTTTGAAAGTGAAAGAACTGTCATGTGTACATTTTACACAATGGACAATGGACAGTAAGTGAGGTAACTGCAATGGGAGGGCGGGAGTTCTGAAACTTGATGGTGTGGCAGTTCATCCTTTTTACTATCGCTATAAAAATACAGAATATGTGACCATGCAACTAGTGCACTTTGTCACCTCGAGGTTTTGTTCCACAGATCTCTTGAGCTTTGCTCTCGAGGTCAGAGCGAATCGGAATCCCTCTGTGGCAGAACATACTGGGTGTGCATAGTTGCTCATTCAGTATTCTGTGTATATCTGTTCTCTTTCATCCTCATATGTACTCCTTTGTGCAGATTTTTATATATAGTGTGTGAATCAGCTGTGGTGAGGTCTGAATAGTGACATGTCGAACAAAACATAGTATCATGTAAAACATTTTATAGTTGGTATAGCCTCACCCCAAACACAAGAATTTGCATACCCATGAAAAGTTGTGCCTTTTTTATTATTATTTATTTATCAAGTCTAGGATTACAAATACCTTTGAGCTTTGGCTTTTTACAAAGTTTCCACATCCACGCTTGGTTTGAGAGGCTTCTGAATGTATCTGTGTTTACAGAAACCACACAAATTAGGAAGTATCTGCCTCCTGCTATCATTTATGCATCCCACATGCTGTACTTGTTCCTGTGCAGCATTTAAATTACTCTACTTTTTGCAGTCACTATGACAGTAACAGGGTTAGAAGATTAAGGCCTCTTTGGGAGTTAAAGTAATAGTCGCTGATCATGAGAATCAATTAAAAGGCTGACTCTGGAGTCTTAGGTGTTGCTTGCAGTTAGAGGCAGTTTTACCATTGCAAAATTTTATCTTTTCTAGAATCTGAAAATAATAGTGCAAATATGTTGTTACAAGTAGTGTAGCAATTCAGTCAGGTTAGACACCTTTAGCTGGTAAAGAATGCTACAGTTGGTCTAACCACACAAGTAGGAAAGTATCTGCCCTCTTGCATCATATATACATTTTATGTGTTGTTCTGATTGCTATGCCATCTGAATGACATAACAGCGACAATTCACTGTTATCACTGTAATGTACTCATGGACCCCAGCACTGCTTAGACCAGGTATTGCACCACTCTGAATCAACTCCAACTCTGAGTTGATAATCCTAAAGATGGGGACATGGGGGCAGAGTCCCTGCATGGGGGTTTGTGGGGTGAAGCCCCCAAAAAGACAGTTTACTTGACAGATTTGTATAGGCTGCAACTTGCAGTCAACATAAATCCATAAGCTATGATGTCAATTAGAGCATAATTTTGTCAAACCAATGTCATGGATCCGTTATAATTAGTATATGAATTACTTAGTTCCACTCACTACAACAATATAAGGAATAATGTATGGGCTCCCATACACAATAAGTTAGTGTTTCTGTTGAATGGTTGAAATACCAGCATATGAACCTTGAAAGTAAAGCTCGAGAGGTCCATGCTGGTATCTCAACCCCAGATGAAAACACAAAGCAAGTTGTGTATGGGTGCCCATATTTTATTTGTTAAAGTGTATGGTTAAAGAAAAAACACAAGCCAAACTTGTCTTTTTTTAAACTGTGGCTACCGTAACGCTGAGGTACAATGAGCAGAGAAGTGAAACCAGGCAGCGGCAATGGGAGTCAGCACAAGGGAATGACAGCTGTAGTTAATGATAGAATGAGCACAATAAGGTTTTTCAAATGTGCACTACGACTTTAGAAAGGTGTACAACAAGGTTTTTGAGCTGCTTGAATTCCGTGCACCGTAAGTCCTAACTATAAACTATAAGATTTCAAATGTACCTGCTCACAGCTTACAAGCATATTATTTACCAGGATATCCTATCTGAGATTCCTCATCTGTTTTCAGAGGGGTCCATTTTCTGCTTAGGGCAGCTGAATGTCTCTCAGTACCATTGATATTTTCATATTATTAATGTTATTTGTGTGTTCCCTTCCCTTTCAGAAATAAAATTCCAGCTCACGTTGTATATTTTACAGGAAAATGTAAAAGCTGTCATAAATGGCTGCAGCTAACTCTTGTTTGCAATGATTATGAGTGGTGAAATGTATGTAGTGGGGCTTCTCAGAGTTCCTCCTTACATAGAGAGGGTCAGACCAGGGTTGCTGGAGTTAACTTTGGTAAAGGCCAAAGATGGAATGGGCTAGAAATCCTGGGAGACCTTCCACAGCTTGGTGGAATCACAGCTCAATGCAGATGTAACAGGTTACCTGTGGAGCCTTGTTGGGATACGGTCTGAAAACAAGTAATTCAAAGCAGACCTATCCACTGAAGAACAACACTGAGCTGGGCACTAATTATGTTTCATCTTTATTTACCAGAGATACGGCAATCTGCAGTGAAAACATATAAACAGAGTATAGTAGGCCCAGCAGGTTGGTTATGCAAACAGTCAGTGTAACTCAAGCACACTTTACATTCCCCCAGCAGCTGTGGAACAATACCTGTAATTCTTACGGTAACACGCAAGAATGGTAAGATCAAGTTATCACCCCACGGGCAGAAACTAATGAATTTTGAGATGGTTGATGGAATGCTCAGTGTTCTGGGCTAGAACAATGGCTGTGCTGGGAATGCATCTTCCCTTCTGAACCTCTTCTTCTCCATCATGGGATTCTCTAAAATCATCTGACCTACAGCAGCCCCCCATGTTATCTGGACATGAGGCCTTGCATATCCCTGTTGCTCAAAGGTACTATCCTGATTAAATGGCTTGCTACTCTACCTCCACTTTCTGGTTTCTGCCCTGAGTTACGGCCCCTATTAACTTTTTCAAGTGGGGAGAGCAAGCTCTCAGACCTGAGTGAACTCTGCTGCAGTCTCCATCTCATGGACCAATGTGGAATGCTGGAGAGTCTTTTCTAGTGATGAGGGAAACCAGGGCCATACCAGAACCCAGAGCATAGCATATACCCTGATGACCCACCAGCCACACTGGTAATCCTCACTAGACACATGTCTGGCTCATGAGATCTCCCTCTCTCAGACCCAGAACCTGGAACTGAACTCCTAAGGAAATGGCAGGAGCCCTACAAAGGCATGTTCCAGAACTGAATGTACTACAGTATATAGGACAGCGGGAACATAGGCATAATCATAACCCTTAATTTGGTAGGGGGTTACATGTACAAAATTGAAGGTTTCTTTTCAAACGACATTTGAGTGCTCCCCATTAATCCTTGTACAATGATTGTTCTTTGACATTCTTAGCTTATGCCAGTTCAAATGTAAAAGCCTGTCCAGAGAGCAATTTCAGTTTTGTTGAAGCCTTTTCAACCTGCCTGCACAAGGATTTACATACCCAAGGTCCTTGCACAGTTTAAGGCTTTGGAGTGTGTATACACATGGTTTGGAGTGATGCACAGAAACCAAGCAATTTGGATATGTCTCCTCTACCAACCTGCTTTTTAGATCTTACGACTTTCTTCTTGCAGCCTACCTCTTCAATATGCTACTTCCTAGTGTGCTAAAAGCCTAATTTCACAGAAAAATAAACACACAAAATCTGTCCAGTCAGAGACCGATGGTGCACAATTCTCTTCAACCTATTTATTTTATTGAATTTTGTTGACCAGGTAGACCCACTGAGACTAGAAGTCCCTTTTAGGGCGATATGGGGGAGGTGCGGAGAGATACAGATGGTAATAACTGAAATTGAACCAAATTAAGCTGTTGGTGGTATTTTTAGAGAATGGGGAAATTTGGCCAGGGCACCAGGAAAATTCCCCTACTGGCCTGTAGGGAGAGTCTGGCCATCTGGTGAGATGGCCATTTCAGATCCGGAGTGAAGGAGTGAGGACATGTGGGAGGCAGGAGCAGGTCTCTCCCTTACCTCATCTGTACTAGAGGCCACAAATAACAAAGACATTGATTTTCACCAAAAGATGTATTGACTTCTCAAAAGTTGACAGGAGCTGAGCATCTACCTATGGAGGTAGAAATATTCTCAGATGCAGTGCAAGAACAGTCCATGCATCAGACTGCAGGTCAGGCTGTGGAAAATATTAATGTAGAGATCGAAATTTCCTGAGGTGAGGAGCGAATCCATGGTTTGAAGATACGGATATTTCTGCAACTGAAGTGACTGAGATGGGATATGGAAAATGAAAGGAGTACTTACTGTAACAAGTAGCTGAAGAAGAAAGACAGTTTCACTTGGCAAATGAACGACTGAAGAGTGTGGTGGCAGCTGGCAGAGCTCCGCTGACATGGCAGTTCTGAACATAGCTGGCAAAACTCTCCAATACCTGGACTAGAGGGAGCTAGTGGTTTGTAATACTCAGACAGTATACAAAGGCAGGACACTTGGAAGGGACCCGCCTGTATGAACCCAAAATTGCAAGAGGACTGGTAGGTGGCAAAGCACTTCAAATCACAGGCTAGATAGAGGAGCAGTACGGCTCCTGGACACCAGATTCAACAGATCCAGGGGTGGAGAAATTGCTAATACTGAAGTCACTTCTACAGATAAAATTGTTCTTTCTCCTGGGGAGGAAAGGCGGGGAATCAAAGTAAAGAAACTAGCACTGAGTAGGTAACTGATCATGATGAAATGGCAGAAGACACCAGTATAAGTGATGTGGAAATGATGCAAGGATACAAAATGTGAATGTCTTGAAAGAAAATGATTTACAGGTCCCTATAACACATAGAACTGTGGACTCTGAAGATATACAGGGAAAAGAAGGAAGCAAAGCCCAAGCCTGAACTGAAAAAAGGGTGCACCAGCTTGATAATGAAGCCACATTGAGACAGGAGATTGCAGGTCTGTCATGAATAAACACAGTAGAAGATGAGAATTTAAGTATTGGTCTAGGGGTACATATTCTGCAAGATCCAAAATGCAGAGGCTATTTAAATCACTTCAGAATGTCAGATCTTTTTAAAAATAAGGAGAACCGGTCCCATGCAGAACGCCCATCAGACTCACGTACAGTATAAAGGGGCCTAGAAAATCCACCAGACATGGTATATATTAAGAACATTGTTAAAGAATTCTTTGAAATTCTATGCTTCAGAGGTATTTGCAGTCATTCACACTGATGAGCACAAGTACAATGTTAGTTTCAAAACTGTTGAAGCTTTGGACAGGTTTTGGACCAAATATAATTCTTTGAAAGATAACCCGTTGTGGACACCATTTTTGCAGTCCCTATAACAAAACCTGCAGTTTGGACACTTACAATTCTCTTTAAAATGAGGGTGTAAATATAGCTGACATCCTGTTTTGGTTAAAATGAGATGCAGGTACTGGAGCACCCCACCCCATAACTGACTCAGAACAAATCTGGACTGGGGTAGAGAGTTAAAGTAAAATTGATAATGTCCACTGGAATTTTGCACCTACCAAGTTACTTCTATCTGGGTAGAGATAGAGGCTCCCTCTTTACCCGGTCAACAAAAGTCCTGCCATAATGGCTCATGGCCAGGTCCAGATCAAGCATTTAGGGGCCTGGGGCACTTGAACTCTAGAGGGCCCCATGTATGCAGTTTTATGACAGGTCAAAATACCCAACCAATCTAGGGGTAAGGGGCATAGTACCCTGGAAAATTTTGAAAATGGTTGAAAATGTGCATTTTGGTGGGTTTCCTTACTGTTTTCTGATTTTTTTCCTGTAAAAAGTGACATTTTATACTGGAAAAGTACTTGTCATTGCTTCAAATCACATGTGTATATTTCCATATTCATATATCTGGATAGTGCAAAGTGTATGTACTTTCAAGATTTGAATATGTAAACATACATTGGTTATTAGTACAAATATAATATTTGTATTAACATGGGTGTAGAGTTTAGGTTTCGGGAAGGGACAGCAGGGGCGGGGGTGGGGGGCCTCAGGCTGAAAACTAAAACAAGTCAGACAGTGTGGGGTAAGGGCTGTGTTCAATATTTGGGGAGGTCTGGTGGGGGCTTGAGCCTGAAGCCCCCAAACTCTACACCTACATGTACTTAAAATAACCCTGTGTAAAATGTTCAAGTTATTAAGTTGAAGATGTTATACAGGTACATGTTATTAGTACAAATATTATTTGTACTGATAACTGTATGCTTTAAATGCATTTATGACACAATGAAGACAAGACAACCAAATTAATGGAAGACATAATAGGGATACCAATTGTCACTAAAATGTGTAGCTTAAACTTTTCACTATAACATATACTGCTGCTTTCAGTAATGGTTAACCACAGCACAGGAGCTTATCTTGTGCAGAAGCATAGCAGAAGTTTGTCAGTACATCAAAATGTTATCGGCAGCCAGCATAAGATTAGGGGACTGCTATGCATAGATACTTTAAGGAAACCCTGATACGTCAACATAGCTTTTTATAAGCAACTTTTCTTTTTTCCTTGCAACAGAATAAACAGGTTTCACAAGCAACTAGAAATGTAACAAATCTTGTGCTCTAAACAATGAGCATGTAAGAATGTGTACACTGAAAAATGTAACAGAGTAGCTAATATTAAACATCACACAGTTAGTCGATCATCACCCCATTCTCTAGTCGGGCGATTCTCCCCAATAGAAAATCAATTTATGTAGGAACATGGCATTTGCGTGACTTAGCAGTTGCAAATGTATCAATAATGTCATGAAAGCTGATTTGTTGAAGTATATCACTTTCAATACTTAGAAGAGTGAGTGCACTCCAATGCTTGTCTCACATTGTAGATCGCAGTTTGTTTTAATGAGGGCCATTTTGCTGAGTGAGTATTCACCTGAGCAGTTTGTCACCATCAGTGACAGGTACATGCAGTGTAACAGAAACATTCGGAAAGGTCTCTTGCAGTTCTTCATTATGCTCGAGTGATGCTCGAGATAGTGGTGAATCACAACCTCTAGCCTGTGCAAAGCGGATGAACTGATACATTTCACTAGGGAAGACTTCCACAGACAAGTCTGATGGGTATTCTTGAACTAATTTCTGAGCCTCAAGATGTATTTCCTCATCAGTTAAGATGTCTGAGTCCACTATAACTTTGAAGTGGTCATAGAGTGTTTGGTAAGCAGAAATCCTGTGATTCAAAGCCATAATGAAGCAATCAATTATAATCAAGTACATCTCAGTCCAGAATTTCTGTTTGCCAGTTAGAACAACTCCCGCAGATTACACGTCGTCATACTGCATGTTTCTTTACCTCTGCCGTGAGTGATCACTCCTGTAATCAGAGGCACCAGATAATTCTTTTGCTCGCATTTCAAATGTATCAAAACAATCACACAAAGTGTTGGCAAAGCTTCCAAGAGAAGTCATTAGTTCAACAGCTGATTTAAGATCAGTTTTGCTATGCTGCAAAGATTTTCTCGGTGCATTAAATCTGACAAGACTGGTGTTCCACGTATCATAACGAAATGCTGTTTCTACTAGCTCCATAGTTTTGGAATAAGAGTCTGCCTCGTGTCTTGTGGTGCCATTCTGATGTTGGTCGTCAGCGATTTCCTCCAGAGCAGCTTTGATGTTGGCATAGCTGTCAAAGAGTGCCTTGGCTGCATCAGCACCTGCAGACCATCGTGGTGTCAGAGAGTGACTTCAATGTCAATCTGCCATCTTTCTCCTTTAAGTGTTTCATCAACACTGACCAACAGTGAATAGACAAAGAGAAGAAAGTTTATAGTGTCTGCAGAAAGCCAAAGAAGCTGACTGCCTCAATGCAGCAATCGACAGAATTAAAACCAACTGGATTCGGAGAATGTGCAGCTAAGGTACAAATATGGTGAGGGGGTTCAATTGTCTGAATCGTGCTTGCATGCCAGAGTATCATCCAGCCATGTTGTTCATATTGTCATAAGTCTGGCCATGGCACTCCATGAAGTCAATGGCTTCGCTTCTTCAAGTAGTCTAGCAGAGTATTTGCTAGGTCTTCAGCCATGTGACTGCTGATTTGCAGGAAAGTCAAGAACTGCTCAGCTGGCACGCTATTTAACACATACCGAATAATCACAGTCAGCTGATCAACGTGAGTTAAATCCGCGTGAATCAACCAATACCAAAAATACTTGCCCGTTATGATTTCTCTAACAATAGTGCCTCTAACATGGTTTGCCATGATTTTTGAACGATTCTTCAAAGATAGTTGAGGACAAGTAACCAGGCTTTCCTCAACCAGCGCTGCTAACGTTTTCTTATGTCTGGCCAGAAGGGATTGAACTGCACTATTACTTCCATGCAACCAAGGAAGTTGCCATTATGTTTTGATCCAATTATTTCATCATCTCCTCGGAGGGCCAGGCCTCTCTCAGCCAGGAAAGTAACAACTGCCACTACTCGATGTAGTACATCACACCAGTACTGCTTTCTCTCCTGACACTGCTTCTCCAAACTGCAGTCAACATGGCAATATTCTTTGCGACAATTGCAAACACTGAGAATGCAATCTCTGTGCTTTTCACTTTCTTCATGGGTGTGGATTCTCTCATCAGCTTTTTTCAGTCACTAAAACTCTCAGCTTGTGAAAACTGGTCTTTCTAACTCTTCATCAGCGTGCAGAAGAAACAGTACAGAGACCCTTTGAAGGACTATATAGCATCCACTTCGCAGATGCATCTCACTATTTGGCCACCTATGAGAACATGTGATTTTTCATGAAACAGAAATACCCCTTTGGTTGTCTCTGTGTGGGGTTGTAGTAATGCTTTGACTTCATGTAGCTGTCTGAATCACACTTATTCTGGTAACTGGCTGGTCCTTTCTCAACCTAGAAGTCCACAGTGGTGGAACTTACGGGAACCACTCAGGATCTGTTGATCGACATTCACATCCATCATGTGTTGAGTGATGAATCACTGGTAGGCTCTTCCTGAGCCAAAGACATGGTATCATCTTCATTTGTGGAAGTGGCAGTCAAAGGACAGTGGTGGTCAACCACAGTACTGTGTTCAACATTGTCAAATCAGATTCAGTATCAGGATGCACCTGTGATACTTAGAGTTGCTAGTAGCATTCGCACTTGTCGATGGATAACTAGTCGGGTGACCATAACTTCAGCTCATGCAGAAGCGTTAATCTCAAAAACTGGCTAAGTCAGAGAGTCTTTGCCAACACATAATTCAGTTTATCTTGCTTCTCCTTTGTAATGTGGCATTTCTGAGCACCTGACTGTAAAACCCTTCATGGCATTTTCTTGAATCTTACGTACTGTCTCCACATGTTTCAGTCAGACCTAGGGAACAAAATGAGGACTTGAAAAGCACTGCATACAGTAGTACTTGTTAGTACAGTTCACTGTCAACATAGTTTGAATCTGCAATAATGTTTTTCTCTGGCAAAACTTTTAAGATGCACATTTTCTTTTCTTTCATTCCTGAACCGGAAAACTGGGATGAAGTTTTAAAAGTTTTCTCTCCTGTGCCATGCCCACCATATAAAATGAAATTGGTATCCTTGGTATAGTATTATACTGTTAAAGCAGCAGTGCAACAATCCAGTGAAAATTTTGACTCTATACTTTTATGCAATTTAAGATTGCCATTTACCTTCTGAATTGTATGATATCCTTCTTTCACAATTTGAGCCTGCTTTAGTACTTTCTTTCACATTTGAAATAATAAAGGAGTGCTTCTTTTAATATGGCTTGAACCAGGTCTTCATCATTATTCTCAGCTGTTTTTGTCTATCAGTTGTTTAAATATCACTTCTGTTGGGACTAAAATGAACTATCATGCAGCAGACAGTGCTTCCTGACTTTATGGAACAATAGGCATTCAAAAACAACTGGGAATACTGATGAAGACCTGGTCCGAGCCATATTAAAAGGAGTGCTCCTTTTATTATTTCAGATATGAACAAAGTGCTACAGCAGACTCAAATTGTGGAAAGAATGGTATCATACAAGTCAGGAGGTAAGTGGCAATCTAAAGTTACATTAAAAAGTAGGTATGCGGTCAAAATCGCAGAACCATTATAGCTGCATGGGTCATTATAGCGCTGACTTAATAGCGTAGGGATTTATTAGCTTTGACATTTAAGCTGCCAATGTAAAATAGCATGTCGATCACTGCCACCTATCATCCTAATGCCTACATTGCAGCAACAGGTTTAAGGTGAGGGTGCACTATAGGCACAGAAGTGTCTGTAATCACAGAGTGTCAGTAATCTCCTTGCAACTTAGGGTCTCTCTCTCCATGTAGACAGCAGTAACGGCTTCAGTGTGAGTTCCAGAAGATAGCTCAGGGACTCTTTCTGGTGGTAGAAAAGAGAGAGACTGCAGTATATTAGTTTTCCTTTTTTAAAACAAATGGCTATCTCTTAGCTGCTCCCCAATTCATTTTCATTTTTAAACAAAATATATCCTTATGACTACTGGCTGTGAGGTTGAAATAAATCCTAGCAGTAGAATTTATTTCAACCTCTACAGCACGAGAGCCATATGATATGTTTTGTTTAAAATAAAAATGAATTGGGAGTAGCAGGAGATTGCTGCTTGTTTAAAAAGGTCTCTACGGCATCTCTCTCTCAGTGTGAGCTCCAGGACACAGCTAGGAACACTTTTGAGGTGTGGAAGAGCAAGAAAGTGCCATTTACTAATTTTTTCCGTGAAAAATATAGATATTTAGATAACATTACCAGCAGCCAGTGGTAAACATTTAACAAAACGCTATTGTGGATCGCTACTGAACTAATGAAACACTATTTAAGCAAGCGTAATAAGGTAGCGCTTGAATTGACTCGCACTATTAGGACGCGCTATATTGACATTAACCCTAAAAAGTATAGGTAAACATTTTCACTGGATTGATACACTGCTGCTTTAACCAAATGATCAGAAACATGCGGAGCACCATAATTCATATTCCAAATGTCTCACACAGAGTATGAATCCAGCATGCTTTGACTTGAACTGGCAAGGCATGTGGCTCCTCTCGACAGATATTTATATACTCTACACTATTCCCATCCATTTTAGAACAAAAAACATGATGATAAAAATTAAAAGGTGGCCTTACTTACCTCTGATAAACTCTCCTCTCTCAGCCTGAAAAGAAAGAATCGAGTCAGCGGCAGGTCTCTCTCTTCTCCAAGGAAGGGCTTGTTGGTCTGAAAGCTAATGCACTTTGTTCTTTTTGTTACATCTATGTTGGTCCAATAAAGGTATCAAATCATTTGCTTCTGCATCTGTTCTTGCAAGGACCAACTCGGCAAAGACTAAATCTGTATGTTCTATTTTGTAGTCGGACTCTGTAGCAAAATGCACTAAAGCAGGAAAACATAAAAATAAATCCAATATCTTATAGCCAAAAGCACTCTGAACTCTAAAGGTCATTTATAGCAGCTACAGCACTTGCTGCTAGGCATATTGACCATCTGGGGGAGGGACTGTGATGTTTAATATCAGACACACACCTTTTTCTCTCCTCCCAAAATATCAACAAAGTAAGTGCTTAAGTGCAGAAGACTATAGAAGTTCCCAGTACTGCATTGCGATAGGTAGGAGAAGAAGAAATCCAGAGATCAAGTCGGGTCTTTGGGTTTTGTAGCAGTGTAGGGCAAGTGGGCACATGCACATCGACTGGGGACCACACCTTTAATTAAGCCAATTTTAGGCTGATGCACCATATATAAAGGAAGTCTTAGAGGCAGATGCATCTTAGAGTAGGGATCCAGCTTATGGGTGGTCTACCTCAGTGTTGGTAGCTGGGTGACTTCACAGCAGGGCCCTCCTGAGATGAATACCAAGAGACCCCCTTTGAAATCACATTAGTAAGTTGCCAATCCAGGCTAAAAATGCATTTATTGTTACATTTACCCCTTTGGGGAGGGGTTAGGTGTGCACTGTCTTGATGTCTTTTGTTGATGTATGCCATATGCAGTAGACCCTCATTTAGAATCCCATTTATAGTTTGTGATTGAGCAAGGGTCAGCAGCTAATTCTGGATAAAGTTTGTAAATGTAGAAGTATGGCTTTCTCTTTAGCTAGCTCCCACCAGTTACCTGCACATTGGCTGGGGATGGGGACCACACCTTAAGTACACAAACTGTAGACTGATGCACCCTATATAAAGGAAGCCATTTGAGGCAGATGCAGCTTAGAGTAGGCACCCCGCTAATGGGTTGTCTACTCAATGTTGGTAGCTGGGAGACTTCACAGCAGGGCCCTGAGGTGAATACCAAGAGACCCTAATCCTTTTGAAATCATCTGAGACCAAAGCTTTCTTAGCCACAGTGGCCCCGTAGTATCAGTGAAATCTGGCTAGCAGGCTGGACCAGAGTTGTGGCCTGGCTGGCCTTAGCTTGTTGCTCCATCTCTGAGGAGAATAGGACTGCATTCAAGCCATAGAATCCCACTATGGAGCCAGCCAGAGGGTGACTGTATTACAAGCAGGCAATGTGGGTTCCTCAGTTCTCAGCAAGGAGGGCAGGTGCTGGGCATCTGCATTTAAGCACCCCACTTTGACCAGTCAGGGAGCAACATTAGCTTTGCAAGTGAAAGCAGTCACTGACCCACCTCCTCCTTCCCCCAGCTGGAGGAAGAATGCAGTCAAGGCGACCCCAGAGTCAGACTGGACAAAGAGAAACAGATGGGGAAAATGGAGGGTGAGGGGGATTAGAATACAAATGCTGGCTATCCGTGCTTGTCTGTGGCAAGCCAGATCCTGCCGCTATAATCAATGGGAGTGTTGCTGAGGGCAAATGTGAAACACTGCAGATGAGAAGGGTGAAACAGATACTAAACTTGCAGAATTCATAGAAATGGTAAGGGTATCATTACAACTTCAATAGCCTAAGACAGACTGTGTATTTTATTTACAATGCTTAAAATAAATCTGATGGTAGTTTTGTTACTACATCACACATGCATAACATTATTTAAAAATACACAAACAGCATCTCCCGTGATCTTCTGTGTCTGTTGCTTGCAACACAAAATAAAGAATTCAGAGTACTAGTTAGCGGTATTTTTAGAAGCATAAGTACAACATTTATTTGATGAGGCCTTTACGCCAACTGCCTAATAGACTAACTGAGTTGTTCCAGCTCCTATCAGTATGCACCACCCTGATATGTTTTTAGAAGCTCATAAAAATGATCAAAACACACAATGGTCAGGGCAGTGGTTTCATAAAGTTCATACACACTGACCTACAAAAATAACAAAATTGTATAGATAGTATAATGGATCACAAAGACAGTTCTCGGAAGTGAAACTACATTTTGCAGTGTAGGTCTCAAAGGTCTTGGTGTTTTGGGGCATAATTCCTCAGAATATTAACTGGTTAAGTTACAGAAAAATAGCCTTTCACAGACTTTATAATAAAATACTACTGCAATGTGGCTGTGCTCAGTCTCAGACAATGTAAGCCAACAAATGAACAGTAATGACAAAATAAATCTTATTTATTATTACCCTGATGGACCCACTGTCCCCTTCCCCAGGCCCTCCACACACACACACACACACACACACACACACACACACACACGCACGGCTGCTCCGAGTCCCAAATTGAATAGTTTGTCCCTGGGAGGGGAAGGAACTCCCACTGATCAATTTAAAAGCTTATACTGTATGTATTTTATGATTTTTTCATTGTCTGACAGCAGGCTTCATTTAATGTGAGTTGTCATGCCTCCTTACGTACATACCCAGCTGGTAGGGGCCAGTGAAGTTTATGGGAACACCACTGTGTGCTTAGATGATCATCTTTTATGACCTTGTTAAAAGGGTTGTATACTGATGGGGTAGGAGCTGGAACCCATGAGAAACTTGGCTTGTATTACATTATTTAGGCTTGGCTTCATGACATAAACAAATACTTATACTGCTAGACAAAATATTGCTAATATAAACATAGAACCTACATAGAAACATAGAAACATAGACTTTGACAGCAGATAAGGACAACTTGGCCCACCCAGTCTGCCCATTTCCTATCTATTGGATAAGCTGCAGATCCTAGTTAACCAACAGCTTACTTCCTCTGTCCCCACTATAATTGCCTTATGTCTGTCCCATGCATTCTTGAATTCCCCACTGTTTTGACCCACAGCCTCCTCAGAAAGGCCATTCTATGTCTACCACCCACTCTGTGAAAAATACTCCTCACGCTTCACTCTTGAGCTGCCCCTTCATCTTAAAATTGTGCCCCCCCAACGTTCTTTACATTTCTTTTCTGAAAGATGCTCCCTCTTGGACTTTGTTGATTCCCTTGAGGTACTTAAAAGTTTCTATCATGCCCCTCTCCTCCTTTCCTTGAGGGTATACATATTAAGTTTCTTTAGTCTCTCTTCATGTGATTTGTGGTGCAGACTCTGCACCATTTTAGTTGCCCTCCTCTGGACCACTCCATCCTGTCTATGTCCTTGCAGAGATGGTGTCTCCAGAACTGCATGCAGTACTCAGATGGGGTCTCACCAACTGTCTGTACATAGAGATGACAACTTTTTTCTACTGGTGATGCCTCTCCCTATACATCCCAGTATCCCCCAGCCTCCTTACTGCCTTCTCACATTGCTTGCCTACCTTTAGGTCATCTGATATGACAACCCCAGGTCCTTTCCATTTTTATTGTTGTTAGTACCTCCTCCCATTATACTTTTCCTGAATCCATCCAGTTTCTTTATTTTGGTTTAGAAGCACTGCTGCACATGACATACATCAGATGAAAAGGGTCAGGAGCAAAGTGGAAGTCAGGGAACATTTCCTTCTCCAGTTCTACTGTATATCTTGATAAAGAATAACTTGCATTATAAACATTATGCTTTTGTAATGCTTTTATGTTGTTGCATGTGTGCATTTTTACAGTATTATACTATTAAGAAACAAGCATTTGTCAATGCCGGATGTTGATTGCATTGGTCTGTTGAGCTGCCACTGCCCCTCTGTCACTCACTCAGTCTGTTCTCCGGAGCTGCAGGCTGCTCTTTTACTGGGCTCCTGCCTGCGTTGCTGGTTTTTCTGCCCACTAAGAAATCTGGCTGTCCCAACAGAGCTCTGCTGAGGTGTCTCACTCCCCTTTCTCACTCACTCATTCCGCTTTCTGCTGGCGCTGCAGGCTGCCCTTGTACTGGGCTCCTGCCTGCATTGCCACCTTTTTCTGCCAACAAAGAAATCTGCAGCAGTCACAATAGAGCTCCGCTGAGCTTGGTCACTTCCTCCCTGTCTCACTCACTCATTGTGTTTCTCCCGGCGCTGCAGGCTGCCCTTTTGTACTGGGCTCCTGCCTGATCATCATCATCAATTTTATTTATAAAAGGCACCTTTCTAAAACCAAGGCACCTGTACAATAAAATGCATAAAATAGAATGTTATTACATGCATCATATAAATTCCAACAAGGAACAGTATAAAACCACATGGCAAATCAATAACCACATCAATTAACAAAAGCCAGGTTAAAAGATAAGTTTTAATGCAGTTTTAAAACTCTGGACGGTTAGGCAATCTTGTACCCAATGAGGTAGAGAGTTCCACAGGGACGGAGCAACAAATCTAAATGCCCTTTCTCCCAATGTCTGTAAACATACCTGGGAATCTCTAGCAATCCCTCATTGGTGGATTGGAGAGGACAGGAGGAAAGTAGGGACAAAGGAGATTTTTCAGGTAACTCGGTCCCTGGTCGTAGGGCCTTATTGTCCTCTGTTGGTGCCTTTTTCTGCCCACACAAGGAAATCTGCAGCAGTCCCGACAAAGTTCCGTTGAGCTCGCCACTCTCCTTCTCTCACTAGCTCATTCCGCTTTTCTGGCGCTGCAGGCTGCCCTTTCTATTGGGCTTCTGCCTGCATTGCCGCATTCTTCGCCCACAGAGAAATTTGCAGCAGTTACAATAGAGCTCAATTGAGCTCGCTCACTCCCCTCTCTCGCTCACTTATTCTGGTTTCTCCCACTACTGCAGGCTGCCCTTTGTACTGGGCCCCTGCATGCATTGCTGCCCTTTCTGCCCACAAACAAATCTGCAGCAGTCCCAACAGAGCTCTGTTGAGCTCACTCACTCCGCCTCCTTCACTCATTTGTTCTGTGTCTCCCCTGCTGCAGGCTGCCCTATTGTACTGGGCTCCCGCCTGTATTGGCGGCTTTTCTGGCCACAAAAGAAATCTGAAGCAGTCCCGACATAGCTCCATTGAGCTCGCTCACCTCCCTCTCTCACCACTCATTCCATTTCTGCCGGGCGCTGCAAGCTAGCCTTTTGTACTGGGCTCCTGCCTGCATTGCGTCACTTTTTCGCCCACAAAGAAATCCATAGCAGTCACAATAGAGCCTGTTGAGCTTGCTCACTACTGCTCTGTCACTCACTTGTTCTATTTCTCTTGGTGCTACAGGCTATGCCTTTGTACGGGCTCCTGGCTGCATTGGCACCTTTGTCTGTCCACAAAGAAATCTGTAGCTGTCCCGACAGAGTCTGCTGAGGTCTCAGTCTGCCTCTCTCACACGTCTCATTCTGTTTGTCCTGGTGCTGCAGTTGCCCTTTTCTACAGGGCTCCTGCCTGCATTGGTGCCTTTTCTGCCCACAAAGAATCAGCAGTGTCCTGATAGAGCTCCGCTGAGCTCACTCAGTCCCCATCTCACCTGCTCGTGCATTGTTTCTCCCACCGCTGCAGGCTGGCCTTTGTACCGGGCCCCTGCCTGCATTGATGCCTTTTTCTGCCCACAAAGAAACCTGCAGCAGTTCTGACAGTGCTCTGGGAGTTTGCTCACCCCCCACTTCTCTTCATTCTGTTTCTCCCAGTGCTGCAGGCTGCCCTTTGTACTGGGCTCTTGTGCTGGGAGCCTTTTTCTGCCACAAACGAATCTGCAGCAGTCCCAACAGAGCTCAGTTGAGCTTGTCACCCCCTCTCACTCGCTCGATCTTAATCTGTCCCAAACACTGATTTCCCACAGTAACCATGCTATTCTCTGGCAGGAGTGCAAAACATATTTTAGCCAGGATGTGGAAAATTACAGCTGTGCTGTTCATAAGGAGGTGTGAAAAAATGCCAGTGTTGAAAATCTGGCGTGAAAATATTACAAATTTGCGAAGTTACAAGGTGAGTGGAAAGTGCGAACCACACTTGTAACACAGTCATTTGATGGGCTATCATCACCAAATTTTCAACACAGGCATTTAGGATCTCTGCTCATGAACAGTATCACTGTCATTTTCTTAATCTGTCCCAACAGTGATTTCCCACAGCGACCACTCTATTCTGCGCCGAAGTGCGAAACACATTTTGGCCAGGATGGGAAAAAATGACAGCTGTACTGTTCATAAGTAGGAGTGGGAAATGGCAATGTTGAAAATCTGGAGTGAAAATATTACAAATGAAAGTTACGAAAGTATGCAGGCAAACTGTGCAACGCACACTCGTAAATACAGTCATTTGATGGAGCATCATCACCAAATTTTCAATATAGGCATTTTAGGACCTCTACTCATGAACAGTGTTGCTGTAATTTTCTTAATCTGTCCCAACACTAATTTCCCACAGTGACGCTTATTCTGCGACGGAAGTGCAAAAACGATTTAGCCAGGATGTGAACAATGTCAGATATACCGCTCACAAGGTGGTGTGAGAAATGCCAATGTTGAAAAGCTGGTGTAGAATATTGCAATTAGCGAAGTTACGACGCATGCATAGCAACTGCGCAATGCATGTCATGTAAACAGTCTTATTTTTGATTTTTCCACCAAATTTGCAACATAGGGTTTTTGAGAGCCCACCTCATGACTAGCACTGTTGTTTTCAATCTGGCCCCGGAAGGGATTCTGCACAGTGACCACAAAATCACCTTTTGGGGCAATCAACGCCCATGACAGTTCCAGAATTCATGAGAAGGGGTCCCAAAACCCATGTTGAAAATTTGTGCCAAAATTCCAAAAGAATGACTGAGATATGCATTAAAGTTGGAAAAAACATTTATTCCATTATACAGCTTACGGCATTTCCTCAGTTCATGGTTGGCTTTGAAGAGTGCAGACATGTTCCCTGGTCCACTGAAGATCGTTGCCTGAGGTCCGGAGTAAGTATGGGGTGAGGGCTGTGGGGAGGCAGGTGTGCAGTGGGTGGGCACGGGTTGCTTGGGAGGGGCAGGGAGACCGCAGAGGACATGCTTTTTAAAGGTTAAAAAAAAGACATTGCGGGACCATTTTTTATATTTACTGGGGCATGGGATGCTAGGGTGGGCTCATGTGTGCCATTGGAGTCTTTCTTTTGGGGGCAAGCTGTAGCCAATGGGTATTGGGCACCCCGTCAGCACACAACAAAAGGGAGTTGATATGCCGATGGGGATTGGGCACCCCATCGGCAGACAATATAAGTGGGGATTTACATAATGCTGACGGGGAGAGGGCCTCCGCCGGCGAACATAAACATTAGGCACTGAAGCCGATGGGGATTGGGGTCCCCGTCGGCAAATAAACATGTAGGAAGATTGTTGTGAACACGGCGACAAACCGCCGCCATGTTCACAAACAATATCAGCATGTCAAGATCCTGCCCTGCAATGACGGGTTGTTCCCTCATTGCAGAGAATGGCTCACGCCAATGACAAGGCGGCCCCTGATTGCAGCGGTACATTTTTTAAGTTGGTGGCATGCTGGCTGAACTAGTGTCAGCAGTGGTGCTACGGCATTGGGGATGCTGGATAGTTTTTAAAGGCTGTGGGGCATTGGCCACAACAGTGCCACGCCTCCACAACCTGCTTGTGGAGAAAGCTGCCGCAATATGCTTCTTGCGCATACATGCAATCAACATAAAAGAATCATTGTCCTGCCTATTATGAATTAAAAAGTCCAGAAGGACTAGGAATTGATTTTAAAAGGTGAAAAACCAAATGCAGGCTATGCAGGAATGGACCTGATCATACATAATATATATACTTATTATTGGCCATCAAAAGTCAAAAAGTAATTCATGATTCAGGGACCATAGTTACCAGATCCAGACTTTAAGTTAAAATATCATATATAGAAATAAATAAGAGACAACATGGATGTGCCATTCTCTGAACTGGGCGAGACTGTTTTATGTTGCTTGCACGCATGTGCAAGAAACATAGTGCCATCATCGGAGATTTCAGAGTGTGTCACCTCCTCCTCCAATTCAGTCAGTGAGCTGGCAGGCGCGGCCCTCAGTTGTCGCATTTTGAGCTGCTCATGACACGCCCAAAATGCAGTGGAATACAGTTGAAAGGGGAGCTACACTCAGTGAGCAGAGATAAGAAGCGTGAGCCCTCCCACACGCAGGCAGTGTGACCTGCACCTACTGTGTAGCTGACAGGTGCCCAATCCCCATTGGCTGAGCTGCATCTCTCCCCTTTGTAGGTGCACCTGGAGCCTACCCCAGCATGGCATCAGTCCTTGGCCGACGGGGTGCCCTAATCCCGCCAGCTGAACACCCCCCATCGCTCTTGTGCCATGCTGGGAGCCCACCCCAGCATGGCAAACGGTCCCACGACATCTTTTTTTAATTTTTACCTGAAAACGAAAATGGTTCTCGTGCTGCGCTCCTGACACCCTCCCACAACCCACACCCACCCACTGCGCACCCAGCCTCTCCATGCCCCCTCTCACCCCATACTTACCTCCAGACTCCGAGCGATGATCTCGTGGACGGAACACGCCTGCACTCTTCAAAGCCGACCGCGAACTGAGGAAATGCTGGTAAGCTGTATAATGGGCTGATGGGGGTTCAACTTTGTTGTATGTCTTCAGTGACATGCAGATTCAAATTAACATGGTAGTGACTTTTCAGAATGATGTTACCGTCATGGCGTTGTTCGAGATCGGGGTGATTTTGCGCAGTGACTGCTAAATCACCCTTCAGGCCTGGATACCGCCATGACAGCAGACATCATTCATGAGAAGGGGTCCTAAAACCCAATGTTGAAAATTTGGTGCCAAAATTCCAAAAATGACTGTCTTCTGAGCGTATGTTATGCAGTTCCTACGCAGGCTCGTAAGTTCCTAAATTTTAATATTTTCACCCAGATGTTCAACATTGCCATTTTACCACACCTTCTTATGAGTAGTACAGCTGTCATTTTCTACATCTCACTCAAAATGTGTTTCCGCCATGTAGCGCAGAATGGTGCAGTCGGTGTGCAAATCAATGTATGGGACAATTAAGAAAATCACAGTGACACTGTTCATGAGCAGAGGTCTTAAAATGGCTATGTTGAAAATTTGGTGAAAAAATTCCTAAAATGACTGTTTTATGAGCGCATGCGCTATAGTACCTACGCAGGCTTGTAAGTTCGCAAATTTTCAATATTTTCACCCAGATTTTCAACATTGCCATTTTACCACACCTCCTTATGAGTAGTACAGCTGTCATTTTTCACATCCTGCCCAAAACGTGTTTCCGCTTATGTAGCGCATACAATGGCGCAGTCAGTGTGCAAACTCAATGTATGGGACATATTAACAAAATCACAGTGACACTGTTCATGAGCAGAGGTCTCAAATGGCTATGTTGAAAATTTGGTGAAAAATTCCTAAAATGACTGTTTTACGAGTGTGTGCTAGCAGTTCCTAAGCACGCCGTAAGTTTGCAAATTTTCAATATTTGCACTCCAATGACTTCCAAATACCTAAACAGCACATAGAAGCAAGCAACATTTGGCATTGACAAATGCTTGTTTGTTTGTAATATAAGTATCAAGTAAGTGGGACATCATAGATGTGATGTGAGAGGTGCGATCCTGTTGTGTTTGTGTGTTATAAGCACAGTGCACACACATCAGATGGAAAGTGTGGGAAGTTAGGAACACATTTCCTCCTCCAGTTCTATATCCTTCTGATAAAGAGTAAACTGCATTCAAAATGTTATGCTTTTTAATGCTTTTACATGTCACCAGTGCACATTAATTTTATTATACCATCCATTATGAGAAAAAAATAACTGTCCAGCCCACAATGAATTTAAAAAAGTCCTGCAGAATTAGTATTTGATTTGATCTTGATTTTAAAAGGTTTTAAAAACAAAATAAAATGCAGTCTGGCTATGCATAATGCAGCAATGGACCTGATTATATATATATATATTAGTATTAGCCTCAAAATTAACTAGTTCAAAAGAATTCATGATTCAGGGACCATAATTTCATATGTTTAAGAAAAATATATATAGAGGAAAGTATGATGGCATGGATGTGTCACTCTGAGCTGGAATAGAATCCAACTGGTGGTAACGAAGGTAAAATAATACTATCATGTAAGTGACAAGTAAGTAGGACAGCATCATGGATGCGATGTGAGGGTGACAGAGGGGTTACCATTTTTAGCACTGTCTGTGAGGATTAATTCACTGTGTATAATTGTCCCTCCAGTCTCAACAGTCTGAGACACTGTCTCAGTTGTCTGACTGTCTGTTGCGGATTCATCATTCATGTGGACTCATGGACTGACAGTACTTTTAGCTTTTCTGGCCTCAGAACTGGTGCTCAGTGTCAGTGTGCTGCCTAAAGAAGTCATGAATGATGGGGGAAAAATATAAAAAAAAAACATGATAGAGGTCAGTCATGACATAGACTAGTAAAGTCAGAGAAGAATTTTTACATTACAGAATGAGAAGAGACAGATACTCAGGCAGACAGGGCTGCCCAGATGAGCTTTTGCCTGTAGCTGCCAGCCCGCTCTGAAAGTGAAAGGCAAGGGCTGGCGCGGGAGTCCAGACACACTTGTCCAGTCAGACAGTCAGGAGAGATAGGTCAGGTCAGGCACGCTGGCTGCCTGCCAGCACGCAAAATAAAATCACATTTATTTCACATGCTGCATTGCTGCTTGATGAGCTGATGATGCTTCAGCTGCTGCTTTTGGCTCATTCAGGAGGCAGGAAGGCAGGCTGCCTGGATCAACAATGGTCACAAATTCACACAGACAGGATTTGTGTTCACTATGTTCATCATCATTAATTTATTTACTGTATATTTAGTATTAAGAGAATAAGAGTAAGACCGAGAGAGAGAGATTCCTCCCTCCACTCCGGTCCTATTCAGTCAGACTAGACATCATCTCACACTGACAGACACTTCATGTGTCTCTCTTGGTGGGCTTGGGCCTCATGGTGGGGTGGGGTGGGCAGAGTGGCTTACTGACTTTTGTCTTGTGCTTCCTCCTGCCTGCCTCGCTTCTTCCTCAACTTACTCTTTCCATCCAGTCTCTGCCCACAGCTCAGCTCTCAGCATATAACCTCCCAGCCGAGGCCGACCTGACTGACTCCAGCCGAGTCCCTCCTTGACTGGCCACAAATACATTAACTACTTTGGCTGAGCTCCCCACTTGGTGCTCAGTTCCACTCCTAGTCCCTCTTGCTTTTCTAACCTTCAGAGTGTAAGTTTTCCAGAAAACAGCAATGAGAGACTACCAGACAGAGAAAATGGAACCCACGCCTGTTCTCCTCCAAGGTCACAACACCACTGCATGGTGATGTGCGCTGCTTCTGTACACATGCAGTGGCATGCAAACCACATGACTCAGCTGCAGCGCATCATGTGACCTGCCCCCCACAGCATGGCTGTTCTCAGAGACTCTCTGAAGTGAGACTACTGGCAACAAGATGAGCAGCATGCAGTAAGTAATTTAAAGCAGCAGGCACATTTAAATGGTTCACTGCATTATCTCCATATATTTATATTAGCGCACATGTACGGCCATCGTAGGGGGGCCCCTTATGGCGAGGGACCCAGAGCATTTGCCCCATTTTCCCTCAATCTGGGCCTGCTCATGTCTATTTAAGTAATGCCTGCTACATCCCCAAGTACACCCACTGTTTAGATACTGGCCACAGGCAGCATCCTGTGTGAATTTGTTCCGCTGCAACCTCTGCAAAGAAAAAGGCCACTTATATGTCAGATGCCCATGGGCTTCGACAATACTGTGGAAGGCACATCCCATGAAGCCCTGGTTACACAAGCACAGAAGAAAGGTTTGAGCACAAGTGTCAGAAAAAGGATGCAAGAAATTCATAAAGCAAATGCAACAAAACAAACCGAGAAAACAAGGACCTGAGCCTTCTAAAAATGATTCACAAGATGGATAATCTGAGTCTACGTGAACAAAGGGGAGTGTTTCTGCAAGACAGGACGAGTGCCATCAGACTACTACCTTGTCTGTAACTGAAACTCAGGATGGAAGGAATGAAACATGGAGGCTATCAATGAAATAACTCCTATACAGACAACTTCTCAGGATTTCAGGAGGTTGAGGGCAATAGTCATGCCCCCAAACCTCAAACGAACCAACATTTAAAACAGTGGCTTATGAAAAATGACCGAGGACAAAAAATGGGAACAAAATAGAACCCAAAGGAAAAGAAAGGAAAACTCTTAAAGGAAAACAGAAACTACCACTTGCCAAGAAAATGTAGTATTGCAGGAAGAAAAACAGATGATAGACACTGATGAAGAAGACATGGAATCAAATTCTTCATCAATAGCCCTGTCCTCAAAGGACCATTCCTCAGGTTTGGAGGATCATGGCCTAGGGACAAAGTAAAGAAAAGTGGGCAACATGATCGCAACAGTGACACCTGGATATGTGGGTTTCTTTTTCCTCTTCTTATGGTAGTCTTAAAGGTACTTACCATAAACGTGGAACAGTATAAAGAACAGTAAGAGGAGACTGACAGTAACTAACAGAACTTGTGAGACACAATGTTGACATAGCGTGGTGTACAAGACACTAGGTTGAAAACATTAAGAGAAATTGCTTACAACAAGGCTATGTACCAAGGGGTTTCCTTTTGGTCACAGGGCTGAAACCTGCAATGGGGTAGGGATACTTTTGCAAACTTTGCCCTTAAGGTCACTAGATTAATAGACTTAGAGTCAGGGAGGGCCCTTATACTGACATCTAATATGGGGAAACAAGATTAAGACTGATATACACATATGCCCTCAAATAAAAGTTCAAAGAATTACATTGTTTAGATCCCTCCAACCATATCTACACACAGCAAGAGCAGTTATATGGGAGAAGACTTCAATTGTAGTTTACAACAATCTGACACAGGTTTAAGGATGGATAAAATGTACTGTGACTCAAATGCACTTAAAGGTATGTTGCAGACCACACAGTTGAAGGATGCACCCACAGGGAGACATATCACTGAGGTTCTCATCACATGAGAACTGATTTTTATTCTTGTCCCAAATCTTTTAAATTAAAAAGTAACAACAGAGGATTTGGCCTTTTAGATCACATGGCAATAATCCTTGAGTTCACGTTGGAAGGAACCCCGATTTGTGTGAGAGGGTCCATGGCATTTAAATGCCACTTGGTTATCATCAGAAAAATTTAAAAGAAATAGTGAGTCTCTGGTAAGCTTGCCTCTCTGTACAGTGTATGCACAATACACAAATGGATTGATGGGAAGATACTAAAATAATTATAAAACTTTCTGCCAAAAACAGCTGGGAGAAAAGCAACGGAGACATACTTAAGTTACTTAACCTTATGGAAACAGCCCCACAGATTAATAGCCTATGGAAATATACATAGTGCTGATTATAGTAGTCAAATTAAAAAATCAAACAAGATATGTATGCTTTGTAATACGACAGGGCTAAAACACTACATTGGGAGTTATGGTTTGGGATGGATAATAAAAACAGACTTTGACCCCTTTAAAGAAAATAAAATTAAAACAGACAAAAAATGATACTGTTTTGCAAAAATGAACAGGGTAATCAATATACTGATAGAAAGGGTATACTACAGATAGTTAATACCGCTGTGTCTGAAGTCTTTGGCACACCACCTACTATAGTAGGATATGAAAAATATTTTGAAAAATTGGTAATCAAGAAACCCACAGAAGAACAGTCTATGGAGCTGATTGCCCCAATAGTAGATGAAGAAGTGAGTTTTATGATAAAAAGTTTAAACAATGAGCCAGACCATCAGCGCGCGGTTGGATTTCCGCTTGCGGTGCTGGTGATCCAGGTTTGGGAATGGACCAGGGTCGTCGGAGGGCAGGCCGGGGGAGAAGGATCAAGCATCCCAAGGACTGCTCTTCTCTCCAGGGGAGGGCAGGAGCGTGTCCGGTGCTTGATAGTCCCCTAGCAGATGCCAGGGCACTACAGTGACCAGCACCTTAACGCAATAATGTGGGGTGGGGCGGACGCTGGTCCTTATTTTGTCCCCACCCCTGCATATAGGGGAAAAAGACAGCTGCCTGCCGCCTGGATGATGCCTGCCCTCCACTCTGATGAGCTCCCAGACCGCCCCTGACCTATCCCATCAATTGTGGTATTTAAGGCCAGTGTTGCAACCCCACCCGGGGGCAAGCCAGGAGGTATCAGGAGTTGCCAATGTAGGAGTGGAGGAGGGGCCATGACCGAGGTGGAGGGTCTAAGTGCATGGCAGCACAAAAAAAAAACTTTAAACAATGATACTGCACCAGGCAGTGATGGCCTAACTGCAGAATTTTACAAAATGTTTAGTGAGATGTTAACTCCAGAGTTAACAAAATTGTATAATGAGATTTCAACCCACCAAATGCTCCCAGAAACTATGGCTACAGCAGAATTAATTTTCCTGTATAAAAAAGGGAATAAAAGATATGGAAAATTGGAGGCCTATTAGCCTCCTGAATACAGACTTCAAAATTCTTGGAAAATTCTGGCTAAGTGTTTAGCAAATATTTCTCCTACCCTCATTATTTATTTTATTTATTTATATTCACATCGAATTACAACCCTTGAGTCAAGGACTCTTCTCAAAGGCTCCTTGTCAAATTACAGTGATTCAACAATATCGCATAGTATTTAAACAAACGGTACTTACAGTACATATATACAACAACATAGCAAGACATAGTTACAGTTGCTGAGCAGTGTTACAGGCTTGGTTACAACAACATGACAGAAATAGTGCATTAGCAAATGCATCAGCAAAGACAAACATGTTCTATCCCCAAAAGGGAATTCAGGATAATTTATAATGTTACATGAATTAGTTCAAAGAAGTCAAGAAGGGATAGAGAATGGGTACCTACTTAGTCTAGACCAGCAATGGGCTTTTAACTTAGTTTCACACATATATATGTTAGCAGTTTTAGGAAAATTTGAAATCCACAAACCTTCATAAACTGGATACAAGGTCTGTATTCATCAGCCACTGTCACCCCAGAGTTAACGGATGGGTCGGGAAAATCAGAAATTATGTTGTGGAGTTCAGCAGGGATGCCCCTCAGCTCCCTCTTATATGTGTATTGTATATATCCGCTTATGTACAATAATGGCCTCAGGTGACATCATAGGCATTCAAATGACTAGCACCTGTACCCTCTGAAAACATTGGCCTATGCAGATGATGTCATTATTATAGTTGGAGAACAAACAGTGGAAGAAGTTAAGACTCATCTTTTAGAATTCTCCCAAGCATCAGGATCCAAATCAAATATGGACACGAGCATAGGTTACAACTGAGGAAGAACAAGCCAGTAAAACACCCTTGTACATCTATACAGCTAGTATCTGAACCAATCCCTAATCTAGAGATTACATTTGTAAAGGAGATGTGGCTCTTTTAAATTGGGAAGATAACGTAAAAGGCAGAACAGATGTCAGCCAAATGGATAAACAGGCTGCTGGCAAAAGAAAAGCATAATGCTTATTAAAAACTTGCTGTTACTTATTTTTCTCTATGTCAGTTATCTCCCCCAAGCTGGAAACCAAACTTTTTAGTATGTTTTTAGAGCCTTATGGGAAGCCTGTTGAACCAGTGAAAAGAGACATCACCTATCGTAAGGTAAAAGATGGAGGACTGGACATGTCAAATCCAGTGGCCTTTCATTATAGTGTTTTTATCTACTATAATGTGTTAGAACCAACAAGCATGGTAACAAGCCATGGGTAGAAATAATAGCTGAGTGGTTGGGAGTGGGCTTTGCAGGCATAGGAACAAAGGAAAAGTAGGCTCCTGAATAGGTCTCAAATAGTCCCCCATGCCCAACCACTCTTTTAAAACTGATAAAATGGAAGGTACCTTTTGATGGCATTTTCAGACTATCAAGACAACAGTTCTATCTCAAGATCATACAAGCCCAGTGTCATGATAAAATATCTTTTCCATATTGTCTTAAAACTCAAAATGACATCGTACTAACTGAAGTAATTAACAAACAAATTCCTAGTTTTAATTGGGACCTGGTATGGCTGACTATACATGGCAAGTTGAATATAAAAAGCAACAACAGACCTAAACCCCTACAAGAAAGATGTTCCCTAAGGCGGACTGTCAGCACATTTTGGAGACACAAGAACATTTATTTCTGGAGTGCAGATATGTGAAAGATTTATAGGCATAATAACATCCAAATGGAACATTGCACATTTAATAACCTGCTATACACTGAAATCATATATGCCATCTGTCCACCCTGATGGAACTCATTCCATAAAGAGACATTGCAAGTTATTTTTGCTATACTGAAATGTTATATTTGGCAAGCATGGTGCAAGTGGACTTTACAGCAACAACATCTGACACATGAAACTCTAATAAACAATGTGCAGATTTCTCTGCAACAAGTCTATGAGAAGGACAAAAGATACGTGTCTACAAAGGCACAGTCTATGGACAGGATGCAAAGCACTGTTTGACTGATGATGAATTAAGGCACCTGGCATTCAAGGTAAAAGAACTTGAAGAAAGGGAACCACTTTTTCATGACACTGGATGGAGAAAGTCTTGACCCTAGAAATGTCTATGGTTTTGAAAGTACAAGATTAGTTGAACAGAGTACAAACTGAAATGATCCACTTATTGATCACGAATATTACTTTCCCTACACCTCAACAAACTTCCCTACTCTTTGGTAGGGGCACTGCTACTGGTGTGGATGGCCAGTTCTCCATGGAGAGCAAGCTGTATGGATGCAGGAGAGGCTGGGGCAGGTCTCCTCCCTGCCTCAGAACTAATGGAGACTGATGTCCCGAGAAGTAGAAATAGAAGAAATGAAACAAAATGTTGGGATACCTGATGGTGGAAAAGCTCGGTGACTGAGTCCACAGGGCTCACTGGTAAGGAAGGATCTTCAATGTCTACTTCAGAGGAATTACATGATTACAAGTAGAGGCGATCAGCTACCTAGCTAGATGCACACAGCTTGAGTCCGCATTCTGGAGGCGGTAATGCAGTGGAACAGACCACTTGAGAGAGCGGAAAAGAGGAGGAGCCAGTGGCGGCCATGAGTCGCAAAACACCAGAAAAAGTGAAGGAAATACAAATGACTAGTTCAGGGCATGTGGAAGCCCCTGAACCACAAGGTAGTGTTAAAAAGCAAAGACATAGCTGAGGCAGCAGTTAATACTGCACAAGTTGATCGAGTGGGACTGGGAGAAACCCAGAGATAAGTGGTTTGACAGAGTTCCAGGACACAAGCCCCATTTCAGGGAAAGTCAAAATACAGAGTGTAATAACTGTTGGGCCTTCCCAGGCCAAATTCACTATTGGAATGGCAGGAGGGGCTCTAAAGAAAACTATAAAGAAAGCAGCTGGTGGGGAACGGCTACAAAGAGTAGTGGTGCGCTACAGGCACATTTCCTGGATGCAAGAAAAGGCACTAAGACTGCCACTAGTGCAGACATAACAACTAGTTCTGCATCCCCATGGGCTAATGAGGCCTTAGATTAAGCAGACTGGATAAAATCCCTGTTGGGAAGGGCTGGGATGCAACTACTCAAGCACCTCAAGCGGTCCTGTACAACCTATGGTTGAAAAAGTATTGCCTGGGCACAGTGAGATCCCTGGGAAGATGTTGCCTCATAGATCATGTCTGACTAGTTAACAGGGCAAGAGGGTGATAACACTGTAGACAAAAACAACCCAAGTGATTTGTTACAGACTATAAGGCCACAGAGGAACCTGGGGTTGATACAAATGCACAGGGTCCCTCAGAACCTATGGACCTTGAAACTCCTGATGAAGAGAATCTAAATGAATCTCTTGTTGCTGGAGATGTTGGGGAGGGAGGGGAGGCAGCTGCTGCTCCAGCACCACCAGTAAATGTTTGGGTCTCCAATGATTAGGGACAGACTGTTCCCTGAATCTGCAAAACTTGCCTCTGAATCAGCTAAAAGGCTAAAACACTGTATGGCTAAAATACAGAGGCTGTTCGCCTGAACTACCTGATTGCCATTATGTGGTCGCATTGACCAATCAAAGAGAGTATGAAATTCTATGCCTATGAGGTATATGCACTCATACATATGCCTGGGGATACCCTGTTCGATATTAGTTTTAAACATCCTGCGGGGTTAGAGCGCTTCTGGAAGCAATATCAATTGCTGAAAACACACCCCTTGGTAACCATTTGTGTCTATACCCTGACAAAACCTGCCTTTAAACGGGTCATGGTGCTATTTCGAAATGAGGGACTAACATTGCAGACATTACCTTCTGGCTTAAGCAAAAATGTAATGTGACTGGGTACTCTGAAACGATTTTAGATGACGAACACTTTGGACAGGAGGTTGAGGTTCAAAGTCACATTAAAGCAAATAAACAATGAGACCCAGCATCTTCCTAACTGTTTTTTCTGGGCCTGGACAGAGGTGTGGTCTTCTATCCTGGCCAACCCCTGGGCATGTTACTACTGTGAGGACACAGGGCACCTGAGTAATGCATGTTAAAAACAAAATGTGGACTTTGTGGTGTCATAGGGCATATCAGTGCACAGTGCCCCAACCCCATCAGGTGTAATTTGCACGAGAACAAGGCCAATACATATTTCTCAGCATTACGCTCCTGGGCATCTCATAGTAGTTCTTGATCAGGCTCTGCAAGCTGAGCAGGATTTATATATCACAGTTGCCCCAAAAGAAAGACTGAAGTTAATTACAGAACCTGTGCACAGTAGTCCACAAAGGCCAAGTACTGCTGCGCCTCAGGTGGATTCACCACAAGTGAGCATCAGGCACCGACCCCCTCCCACCATGCTTCCAGCCCTACTGTACCTTCCCATACTTTAGAAATGGATACCACTGAACAAGATCCAATGAGTCTTAATGTGGAGGAAACATCTCAGGAGGGATTTGAGGTGATACAGCAACACATAGAAGAAGCTCCTGTAGTGCCAACTGAGTCAACAACAGACTCAGCAGCACAAGTTATGCCACCCTGACAGGGTCTGTGGGGATGGGATTTAAAATGGTTACCAGATCAAAGTCCACAGCAACTATACCTGTACCACAGAGAATTCCTGATGAACCTGAACCCATAGTGATACAAAACCAGTATGCAGTACTACAATATCAAGACAGGGCCACTTCTGAGGGAGAATCAGATGTCTCCTAGGTGGCCTTTTCTCAGACGGAACAGCCCATGGAGATTACCAAACCAGGGAAGCCCAAGCAGACAAAAGAGAAAAAGAAAAGGCACTAGTCATCTCTTACTTTTATAAAATATTATTATGGCTTTTTCCCTTTTTCCTTCTCATGGCTGCAGTTAATTTTCTCACTTGTAATTTGACTAGCATTAAGGCTGCTACTAGATGACAAGTTACATTTTCAATTTTGCAATGTGATGTGGTGTTTTACAAGATACCATGCTACACACTATTCCTGAAATAAACCAAGCTAGAAGGAATGGAGATGGAGTCAGTCTTTGTGGTCTGTGGGAGGAGCTTTGTTCCGGTTTGGGTATTTTATTTTTTGGCAAGAGGTTATGGTGACAAAGCTAGTTGATGTTTGCCCAGGAAGGGCTATGGTGGTGGATGTTTCCTAAACCACAAACCATTATGGTTAATAAATATATATGCACCACAGCTTAAGGCAGAAAGAACGAAATTATTGCATCAATTAGAGCCTTTTGCATAGCTCAAAACTGACACTATGGGAGGAGATTTTTAACTGTGGCTTAGCCAGGAGGGATTGAGGAGGCAATCTGGCAAGGTATATTGTTACACTAATTTGCTTAATATGATTTTGTTCCATTTGGGGTATAAAGATGTATACAACATCTTGGGGTACAATCTAGCCAAACTTTTATAAGGGATCCCTCTCCTCACGAATAGATTTTTGGTTTGTCCCTGACAAGACCCTATTTTTGTTGCCAAGGCCATTCCTTTGGAGACCACAGATCATGCTGCAGTGTGGGTCTCTGTTGCTATGGATAGTCATGCGCGGGCTGGTAGGGGTTATTGGTGGATGAATGTCTCTCTTACAAGATGAGCAAGTCCAGCTTGAGATAGAGGAATTTTTAATGCTCGGAACTCGGTTAAATGTTCATATGATTGGTGGAAGACACGAAATGGGACCTTAAACAGTTTATGCTACAGGTTTCCCATAAAGTAGCAAGTTCAAATTATTATCCGTACTTAAAATGGAGGTCTCGCTTCTACAGCTCCTTACACAGATGAGAGAAATGGGGGCAGACATGACTCATAGTTAATAGAAGTGAAAGAAAAATGTTTTCCTTTCAATATGACAGGGAGCTCGCTACAAATGGAGCAAAAGTTTGGGACACAGGGGACTAGGTTTCATGTCAATCCTTATGACAGTCACTCGAATAGAAAAAGACATAGAGTAATGATGGCTTAAAAAAAAAACAGATGGTAAAGTAGCTACTGACATGTATTCCTTACAAACAATTGTCCAAAATATGTGGAACACAAATTTAAGAAGGGCAGATGTCTACTACTCTATTGACAAAGTTACACCCCCAGCTTAACTGAAATGGAGGTACAAGCTTTGGACGAACCAAATACTGAACAAGAAATTAAGTAAGCAATTAAGTCTCTATCTACAAACACAGCATATGGCCTAACTGGGATCCTTAACGGGTTTTATAAACAATATTTGGATAAACTCACCCAGATGCTGTATGAAGGTTTTGGGAAATTACAGCAAAAAGTACTTAGGTGCAGTATGCGTGAGAGGGTGATGTTTTTCTTTATAAAGGGTGATCACACAGACATGGAAAACTGGAGGCCCTTAAGAATTCTCAACTCAGATTATAAGATTCTGGCTCAAATAATTACTGCTCGATTGGCACAGGTGGCACAGACACTAAGCTTAGACTCTCAAACGTGCAATTCTGGGACAAAACATTTAGTATAATTTAATGTTTATAAGGGAGATTATTGCACAAGGACTAGAAAAACAACTAGATGGCTATCTTCCTTCTATTGATCAAGAGTCTGCTTTTGACTCTGTCAGGGATGAGTATCTGTGGCAAGTACTAAAGTGAATGGGATCCTGGAAGGATTTATTTCCTTGATTAAAGCCCTATATTTAGAGACCCAGGTAAGACCATTGGTAAACGGACACTTAGGACCAGCTATGTACCTACAGACAGGTGTACATCAGGGGCTGCCCTTAGCCCACTATTATATGTTTTTAGTTTAGATCCATTGTTAAGGGCTATCGAGGTGGGACCCACAGGTCAAACAAATCACCAATCGGGCAGACATCAGCTTTGGAACCGGTATCTGCATATGCTGATGATTGTGTTCTCATGGTGGCAGACTTAAATTCAGGGACCAAGGCTTTGGATGTTTTGGAACAGCAGTCACCCGTGACAGGGATGGATATAAACAGAACTAAAAGTGTGGCTGTAGTAATGGGGAAGCAGATGTTCCACCTTATTATGATATCCTGATTAAGCAAGCAATAATTAAGCTTTTAGGTGTATATTTTGGTACAGAGGATGCAGCACACTTGAATTGGGGCAGAAAATGGATATTGCACAGCAAAAGTGCAACAATGGAGGGTCTGAATATGACCAGGCAGAAGCTTATTTTTTTGCTTAGGACCTTTAGAGTGCCTATATTTCTGCACCTAGCACATATTTTAACTTTGTCTTTTGACATGCATACAAAAATGATGAGTATTTTCTGTCAACTGGTGTAGGGAGTAGGCTCAACCCGGTAAACAAAATCATACACGTATAGATCCTGGCAAGAAGGAGGTCTTAATATGATCACCCTTTGGTGTTCTTTTTAGTATATTTTTATACTAATATCAGACCACTTCTTCAGGGAGAGCGACTTTTGGTCCAAGACCTTACAGATATGTCAAACACAATTTTTCTCAGCATGGGGTGGGTGGGAGATGGTCAGCTGAGAGAAAACATTACCCACATATGTTCAAAATACATTAAAATACATCCTGCTTTGGAAAGTTGATTTATGATGATTTCAAACTATAGGAAGGAAACAGTTTTATGCTGAAATTCTTATGAAATGTTATTTTGAAGATCCAGTGTTTGTTGTAGGTCCTCCGTAAAGCTTAAATATATACTAGCTGCTATGCTGGAAAAAGGATTCCATGCAAACATGAAAGATGTCATGTGGCTTAGTGGGCATGGTAAACTGAATGTGAGAGCTAACCACAAACATAAAGGTATGGAAGACTGGATGTGCTTACATGGAATTGCAACAACAAATTGGAAACTATGCAACATTTTTTTTCGACGTGCTTTCATACATCCTTTATGGCAAATGCTTGATAACATGTGGAATACTACTTGTTTTCAGTCTATGACCTACAAAATGTTAATACTGGGTCAGCTCACTACTGTTTGGTTAAAATGGGACAGAAGTACAGTTTATGTCATTTTGCATGTTTAAAGTGGGTAATATGGCAAACACGTTGCCAGTCCTTCTTACGGGATACTGACATTTCTCTAAATGATGCTATTTTTAAAGTGAAGCAGAACTATTTATTTATCTATTTACGTAAAGATTTGAAATAACCTTTGAGCACAGGCTCTTTTACAAAGGTTCCACGTCGAGATAACGAGTAACAAAGACACATTATAGATTACATTACATTACAGCACAGGCATAGGATAAGAGACAATGGACATTAAGAATACATCATTATAATATCGTTACAAGTACTTGAATGATTACAACGCCAGTGCTGAACCAGCATTGAATAGCAATAGTGGACTTAGGAGAGAAGGAGGAGAGCCCCTCTGAAGGGGTGTATAAGACTTAGGGACAAGGAAAGTGAAGGGCAGTGGAGTCTACCCTGGGGGCAGATGAATAGGCAGCCTCTGAAGGAGGCTTTGTCAACATCAAACAGAGGCTGGGGCAAGGGATGCTACAGGGAGAAGAAAGCACTGGTTGGTTGGTGGGTGGGGAGGGAAAGGGCTGGAGGCCACGAGTGGTGGGGCAGGGTGGGGGGTTGGAATGATAGGGGTGGAATTACCTGTTTTGTAAAAGGGGTTAAGTAGACAGCAGGAGGGAAGGACTGAGCATGCCAAAGGGTGGGGAGGAGGTTGGCCCCAGGCTAAGTCAGTAGCAGACGGAAGGGGCAGAAAGGGCCAAGGAGGGGGAGGGAGCAAGAGGGGTGGAATCCAGTGCTAGGGTATAGGGATACAGTTGGGCAGCCCAGGGTCAGCTCAATTGGTGGCATATGGGACTAGGGTGTGGGCTTCAACAGCAGGAAGAGTCATGCCATTCAGATAGCAGTTGCATGCAGTGCTAGAGGTAAGGTAATGCCTTAGGCAGTTTGAAGTGGGACATGCTAGAGAATTTCTGAATGGAGTCAGGGATCTCATTAAGCCACAGAGGGGGCTCTGTCTGCGAGAAAGCGCATTGTCCAAGCATGGTTTGATGAAAGGCACTGAGAGACTCTCTCGTGATCCCGCTCCTGGTGCCATCAACCGGAGTCAGTTAAGCAAGGGGTGTTTACCCAGTAACGCTTTCTTGCCAAGGAGGCAGGTTTGGAACTTGATCCTATTTCTAAGTAGAAGTTAGTTTGTCTGCTCATACAGTGAGCAGGTATGTGTAAGGTGATCGGCAGCCAAGGTGAGTCTGCAGGCCTTATTGAGAATGATTTGAACCTCTTTAGAGCTGCTTCTGCAGCTGCTCCATAAACAACCAGACCATAGTCAATGGTTGATAAGATAAAGCTGGATACTGAGAGGTGGAGAGCCTCAGGAGTGAGATGTTTTCTGTGCCTGTACAGTACACCCAGCTTGGAGTTTACTTCTTTACTGTCAGAGGTGGAAGACTAGGTTTGCTGGGCAAGGCACCTGGCGTCACCTGGAGCTTTTTCCTTCTAGGTTGCTTGAAAGGACAGAGCAAAGAATCTTACTAGAGCAAGGAAAGGATTAAGACTTCTTTTGGCTAGGCAGATTTACTGTGTGTTGTTATTTTTATTTTGTACTCACAGGGATTGTTACTGTTTGTTGCTAACATTTTATTGCTTTATTTTTCTCTGATTCAGAGTATTGTTGCTGGGTATACCTTCTGCTGCATTATTCCAAGTGTGCCTGCAGGTGTGTGCTAACAGATTACTGCTGTAATCTTCTGACTCAAATTGTCTTTTGCAAGTTATATCTTCTGTTACTGCTTTATTTTTCTCTGTAGCAAAGTGTTTCCTACAGGGTATATCTTCTGTGAAATTATTACAGGTGGTGCTTTACAGGTTTCGCAGTTTTATCTATCATTAGGATAAGTTTACAGGGTTACTGCATTTGTTTGCTGACTGATTGTTTCTGCTCTTACTTCCTTGTTTCTTTTGTCTGTGGTTCTTCTTTTTGGCAGGGCAAGGCCCAGCCACCCACCCCACACTACACTCTTTTTATAGGGTAGCACAGTCATGACATTTCCTGTGGCAAAGCAGGAAGAGACGGATCAGTGGGTATCCACACGGTGACCTCATTTACAGGGCACTAGTAATTTAACTTGTTATAACAAGTTACACAAAACTAAAAAAACACAGAATCAAACTTTTGCTTTCATTTTCTTCCTTCTAATTACTCTGACCAGGTTATAAACCCAGCAAATTATCTGGAATGGATATCTTTAACTGCAGGCACTGTGCAACACTTTTCAGAAGGGCAGTTTTATAGGATTTAGGACACTATCTTACATGCTAGGCCATTGAGATCTTAGGCTCAGCTCCAGGCAGCATGGGCAGAGATTGCATACCTCAAATTTCATATTCAAGAGAAATATATTATAAGAACCACCCACCATTTCCCCAACATCGAACAGAAGCACTTATGACCGCAGAGGGTAGTTGGTCCGGAGGTTGGCAGGTGGTTAGAAGGGCAAATCGGTGCCCCATCACTCAGTTCTTCCAACATATTACCTCCACAAACCATATAAAACTACAGACGGGTATATGTCTCTATCTCCAAAATCAAACAAAGGGCAGAGGACACTGCAGAGCAGGACACTGCAGCACAGGAGCTAGCCACAACAAAAGTCACCCAAAACCGACCCTAAAGTAAAAAGCAAAAGGAAATCCCAAAACTTGATCATGGGAGACGCCATGATTCGGGGAGTCGTACATATCTCCAGTCAGGGTAATGGTCAGATGTCTCCCATGTACATCAGCTTGAGAGACACTGACCGCATTGCTAAAATTGTTCAGGAAGCAGGGAAAACATTGACATCCTGGTACACATAGGGACTAATGATCTTGCCACCCAGTCAGTTGTGGAGACCCAGGAACAACTGACGAGGCTGGGTGACAAACTATCATCCATTTCATTCAGCATCTCCTTCTGAGATCCTGCCAGTCTGGGAAAGGGGGCAGATGGACAGAAGGTCAAAGAAGGGAGATAGGGGAGCTAAACATGTGGCTCAGGTTGGTGCCAGGAAAAGGACACACATTTGTAGGGAACTGGCAACAGTTTTGGGAGCGAAAGTTCTTTAAATTTGATGGACTGCATCTGACTAAGGAGAGTCAGTGCATTGGGTCAGACGTTTGACATCTTTATAGAATATTTAAACTAGCAATGGGGAGAGGGTGCAGCACCCCATACGTCGAATTGAAGAACACCCTCCCCTCAGCTAGTGGTCAAACAGTAGCTCAGCATGTTTGCAGTTCATTTACATCACCAGGTAAGGAAAAAGGTCCAGCTCCCCAAATGCTGCACAAGGGAAACGCCAGACCTCACCCTACAACTAACACACAGAATCTGACCAATGGAAAATCATGTACATAAATGCTCGCAGTCTGGGAAGCAAGATCTCAGATCTGCAGGCAATAATGACAGAGGCTAAACTGGACATAGCAACTTAGCAAGATGTGGTTTACCAGTAACCACACTTGGGAGACTTCAGTACCTGGCTATGTACTTTTCAGAAGAGTCCGAGGTGAAAAGGAGGGAGGGGTGTGGAGTGGCCCTGTATATCAATGAAAATATCGAAGCTACAGAAATTCAGAATACACATAGGAGCCAGAAGAACTGTGGGTCACCCTGGAAACAGGAAATGGGACAGCCATAAGCACTGGGGTTGTTTACGGACCCCAGACCAGGGGAGGACATAGAGACATTACTGTTAGAAGATATACAAAACACGACAGCTAAAGTGGAGGTTCTGACAATGGAGACTTCAACATGCCAGATACAAATTGGTCAATACCAGCAGGAACATCTGCCAGAACTAGACACATGGTGGATCTCTGCAGGGGAGGGCCTCAAACAACTGGTACAACAACCCACAAGAGACAGGGCTATCCTAGATCTAGTACTGACTAACAGGAAAGCATCACAGATCTCCAGGTAGAAGGTCACCTGGGGCCAGTGACCATCACATGGTATGGTTCAGTTTGGCCACTACAACTAAATCATCCCATTCCAAGACAAGAATATTGGATTTCAGAGGACCTGACTTTAATAAGATGGTCAACAGAGTAAAGCTAGCCTTGGCAAAAGAAATACAGATGAGGGGTACAGGCAAAGTGGGCAAGCATTAAGGATGCAATACTTGAAGCAACGTCCCATTGTGTTAGAGAGAAAAGGAAGTGCAAAGAAGAAGGAAACCACTTTGTTTCTCAAAAACAGTAGCAGAAAAGTCAGAGTCAAAGGCTGGCCTTCAGGAAATATAAGGCAAGGCAGGGATGAAGTTAGAAGGCATATCAAACTTCCCTAAGGGAAGCAGGGAAGACAGTAAGGCAGGCAAAGGCCCAAACCGAGAAAACACTAGCACAAACAGTAAAAGAAGGTGACAAGACTTTCTATAGATACATTAGTGAAAGGAGAAAGTCCAGAGAGGGTATTGCTAAGATCAAAGGAGATAAGGGGTATGGGAGGAGGAGGACCAGGTAAAGCATCTATCCTAAATAGATACTTCTGCTCAGTATTTACTGAAGAGAAGGTAGGACAGGCCCATAGCTCAGCACCATGGACACAGTAGGGAGGAGGTGAGCACAAGTCCCTTCACAAAGAAAGGGTCCTACAAGAGCTCGATAAGCTCAGGGTGGACAAGGCAATGGGACCTGATGGCATACATCCCAGGGTACTAAATTAGCTAAGGGTGGAACTAGCAGAGCCATTATCAGAACTGTTTAGTGAGTCTCTGAGCACAGGAGAGGTTCCAGAAGACTGGAGAAGGGCTCATGTGATCCCGCTCCACAAAAGTGGTAGCAGGAAGGAGGCAGGAACTACAGACCAGTCAGTCTTACCTCAGTAATGGGCAAGATTATAAAGGCAGTCCTTAAGAAAGGATAATGCAGCACCTGGAACCTATAGGAGCACAGGATCCAAGACAGCATGGGTTTACAAAAGAAAGGTCCTATCAAACTAATCTCATAGATTTCTTTGACTGGGCAACCAGAGTGGTGGAGCAAGGGTGCAGTTGATGTCACCTACCTTGACTTCAGCAAATATTTCGATACTGTTCCACATAGAAGATTGATTAATAAGATGGGTAGGCTCTGGTGTCAGAAGTTGGTCAACTGGGTGGCAAACTGGTTGACGGGCAGAAAACAGAGAGTGGTGGTAAATGGTATACAGTCAGAAGAGATGCAAGTCACAAGTGGGTACTTCAGGGATCAGTCCTGGGGCCAGTCCTCTTCAATATCTTCATCAGTGACATTGCAGATGGACTGGATGATAAGGTTTGTCTGTTTGCAGATGACACCAAGATCTGCAACAGAGTACTGTAGATGATCCAGATGGGGTGGGCAGAATGAGAAGAGTTCTGGATAAACTAGCAAAATGGTAGGAAGGGTGGCAACTGGAGTTTAATGCAAGAAGTTCAAGATCATGCACATAGGGAACAGAAACCCTGTAGCCACCTATAGGCTGGGAGGGAGTTGCTGGCAATCACAAGGAAGAAAGAGACTTGGGCATCATCATTACAGATGACCTGAAATCATCCAAGCAGACCATTAAAGCAGTAGGTAAGGCTAGGGGATGTTAGGGTGTATTAGTAGGGTATCACAAGTTGGAAGAGGGCGTAATAAACCCTCTTTACAAGACACTGATTAGGCCTTCACCTGGAGTACTGCGTGGCAGTACTGGAGGCCACATCACAAGGTCAATAACCAAATTGAGGCAGTCCAGAGAAGGGCAACCCAAATGGTGCAGGGACTGCATCAGAAAACTTATGAGAATAGATTAACAGAGCTCAATATGTATACCCTAGAGCAAAGGAGGGAGAGAGTGATATGATCGAAACATTCAAACACCTTAAGGGCATTAACAAGGTGAAAGAGTCTAACATGTTTCAATATAAGAAAAATAGCAGGACAAGAGGACACAGCATGAGATTAGAGGAGGCCAATTAAGGGTAATGTGAGGAAGTTATGTTTCACAGAAAGGGTGGTGGATGCATGGAACGGCCTACCTCAGGAAGTGGTGGAGATGAATACAGTGCAGGGCTTCAAACAGGCATGGGATAGGCATAAGGGAGCAATACAGATGAGTATGAATAGATAGGCCATTGACAGATCAAGGCCGATGGCACATTTATAAGATAGACAAAGAAATGGGCAGACTGGATGGGCCTTGTGGTCCTTATCTGCCGTCAACTTCTATGTTTCTATGTTTCTATGTCTTGACCACGAATCAACATGTTGAGTAAAGGTGAGGGGAGGTATGAAGGTGATCCTGGGTACTTGAACAAGTGCACTTGTTCCAACAGTTTAATGTCTTTGTTGGATATGATGAGGAAGGGGACTTTTTTGAGCTGGGGACTGATATAAGCATGGTCTTGGCCTTTTATAATTTAGTAAAAGTTTATGCATGCAGAACCAGTCCTTTAATTTGTTGAAGGAGCTCTGTAGTTCAGATTGGAGACAGTTAACGGGTGCTGCTGTTGAGAAGGACTGCATCATTGGTGTATGGATAATTTTGGTATCACAAGCTTTGGGAGATTGTTCAAAAAAAGAGAATAAAGGTCCCAATATTAACCCCTGGGGACCCCCAGTAAGACTTTTCTGGATCCAGATACAGTTTGTCCAACTTTGACACGTTGAGATCTGAGAGACAGGTAGTCCTGGAACCAGCATGTGGTGTTGGCCGCCACACCCAGGTTTGGCAGCTGGGCCAGGAGTAGAAAGTAGTTAATGGTGTTGAAGGCTTTAGTTAAATCAATAAACACCGACCTGACCAATTTGCCTTCGTCCAGTGCCTTGTGCATGTAGTCAGTGTACGCCACCAGGGCAGTGGTAGTACTATGTCTCTGCTTGAAACCATGCTGGTTTGGGCATTGCAATTGACATTTGTAGAGGTATTCAGTGAGTTGCTCTGCAACAATCTTTTCCAGTGCCTTGGATAGGGGAGAGGATAAAGATCGGTCTGTAATTCTATATACAGGACCTGTCACCGCTCTTGTGTACAGGGTTCACAAGTGCCTGTTTCAGACTGCCAGGAATTCAGCAAGGGACAGTGACTTGTTAAATAATTTGGTTATAGGCACCATAAGAACATCAAGTGTAAGGCAGTAGTTTCATGTCACCTCATCACTGCCCATTCTGGTCTTACCTAGCACTTTTTAACATGTATCAGGGCCTCCTCACTGTCAGCCTCTTTAAATAAAAGTCCAGATGGGTGTTATTTGTTGACTTGCAGCTGGAAGGATCATCTGTGGGGTGCAAATAGGCAGGTGGTAGATCAGAGCTCAGGTCAGTGAAGGCCATGTTTAAGAGTCTGCAATTAGGAGCGGATCAGTTGTGGGGAGCCATTTATGTTGAGCAGCTGGGGATGTTTCTTATCATCCTTTCCAAGGAGACTTTTGACGCTCTCCTAAAACTTCTTTCCATCACCCCAGCTACTGTTGAGCTGTTCCTTATGGAAGATGGCTTTGGCCTGCCAGACGTGGTTAGTGCAGAGATTTCTGGTGGAACTAGATACGATCTTCCAGAGTGTAGTCAAGCAAATGGGAGTAGAAGTTTGCAAAAGTTATGGAGAGGTATTGACTGGGGTAGGGTAAACTGAGGGAAGCATTTTTCATGTATAGGATACCAGTTAAAAGTTGCCTTATGAAGCTTGGGGCTAGAACACAGTTATTTTTTTGCCTTAGACAACGAACTAGTTTTGATTTTCCTTTCATGTTTTTATTTAGACGAACCATTATTGGTACATGATAGGAATTGGATTTTCTTTTAGTTAAATTATGTTAAGTTGAAAATATGCAATTTGTTTTTCTTTATGTATGTGATGAACATACTTGTATACTTTGTTTTTGTTGCATTAAAATATTGCCCTACTCTTTTCAAGAAGTGCCATTGGATCTTTAAAGTCCACCTGAACTACCACCAGAACAGGCAGACGGATCTCAATTTAATGTCTCATCCAAAGACAGCACCTCAGGAGTGCAGCATCCCATCATGATGCACTACGGTGTCAGTATTGGATTTACCCCAAGTGTCAGGTGTGGGGCTAGAACCCACAACCTTTCGATCTTCCGGCCTCAGAGGTGAGTGTTCAACCTGCTGAGCCACTGACATTGATACCTACAAACAGTTTTGACCAGTCCTTGGATTATGTAATATTTCCTTGTATAACTGATTATTAGAGATGTACTACAAAGCCCAGACTGAATTATTTTGTTCATTTCTTACCCTTCTCCTAGTTTGTTAACCTACCAATCACAATTACTTCCGATCTTGCACATATCAATCTTCAGAACATCTCTACACAATCTGCAGCAATGCTACATCTGACATTTGTGTGAGTTCATGTTTATGTGAAAAGAGCACAGCGTGCTCCATTGGCTATAAAATATCATGAACAATTCCTCACAAACAGTCATAATAAAACCAAACCAATGACAAGCTCTGCTGCAAATAGGTGTCACAAAACTACCCAGGCATGATCAACCGTCGGGCTTGTTTACTTTATCAGTACATTCATGGCTCACTTGGGGCTGCTCCTTCCTGTCTCGCACAGGCTCCTTTTCACACAGTATAAGGCCTCTTTTAGACATAGGATCCCCTTAGTCACTCCAGTTACACCTTCCAACTGCTCTGTATAACAATCAGGTCTACATTTAAGTTGATAGTGATCTTAGAGGCTGACCATTAGAATAGCCAAAATAAATAGGTGACATGTGCCTATTAAAACACTGTAGTTACAAAATATATTAAATATCAAATATTTAATATTTACACAAGATTTACAAGATATATTGTACAGCAAACTAACAGAGAACATAACACACTAGGAAAATCAAAATACACAGGTTTTATGCCCAAAGTAAAAATAGGAAAACACTATCTGAATTGACTTAAATTCTAAATTTTATCCCAAGACCTTAAAATAATGGCTGTGCTTTCTCCAGAGTCAGAATACCCTTTATTTGGGCTAGAATTACCTCTTATTTCCAACTGTAAAAGAATCTGCACACAGATATAATGCTCATGCGATGTGCGATCATACTAGCTCTGAACTGGCCATCCTCTAAAAGCACATACAGTTGCCCCCCATAGTTTACAGTTCTGACTTCCAGCATTGGGAAGAGACATCAACTACTCCCCTTCTGCCCTCAACCAGTTAAAATACACCTTGCCTTTCCACAATGCAATATACTTAGGCCTGGATATTCAGACTGTGCCTGGCAGTGGCGCAAGCCTGGACGCAGTGCAACTGGGATGCGCTGGGGCCAGGTCCAGGTGATATTCAATGGGGATGCGCCATGGCACAGCATCATTTCATATGGCAGGGGCAGCGCACACACAGCACAGTGGCACTGTGCCAGTGAAGCTAACAGATAGGGAGCACAGGGATGTGCCAGTGCAAATGCAGTTGCGCTCAGGTGCATCACCACAGTATTTATCAGGAGGCATGCAAAGGAGGCCATGCTATATGCAAGGCAAAAATGGGACTATTTGCATGTCATTATGGCCCCATTTCATGCTTTGCACAGGGCAGCCGGAGACTTGCGCTTGGTGCTCCTGCACAGCATGACATATGCTGTGGGGATCCCGGGCATCCCCTGCCCTGTAGCCACAATTGTGTGGTATATGTTGAACAAGAAATCCTTGGTGGTCTAGTGGTACCCCCGCCCATTGCTACAATCATGGAAAATGTATCTGAAAGCAATCCCTGGTAGTCTAGTGGTACCCCCCTCCTCCTGGTAGCCTGATTGCCGGAAGTAATATGTGTATTTTAATTCCCTGGTAGTCTATTAGTACCCCCCACCCGCCCATTGCTGCGATCAGCACACGAATTGTATATATGGATCATCTAGTTAGTATGCTCCTGCAAGCCCATCGGTCCACATTAGGGGACCAATGGGCTTACAGCCCATACTGTACCTGTTATTTGGCGGGTGGCGGGCGGTATGTGGGTGGAGTTGCAGCCACCCATGATGATGGGGGGTGGGAGCGGGTGGGCAAGGGTCCTGTTTGGGTGGGAGGGGGGGTTGCCACTGGATCAACAGGGATGTGTTTTACAGAGCCATACCATGATTGCGGCAACGGGCGGGGTGGGGGTACCACTAGACTACTAGGGCTTACAGATGTCTGCATTTACCGCGATCAGGGACACGGGAGGGAGGAGGGTACCACTAGACTACCAGGGAATTAAAATACACATATTACTCCAGTGATCAGGCTACTGGGAGGGAGGGGCACCACTAGACTACCAGAGACTTGAAATACGATATTACCCAGCAATCAGGCTACTGGAGGGGAGGGAGCACCACTAGACTACCAGGTTCTGTGGGTGCTTCATAACGGTGTTCTGGTGGGCGGCAGCCACCCACGGTTGGCGGCTGTTGTGTTGCACCCTGTAACACAGCAGTCCATCTGTGGGTGGTCGGGAGTTGTTCCACAGTTTCACGGGCTCAACTTTGAGCCCCTACGGGCGCGCACTGTGGGTGCACTAATATGCGCCCGCACATCCTGGGCTGAATATCGATGTGCCATATATGAATGGGCACACCTCTGCATTTGCACCGCATACACTTACATTGTACACCGTGCAGCGGGGTTGTGCTGTGCCGGGCAGCCTTTTCAATATCCTCGTTGGGCATAATGTGGAGTTGCACCAAGCGCAACTCTATCGCGCCCAGGCACAACCCCTTTGAATATCTGGGCCTTAGTATCATCTCCTTCCTTTCTGTGAAACCCCCTTTATTATCTGGAGGTTACCAGATCCTTTTCTCCCAGACTTCGGATTGGGGACATGCTGTAGTTAGAAAAATGCTTATTTATCAGCCATCTGATCAGCTTCCTCCTGATCCTCCCCAGCCAGTTTTCACTAGTTCTTAGATTGCTTACTAGCTACCAGGAGGCATTATGGTTCACATCCAGTTGGAGCTGATTAATGTTCTCAAAAGCCTCTCTAACGATTATACTGTTCATGCTGGGCCACATCTGAGGATTAATTCACTTGTATAAAGGAGAATGGTGATCATTCAGGACTTGTAGGCTTCCAGTAAACCAATATTTTTCCCTATAACAGGTATTTTATTAGTCAGGGAAAAAAAACACAAAACATATTTGTTTGAACACCTTGCACCACACCTGTTGCAATAGACTTTCCACTCTTGTAAAAGGCTGAAGTCTAAAATTAGCAATCTGTTACCTAGTTTACAGTATCCATGTGGTAGGCCTGGTGAATTGCTCCATTACTGCACTTCCTGAATACACATCTTTTTTACAAATAACCAGTGAAGAGAAGCCACTACATGATTGCACAACTTCCATGATACTATCAATGGAGAAGACTCACAGTGAAATTATAGCATAGCTTTCATCTGCTTTACTCCCATTATGAAAGAGGTCACCATGATATGGGTCCCTATTATGTCATACTGTCTGTGAGACCTGCACTGCATATTCTTCTAAAGAAAAAACACACCATTTTAGTAGTTACTACATACAAAAATTAAATATCATTAATTCTTTTGTATTCTGTTAATTTTGTAATAGTATCCAGGCCATGCTCAAACACAATGACATGCATATCTTTAAAATCTGTTTTGGTACCCAGCACTGAACAATGCTTTTTGTTTGTTTGTTTGTTTGTTTACTTATTGTGTGCAGTTTAAGGTGTGCTGGCTAAAGTGCTGCGTCCAGTTCTAATACAGTACTTACCCCAAAATCATATTGCACGCATATTTATGTTTATCCCACTTTAACCACTACTGGGGTGGTACAAAACAGTTGTATCGTGGTTACACTGTTGAGACACCACCCAATAGATCGATACATAAAGGTGGGTGCATGCTGTTGTGGAGGAGCCCGTCAGTGACAAAGATTCAATGAATATTTTAATCAAGCTGTTAGAGGTGGATATCACTGCTGCACAATGTCCACATTGCTGCCTGGTTTTACCAGACAGTAATACAAAGGAGGCTCTGGAGACTGCAAGTGTGCTTGCAAGGGTCACGCTGTATTTCATAATATCCCTTCATAGTGACCAAAGCCCTTTTGCTGCTGTTCAGGAAGGGATTGTGACCCATCTAGAGTATAGCTCAAAAGAGACAGATAGATAGATAGATAGATAGATAGATAGATAGATAGATAGATAGATAGATAGATAGATAGATAAAAGTTTATTTATATTTGCCTTTCTGAAGCCCAAAGTGCTTCACATAAAATACAGAATTCAAATAGATCATGCAGTTATACAATATTTAATCATTTGCATCCCCCTTTGGCTTGTTCTTCCGAGTGTCTCATCTTCCCATATGGGGTGGGCATGGCTCAGGGAAACTCACATGTCTAGGGGTATCTTGATGTTACAGTTCACTGGGTGCCCCTTTAAAACATGTCTAGCATTCACAACCTTCTCCACTTATATCATAATCAGAAATATTCATAGTGTCACTCAAATACTTATGCTTCACACCAGATTGATAGTTCATGTATGGTCCCTCTACTTGGAGCTAACGTTTTGTATGATAGCTATGTCACACTCACAATTAATTTTAGCACAAGTGGGTGGATGCGCCCAGCACAAATTAATAAGTACTTAGGCTATATTTCATTCTAGTACTTTTTCTAAACACAGACACATATAATTATACCTAACATGAGTAAGGGCCTTCAAGCATGCATGGGACAGGGGAATGTTAATAAATAGGCAGGGAGGAGGGAGAGTCACCAGAGACCAGTAGGGTCTGTGGAGACTTACCAGGTAGGGACCATCTGGGCAGACTGGGTGGGCCAAGTGGCCTTTTTCCACTGAAAAATTCTGTTTCTATGAGATTCTCCCATTCCTGAGTTGCTACATTCGATGATTCTATGCACCACTCTTACTGCAACAGTGAGCTACTGTTATCTTATACAGGCACTACAGTTACTATACTTAGCTTTGTGTCTGGTATCCTCTGATGGGCCAATAAGCCTTGCCCCATTCTTATACACTAGGACAAATTGTGTTCACCTTACTCTGTCTGCTACCTCAGACTGTTTCCTCTTCAGATCTTTCTCACTGCTGGTCCATATGCCTTAAACTTGATACAGGCTCCTGTCCAGTCATTCAGCCTGGGCATCTTCAAGGAATCCACCAAGCCTGAAAGCCTTATCAGTGCACATTCCTTGAGGGAATGCACACCCAGGAACCTCTATTGCCATACTGAGCTTTTACCCAGTTATTTGTACCCCACTCTGTTCACTGTGACATCTGCCTGGAGGCCACCAAACTCAGAATCAGGCATCCAAAAGTCCCACCAAATGAGTCCGAGTATGGGCCAAGCACACAGTACCTGGCAAGGGCACACCCATATTCTGCACCACTGTCTTTCACCCCTCCTTCAAAGGGTTTCCAACAGCTCTGGTCCTGCAAATGCATGGCTACAGTTCCTCCTCTCAAACTCTCCAGTAGAATCCCCAGACTGCCTAACACTGCATTCTTCTGCCCCTCCCCACTGTTATGGGCAGAAAGAGACCACCATGGGGTTATGAGCCTCTGTTCCTGGCACCCTGCCACCAAGTCAAGGCAGGCAGACCATCTCCAACTCCCAATGATGCCATGGGGCCTTCATGCCCACCATGTCCCTGGCTCCATGCCAGTGAAGCAAGACCAGTGAACCTTTCTTCCCCAGTGCCCAAACCTATGCAGTGGCACTGGTATGGATGCTACCTGCTTCCCTCACATCCTCAGTCTCTACTGAACTCACTAGGGACCCTAGTGGATGAACAAACTAACTCCCTTCCTTAGGGACCCTAGTGGATGAACAAACTAACTCCCTTCCCTAAGGACCCTAGTGGATGAACAAACTAACTCCTTCCCCTGCCAGAACCTCCTATTTATCCCTCAGTCCCTAGCTTCTGCACTTGCACCCAGTCCATTTTAACATTTCCACCTTTTTCCAAGGAAATGGGTTTTACATAGTAAAATTATAAACAGCCCAGCCCTTCATATTTATATGTCAGTCACCTAAAAATAAAATTCTAAAGAGCCATGTCTGTAATATAGATTTCAAAACCTCTATCATTGAGGCAGTATGGATACAATAGATCTTGGGACAAATTTCCACAGCCTTAGAGTGTCAATAGAACATTGATGGGGCTGCAGAGTTTCCAGTTACACAAAATGATCTCACTGACCATTGAGTGCAACCTTACAATAAAGAATGGGTCTATAAAGTTTTATTAACAATTTATTTATCTACTTTAAAATAAATACAGAGCATAAAACCTTACATTGATATGCCCATTGTTTATATTAAAGGAAAACATCACTTTCAACCCAAGCCTCCCCTACTGCATCTCAGGGCCCCGATTAGCACTTTGCCAATATTGAAACATTTTTAAATGCCTTAGATGGATTTTTTTCAATTTTATACTGCTCCTCTGAAGCTTCCATTTCCAAAGGGTACCCAGGGCCATCTTGCTGCTGCCATATGTATCCATGCTTACTTTATACTAATGTGTCCTTCTGACTCTGCCACTGGTTAGAACTGGAAATAAGCATAAGGAAAGAAGGATATAGTGGCAGCCACGAGATGGCCGTGGACACTTTTGAACTAGAAGCTGTGGAGGACCAGTATAAAGGTAAAAAACACTTTCTAAAGGTATCTAAAATGTCAATATCGGCTTCAAATGCTAATTGGAGCTTTGGGATGTGGCAGGGGAGGTTTGGACTGAAAGTGGTTTTCTTTAAAATAAATGATGTGCATATATAAATTAATTCATGTTTGTATGTTTTGCAAGAGAAGCAGTTCATTATCCCTTTCATCTAAAGGTTGATCCTTTCGTTGTTTGTGTATACCGCACTGTGCAAGCATCAGAAGTCAGTAATGTAACCCACCAAGTTGGGTAACTTTCCTATTTGGCTCCACAGAGCCTGTCCTATGCCAAAGCCATTAGCATAATTGCTTGTACTAGCCCCAAAAGACTCATCCTGCAACAAAGATTGGATCACGAGTGAAGGGTGTGCAGCAGTTTCTGGGTGCTGGGACCATTTCTTCAGTGGCTCTATGCTGCATTTTAATATGGCTCAGCTGCCACAAATGAAGTGAGATCGAACACATGACTATACCAGAGATTCCCTGATCATGACCGAAACTTAGTGACGGTGCACCAACACCTTAGGGGTGTCACGAGCCCAACCTCAAGGACATGGCAGCACCTCCTGTTTGCAGGAGGATCCCCTTTACAGAACTCGTGAGAGCAGTTGTAGGTTCAGAAAGCATTACCAACCTTCCTTTTTCCAGTGGGAGGTGGAAACTGTAGTTTTGAGTCCCCTGACTCTGTACTGTGTTCAGGTTTTAATCCCACCACTGCCACTGGCAGCCTCTGCCTAAGTAGTTTTGTATTATAGCTGAGCAGTCACTATCTTCGTATCAAGGTGTACAGTCTTTACAAAACCCTTCTGCTAAATTGTTAGTTCACACAATCAGACTCCAGGCAGAATTGATAAGAAAATCATAAAAGCTTGCTTAAATAAAAACAACACAGTAAATTCTACAATTTGAAGATCTTTGTATTGCAGACAATACCAAAAATAACACTGGATGGTTAACATAAAACACTATCTACTGTTCTAAACTATACCTTATTCTGAGGTTTCAAAGTCCAGAAAAGTGTCCTTTTGAGAATAACCTTCTCTGTGTAGGTGAAGAAAAGTTATTTGGAAACACAAGATTTGTTGGAGTTAAAAATCAGTCTCTGAGTGTCCTTTTCAAAACTCAGGATTTATCTTGAAGAATGAAGTCCTTGGCCCAGATATTCAAAGGGTCGCGACTAGGCGCAATGGTGTTGCACCATGCACAACCCACTGATGCACCCCGGTGCGATATTTAAAGGGAAAAGTGCGCACATAAATCCCATGCACCTGGTGCATCAGTAATGTATGCAGGCACAGGTAGAGGGGCATGCCCAAGACAGAACTGCATAGCCCGATATTCAGCCGGCCATGGAGGGTTAGTGCAGGTGCAACCCCTACCTGCGCCTGCACAAAGTTAAGCCTAAAAAGAAAGGAACAGTCGAGGGCCACCCACAGGTGAGCTGCCGCATTGCAACACAGCAGCTGCCACCTGTGGGTGGCCATCACATGTTCCCACCGCCCTAGCTGCACCCCCATGCCCCGATCTTGGGCATCAGTCATCCCCAAAGTCCAATATCCTGGTGGTCCAGTGGACCGTGAGTAGCCTGATCGTGGGTGGCATTCCTCTATCCCCAAGTCCGAAATCCCTGATGATCTATGGACCCCCACCCCACCGCCCACTGAGCCCCACCACCCTCCCCTCATCAGCCAGCGGGTGGCAGCACCACCACCTGCCGCCCACCAACTGACAGCTCGGTATAGCTGCCGCCCATTGGTTCAGAACATGAGCCAATGGGCATGCAACTCCATACCGTACTAGTCAGTCAGATATGTGAATGAATTCATTCACATATCTGGACTGACTAGTCAGTATGGTTGCACTTCCATTGGCTCATGCTCTGAGCCAATGGGCGGCAGTCGTATCGAGCTGCCGTCAGCGGGCGGCGGGTGGCAGGTGGGTGGTGCTGCCACCCACCGGCTGACGGGTGGGAGCGGGGTGGTGGGGCCCAGTGGAGGGTGGGGTGGGGGTCCACTAGATCACCAGGGATTTCGGACTTGGGGGATAGAGGAATGCCACCCATGATTAGCTAATCGTGGTCCACTGGACCACCAGGGATATTGGACTTTGGGGATACAGTAATGCCCCGATCGGCTACTCACAGTCCACTGAACCACCGGGATATTGGACTTTGGGAGGGATGACTGATGCCCACAATCGGCTACTCATGGTCCACTGGACCACCAGGGATGAGAGACATTTTTGTCCCTTACGGGACATCCACGATCAGGCTGCAGGGGCGTCGGTCCCCGATGGCTGCTGCTTGGCAGGACGCTAGGTGCAAGTCATCGGAGATCGATTGCACCCTGCATGCTAATGGCATGCAAATGGGGCCGTAATTAGATGCAAATGGCCCCATGTGTTTGTATAAATTATGGCCCCATTTGCATGTCACCCTTTGAATATCGTGAGGTGCTGTGCATGGTGCAATGGAACTTGCGCCACCGCATCTCAATGCTCCACTCTGACCACTTGTGCTGGTGCAGTTCCGCCGCCATGCACAGTAAGGGGAGTAAGCCAGGGTTGGGACGTTGAAATATCGCCTCTGGCCACACCCCTGCACAACTAATTTGAGCGCACACAGGCTTGCCACAGATGGCTGTAGTTTGAATATCTGGCCCTTGTTCCCAAATTCTGACTTAAAATCAGAATTTCTATTTTGAATGTGAAAATCAGGTTTCCACAAAAACACAGGTCTTGTTCTAAAAGTAGTTCAAGAGACCCCATATACTGTAACCAAAGTATATAACAGCTTATATTCTCTTAGCTCTGAGACCCTCCAAGTCCTCAGGCTTTTGACTCAAGCTAAAATTGCACTGATGTTGAAAATGAGTGCCTGACAAATACAGTCTGAATGGTCATTTTCAAGCCACACCCACCCTTTTGGGATATAGAGTTTGGGGTGCAACAGTTTAACCTCATCCTGCAGGTGTCACTGTGGTTCCATGTCTAACCCTGTAATTTTATTTCTGCATTTGGCTTGAGCTCCTGACCCTAGGCCATCCTTCTGACCTATTTTGTTATTTGAAACTAAATGCCCAGTTTTATGTAAGAGTTATGACTTTTATGGTCATAAACCTGTCTGTTCCTTATCTAGATAGGTACTAGGCCCAAACTAGCTTTTGGTAATTCTGCTCTATTTTATTTAGCTCTTTCTGGCCTGTTAAAGAGACAGTGTCTTAACTCTTAAGTACTTTATAGACCATACAATAGGAACATTAATAAAGGATATAGGCCTATTTTGCAACATTCCTCCCTCCTCTTAAAACAGAACTTGGGGGACGTGCTCCTATTGGAGGCTGTTCTTACCAATTCTGTTATAGATTCAGTATGCATGATAAGCTATCTGCATTCCCATTCATAGACCCAGGCCTATGTGAAACCTCCATGTCATAAGCCTGCAAGGCAATATTCCATCTCAGAAGTCTTCCATTTGTTTTCCCATTTGGCCCAACCCTACTAACAGATTGTGGTCTGTTTGGACCTTAACATGCCTCCCATAAAGGTCACGGTTCCAATTTTTTTAATACCCAAACTAAGGTAAGAGATTCCTTTTCTACTGTTACATAGGCTTGTTCCTATGGAAGCAGCTTTTGCTTAAGTATACAATGGGGTGCTCTCCCCTGATTGGATACTTGGCTGAGGACTGCCCCTAATCCCACATCTGAGGCACCCGCCTGTACCACAAATGACCTGTTGTAGTCTAGGCTAGCCAGCACTGGGGCCCTACACAGCAAGGTTTTCTAGCTGGGTGAAGGCCTGCTCACAGTCTGAGTCCCATTTTATCCTCCTAGGCTTACCTTTGTCAACAACCCAGGTAAAGGAATGGCAGAGGAACTGTAGTTGGGAACACATTTTCTATAATACCCTGCTGTCCCAAGAAAGCTCCTGACTTGTCTCTGGGTTTCAGGCATGGGCCATGATGCAATCGTCTCTATTTTTGCTTGGTTTGGGTGGAGTTGGCCTCACCCCACCATATGTCCCAAATAAGTGACCTCTGCCATTGTCACCTGGCACTTTTCTGTCTTAATAGTCAGACCTGTGGCCTGTATTCAGCCAAACACTTCCCTCAGGTGTATCAGGTGTTTCTCCCAGCTATTGCTGAAGATAGCAATATCATCCTGGTAGGCAACTGCAAAGTTCTCTGTATCCTGTAACACCTGATTTACTAACTGCTGGAAGATATCAGGGCATTCTTCATCCCAAAGAGCATGATCTTGAACTTGAACAGGCCGATTGGGGTGATAAATACTGACCTTTCCTAGCCCTGTCAGTTTGTTCCACCTGCCAGTACCCTTATTCAGGTTCTACTGTAGTCAAGTAAGTCACCCTCCCAGTTTATCAAGCAGTTTGTCTGTGCGTGGCATTGGGTGGGAATCAGATTTGGTGATGGCTTTAAGTCCATGATAATCTACGAGAGCCATGTAGTGCCATCTGGTTTTGGTACAAGTACTACAGGTGAGGCCAGGGGTCGTGGGATTTCTGGATCACTCTAGATCCAGCATTTCCCCACCTCCCTCCTAATGTCCTTGAGGACTGTCTCTGACACCCAGTAAGCTGTCCTACATATGGGAGCTTGGGTCAAGCACACTAGTGGTGTCCATATAGGCTTTGCCATAAATAAAGGGACAAAGTCTCGTAAAATGGTCCTCAATTCTTGGCCTGTCCAAGTGTCAACTAGGGTGACAGCATGATGGTCTCCACAGATGATGCCTGCTTGCTCTCGGCTAACAAGTTGAGAAGAAGGTCTTCCCACCTAGCTCCTCCCCAGGACTGCAAACCACAAGTACCATGTCAGCCCTAATAAAATATGGCTTCATCATGTATATGATACATCTTGTGAGTGTGTTTTGGTCAGGTAACTCCACAATGTAATTAACATCATTTACCTGCCGGGCTACCTTGTATGGCCCTGCCCACTCAGCTTGCAGCTTGTCCCTCTGACTGGGATCAGAACCATTACCTCTTGTCCTACCCCATACAAGCAGGTATGGCTCCACAATTGTACCAGGTCTTTTGTTTTGCTGGGCAGCTGCCAGGTTGCTCTGGGCCGCCCATAAGCTTCTTCAGCATCTCCCTGAATTTTAACACATACTCCACTATGGGAGTCCTCTGGGTAGCATGCTTACCTTCCCAGTCCTGTTTTGTTAAACCTAGGGCCCTCACATCATAGCCAATACAAGAGCTCAAGGGTGAAAATCCAGTCGACTCTTGTGGAACTTCCTGTAGGCAAACAGAAGGTAGGGCAGATATTTCTCCCAGTCCCACCCATGCTGTTCTGCAGATGCAATAAGCATAGCTTTAGGTCCCATTAAATCTCTCTATGAGACCATTGACTTGTGGGTGGTAAGGCATTGTGTGCCCTGTATGACACCACACTTCTCCTATAAACATGTCATTAGGTCTGACATGAAGTTATCCCTTGATGAGAGATACCTCCTGTGGAAACCCAACATGGGAGAAAACCACCAACAAAGCTTCTGCCACCTTGTCCGCTTTAGTGGAAGACAGCTCAATGGCTGGGGTAGCGGTAGCATAATCGACCTACTGTCAATATATACCTTTTCCTGAGGAACGGGGTATTCAAAGGACCCACAATATCCATTCCAACCTTCTGAAATGGCTCCTCCACAATTGGTAAGGGAATCAGGGCAGCCTTGGCTTTGCTTCTGGCATTCCCTATATCCTGTTCGGTGACAGGATTTGCAGTATTCCTTCACCTTCTTGGTAATATTGGGCTATATAGGAACTGTGGGATAAGTGCTGCGTGAGTGCTTAGTAATGCATAAATGTCTGGGCATGGGAATATCATGAGCTACCTTGAGCAATAACCCATGATACTTGAGGAACAACAAGCTTCCTGCCCATCACACCTCCCTCTGTCCTCATGACCTGTGTGTATAACAGTCCATTGTCCCAATACACTCTATGTTTTCTGTCACCCCCTGTGTCCCATAAGACTCTGCACAGGCCCTCAGCTTCTAAGCTACGGTCTCACTGCTGTGCTGCTGCTAAGTCTTCCCCACTTACCCAGAGCAGGGGCAGGTCCCCATCAGTTCCCAGGTTGAGGTCCACAGCTGTGGCAGGGGACTTAGTATCACAACCTTCCCTCCCTGGGCTATGTGTCACCCTTACTCTTGACAGCAAACTCCAGTAGCAGTTGGGTTACCTTCCACTAGGGAAGTTCCATCCTCCTGTTATCACCCTCTTACAAAAGCCACAGGTTGGCTGGCCTGTCTCCCAACCTCTCCTGTCTGAATTTCTGTGGGGTCCCAAAGATCACAGCAGATCCTATCCTTTTGGCTTTGGGTCACAATACAAACCACTCCCTGTAGAACATCATTCCCACAATAACATCTATAATGAGTTTGTTAGCTACAGCCACCTTCCTCACCCTTCACCTGCATCTCCCCAATTTAGGGTAACACTGGCTAATGGGTAAGTTTTCTTTCCCTGTGTAATCCCTAACAGAGACAAACTGGTTTGGAAGTATTTGCTCAACCCCACCAGATCCCTTTTCACCAGGTTAGAGATGCTCCTGTATCCCTTAGCCCTCTAGTCTATACCCCACTCACCATGACTGGGTGAATGTGCCCCTCATATTGTCAGGATAGAGTCAGAGATATGGTGGGCACCTGTCTCAGTTTGCACAGGCTCTTTTACCTTCTGGGCCTTCTTTAGAACACTGCCTAGAAAGATGGCCTGGCTGTTTACAATATGAACATTGATAATTTTTCTTGTCCCCAAACTCCTTTTGGCGCCTGATGGTTACCTTCTTCTACAGAGTTGCCGTGGTTTTTGTTGTCCCAAATGCCCACTTTTCCCTTCGCCACTGAATTATCTTTGGGAGCAGCCCTGCTTCAGGCATAGTGATCCGCCAACTCAGCAGCCTCTTTGGCAGTCTTTGGCTCTTGGTCCTCTAGCCAAAGCTTTAGTTCAGATGAACAAATCCAATTAAACTGTTCAAGCAATACCACCTCTTCAATAGTTTCAATAGGATCTGCTTTCACCCTCCCACCAACATTTTAAATATTGATGCTGTTTAGTGGCTACTTCCAAAGCTCATTTATGGCTCCTTTCTGAGTTTCCAGAACTTTGCTCTGTATCCATCAGGGTTCAGATCATATTTTTTAATAAAGCAATTTTTTACTTTTTAAAATCTTTACTGTCAACATTGTCCATCTGCCCCAATGCTTTTCTTCCCTGCCAGTAAGCAGTGGAGATGGTTGAAAACTCCAGGTCTCTTTGGGCAGATTGGCATGAACACAGACCTTTCCAAATGAATTCAAAACATGTCCATATCCTCCCTCTTTAAACTCAGCCATTCATTTTGAATTTAACTTGTATCCAGCCCTGGAATTTCAGACTCCACCCCACCCCACCACTACCTGCTCAGGTGTTGTTGGGATTGCTATCTGTTGAGCTTCAGCTTTTCAGTTCAAACTCCCTCTGGCATTTCTGTTCTTCCTCCTCGGCCTCTGTCTGTCAATGCCATTCCTTCGCCTCAGCCTCTCTCTGTCACTGCCTTTTCTGGAGTTTCATCTTGAACCTTTTGTGCTCATTCTCAAGCTGTTTCCCTGCATCCACAGCCTCCTCAGCTCCAGCTCTTTGTCTGTAAATGGCACCTTCTCCTTTGGGCTCTGGGCCTCTGAAGTCAAAACCTGTGGATCTAAGCACAGTGGGCGCCTCAGTCTCAGCTGCCATAGGGCCTCTGTGAGTTGCTTTTATTTTTGCTCTCACTAAGAATGCCCTTTCACACAGATCTTCCTCAGCTGTTCCAGATTCATAGTGCTGTACTGGGAAGACATTCTTCTATACTACACTACTCTGCTCAAAAAAAATCAAACAGGGTAGGGCCTATTGTCTGCAAACAAATTTCTTTTTCCTTTCCAAATTCTGCCCTTGATTGTGTGATGGTTTTGTAAGATCATTCAAAATTCCTTTAGATGGCACCAAATCTATTACAAGCCCAACCTCAAGGGCATGGCAGGACTCTCTGTCTGCAGGGAGGATCCCTTTTCCAGAACTCTCATGAGCAGTTGTGGGTTCAGAAAGTGTTACCAACCTTCCTTTTCCCAGTGGGAGGGTGGAACTGTAGTTTTGAGTCCCCTTGACTCTGCAATACATTCAGGTTCGAATCCCACCACTGCCAACATGTACAGTCTTTAACAAACCCTTCTGTTAAAATGTTAACTCACAATTAGACCCCAGGCAGAGTTGATAAGAAAATCATAAACGCTTACTTAAATAAAAACAACACAGTAAATTCTATAATTTGGAAGATCTTTGAACTGCAGACAATAACAAAAATAACACTGGATGATTTACAGAAAACACTATTTACTGTTGTTCTAAACTATACCTTATTCTGAGGTTTCAAAGTCCAGGAAAGTGTCCTTTTGAGAATAACCTTCTCTCTGTGTAGGTGAAGAAAATTTCTTTAGAAACACAAGATTCTTGGAGTTAAAAATCAGTCCTTTTTCAAAACTCAGGGTTTATCTTGAAGAGTGAAGTCATTGTTCCCAAATTCTGACTTAAAATCAGAATTTCTATTTTGAATGTGAAAAATCAGGTTTCCACAAAACACAGGTCTTGTTCTAAAAGTAGTCCAAGAGGCCCACATATACTGTAACCAAAGTATAAAACAGCTTATATTCTCTCAGCCCTGAGACCCTCCAAATCCTCAGGCTTTTGACTTCAAGTTAAATTGCACTGATGTTGAAAATGTGTGCTTGACAAATATATTCTGAATGGTCATTTTCAAGCCACAGCCACCCTTTTGGGATATAGAGTTTGGGGTGCAATGTATCACCTCATCCTGCAGGTGTCACTGTGGTTCCATGTCTAAACCCTGTATCATCTGGTTTCTGCATTTGACTTGAGACCCTTGACCCTAGGCCATCCTTCTGACCTATTTTTGTGATTGGAAACTAACGCCCAGTTTTATGTAAGAGTTAATTATTGTGATAAACCTGTCTGTTCCTTATCTCTATTTATGTATTTATTTATTGATATTTTGGATAACACCTTTGAGCCACGGGATCTTTTACAAAGGTTCCACATGATGAAAACAAGGACAAGTAGAAACCATATAACAACGATGAAATTACAAAATGAAAATTACAAGCAGACAGTAAGGTAAACAGTAGGATCAGTCAAATTGCATTGTCAAGGAATTGTAGTGCAAGTAATTTATGCATAACAAAACAGCAGGTAAATAATAGTAGCAGTCATGGCATTGTTTGTTTGTGGAGTGTGAGTAGTTTATGCTAAAGGTCATTTGGTATTGTCCAACATATGCCTAGGGAACTTGCATGAGAGGTTAGAGCAGAGTCAGTAGAGTAGCAGGTGCAGAGAAGCAATGACTGTTGCTCAGTTACTGATAGTAGATGGAGGAGGAGGGAGGCACTCAGAGAGCAGATTCATGAGGGGATAGGTGAAAAAGGGATGGATGGGAGGGATGAGGAAGCTGGGCAAGGAAAGTGAGGGAAGGTGGAGAGGTAGAGGAAGGGGAAGAGTAGGGGGCCAATGTTGTATACATGGTAGATGGAGCGATAGCAGGAGGAGGGAGGAAGGTGGAGGGAATGGAGGGTTTGTTGGAAAGGTGAGATTTGGTGGGTGTAATAGAGTGGGCATGGTAGGGATGCTGGGAGATAGAGGGAGGAGGAGGAGGTAGGTGAAGGTAAAGAACTAAGGGGTAGATAGGCAGAATGAGGAGGGCAATGTTAGCAGGGAGCAGGTGAGAAAATTATGGTGGAAATAGAGTGAAACGTGCAGGGGAGGAGGTGATGGGTGGTAAAGGGTGGAAGTGGATGTATGAGGGTTCCTAACCTAGAACTGGATTATATGAAGAATTACAGGAGGCACTAGCCACAAGGTGCTGACTGATTTTGTGCTTAGTGCCAAGTGTGGCATGTTGGGGAATTCGTAGGAAGAGAGTTGAACCAGATTGAGGTTCTGACATTGTAGGAGCACTGACCTTGGGTAGTCCGGCAATGAGGAACTGAAAATGTCTGAGTATCCTAACCTTCTGGTTAGGCAGAGGACACAGTGAGGGGTCAGTATTGACTGGACCCCAGGGGCAAGAGGCTCAGAGAAGTCTTTGCAAGGATGCAGGTTTGGTACTTTTGTCTGCCAGATAGCTGGAGCCAGTTTGTCTGCTTGTAGATGTCACATGTGTGAGAATGGCAGGGGCTGAGGTAAGGAGCTGACAGGCCTTGTTAAGGGCTATGGCTATGTGCCGGAGAGCAGTCTCCATAAGCGGGTCCAGATATCATAGCCCATAGTCAATTATTGAGATAACTGAGCTCTGAATAGCTAGATTTAGGGCTTCGCCATGAGGCAGTGTTTATGCTTGTATAACAGCCCTATGTGGGTATTCACAGCTTTGGCAATGTTGTCAATGTGTTTGATATATGACAGAGTGCGGTCAAGAGTCACACCCAAATATTTAAACAGGTCCACTTGCTCCAGGGCAACACCCGCACAGTTGCTAATTATTAGCTTTCAGTCCTTATGCTTACTTTGGGTTCCATGGAACACCATTGTTTTTGTTTTTTTGTAGTTGTAGATGACTTTATGTGTTCTAAACCAGTCTTCACTTCTGTAAAACTTTTCTGCAGTTGAAACTGAAGGAGGTGGAGTCTGTGCGACACGTGAAGATTACTGCATCATCATCCATGTACAGAAGTATTGTATCATGGCAGAAGGCAGGAGCTTGTTCAGGAATATGTCAAATAGCAAGAGGCCCAGGATCGATCCTTGGGGAACTCCAGAATGCACAGGAAGGAGTGTTGAGCGAGATTCATTAATCCTAACCTGTGGGTATGATCACTGAGATAGCTTTGAAACCAGTGGGTATATCTCTTGAAAGTCCAAGGAGGGATAATTGTTCAGTCAGTATGGAGTGATTGACAGTGTCAAATGCCTTTGTCAGGTTGATGAAAATGGTGCAGACCAACTGGCTCCGATCCAGGAATGGTGGATATATGTGGTGAATTCGTGGAGAGCGGTGGGGTGCTGCGCCCTTTAAGAAAGCCGTGCTGCTGGGAACATTGCAGGCTATATTTTTCAAGGTATTCACTAAGCTGATCAGCAACTATCCATTCCAAGGCTTTGAATGGGGCGGGGAGGATAGAAATGGCCCTGTAGTTGTTATGAAGAGTCTTGTCACCACTTTTATGAATTGGAGTCACCGCTGCGATTTCCATTTTAGGGGAACTGGGAAAACATGAGGGAACAGTTGAGGATTTTGGTAAGTGGGACAGGACTTTGTCAATGGTAAGGGGAGAAGTTTCAAATCTAGGGAATCTCTACTAAATTTAGACTTCCTGAGCACTTCAAGTATGTGCTTTTAGCAAGACTTTCAGAGGTTACTTTGAAATGGAACAGAGGGTGCCCCAGGGGCATTCCTGAGTTTACAGGAGGTAAGGTGTCAGAGGTGGAGTAGTAGAAGAAGTTTGGGGTAGCACATGTCTAAGGTCTGTAAAGTAGCATTAAATACGTTAGCTATGGTTACCTGATCCAAGGTGATGGTGCCGTCTATGTTCAGTATTGATGGTGTTACTTTGGTATCTTTCCCAGTTACTTCAGTAAGGCTGTGCCAGAACTTACTTCACCTTTCCAGTTGATTGCTAATGTGTTCCTGTAGAAGTTGGCCTTCTCAAGGCGTATTGCTCTAGTGCAGGTGTTCCTTGCTGTTTTGTAAGCCTGAATGTCGGCCTGAGAGCCAGTCGCCTTAGCTCGGTATCAGAAATGGTCTTGGGATTTCATTCGTGGAAGGAGAGCTAGTGTAATCCGTGGGTTATTGACACCCTTAATCTTGCGCTCTGGAAGGGAGCATGGACATCACAGGCTGAGGTGAAGCTTGAGCTAAAATATTCAAGTGCTGAGTGCATGTCTGGATCTAGATAAGTACCAGACCAAACTAGCTTTTGATGATTGTGTTCTATTTTTGTTTAGCTCTTTCTGGCCTTTCAAACAGACAGTGTCTTAACTCTAAAGTACATTACAGCAGGAACATTAATAAAGGATGTAGGCCTATCTTGCCCATCAGGCACTGATAAATGTTTATAGGCAGGAGATCTGTTAAAATAAAGGACTTTGGGCTAAGTGCCCTTCAGACTAAATAAAAGGCAGCCATCTTGTTACCTCTGACCCTTATCAACATAGCAACTGGGGTCAGAGGGCAGGCAGCAGCTAATCAGGTTCCAAAGCCAGCAGAGGGAGCCCAAGAGAGCTCTTGGATCACTTGAGGACTTCATACAGGTACAAGTTTTATGGGTAATCTTTGAGTTACAGACCTCCGGCTCTATTGTGAGTGATGAACAGAACCATGGATCAAATGACAGCTAGATTTCCATCATGAACAGCAGGGGCTGTTCCAGAACTCAGCCAGTCTGTGTGTGGCTACTGAGGAAGCAGACCGAAGTGAACTGCAGCTGATAGCTGAAGGAGACAGATCATGCTTCTACAAAGAGCTAAGCAGAATTCCTGCACAGGAAAAGTGGAATAATCATAGCTTGCACAGTGCAGACTTGAGAGACTTAAATAAGAAGCCAAGAGAGGTTTTCAAGGTAATCCAGCCTATGATCACTCTTCAGGCACTCAGTAATACTTTGCTGCATAGCAGCATTAATCCTTTAACAGAGAGCAGTTTTGTGTCTGGGGAGCTGCCTAGCCTCCACCACTGCCAGGTATTGTTTGTCGCAGTACACATGGAGACCGGATGTCAGGACACGGTGTACTGGTCTGACATGTTTGGGCTCTGTGGGTTGAAGCTGTACCTGTGATTCTGGAAAGAGAGATCATCTGCTACATGCAGAAAGAAAAAGAGATCTGACAAAGCCTGCTGAGAGCCATTTAGCCCATTGTCACAGACACCTAAGAGGGAAGCTGAACCAGCGAGGACTGACCCTGCTGTCCTGCATCACAACACGCTGTCCTCGGAGGGAGATCCCATTGGAATGGGAAGACTGTGAGTAATTCAGGGCCTTGTCCCTGCAGCACTACTGTTGTTAGTTGGAAAATTATTTAATGGACTAAGTCATCCAGTTGGGAATACAGATACCCATTTGGATTTGCCACAAATGTTGTTTAAATATTTAAGAGCACCAACGCTGGACAACTACATGTTTTGTCAATGGGCTCACACTGCTTCCATGGCTGGGTACCCAGAGAAGCATAAGGGAGCTCCCATAGAATTAAGGGATCCTGGTACTGTACTTGTGGAGCATGGATAGTGCCCAGAAGTACAGCTGGGCAGAAGTACTGTGCATGTGTGACTTGATGGCAGGCTGCCATTGATCTGGACTTAGCCTACACATGCACCTGGAGAACAGCCTCGTGAATATTAAGAAACTTCTTACTCCACACCTTAATGTGGGGGCAGTCCCTGATTAAGCTTTTTGCAAATAAAGTTACATTTTACCTCTTTGGTCTTTTGTAATTTAGATTTTCTGGTTGATCTTGCCATACCTCCTGCCCAACATTTTGTATAATGTGCCTCAAAGAGCATGTCCCAGAACCTCCTATGGTTGATGTCAAAGCTGGTTATCAGATGTCAGACAAAACATGTAATGTAAGTTACACATGGGGCTTTTAATAGCTCCAGTTTGGTCTTTACCAGCCCTGGTGGCATACTGAAATGAAGTATAGATTGCCCTGTCTAGAAGGTGTGGGCAATTCTGATGGATGGTTCACATTAATTTAGGCTGGGTCTAGCATGGCTCCAGAAGACTAGACTGACAGAAGTACTATACTGCTATCTCATTTAAAGGCTTTCTTCCTCTGGGACCAGAACCTGCTCCTTTAGAAAGCCTTTGTTCATATGAACATGAACAAGCCAGCAGAAGAAGGCCATTTGGTCTATCAAGTCTGCTCGTATTGCAGGATCCACAGCTTGAGCTAAGGTCCCTGCCCTCCCTTCCCACTCCTCCCATTCTCCCTACCCATGATTCTTATCTTCTCCCTATGCCTATCCCAGCTCTCTTAAAGCTGCTCACTATCTTTACCGAGATGACCTCTTCTGGCACGCATTCCAAGTGTCCACCACCCTTCTTCTGTGAAGAAGTGCTTGTGACATCCCTCCTAAACCTCCCACCCTCCAGCTTAAGACTTGCCCCATGATATGGTTGCCACCAGCTAAAAAGACTTTCCTTATCAACATTATTTATCCCTTTCAAGTACTTGAATGTCCCAATCATGTCCCCCCCTCTCTCTCTCTCCTGTCTTCCAGGAGTACATGTTCAGTGCCCTCAACCTCCTCATGTGCCTTGCCCTGCTGACCAGCTGTCATCTTTGTAATCCTCCTCTGTACCTTCTCCAGCAGGTTAATGTTCTTTTTGAGGTGTGGGCACCAGTACTGAACTCCATACTCTAGATGCGACCTTACCAGTGACCTGTACAAGGGCAGTACAACTTCCTCTCTCCTACTACTGATCCCCCTGGCTATGCATCCCAGCATCTTGTTTGCCTTGCTGCTGCTTTCTGCACTGCGTGGAGTGTTTCAGGTCACCAGTGATCATCACTCCCAGGTCCTTCTTCTCCTCTGATGCTGCTACTGGCTCCACCCAGGTAATACTCTGTCCTGGGATTCTGGCTCAATATGCATAACTTTGCATTTCTTGGCATTAAAGCCAAGCTGCCAAATCTGGACCACCTCCCAGCTTTTCCAGATCTTCCTGTGGTGCCGTATCCCTTCAGCTGTGTCCACTCTCCCACAGAGCTTGGTGTCATCTGTGAATAGGCACATTTGCCTTTAATGCCATTCCCAATGTCATTGATGAAGACATTGAACAACACTGGCCCCAGCACAGACATCCTGTGGGACCTCGACTGACATCTCTGATGCCAGATAACCTCCCCACCACCACCTTCTGGGTTCTGTCCCTCAGCCAGTTTTCCACCCATCTGGCCATCTTCTCCCAACTCCAAGATCCACCAACTTCCTGGTCAGCCTTTTGTGGGCACAGAGTCAAAGACCTTACTGAAATCAAGATAAAGGATGTCTACTGCTTGGCCACTGTCTACTGTCTTAGTGGCACAGTCAAAGAAGTCAATCAGATTTGTTTGACACGATCTCCCCCATGAACCCATGCTGCCTCTCATCCTGGAGACCACGCTCCTCAGATATGCCACCAACCTTTCCTTTAGTATGGTCTCCATGAGCTTTCCCACGATGGAGGTCAGACTGACTGGTCTGTAATTCTCTGGATCATCCCTGGGACCACTTTTGTAGAGGGCACTACATATGCTGTTCTCCAGTCCTGTGGTATCATGTCTGACTCTAGTGAACTATTAAATAGGTCTGCTAGTGGCCCTGCCAGCTCCTCAGGCAATTCCTTTAGTACCCTTGGATGTATTCTGTCCGGGTCTGGTGATTTGTCCACTTTCAATGCCAGCATACCCTCCCTCACTCTATCCTCCTCTATCACTATGTCTGTGTTCCCCGGTCCTTTTTTTCCTCCTGAAGGCACTAGTCCATCCTTCTCCACGGTGCAGACAGAACAGAAGTATTCATTTAGTATCTCTGCTTTTCCTCCATTATCCTCCACCCACTCCACCCTTTCTTAAGCCTAAAATCCCTTCCTTCTTGTCCCTTTTCTCACTTTATATGAAAGAAAGCCTCCCCCTTCTTAATTCCTTCAGCAATTTGCAGCTCCTTCTGTGCTTTTGCTCGCGGACTTCCTTACTTGCCTCACTAGCCAACCTTAGGTAATTTTCCTATCCACTCTCTCTTGGTCTTCCTGAATTTTCTATAGGCCAACCTCTTTTCCCTTACTGCCTTGGCAACCCCAGAACTGAGCCAGCTGGGCCCCTGGCCCTTGTGTTTCTTCCCCTGAGCCTAACACACTCATCTGTGGCAACCAGTATTCCTTCCTTAATGATGGACCACTTTTGGTCCACCCCATATCTGCTCTGATGCCCACCAGATGGCTCCTTAGAACCTCACCCATTTTCCTGAAGTCCGCCCTCCTGAAATCCAAGATTTGGGTTTTAGTCAGGATGCTTTCCTGCCTATATCAAATGGAACCACATTGTGCAATGGTCACTTCACCAGTGGCTCCCTGACCATTATTTCCTGTACATGCTCCCCATTTGTGAGCACCAGATCAAGAATTGCCTCAGCTCTTGTTGGTTTAGTGACACCCTGAGTCAGGAACCCACTCTGTAGTCCTTCCAGGATTTTATTTGTTCATGTTTGCCGTCTGGGCCTAAATCCTTCATAGAGGCAAGTGTTGCATGTTTTGTGGAGAACTCTTGTTGATCTGTGTTGTTTCATGGGTGTGGCGATCCTGTGGGGGTGTCAATTACTGCATCCCAGGGGTTGTACCATAGTTACACCAGGCCCACTATATGTTGGTGGAGGCACTGTGCCATCACCTAAGTCTTGAATATGACCCCCATCAGGAGTTTAATGACCCAGGCCCCCATACTTGCTTGAGTCCACAAGGCAGGGGTAGTAATCGTTGACATCAATAGCAACCCAGTTACAGAAATAAGGGCTGATCAGTTCCTTAGACACACCAGTTTCTGCTGAATGCTAGCATTTGTGTAATGGGAGGAGTCTGATTGGGAAGCCATGGCAACAAATCTAGCAAAACAGGTTAAAAAGCAGTTCACAGCAAGCCTGGAAAGAGTCTTAAATCTGCCGGAAAAAACTGTTTACTGGCCGTCACCAGCTTCACCACATTGATTATCTCTGTATTGCAAATGTAAATACAACCCTATGTTTTATGATTTGTGAAAGACTCATAAAAGAATAAAGGGCAGTGTTCTAGCTAAATTAGTAAACAGAAGTGAAAGAACAAATCTGAGCTATGCAGTATCAGTTCTGCATTCATTTCCAAAAGAATACAAAGACAGTGCAACTTTTAAACTTTTAGCACTGTGAGAACTCTTATCAAACAACGTTGCACACCTTGTTTCCTTGAACTCAAATTCAGGGACAAGGGGAACTCACTTAAACTTAAAGGGTGAAGATTCAGATAGGACTTTCACAAGAACTTTCCACTGAATTAGTAATGAACAAGCTGAACAAGTTGACTGAGGAAGTGGTACAGGCCAAATCAGAGAACAACTTCAAACAGGGATGGGATAGGCATATGGGATTAGTTTGAAAAGGGTAGCAGAAATAAAAGGGAAGGGATGACTACTAAGGTCAGCGCAGAATACTTAAGTGGGTAGACAGACCAGATGGGCCTTTTGGGGCTTTTTCTGCATCATTATTTATGTTTATAAAATGGAAAGGAAAATCCTAAGCTGATTGAGAGTTAGCCGTGCATTAGAAGTGTTTATAAAATGGGAAAGGATTTCAAGCAATGTGATTGGTTGTTAGCCATGCATTAGATGTGTCTAATGCACAGCCAAAACTAGAACACCTATTTAGAATACACAGGCCCATTTATAAATGCAATATCCACTCCAGGGATGCAATGATAGATAGTCCTAATGCACGGCTTAGGAACTGACACACTTCCTGGCTCTGTGGCCTCGTGCCTCAGTATCGCCCTTTCTAGCCGCATTAGAACTGTCTAATGCACACCCCATTGTGTCTTATCACTTACGTAATGCACAGCTGAAAACAAGTACTGGCTAATTGACTCATTTCTGCAAGTAAATCAATGAGCTACTGGAATTTTGAAAAAATGACAGCCACCATTTTCCCCCTTGCTTAGATCATATATCTAATGCAGTTTAATATTTCATCATACACTATTCTGTTACTTAGAGTCAGTGTAAAGGCTGCATCACAGGAAAGCTTGTTGTTAATCTGGTTTTTATATGTTTGAATAACAGTATTGATGTTAAAACACTGATTTTTTTTGGTAAAGTCGTGATCCCAAACACAGCCATGGCTCCTGAGGTTCCCCATCTCAGTCACTGGATCCCTTTTGTGTATGCGAACCCCAAGGACAAAATGCTTAAATGCAGTACTGCAATGGACTAGGCACATTTCATAAAAAAGTGAATGTTATATTTCAAATATAGTCTTCTACTTCAATATACTATTGTTTTGCTGATACATCATTCGGATGGCCTGACCCACTAACCCACCAGCTTGCTTGCCCACCTGCTCGCTCACTCGCATCCCTATCATGCAACAGATAACTTTTTTGGAGGGATAATTAAAAATCAAACACACCTTTTTTTATTTTCTGTTGTACTCCTGTTGTATCACCATCGCAGCAGTTTGCAACACCATCACGCTCCTAATTCTACCCTTTGTACTATGATCGCTACTTCAGTCTCTGACTCAAATGTAAAGTAGCATGCCTGTTATAAGCATTTCTTTCCAGGTCTGTTCTCCCATTCACTTAGTCACAGAATTTTGATGAAGAGCACTTGAAAAAGACTAAAAGAAAGAGTATGCCTCCTGGCAGGCATGTTGTATCAAACAGCACACACTCTTTCCACGTGCCCCATAGGACCCATTGCTGTGGAGCCAGCGGTTTCAGACGGCTGTAAAGAAACAATAAAACCAGTTTAAATTGTAACTTATCAGTTAAATTGTACATGCTTGCACTTGTGTGTGTGTGTGTGTGTGTGTGTGTGTGTGTGTATGTACGTGACAATGAACTACATTGGACAATGTAAAACTACAAATATGGAAGCCCATTAAGGACAAATAAAAAATGCATCGGACCTATTACAGGCTGAGGAACTATTCAATCTAAAATTACATGGAAAAATGGACTTTCTTCCATTGAATCTTCTTAATTTTAATTGTCTCTTTAAATTAAAAAACAGAGTCCCATTTTATTAGCACAATAAGGCACTCTGGGGTGTGCATTAGACATTTCTAATGCATGATTAGGGGCTAATGGCACTTAGCCTGTGGCCCTTGCCTTATTATGCCTGGCTGTGCATTAGAAATGCCTAATGCACACCCCTGTCATGTCTTATTGCTTACATCTATGTAGTCTGACCACCCAGCTGGCAACTTCAGAGCCCCCATGAGCATTCCTGCTCACCTCCCCAGTGGCAGATGGAGCTCTGACCACCCAGCTGGCAACTGGAGCCCCCATGTGAGCATTTCTGCTTGTCCCCCCACTGGCAGGTGGAGCTCTGACCACCCAGCTGGAAACTTCAGAGCCCCTGTAGAGCATTCCTGCTTGCCCCCTGGTTGCAGATGGAGCTCTGACCACCCAGCTGGCAACTTTAGGTATGGAATTCGTGTGACTCAGCATCCTGCGCTACCTACTATTTTAAAACTTGGCGCATTTCCTCACATAGCTATGGCATTCTCCTTTGAGACAAGCGTTCTTGCTGCACAGATTTACTGCATTTAAAACTTGATCTTTAGTTACTGCTTTTAAAACCTGATCTTTAGTTTGTTCCACTGTGTCTGTGCCTTAAATTCTACAGCTCCTGCCTTGTGTTCTAGATATCAATTTTGTAAGGGGATTTTATAATGAGATTTTGTACTACTGTTTTAAATCTTAGCTTTTGCCTCTAAAGCTAAAGATCGATAAAGGGACTCTGTGCTACTGTTTTAATTTTAGTTTTTGCCCTGTGCTAGAGATCGACTTGATAGGATTTGCACAGTTTCCTCTACTGGGATTTAATTTACTTTATTTCTGTGGGGCTGCTGTATTATTTCAAAAGAAGATCTACAGAACTTCGCTAGTGAATTTTAAACTACCTTATTTGTGTGGGAGTGATATTCTACTGTATTTTCCAAGGAGCTTATACCGATTTAATTAATTAGAGCACATATGGACTGCTTATCTGAACTACATCTCTACCCCCAATTTTGACCTGAGGTTTGGGCTTTATGAATTTAAAACTAACACCATTTTAACTCGCAGCATGGCTTACAGCCTGTAACTAGAGCTGCTTCCTGCCTCCTAGCCTTCTTTGCCTAATCCTCTACCTCTTCCTCTTTTCAGAGCCCTTCTGTGAACATTCCTGCTTGTCCCCCCAGGTGGCAGATGGAGCTCTGTCCACCCAGCTGGCAACTTCAGGATGGAATTTGAGTGGGCTCAGCGTCCTGCGCTACCTGCTGTTTTAAAACTTGAAGCCATTTCCTTGCATAGCCACAGCATTCTCCTTTGGGACAAGTGTTCCTGCTGCACAGATTTACTGCATTTAAAACTTGATCTTTAGTTACTACATTTAAAACTTGATCTTTAGTTTGTTCCACTGTGTCTGTGCCCTAAATTCTTCAGCTTCTGTCCTGTGCTCTACCTGCCGACACTGTGCATTGGCTCCCACCCACCCTTTTCTGCCTTTTTTATAGCCACTGGTGGTGAGGGGAGGCATTAACTTGGCTTAAAAGTATATCTGCCCAATTGTCCATCTGCAGATTACGAGCCACTCCTAGAGGGCAGTAATACAACAATACATATCCTAATCATTTGTCTTCATCATTCAAACAGCCCAGAGTGAATTAACTACTATACTGTGTCTCACCACCTAACAAGAAATTATTATTTATCTGTCTCTGTAGTACACAATTCCACTCTTCTGCTCTGACCACACTGTGTTTGTGTTCATGTCCTGATACTTATCTCTCTATTTACCCAGCTTCTTTAATAACAATTACACTTCCTCTTAGCCAGGCTTACCTCTCAGGCTAGCATCATTCGTCTTCCTTCCCTACTACGCCTGTTATGTCAAGACCCTGAGATGTACTTTCTTGCCTATATACCCTGTTCCCTGTGGACCTTCCATCTCACAGCTGTAGTACCTGCCTCCCACTATGTAGGTCCCTAGGAATTGCACAATTCCATGATTTTACTCATGAATCTCATCATCTCTGGACCAGCAGAATCTCTGTCCCCTCTGGTGCTTCCCATCAAAATCCTGCAAATTGCCTACCTCATACTCAGATGCTCTCCTACCCTCCTTGAAAAGCTGCTAACAGAAGAGGCCTGCTGGGTTGTCTTCTTTGGCTCTCAGTCCTCCTTATCCTTCTTGCAGAGACATCGAACTGAATCCTGGACCAGCCACCTGGCAGTCACCAGCCCTCCCTTCTAGTCCTCTATCCAGTATCTCAAAGTCACACCTTAATGTTTGCAGTCTCATCCCCAATCTTGCTGTGCATACTGTCCTGATTGTACACTACAACCCTGATATTCTGTGTCTGTTGGAGCATGGTTGAACCCTATCACCCTGACTCAGCCCTTGCTGTTCCCAGCTTCAGCCTACTGCATCATGACTGCACCGATAAAAACATGGGGTGGTCTACTGATGTATTACAAAGCCACCTCAATATATCTTTAGTACCAAATGATGTAACTCTCCCTCAGTAACCTTGAATTCCTTCATGGGCTACTCCTCCTAGGGAATGCCAAAAGAATCCATGTCATCTGTGTCTATAACCCTCTTAAGCAGGGTGTCAAAGGACTCTCCCATCTGCTGGATAATATTAGCCCTAAAATCTCCTCAAATGAAGTACTTATATGTGGTGACCTCAACCTAAAATGATCTGAGCCAATGTCAAACAGTATGAATCACTACTGGCAGCCCTTGGCCTTACCGAGCTCATCAAGCGAGCCCACGTGAACCTCCAGCATGGTGGTAGAAGTTTGCTCCGGACTGGATCCTAACAAATCAGCCTGACAGGATCTCCACATCTGGGATCCTCCTGATTCCATATTTGATCATTCCCCATTTTCTGCATTTGGAGAGTCTGCTCTCTAAAGTGCCTCACACAATTGTACAAGTGAGAGACTACTCCCATTTCAACTCTGAACTCTTTCTTCATGACCTTGCTCGTTGACTGGTCCCCGGTACTCTCCGCTATTCAGGCCACTGCTGCTCTCAACCACCTCCTTAATGTCCCCGCCCTCTGTAGGACAAGCATGCCCTCATATCCAAAAGAAAGTTGGAGGTACTATTACTAAATGGCTGCATGGTGACCTGTTCTAACTTTTGAAAGCCAGAGATATGCTCTGGGGCAGATTCAAAGCCTCAAACAACTTGTCTAATACCATGAATACGGCGACTACATAATTACAAAAAGTCATACAAGCTGCTAAGAGTGAGTACTGTAAGAGTGCCCTGCTACCCTCTGCTGGGGATCCATGCAACTTTGGAGCACCATCAAATCGTGGTTGGCAGTTATAGCAGGTGTGACAGTGTGGATATGATTGCTGGTGGCAAAACTGCAACAATGCTGCTACCATTGCCAATGCCTTAAACAGTCAAGTCTCTGATCTTTCAGCTTATACCACCCTGTTCACCAATGACAATGCCCAGACACCTGCTCCCACTTGTATCACCCTTCCTGTACCCCTGATCTGCCCTCTCTCTATCTTGAATCTGTCATAGTGAGGGAAACTTACAACTGCTCACTGGCCTCTCACCCACATGAGCGCTGGTCACGATGGCCTTGAACCCAAATTCTCAAGATATGTGCATCCTCGCTTTCCTATCCATCTTCCATATTCTTAATTTATCCTCACCACTGGATTGTCCCACTTATCTGGAAAATGGCTACGGTGGTGCCTGTATTCAAACAGGGTGATTGGAAATGTATAGAAAATTACGCCTCCATAGCCACTTTGTCTGCTGTTAGCAAGATACTGGAAAAGGTGGTGGAGAAGCAGCTGTCAGGCTACTAGATTGACTACACCTTACTATCCCCTGAACAGCATGGATTTTGTAAAGGTCATAGTACTGGTACAATCCTTGCCAAGGTGACCTCCAAAATTAGGACAACCATGGACCACGGCAAGTTATCTTTGTTGGCCTCACTAAGGCCTTCAATCTTGTAGAGATGACACCCTACTCTGTACCAAGCTTCACTCCCTTGGTGTGTCTGGTCCTGCCCAAACTGATTTTCCAACTACCTTACTGGTAGGCTACAGCTTGATAAGTACAACAGAGCTCTCTCTGTTCCTGTTCCTGTTATGGTTAGTGTCCTCAGGGGTCCACCTTAGGCCCCATCCTTTCTCTCTTTTGATTAATGATGTCCCTTTGGTCCCTACCAAAAGTAACATGACCCTATATGCCAATGATATGATTCTCCTCTCAGCTTGACTGATATGCATGCTATAAATTGCCATCTACAAGATGATTTCAGTAAGCTACAATACTGGCTATTGACAAACAAGCTTGTGCTAAACCTAAAGAAAACTCAGCTCATGCTCTTCGGTTCCTCAGCCAGCTTAAGCACTGTTCTGCCCCATTAAAGATCCTGAGTCTTGATGTGGACCGTTGGCATCTCATGCTCCTTTAAATACCTTGAGTCACACTTGACCCCAGTTAGACTTCCTCTACATATTCAAAATGTGTGCAGGGCAACAAACATCAAAATTGGCCTCTACGATAGACTTGGGGGCCCTTCCTGTAGCCGCAGAAGAATTGCCCTGCCAAAGGAATACTTCTTCCCTCTTCAGTTATGGGCTGATGTGCTTTCCTCTTGCTGCTAAAGCTCACCTTACAAAATGGGATGTGGCCTGTAATAATATTATGGGGGTATGTGTGAGTTTGTATTTCTTTGAAACTTGGCTTCCGGCCAGTGCCCTTTTCGGTAACCATTGCCTCAGTGCTTCACACTGAGGTTCTTTATAATAATATTTTCTGCTTAGCCCTCGCTGCCTCTTGTCTCATCCATCACTATGAGTTATAATGCAAACTCCACTGGCTGTCTCCGAGTAACTATTGCTCCTATGTCTTGAGCTGTTTCATTGACAAAATTGTCTGAAATGCCACCCCTCTTGCCCTGTCTGAACTCCTTCAGCCAGTGCAGCCATCATATCAACACAGGTCATTAGAGTAGCAGTCCCTCCTTGTCCCTAAAACTCGTACTCTCTCTCTGATGATCGTGCCTTTGCTGTCATGCCCTAGTCTCTGGAACTCCTTACCAGTTCTCATCAGATGTACCTCCACCCATCCCTTGTTTAAGAAAGCCCTATGGACATACCTGAAGTCAGCCTCAGCCTGCTACTGTCCCTAGGCTCCCTAGGAACTCACCTGAACTCTGCTGTAGCCCACAACTACCCCTAGGTAGCCTAGCATCTATCACCTCAGTCTTGGAGTGCTCTACCCAATACATGACTGTCAGGCTCCTGCCCCTCCGAACCATGAATGGTGACCATCTACCCTTACCACCCTTGCACCTTAGCACTTACTGTTCCTAGTACAGGAGTCATTGCACCCTCTCCAACCTCTAGTGCTGTTGTACTCCTTCCATTATTATGTATATTTACATTTTACTGTTTGATTGTCCTTACCACTGTGCATATGTTCTTGTTTACACTGTTCACTGTCTGTACATTGCTTCCTTGTTGTTGTTATACTGTTTGTACACTTTCCTTGTAATCTCCTGGGTCGCACCTGAAAATAGGCATTCTTTGTCTAGTGTGCTTACCGGTAAACAAAAAGCTAAATAAATAAATAAATGTATATATCTTTATTTGCATGTTTGGAATTGTATAATTGTCTCTTACTGGGCAAATATGCCAACTAAGTGGTCTAGCAATTCTGCTTTGGGTCTATTTCTGCCTCTATGCTATGTTTGGTAAATACACTGAGTAGGCAGAGCACTTGTCCTGATAAATAAAAAAATGCTCTACTCATGTTGTGCCTCAGGTGTGAAACATACTGTAGCTGCCAATATGGACCAGACTGAAATTTTGACTGTGCCCAGTCACATGGCATTTGTGCATTGTCTGTACACATAATATGTGATATCTGGAGTCACCACTGTGGGTGAGCACCTTATTTTTATATGGCTTTTTCCTTTTTATTTAAAATTGTTGCTGCAAAAAGGCACACTGAGCTGGAGCTCATTTCCAGATATGACCTGGGGAAGGGGTGATAGTGGGACACTTGCAGTGCAACTTAATTAAATACAATTACAAATAAAGCTATTCACACAAACTAGTCAGAGAAAAATGTGGGTGCAAAAACATTCCGAGGAAAAAAAGTGTTCAGCAACACAATAATGTGCAACTATGTAAAAGACTGCTCATAGAAGTTATGACCAGAGAGACAGAAAAGAGCAGAAACCATGTTTATGGAACAGAAGACTGATGTTACCATAATAGACACAATTTAAGTAGCTAGGGCACTTCAGTGTCTTGGATGGGTGCGTGACAGAGAAAAGGAGAGACTAAATGGAGGGAGACAGGAGACAGTTGAAGAGACTTGGGGTACAGGAGGCTAGCAGGAGGAACAGGTGTTCAAGGAGGGGACGGAGAGGATTTGAACAAAAGCGGAAGAGGAAGAGGAGTATAGAATAGGAGGGAGATTATTCCAGAGGTGGGAAATGATAAGAAAGGTTGCTTGCACAACAGAGGTTTTGACAGGTAGAGAGATGGAGTGGGGCATTTGCACAGCAAAAGTTTTAGAAGGGAGGGAGGGAGGATAGGAGAGGGATACTGTACACGAGAGATACAGCAGCAGGGGACAGAACAGAGCCAGTATTTAGAGAAAAGAAAGTGCCATGGGTGACTGCTTGCCTGTGAGGTAGAGGTGAGAGTAGATGGAGTAATGGTTTGTGTGCAGGGGCAGGGGGCAGTTAAGGGTGAAATGACAAAGAGGTAGTCAGGGTGGATTTGGAAGCAGCACTGTAAGGCACATTAGTGTTGTCATTAGCCTAACAATTATTGTATGGGGACTGGTAGTGGGAGGCAGGACTCATTTTTGTACAGGGCACCAAGCTTGGGGTGGAAAATTTCTGTGGATGGCATGGATGTTGGGGAAATGTTGGGGTTTTGATTCAAACACACAGCAAGGTACTTGAAGTGGGGACTTCTTCAAGGGAAAGCTGTTTAGGGTCTTGACCTTCAGTGTGTATCTGAAGCCGGGTTAGACGCTTTTTGATGAGGTCATTGAATCTGGTTGACAGTCTGACTCCTTTTCTGTTCAGAAGGGCCTGAAAGTTCTATCTTTGCAGGCCTTGTAACAAGATCAATTGGTGCCTGTTTGGGACATCTGCACTCATTTAAGATCCAAAATATGAACAATTTACATTTGCTACATATACAGTCAGTGCATGGTCCGTTGGTGAAATGGCACTCCCTCAATAACTGAAGATAATTTAATTTCTTTGAGTAACTAGTATGACTTGACAGGCCTTACCAAATCTTAAACATGATGTAGCTGCATCAGTTATGTATCTAACAGACTGTAGAGCAGTAGGGATAGCGTTAGTGTACCAACAAAGTTTTAAAACCTTATAAAGTCATATTATTTAATCATCATGTCCAGCACCAAAAAGGTAACACAGAAAATGGGCAGGTATTCAAAAGAGTTTTCATTATGCAGAAATTGCATTCAGACCCTTCTCAGTCAGGTGAGTGCATGAACTAACGCACACACCAATGTCAGCCATTGGTATGTACTGCATGTCAGTCTGTGTGCCACAACTGACTGAAGAGGGTCTGAATGGAAATCTGCACAATGAAATCTCTTGAATATATGTTCATTTTGGCTGTTACTTTTATTGTGCAAGGATATGATGACGTATTTTGACTTTTTACCTACTTCGCTGAAACTGAGAAATCCTGCACTGGATCCCACTATCAGTACAGTAGTTAGTAAGTACAGTTACCCCTGCCTTGTAACTTTATATTTGTTATTATATCTTGGTTTTAAACTGGAGTAGGTAGGATTGCATTTGTGTTTACACTGTAATTTGGATGAGTGAGGGTGTGATTGAAGGAATGGGAAAAGGATTTAGGGGTGAGTGAGGTGTGATTTAAGGGATGGGAGAGAGATTTAGGGGTGAGTGAGGTGTGATTGAAGGAATGGGAAAGGGATTTAGGGGTGAGTGAGGGTGTGATTTAAGGGATGGGAGAGGAGATTTAGGGGTGAGTGAGGGTGTGATTGAAGGAATGGAAAGGATTTAGGGGTGAGTGAGGGTGTGATTTAAGGGATGGGAGAGGAGATTTAGGGTCTTGTGGCTTATGGTTTTGGTTTGAATTTTGGGTAGGTTTCTGTGAGGTTCCTTTAGTTCCCTTGTTTCAGGTCACCATGTGCTGCGTGAACACCTGGCCCTTTAACATCTGCTCCCTGGGACTGCTCCACTAACTTCGAGTCCCCAGATCTTCCCTCACGGTGGTTGAGGTCCATTACAGGTAGCTCGAGAGCCTAAGACAGTGGAGAAAGGAGTGGACACATGGCCCAGGGCAGATATCAAGGCGGGTAAGATATGGAGTGTTAGGCTGAGTATATGCATTGTGTGGAAGAGAGATGGAGAAAGGGTTCCTCCATGCCTCATCTAGATCCCAAGGGAGCCCCTGGTAGTGGGGGCCAGTAGCTAATGGGTGACTGCTCCTGCTGCTCCTGTAATACCAGATCCCTGAGGAAAAATCTGCATTGATATTAGATTTTGTCACTGACTCCTCAGGCAATCTGGTGTACTTCATGGAGACCTGTCTTGGTGATGACTCTGGGCCATCCCTGCAGGGTTTTCAGTGGTGCACTGCCTGAGGCGAGAGTGTGTGTGGGGTGGGTGGCCATCTGTTTTAGATGTTGCCTGAAGCTCATGGCACATCCACTGAGTGAGATAATGTCATTTGAATGTGTGACTGTAGAAGCGGATGCAGTTTGCTTGACAGTTCCTCCAGTTAGTAAACTCATGGGGCCCTCACACAGAGGATACCTCTGCTACTCACAAATCTGGCGCACCTTGGACCTCATATTTGCTTTGGAGCTAAACAGAATGGCAGGGTTGAGCTGGTTGGTTAGTTAGATCACCATGCTATGCAGTTTCTGCAGGAGCCCCAAGATATCTTTAACTCTTACAGAGATTACCAAATACAGACTAAAACATAATCTTGAGTCAGTTAAACTCAGGCAGTTTGGGGCATTGTGAGCTTGGTGTCAGCATGTGAGTGAGGTGTAGTAGTGTGCCCTCATGCCTTCTCTGGACTCACTCACACCAGTTTGTGTCTTCCACTGACCTCCCATTACAGCTTGTCATAGTATAACTTATTTATTTAGCTTGTATTGGCCAGGTTAGTACACTAGACACATTATACCTATTTCCAGGTACAACCCAGGATGGGACTGGCAGTATAGCCCACTGGTCAGATGATCTGACATGAGCGAGGTCACATGGTAGTTCAGAGGAGCAGAGTGTGCAGACTGCACAACAGTCACGCCCCACCAGTGGGAGTGAGTCAGAGAAGTGTGTCAGTGTTTCTGTTTAATTGCATCTCAGAGGCGGTGGCATAGAAATTCTTTGATGCATTCTGACTCTCCTCCTTGGTTCAGTCTGGATGGGTCACAGTGGTCAGACTGGAGTCTAGCTGGCGTGGTGTAACAGAGAGTCCTCCTGTCAGATCATCTGACCAGGTGAGACCACAATGTTCAAGGTTCCTCATCAGCTGTCCTGTCCCCAGCAGAAGATGAGGCTTGTGTTGCATATTCATGAGTGGCCCCACCTCTGTCTCGCTAGCGGAGCCCTTTAATTTCAGTCCCACAGCTGCCACAGTGAGTGCTGAAAGAAGTTTCTAAATATCATGCAGATGTTTTTAACATTAAGGCAGTGGCCTGGGGGGTCCGTGCAGCCATAAACCCCACCCTGGCACGCCTTATGATCTGTGGATGATTACTCACCCTGAAAACAAATCATCTATGGATGACTACTCAAATAGCTCTTAAATCACATCCAAGGAATATTTTGCAATCCAAAGTTTTTTTTTCAGACACTCTCAATAGTGATTTACAAAGTCAAAGTATCTTGATGCAGTCTTGAGCATGTGCACCTTCCTTCCTGCTCGGCTAAGCCGATTGGAGCACTTTCTCCCCTGCTACAGACAGCCGTTTCTCTCTGTCAGCCTGATCCTAATCTTCACATACTCAGCTGCCTTTTAAATCTGTTTGCTTGGCGCCATTTTCAGGATTTTGTCTGTATTTCTTTTTGTTTAATAGTGCTTCTATTTGCCTCCACTGTTTTCGTGCCGTTATTTTTTCTGCTTAAACCTGTAGCAATATAATGTTGTTCTAACTGTGTATGCTGTAGGTTAATCTCCCATCTGTTGCCTGACTAATTTCTAGCTCTCTTGCTGACGCTCAGTGTTTCACCTGCTCAGCTCCTTCTGTTCATATTTTCTGCTAAGTACTTCCACTCTCAATTCAACCTCTCCCCTGTGCCCCTGCACCTCCCTCCTGTCTCCATCCTTCTTTTACTCAAGGTTTTCTCAATCTCTGTTTCATTCCCTTCCCCATCTCTCCATCTGCTTTTCCACCTAAACTGCTCTGACCTCACTCCTTTGCCCGTTTCTGACCTCCCTCCCAAACATATTCTCAACTTCTCCTGCTCTATTGTTCCTGTCCTAATCCCCCACAGCCCCTGCTGAGTGTCTGCTGCTAGTCTCCTGCCCCTTTTTGCTCTAATATTTATTCTACACTCTTCTTGCTCCTTTAGCGACTCCCCAGCACCCTGGATGACTAAGGCCCCACGGACCCCCTGTGGCCGCCGTCGACTCGGACCACCAACTCTGCCTGCCTCTGGAGCTCGCCGCATCAGATTCCCAGCTGGGTACTACCGCTGAAGCCGCTTAGCACCGCCCTTCTCCGATTGGTGCGGTTTTGGCTGCTGGACTGTGATTGGCCCTCCTTCCTGCTCGGCTAAGCGGTGGAGCACTTCTCCCCTGCTACAGACAGCCATTTCTCTCTGCCAGCCTGATCCTAATCTGCACATACTCGGCTGTGTTTTCTTCCCACCCTCCCTCCCCAGGCCTCCTTTAAATACACATCTAACTCTTCCTCTCTGTCAGCTCCTGTTTTATTGGCTTTTCCACAGGGTGGTTGCTCACTATTCTACTATCTTCTCTTCCTGCCTAATACACCTGACTGAATCCTGTGTTTTGTGCATTGCTTTGCTCCTTCCTTTGTTCCCCACCCCTGCATCCTCACTAGTCTCTTAGACCTCTCTCTTAACCCTAGGCAGTCTACCATGAAGCGCGTTCACCTTACCACTTCTCCTTGCCTCCACACTGCTACTGTTTCTCTTTACTATGTCACCTGTCCCCAGTGCTGCCAAAGTCCCTCCCACTACACACCAAGTGATTTCTATTTCTCAAGTCTCCTGGTTGCCTACACCTCACTATGCCACCACTCCCTTCTAGTAAGCAGAACTTGGATCCTTATGTTTACACATGCCCATAAAAATTGCCGCCTCGCTAAACACCTAGGCTCCAACATGTGCAAAAGCTGTGGTATTTACTCCCTCTAGCCATACTGCTCTCAGGTGATGTCCAACTAACCCTGGCCCAATAAACTGTATAACCAACCCCAGCCTTAATGCTAAAGGTCTTACAATCGTCTACCATAATATAAGGAGCCTGGAGAAACACTTTGCCGAACTACAAGCATGGACCTCCATCTACAAGCCAGATATAATTTGCCCACAGAAACCTGGCTCAAGACATCCCTTCAGACTCTGTGTACCGTCCCATCCTATAACCTCCTGCGACTCGATAGAGCCCCCAAAGAGGTGAGGCACAGCAATCTATTTTAAAAGTCAACTCCAAATTTCTGCTATTAGGTTCGTTCCCCCTCAACCACTGTGAAGTGCTTCATACCCTCCTCACCCTCGGCTCTAAGAAATTATATATAGTCTGTGTCTACAACCCACCAGGAGTGGTCATAATGGATTGGAGGAACTGCTGGATTGAACCGCCGTTCTCTCTGGAAGAAATTAAGTTCTTATTCTTGGGGACCTAAACATTAACTGGTTGGGTAGCTCTCAACCCACCTCTCTGTCAAGCATCCACAGTCTTAATCTCCACCAGCTTATCCTAGAACCTACCAGAATTTCCCCCTACTCTAACACTGGCACCCTGCTCGATTGATCATGACTAACCACCTGAGCATATTGTCGTCTCAGGAGTACTAGCTGATGCTATACTGACCATTCCCCACCTTCTGCATCTGGGGCAATGGAAGCCTTCACTTACACAGCCCCGCTTCATTACCTTCGTGATTATACTAACTTCAACCCCCAAGCTTTTCTACAAGACATTGCTTGTACTGACTGGTGCTCTCTTGGAGCTAGATGCTCAATCCTCTCTAAACATCTTCTTATCCCACTTACAAGCACTCCAGGAGCAACACTGCAAGCTGGTAACGCACCAAGTAAAAAACAGGCAAACCAGGTGGCTAAAATCAGGACTCTCGGAAAGCTACGCTTAAAGATAAAACCTGGATCCACTACAAGAGATCTGGCCTTACAGTAGATCTGAACACCTACTGAGCCCCTGCGTAACTCCTGTAAAAGACATCAAACAGGCCAAAAGCTCTTATTGCAAAGATCTTTAACCAATTCCTATGGAGACTAAGAAATTCTGGTCCCACAGTAAATTCTTTATGGGCTCAAATTGTCATACTAGCCTAATGACATGTCTCTCAATGATGTCCACTACAACAATCCTCTCACCATAGCTAACTTCTTCAATAATCAATTCTCTGACCTAACAAAATACACCTCCTTCCCTGCCAAGTCATCTCTTCATATTCCTACAAATGTTAATCACCCAACCTTCTATTTCAAGTCTGTCTCATCCCAGGAGGCACTCAAATTACTTAAAATATACCTGAGAATGTGGAAGTGGGCTGGGACTCTTGAGCCCAAGTTACTAAAACTACTGCCCCCATCATTGCTGCCCCCAACCAAGATCTTTAATCTCTCGCTGTGTCAAAATCATGTCCCTGATACATGGAAGATGGCAAGGATAACCCTGTTCTCAAAAAGGTGACCTCAAAGACCCACTCAATTATAGGCCCATTGCAATCCTGTCTGTTCTTAGCAAAATTCTAGAAAAACTTGTTGCTACCCAAACTATTGAATCTCTCCTTAAAACGACCTCCTAAATCCAGCTCAGCATGGCTTCCGAAAGGACACAGCACACAACTGCCCTACTCAAGCTTACCTCTGATGTCCTTAAGGCCATGGACTCTGCTCTTCTTACTGGGTCCATCTTCATCGATATGACCAAGGCCTTTGACTTGTTGATCACTCTTCTCATTGCTACTCTCAGATCCTTTGGCTTCTCCTCAAATGTAGTAAATTGGATCGGTAGCTATCTATCTGACAGAACTCAATTAGTAAAATTTAACTCTACCTCCTCGGATCGACCACAATTAACATGGGGTCCCCAGAGGGCTACATTAGGCCACTGCTTTTCTCTGTCTTCCTTAACAATATCAACTCTAACCTGTCCCAGACTGCCTCCCTGCTGTATGCGGATGACATTGTCCTGTATACCAGTGTCAAATGTATTGATGATATCAATGAACGACTCTCCCATGACTTTCTACTCATCCAACAGTGGCTGAATTCTCACAAACTCATCTTAAATGAGTCCAAGACTCAAGTCATGCTGTTCGGCTCAAGCTGCACACTTAAACAAGACCAAAACGAGTTTAAAGTTTCCACCTTAAGTGGTAAAACCCATTGGGGTAGTCAGCTCTTTTAAATATCTGGTATCACGCTTGATTCTCTCTAATTTCGATACCCACATCCTCCAAACCTGTAAGTCGGTAAATACCAAACTTGGTATTGCCTATCGAACCAGCTATGCCCTCACCCCTCAGCTAGACTTGCTATAGACCATGGAGTTCTTCTGCCCTCACTAAACTATGGAGTTGTCACCTATACATCTGCAAGCAATCCAGTCTTCGGAAATGGGATGTCACCTACAATAATATCTGTTGGTATGTGCTCTCCTCCCACCATCTGAAACATCACTGCACCTTCTACTCTGACCTTGGATGGCTTCCGCCTCACGAGTCTCGGTCTTATGCCTTTGGATCCATAATTGATAGCATTATTAGATCACAAACTCCTAAATCCTTGCAGGTCTCTTTCAAACACAGTCATCCCTCTATGACCTTCGCTCGGCAGTCTCTGCCCTGTTCTCGATCCCCAGGCACTCTACCTCTAAAGGTACTGGTGCATTTGCCTGTCTCGCCCCCAACACTGGAACTCCCTACCTCTAAACATTCGCCAGGCCCATCCCATGATGCCTTCAAGAAGGCATATCGTAGTCACCTAATCCTGTCCTGTAAATGCTCTTGTTTCAAACCACCCTAGAGCTGCTGACCCCAATCTTCTTAACATTTTCCTCCTACTCTGATTGTTTCCTCTTCCATTCAACACCTCCTTTCTCTATCTTATGTTACAGCTGATCATCTCCTCATTTCTCTCTCTCTCTCACTCTCTCTCTCTCTCTCACTTACCCTATTTTCGGACCTAAGCCTGTCTCTCCTCAGGTCAAATCCATGACTCCTGCACTTATTATTAAACTTTGATGCCATTTTGTCTCATGTTTACCAATATTTTGTAACTCTTACTTATTGTAATCCTTGTATTATAGCTGTTACTGTATTCCTCTACTTGTTTATTACTGTAACCATGTGTGCTGTTGTTCTAATGTTCTTTGTTGTACTCTCTCGGGTTGTGCCTGAAAATAGTCATTTCATGGCTAGTGCACCTACCAGTAAACCAAACTAAATAAAATGAATAAATAAATTAGGAAAATATAATGAATATGGAGTTCCAATGACATGTTTGTAAATCAAATTGGGACACACATAGAAAGTGAAAGAAGGCAAAGATGAGTAGAACAAGGCAGGGGAAAATAAAGTAATATTTGTAAATGAATTTCAGTTACTGGTGTATCAGTACCAAGAATGAAATGCAGTGCACAGGTTAGAAAAAAGAGAATGTTTGGGACAAATGACAGATTTTGAACATATTGGGACACTTAGAGAAGACAAACTGAACAGAGCAAGGCATGGAAAAATAAAGTAATGTTTTCGTGAGTAAAGGAAATTCAAATACAGGAGGGAATATTAGTAGTTCCAATGTAGAAATGCCTGGCAGGTCAGAGGCAAAAGAATATTTAGGTCAAATGACAGAGTGTGGATCAATATAGAAGTGAAGGCAAGATGAACAGAACACAGGGAAAAAATAATATGCCTATGCTGATGCACTTTGTAACTCAACAGTTGTGCCTAAAATGCACTAAACTGCACCATTTAACTCCTAAATTTTCAAACTTTTCTGGGGAGCATGCCTCTGGATCCACTAGAAACATTTGGAACCCCTTACACCAAATCCTGGCTACACCCCTGGCAGAGGTAGAACTGGATCAGACTCAGTCACTTACGATGCCCTGATGACTTTGAAAGGAGGTTACCAGCTAAAATACTTAGTTACAGACTCTGTCACTTTTGCATTTGCTTCACTTTTCTGGAGCTCCAGAGACTGCAATGCTTCTGGCCTAGTCTTGTGCAACAGAGCAGACAGTGGATGATGCAGGACACATGTATAGGCTCAGCAGGGCCTATCAATCAAGTTGTTCATTATTTATTGACTGGTATTGGACTGGTATTAAAAGTTATATCTGGCTTATTCTCATTTTAGTCTGGAGATTTTTATCATTGTTGTTAAACAAATCTGGTGGAGGGAGGTGTATGCTCCTAGGAATTTATTTTCCTTAATGATGTTGGGGTGGCATGGTAGCCAGGGAGGGCTCATGGGGCTGCTCCTGCTCCCATGTTGCAGACCACTGAGATTGTCTTCTGTTCCCATGGTGGCTCACTACCACATTTATGCAGCCGAATGCTTATGCAACACTCCTTAGAAGTCAAGTCAGAGGTAGGGAGCTCACAATTGAAGTCCCACCTGGTCTTAAGGTTCAGATGGCTTTAAAGGAAGGTAGCTTTAGGCCAGAGTGGCCATAGACAAACTGCATAACCCCATTTGGGGGCTCCACGGCTGGCTGTGCCCCTCACAGATCGTGCACTTGAGATCTACCTGTGTTTCCTTGTTCCAGCTCCAGGTAGGCTCAGAGTCAGAGCCCTGATTGCTAATGCTCTCCTCTCACAAGCGGAGAATACTTCCAACACCCGAGGCCACTAGTATTCACAACAGAATCCTCTTCTGGGGATTTGGAGGTGCTGTACTCTGTGAGGAACTGGGGTGGGAGTGGCCTGACAACTGAAGCCCTCCAGGTACATGGACACTGTGCACCTTCATAGCCTGTTATCAGTATACCCGAGAGGTAGGCCAAATGTGATTACAACATGGTGGATACAGAGCATCAGAGGCCAGAAAGGTTTGGGATGGCAGGGAGCAAGGGAAAGGTCTGGGGCAGTAGAGGGCAAGGAAAGGTTGTGTGGTGCTTTCCTCCAGTGGAACACAGTCAGAGTTGGGTAGGAAGCATTAGTCACATACTGTACATATTGACCTTGACTGGGGTGCAGCCACCTGTGATCCATACCGAATATAACTCATAGCTACCAGAGCCTCAGGGGAGTGTATATCCAGCCACAAGAGCCTTATCCACAAATCTCATTGGGGAATGGTGTGGCATTCAAGTACCATAGCAGGGCTGTGTACAACTCATGGGAGGTTGGAGGAATGCATAAACTGGGGCCTCCAGTGGCTCATCAGCTAGCCAGACAATTACTGGGGGTTGAAATAATTCAGATTACTACTGGGATGAAGGTGAATATTTTGAGCAAGTGCAAAGGGTTTACACTGGGTGGTTTCAAGGCATCAGCTGTGCCTCATGCTGGCCAGAAGCTGGCACCCTATGGCTGACCACATTCCATCACAAGTTTTGGCTGCAGAAGGTACCCTGCTTACGGTTCCATACAGTGGTTGATCCGTAGTGTTTCTATGGAGTATCAGTGAGGAAGGAGGGTAGATAGAAGGCATCTGTAGAAACTTGCTGATGGTTTCTTCCTGTAATGTTATATAGTGACAACCATATTATAACTTACAATGTGAAGGGAAATAGCTATGTTAAAAGAACCCAAGTTCTCCATGAATTTTGCAGAAAGGACACAGTTGACTTTCCTCCAGGAGACCCCTCTCAATGATGGAACATACAAAGTTGAAACACTCTTGGGTGGAGGGTGTGTTTCTCAACATATGAGGATCACATCCCTCATCAGGGGTTGCTATCATTGTACATAGATCATGCCCACTTTAAGTCACTGAGGTGTTGCAGAACAAATAAAGCAAATTTATTTTGTGAAGGCAACTTGAGAACTATACCATGTATTCTCCTCAATATCTATGCCCCTAATAATGAGGGGTGAATATTGCATTCTTTAAGAAACAACTCCTGGTCCATGCCCCTGCAGGAATGACCAATACCTAGTGGGAGTAACTTTAATGTAGTCATAAAACTGACACTGGACAGATCTAGCATCAGGGAATTCAGACTCCAGGTTAGGAGACTGTGTAGATGGCTAATCCAAGAGCTAGGGATGGTAGAGCTGGTGTTCTTACATTCCATGGTCAGGGACTACACCCACTGATTTCTTCTCCTTTCTTACAGTCCATGGTCAGTGACTACACCCACTGATTTCTTCCCCACCATGCATATTCTCACTTAGATTTCTTTCTTCTATCCTTGGCATTGAGTATACAAAAGGAGTTCTGTGAGATCAAAATTTTGCCCAATCTGACCATGCCCTAGTAACACCAGACCTATTTCTGGCCTTGGAAACCAAGACCTAAGATGGAGACTCAGTGTGTCATTACTGATGATGCAAATTTACAAGACTTCAGTGGAGACCTGCATAGAGGAATCACAGGCACTGAACATCAGGGGTGACACTTCAGAGGTGGCCAATGGGACTGACCTTAAAGTGGTAATTATGGGACACACAGTTACCCCTTGAACCTTAAAAAGAGAGGCTGAGAGAACAATTGGACCTAGAATAAGAATTAATCAACCTGGAGGCCGAACACAAAATAATGCTAAATGAAGAGGTGAAAAATCACCCAGAGTGCTGCAGAGCATCCCTCACCAGTCTCTTAGAGAACAAAGTGGAAGAAATGCTCTGGTACTCCTGCCAAAGGTTCTATGAGGCAGGGATTGAGCAGGCTGACTGCTGTGTGGTAACTCTGCAAGCCAGAAAGGGGCCCCCAATATGACACAGATCCCACTAGCACAACAAACCAATTAATGAAATTCTATAAAGAACTTTATACCAGGGATAGGCCAGCCGATTTCCAGGAGAAACTGGAACGATTCTACAGAAAAGTGGTGCAGGTGAAGAAGCTTACAGTAAAGGCTAGAGATGCCCTGGATGCTCCAATAACCTTGAAGAGGTCCAAAGTGATAAACACCTCAACCCAGACAAATCACCAGGCCCGGATAGCCTAGCTGCTGAAGTTCACAAAATCTTCTCTATGCAGTTGACACTGCTTCTTCAAGAATTCTGCCACGCAGTTCAACAGAGAATGGAGCCAGATGAGGTATACCCAGGGTACTGAGGGACTTCAGGAAGTACTGGCTGCACCTGTGGCAGACCTATTCAACAACTCCTTTGAAACAGGATTGGTTCTGGAGGAGGGCATATGTAATCCTGCTTCATAGAAGCAGTAGCAGGGAGGAGACTGCCAACTATAGGCCAGTCAGTCTGACATCAGTGGTGGGGAACTTAATGGAGTTGCTGCTAAAAGAAAAGATTGTGCAGTACCTTGAATCCAGTGGGTTGCTGGACCTAAGGCAGCACTGATTCTTGGGGTAAAGTCATATCAGACAATTTTATTTATTTGTTTTGCATTTATTTATTTTGTTCACGGGTAGGTGTACTGATCCAAAGGTCTGTTTTCAGGCACGACCTGGGCCATAAAGATGGCACAATGTGTAGTACAGATACATACAGGTTCAAAATACATAGTTTTAGGATGTACAAGAGTTAACACATGTGGGATGTCTAGGTACAACAGTTGAGAATACAGACATAGAAAGTGCTAGGGTACAATAACAGAAAATACAATAACAGAAGTACTATACATGAGGTACAATACATGTAAAGTGCAAGGTCAAGGAAATCTGATACATTTCTTTGACTGGGTGACCAAGGAAATAGATCAGGGTGGGGCAGTGGACATTGCCTACTTAAAATTTTAGTAAGGCATTCAACATCGTACTCACAGGAGACTCATAAGGAAGCTGAGCAGCTTAGGGTGGATCTTAAGGCAGTAAACTGGGTAAGAAACTGCTTAATGGATAGGCAACAGAGGCGGCGGTAAATGAAGTACACTCCAGGGAAGGGAAGGAGCTGACCGGGTGCCTCAGGGCTCAGTACTTGACCAGTCCTCTTTTCTTTTTTAGTTTCTATTTTCTCCTCCTAGGAGTCCTCTGCCACCTCTGACGCCCCCGCCCCACATGGCTCCAGGTATGAGGCCCCTCCCATGAACCCCATGACTTACCCATCGTGGCAGGGGAGTGACTCAACCCACCAGGACTGGATATGCATTTGGGAGGTGCCTTCCCAGACCGCTGCGTGGGGACCATCGTCATCCTGCAGAGGGCTCCTATTTTTCCATTTTTCTCCCCTCGAGGTTGCGTCGTGCAATGGCACCAGTGGTGGTGGCGCACATGCTCCCATCGTGTTCATGGCGCCTGCTGCAACTCTCACCCCAAGCTCCAGTGCTGGCGTGCCACCCCTCAGCCTCCGCTGGATGGCAGGCAATCGCTGTGCTGCAATCCCCCTCCCGGAGAAGAAGAGCAGTCCACATGGATGCTCGATCCTTCTCCTCCCTGCCAACCCCGGCGTCCCTATCCATTCGAATGAGGTAAGGCTCCAGCGCTCAGCCCTCAGTGCCACTGGGCGGAACCAGTCCTCTTTAATGTCTTTATAAGTGACATTAGAATGAACTGGAAGGGAAAGTCTGCCTCTTTGCAGATGGAACAAAATTCTGAAATAGGATAGACACTCTAGAGGGGAGGAAAGAATGTGCAGAGACCTGAGAAAACACAAGGAGTGGTCAGGGCATGGCAGCTGGCTCTCAATGTAAAAAGTACAAAACTAGGCACCTAGGGCACAGAAACCTGAATGTGAAGTACAAAATGGGTGAAGAGATATTGACAGTCACCAAACAGGAAAGGGACCCAGAGAGTAATCATATCTGATGACCTCAAGGTGGATAGACAGTGCAATAAGACAGTAGGTAGGTCGGTGGGATCCTGGGGTGCATAGGGAGGGTTATTGGCAGCAGAAAGAGGAAGTAGTGTTGCCACTGTATAGATCACTGATAAAACCCCACCCGAGTACTAAAGCCCAGTTCTAGAGACCACATATCAAGAAGGACATGTGGTGGAGGCTGTCCCGAGGAGGTCAACTTAAATGATGCATGGGCTGCACCAGAAGCCCTACGATGAGAGACTAAAGGACTTCAATATGTACACCTTAGAAGAGAGAAGGTAAGGGGGAGCATGATAGAGACCTATAAATTTATCAAGGGGTTAAATATGGTGTAGGAGGAGTATTTTTCAGAAGAAAATATGCATAAAAACAAGGAGACATGAAATGAAGCTGGAATGAGAAACATTTAGGAGAGATGTGAGAAAGTACTTCTTCACTGAAAAAGTAGTGGATGCCTGGAATAGTCTTCCAGTGGAGATGGTGTGGTTAGAACAGTGGTGGGATTGAAGCATGACGGGCTAGGCGTAAGGAATCTTAGCTGGGAAGCAAAGGGAGGGAGCAGCAGATCAGGCAGAGTCTGCAGTGACAGGATAGGATAGATAGGGAAAATGGGCAGATTGGGTGGGCCAAGCAGTCCTTATCTGCTACCAAATTTGGTTTCTATGTTTCTATGAAAGGTGACACCACCATCCTGACAGTATGCTCAAATTATGGTTATACCATATCCGGGAAAGGATGCCACAGTATGTGATTCCAACTGACTCGTATCCTTGCAGAATGAAGATCTAAAATCTTCTTGGTGACTTTGGTTACTACATTGCAGCATTGGGTGGGATCCCTAGTTCATCTTGATCAGATGGGTTTTATTAATAGACACCTGATACACGACAATATCAGAAGACTTCTAAACATTGTCTCAAATCAGTGTCACTCCTCAGATTTCTCCTTAGCAGTCCATATGGATGCCAAAAGGCATTCGACAGGGTGGACTGGAGTTTCCTCCACTGTACCATAGAAGAGATGGGACTGGGCCAGAAATTCAGAACAAGCATGAAGACACTATATATAGCTCCACAGGCTCTGGTCAAAGTCAATGGGGTTCAGTCCAGTTGCTTTTCCTAACCTGAGATACAAGGCAAATTGCCCTCCCTCACCTCTAATAGGTGCCATTTGTATTGATCCCTGGCAATGATGCTACACTGGAACTTGGCCATGAAGCGCATCTGTACAGGGGAAGAGACCATAAAATCTGTCTACATGCTGACTGTGCCCTCTTCTTTCTGTCCTCTCCAGAAAACTTGGTCCCCACTCTGCTGACAGATCTTATGGAGTATGGCTGTATTTCTGACTACAAAATAAATTCTGATAAGTCAGAGGTGATATGTCTGGTGGTACCTGTGCACTAGCATTCAGGGCCTTGTACCTATTTAAGGGGCACTAAACAGAGTAGTCCGATACCTGGGAATCAGAATCTCTTCCAGTCTATCCTCTTTGTTCTCACTCAACTACGGTAAACTCTTTAATGAGATATTCCGTGCTGGGAGGTTCTCCACCTGAGCATAGATGCATACAGCCATGCTGAAAATGAAAGTTCTACCCAGATTCTTTTCTTCCAGTCCTTTCCTCCCTATTTCAAAAATTCTGGAAGCATTTACAAAAGTTACTCTTCTCATTTGTCTCAGGGAGACATAGAACTAGTAAGAGGCTTCTCACTCTTCCCAGAGAACAGGGTGGCCTCTCTGTGCCTGACTTAAAGCTCTACTGTCTGGCAGCCCAGTCTATCCTATTGATTACCTGAACCAAACAGAAGGAGGACACAGAATGGCTGGAGAGTGATGCAGCCAAGCCCTTTCCAGTCCAGCCCCATTGTTTGCTCTTCTCCCGTCCCTCTTACTGTCGTGTAATGCTTGGTTTGATTAACCCATGGACTAAACACACCCTGCAAATGCTATTAAGGTGAAGCAGAAAGCAGAAACATAGAAATGCCTGAAGCTCCCCACAGTCTTTGCCTCTCCACCTCTTCTGGCAGGCTGTTCCAGTCCACCACCCTTTCCATGAAGAAGTATTTCCTCACATCTCTCTAAACTTCCCCTTTGGCTTCTTTGCATGTCCTTATGTTCTAGTGCCTTCTTTTCTCTGAAAGACACCCCACCTACACCTTGTACACCCGTGTGAGGTGCTTGTAGATCTGAAACATGCACCCTATTGCTTCTTCTCCTCCAGTGAGTACATGTTGAGTTCCTACAGCCTTTCCTTATATGACTTTTCATGTAACTCTCCTACCATTTTGATTGCCCTCCTCTGTACTACCTCCACCCTGTCAATGTCCTTGCAGAGTGTGGCCTCTGGAACTGGACACAGTACTCCAGGTGGGGTCTCACTAGTGAGCGATGCAATGGGAGCACCACCTCCCTCCTTCTGCCAGAAATCCCCTCCTCCCAATACACCCCAGCATCCTACTAGTCTTTCCCACTGCCTTGTCACACTGATCAACTACCCTGAGGTCATCAGATATGTCCTTGAGCTCTCTTTCTTGCTTGGTGACTGTAAATACCTCTCCCCATCTTATACACAGCTCTTGTGTTTCCCGCCTCAGGTAGTCACTTGTAGTGTTATTGTCCCACTTACGATTCTCACAGAAGACTCTAGGCTTCTGTCACCATTCATGGACCCAAGCTTCAGCTGATGGAACAACCTCATCCTCACTACTGTAGGTACAAGCACTTCATGAACAGAGGCAATTGTGTCTCCTTTAGGAACTGCAGCTGAAATGCGGGCTCACTCCTGAGGACCTTTTTGATACATTCAACCCTAGGTACTACCTAACATCCATTAACCTTATAACTGAGGGGCTAGAACTCTGACCCCATTAGATGAATTTGTGTACTGGCAGCACTTCTGTCTGGAAGAGGAGGCATTTTCTGGATCTTATAAGGTTCTTATGGAAGCAGGTACACCCAGAGACTGCATACTGTAGCTTTGCTCCTACTGGGAGGAGAAATCACAATTCCCTATCTCAGAAGAGTGGGCAAAGATCCTGTACTTAGGCTGGAAAATCACAACATCCCCAGCCTGGCATGAGTTATGTGATGTGTAGTTCTTTTTTCCATACCGCCATGATCACACAGCATTTTGTAACAGGTTCTTCCAACCTTTGCTGGCGAGGATGTGGGCAGATTGGATCCCATTTCCACATGTTCTGGGACTTGTCTGGCCCTACACTCATACTGGACCCAGATCCATGGGGCCTTACAGAGCTTTGGGATGGGCCAGTGCCATTCACATTCCAACACCTAGTACTGGGGTGCCAGTCCCTGGAAAAGGGGCCAGAAGCAAATGGAGCTGGTTTAGGGCACTCTGCATGATAGCCCAAAGGAGATTACAACCCTCTGGTTGCAACCCCCCCCAGCCCCAGGGAGGCCTGGGAGAACAGAGTGAAGGAGATGTGTTGAATGGAAAAGTCACAGCCACCCTGAGGTTAATACTGGAGACACCTAGACCCTTTGGCAGTGGTGGGGAACTACCTAACAGAGGCACTGGAGGCTCAGCCTGGGTGGTGAGGGGAAGGCATACTGTAGCAAAAAGCTAACTCTTGACCAAAAGCATCAGCCTAAGAATCCCAGGAGCTGAAGGGCTGCACCAGCTAACACTCTGCCATAAGCCCCTTCCCCCAACACCATAATTCCACAGTTTATGTTATAATGCATATTCTCCATAAGTAGGAACACGTGCTAGCTCTGTGTTACAGTTTTTGGGTATTGTTGCACCCCTGAAATTAATTTACTGTTCTAGACATGTTTGTGTTGGTCTTTTCACATGGTGGCTTAAATTTCAACAGGTAATGAATACAGAAGTCCACCTCATGCTGACATATGGGTATCTTTATTCATAGAAGGCAGCGGACTGTACAGCTATGATGTACCATGTAATGCATGCACATATGTAAAGTCTTGTTGCTCTGTGAAATAGAGCTGAGTTAAAAAAATATTTAACCAAGGACTCAAAAGTGGATACTGCTAAAGGGGTTCTTCTATCAACTTTGGACTACAATTAATTTTTTTCTCAAGTGCCTTAGAATCAGATCTTGACTGTCCAAACTGTTTTTCACAATAGCTGTGATTTTTAGTGCAACTAACGATACTCGCCTTTGTCAATTATTTTCACAATTTGGCTGGTTCTCACCAGAAGGTTTCAGACAGTTTTATGTTACCTACTAAACAAGTCACTTAGATTTGATTCAGATTTACCTTTGATCAATCTTTTGACCTCAAAATTTCTATTATAAATTTGAGGTATGTTGATTTTCTTTGTTAGCAGTACAGCACACCTCAACAACAATGGGCCACTGGGCCTTTATACCACCAAGCTTTTGCTATTTTTAGGACCATTTCAATGAGTATATAACTGTTCACTTGGTTTGTAATTGTTCTTAACTTTTGCATCTCATTTTGGTGTAATAATTTATACTTTTATATTATGTACCTGCATATTGCATGCTTGCTTGTCTATGCTTGATCATGCTGTTTGTAGTTGCCTGTGTTGGTGTCTCCAGGTTGCTCCTGAAGATGTGCCTTTGGCTCAGTTTTCTTTAGGGCCAGGCAGCCCCTTTGTCTGGATAGAAATATAAGATCTGTCAGCTCCCTCCCTGTGCTTATTCATTTGTCTGCAATCAAATATAAAGGTGAATGTTTCTAACAAGTGTGCAATTTATATTTTTGTATAACATTTTCTGTCTAAATGTGTAATGTTTTATATTTTGTAAACAGGTACACAATCACAGGTCAATATGTAAAGAGACTACAGCCTATTGTCATAACCTGTATAAAATATATTTTACCACTACTGCTATTTGCTCTGGGGTATCTGGTGGCACTTCTTGTCAGAAGGGCACTAGCCTACACCAGGAAACACTGTACCTCTTTCTTTTACCTTTGCCACTACAGGTCAGGAAGATAGAGACCAGGGCACAACAGTATTTTTCTGGGCACCATTACAGTCAGAGCACATGCATAACCATTGTCCATATGGGGCGTGGTGCTGGGGTCAAGCAGGCTACATATATGTTGAGCTGTAGTAATCTTACACAGCTTTAAAGGGCATTACTCTCACCAGTTCATCATCAATGCCACAGTTTCATTTTAGGCATGCTCTGCACCGATAATATACTCTTTAAAACACTTGCTATACATTCTTGCACATTCTGTACTATACTACACTGCCCTTACACACTGACTGGGCTTAGCTACTGCTTTAAGATACAGAAACCCTACCTTCCATTCAAGGTCCCTTGGGTAATTGCACTCACAAGACCATTTGTGCCATGGCACCCTCACAGGCAGGCTGAACACTACTTTGGGGACAGTTCTGCTTGTACTTGTCTACTTGCCAATGAGTGGCGTCACATGAAACAGCAACCAGCTTTATGGTTCATTAATAAACATTAGAATAGTTGTTCTGACCATGTGTGTCTCCTTTCCAGCATCACACTGATAATCTAGTGGTCCCAAGAACTGGCTCCCATGCCTGACCCATCTCCATATGATTTAACCAACCTCAGCTCTTGCTAGACCCTTATCCTGATGACCTACTACCATTTACTATTACCATACATTGCCTTGGGGTAACTCTTTACATGTTTAGGTACCTGTTCTGCTCTGGATAATTTCAGTGAGGGTTCACTTACATGCTGCTCCCTCCCTTGAGTACTGTTTGTGGGAATGGAACTGCAAGGATCCTGGTGACCTCCTAGAGAGAGGGCCCACCATACCTCTCAACCTGCTAGGACCAAAATCATGGACACTGTCCCCAAAAATCAGGGACAAATGACCAAAATCAGTGACACCATATTTTACTCAGCATGGCTGGCGCACATGACATGTACATTACGATGTAATACTGTACATATGTAAAGTCCCTTTAGTTTATGCTTTTTAAATGTCAAATTCTGTTGCCTTCGACCAAATGGCACAATAAAAAAAAACACAGGCAAATGTTTTGCCTGTTTTTTGTTGTTATTTCTCTTCATTTACTTACTTGAAATGGGCACTGCTTGAGAAATATTTTTTAGGATCCAATGTTAATTTACAGGCTTTGAAGGATCAGTGTTATTAATTCAGACTTAACTGAACAAATATACTGTATTGGAATGCAGCGTGTGTGTCCGTGCATGCGTGTGTGTATGAGTGTGTCTCTCTCAGTAGTCTCATAGTCTCATTAGAGAAACAGATAAGCCTGTGGAATGCAGGGGAGGATGGTTCTATGTAATAATTTTGAAAACTGAATTGTGAGTTAATTAATGAGTGCTTAACAGCGAGTGTAACAGCAGAATCCGAATATAGCGCTTGTAAAGCGCTTCTCTCAGAATAGCGAGCCTGTAAAAATAGCGCCATAATCGGACTGCAACTTTTAAACAGTGTTATAAACAAAAAGACACCTGCACAAAAGCACTTCTCTCAGAATAGTGAGCCTTTCAGTTATTTTCACAAGATTACTGCAATTACTTTATTATGTGGGATGATAATGTTAGTGCTGAAGATTAAGAGATAAATCACTCGTACTAAATTGTTGCTATTACTGAGTCCCACAGTTGTGAGAAAATCCATTTAGAACAGATTTCCTTTCTTCACATGTGGCAGCGACAGTTCTGGCATGACTAAAATAAATAGATTTACTGAAACACTCAGCACCCATCCCCACAACCATTGGAGGCTCTCCGCAGCATCCCCCACCAGCCAAATAGCCTAAAGGATACCTCCCACCTCAATCCCTGGGTAGAAGGATCAGAGTTGCTTCTTGTTTGTTTAAACTTTGCTGGATAATTGACTGGACTATCTCCTTTAGGACCTACTTATATCATAACGTGGGCACACATACTGTCGCTGAAGCCAATTCCCAACCCGAGGGGCAAGCCCCGCATCATTATTTTCAGGCTGCTCAGTTTTAGAGATAAGCATCACATATTATCTAAAATACAAGAGCAGAGGCAGATCTGGTGGGAAGGAGCCTGCATCACTATCTTTAATGATCTTTGTCCCAGTATTTGAACCAAGCAACAATGGGATGTATCCTTTTGTCGAGAGCTCAAGGGTGACCTAATGCAGTAACTATAATTTACTTAATAAAACTATTTAACCCTTACCAAGAGTGATCGGTTGTTCTACTATTTTATTTTTGGATGCTCTGACCTGAGCTGTGACTTGAGCAATATATTCTGACTTTCCTTTTGCTTCCATTGAGAAGTTGTGTGCTTTATTCACTTCTTACAGACTCGTAGCTGTACTGACTGGAATTACATTATTATAATTATTATAATTATGCACTGGATCCTGCAGGAGATGTCTAAAATATACCTCAGTGACTATTAAACCTCTGGCACTCTATTTTATCTCCTTTTGTCTCCTTTTCAGCAGGGTTCATGGAGCGCTATGGTGCAGACATAACAGGAAGTTGAAACAAAACAATCTTTTTCGCTATTTTGGATGTTAGCTATTATGACACTAGAGAAGTAGCTGTTTTGTAATTAGCTATTATTGGCAGTTCACTATTTTTGTTTTCACTATTGTTGATTCGCTGTTTTTGATTCGTTATTTAGGATTCACTATTATCATGGATTACGGAGGGATACCTGCTACAATCTGTGTTTTTCTGCTTGGACAAGTTTAACCCTTGCTGTGTTGTTGACTGATATATCAGTCCAGAATTCATGTAGTTTTTAATTCTTTTGGTAGTATAAGTGTTAAACAGGTCTGCTACATTTACACTTGCATTCTAAAATCTGGAAAAGAAACATGCAAGTCGGGATTTGGGACAGGAGTCTACATTTGGGAATTCCAAGAGAACTGGGGACAGTTGAGAGTTATGGGGCCCACCACTGCTCTCACATTTATTTATTTATTTCATTTTGATAACCAGGTAAGTGCACTAGACATGAGAGTGACTATTTACATGCCGCGACCGAAGAGTTACAACATAGTGAGGAAATAATTACAAGACAATACAATTTGAGGCATAACAAGACAATACAATTTAGGCACATGACAATCAGGCTTCAGATGGTTCTTCCTCTTGGGGCAGGACAGTATTCTCAGGACTTCCTCATATGCTGGTCCCTAAGGCGACCCTCCCACCCAAGGCTCACTCCTGGGCTCCACTATTCAGGCAATCTAATCTTAAGGGGCAAGTCTCATCAGCCTTTTATTATGTTTCTCTGTAGTTTGTAGACATGCATAATAATTGCCTCTATTGCACCCTCCCAATAGCATCATTGTAAATGAAGGTACTTAAGTCTGGTGTGGAAGCTGCTTGACTCCATTGCAAAGGTCATGATCTGACTCATGTAAGGTATCCTGGAATTATATGATGTTTTGGTGCAAAAGCCTGCAGTAGTTACACTGTAGCTGTTAGTGCTGTTGCTGTCCTCTGCAGGCCCTGTGTTCTTGTCTGGTACTGGCCATGAAACTTTTCAAAGCATAGTAAGTGTCTGACTGTTTTTGCAGTTTAAAGTGTATTTGAGTTAGAAAACAAATGCTTTTAGAGAATGCTGGGACTTCACTAGACATGTAACAGAACTGAATGAAAGCATAACTTCTGCTGACTTGTGCATGTACATAATCAACTCCTACAAGGTCTTGCATGGCGGGGTCATGACCTTTAGAATGGAGACAAACAGGTTTTCATACCAGGGCAAAAAATGAGTAAAGCAGCCTCATTTTATTTAAATTAGGATGGCACATGGGGGTATGCAGAGTAGGAATCATTGTTCATTCCTACAAACTACACAGGGGTTTTACTATAGTGCTTTGACAGTGCTAGCACCGACATCCCTCACAGTGGCAGCTACAATGCCACCATTGGCATTGTATCATCAGGGATGTCTGTGCTTTCTTATCGGTGGCCTGTACCCCAAACCCACCATGTGGGGCTCCTGCCCCACACTCCCCAGTCTCTAAGATTCTAATTCTGAGCCAGAATTGACCTGGGGCGCAACACTGAGAAACACCACAATGTCTCTTCAAGACCAACACAGCGACGACTGCAGACAGGCTATTTCTGTCACTGTGTTGGTGTTTCGGTGGTGGAGTCAACCTTGTGTAGGCACACCCACAGAGGCATACAGAAAATAGGCTGGGGAACTTTCCATTAATTGCTTAAACCGTGGATCTCCTCCTCTGACAACTGGAAACTGCCTGACACTCCGCTAACCTTCCCAGTTTATAGTGTAAAGGGGATGGGCAGGGCCATGAATATTCATATTTGAACTTCCTGTTTCTAGCTGAGTCAGAAAACTCAGAGCATCAACTCCAGGCATCCTGGGCTCAATTTTTAATGGTTCAGGAATGATGCAAGGTGGCTGCATAAAATAGACATGATGCAAGGCACACTGTGTTGCATCATGCATCATCCTGATTTTCAAATGTTTTGTAGCACCATGGGACCCATTGTTCTAATAGCCTTGCACTGGTCTTGCGGTGATCCATAGGTAGCCCCATGGTGCTGGGGGTGGCTTGCACCACTACTTGGCTGCAATATCCCCAACCACTGGATTTTCAAATTTTGCACCGCCACCAACAAAGCCTCACCCAAGGGTAGACCAGCCAGAGCCGGTCTAATGGCCCTTGTGCTACCACCAGCCATGGCTGATCAACAGCCACATAGACTCTGCAGCTCAGGCTATGCTAAGTTGTGGCAACAAACTGAACATGCACATTCACTGATCATCTTGGTGTTCTTGTGGCCTGCAGGTGTTTGGGCAGCAGTCTGTGAATAGAGTCTACTCATTCTGCTTACAGTAGGTGCTACAGCTTGACACTGTTAATGGTGGTGTGCTCATACTGTAGCATGTGTCATGTACAGTACTGACGTGCAGGGTACGGAGCAGGGTCTGCATGCAGTTATGCAGTGACACTTGCTGTGTGTGCCAAGATTCACTCCAGTGTTGTTTATAAGTGATACTCCATTGGTGGGTGAGTGTACCATGGGTCTTGGTGTTTGGAGGCATGCCATCATCATCTTCGCATGGCTGCAAGATGCAGACACATTGCTGAAACCCATGCTTATCTACCTATATTCTGTCCTCTGATGTCTTGGGGTGTGACATGTCTTTGGCACTGTGTCTACAGGCTGCTGACTGTGGCAGTGGTGATTGTTATGAGTTTTCACTTGCATCTGACTGCTGGCTTGCATATAGCATACCTGTGTGTGGCTTGTGTGTGTTCAGGTAGGGCAGTGCATTCTGGTCAACTGAGCACCTTTACCAATGCAGAGGACTGCTGGTGCATGTCATGGATCAGCCGTCTGTCCCACTTGTGAGATGTACACTGGTCCACTTTGTCTCACAACAGTGCCTGTGGGGTGGGCATCTCCTTTGCTGTTCACTCTGGTGACTGGTGCATACAGGTGGCACTGCCTGTTGGCTGTACTTGTCTGGTTATCTTTGGGGTGGACACAAGGGCTGGAGTGTCCATGGCCAGGGATATGGTAGCCTCTGTCAAACCTTCCCATGCACCAATTGTTTGATGCATGGGAGTGGTTGCAGCAACTGTGGAGTGTGGGATGCCAGGACCCCTCCTGTACCACATAGCTGGTGCAAGGTCCCTGGTGCACTGGACTTTGATGCAAGCTGCCATTTGCCACAGCTTGCATCGGTCTCATGGGCCCTTTGAAAAATTGATCCCTTGTCTCCTAGCTGAGGCCCAGTAGAGAGAAACTCTCAAGGTAAGACTTGACCCTTCCAGTGCACTGTAGTAACCTGCCTCAAGCTTGGAAGAAGAGAGGATGATGACACCTGCTAAATGAAAAATGAAATGCACAGGCTGGACCATGGCTACCTTAAAGATCTCTTGGTCTTCTATGCTTCTAGTCACCCTCTCTGCCTTACCAGGAGAACATGTTGGCCATTTCAAGATCCTGCCTCAAGCAATTTAGTGATACAGCCTTCTCGGTGGTGGCCTCATACCATCACAGATTCTTTACTGACCCATCTTAGGAGCTCACCCTCAGTGGGGGCATTTCAATAGGGCTGAAGGCTTTCTTGTTCTTGCAAGCACTCAGTGATGGGTGTACCTGAGAATGCTAATATCTGGGAACTAAGTTGAGTTGGTGATATTTATTTGTTCTGATAATTAGAGTGTTTAATATTGTCTCAGTTAATTACTTTTATTTGATTGGTTTATATTTTTATTCTTGCTGTACTGTTCTTGTGAAGGCCCTAATCCTTAGGGATAGGATACTATATAAATAAAATTGCCTTGCCTTGCTTTTTTCCTAGCAAATGTCATGGAGATCATTTTTGGTCCTTGAGTAAGAGTTGGATTGAGCAAAACCAGCACTGAACATTATCAAAGTCATGCTGCAAGCATGAATCCAGCTCAGTCTCACCCAGTCAGTACTAAGGCTGACATCAGCAACCTTTCTGCCCCATCCCAGTTGACCTACCTCTTTGTCCTCCATAGCTTGTCCCCGGAGTGGATACCGCAGGTTTGGGGCATCCCCTGGCTTGCAGTTCTAGTGTGGAGGTGGTCAACTAGGCAAGACTCGAGATGTCAGGTTAAGGTCATCATCTTGATTGTGTGGTGTGTGATTTGTAGTCCCAACCTGGGTAGCATGAATGATGTATTTATCTTGACTCCCTCCTCCTCCACTTGCAATGCATACATGCTTTATCCACAGTGCCCCTGTGGAGGAGCTGACCAATGAAGGCATTTCGGTCTGCTTTTTCACTAGCCACAGAGGTCATGGTTGGAATGGCCAAGGTGCCACCCTTTCTCTTGGCCAACAAGTACTGCCACTGGCAGTGACCCTGCTAGGAACCTCCTGAGCTCAGGCAGTTTCCGAATCCAAGTTACACACATGGGCAACCTCTAAGGTGAATACCTCTAAAACAGGACAAGGAAGGAAAGGAAAGGAGTTGCATATTTCTTCTGTAATAGGATGGTTTAATAAACAGAAGAATATAAAAGCTGCTTGATTTATTTGGTGGATGAGTCCAAAAATGGAAACCAGAGGGTCACAAGTTTAAATCAGTTCTGCACTTTAGGAACATGAGGCTGCAGTATTTAGGGCATGCTCAGCTGAAGGCCATAGTGTCAGACAATTCCTCCCAGTCAGTTAAATGAACATCTGAGGCATGTCTTCCTCAATCTGCTTCATGTTTTATAAAGAAATAGACACATCATTGTGCAGCAACAATATTTATAGATTAGTGACCTCCGACCATTACTTATTTTCTCACATAGCCAGTCTAGGCCCAGTGTTCAAAAAGTTATGGTCATGCATGTGCCTTCTCAGACTTGCAGCTGCAGAAAAACTGTTATATTTCAACAGTTTAGCCAAGCTACTCAGGGCATAGCAGATAGCTTCTGTAGTGGAATATATGACAAAGTTCACAGAAAAAAACCCAAAGAAATCTTTATAAAACTGGTAATTTTAACCAGAATGTCAACAATTTGTAACAGTAGTATGTCAAGGACTAACTGTTGGCTAGGTTAACGGCCCTTGGTAAAACTCTACAAGATAACTCCTCTATTAGACAACTGGAAATGTAATTCATTGATGGTTTTATTGCTGCGTCATTTCATTCTGCAGCCTGGATTCAGGAAAGTCAAAAGTAAAATGAATATTCGCTTTATATTCTTTTTCTTAATAGAGAAGAGTGGACTCCCTCACATCGTGCCTGAGTTTAGGCCCTAATCTTAAACTGGCTCAGAGAATCCCTTTCTGCATTATAGTACAACATCAAGTATCCTGATTATCCAGCTCTCCTATTTACTCAAACTCTTGCATTGTCCCTCAACCCTGGTTTGACTAATGCAATGAGCCACTGACTATCTGAACTCTTGATTATTAGAAAAAATCTGACATCTCCCAGAAATTCAGATAATCAAGGCTGTAGCGTACAGCTTCTCCTTGAGGTTCAGGATGGGTTGATGTGATAATACTTTCTCTGTCATTGAGGAAGCTAGCTGTGTTCAATTTCAAATTTAAATTTGCTTATTAGGAAAGCACCTCTGAGAGCAAGAACTTTTACAAAGGTTCCACATCAGGGTCAATAAAATACAATAAAGGAAAATAACAGCAACATTGAGCAATTTACAATGAAATACAAACAAAAACAGTAACAGACCAACAAAGCATATTAAAGAACAAAGAAGTTACAAGCAAGCCAGACTGCAGTAGAATTACAGTATGTGAATCGGAGATCACGTGATGCCTCGCTAAAGAAAACAGCACTCCCAAGTTTCTCCTGCTCCCCAGCTCCTAATTTGAATTTAATTCAACTGAACTCAACAAGACAGCTTCACTTTCTGAATATTGATACATTGGAGAAGCTTACCTGCCAACTGAACCGGGAAGTTGCAGTTATCTTAGCCATGGAGGTCGGTCCACATGCAGCAAGAACTACGCCAGCACAGCCCTCCGCCCTCACCTGAGAAGGCCGAGAAAAATCCAGGCAACAGCCAGTAAAACCTCTTTCAGCTCGCTCGGGCAGGGCAATGGCAGCACCACTAATGGAAGACCACTTCTTACAGGAGATGAAGCAGCTCAAGAGGCTCTCTGATTGTTAACAATGGACGTAGTGGTTTTTAAAAATGAAATGTCGGATGTCTCCAGACAAATTAGAGACACGGAGGAACGAGCAGTCTGACTGAAAAAATGGAGGGCGATTACAGACCCTGAGATTGTAGCACTGGGGAAGCAATTAAAGAGGATGAACTCCAAAATTGAAGATCTCGAGGCCATAGTCTCATAATAATCTTGTAGTGATCGGCCTTCCGGAGAGGAAGGATCCTCCCCATTCTCTTTACACAATAATTATTGGAAAAAGTCGCTGGCCCATTGCCTAATGGACCTTCCTACATAGTGGAGCAGCTCACCGAGCACTGTGCCTAAGCCAGCCCCAGGGTCACTTCCCGACCATTTCTCCTGAAACTACTAAACTACCTGGACAGACAGCATATCCTGACTAAATTACGAGACATTCAGGCAGTGATGTGGGAGGCCACAAAATAAGAATATCCAGGATCTACCAGCCTCAGTGAGGCAAAAAGGAGCTCATTCCACTCAACGGTCTCCTGATTTATCCCTGCGGGATAAATTTTGAATCTGTACCCAGCCCTGTTGCAAGTTAGTATCCAAGAAAAATGGCATTTGTTTGAATCTAATGAGCAGGCAGTAAGTGACCTACAGGAGCTTCTACCAGAGCTGTTTAAAAAGTGAACTGTATCAAGATGTAATGTGTTTCTAGAGAGCAAGAACTGACTTAATGGTCTGGGGTCTTTTTGGTAAGAAGGCGGAGATGACCATTTGACCCGAAATGGACCTGCTATATTCATCCCCTAGAATGGCCCGAATTTGTAGATGTTGACTGGCTCACTGTGAACTCTGGATCTTTCTCCTTGCTACAACCTGCAAGGCATTAATACTGCGGTTAGTGCTTACGTGCAACAGGTTGGCTATAGCCACGATTTCCTGGACATTGCTCAATATATAGGGCACAAGATTCTCTGCGGTGTCAATCTGCCCCATTGTGCTTAAGTCTGCACCACTCTATCGCCTTTCTGTGTCTGCCTAATAAAGGAAAATGCAGCGGAGGTCTTGATCGCAAAGAGGACTCCTGATGCAGCAACTCGAGGGTGCGCATGATCACGGAGTAGCACCAGAGACTGAGTGCAAGACTACCTGCTTTGTGCTGATGCGCACATCCGAGCAGCAACAGTTTAGAATGGTTTGGAACTTCTATTACTATCGGCATTCTACATTAGGCAGCAGCTCCCTGGGACTACAGTTTTTATTAGAAAGATGTTTTCTGGCATACAGTTTTGTTGGACTTAGGGACTCCATTGCCATCTTGAGGGGGCTTTTTCATGATAGACCCTGCTCTACCGATTATCTAAGGGTAACCTTTACTTTATTTTGACAAGCTCTTGGTCATTTAACAGTGTTTTGGAACTGAATTAACTGATTCTACTCCTTCATCTTAACTAGGATCTTAAGCTGGATTTTGGTTTTACTTGGGGTCACTCTTACTTTATTATTATGTTGCATTTCCCCTGCTATTACAGGGGTCAATGGCCAAGCAGGGTACTTGACCTTCATAGGCTTGAGATAACAGATGCTTAGTTTGGCCATTAACCCAGAGTATACCTTAAAGTGCATAGTTCTGTTTAGAGCAGTTCTGACATAGTTAAGTTACTTCTAATAAGTAAATGTTTTGATGTTTCTACTCAATGTTCGGAGATGGGGAGTGGGGAGCAGGATAGGGACTGTTTTGTCATATCTGGCAGTGTCATGATCAGTATTGAAGGGAAGGGCCTCTTCATCAAATTCTATTATATTGGGTTTTGTATGGATGGGCAATCATTGATGATCTGGCAGGGTAATCTTAGGTGACTTACATTACATGTCTTGCATTGAGGGTAGTGTTACACAAGGGGAGTGTTTTTTCTTTTGTGTATATGGGGTCTATAGTCTTGGGGAGGGTGTGTCTTTCAAGATTAGTTTGAGGATAATAATTAAACTCATGGTTTATGGCTAACTGTATAAGAACTATTTCATGGAATGTTAAAGGTAAGTAACAAAACACAAGTTATATAAGATACTGGAACACTTGCAGATAGAGAAGGACAAATCCCTTCTACAGGAGACCCATCTACTCAAAACGGAGGCTAACTTACTAAGGAGGCTAAACATAGGACAGGTCTATGCAGCTGGAATTGACACACAAGAAGAGGAGCAGCTATTTTGCTAGATAAAAATCTGACTTTCAAATGTAAACAATGTATCTGGGATCCTTAAGGTAGATTTGTTTTGTGCTTGCACTTGGAGAGATCTAATATATTCCTTGGATCTATTTATGGCCCTAACACAGACACCTCATCCTTTTCATGGATATCCTCAAGCTTATCCTTGCCTTTCTTATCCGTACCATTTTTACTAGGAGGATTGGAACTTACCCTTTGATCCAGGTGCGGACAGGATAGGCAAACTGAGGCGGTCTATCACCAGGCCAGAGATCTGTATGAGACATGATAGATAGCCTAGGCCTATGTGACCCCAGAAGGGTGTTATATCTGAACCTCTGGGAATATATCGTTTTGATCTTCTGTACATGGGGCCTCATCTCGTATAGATTATTTTTGATGAGCAAACAGTTACTTACCATCCTCATGGCATGTCAGATCTCCCCGAAGTCATCTCTGACCATTCCTTAGTAATATGCACCTTATTAATATCCCCACTCAAAGAAAAGAAACAAGCTGGAAAAATTAATAACAGCCTGTTAAGGGATAAATGGGTGGTGGACAGACTGAAGTCTTGTATTGAACAATATACTAAAGACAACCTTAATTCTTCAGGCCAACCTGAGATGGAGTGAGGCGGCTTAAAGTGCTTTATACAGGGAACTGATCTGGATTTCCTCTGAGGAAGTCCAGGAGGAGAAGTCAAATTAGGAACTTACTTGACAAAATTAGACAATTGGAAAAGGGATCTCTCCTCTTCCACGGACATACAACATCAGGAACTAACTCATCTTAAGGTCCAGTATAATGATTTGCTGGGGTAAGAGAATACACCATCCTTAAAACAAAATCTGTGTATATAGACCAAGGAGAAGGCGGTTGCCTACTGGCTGTCAGGTCAAACAACAAAAAGCATCTAGACTAGTAGAAGCCATTTTTTGGATGATGACAGCTCACTAAAACGAATTCAATAGACATTGTAAAAGGAATTTCAGACCTTTTACAAGGACCTCTATGGTGTCAGGGAGAACCCTCCCTTGGTCGAGAACATAGGTGAATATTTGAGGGACTTGCCTCTCCCCAGCCTTTCAGTAGAACAACAAGCTTGTTTAACCTCCCCAATCACAGAAAGTGAAATCCAAAATGCTATCGGTGGTTTATCGCTTGATAAAGCTCCTGGAACATATGGATTTTCCTCTAAGTTTTGTAAAGTTTTTAAAGAGGAACTAACTCCATGGCTACTCCAGCTGTTCTGAACTGTCATGGCTGGTGAGTGCCAGGATCCCACATTTTCAAGGCAACAATCATAGTATTGCACAAGAAGGAAGGGATCACATTGGGTCTCGAGCTATAGGCCAATATCTCTGCTCAATTGCAATATCAAAATTCTAACTAAACTTCTGGCCAGTAGATTGAATAGGGTTATGCCATTTTGATTGTTCAGGAACAGGAGGGTTTCATGACTGGGCGATCCTCTTTGGATCATGTGGAGCTTCGACCACATTTTCTCAGCGTCCGAGGGCGCTTCTCCACAGCAGTTTGATGTCTCTAGAAGTGGAAAGGCCTTGACAGAGTGGACTGGTGCTTTCTCTTCAGAACCTTAATTAGACTTGGCCTCCCCTCTTTGTGCAATGGATCAAGCCCTATATACAAAACTCAGCGCCAGTATTTACTGTAACCGATCCTTTCCTCCCTCCTTTTTCCTTCATTCCGGGACCAGACAGGGCTTCCCTTTATCTCCCTTTTATTCAATCTTTATCTGGAACTGCTTTTGGTACAGATTAAGAGAGACTCAGGCATTCAGGGAATCATGGCAGGTTCTCAAGAATTTAAATTATCGGCATACACTGATGACATACTTCTTCAACTATCTAATCCAAGGGCCTCGATAGGTAGAACTTTGCACCTGATAAACAAATTTGGAGTGTTATCCAACTATAAATTGAACCTTGAGAAAACTACAGTGTTCCTCTTAACCCGTTCACTCATAAGAGAGTTGATGGTCTAGGAGTACACTGGGAGCACAAAAAATTTAAATATTTGGGGATCGTTTTTACGTGAGACTCTAAATATTTAAAGGAAAACAATCTGGATGAATTAGTCAGACAATCAAGCAAGACCTGGAGAGATGGATGAAGCTCCCAATGTCGCTGTGGGGCAGAATTAGTTTAATTAAAATGAATATTTTACCCTGGATTTTCTTTCCCTTAATATGTTAAATTTATGGTTGCCACAGGCCGGTTCACTAGACTACACTCTGTGATAACCAAGTTTATTTGGAAAAGTGAACAAGCTCACAGGACCTATGGGAAGCTTACTGTCCCCAAGGCAAAAGGAGGCCGAGACTTCCTCACTTCAGGCTTTACTACTGGGCCAGCCATGTTGCAAAATACCTGTTGGGCAGATGGTATTGGTGAGGAGACCCCAAACCAGTATTACCCTTTATAGCTTAGGCTGGAAAAAGAGCTAATCTCAGCGCAGGGTCTCTCCCCTCGTCCTTCTGCACACTCCTCTAAGCTGACCCCAGCAGCTCTTGTTGAGACTCCAATCAGAATCTCTGTAAAGATACACAATCAGATGTGTTCTTCCATGTCCTACAGGCATAGACAGGACCCAACCCAGCCTCTTACTGGCTACCTGAATCTTTTGATAGGTGGGAAGATGGTAAACAATTCTTGGCTCCCACAACTAGCAAGGATCTCTGTTGCGGAAATATGGAGTAATGAACAGGCCCTGACGTCTAGAGATCATCCGTACCTATAACATAAACCCGCAGTCATGCTTCAAAGTGCTTCAGCTCAGACATATGCTGGGGAAGGTCCAGTTACTTCAAACTGCTGGGAGGAGGGCAGATTCCTGTACTCACTTAGAGAAGTCACAAGAAATCCTCACACGGTCGCTGGTATCTACTCCATACTCCTAGGAAGATCCTTCCAACAAGTAGATGGTTCCTCTGGTTATTGGAATGCTCAATTTTCAGAGAAAAGATTTAACTGGGAGAAGATATAGGCGGCCTCACAGGTTTGTTTCTCAAGATAGATTGAGGCTGATGCAATACCAAATCATTAACAACATGCATTACACTCCAGTCAAAATGACCAAAATGAACAGGGCTCCCTCATCTACCTGCAGGAATTGCTTGAGGGCAGAGGGATCCCTGTTCCATATCTTTGGGAATGTCAAAAAGTGGTCCCTTGTGGAACATTATTAAACAAAAATGGATCCATTATTGGGTTTGGGGAACACATAGAGCCTGCTGCCTGCCTCTTGGGAGACTTCTCCCAGATACCTATCACAGAGAGAGAAATATCACCTAGCCATGATATCTCTATTGGTCAAGAAGCTAGTACTGAGACACTGGCTGGATGAAGCGACTATTTCCAATTTGGAGTGGTTGCAGGAATTGCTAACTAATCTTGCAGTGGAGAAAATAATTTCTAATATAACTAACAAGTCATTTAAATTTGAGAAATGCTGGGGCAGTTGCACACTTTATACACTCTTTAGTGAGAATCTTTATTTTAAGTGTAAATCTAAATCATAATAGCCTTTATGCTTCCTCTTTTCAGTGATGCTAATACCATGGGTGGGGAGGGTGGGAGGGAGGGTTCTGGGTATGTGTGTAGTGTTATGTATTGTCTTGCAATGTATAATGTTTTTCATATTGTGGTTGTAAAATGGCCTTGTAAGGCGGATATATAAAATAATAAAGCATTTTGAGTTAAAAAAATTACAGTATGTGTAGTTACAAATTGAGGCAGTCCAGAGAAGGGCAGCCAAAAGGTGCAGGGACTGCATCAGAAAACATATGAGGACAGATTAATGGAGCTCAACATGTATACCCTAGAGCAAAGAAGAGAGAGTGATATGACCGAAACATTCAAACACCTTATGGGCATTAACAAGGTGAAAGAGTCTAACATGTTTCAATATAAGAAAAATAGCAAGACAAGAGGACACAGCATGAGATTAGAGGGTGGCCGATTAAGGGGTAATGTGGAGAAGTCCTTTTTTTCACAGAAAGGCGGTGGATGCATGGAATGGCCTACCTCAGGAAGTGGTGGATATGAATACAGTGCATGGCTTCAAACAGGCATGGGATAGGCATAAGGAAGCAATACAAATGAGTATGAATAGATAGGCCATTGACAGAGCAAAGGCTGATGGCTCATTTACAAGGTAGAAAAGAAATAGGCAGACTGGATAGGCCTTGCGGTCCTTATCTGCCATCAACTTCTATGTTTCTATGTTTCTAACTACTGAGAGATGGGCTACCTGTCGGGTAGCTGGATCGAGTAGGTCAGGTATTGGTGATTTTTGGCTGGATAGGGTAGTTTGGGTATTTACTACCCTACCCAACATAACAGCATACTTCACCGGTCAAGTAGTTTTGACACGGGTAACTGGTTGGGTAACAGGTAATTTTTTAAACAGGCATTACAAGCAGCCTGTTGTGGTCCTGGGACTCCTTCCCAGGCTGGAAACAGGCATGAAAGGGCAGCCTGTGGGGTCCTTCATGAGCTATGGAGCACATGACACTGGGCTGGCAATCTGATTAGTCAGTGGTGTCTGTGCTCTATCTGCTGTGTGCCCATTGTGCAGATAGCAGCCAGAGTCGGGAGGGAGTAGAAGGAATCAGGTGCTCACCCTGCATTTCACCTAAATTGCATCAAAAACTTATTTAAAAAAAACAAACAAACGTAAAACCTCCACAAAGGAGCAAGGAGTTGGGGATTGAAATGATCTTAGGAGGAGGGAAATGGGGATCATCTGGTGGTGCGGTGGTGGGAGAGAAGGAACAGGGGAGGGGCAAAGGCACTGGCTGCTGCTTTGTGTCTCTGCAGCATAGTGAAAGCCATTTAGCCTGTACATTTACACTGTTTATGTTAGGTTCCCTGAGTGCTGTAATTTTATTATTGTGACATAGCTGTGTGTCTCTGCAGCATAGTGAAAGCCATTTAGGCTATATTACACTGTCTGTTTGGTACCCCGAGCCCTGTCTGTGACATTAGCTACAGTGTGTGTCTCTCTGCAGCATAGTGAAAGCCATTTAGGCTGTATTACACTGTCTGTTAGCTGCCCCGAACCCTGTCATTTATTACTGTGATATAGCTACACTGTGTGCAACGTCTCTCTGCAGCATAGCGAAGCCATATAGGTTATATTACACTGTCTGTTAGGTGCCACAATCCCTGTCAACTGTGACATAAATACAGTGTGTGTGACATCTCTCTGCAGCATAGTGAAAACCATTTAGGCTGTATTACACTGTTAGGTGCCCCGAGCCCTGTCATTTGTTACTGTCGTAATATAGTCATCTACACTATCTGTCTCTGCAACAGTTAGTGAAGCAATATCTATTCCTTTTATAGGTGTGGCTACTTTGTCTCATATTTCCCAGTCTAAGTTTATTGAAAGGAAGCACAGTGGTGCTGCACATGCAACTGTTAATGATGTGGACAATATGAATCATAGCTCTAATGAAGAGCATAGCGACAATAATAATAACATCACCAGGACTGGCACTAAATGTCCTCCTGATCCAAAAAGCACGTTAGCACTGAAACAATATTGACTGGAGTTACTCGTAGAGTACTGAATGTTTTGCCAAATGTGCCAGGATACTTACAGTTGCTGAAGGAGCATACAAGGAGGCATCCATCTCAAATACAAGCTCAGATACTGAGGCAGCGGATGCTGGTAAAGATGGTGGTGATAGCTGGGACTGGGAATGGAATAGCCTAGGCTATGTCCCACATGATGATGATGATGACACTTCCAGTTCTTCTGAATCTTGTAGTGATGAGGTCTGTAGTTTCAATGGGGGTTAGGAGAGGATGCCTCTGTAAGGCATGAGAGGCAAGTGCAAAAAACTAATCATATGCTAAATGTAAGGATAACAAGATGAGCATAAATAAGAACAATTCATTTCAACAAGGAAGTGACAGTGTAGGGTTTCCTCCAGGTCCCTTGATTGTACAAGAAATAGTGCCAGGCACCATGTTACAAATCACAAAAGTAACTTATTAGTGTGAAATTTATTTTATATTGACCCGCAGACAGCTCTCGAGCTGTATGCAGTCTGTCAAAAGAGCATCAGTCATGGTGGCAAAGCAGAAAATTTTGGAACATCAGTAATGATACAACATGCAAAGGCAAAACACACCCAGTTAAATGGGGCAGGCAAGGGACTGTGAGGTTAGTATGGGCAGTAGTGGAGATGGTGGTGGTGACCATAGTGACAATGAACTGGAAGCAGGAACTGACATTGAATCACTGATGTGTCCTTGCAATCTTTCCAGATATAGATTTTTTCTTCTGACACTATCAAGTACTGCAAAATCCCAAAGTAGTACTCCATATGAAAAAAGCGTGAAAATACAATCCTCCCAAAATAAAAATATCTCATCATTCTAGTCAACTAACATTAAAAGAAAGTGTTGTGAGGACGTCAAAATTTACCACAAGCATCCAATATGCCAGCTGTTAAATAGAGCCATTGCAGAGCTATCGGACAATTATCAACTCCCTTTTGTTGCCCAAAAGGTTTCTTCAAGTTCATGAATCAGATTGAGCTATGGTACACCATTCCTGTTGATCATATTTCTTGAAAAAGACTGTTCCGAGTTGTTTGACTTGATGTGTACTGCAGTCACTAAGCAGTTGCAAATCTCTGAGGTGAAGCGAGTTCACATAACCACTGATATATTGACCAACATCAAAACAATTGATTATAGAACTGTTACAGTTCATTGGGCAAGTTTTCAGTCAGAAAGTAATAATCCCTGCTCTACCATAAGCAGTAGGAGCAGGCTGTATTATGTGTCACCACTTTTGAGGAAAACCACACTGCTGTGAATATTTTGCAGGAGCTGCAAAATCAGTTCTAGAAATAGCTTACTCTTCCTTATCTACAACGTTCATAGTGTCAGATAATGGCACCAATATAGTCAAAGTTGTTAGAGGTAGCAACTACCGATACATACCTTGTTTTGCACATTGTTTAAATCTTCTCATTCACAGCTTCTTAAATAGAAACAGAAATGCTGAAAACCTGTTAGGTCTTGCTAGGAAATATATGGGCATTTCAGCCATTGTGAAAGCAGGAAAAATCCTGAAGGGGCTGCAGAGGTCAAACAACTTACCACTGCATTTTATTAAAGGACTCATAAACAGGGAATGCTGATATGCCTCCCAAAAGCACAGCATCATAGCTCAGGGCTTACCTACATAATGTTGTCATCCATTTTCATCTGAAAGTGTGTTAATCCAGAGTCACTAATCAATAAACGTTTCAGTGAAATGTAAACAATCACGGCTCCTGTTAAGCTCCCACTGCAGTAGCTGCCTAAGATGGCGGATCGGCACTGTGATGACATCATTGTAGTGACAGAGCATAAAGCTATAGTGCAGGCTGAATGGGGACTTAAGAATAATATATGAAATAACCTTACCAAAGCGCTTCCCCTTCAAATCCTTTACCTGTGCAGGTGTGAAATTGGTGGCCACAGCTGAGCTAGTTTGATTCTACACCAGAGCTGTTACTGGGCTGCTGAGCTGGGTCAATGGGGATAAAGGAGCTTAAAGAACACCTTTCCTGCCCTTTTCTATGCCCCATAAAACATAGTGTGAACCCTTATGTCCCCTGGAATTCCTTGATAGACAAATTAGAATTTTGGATGCAAGGTTATTGTAATGGAAAGGATCATATTTTGACTCAGCAGAGCCGGGCGCCCGTTCTGTCCACTTCCTGTCATTAGCGCTGCACCTGAGCTAGCACATTTGTGATGTAATTATATGGAAACACAGGGCATGCTCCGTGAACTACTTTAGGGATCGGTTTGAAGTATTTTTGAATACTTCAGGGTTTTGATTCAGATAAATCAAGGCCACTACTCAACTAACAAGATCCTGCTAGTTGAGGCGGTGGCCTAGGTTTATCAAATCAGAACCCTGAAGTATAAAAAACTACTTTAAATCCAGGCCATATACAGTAGTAGTTCATGGAGGGTGCCTCACCCTCCATATAATTACTGTACATCACAAACATGGTTGAGTGGGGTGCGGCACTGAGAACACGTAAGTAGAAGGGATTACGGCTCGACTCCACAGTGCCAAAATACAATCCTTTCCATTCCTCCCTCCCCAAAACCTCACATTTAAAAACTCTAATTTATCTATTAATGAAGTCTTTGGGAGGTAAGGGTTCCTACTATTTTATCATAAATCAGTCATGAAAGATACTACTCTTTAAGTCTGTGGAGGTTACATTAAAACTATCGACAATCTTAGCTGGGTCTAAGATCTCCATCCGTAAATCATGAATATTTTAAATAACTTATTTTCTTCCCTACCCAAGGGCTCGAAACATTTTACCAAAATCTTTTGCCATCACTCCAGTTTTGGGTTTGTATGCCTTACAGAATTAGCTTTTTCAAATATATTTATCTTGATGCAGTTTTATTGGGCTTTTTGCATTTTGGAGTGCCCAGTGACCACAAATAGTCCCTCTCTTTTGTGAGGGACAGGAGTTCAGAGAAGATCCAGCCTATGGAGTGCCTCTCATCGTTCATCTGTTAAGGGAGGCAAATTTGTGGCAGAATTTATTGATTCCATTATTAAGAATTCAAGGCCCGTATCAATGTCTGGAATGTTGTCCGTGTAGCTCTAGTCAATTTGAACCACATGTGACTTAAAGTCAAACACCTTTGCTTTGTTCAGGGCATGACTAAAGGTACATTTGGGTGGGGCTTTGCCTGTTTAACTGTCCACATGCATTGTACAGGAAGTGGTCACTTAGAGTGTCTGGAAATATCTTGATATCTTTGACTCTGACATTTATTTGCCACAAACGTAAGAGATAAACAGTGGATTCCAAAATATAGATTTATTGTGGCAAATCAGACAGCAATGGCAAGCACCTGACCTCAGCACTTTGGCAACCACCTTCTTCAGGGTGTGTGGTTACAAGAATGCAGTTCACTTTATACAGCCCCACAAAATTAGAAACAGGTATGCATAACACAATCTCTTTATTAAATCCAGATTGAAAAAAGCAAATCAGTGATAAAGTGAAAAACTAATTTCAAAACAAAAGATAAACTCATTTGTATAGGGCAGTATAGCTTCAGATTCATGGGACTAGAATATGTACCTGTACCTAAGTATGATGGTGACAGGGTGAATTGGTTTTCTGAAAGGAAAGCCAGTGAATATACAGACTGAAATGTGTTGAACCCATGGGACTCAACGATGATTGGGACCTCAAGCCCTTTTGCATAAAAATTATTATGAACATAAAACTGATCATCATTATGTCAAAACAAAACAGTAAAAAGTAAGAAATTACTTATGAACTATATTACTTTGTCTGAAGTATTGACTTATGTATTAGATTGTTTTTATAACTATTATGTAGGGACTGCTTAATAATACATGTTGCCCATGCAGCTGCAGCATGTGGTTCCCCTGACCTTTAATGGAATTGTCCCTGAAAGATTAAATGTTTGATCACAGTTTTACCTTTTCACCTTGTGCCTCTTTTGCCACTAAGTGTGGTACTTAAGTCATAGGCTATATAATAGATTATAAGGGCTTTTTGAAATTTGATTCACCTTTGTGATTAAAGAATTTAGCTGTGACTGTATTATTATGAAGGCAAGGCAGAAAATTTTATTTAAAAGATGCCCAATACTGGAGACTCTGGGCGCCACACACAAATCAAAACTGTAACAATTTAATAAAACCAACAATACAATAAACACTATAATAAATAAGACTAGATTAAATCACACAATTATAAAATTTAAAATAGATATTATGAAGTATTATTAGTAATATATAATAATAGTATTATTATGAAGTACTGTTCTAGTGCAGTGTATTTTCTATCCTTATTTATTTATTTATTTTTCATTAAACTCTAGGATTACAATTACCTTTTCTCAGGAACTGCTCATTTACAAAGGTTCCACGTCAAAGGATGTAGGGTAACATACATACAAAGGTCAACAATGGTTACAGTCTTAAAAACACAAGATGTCTAAGCATTTATTATACAGCCAAGAATGGAGAGAGACAACAAAAGCCAGCTTCAGACAAGTTTCAGGGTAAACAGTTTATAGTTAGTATAGGGTAGGAGTGAGTCAGGAAGAAGTAGGAAGGCTAAAGGGCCATTGTCAGTGGGTAGAGGTGGGTGGCAAAAGTGCGAGGTGGATGGGCTGGAGGGCCCCATATCTGAAAGTGCCATTAGAGAGGAAGGGGTGGGTGAGGCAGTGTGGTGTTGGGGGGTAAGGGTGAGAGTGGGAGAAACTGGTGCCAAAAAGTGGAGCTCTAAGGGAGGTTACAGGTCACCTTTGACTAGGGTAAAATGAGGAGGCAGTTACTTAGGAGAGGCAGTCACATTGAGTGTTTGAAAGAAACATTTTAGACAGGAATTACTACACTGCCTTGTACAAATGAGTTTAGCTCTTGTTTTGAAATGAATTTTTCACTTTACCACTGATTTGCTTTTTCAATCTGGATTTAATTAACAGATTGTATTATGCACACCTGTTTCTTATTTTGTGGGGTTGTATAAAGTGAACTGCATTCTTGTTCTAGCCACACCCCTGAAGAAGGTGGTTGCCAAAGTGCTGGGGTCAGGCCCTTGCCATTGCTCTCTGATTTGCCACAATAAATCTTTATTTTTTGAATCTAATGTTTATTGCTTTTGTTTTGTGGCAAATAAATGGCTTGTGGCATGCCAAGGTTTTGGAACTGACTGTGAGTTTAGGCTAGCTTCAGCACTCTCAAGACTGTGATTCTGTAGCAGCTACTTTTGAATTGGTTTGTATCTTTGACTCTGCCAGAATGGTTTGCTGGTATCCAGTCTATTAGTGTCTCTGTGGCTGCTTTATAATTGGTTATTTTGCATTCTGTGACCATTTGGGAAAGAAATGGACTAGCAACTGTGTCTCTGTGGCCAGTACTAGTCTTAGCAGTCCAGTTGATGTTACAATCACCTTTGACAATGATTTACCAATTCTGATTAATTTGATTTTTTGCAGTTAATTCTTTTAAGTTTTTAAGTTACATTATATGACAATAATGACTCTAGCAATTGCATCACATCATAAACACCAGGCAGTTTTGTAACAAGTTTTAGGATGTTTAAATGTGTCTAGATGCGGGCTAGCAGGTTAGAAGTTCCTTCATGCTACCAAAACCTTTCACCTCAAAGTTTTCCAGTGTAATATGCATTTTCTATGTATATGTATGGATTATGCCAGAGGAATAAACTCCTTAGAGGTCAGAGGGTTAGAAACCAGGATTATAGTTTATTACAGGACATACCAGAGGGGATCAGCGGAGGCTAATTCTCAGAAGCTGCATCATAAAATGCCACATACAGTAGCAGGCATAAAACCATGGCTGGCCCCAGCCACCTTTGCTCCAATGGACCCTGAGCTTTGCCCTGCTGTAACACAAGGGTTTCCCTTTTCAGAGAAAGTCACAGACTACTCTGTCCATCTTAGTGAACCAGATGGAAGGAATGTGTACCACCAGATGTGCCAGGCAATGTAATATTTGTGGACCTGTGATCATTTTAAGTGCAGAAATTTCCCAACCAGAGAAAGGTGCAGGGGTTTCCATCTGTCACATTAATCCTTTAGCTTTTCGAGCAACAGGAATAGATCATCAGTTACCTTGCCTGCAGGGTCTGGATAAACACAAATCCCCAGGTATTTTATGCCTTTAGGGACAACTGCAAAGTAAAGTCCGCTACAGAGGCCAGCGTGCAATAAGGATTCAGCAGAAGAATCTCAGTTTTAGTGGGACTGGTTTTCAGGCTATAGATGCATTGAAATGTTTCTAAAGATGGAGAAGCATGGGGACACTCTGGGAGTGTATTTAAAGAGGACTAGTAAACATATCTTGCTTTTTGCACTGTACTTCACATTCCACAAGTAAATTAATCACCAAAAAGTAATTTAAAAACCATGTTGTTGTGTTTTAATTTAAAGAAAATTTAATTGCAAACCCAAAAGTGGCAGCGCTGTGCGTCAATTGCGTCCAGTTTGAGCATAGTGATGCATGTGACATCTTCTCTGAGCCACTTAGCCAGACTGCAGTAATGGCTAACAGTGCAGAAAGTGACAGCTCAGCTGATGAAGAGATTTATGCCTGTGATGTATTCACTGAAGATCCATATTGTTTGGACCCACTGTGCAGTGATGAGAATCAGCCACTTCCTCCAGTCCCAGCATTTTGAAGCAGAGAGCCATCTTGACTCTACATTGTGGTGGTGTACATTTATTTACCTCACTTTTATGACAGTGTGTTTTGCAAAACTCACCCAGTTGTGATATAATGTGTCCTCTATCTGTTCCTTATCAGAAGGCTATACAGAACCCAGGGATACCCTGCATTGATATGTTCATTTAACCATGACAATAAAAGAAAAAAAATTAAAGCAAAGTGGCACTCTGGCTCTGACTCAGGGTCCCCCACACACACCGAGTAGGGAGCGAAGCAACTGCAGGGTATGCAATGTCCTTACCATTCCCGTTGTTGTAACTTAAGAATGATCGTACACAGACGCAACCCATTTTAAGGCTTAGATGACCATCCTTGTTTAATGGAAACCTGGCATGTAAGGTTTACACCACCACAGCAATCCATTTAAGAAACAGCACACTGTTTTTTAAAGTGCACGATGTATGAGGTATGAAGCTCTATAGCTGACAGACACTCTGGCAGTAAATGAGGTTCTTTGGCTGACCTCATGGCAGTACTGTGTGTAACCCAATCAGATTTGCAAAGCCTGGTCACAGATGCATGTCTGAGATGCATCTACATCCAGCTGAACCTACCCCATCACTGACTGTAAGCCATGGGCGTAATTTTAAAGCAGTGTTCAACTGCAATACTCAAATGCAGTGTATGACAGCATGCATCTAACTATCAGCTAATCTGCCAGCTCTAATGAAAGTCAGCTGGACAATCAATTGACAGCTGACGCTGACAAGCAGTGGTGCAGGTTGGGGGAATCTAGCTCCCACAGTCACTACAACAACTTTCTACAGCTCTGAGAGTACCCCTGAAGTCCCCATCAGCACAGACTCAACACAGCAGCACCATTAACCCCCAAGGAACAGCAGGACATAGCAACAGGAGGTGAGTGCCAACACTGCACTCCAGCTGACAGAAGGGACTTTGGCCTGCATCCACCTCTGAAAATTCAATCTGGATACATTCAAGAGATATTCCCGTTTATGTGAAGGCTGAAAAACATATTTTTACTGATGCCCTTTAGCATTTGTTCTTGTTTGGGTGATGTTGTTTTTTTTTTGGGGGAATGGCAGCATGCATCCCATTTCTCTTGTTACCCATTAATCGAGTGTCAGATGCTCACTGAATGTTGATTCTGTGACATTTAGTGTGTACCACCACATCAGTGGTTTCAACCAATGATAACAATTGCCATGGTTGTCATGTACAGTGAAAACAACCCAACCAGCGTAACTCTGCTGATGTGTATTTGTTTGGGATGTGACAAAGCAGCATAGTGCATGCACCACTGAATGTGTCTGTTTGTTGTCATCTCTAATTAATGTCTTTGCCATTACCTACCATAGTGTGCATTACTTATGTGGTACTATCAGTCTATGACTTGCCATCCACATAGTGTAATTGGCTTTACTATGCTGCTGTATTGTCACATTTTGAATGCCATTATTCCACAGACATGGACACATTTACCACCTTCAGTGATTGTGCATACATTACATGGATTCACAATAGCACATGATGACTTGACACATGAAACAGATGATATGTCAATTGCAATGAATGGTGGCATTCGGACATCCACCTTGAGTATTGTTGCAAGTGAAATTTGTGACATGTCATACCGTGACCACAGTTTTCCTAATGTTACCTTTTAGTGGTTCATTTTTCCCCATCAACATTTATGTGACACTTCAAACTGTTTTATAAATGTATGTGTCATACCTTGTATCATTAGTTTTATGCGTCTTGTACCAGACATACAGTCATGTGTTGTCCTTGAACACTGTTTTTTTTAAGCATAGTGGTCCTTCTGCATGTCCTGCCATGTCATTGTTAGTGGCTACTAGGAGATGATGTGAATCACTGCAAGATAAGAAATTAGCAAAGATACAGGCCATTCGGTCTATCCAGTGTGGTGCTGTGTGCGGCAGATGCCCCTTCCCCACCCACACTGAAAGCTCACACTTCTAACTTACTGCCCACCACTTCAAAGTTCTGATCCCTGGGTGATGCCCCACCAGTATTGAACTTGACCACCATATGTAGTGCCACTCCTCTGTAAGTGCATTGTAACCATCCACCACCATATCTGTGAAATAACGTCTCCTCTTTCTATTGACCCATCATCCATCCTATTTCCTGCTGTGGCCTTGACTTTCCTCCTCCAAAGCAGTCTGGAACTGTCCTGTCTCCTTCTGTCTTCTAGTTTGTAAAATTAGTGTTCCCTAAATCCCTCTTCCTTCATCTTGGTCCTCAACCTCATGATAATCTTCTTTGCCCAATGCTGTCCCACCTTCAATAGTTTCATGACCCTTTTTCAGATATGTGCTCAAAACTGCACAACGTGCTCCAAGTCGTCCTCACCACACACCTTTACTTCCATGGTCGGTGACTCCTGAAAGATATTAGAAGCGAGTTCCATAAGACTGGACTGGACACCGGACTGACTGATCAGCTAATGTGTTCATCACTGTCCCTGGAACTGCCTGGAGTCCCTGGGTACATGAATAGAGGCATCAAGGTTTGGATGGCAGTTCCTAGTGGCAATGCCCAGGGGAGCAGCAGCTTTATGCTGGGGATGAGGACGGGGAATGGGCAGCCATGCAATGGTAGTATAACGTGCCAATGCAAAAAATACTGTCAACTGACATAAAATTTTGTATTGACATTTTGTACTGTGTTCTTTTTGAAGGTGCACTTGTGGCAATGGTGGTGTGATGCCCACAGGCTTGAAGCCACTGCTGCGAGATCGTCGAGTGGTTGAAAAGTCGAATGATATACCGAATGTTGTTGTTGACTCTGATGTACCTTCATGCATCACTAAACAACCTGTATTCGCTGAAGTTTGCTTAAGTATATGGGTCCTGGAGATAGTGCAGGCCGCCTACAGACAGTACCATAACAATGAAGGCTTGCCTATGACTGAGTATCAGATCTGTTATTTTACCTACTTAAACTGAGTTCAGTACCCTTTACTAATGTATCTAAATACCGAACAAACTTTTAAGTCAACTTGTGTGTGGCCGTCTAAGTGCCTTCCTCATAATTATATATTTTTTCTAATTTATTTGATAGTGGCAATAGGAAAATTGTCCAAATTTCCTCTTTCTTATTGTCCATTGGCACAGAAGGTTGGCCCAGTGGCACAGTGGATTGAGGCACTGGATGACTTACCTCACACTACTCCTGCTCTCGGGTTTAGGAATGACATTGGGTTGTCCTGGTGCCGGCATAGTGGTGGTGGTGAGGGTGGAGCCAGATGGAGCATGGCAGTTGGTAGTTCTCCTCTCCTGAGGTGGTGAGGTGTGTTGGTGCCCCCATACTGTTCCAGTCCCACCATGTTAAGGTGGATGATTGGTAGTGGAGGTGGAGCGTGGGCGGAAAAGTACAAGTAAGTGGACAGGGTCTGAGATGGCACAACAGGGTGCAAATCGTTCCTCCACACACTCACAGTGCCATGTGCTGTGGCCTCAGGTGGTTAGGGTAGAAAATTTGTAAAATATATATGTGTCACCATCACTATTTGTGGTAGTAGGCGGCTTGGACCAAAAGTAAAAAACAAAAATAAAAATTACCAATTTGCGTGAATACCACAGTTAACTTTAGTGCTTGCTTTATATTTCATGCAGTTTTAATAAAAGTCAAATATTGCTCATTTACAACCCACAATAGATAATTTCAACAGTATTTAATCCTGTTTATAGCCAGTATCACAGTAATGTAATCAGCATGCACTCATGGGTATCAATCTTATTATATTCTCAGATATGTATACATGCAGTTACTGTGTCTCATATATGTTGATCCACACACTTCATTTGCATACTATAACCATACAAGAGATAGTCATTGTGAAAAGCATGTTTCATAAAAGTACATTAAAACTTACAGTCAAATTGATCGACTTTGCAGAGCATCAGAAAAATCCATCAGATGTAAGCGTTGTCTGCAAACTGCAACTAAACATGTTGTTTTGTCAACTATTTGTATGACAGAGACAGCTGAGATACTTAAACATGTAATTCTTCAGGAAACTGGCTGAGAAGCAGGCAATGTCGGTGATAGACCTACTTATTTGTATCCTATTGTCATGTGCGGTACTGCATGAATTGAGAAAAGCACATGTTGTGACCTTTCACAAATGCAGTTCCACGTATGACCCATGAAATTACAGATGATTCACTATGACTTCAATTGTGGACAAGCTAAGTTATGCATATTGGAGCAGAGATCGCAGGACAGGGTAGTACCTGGACGGATTCCAGATAGATGCCCCACAAGGTACAATGTCTTGGTACTGATCAGTATTAGAGACTGGAAGCACTAGAAATAGTAAGAAAGCTGCATCAAGGGATACCAGACTGATGGTTTGCATTGCTGGGGGATCATTATTATACAGCGGCAAGAAAGCGAATCCTGGGCTCTGATTGGTCAGTACCACCTTTACCAGTGATATTATCTGAGTATAACATCACTGTGATGAAGGTCATTCACCAAGAAGACCTCAGTAGCAGAAAAAACACTCTTCCCATTCTGCTGAAACATATATTGACCACGGCAACAGTGGAAAACATCAGTAAACCAGCCCTCCTGCATCAGTGCTCCTTTATAACTACTGTCCACTACAAACCGAACTCCCACTGCACAGAAACATAAACTTTATTTTCCTGCATCTGTCGTCCCAGCCCTTCACCGCCAGCATGGAAAACAGCATGTTTTGCTTTTGAAACAGCATGGTATCTCGCTATCTTCAAAAGCAGCCTTCCGTTAAACAATGAAAGACCTTGACCACACAACTGCAAGTGTGTGCTCCTGGACAGAGTGCTTCTCTTCCTCCCACCACAACCATTCAGTTCCCACATCTGGCACTTGGGTTAATATCCCAGTACTGACACTGCAGTGCAGCATGAGAGGGGTGCTGCACTTCTGAGGTGCCATCTTTTGGATGAGACGTTAAATTGAGGTCCCATCTTCCTGGATTGATGGTAGTTCAGGTGGATGTTAAAGATCCCATGGCACTTATCGAAAAGAGTAGGGGAATGTCCCTGGTGTCCTGGCCAAATTTCCCTCATTCACTAAAAAATTACCACCAACAGCTTAATCTGGTTCAAGGTCAGTTGGCATTCATCTGTATCCCCTCCCCGGGTCATGCCTGAAAATAGGCAGGATTTGTCTAGTGCACTTACCGGTCAACAAAAACTAAAAAAAAAAAAAAATAACACAATACCCATACCATCCCAGCAAGTTAAATAGTATTAAAAATGTAGCTGAAAGCAAGTCCACACCTGAGTGGCACACATCCGCACATCTTTCTCTCCATGCTACCTTAACTTACTGCTGCAGCAGAGCGCCTTCAGTGTTCATGTCCTCTGGTTTCTTCCGTACAAATGAAAGCGTACCAGGACAAAATAAAACAAATATCTTTAACACTGCAAAACGGCTCATATTGCAGCACTTTGTGCCGCTCACATGACAGAAATGGCTAATGGCCATGCTCTTAATGAGACAGCCAGGCAGTTGTGGAAATAAAGCCGCTCTCCATTCTCCGGGAGAAAAGTCTATCAATTGGGGCGGGGCAGAACACGCACACCACAGAGCCTTACAGAGCAACAACCTTGCAAAGGTAGAGACCACACGGAGTGACACACACTTACAGACCAGCCAGCATATAGGAGCAGCACCACCTACTGGGCAAAATAGAATTCTGGGCTTTTTTACATATACCTCCTCATGAGAAAATGGATCAAAAATGTATTTAAAACTTGTTTTTATCTTTTTGTTGTTGTTAATGAAAGAGCCATTGTATAATAGCAATAATGCATTCCACGGTATGTGTCGTGCGGGGATAACATCACTTCTGGATGCTGAATGCACTGGGCCTGTGGCCTCGCTTCAACCACCTAAGGCGTGACATTATCACAGCGACACACACCTCTGGAGTGTATTACTGTTTAATTAGAATACTGGAGGTTATTCTGCCCTTGCTCAGGTCACTGGTAAAGGCAAATCTTGAGTATGTAGTTCAATACTGTTGCCCACACGTCATAAGAAAGGAACATTACCCTGCTGGGGAAGGATTATGGAAAAGCTACAAATCTGATAGTAGTTCATCATGATAAGGCATTATAAGCACAGTTGAGGTGGTGGGAGTCACATGCCCTCCATGGAGCAGAGGAGAGATACACATTACATGTTTTATCCCTCTGGGATGGGTGTACAGGACATGGACCACGCTATCTCTATATTTGTTTGCACTGATGATGATGCCCAACAACAAATCTGCATGGTGTGCACATACTGTAAATGTGCTAAGTAAAGACAATGGTTCAGTACTGTGTGACAATATTAGCCTGTTGATTGTTCTTGCATCACTGAAAGCGATTGATGGGTTTATTTCATTCCTTATATGTTATTTCAAATCTAAGTATCTGAAAACAATTTTTTCATGTTAACAATACTTTCTGGTGTATGTCATCATAACAGTTCCATTACTGAACAATGTTTATGTTTCTTATTTCACCTGTCACCATTTCCTGGCCTACCGTAGCTTCGTCTGCTGGTGTTGGGGCTGGTTGGGAAGGAACGTTAGAGTGGTGCTTCCAGCCTGTGTTGTGAACCACATAAGGGAGAGGTGGCCATCTGAACAGTATGTGGGGTTTCTGCATGCTGACTGACAAGGACATCCATAGTATGGAATCGCCTGTTCTTTTCCAGCATTCGATGGCCGTCTGTTTGTCCACTGGTGGAAATGTAGAAGTTAGCGGAGGTGGGACTTTCTTTTGATATCAATCTTGTTTTGGTTTCCCAGCTTGGACAGCAGTTTCAAGGGCCAATAGCATGTCCTCCACAAATGCTGAAATTTAAAAACAGTTATGAGTAATACTTATACATCACAGTTTTTATTGTGTTACTGTTTTCTGCTGGATATGGCACTGTGTTGTTGATCTGTCCTCTCAAATATTTGAATACTATCATGAAATCAGCTTATAATAGTAAGGCAAGCAGTATTCAATCTATGTTAAAGGGATGGGTGCTTTGAAGAAACCTTGTATCCCTTCCTCCACACAATCCCTTCCCCAACACACACATCAACACAAGTAGTTCTTATATAAACTTAAAGTGATGTTTCCAACCTAGTGCTATAAGGTATTGGGCTTCATAGCCCAATACTACACTCGACAGACAGGAGCCAAAATTGTAATTTAAAAGTTATTACATTTTGCTGTGGAAGGGATTATAACTAAAGCTACCAACAGTCCCTATTTTCCCAGGACAGTCCCTATTTTAGGCAGCATGTCCCAGTGTCCCCACAAGTTTTGCAAATGTCACTTTTGTCCTGGTTTTGCTTACTTGTCCCAGTTTTGTCCCTTTTGTGTGTGCTGACTGCTAATCTGTGGTGACAGTTATTTCCAGCACCACTGTGGCACAACTTGACTGGACAGCAGTTTGCAACTTCAATCCCTCGCCTGTGTTGCACTGCAAGCATGACAGTGGGAGCACAGTAAAGCATGTTCCTTCCTGTTAGATTAGACTGGGTAGTAGAGCAAACAAGTGCATGTTGACCTCTGTCTGCCAGCAGTGAGAGGGACTCCAGACAGAGAAGAGGCCAGCAGCAGTGAGCTAAGGTACCGAACCTGATCAGCTGTAGGGAAGTGTGTGAAAACAAAACAATCTGGTGTGGTGGTGGGAGTCACTGAAGTGAAGTTTGCTCAGCTACTGAGGTGAGTGTAAGCGGGTTGGATGGGACTGTCAGGAGGAGCAATACATGCAGCTGGAATGTCTGATCACAGTTTAATGCAGGTTTGCTTCTAATTAACTTTCTGTACATCATGATTTGGAACTTGCTGCAGCAGAATGATGTACTGTTTTAATCTGGATGTTGCTACTGGTGTTACTGTGGTAGCATGGCCAGAACAAGCAGGAGGCAGTATTGCACAGTGGTTTAAGGCTCTGAGCTGCAAATCTGGAGACCTGGATTTGAATCCCACAGCCTTCACTTGAATACTGTGTGACCCTGAGCAAGTCTCTTAACTTCCCTGTCTGTGCTCCCAGGTGCACCTGTAAAGCAAGCTTTCAGTTTAGTGTGCCACTCCTGGTTAAACAAGTGAAGGAAAAAAAAAAGCAGCAAAATTTAATTAATTGTGTGCAGCGTTGTCTGCGGTGGTGCGGGTGGGGGAATCATGGCCAGGATGGACCGCTGATTTTAGGCCTCGGAAAGTTGATAGCTTTAATTATAACTGGTGCCTAAGTCTCAGCCAGTCGATCCTTCCAACTTCTTGGTGCCAGTGCTCCACCACCTCCGCCCCGTACTCTCTGAGGTGGTGACGTGTGGCCAGGGGAGTGTGAGGTGAGACCCCTATAGAAGTCTATGGTGGCTATTTTTAAAGCCTGTTTTTAGTCATTTGAAACAGTCCTAGAGAAAACTAAAGCAATAGCTAACTAGTAGGGACTCTATTAGTTAAGTGACTGCTTTAATTTTCCCTAAGACTGTTTAAAATGGCTAAAAAACAACTAAAAACAACCCCTAACATATAGAACTATATATTCTCCATGGCCTCATGTCACAATTTCAGAAAGTCAGGGGAGGGTGCGCAGTCCGTATGCAGCGCCGGCACCAGGAAGCTGGAAGGGATCATCTGGCTGAGGCTTTGGTGCCAGTTACGATCCCTTCCACAACAAAAGTTATAACTTTTATTTGCCACCAGTCAGGTCAGGATGATATGAGGTATTGGGCTATGAAGCCTAATACCTTATGAGAGTTTCCTTAAGGACTTCTGACAAATGTGAGAAGTGCAGCATGTCTGCACTGTATGATGTCTGCTGAGTTACCTGTTATTGGACTGTGTTACCTTTGCATTACTCAGTATTACTAGTGTGGATTCCTTTTTAACTTTTGCACTGAAAGCAACACCAGGTTGAGAGTGGCAGAGGTTTGCCAGCAACCAGTACAATTCATTGTACCATTCAAAGTTTAGTGTGACATGTGTCCATCAATATTTCCTCTTTATTATTATTTATATCTTAACAGGAACATTGTTGGTTGGCTAACAATACCTACTCAGTACTGATGCTTTTCTGGAGTACTGTTACTCATTGTTCTGTAATGACTGAGTTCAGTAAATAAAATGAAAATTTACCATAAGATGTGTTTATTTTCTTTGGTCTGACCACTCCTGCACCACCTTTGTACTTGGGTATGTCAACAGTAAAGCATACCTCTCCTTCAGTAGACATAGCTTGTTCTCTGTCAGAGTTGGTGTTGAAGTGAATGGCGCTAGTTTCATTCTGTGAATACATTTCACATAGGTGAAACAACTTTGACATAGTAAGGCCACACAGTCCTATACATTGAATGGATTTGGTATAATATTGACAGTCAGACATAGAAAAGTGTGACATTGCAATACCGTTTGCCAAATATGTTTTAATGTTAACATGCTAACATACTATCATACTATGAAGCCAGCAGTTTGGGCCTATGGTCTCTCGACTCTGCTTGATGGTCAGTGCCTTCCCAGGGTACCATTTGTAGCCCCCCACAAGTTCCCCTATTTCCCAGCAGTGCTCTGGGATTCACCCTCCATCTATACCTATCCCAGTCTTTCTTGAACCCCTCACAGTAGTAGCAGTCACCAGCTCCCGGAAGTGCATTCCATGGCTCCACCACCTTCTCAGTGAAGTAGTGCCTCCTTGTTGCCCCCTCAGCCTCCCCATCCAGCTTCATTGAGTGTCCCTGGTGGCCATCACCTCCCTCAGCTGAAATACCCCCAAGGCTTACCCTATTCATTCCTTGAGATACTTGAAGACCTCTATCATATCCCCCTGTTCCTTGTCTCCTCCAATGTGTACAGCTTGGCTCCCCAGTCTCTCCTCATAGGGCCTTTCCCTAGCCCCAGTATCATCCTGGTCATGCTCCTCTGCACCCTCTCCAGTAGCATAAAGTGCCTCTTTAAGTAGGGATGCCAAAACTTCACGCAGTATTCAAGGTGTGGTCTAACCAGGCAATTATACAATGGAAGAAGCACCTCACGACTCCTTGAGGTTATCCCCTGACTATGCACCCTTGCATTTTATTTGCGGCATGGCTCTTCTACACTGTTCTGTGTTATTCATTTTGGCACCCACCACCACCCCGAGGTCTTTCTCCCCTAGAAACCTGAAGTGCCCCACCCCCAAGGTGTATACATGAGTCGGATTTTTGGCCCCAGGGATGAACCCTTCCCAGAAAGGACCAACTGAAGCAGTAATCAAGTACCCTGTCATGTGTTACTTCACATATATAAAATGGGCAAAGAAATCCCCCATCCTTACCACTTTACCAGAGAAATCTCTGCTCCTTACCTGGTAACAGATGAAACTGAGGTTCTGGATCCACGTCAGGCCTGTGTGTGTGTGTTGTTTGTATAGTGTTGAGCTCTGAAGAATGTTGAATTCATGTATTCCATGTTACCATTCTGTGTGTATATGTGGCGGGCATTCTACTACTGGAATAATGCAACGCTTTGAATTCTTCTATTCCATGGCAAACAATCGCCCAATGTATTGTGTGAAGAAAGACAGATGACTGACAGGTGAAAAACATATGTGGAAGGACTATTTTACAATATTTAGTAACATTTTAGTATATTTTTGTGACTTTGAAAACTTTTAGAATGTTCTTTTTTCAAAGTTACCCATGGCCTATTTATATAATCAATAAGACATGTCTCGGTGTCTGTAGTAGTGAGATACCTGCACACCCAGAGACTGAAAGCACTTGACCTGCGGTCTTGTGTCTAACTACGCCTCTGGGTGTGTGGGTATCTCAGTACTACCAACACCCAGCCATGTCTTATTGATTACATATAATACTGTCCTGATGTTGTGCAGTCACACAACTGGTATAATACAAGGAGTGACATAGATTGTGTTTAATCTGTACAGCTTGAAACACACTAGGTTCAGAACCACAGTGCCCGTGGTTATGTACATTTAATCTAGATGAAATAAATATTGATGATCACCTTGTGTACGTACCTTTGTAGTGGTAGGCTAAACTTTTAGTGCGTATTGGATCACAAGGCTGAAAACTCTCCAACGATGATGTTTGATGGTTTGGGGATAGCTTTTTCATGTCACGCTTTTACCATGGCTGTGCAAAGGACCAATTCCACTTTCTTATATGCCTCTCACCTGATTGAGACAATTGGATGCAATTTATTTCTGTACTATATCTGGTCCTTGTAACATCATTTTTATAATTTCATTTTATAATTTAGGTCTACAGCAGCACAGGACATGTGTTGTGTGATTTACCACGCCTTGTGTGTTGTGCCGAGTGATGTTGACAACAGAAGATGTGTGTGAAGCTCGGAGCTATACATGCCCTAAAGTGTGTTATAGCGTTTATACCCTGAACCTGTTGCTGAAAATGTAAATATAAATGAATAAGGTTATACTAAATTAAACATTTGATATGCAGGATATTAACCAGCTGTCTGTTGAAGGATTTACACACAAATTATAGACAATCAGATCTGATGGTTACTGGGGAACGGGTTGCAGTGCCACAGTGTGTGCCACTAAAGTGATGGAACTACGACACTGCGATATCTTATCATCATGTTGCTAAACACATGTTCTGATATGACTTATAAAAGGGCATAATGAACGGTGAAATAATGACTTGCCATTGGGCATAAGGTGTCACATGACCATTCATTAATGACCTGATAGACAAACAGTTTGCATGCCAAGGGTAAAAGCATTTTATTTTTGACTGTTTGCAATCTTGTAAACAGTTTTTATAAGTGTGAAAACACAATACAACCTATGGATGTATCAGGGCATTACTGATCTTCACTACTGGATGAAGTGACTAGACCAAGCCCTCGTGCATTGCAGCACACCCTGGGAGGTATTATGGCCCAATATACACCCATGATCTGTCATGGGTTATTGCATACACATATGACAGTGGTACATGCAGAAGGTTCTTACGGGTGTCATCCACTTCCTCTTCCGAATGGTGTCATCCAAAGGCCCACGTGCACAGTTTGGAAAAGTGGTTATCATGGGGTGAACTCCGTATATGGTTAGTGATGGATTCCAGTTTGGCCAGCATCATTTCACCATTGCCATCTGGAGTTGATCTTAGTATCCAGTACAACATGTTTTAATACTGGGGATCCACTCTTTGATGGTCTCAGATTGTTTTTGGTGCAGTGGATGACTCTCAACTTCTTTGATATCCCTAGAAGAATATAACATTTGAAAGCAGTGACTTACTAATTTATTTTGTTATATTTTTGGCATGTCAAGGAGGGCTGTAAAATTTGATATTGCATGATTTCCGGTGGATTGGTTATGGTGCTAAGGATGATTAGGGAGGATGGGAGTAGTGAGGCAGGGACATTTTCCTAGCTGTGTGAACACAAAACCTAGTGACTGACAAATCTACAAATATCTTTGTTCTGCTTCCTTCTTCAGTATGCTGGTGTGACAGCGCCAGAAGCAGCATTTATAGGCATGTGAGATTCAGGGTGAGTATGGGGAGGTAGTAAAATCGTAACAGCTACAGGGCTAGGAATTTCAAGATTATGGACAATGGTGCTGATGGTTGAGGCACAGAAGCTACCTCAAGCTCATGAGCAACATGAATAATGGAATGAGCATAGGATGGTTGGGTGTTGCCATGGTTGGGGTTTAGGGATGTCGTCATATTTAGCATGCAGCTGTGGGTTGGCTCTCCCTCTCTCCTATGGATGGTAACGCTAATGCAGCAGGGCTCCATTTGTTCATGGGTCATGAAGTACTGCAAATGTGAGCCAGTATGCAACTGAGTTTGCTGCGGTTGCTTGTACATGTGACTCCACACGCCGCATGATCACCGTGGCAAGTGGAGGTTAGAAAACAGATCTACAAGGCTGCATGAGGTCCACACTGCAACCATTATGTTCCTCAGTAAAATGTTAACATTTGTGTCTGGGGAGGGATGCTCGATGCCCTATACTCGGCCCTGTCCCTGGGGGCATGTTAGATCACAAGATCGGTCATGTGAGAAACTTTAGTACTGTAAACTGAGCAACTCAGAGGGATGGGCGACGAGTGACTGACATGATTCCGTGGAGTACAGAATGTAAATTAGAGGGAAAAGAGAATACATGGAGGCCGAAGTAAGATAAACTTACACGGAGAATGTAAGGGTAAAAGGGCAGAAGTTAATGATAGCCAAAGCTGACACTAATGAGAAAACCAATATGCTGGTCAAAGAGGGTTGTGGGGGACTTTCTAGGTATGTGGTGGACATGAGGAAGCAAGTCAGGGATAGTATAGTTGAGGTATGATGTAATACAACTGTAGGGTGGAGTTTATGGAAATAGAAAATAACTTTTGTAGGTTTAAATGATGGTTCATTGTCCCGCAGGTACTTCTGTATCTGTGGATGTTGATCCATGACTAGGCAGGAAGGATGCAAACCAGACTGCTTGATATCTTGAGCCCCCTTTGACCCTCTAGCTCCACGCGATATGCACTTTTGACCTCATTGCTCTGTGGCACAAAAATATGGAGAAGTGATGCAGGCAAGAGTGACTGGAAATCATTTGGATTTTATCACTACATAATTATAAGGTGGCGTTAAGAGGTGAAACTTGATATTGCACAGATGTTGGGTAGGTCATACATTCTTACATATAATGTATTGTGCCATGAAACCAGATAACTGTCTTTTTTTTTTACCACTATACAGCCTGAGACAAGCGCCGTGGTACTCTCCACAATCACTGTATGGGCAGAAGTTGCTAAGCATCACCTGTCCTATGAATGTCAGCTGGTGAGTGCTTTGCATTGTCACATTATCAATAAAGCAAAAAGAAAAGTCATTTGGTGTTAATGGATGTGACAACTAATGAAGAACAACTTTTTTGCTTTGTAAGGGTTTCAATTATGCAACCCACATTTCACAATACACTATATATAGAACAGTGTATGGCCTCCCATACACAACAAGACAATTCTTCACCAGAGTATTTTCCGTGACGGCTGATGACCATGGCAGCTAACCTTGAGAGGTTCCCTGCCCTCATTGAAAACACGAGGGGAATAGTTGATGAGTTGGTCTGGAGACCATAAACTGTTCTATATAGTGTATGGTGTCCCAAAACAGGATAATGTTCATTTTCCAGTCTGTGTCTGCCACCAGAGTCATTCGCTGCTCTTCTCCTCATCCCGCTATCAAGCACACACACAGGTCTTGTTAACCTCACTATGTCCTATGAATGGCACTGTAGCTGGATGTGCCATTGTGAAGTACTTAGTAATGAGGAACAAAATGTCATTCTGCTTACTGATGATGTCACCACCAAAGCAGAATGACAAACAGCATTCTATCATACACTGTAAGACAATAATATATGATCGAACGTTGTTGTTTGTGGACAACCATACACCGTAAAAGTTGTTCTGCATCAGTACTGACATCCTCACCAATGTAGAACGTCTTTTCATTCTGTGTTACTGATGATGTCATAATGCTACTTCCCATGTCAGTGCTGTTCATGGATGGGTAGGTTGAAGCTACTGCATGCATATGCTGGGCGCGATCATATGCCAGTGAAATGGGTGCTGTAGGCAACAAATGCTGGCTCACTATACACCAAAAATGAAAGCTAATCTTTTTGTGGCCTAACACTATAAAGAACAGTGCATGATGTCCCATTAACGACTCCGCTACTATTCCCCATGTGTTTTCTATGCCAGCAGAGGGACCTCGAGAGCTCAGAGAAAACAGTCGGTTGAAGAATAGCCTTGTAGTGTATGGGATGCCATACACCATCTGATATATTAAAATTCTGTTATAACAAAAGAAGATAGCTTTACTACTGTTATGGCAACGTAAGGTGACTATCCTCATCAAGAGAAACATTACTCTTCAACATGTGTTACTATGCCACACCTGTACTGTGAGTTCAACGTCAATATCTTTAGACACCAGTGATGTATACTAACCTGAACAAGGCTGACACGATCTTTCACTTTTCCATCTCCATCAAGGTGTAAGTGTCAGATGGTGGAGTGGCCCGACTATCACATCTTGCGCCACCACACAGAACTACATTGCAATTCTGTTCTGCAATACTGGCAACAATGTTATCCTTGCTTCTCTTCCATACATCATGTATGGTTGCTTCATGCAAACTGTTTTGAATGTTCATAGAAAGTCGGGTCTGAGATGCACTGAATCCTGATATGTCGAAGCATCCTCAGTACGTTCTGTGGTGATACTCCACTAAACCAAATGGTTGCCGATAGCAGTACATTTCCTGCTGGCTAGTCATCAATGTGAGGCTGTGATAACCAGGTTCTTTCATAGCCACACTCTGAACAACTCTGCTGTATTACAATGAATGCCCCCTTTATTTTAGTCACAGTTGGACTGGTTGCTGAATGGCACTGCATACAGATGTTAAACAACCTCAGTAAACATGACTCGAACACTATAAACTTCTTTCCTGCCACTGCCACTCACTTGTAGATTTTGATGTCTCTGACTGTGATAACCTAATAAGGGACAGCATAATGAGATGAGTGTTGTAGAGAAAGTCTAAATGTTGAATACATATATTTGCTTCTGATAAATAAGTACAGTACTGTGCTGTACTTTGCATCACTATTATGCAGCAATGATGCAATTCTGTGCCCCATGTGATGGTGTGGTGCATTGCTTGAACACAGTAACACTTTATGCCTTGTATCACTGCGGTTCTTTTTATATCAATTGCATAACTTTTATGCTTGTGGACATTGCATTGAGCATCTGCACCATAGTGTGACTGCTTGACAGTTTCAAGGGTGAACATCGTTCATTGCAAGTGGAAGTACTGCCATACTACTGTTCAGATGGCAAATGAGGATGCAATGATGGTTTTCACAGTGAAGAATGTCTAAACAGTACATGGCTGCCACAGTCAATGTATGACTGCATTAGCCATACAAATTGCTAATAAATTTCCCATTGTATAGACAGTGTTTGTACTTAACATGTGTAAATCTGACAGCTGTGTGACATGTGTCACTAACATATAATTTGTAGAATGCAGTTGTCGGTACACATGGACATATCAATAGAATTGTTTGATGCTGTTATGGTTAGTCCACAACATTTCCACTGCAAACCATGGTGACATAATTTGATGGAGCATATTACTTCAGAGAGTAAGTAGAAAGTAGCAGTGTGACATCAGTGTGAAACAGCGATGCACACATGGGGCAGGATTCACAAAGGAGCTGTGCTCAGTGCATCTAGGATGCCCCAGCGCACATGAGATGCACCAGCACCAAATGTAGTATTCACAGAAGATGCACTGGAGAATGCCCCAGCGCATCCCCTGTGAATACCACAGGTGTGCCCAGACCTGGATGTGTGGCGCAACCCTCATGATGGGCCTTGAATCCAATGGGGCATGCCCGTAATCGCCATTCACAGCCAACTACATGCAAATGGGGCCATTAGCATGCAGGTGCAATGGGGCCATTTGCATGTCATTATGGCCCCATTTGCATGCGCTCCTTGTGGATGTGCCCAGCTGAATGTGCTGGGCACCCTGTCAGGGGTTAAGGTCCACAGTGGAGCCCCATCCATTCTAGACACCCCTCCCTCTTTGGGTGACTGCCTCCCATGCACATGGATGGGTTCCCGGCAGGCCAGTGTGCCCGCCACCCAGCTGCATCCCCATGAATGCCACTTCCACGCACAAGCGAAGTAAGGACAGACCACCACCTGCATCCCCATTGCATAGCTGCAACATGTGGCAATACAGTGCAATGTACAGAAAGACCATCACCACCTGGAGCCATACCCACGGTCCCGCAGTCAACAGAAACCCCGGTAGCCCAGCAGACATTCCACCCCCACCCATGCATGGTACCCCCTATCCACCACATCCTCATCCCCGCATATGTCCCCTGTTGGGCAGCGCAACTCACCCTTATACTGCCATGGCTGCTCGATGAAAGAGCTGTCTGCAATTGACAGCTAATGTACATCATGCATCCCATTGGTGACACTGTATAGTACACACTGCTGCTCCATTGGTCGACAGGGTCCTCCAATGGGCTGCAGGAAGTACATTGCTGTCCATCACAGACAGCTCTGTCGGCGGGCAGCCGTGGTAGTATAAGGGTGGGTTGCACTGCCCGCCGATGGGGACATATGCAGGGATGGGGGAGGGATGCGAGGGGGTGCCTTGTGTGGGTGGGGGGTGATGTCTCTGAGCAACCAGGGAGAGGTCCTGTTGACTGTTGGGCCAGTGGGTATGGCTCGGGGTGGTGGAGGTTTTCTGTACATTGCACTGTATTGCTGCATGTAGCGGCCAGCAATGGGGATGCGGGTGGGGGGTCTGACAGTTCGACCTGCTTGCCACATGTAGAGGCTGTGTGATGGAGATGCGGTGGGGCACACTGGATTGCCAGGATGGTCAGCTGCCATTCTGCTGTGTGCAGTACAGCAGCCTGCCTGTGGATGGTGGACCACAGAAGTCTACTTTTTTAGACTTATCTTTGAAGGTGCATCTTCAGACTTGCCCTGGGGATGTGCCTCTGAGTTGAGTCTGTGAATGGGGCTGCGCTCCATATGCATGAGCCGCCCCTTCACAGCCCTCCAGATGCACCGCATATCATTATGGGCAGTATAGGCACATCTGGCGATGTTGGCACATCGGCCCCTAACAGAATCTGCCAGTTCGCAATTGGAGATACACTGGCATATCTCTTTGTGGCATTGCAAATTGAGATGCGCTGGTGTAACTTCTTTGTGAATCCTGCCCACAAAGTCATGCTGTGGTATCACACTGCAAATAAGGTGTCATGAGATGCACACCAGTGTTGCCATTGAATGACAACATTTCTTTGTAGAATGAAATTGTTTCTTCACATCATGAGGTTACACAATTCTTTACATACCTGAAATCTAACTGACACAACACATACAGATCTATTTCAAGCACCTTGCAGGAAGTTAAGCTAACTTTTTTCTGTCTTCTTTGATTTGCACACTTATTTATTTATTAGAATTTCGGATAAATACCTTTGAGCCAATGGCTCTTTTACAAAGGTTCCACGTCAGCATACAAAGACTAGAAGTAAAATTTGTGTGGGATTAGCAGGCAAGCAGTTGGAATACAAATTTCAGCACAGGGTATACATGGTCTAAAAGCTACAGGTAATATAATTAATAGTTAGAACAACACAATCAAGCATACATATAAGAATGATGAGTCACAGCAAACAATATTTACATGAATTAAAGCTGCCAGAAGGGCATTGTCAAAGGAAATGTGGAGTGGAAAATTGAGTTGCTGCCAGTTGTGCCAGGTAGCTTAGGAAAGTGGGAAGAGAGAGTGGGTGAGAGGAGAACTGGGAGGATGGTAGAAGGAGAAGTGGGTGTGAGGCAAGGATCGGGAAACTTGTGCAACAGTGGGTGGAGTGACCAGATTAGCAATGGGAGAGGGAAGTGAGTTGAAAGAGGGTAAGAGAGGAAGGTGGTGGACCTGGGCTAGTGAGAGAGGTGGGGGTATGGGGTGGCAGGCAGAGGTGGGGATAGTAGAGGTGCAAAGAACAGGAGTGACTGCCAGGAGGTTACGAGAAATAGTCACAGGTGGCTCTGGACACAAGCGCTTGACGAACTTTGTGTTTGAACGAGCAGAGGGTGCCTAATTTGGTGAGTTCACTGCCCAGGGAGTTAAACATTTTAGGGCTGTACTTGCAAAAGACCGCTGGCCTTAAGCAGCGACAGCAAGGAACAGATAGAGAATGGTTGTCAGAGCTTCTTATATTATGGGAATGATTGGCTGGGTTTAAGAGAGACTGAACCTCAGGGGCATGAGCCCCATCAATTACTTTTTGCTAGTAGGCAGGTTTGGAAAGTAATCCTTCCCTGAAGTTGCAGCCAGTTTGACTGTTTGCAGAGGTCACAGGTATGCATGCGGTGGGCAGTACATACATACATAAATAACTTGCCAGAAGAAACTTGCCTCACAGTCTATCAAGTCTGCTCGTGAAGTGCAGCTAGCACCCTATAATGCAGTTTGCCATCCACCAAACTACCCTTAACCTCCTGGAAGTGTTCAGTGCCTTTAACCAGCCCCCATCCTTGCCCAGTCCAATGCCCTTTGAAGCTCAAGACCATCCAGCAAGCCACCACCTCCTGTGGTACAGCTTTCCATTTACTCACTGCCCTTTCAGTGAAGTAATGTCTCCTCATCTCCCTCCTGAACCTGCAACACATCCAGTGTTACCCCATGCACCCTTGTGTCCCTTACTGACCACATCCAAAACAGCCAGTGTGTGCCCGATTTGTTGCTCACCCTCAAGTATTTGCAAGATTCAATCATGTCCCACCTATACCTTCTCTCATACAAGATGAACAGCCTCAAGTGACTCGGCCTTTCTTCATAGGTTGTGCCTTCCATCACCTTTCTGTTTTCCATGGCTCTCTGATGTACTGCCTTTGGCAGCTTGGTATCCGTCCTCAAGTACACTTGCCAGTTTTTGCATGCAGTATTACAACTGAGGCCTGACCAAGTACCTGTACGACATCCTTGTGCCTGGACATCATTCCCCACACAATGCATCCAAGCATCCGGTTAGCTGTAGCCATGTCACTCCTGCATTGACCAGAGTTCTTCGTGCTCCCCGCTATTATGACCCCAGATCCTTCTCCTCCTCAGTGACCCCTGACCACAACCAACATAACCAATATTCACGGTTCAGACTCCTCTACCAGAAGTGCATAACCTTGCACTCCTTTGTGTTGAAACACAGTTGGCACATTGATAACCACTACTCAATTATGATTACATCACCATGTGGCCTCTGCTACCTCCTCTGTGTCGTCCACCACAGCACACATCTTGCGTCATTTGTGAATAGACTGAGCCTGTTCTCAAACGATGAGGCATGGATATTCCTCATTAGTCTAATTCCATGGTTACACACATTTCAATAGTGAATCTATTTTATTATTTATTTATTTATTACCGTTGTTTGAGAACGATATCTTACCTCACTTCAGGATTAGTTATGTCTACCTCTAACTCACTATCTGAACTGCTTGGTACATAGCTGACATATTTAGCAGCAGGAATCAGCTCACTGTATGACTCGGAGTCTGAACTAGGTACAGGTGAAGATGTGAAAAGGTGGTGTACCATGGCATCTGTCTGTACACTTGCATCCTTATACTTTGGTACTGACTGAATAGCTGAGAAGAGATACCAGTGCATAATGCACATTACTACTTTTGACATTGGACGTCATCATTGTTATGTGTGATTTGTTAAATATCACTACATATATTACTTAGACACTATGTACAACACGGTGTCATTGAGGAAACACAATATTCATAGTCCACATCACTTCTTAGTTGGACAGAACAACACAGAGCTATGGGGTGTGTGACTTTCAACATCATAGCACCTGCCATTGCCAGGATCAAAGACATAGTGAACTTGATGCCAGTTGCAGGCAGCATGCAGTTACTGTTTGAAACAACCATGGGTAGATGGAGTGACCCATAACAGCAGATGAACCCCGGTAACAGTCAAATTAACCCCCACCACACAACAGAAAATCCCAGTGCAAGCCACATCAGCCCACCACCCCACCACCACAGGCAGAGCAACCCCCGCACACACACAAGACCAATCATTGGTGATTTCTACCCACCCCTGTGTGCACATACCACTGGTGAGTACCATGGACACAGCACACAGGAGACACTGGAGATGCAGTGTAATGCTTACTTGTGAAGGACCACTGCACACAGCCCAGAACACATGGTCAGGGGACAAACAGTGCCCAGCAACAGAAACAGAACACCCACCACCACCACCACACAACCAACACCCATGGCACAACGTAGTGAAGCATGAAATCCATATGTCCACTGGGTAATCACTAACAGTCAATGCCTGATTTCTGTATGCTGTTGCTGACATGGTAACCACTACACCCACAGATGAAGTTTCACTCACATGCACATCAGTGAGTCATGGAGGCATCGCTGCTGGTACTGTTCAATAATGACCATGATGTGCTTGCTGCATGCCTTGGTCCACCATTACCTGGGCCAGCAATCCTCTACATGCCGCACCTGCAGCATGCGTAGCTCGTAAGGTGATGCTGATCACATAGAACACTGGTGAAGCACCACACTATGGGATGCAATGCTACTATCCAGGAATTTCCTGTGCCATCATTCAGTTGTGTTGTCCATGCATGGCAAACCATCACCATCCATGTCATAAAACTACAAAAAACAATGTGGTACATAGGGCTTTGGCGCTGCACAATGCGTGAGGAGTACCATCCACAAGTCCTCAAATCACCTGTGGTTACAGGCTAGCTCATCCTCACAGTATTACATACACCTGCCACGTGTGGAGATACTCATAAACACTGCAGACATCCCATGGTAGCAGAATGGCAAGGGCGTCATCATCCAATGTGGATGGCAAACTCATCGCTTCTCAAGTAGAGGTGGATGAGGGTGCCGTTGCTGCTGTTTACACAACGTGCACTTTAAGAATTTAGAAAGAGGCCCCCACCACCACAGCCAGCTAAAAGTGGATTAATATGCTGTCTGCATGTAGATCTTGGCACAGCTACAGCAGATTTCTTGGGACCGCAGTGTAGCAACACATGGTAAATACGTGAGACTTACTGTAGTGATTCGATCATGTCTATGCAATTATTTTATTCATTTAGGAAACCCATATGTAGACATGTTAACAAAATAATGTTTTATGACACTTGCACTGATTATAAGGCGGGTTGGAATGAAACATTTTAGAACTCGCCTGCCATTACTGTAGCTGAATTTTTAATTGATTCTGTTTGTAACAAGAAAATATCCTTGCTTATTTATTTATGGCATGTAATGAATTTGACTTGCCACAGACTGTGGACAATACACTATGCAGCTTTATAACATGTTTGTTCTGATGGACGCAAACATACTGTAACATTGTAGTAAATGACAGTTACCTTTGCTTTTACATGGAGGCCTTTTGTAGGATTTTTGAGTGCTCCTTGTCACATAACTACTTCCTGACACCTTACTGCCTTCCCTGATTTCATGGTATGTGATTTCTGAGGTGACATCAACTGGTCGATTACAGGTATCAGCAATGTCAGACGCAACATCAGTATCAATGGATATGAAGCCACTAGTGTTGTCCATCGCACTGTCCTCGTACTGGTGAATTATTTTTGGAATGAAGGGAAATCAAAGTTCAATGCAGTCGTGTCATTGTAAGTAAATATATAAACCAGATGTTACATGTGTAAGTACTGGGGCATGTTGATATGCAGTTCACATGCCAATATGTACATTATTGAAACAATAACGCTGCATGTTCCAGAGAAGTATGTAACTGGCACGAATGCACTACACAAGTTATGCACATCTTTATAGCATCCCAAAAATGATATGCCCACATTTAGTCATGGAAAAGGTGCCCAAACTCTGCCTGCACTCACAGGCAGTGTACAAGTGCAGACAGGTGAACAGCACCATGCCATCACCAGGACTGTAGTGGTGCACCTCCATGACTGTCAACAGAGATATATGATGAATAATCTGCAACATCTTAACATTATGTGGGGCCCCCACCATCCATGAGCCCCAATGTAGAATATTAGCATACCTCTGTTTTCAGTATTGCATGGTCCCACCCATTACTCATCTAATATCCAAAGTAAAAGAATTCCCACTCACATTTCCATGTAGCAGTGTCCACCCACCTGTGCAATGTATCAGATGAAAATGTAAATACTCCACTCAACAGTTTCCCATACTGCAGGATGTCCACAACCATCCATGATCGAAAGCAAAACACTCACTAAACACCTTTACATACTGTACTTCTGCAATCATCCAGTACCAGATAACCATTACAATCACTATATGCACCTAAAGCACTTTTCCATAGTGTCGTGGTACACCACTCTGGCCCCCAACACACATTCAAAATACTAATATGTCTCATGAATTGTGCAGGGAAGGGTGGTACCACTGCCAGTGCAAAACTGTTGTGTAATATTTTGCATTTGATAGTGCATAATACATGGCAGAGGTAAGTACAGCAACACTATTGAAAAATGTTATGTGATTGTTCTAAAGTCACTCATCTTTTGGACACAGGAGGGGATCCTGCAGTATGGCAACATGATCGGGCATTATTATTCAATCCTGGATGGTAGGTGTAATACAACAGTATAGAAACACAGGGTAGATTATTTTATTATACACATCAGGACCGGGGGCAGTGATGTTCACATTATTTTATGCATTGGTGCTCATCTATGTCCATACACTTTCACGGTGCTGCACACACAGAACAGAGACACACACGCATACACACAACACACACACATACATATATGCATGCATATGTATACACAGAGTCACACACGCACACGCTGAGACACAAACAGATGCACGCACATGACAACAGACCATCATACAGAGACAAGCAGCACACATACACAGTCACACACAAAGAAGCACACACACATGCAGATGCACACACACACACACACACACACATATCTGTGAAAGTCAGAGACAGACATATACACATACACAGTCATACACAAACAAGCACACATGCATGCAGATGCAACACACTCACAAACACACACAGCAACAGATGAAGTGAGACAGGCAGACACACACACACACACACACAGGTGCAGCAGCAAGCATACCGTTCCATGATACACCACCCAGGATTCCTAGCTGACAGCAAGGAGGACCAAACCCCAATGTTTTATTTCAAGGTAAGGATGTCAATGCCACAACATGATTACAGCCACAAACACCACCAATTCACTTTCCTGGTACTGCACACTCAGAACAGGCACACACTCACACACAACACACATACACAGAAACACACACATATGCATGCATATGCATACACAGAGTCACACAGACACACTGACAGACACACACACACATGCATGCACACGCATACAGTCACACAGATGCACTGAACACACACACGCTGCATACGCATACACAGAGCCACACAGACACACAAACACACCAACACGAAAAATCACACACACACACACACACACACACACACACACACACACACACACAGCATGTTCCATAAAATTGTATGTTTCTTCCCACCAAGGAACACGGGTGAGTTGACAAAGGAAAATCAGCAGGAAAAACAGCATGATAACAGTTACCTTGGCCAATTGTCTTTCCTAAAAGCTTCACAGATTTTTTCATATGCATGCATATGTACACAGAGTCACACAGACACACTGACAGACACACACACACATGCATGCACACGCATACAGTCACACAGATACACTGACACACACACACGCTTGCATACGTACACAGAGCCACACAGACACAAAACACACCGACACGAAACACACACACACACACACACACACACACACACACACACACACACACACACACACACACACACACACACACACACACACACAGCATGTTCCATAAAATTCGATATGTTTCTTCCCACCAAGGAACGCAGGGTGAGTTGACAAAGGAAAATCAGCAGGAAAAAAACAGCATGATAACAGTTACCTTGGCCAATTGTCTTTTCTAAAAGCTTCACAGATTTTTTCCTTTTAAGGCTTGGTTCTGACAGCGATGATCTGTCACCACTGCTACAGGTACAACATACCATGTCAACCATTGTGTGAACTTCAGCGCCTGCAAAGTAACACTGAGTGCGTGGTGGTGAATGAATTGTTGGCACAGCCGAGGCAACACCCAAAGGCATTTGACAAACTTCATCCGTAACGGCAATATAGAAGGATAACAGCAGTTATCAGCAAAATGTGCAGAACAAAGCACACTGAAATCACTAGGCCCAACCCAGTCAGCGTGCTTGGTCTTCACAAAGGTGTTCCACAGTCTTAGGTAATGGGGGTCCTTAGGGAAGGTAAACAAAGAAAACCCCATTTTATGAGTGTTCCCACAATTGCCTGCAATGCACTGTAATAGTATTATAGTAAAAGAAGATACACTGAGGTGAGTCAAGTATAATAACTGACTACAATAAGTATGGCTATGAAGTTGTATGAAAAGCTACCGTGCCAACACTATAAACACAAAATATTTTACACAAAAACTATTCACCACTTGAAGAAACTAATAATTATTAAGTTCTGTTAAGTTAGGATGCTGTACAAAATTATTATTTTTAAAAACCTTTTATCACCTCTGTTATTCCCTGAACCTCTCTGGCTACCCTAACTCAGCTGTCCATTCTACCACTTACCGTGGCCTCCATTTCTCATATATATACTGCCCCTGCTCACCAGCCAGGAACTCCTCCCAGCTCTGAGCCCCTGGTGTTCAGACCACCCATCCACTTCTGGCACTCTGTCTACAATTTAGAGGACCCAGCTGGCTTGGTGAGGTGGCTGAAGGGGTGGAGACGGAGACCAGTATTAGGTATGTGACAGCATGCCCCTGCAAGGGAGCCGTCACTTTATCAGAGGTGGAGGGATTTTCTTGTGTGAGTACAGTAGCCTCGCTGAGCATGGCTGGCAAGGCAATGTTGTGCCATCGCCTGCCTCCGGCAAATGCTATGCCATTACGTTGGTGCCTTCGGCCTCTGCCAGAGGCTGCTCTATGAGTGGGAGCTCCTGGATCCCTCCTGGGAAGAGAGAGCAGTCCCCGGATGCTCGACCTCTTCCCTCCCTGCCGACCCGATGATCTGGGCTCACTCCCAAACCCGGGTCACCAGTGTGGCACGAGGTGTAGCGTCCGTTCCTCAACCCTCAACACCACCGGGCTGGGACACTGTACAAAATTAATGACAAGCACATATAGGAAAGCACTGCTAAATATGATTCATATATGTAAAGAGGTAGAGGACAGTGTACAGACAAAAACACCCAAAATGTAAAGGAATAAAACTATCAATTATCAGTCCAGCACACCTCTACATAAAAATGGTGCTGCAAAGTGAATGTCTCAATACACTAAGGTAGCCTGAATAGCATATGAAAAACTGGAGTGACTTTCATGGGTGAAAGAACACTGTACCATAACAAAACAGTGACACAGAAAGCACACTGCACATCAGGACTAAGAATTACATAGCAATGATAAGCATCTTTGGTACACAGCACACAGGGTATTATCAAAATAAATTGACCTCTGTGGTAACTGTGAGCTCAGTCACAACACTTATACAAGGCACTGTGGGATCAGTGATAGAATATGAGAGTATTGCAAGTCAAAAATGCTAAAAGCATAACATGTGAGCCACACAATGAAAGAACAAGGAATCAAATGTCACACACATAGCAACATGAGAGACTCAGCCAGGTTGTGTAGGCTGAACAATGCAGTGTCTCAACAATGAACTGAAAATAACCACCTAAAGCATAATTGCAGTATAGCAAATGATAGAAAAAAACACAATTTGTCAACAGTAAGCGCGATAATAAGTCCAATTCTGTATACACAGGTTATAGTTCAGCTGTCAAAAATCACAATGCAGACAGGACACTAAATCACACAGTTTTCATAAGCAACACTTGCTACAGTAAAGTATGCTAATTAATTGAAATGTTCCACACCAGATAACATTGTTATATGACACAGCAATATGATTCCAGCTGTCAAACAATGATCAGGATAGAAAGTTAGCACCACGATCATGAGTCTCCTCTCAACATTCCTGCTCCTGACAGCTAGAGGCACATGAGTGCTGTGACTGGCTATTCAGGAGAATGCGTCACTTCTGGTGGCGAGACACATCGTGCGGCTTCAGTGTGTGGGTACAACTCGGTAGTACATATTTACAAAACTTAACATATAGAAAAGGAATAGCATGGAAACTGTGATGCGTTTCAACGTGGGAGCACATGGACTATCAAACGGTGAGTCACATTACTGTTTTGTAAACCACCAGAGTCCCTCTTTAAGCAAGACCAGGCAGTCATCCACATACAACTGGGTATGGTAGTCCTTCTTCTAACCTACTCTGATACCTTACAGTGCATGGTGCAGCCAGATGGCAACCGCCAAAGGTTCAGTTGCTAATAGCATGGGTGAAAAAGCACATCCTTGGCTGATTCATTTGTTTGTAGTAGCTGAAGAAGGACTCTAGGTCCTTTTCTGCTTATCTGGTGGAATATATGTTGTTATGAAGAGATCTGTAACCTCTTCCCAAAAGAAGGTTAAAAGCCAGGCATTCACAATAACTGTTCATACCTTTAAATTCTATTTTGGAAATTTGCAGTCAGACCTTAGGTAAATTAGGTAGCCCTCTCTCTCCTGCTCAGACTGTCCTCTTTAAAAGTTAAATCACGTTAGCAAGGCAACAGTATCTGTATTTTCAGTGTAAGCCAGGTTTTGGTAAGAGATATTGGGCTCAATTTTAAAAGACTTGTGGATGCTGCAAGTCCTGGTGGCAAACATATGATGCAGGGGCTCACGGCAGTCATGTGGCACTGATCATGATTCTCTGTCCAGGTACCAAATTCCACAAGTTAGACCAGCTCCTGGTCTAACTTGTAGCATTTGGGGACCCATTTTATGGGGCGTTAAATATTTGGTGCAAGCTGTCATAAATTGTGGAAAGTGTTGAAACTGCCCGATGTACTAAAATTGGGGTGCGGTTGTACAAGAGTTTGGCGCAGTTGTGCCAATCAGGGTTGATGCAGGGCTTACTGCAAGGCCTGTGCCAGCTTTTGGGCCCATTATGTCACGTGTACTGCTATCACCCAGGCTTCAATATGTAAAAATCTGGCAAGAAGACTACCAATATTTAGTAAGACAATGTTTAGTTTCCTTGGAAGTAGGACCTTGTCCAGGGTTAACTACTGGGCCAGAATTAGGTGGAGATTGCCAGACAGTAGAAGTAAAATAGGTGTGTACCCTCTGTGGCCCTTAGGCAATATCTCAGACTCCAGGGTTTTCTCAGGCATTTTTGCTTTGGATTCACCCTGGTAACACAGACTATGAGAAATGCTGTAGTAGCATTCCCTTGTGTTACCATACTTATTTGCCCATTGAGAAGGAGGTTAGCTGAGGGTTCAAGGCTAGTGATGGTTGTGCAGGTACTCCAGAGCTGTGGACACAACCAGTTTTCAAGGTATAACATGACCTCAGCATCAGTAGGCTTAACAAACCCACATAACAGCTCAGTATGTAATTGAGTCAGGGTACTGCTCAATACCACGATGTAAGACAGCATAGTATTAACTCTGCCTGTACATGCAGCACTTGAAATTACAGTGACAGGGGTAGAATAGCAATAGGGATTTACTGCTACCCGTGTCGCTGCACACTGATGTAAGGGAGAGGAGAAGGTGCTGTGTGCTGGGTGCCTGGTTGAGCCGCCTGTACTGGAGTGGCTAGGGCAACAGCACACAGCGCAGTTGGGAGACCTGGGACCATGGTTTGGTCCCCCCAGGTCTCCCATGCTGCAACTTTTCCTGTAATTTATTTATTTATTTTTTAAATCATACTTCCTTTCCTGAGTTTCTCCCCATTCCTGAAGTCTCCGAGTTTGTTATTTAAGTTCCGGGGTGCAAAGGGCTTAAAACATATGTCATTGTAATATGGCGGTATGACCCCAATGCCTTGGGTCAGTAGGATAAACAGTGCAAGTAACATTGTCCCAGTGGTACTAGTCACAGTGCAAGAAAGCTAATACTAATTAAACAAACACAGGTTGTGATAGTCCCCAAATTCGATAGATCTTACATTAATATGCTTCACAAGTATCCCAAGGTGATGTTCACCCAGGTAGGGTACTGCCAGGGGTGTCACTGGAGGCTATTGTAAGTAGGTACCTCAGGATTAGAGTGTCAAGGACCAAGGAGAGTTAACAAGACATTACCATATGGGTTGCTAGGTTCCAGTTTAGGTGTATCGGGATCAATGTCATTAGTCATGATATTATCAAGTATGCTTACACAAGTATCACAAGGTTGGGTTACCAGACTAAGTGTGTCAAAGACCAATATCATTTAACAAGAGAAGTACCAAATACTGTAAGTTGTTAGGTTGTCAGATTATGTGTGTGAGACTGACACCTATTAACATCAGATTAGCTACAGTAGTTCTCTCTATGCTCAGATTCCTAGATTTGGTTGAGCAGGGGGTAAAACAGGGCTAGCATTAGATAAAACTACCAAAGACTTATGCATCATCAAGTTTTACAAGGTTCACCCAGAAATGATTATGACAGGAGCCATACACAGTCAACACCATGCTCAAGGTCCACCTAGATAGGGTGGACCAGTCATCACCCAGGTAGCATTATTACCTGAAACATCCAGTATAAGGCCCACTGCATATCAAAACAGACTGGGACAAGGAAAAGGCTCATATGCATATCAAAACACACTAAACATTAATTCCCAAAGAAAATCATCAACATTTTAGGTGCAGGTCACAGCAATAATTAATGATCAGTAAGCAGTATATTAGATCTATGGGAGTATGTAGAGAACACCAGAGAATGTAAGGTACTTGCACAGTAAGAATCTGGTTCAGTAACCAGTACATTGGGACCACCCATCCATTGGAAGAAATCACTGGGGAACACTGAAACTAGGTGACATAATACAATGTATGTATCTAGGCAGAGGACACATTGCACTATTGCATTATAGCTGTGAAACCAGTTCATACAGTCATGTGTTCTGCAGCCCTTTATGCTGTGGTCCTTCATGCTCTGGACTGACAGCTGAAGAGCCTTTAGTAGTAGCTGACATGAGCTTGAGCTCCTCACACCCCCAGCACCCTGGTGCTCAGATTGCCCTGAATTCAAAATTTGATTGCAGTGGGAAGAACAGCTGGTGCGCCGACCATGGACACTGGTGGTGTTCAAGAATGGTCCAGTGATGATCATGGGGAGAGAGATAGAAAAGTGTTGGCCACCTCCCTCATGACCCCACTGGGCTCCCATGATGGTAAGAAGTCTGGAGATGTAGGGAACACAGAAGCACCGAACTGATGCAGTGGTTGGTTGACAAGATCCTCCAGTGGTGAGTCGGTGGGGAGGAAAGTTATTTGCCCTCTTTCTCAACCTCTTTGTCTCCTGTGGTGAGTGTGGCTGGTGAGAAGACTAGGAAGTAGGCCAGTGATGTACGCTGGTGTGCCTTTGAGCTCCTCCTACTGCAGCAGTCCAGTATTTAGATGGTCCAAATTCAAACGTGTTTGCATCGGAAGAACAGTTGATATGCCGACTGGTACACTGGTGGCATTTAAAGAATGGTGCAGTGGGTGATCATGGGGAAGAAGATAAGAGAAGAGCTGACCATCCTTCCTTACAACCCCTTTAGGCTCCCACAGTGGTGAGAAGTCTGAAGGTGCAGAGACTACAGTGGCGTTAACAGCTCTAACATCAAAAGGCACTCTGCACTCAAATAGGTGCCCGTGGTGCAACTGGAGGTAATGCCACTACCCACAAGCAATACAACGAGCAACATATTAAGTGCACTCAAGGACTAAATGAAATAAATGCTCAAATGCTGGAAAAATCCATTACAATGATTTTATTGTGAAAACCGCCATATAACACAACCCGGAAAGTACCCCAGTGCTTCGGTCAAAGGACCTCCTTCAGGGGTGGGGTTATCCAGTGAATGACATCTTTAAATACACAAACAACATTTTGTCATCAAAATATCACCAACAACCATTCACCCTCATTGTGCTCATAGTGAAAAACTGAAAGCCTTCAAATTCATTACATAGAACTGCTAAATTAAAATCATTGGTTCTTGCTTGCACAACGAAAAAAGTCCAATTTTGGGAGAAAACAGGCATACATTCATGAACGTCATTATGAAAGGTGGGCCATATAAATTCTCTTGCTCTGCAAAAATGTAAGAACTCCTGACAAGCCGGGTGGCTTCATGATTCCTGATGGCAATGATTAACCTGATCGGAAGTCCTTTCAATGGTAATCCATTACTGACAGTACCATGTAATCTGGAAACAAGAAGAGAGAGAGAGAGAATTTAAATCATTAAAATGACTTAGTACTGTACTTAGCTATAATTGCTTACTGACCACTTTCAAATAATAAATTGCCACTTTTCATTACCCAGACACAGGAACTTATCCTTCCAAATGATAGTATCCACTTTCTGTAAAAGATCTATTGTCTCCCTTTCATATGAGGGCAATGTTGCCCCACTAGGCTGAGGAAAAAAAAACAATAAACTTACTCAGTTTATAAGCAAGAAAAGCCCCCTAAACTATAGGCCTTCCGGAGGATTTTCTAAGGACTTATGAATTTTGGGCAAGGCATATAGGGTTAACATAATTGGAGTTTCTTGCCATAGGAACTGAAATTCATTCTCTGTTATGTCACCCTGTGCTTTAGCTTTTGTAGTAAATCCAGTAATTCCCTTTTAAATTCAGGTAGTGGGTTCCTACTAAGTTTTGTGTAGAAAGATTTATCAGATGAACAAAAACATAGTTGGAACTCACTACCTGATTTTAAAAGGAATTGTTGGATTTGTTACTGTACCTCCCACTCCTTTATGTCTAGGAGTATTGCTGGTGTTATGTTCTGGGAGGGGGCAACCACAACAGAAACTTTAAAGATGATTGACGTTGTTTTCAGGACTGGGGCACAGGCTTCCTCCATGGGGCTCTGGACTAGGAGGCAAACTTCTTTAGCAATACAGCAGAACAAGACAGGCATTAACAAGTCTAAACAGAAATTGAAAACAGCAAAGGATCCTTTAAAAATAAACTTGATTACTCTATGGAGTTATTTGAAATGGATAACACAATATCCCATTGGGGAAAAGTAAAGGCAATGGACTGGAGGGGGTCCACTACTTCAATGGCCATGCCTTGTCCAGAAATCTATATATTCAATGTTTGTATTCAGCAAAGGTGGTCATTCCGATGACCCCTGATAACTGGGCAACATACAATTAACCTTTTCTGCACTTTAAATGGAATGATTTAGACAACATTGACTCTCCCATTCATAAATCCAACCCAGCTTCCCTCAGCTGGCTATACTCTTAGCAGGATCCCACAGCGTCTACAAATCCACTTGCATCAAATCCCAGTTCCGGACTGCAATCCCAGACTTAAACTGACAGCAGTCCCTTGTTATAGGCTGACTGCAATGTCCTATGGTTATTTCGAGAAACCTCACCCCTCTTAATACAGGCAGCATGTACCCAGGGGTTGTCCTGCTTCAACTCTCCCAAATGCCTTGCAGCCAACCTTTCAATTACCCTTTGTCTCCAAATTTAGTGGGAAAGGGCAGGTAACTATCCCTGGAGGTCCATGGTGCCACTGGACAGTGTCTGCCACCTCCTGGCCAAGGACTGACCCCATAACCAACAAGTCCCAGGTCCAAATTACTTCTTCAGTCCCTGAGGGCTATATGTTGTAATGGGTAAGGTGGGGCCAGAATCTCTAGGTGGTCTGTAGAAGCCACATAGATTCAACCCCCATCCTCACCCAAGAACTGACCAATTACTTCAGCTGCCACATGATACTTCTCCTAGTGGATGTAAAGTCCAGGCTAGCTTCCATTTTTGAATACAAAGTCCACACCCTGCTTGGGTTGAAATCTTATAAGGCTACAGGCAAGTGACTTACTCCTCCTATTATTGCTCACAAATTGGAGACAGAAGACCCACTCACCAGATATGGTTTTAGTATATCTGTTAAATACCACCGTTATCTGATCAACATTTCATAGTGTACCCACTACTTCTTCAGGATCTTAATAAAATGGTACTCAAGTATAGTCCACAGTCTATGTTTTCCTTTTCCTTTTTCGTTTTTCAAGTTAATATATCTTCACTCTGGTTTTCAAAAATTCAGTTCTTTGTTTCCATTTAGTCTGGTAGAAGCAACTTGCTTTAATCTGCTACATCTAGTATTCTGTCTTTAATTTTCTTTTTTTTTTTTTTTCTTTCAAAGTTCTTAGCTTCTAATACTGTTGTATCAGATCTGCCATTCTATCCCCTTCTTTTGGAGCTGCCAAACTGACATAGCTCAATTACAACTGCAGTTATATTCATTAATGAGCTTTTTCTGCAGTTTCAAAAATATAACTAAGCATTTACACATCTCAGCTTTCTATAAAGATACACATGCAATCTTCAACCACAGGAAGCAAGTTGGGGGTGAGAAAGAAGAAGCAAGTGAAGGCAGTGTGATAGCAGTGTCTGTTGGGTGTCCGTTCTTCTGTGCCCAGGAAAAGATGTGACTGCGCAATCAGACAGACAAGAGACAGGCAGCAGAAAGGAGAGAACAGAATACAGCCTTGCTTTGAATACTCTCTATATATAACAAATGGGACAGGGTCCTATCCAACCCTGTCACAAGCCACAACGCTTTCTTCAGCTAATAGTAATATTTAAGATCTGCTGCTGATTTTGCCTTTTGTCCCAGATTTCTTTTTAGCTGAAGTGGCATAAGGTTGAGAAAGTAAATTATCTAATAACATACACCCAAAGGGCCCGATTTTAGAAAGGTGGGTGCAGGCTTGCATCAAGCCCTGCATTCACTGCAAGAGTGTACCCACAGCTGTGCCAGACAGGTCACATAACCTGCATCTGATTTTAGTACTTCAGGCACAGTTCGACAAAATTTTACAGTTTCGTCAGCTTGCACCAATTCATTGGTGCAAGGTCCATAAAAAGGTCCCAGTGGTGCAAAGTTAGACCGGGGAGCATGTCTAACTTTGCTGCATTCACCACAAGGGATGGTTGGGAATTTGTGGGGCTGCCTTTGTAAAATTGCAATATCCTGGTGTTTGCCACAAGTAAAATTAAACCTCCTTGCATGAGAGGAGTGTTTGTGACTACACAGAGTGCTTTTAAATTGTTAAGGTGCCGTTTATGTGCTATAGCACTTTCTAATTTACTGAGGTCTCTGAAGTACTGCAGTGGACACTGGGTAGTGTAGTTTATTTTTTTTACGTATAAGGTTTTATTAGATTTTGGCACAGTGTACATTATACATAAGGCCACATATCATATCATCATTACAAACTAGGTACAGAGAGAAAAGATATCCAAAGTTTGTTCTATCCAGGCTGCATATAGGCAAAACACTAGTTATGAATGACTATATTTAAGTAGTATATTGCAGTTAATCTTATGTGATGACACAGATGCTTACACCTTCTAGAAACAGGCAGCAGTCCTGATTCAAGTCAATTCTTCATGGACTAAGTCATATAAGTGGGGTTGCAGAGTGGGGTAGGAAGTTTGCAGAGTTCGGATTGAAGGTATGGTTCCCATTTGGATAGATAATAGCACATATTATTCCCTTGAGTGTGTGACAGTCTTTCATATAGGGACAGACAAGTAAGTGCTACATGCCAGGCTTTCTGAGTGGAGGGGGTCCTTGGCACCAGTGCATAAGAAGTAGGCATTTTACTTACATGAGGGTAAGAATGCCCAGTCTCAAGAGGTTTAGATACGCCTGCTAAAGAAGTGGTGTCACCCAGAAGCAGCTTGTGGTCTGTAAATGCAATAGGAGACTTAAGCACCTTGGAAAGATCTGAGCGACTGTTTTCCAAAATGAAGCGATGTGAGGCAGGTCCAGAGTATATGCAGGAGGTGGGCATCAGGTTGTGAACATCTCCAGCACTGGGTATGGCTGAGAAAACCCCATGAGTGAAGGGCCACCGTAAGCGATGCCAGAATAGCAGGATTTTTAATTGAAGGAAGTGACTTTTAGTATCCTTAGACTAAGTGAGCATCCTTGAGGTAGAGATTCCATTGAACCTCCGATACAGGAGAAGCCAACAATTCCACCCATTTTTACTTACTAGAGGAAGTAGCATTTGGTTGGGCCTCCCTCCAATTTGTATAGAAACGCCAAGTATACCCTTGGGTGTGGGGATCTATGGAGAGCCTCTAGCCAGGGAGTATTGGAGGGACAGCTGGCAAGGAGGGATTGTAGAAGGCTCAGGATCTGCAAGGACCCCAGAAGTCTTTGTGGGAAGAGAAATTTGGCTTGCAGTTGTGTGAAGGACAACAGAGGTGGCATTTGTGGTACAGAGGTCCTGTACAGTTTGAATTCTACATCCTTGCCAAGAGGACCAATGCAGCAGGGTCCCATCTATTTGGAAAATGGCATTGTGATAATGGAGCATACCAAAGTGGTGGAAGTCAAGCCTGCCTTTGCGTATGTGATTTACGATGAGAGTTCTCCAGGCACAAACCGTGTCAGTGACCGTGGGGGTAGTGACTGGGCTATGGGGAACCGAAATGTGAGAAAGGAGCAAAGGGTGACCCCTCCTGCTAGGTCCATTTCCTGTTGGACTCAGGATGGAGGATACAGAGAGCTGGGCACAAACCATTTGGTGGCATAGGCTGTCTTGCAGGCAAGGTGATAATCGAAGAACCACGGAACACGAGGCCCCCGGGTCCAATGTGCCCTTAGTTTCTGTCTATTCCACCTGGGTGGCTTGTTTTCCCATCAAAAGGTAGAGACTAGGCATTCCAGTGAGGAAAAAGCTTTGGTGAGAGTGAGATGGGCAAATTGTTGAAAAGTACAGGAGTCAGGGATAGAGAAGCATACGCACAGCTGCCACTTTACCTGGTAGGGAGAGTTGCAATTTACACCATATCTCTATCTCCGTGGTGAGCTGTGCTAGTAAGGAGAAAATTGGCTGATTTGAGGGCAGACCATGAGGTGGGAAGGCAAATACTGAGATAGGTGAAGCCCTGGCCACCCAAGAAAGATTGGTGCCTTGGAGACAGGCATTTGTATGCCCAGAGTTCAGGGGGCCACTGTGGTCTTTCTTTGATTGACTTATAGGCTGGAGAGCCCTGCAAAATGATCGAGAACCTGAAGTGTTGGTGGGATTGAATGTCGGGGCTAGAGAGGGTTAAGAGTAGGTCATCCGTGCGCTGCCACAAGGTAGGTATGGTCAGCAACTTCAATGCCATGGATTTGGGGAGGCAATAAGAACATGAATGAGGGGTTTAGGGAGAAAAGGAGAGGTGACAGAGGGCATCCCTGTCTGGTACCTCTTTTCAGGGGAAGGAAGGAGATGTCACTGTTAGTAAGGATACGGGCCATGGGAGAGCTATAGGGTGCACCCACTGTCTGAAGTAGACACCGAATCCATAGAGGTGGAGGATCTCATGGAGGTAGTCCCATTCTATAGAATCGAATGCCTTCAAAGAGTCAATCACCAGGGCTGCCATGGAAGGGACAATTTGTAGGCAGACCATTTGAGGTTAAGTAGGAGCCTAGTGTTTCCTCTTCATTTTGCCTCGCATGAAGCCTGCCTGTGTGTGATGGATGATGGAAGGGAGGACAGACATCATTCTGGAAGCTAGGGCTTTGGCTAAAATCTTAGTATCAACTGATAACAAGGATATGGGATGGAAACTGGCACAGTCCAAAGGGTCAGAGGACTTTTTAGGAAGTAGGGTGATGAGTGCATCTCACATGGTTGGAGGAAGAGAACTGGCTTTGTGAGAGGATTGTAGGGCGAGCTGGGTGGGCTGTAAAATGTCTGGATCCAGGGTGTGGTATAATTCCACTGACATGCGTCTGGTCCAAGAGCTTTACCTCAGGCCATCTTGGACAATGCCAAGTGAAGTTCTTCAGGTAAGTGGGGCATCAAGAAAGGCTACCTGTTCAGGGGTAAGCACAGGAGAGGGGTGTGTTGAGTAAAGTCTGTGACTCCTTGAGACAGCTGGGGACCCAGATTAGTAGAGTGTGGTTAGTAGAGAGTTTCATAGAATTGTCTTATGGTAGTGTTAATGTCTTTAGGACTACAGGCTATAGAGTGGGTATGGGTATGGAGAGCATGGATCCAGGTGGCTGCCCATTGCTTATGAAGCCAAAGGCAAGAAGCTTGCTGGATTCTCTCCACTGTCCCAATATGCATGTTTAGACTGAAGCAGTAGCCATTCGGTTTCTGGTGCAAAATAACATTAATCTGGTACTTAAGCCCCCGACTTGCGATTCAAGATGCCATCCATGGTGGCAGGTGGGTTAGCCTTGAAGCGCTGTTCCAGTGCTCGTAGATCTGCTTGCAACCTAGTAAGGTTAGCTCTGTGGTCCTTATCATGAGCTGCCGAAAAGGCAATAATGCGGACACAGTTAACCATTTTAAACACCTCCCAATTGTGCCATGCAAGACCCCACAATTCAAATTGTGAGAGAAATAATCTTTCTTGGCCTGAATCAGCATGGGATGGAAATCGGGATCTTTAAAGAGGAGCAGGTTACACTGTCACCTAACCCTGGGGGCATGATTGTTGGGGGGCATAGGAAATCTGAGTAGTTGCGTGATCAGAAATTAAGATTGAGCCAATTGATGAATCAAGTATGCCTGGGCTGCTAGGTCACTAGCCAACCAAAAATCTATACGACTGTGAGAGCAGTGGGGTGTGGAGTAGAGCGTGTAGTTGCGACCATTTGGATGATCCCTGTGCCAGACATTGACAAGGGCCCACTCCTCCATAAGATCTTGGAGATTGTCTGCCTTTAGGGGTGGTATGTGGTGTGGGATGAGACTTATCAAGGAAACTGTCACCTACCATGTTGAAATCTCCACTTATTACAATTGGAATGGTTGGGCCACCTGTATGTAGGGCAGTAAGGCCTGGCTGACCGCTGGGAAGAAATCAATGTGGTCCAAGTTAGAGCATATACATCCTCATAGAAACGGGCCTTGCGGGGAAGACAGTTTAGCCACCACTCATCTGCCTTGGGTGTCTTTCTCAATGCCCTCCACCTACCAGGAGGAAGCATGGCGGAGAAGGATAGCTACCCCTTAGTTTTGGTTGTTGAAGAGCTAGCTAAAGCCTCCCACCCAGGATTTTTAAGCCATGAGGTTGCCCGGTCAAGAGATGGGTTTCTTGTAAGAGTGCAATATCAGCAAGGAGGGAATGCAGATGCTGTAGCACTTTTGTGTGCTTAATTGGGTGGTTCAATCCCTTGACAGTCCAAGACACCCAACAGTTCACAGAGGGTGGTGGTGAATCTGAAGCCATAGTTTGGTATTGTAAATAGGAGAGAGTACTACTGTGGACCCCAAGGGAGGGAGGCAGGTAACCTAGGAACACAAGGGTGTGACAGTACCCTAAACCAACCAATACCATCAATCCGAATGCCCAGTAAGAAGAAGTGTAAGCATTACAGAGACTGGTGTACACTGTTTTAGGTATAGAAACTGCAGAGAAAACACACAGAGAAAAGAAAAATTAACGTACAAGTAATACAACACTTAAAAGGCTGAAAAAGCCTAACAAGCAACACTGTAATATCAAATGTGACATAGCAGCGTAAACACGCTATGAGTGTGGAGGTCAGAGCAAATGAGGGTAGAAAGTCTGCCCTACAACTATAGCTATCTCCAATGCCAGTATGGGGTATAAGATGGAAGTCCAGTTAGTGGAGTCTTTCTGGACCAAGGAGCCATTCAGGTCGGGCTCCCAAGCATGGGGCGGGAGGAGAGAGGGGAAGAGAGCAGACGGGGAGGTGAAGGGAGATAGGGGGAGGTATTGAGGGTCAGGGAAGAGAAAGTGGGCACGCCCACCTGCCAGTATATCATAATGGTGGTAAGGCAAGCAGGCTCCATAAAAGGGGGAAGGAACCAGGTACATGTGAGGTAATACCAGGCCAACCACTCCATTATAAGGCAACCAGAGTAACTAACCTGCAGAGCCTAAAGGCACAGGCTATCAGTATTAGGCACTCAAGTAAAGGCCAGACACTATGGGAAGGGGTATTCTGGTGCATTACTCATATCAGATGAGCCTAATCAGAGACAAGGAGGAAAGGGAGGAGGAGATGTCTGTAGAGTGCCTTATCTAACTAAGCCATTATGAAAAGAAGGAAAAGTATAACAATAGTTCATGTGGAAAGTCCTTGGCCTTCTCAAGCAAAGCTAGAGGAAGGGCTCCAGTGTCCATGTTAGTTTTCGTGACAGCTGCAGCATAGCTAATAAGCCCAGGTTTCACAGGAGAGACAGTGTCCAGCACTTGACCTAAGAGGTGTCAGGAAAGTCATCCCAGTCCACTGGGTGAGATGTGTCCATTTCTTGTGAATCAGGCAGCTTGGGTTCTCTGGATCAGCAGCGGAGATACATCTTCCTGTAGATTTTACGGGTGGAGCTGTGGAGTTTTTAGTGGGCAAATGCTGGGGCCCACTTCTGGCTCATTGATGAGACTTAATGAAGGAGCTAGTCGGTGCTGCATAAGAGGAGGCAAGGGAGGCTGAAAATTCAAAGGTCATGCAGGAGGTGAGATGAAAGAAGCTGAAGAAGTGCTTATTAGCGATGGGGGACTTGTATGTTGAGGGACTGGTCCAGCTAATAATGAGTCCCTTGGAGTCACAGCTGATGGGGAAGTGTTCCTATTGGGAGGTCCTACCTGAGGGGTTCCTAAAGCCTCCTGGGATTTGTAGTTGAGCATGCAAGGCCGGCCAGAATTTTGCAATCCAACGCTCTAGGTCGTATGGGTGGTCTGCCATCAACCCATGCCCATCCTTGGAGACACAGAGCTTGTAAGGTTTTGAATTTAAATTGAAAGTCATGTTGGTAAATAAACCATTTTACAGGGCCAATGGCTCTCCTCCTTGCAGCCATTTCCTGGGCAAAGTCCCGCAAAGTGAGCTTTGGACTCCTTGCCAGCAAGCTCCCCAAGTCCCTGGCAACATGAAGAATGTGTTTTTCATACAGTAACAAAGCAGGTAGGCCACAATAGGTCTGGGTGCATCTACAGCTCTGTTGGGGTGGGTAAAACCCGTGTGCCCTCTCAACTTCTACAGGGCTCTCCAACGTTCCCCTAACATAAGGGGTAAATTATCATTTAGGAATCTTTCCATTGACAGTCCCTCAGGCCCCTCAGGAAGGCCGATGATCTGCAGGTTATTGCAGTGGCCTCAGTTTTCCTGGTCTTCTACTCTATCCAATAGGGCTGCCATACATTCTTCATGCTGATGAAGCTGTTGCCAGAGTTGTTGCTGCTGCATTTCACAAGCCTCCACCTTTGCTGTGAAACATTCTGGTGGTCCTGTAATTGTCGAACCTCTGTAACTGTGCCCACTAAAGAGAGATTGATGTCATCCACCCTTAATAAGACTGCTTCCAGCATTTTTGTAATATATTGTAATGATTCACCCACCGATGCAGGTTGAGAAGCGAGAGGGCTGGCTGGGCTTAGAGGTAGGGTCACCAGTGAAGGATCCATGTTTACCAAAATGTTGAGGCCTGGTCTCATCCATGGGAGTGCTGCAGTAACTGGTGATCGTTCGGTAGTCAGAAGCTATGGTGACCTGATAAGGCCTAGCAAGGCCAATGGCACCGCAGAGACTAACACTGCAAAACCTGCAAATCACGCTGAAGTCCGTTGAAATACACGCGCCCGGCAAGTAGAGCATTATCCGTGCATCAAGTTGGTATTAGAGGTTATGACTCTATGGGATCATGGCGTCCAAGCTCGGATGGTCCTCGGCCAGATCGGAGCTCATAGATTAGGCTGCCATCATGTCGGTGGCTAAACCACACCCCTTGGGTAGTGTAGTTTATGCTCACCAGAGGGACTGCACAACCAAACTTCTAGTAACTGCTGATTTGACTGTTTTTGCACTGTGATTCATCTCAGAAGTGATTGCTTCTCACACAAATGGAGCAGGTTTATAATTTGGGACAGAAACTTACTTAGAAACATTATTTTGCGAGCAGTGAATGTGTGGTCACGTGACCAGTTCACTTACTGGTCTGACAGCATTTAAATCTCACCCTGAGTGGCGCGGGCGAGCATGGGTTCCACACGTGGTGATGGGTGCCGAAGACACGTGCATCATTGCATGTGTCTGACGTGTCTGGTGTGACTACACGATGGTTATGTAGGTATACTGTAGACCTTGCATATTGTAAGTTCTTGTTATTAGCATAGCCTTTAGAATTTATTACAATATCATGGAATCTGCAAATGATATAAAAATACTGCTCAGTTCCTTATGTGCAGAGGGAAACTAGCTAATTGTAATAAATGCAAAATGTATAATATTATAGACATCATACCTACTTCAGACTTTGAATGTGAAAAGCGCTCTCAATATGAAGTGGTGCAGTATAAATTACACAATGCCATAATAAAATTCAACAATTTGAAGGATATAAAGAAGCTGGAACAAGAATGTGGCATATTAATATCCCCAATTGCCCAAGTGCAGAACTAAAATCAGCTACAGAATCTAGAGGCCCCAGTACTTCCTAATTTACTAACATTACTAACAGTAATTTAAGTGCCACTATTTGTAACAATTCACAATGCATACCTAACATTAATACTGCAAACTGTCCTAGCTATTGAGTAGATTGTTTTCCTAGATCACGAAAAAGAAACAGGGAGGGCAATAATCTGAAATGTATGAAGGTACCCAGTCTGAATATATGGATAACCATAATCAAAAAAAAACAAGTGACACCAGACCCTAATGACGAATGGTGTCTAGTGAAAAAGGAAATTACATAACAAAGGCAGAAGTGCACTTACAGAATCTGAGACTATTGAAATGACTGTAATTGGTGACTGAATGATAAGAAATTGTGATTCCATGATTTGTAATAAAGACAAAGAACATAAAATGGTGCTCTGATACCCTGGTACTAAGGTTGCTGATATCCAGAGAAATACCTAAAATAATAGAAAGGACAGAGAAAAAACTAATTGTAGCAATCCACATGGGAATAAATGACTTGGGTAAAAATCATGAAAAGATATCTGCATAGACCTCCTTGAGACTGCACAAAATCTAAAAACGCTAGGAGTCCACCCTGTGATATCTGGTCTACTTCTAGTTCCAAGGGCAGTAAAGGAAAACAATGAAACAATTGCCAGAATTAATGCACGGTTACAGAACTGGTGTACAAAGGAATCTATTGTATCTATAGATACATGGGACACATTCTATGGAAAAGACACTTCTATGGTAGAGATGGTCTCCACTTAGGTAATGAGGGTGCAAAAATACTGGTACCTTGATTTCCAACACAATGGAGTCTATCACTTTAAACAAATTACTTGGAGGAATGAGGCTCATACAGTAAGTAAAACATTACCAACAAAGAAAAGTAAATTACTAAAACAGAAGTACAAAATAAAACATCAAGGAGGTTTCTCTTAGGCAATGTCAGAAGTCTCTCCAACAAATTCAGTGAACTACAAACAGTATTACATACTGAGAAAATAGATGTAGCACTACTAACAGAAACATGGCTAGACAATAAAGATGTCTGGGGTAATAATATTGAGGACACAATGTCATAAGACAGGACAAAAATGGAAGAACATGTGAAGGAATAGCTGTTTATCTATCTATTGATATTAATTTCATAGAAATAACAGAAAAATTAGAAATAATCCTGACGATGAGAGACACTATGGGCCAGATATTCAAAAGGGTTGCGCCATGTGCAATATGGTTGTGCCTGCGCAAGTCAAACTTGCTACATTCTGCGATATTCAGCAGGAGGCAGTTGCGCCACAGAAAACATGCTGAGCAACAGCGCAATGCAAATGAATGCATGCTGAACTGGAGGAGGAACCATGCATAAACTGCACAGCCCGATATTCAGCGGGCTGTGCAGAGTTGTGCAGGCCCAACCCCAACCTGCGCCTGCACAACTTTGAGCCAAAAAAGGCTCAAGTTGAGGGCCACACAGGTGAGCTGCTGCATTGCAGGCGCAACACAGCAGCTGCCACCTGTGGCTGGCCCCAACCCACCCCTGTGCCCCCACAGCCCGATCGTGGGCAAAGAGTGAAAATCCCACCACCACCCCCACTGGCCCGATCGCGGGCAACAGCAAATCCCCCACCAGCCCGACCGTGGGCTGCATTAGTTAACCCCGAATACATCCCTGGTGGTCCAGTGGACCGAAAAAGCCTGATCGCGGGCTGTATCAGTGTAAAATACAACCTCCCTCCTCCCGAACATAGCCCTGGTGGTCCAGTGGACGAAACTCCTGCCGCGGGATGTAAGCAATAACCTCCCGAACATAGCCCTGGTGGTCAGTGGACGAAACTCCCGTTCGGGATGTAGCAATAACCCCGAACATAGCCCTGGTGGTCCAGTGGACCGAAACTCCCGATCGCGGGATGTATGCCGTAAATACCCCCAACACATCCCTGGTGCCTAGTGTCCCCACCCCACCCACCCATGAAGCCCACCACCCCGCCCCTGGCAGCCCGGCGGCGCAGCATCCCACCCGCCTGCCACCCCGCCACCGCCGACTGACTGCTCCGGTAGGGCTGCACGCCAATTGGTGCAGAGCAAGAGCCAATGGGTGTGCAGCCCATACCGTATAAGACAGGCCAGTTTTGTGAATGATCTGCCTTCCTTCAGTCCTCGGCACCACCCCATCCTCCCATGATTTGTTAAAGAAGGTAGTCAGTGGTGTCACTAGTTCTACCCTTAGTTCTTTAGAATTCTGGGATGAATCCATCAGGCCCCATTGCTTTGTCCACCTTCAGTTTTAAGAGTTCTTTCAGAACCCTTTCTTCTATAAATGGGCTGGTATCAACTTCTGTATCCAGAGTGTTTCTACTGTTTGTTTTAGGTACCTCCCCTCTTCATTTGTAAATACTGAGCAAAAATACTTGTTTAGTATCTCTGCCTTTTCACAGTCTCCTCTGCCCACCCTCCCTCCCCTTATTAAGCCTCACTATCCCTCCCTTGGTCTTCCTTCGCTCCCTGATGTACCTATAAAGGTTTTATCCCCCTTCTTAACTGAGTTGGCTATCTTTTCCTAGGTTTGGGCCTTGCTGTTCTGACTGCCTTCCCAGCTTCCTTTTGCTTTAACTGATACAGTTCTCTGTTCCTGCACTGGCGCAAGTGCGAACATGTGCATTGAGGCGATATTCAGTGGGAGCCATTGCATAGTGCAAGTCACAATGTGCCAATGTGCAACCTAATGAATGCAGTGCAAGGGCAGGAGCGTACCCATGAAAATGCGGCACAGTGCGATATTCAACTGCACCCATGGCGCAAGCAGGAGCAAGTCCCAGATGTGCCAAGCAAACTTGAGCCTATAGAATACAGGGCACAAGCACACAGACAGCACTTGTGCCAGGGGCGAGGGGAGAGAAAGAGAGAGAGAGCGAGGGAACAGGATGGTGGAGGGAAAGACCAAGAAGTGCAAGGGAGACAGAGCCTGAGAGGGACAGGGTGACCTGCACAGACAGCCACAGGGACATGGTACTGAGGTGGCAGTGGAGAGTGTGCCAGAGGCAAAGCGAGTGAGAGGAGAGGCAATCAGGGTGCCACGCACTGTGCCAGGGTGGCAGACAGTGCACAGCAGCCGACCAAACAAGGGGAGACAGGACAGCAGGGGCCATGGCCAGTGCACCTTTCAGATGGAGGCCATAATGAGGGGTGTGAGGAGGCAGGAGGAACAGTGGCGTGGCTGTGGAAGGGCCCATCAGCGATATGCCCGAACAGGCGGTACCGTGCCGCACCACCTTTAAGAATTACAGCGATATGGAGATGGTGGACCGGTATCATCTGAACTGGGCTATTCTGAGGCAGCTCTGTGAGCTGTGCAGTGAGGAGATGCAGGCACCCACAAGAAGGAACCATGCTCTGGCTGTGGATGCGAAGGTAACAGCTGTCGTGCCTGCTCGCCATGAGCACCTTCAAAGACCAACAGGGGATACAACAGGCATAACCCAGTCGGACAGGTCCTGGCTCCTTGCACATTCCTCAATGCCCTGCTGCCACATGCTTGAATACATCCATTTCCCAGCACACAGGCAGAGCATACAACAACAATGCAGGACTTCTACAGGTTAGCAGACTTTCCTGGTGTGCTTGGGGCCATTGACTGCACCCACATGGGCATCTGCATTACACCTGGCTGTGAAGGTGTGGCATATGTGAACAGGAAGGGGTCCCAGTGTCAATTGCCAGGCGGTGTGCGATGCCAAAGGTGCATCACCAATGTCTGTGCCACACACCCTGGGAGTGCACATGATGCATTCATCTGGCACAGCAGTGCACTGTGTCACAGGTTCGAGCATGGGGATATCCCACAGGCCACCTAGTGGGTGAGTATGGGATGGGCAAGGGGTCTGTGCAGAGCATGGGATGGGGAAGGCAGGGTGGATGCTGTGGCAGGGTACCAGAGATGGGCAAGAGGCACAGCAGCAGAGGAGACAGGGCTAACCAAGTCATTCTCCACACAGGTGACAGTGGATATCCACTCAGGCCATGGCTGCTCACTCCCTACTGGTGCCCATTGTCCCAGCCGAAGAACAGTACAATAAGGCACATGCCAGCACATGGAACATCTTTGAGCGTGTGTTTGGAATGCTGAAGCACATTTCTGTTGCCTAGACAGATCTGGCAGTGCCCTACAGTACAGTCCCTCAAAAGCCTGTGGCCTATTCCTGGCCTGTTGCATATCACAACATGGCCATTGACCCTGGATAGCTGTCAAGGCTGAGGAGAGGGACAGTAGAGGGATGATGAGAGCAATGGGCCAGAGGAAGGTGGGCAGCCCCGGGTGGAGGGACCCCTGGCTCCAACGCATGGCACGCCAGCACAGAGACACCATCGCATGGGAGCACTTTGGTGCAGGCAGGTACGTTATGCCATACCACGCATTCTCCACACACACAGGGACAGCACGCAGGCAGGGGCGTTCATGGCAGTGGGCATGCACACACAATGGAGTGGAGCAGGGATGGGGTGACAGTGCTGCAGATCAACACACAGCAGCAAACAGCAGGGACCGCAAAACACACACACACACACACACACACACACACACACATATATGCCCAGGCAGTGGCAGGTGGTGGGGATCAGATGCAGTGCACCAGTGCACAGGTGCAACTGGTGCTGATCTGCTCTCATCATGCCCACGCCACATGGGCCAGCGGCCTGGCAGGCACTAACATGGGTAGTGTGCGCGCATCACACAGGTGCCACACCTGTGGTATGCACACACACACACACACACACACACACACACACACACACACACCGCCCATGCATGCACAGGGCAGCGGCAGCAGACTGCAGGCAGGGCTGCATGCACCTCAAGTCCGCCACGTGGAACCATGGCCACCACGGCCACGGGGCTGCCACGCTAGCCAATCAGCAACCACAGGCTGCACATCAGCCACAGGGATGTCTGCAACAGCCCCAGGGTTTAAACTATGGGACCACGACTGGGTCTGCACAGGTGTGTGGGCACCAAACAGGCCTAACCCAGGCATACCTGGGATGCCGACAGCAGAGCCCAGCATCGACAGGAGGGTGTCACACGATACCGGATCCATGGGTGGACAGTGCACTACGTGGTGTGTGAGGTGGCCAGCCATGCCCAGTGGTGGCCAGCGGTGCAAGGCCATCCTGATCACACTAGCAATGCAATCCTGGGATGCGGTCGTGTCCTGCCGCAAGTGCTGAATAGCCTCCAGGAGCTGTACAGTGCTCCTCTCATGCTGCTCAGCCACCTGGCACACCTCTGAGTGCTTTGCATGCACCCCAGCTACCAGCAGCACCGTTTGCTCCATGTGGCCCGCAGCAATCAGGTGTGCTCTGCCAATGGGTTGCCACCCAGGGGAACCTGGGCGGGACACCAACCCACTGGTGGTGTACGACCACACTGCATAGCCCTGTGCTCAGGTGGATGCTGCACAGTGAGGTCCACATGTGGTTGACCCTGTCTGGTGCCCGGTGGTGGACACTTCATCCGCTGCCCCGCCCCTACTGCCTGATGCTGCTGCCTTTGGCCCCTGTACGCAGTCCCGCAGCTGCACGTCCACACCACCACCACATGGCACTGCCATGGTGGTGCACACGGCAGCACCTGCAGTGGCAGAAGGCAGCTGTCCCACCACTGGCAGGCCACTGCGCGCTGCCTGAAGTGGTACTAGGTATGGGTGTCTCCCCACGACACCACCACTGCTATCCAGGATGATGGTCATGTTGTCATTGGTGTCAGACCCTGCCCGATCTGTGTCTCCACACAGAGGACACCATAGCTGGTGTCCTGCTGGAACACAGCCAGGGCCTTGTCTGACTCCATGCCCAGGACATCTGGCTGGACAGCGGTAGTGTGCTGCAGTTGATCAGGCCCCGGATGCCCATGGAGGTGGATGGCTGGTCCTCCGGAGCCGGGCCCACCTCCATGGCTGCTGCTGGTGCCCTTCCACTGCATGCTGGCGTGCTGCTGCTCAAAGAGAAAACAGAAGAGTCAGTGATACATGTCCCCCGCCCACCCAGAGGCCCAACCCCCCATTGCTTGCTGTGTGTGCCCATGACACGTACTCATGCAGTGATGGGCTTCCACCAGTCTGGAACCAGCCATCCAGCACACCTCAACTGCGTACATCGCATGATGGCTGCCACCAGCTCCTCCTGCGGCGTGAGCTGTGCCACATCAGCTGACCTCTCTGGTGGCTGTCCAGACTGCACGTATGGCTGCCACCTTTTCCCTGATGCGGTATAAATAAAGGGTGGGAACATTGATAAGGAACATCGGGGGGACGAATACTATGAGGAGAGGAAGAATGGGTGGAGGATTTTTACAGATCAGATGGGGTGCACCTGTCAGACTTATCAACAGACATGTTTAATACTGAAATTATGGGGTTTATTGAGGCATGGAGGAGACAAAAGAAAAAAAAAAAAAGAGGAGGAACCCTATGGGTAGGCCAGTCATCCAATGCAAGCTGGAGACTGGCTATGGGGAAAAGAGGGGAGGAGGGGGGGGAATGAAAAGGAATATGATAAGAAAAGAAGAAACTGAAGGAGGAAAAGTGGTCTTGGTTCTCACCGTTACCTACCAGTAAAAGAGAAGAAGAAGGCACCCAGGTTTTCACCTGGGGAAGCGAGAAGAAGAGGAAGAAAGAGGGATGATCAGAGATTGATATTTGGATGCAATACAAATTAAATTGTAGAAGAGACAATAATAAAATGATGATGGGAATTGTAAATGAAATCATGATATACATAAGCATTAATCACGATGAAGGTGGCATCTAATGGGAGTTAATGTGGGTTGGGACCATTGTGGCATGAGGCCAGAGGCCGAGTGGTATAACGTCCAACCAAGCATTAACTCCCCATTAAATGCCACCTTCAGAGGGGATTAATGCGCGAGACATGGACATCACTATGCTTACTATGGACTATACATCTTGCTACTCATAGAACAGAAAAGACTACGAGACTGATATGATCTGCTGTCATTTTTAATGTTACTTTCACATTTCTCAACAGTACTCTCTTACATACATATGTCATTATTATTTTTTCAATACAGTGAACTCTGGTTTCTTTCTTAATAATTGCTGCACATTTAAAAGATTTCTGTGCGGCTATTTCATTACTAGATAACTTGAGATGACTGTGATTCTCTCCTTTCACTGTGTGCAGAGTGTGTGCATGTCTGATTTGCATACGGGCAGCGTCATTACCTCACTCAGTTTTGTATTTCTATGCTGCTGCTCTGTCTTGCACACTACTGCTTTTTGTACCTTTTGGAATTATCCCGTGCCTGTGGTGTGCTCTCCGTGTCATTCCTCCAGCATAGTTAAAGTTTACTGTGCCGTGGACGGTTAAATTGTTGAAATTGAATGCATTCCGGATGTGCCCCTGGCCCTCTTCCCACCTATGTCCCTCACTTCTATTTATCCCCCTGCCTGTCTGCACTACTCTCTTACTCTTCACGACTGTGTTGTTCTTCTTTTTCACTGTGCCACCTGCAACCCTACTAATGTGCTTCTGGTGGCTACTTTCTGTTTCAGAAGCAACACGGCATTATCGCTCATAATGACGGTCGCCCTGTACCACGTGACGCTGCTCCGCTATCGCCGCTGTTCCTCAGTGCTGTCAAATTTGTGCCATGTTACAAAATAAATGAATTGCCAATCTGAGCACAACAACATACATGTGGTTTGTCTTTGTGGGGAAAGGGGAATCTGGGAACAACTGCAGTCACACACATTTCCCAGTCTGAAATTCCAGTTTCTGTTGGACAAAACTAAACTGCAGTAAAAAACGAAGAATGCACTAATCAAACATATGCAGCAAGTCATGAATCTCGTGTAAATTCAGTCTGACATAGCACAGCAGTTAGAAAACGAGACACAAGAATACAATGTTTTAAGCTAAGAGACTCTCTAGAACTATTCCTAGATACATAAACACTTTACTGAGTTGAACTGTGCAAAATGTAGAAAAAGATACCTGAAAATCTCTGCAGAATCTTTACTCTGGACCGTTCTAATGCAGCAACCTCCATCATAGGTCTAACAAAGAAGCTTCAACTGCGAAAGGCTGTGTTTTCAAACTAGAAGGAACTAGAAGTGCCTCCTCTGGCAGTATCATACCCTGCCAAGAAGCCATGGGGTTATGGGAAATCATGTTTTTTAAAGGCAACTGACAAGTACAATCTGTCAGTTTTTCAAGGTGTTCCAAATTATTTATACAAAAAAATGGGGTCATAAGGACCATTACACAAGGGTGTATCATAAAGGACTGACTTTATTTAACCATTTACTTACCCAGGGTTGTCAAATGAGGATGAAGGATCTTGTTTTCAGTAAAGTCCTGCTTTTATGCTCAATTTTTCAGACGTTGAATAGAGCCTAGGGAAATCAAATATGGTCACAGCTGAACAAGTAGCCACTATGGCAGGCCTGAAATATTTAAGCAATAGGAATGACCAGGGTTTCATTAACCATATGCAAATCACACCCACGTGTAATGTGGCACAAGGTGAAGCTGAGTGCCACATGCTCCTAAGGTGTGATTAACATATGGTAATGCAACCCTGGAAGTACCTTTTATTGTTTTTAGCAATGTGACTAAACAGATATTCAAACTAGCTGTATAATTGTTTTTATTAATTACTGTATACCTGGTTTTATATTCAAATAGTCCTTCTGCCATCTGATCATCAGTCCACAATCAGTTTATGTTCCAGTTTAGCTTGTAGACGTCCAAAGACATCTATGCTGCAGCAGAGCTGTGAAGGTGTGTCAAGAACAGCTAAGTAGTTGGCTAAAGTGTATGTCAGCTTGTGACATCATGCTGACCTCAGTATTGGCTAGCCAGCAAATTTGTCTGACTAGGAAAATAAAAAAGTCAGTTTAGTGTGAATGTGTGGTTAAGGTTAATGGTCTAGATGCCAGTATTAAGCCATAAAATTGCATTGTTGCCATGGCAATGGTGGTTGAGTAAACATGCCATCATTGAGGGCAATGGCATTAAGAGCATAGGACAGGGATAACAATAACATTGTTTTATAACAGTTGTCATGGCAACAGCCAATGGGTCTTAGTGAATTCTTTTCACTGTACATGTTCTCCCACCCTACAATACCACCTTCCCAGCTTAGCCAAATATCGTCCCTGCAGTTGGACCAGCCTCCTACCACCCTCCCTGTAGCTGAACCACCACCCTCACACCTTGACCACCTCCACCCTCAAAACTCCCAGCAACTGGACCAGTCCCAAGTCAAGCATCCGCCCAGCCAACCACTCTCTCTCTCTGTAGCTAAAATCCTCCCGCAGCTGACTACCCTCCTGACCACTGCATTCCCTTCCAGGCCTCTGACCAGGCTCCATACTCAAACGTGTCTTTGCCGCTCTCACTGGTGGTAGAGCATGGGTTGGTGGCAGAGATGGTGGGAGACTATGGAGAGTGAGGGTGTTGGAGGAAACTATGGAGGGACTGAGGGTGTTGGGGACTGTGAGGTGGGAGCCTGGATGAAGGAGGTGGCGGAGGTATGTCGGGTTGTGGATGGTTACTGTGAGGGGCTGTGGTGGGATGTGGAGGAGGCTGGACGGTGTCAGGGTCCATGGAAGGAGGTGGGGCCACTGCCTTGGGCTGTGTAAGAAGGGTTAGCTAGTGTCAGGAAATAAAGGGAAGGGGTTAGTGTCTGGGGCTGTGCAGGTCTGTGGAGGAAAGTGTCTGGACAGGTTGTATCAGGTGGGTATGTCATGGGTCTGGGAGGTGGTGCCAGTGGGGGGCCATGCAGGAAGTGTGTGTCAAGGGTGTGAGGGGTCTCAACTGACCCAGGAGGGATGGGGATGTCAAGGTTGCTGTGGATAATCATAGAAACTGTCAGCAGAAAAGGACCCCATGGCCCATCCAGTCTGCCTGTAACCCTCCCTCCCCCTTATCAGCCTGTCCCTTGCCCAAGTACCTATCCCAGGCTCTTTGAAGCTGTCCACCATATCCACTCCCTGTGGTGGGAGCCCAATTTGTGCCAGCCACTGCCCCTTATCCTTATTAAATCAAGATGCAAAACTTTTGCAAAAGTTATTGGTTTAAGATTACAAAAATAATCCCTGATCTCTTCCATCAAGACTAAATGGGGTTCATCCCGGAAGACACATACAAGATAATATTCGCCTTGTACTAAACACTTTAGCTGCAGTGAAATATTTTTCCCAGGAAACTCTCCAAGCAGTGGTATTAAATGATGCAGAAAAAGCATTTGATCGCTTAAACTATCAATTTCTGGATGCGGTCTTGCAAAAGTTCGCTTTGGGACAAATTCTGGCTCTGGATCCATAATATGTATAGATCCCCACAGGTTAGAGTGAAGGTTAATAGCAGTAATGGGTGTTTATAGCAGTAATGGATGTTACTAATCAGAGGAGGGGTTGTGGGGTGCTGGAGGGCTGTGAGAGGAGTGCAGGTGGCATGAGAAAGGGGTTTTGTGGGCTGTAAAGAGAGGAATGTCAAGTGTTGGGGGTAATGGACCAATCTCACCCCCAGCTGGATCCACATCCACAGTATCATGGTGCACCCTACGTGATTCATGCTAGGTGGCTGTATAGTACTGCTATTCTAGTCTTTCCTTCTAACAGAACTAGAAGGAAAAGCTGGAATGGCAACACCTCATCACAGAGCACATAAAAATCACCGCCACATGCAGACTGGATGGACCATTGGTCTATATTTCCACTATAGGTGGGCAAGCCAGGTATTTTTCTCCCAGAGCTAAGGCAGCGCTTGAGCCAGGGGCCTAGCTTGACTCTATGAGTCAAAACACAAGCTGAACCTTGCCTACTGCAGGCTGTTCTCTGCATAGGACTTGAACATTTCAGACATTATACTAACTGCTCAGGCTGACAAAATGTTTACTTTGACCCTAGCTGGCTGAGCTTGACCTTGACTCTCAGTTGTTTACAGAGGTTGAGCCAAACCAAGCTAAGCACTAAGCTCGAGCCAGGCTCAAGCTTCTGTGGATCGCCCACCCCAATTTCTACCCAAACAGAGCTCACCTGGGCGCAGACGGACAACACACTACCCACTGGGCCAATGCCTGGCCCTGCACACAGCATTTCTTCATAACTATTTGTGACCCAAAATTTTAAATAGTCTTTTAGAACTCCCCTCTTCTGAACATATAAGAAGTCATTTACAAAATACTGGCAAAGCAGTCATGTTGTGCCATAGGCTGCTGATCTAGGGTTGCCATGCTATAAAAGGAATCTCTTAGCTGAGCATGGTTGAGAGACCTTCAGACTGCAAGTGCAGTCTGAGGTTGGGCTGCAGCCTAGAGGAGTGCAAGCATTAGAAGGGCAATTACAGCAAGTAAAAAACTTAGTCTGACAGGCGGCAAGTACCAGAACTAACTGCAGGGAATGGACAATATTATGTTATTTTAAATAAACTGGCAGACATAAAATGAAAGGGCCACACAATCCCACAGAGCAAATGGTGCCACTTTCATATCAGAGAGAATATGGAAATGCAGGCAGGCAGGCACCACAGTTAAACCATTAAAAATACCATAAATAAACAAAACCATATGCCAGGAGATGAGTCAAAGAGTACAGATATGCACAGGAATCCTCATCATTACTTTTATTTACTAAGCATGCATATTTGTGTCCAATTAATTTTGCATTGATATATCGACTCTGTATTTCCAATCAGGAAGATTGACCCCAATTATATGTATGGCTGGGCCTTTGTATGAAGCTGCAGCTCTGGCTTTCTTGGGCTCCTGTGTTGCTTCTGCTTCCCAAGCTCTCCTGCCTTTGCCGCAGACTGAAACAGACTATGAAATTAAACCACCTCTGAATGTGAGGCTCAACTAACTCCCTCATTGTGATGATGGATCCTTCCTCATTTTAGCACAAAAGTAGTGCCAACGGTCCTCTTAGAGAGTTTCCAGCAGGAAGTCAGGTCCTCTGCTGTCTCCCTTCCTATTGGCCCAGGTGCCCAGTCTGAGCCAGGACCGCTTGCCATTGCTATGCAAATATCGAGGAAAAATGAATGGGCATATTCATTTCAAAGGGTCCAATCATTTCAATGGTGATTTTTTCTTTATAACTTTTTTCCTTTTAATAATTTTTTTCTACTTTTGCTGTCAGGGTCTTATTTAAGTAACCTCTAACAAACACAGGTGTTGTCATTTTCACATCACCCTATAAATGGGTGTTTATGGACTACACCAACACAGTCCGCAAACTATTTATTTAGTTAGTTTTGTTGACTGAGTAAGTGAGCTAGACAAATCCTGCCTGTTTTCAGGCACAACCCGTGGAGGGATACAGATGAATGCCAACTGACCTTGAACCAGATTAAGCTGTTGGTGGTATTTTTAGTGAATGAAGGAAATTTGGCTGGGACACCGGGAAATTCCTCTACTCTTTTGATAAGGGCCATGGGATCTTTAACATCCTCCTGAACTACCACCAATCCAGGCAGATGGGACCTTGGTTTTAACATCTCATCTGAAAGAAAGCACCTCAGAAGTGCAGCACCCTCTCATGCTGCACTACTGGGATATTAACCCAAGTTCCAGATGTGGGAACTGAACCCACAGCCCTTTGATCTCCCAGCCTCAGAGGGAAGTGTGCTACCTACTGAGCCACAGACACTGACCCACAAATACCCATTAATAGGGTGATGTGAAAATGACAACACCTGTGTTTGTGAGGGGACCTAAATAAGACATCAACAGCAAAAAGTAGAAAAACTATTAAAAGAGAAAGAAGTTAGAAACAAATAATATATTCAATTGAAATGAATGAGCCTATACATTTCAATGGGCCCATTCATTTCAAAGGCATTTTATGTTGCTTGCACTTATGCAAGAAAACGTTTTGCTTCAGAGAACAGCATTTCAAAGTTGTGTTATTATCCAGCCTAATGCAGGCTGAGCTGCATTGGGCCTGCCCTGACAGACCAGTGATCATGCAAGCTATGTATGACAGTGGTTCACAGTTTATGGGTGGAAACTTTGTGTAGTTGAAAGGACTGATGCACTCCAGTGACAGAGCACTTCAGCCCTTTCATTTGCACAAAGCCAGTCAGCAAACAGCTTATCCACTTTATGACATTCTCTTCTCTCTGTCCTCCCCTCTGCTTCTGGTTGTGATATTGATGTTCTGCAGAGAAAGCAATTAGCAGGCATCACTTGCAAAATGCTGATATATTGTTGCTGGTATATGTTGCTAGCCTTGCTTGTAGAGCAGAAAGCAGCTAACTAAAAGAAGCTACATTTTCTTATTAATTTAACACTTATATCTCAGCAGGAGCCAGTGCCTGTTGAGAGTAAACAAACAGATACTTTATTAGAAGTAGAAGGGTCTTATTTAGGTTAAAAAAAGAAAGAAAGAAAGTCAGTGTGTGTTCTGTGCTGGGAGGGTACTGTTTCAGTTTACTTTGCTAAACCAGTAGGAGGAGAGAGCTTAACTGGGGTGTGGCTTAGACACTATAAAAGCAGGTGACTCAAATTACAACTTCCTGTTGCTAGCCTTGCTTGTAGAGCAGAAAGCAGCTAACTAAAATAAACTACATTTTCTTATTAATGTAACACTTATATCTCACCAGGAGTCAGTGCCTGTTGAGATTAAGCAATCAGATACTTTATTAGAAGTAGACAGGGTCTTCTTTAGGGTTAAAAAAAGAAAGGAAGGAAAGAAAGAGAGTCAGTGTGTGTTCTGTGCTGGGAAGGAACTGTTTCAGTTTACTTTGCTAAACCAGTAGGAGGAGAGAGAGCTTAATTGGGGTGTGGCTTAGACACTATAAAACAGGTGACTCAAATTACAACTTCCTGTTGCTAGCCTTTTTCTTACTAATTGCTCTCCATCCCACCCACCCTGAGTCAGTTCTACTTTTATAGCCACTGGATTTGACTGTCAACAGAACTTCCTGTTTGGCAGTAGGAAGGAAGGATCATAGAGAAACATTGGTTTTGTCAACCCTAAAGTAAAACGTAGCTCACTCTCCCCTAGCTGCTGGTGGTCTGACACTGAGCAGGAAGAAGGAGGCTACGGAAGAATATAGGAAGTTGCTGTCCCAGAACAGGAAGGGTGAGGGTTGTAAGGAGAGGAGAGAGTAAGCATACAGAGAAACAGGGGTGGGGACATACAATAAGACATGATAGGAGTGGTGCAGTGCAATGGCTGGGCGGCAGTGTTCCAGGAGACATTCTGGAGGCTGCGATGCTGCCCTATTTGCAGGCACCTCTGGTCTGAGGGAGGAGGTTGCCCGCCTCCAGGCTGACCTGGTTAGATCTGTGAACCTCCTCCCCACCCAGGGACCACCAGGGCCAATGCCACTACCTCAGAGGTTGCCAAGAAAGAGGAGAGGCTGTACCAGGGTGGGCTCAGAGAGGGAGAGGGTGGTGGAACAGAGTTGCATCCCTCCAGCTGTTCCTTCCACAATCCATTCGCTCTCTGGTGGATAGTGGTCCTTCTAGGGAGGCACCTGCAGTGGAGACCAAGGAGAATGCTGGGTACCTTCACAAAGGAGATCCACAGGAGCATGGCATGAGACCCCACAGGGAAGGAAACAACTCCTGGTGGGGACTCAGTCATTGGGGTAGAAATGGGGAGGAAGGGAGAGGGAGGTAGGCTGCCTGCTAGTGCTTGAGGGACAGGAAGTGAATCCTCAGGATTGTGAGCAGCTGCACGAGGGAGGGATGGATGTCATTGTCCACCTAGGGACAAATGACCTGGATAGGAATGGGATCAGAGCAGTGCAAGAGGAGTTTGTAGAGTTGGGGATGGGCCTTAGACAAGTAGCGATTCAGTAACCTTCTCGGAGGTGCAGCCTGTCTATGGCAAGGGTGATGCTACGGTACTCCTCACCAGGGAATTCAATGAACGGTTGAAATACTGGTGTGGAGCTCAGGGTTTTGGCTCACTGGGGACTGGGAGCCACCCGAGGATGCAGACCTATACTGGTGTGATGGTCAGCATCTGTCCAGCGGGGAACCAGGATCCTAGGTGAGAGGTTTAAATGCTTCATTGGCAAGCATTTAAACTAGCCAAGGGGAAGGCACTGAAAAGGAGCAAGGAAATCCCAGCCTCCCCACAAAACATGGTAATTAGTGAGGTACACACCAAGGTAGAGAAGTCATTAGGAGCAGGACAGAGGTAAATGTAAAAAAGGCAAAGGCAGTAAGGACAGGAATGGGGCTAAAAGAGGTAAGGCCATCAAAAGTGGAGGGTGATGAGTACCAATGCCTGTAGTCTGTGTAACAAGCTCCCTGAACTAGTGGCCTTGATGGAAGAGGGTTGCCTGGATATTGTGGCAGTCACAGAAACATGGTACACAGAGAACCATGACTGGGATGTCAACATACCAGAATACACAATCTACAGGAGGGACAGGAAGGGTAAAAGAGGAGGAGGAGTAGCTCTCTAGGTAAAGGAAGGGATCAAAGCAACAGAACTAAAGAGTAAATAGGGAGCAGATGAGACACTCTGGGTCACCCTGGAGACAGAAATGGCACCACAATCCGCATGGGGTTGTATACAGACCCCATCTCAGGGAGGAATGGATAGGAAATGATAGAAGGCTTCCTTAGAATGGCAGAAAAGGGAGATATTGTTGATGGGGACTTGAATATGCCAGATGTTAACTGGAGCACCTGTGCTGCAGGCCATCAAGAGCAGGGTCATTCTTGATGCCTACAGGGGCATGCCTCAGACAGCTAGTATTGGAACCCATATGGGAGGAGCAATCTTGGACCTGGTACTCTCAATGGGGACAGAGAAAGAATCTCAGATTTGGAAGTGGGTAGCCATCTGGGAACAAGCGACCACCAAACAGTGTGGTTCACAATAAACACAGCCATACAATCAAGCCATACAAAAGCAAGAGTGTTGGACTTTAGGATGGCTGACTTTGGGAAAATGAGAGAGTGCCTCAGAAAAGCACTAGCAAACAGGCAAGAAGGAGGGGTAGAGGAAAATGGGGAGTAATCAAAACAGCCATCACAGAGGCAACAAGCCTTTGTGTAAAGCAAATCAACAAAACACAACGATGGAAAAAACACTATGGTTCTCAAAAAGGTAGCAGGGAAGGTGAAGGAGAAAAGGATAGCATTCAGGAAATATAAGGAAACACAAATGGAGGAGGACAGAGAAATTTATCAGTTAAAGCAGAAAGAGGCTGGGAAGGCAGTCAGAATAGCAAAGGCCTAAACCGAGGAAAGGATAGCCAACTCTGTTAAGAAGGGGATAAGACCTTTTATAGGTACATTAGGGAGCAAAGAAAGACCAAAGGAGGGATACAGAGGCTTAAAAAGGGAGGAATGTGGATAGAGGGTAACAGTGAAAAGCAGGGATACTGAATGAATATTTCTGCTCAGTATTCACAAAGGAAGAGGAGGGGAGGTACCTAAACCAAACAAGAGAAACACTCTGAAGATGGGGTCAATACCAGTCCATTTCCAGAAGAAAGGGTTCTAAAAGAACTCTTAAAACTGAAGGTGGACAAAGCAATGGGCCTGATGGGATTCACCCAAGAATTCTTAAAGGACTAAGGGTAGAACTAGTGACACCACTGACTACTCTCTTTAACAAATCATGGGAGGATGGGGTGGTACCTGAGGACTGGAGGAGGGCGGATGTGAGTCCTCTTCACAAAAGTAGGAGCAGGACAGAGGCAGGAAACTACAGACCAGTTGGTTTGACCTCAGTGGTAGGGAAAATGATGGAATAACTTCTGAAGGAAAGAATTGTTGGATACCTAGAGGCCAGTGGGGTACAGGACCCAAGGCAGCATGGATTCACGATCGGAAGGTCGTGTCAGATGAATCTAATAGATTTCTTTGACTGGGTGACCAAAGTAGTAGACCAGGGAGGGGCTGTGGACATGGCGTACCTAGATTTTAGCAAGGCATTTGATACAGTCCCACACAAAAGATTAATACACAAGTTAGCCAGCCTTGGGTGGGTCCCAAGGTGGTAGCCTGGATAAAAAAATTGGCTAGACAACAGGATGCAACGGTAGTAGTAAATAGAGTCTACAGTGAAGAAAGGAGGGTTACTAGCGGGTACCCTGAGGTTCAGTACTGGGACTGGTCCTTTTAATGTCTTTATAAGTGACATTGCAGAGGAACTGGAAGGAAAAGTATGTCTCTTTGCAGACAACACAAAGATCTGCAACAGGGTTGATACACCAGATGGAGTAGAAAGGATGGGAAGGACTTGGCAAGGTTGGAGGAATGGTCAAATGTATGGCAGCTCAGATTCAATGCAAAGTAGTGCAAGGTAATGCACCTGGGAAACAAAAACCCAGGGAAGAGTACACAATGGGGGTGAGATACTGACAACAGTAAAAATGGAAAGGGACCTGGGGGTGATCATATCAGATGACCTAAAGGTGGGTAAGCAATGTGAGAAGGCAGTAAGGAGGGCTGGGGGATACTGGGATGCATAGGGTGAGGCATCAATAGTAGAAAACAGGAAGTTGTTATCCCTCTGTACAGACAGTTGGTGAGACCCCATCTGGAGTACTGTGTGCAGTTCTAGAGAGCCCATCTCCGCAAAGACATAGACAGAGTGGAGGCTGTCCAGAGGAGGACAACCAAAATGGTGCAGGGTCTGCACCAGAAGACATACAAAGAAAGACTAAAGGAGCTTAATATGTATACCCTTGAGGAAAGGAGGGAGAGAGGGACATGATAGAAACTTTCAAGTACCTCAAGGGAATCAACAAAGTCCAGGAGGGTGGCATCTTTCAGAAAAGAGATGTGCAAGAACAAGGGCCACAATTTGAAGATAGAGGGGGACCTCAGAGGTAATGTGAGAAGACTTTTTCACAGAGAGGGTTGTGGATGCATGGAACAGCCTCCCTGAGGAGGTCGTGGAGTCAAGAACAGTGGGGGAATTCAGAATGCATGGGACATAAGGCAGTCCTAGTGGGGGTAGGAGGAAGTAGGCTGTTGGTTAACTAGGGATCTGCAGCTTATCTGTTAGGTAGGGAAATGGGCAGACTAGGTGGGCCAGCGTCCTTATCCGTCATCAGATTCTATGTTTCTATGTTTCTATATCCATGTATATGTTCGTTTTGCTTCCCTGCCTCTCTGGTTTCCTTTTCACCCATCTTCCTTCAAGTTTTTCTCCACTTGTTTATTCTTTATTCTCCTTCCTCCGTGCTCTGTTTTCCTTGCTGTCCCTCCCCTTTTGTCTCGCTTTGTTCCCCAATCCTCATTTCCTCTTGTCATCCTTCCTCTGCTTCCTCATGTTTTCTTTTGGGCATTTCTCCTAGCCAGCTACTCTCTGTTCCTATGCCTGCATTTCTGGGTGTGACGTCACCCTCCTCACTCTGCTCCAGCTCTCCATTCCTTCAGAGTATCACAGCTCAGTACCCTTCTGTGGCTAGACCTCCTATGCTTTAAACCTTCATCTCCCTCCTTGGACCACCAGCATTTTTAATGAAAAGGATTACATACTGACTTATGAGATGGTGGTATGAAAGGTCGATGTGTGCTTAATCTTGGAAACACTTACACGTTTTTGTCACCCTACAGAAAAACTGGAGCAACTGAGCTTTCCCTTACTGGACAATCTTGTCTTATCAAAAGCAAAGCTGCTGTCTGCATGGAAGGGTGCTGTACGTAATGCATTTATTTATTTATTTATTTCACTAAGCCTGTGTGTGCGAATTTGTGTGTGTGTGGGGGGACTAAACACCTCCAAATTGTCTGGTGTGACTCACACATACCAGTGTACAGTATAACTCACTGTGACTTTCCCCATAGCACCCCACCATTGGCATACATTCAACAGCACAAGCACTGGCTCAACAGCACTCATATCACCCAGAATTAACCACCCTTCAATCCCGCCCCGGATTCTGGGTAGGGTAAAATCTCGTGAGATTAAGAAACAGTACACGTCCTGCTGCATGCTGAGATTTGGACACTTTCTGCAATGCAGGGTTTTGAACTTTAGCATATATTCTAGCCTTGCTGGGTTTTGTTCTCAGGGCATTTGTAGTAGCTGAGGATATCCATTCCAGTTTAATAATACATTACACTACAGTACCTATGGAATTTACATTCAAGGCACTTTTTCACAAATTAATTTTACTGGGATATCTCATCAGATAAACTATTTTTAATTATGCATTGTGGCTTGATCTCAGTTTCCATTTCCTACTTGATCAGAAAAAACCCTGCCCCTGCCTGCATTATTTAAGTGATAAGGCATAATGATGTGTATTACTGTGGGATAATGTCATGCCTTGGAAAGTGTGGTAGAAAGCAATGCAATGTGCCTTTCACAGCTGAGAAGTGCCATTATCCCACAAGTATGCACAACCTTGGGTGCTGTATTGTGGTTATAAATGGTGTCTCAGCTTTCAATTTTGAAACCGAGTAATGAGGCTCAGAAAGTTAAATATTTCTTACCTGAGCTGTTGTGCTGAAAGAACATGCAGTCATCGTTATCACATCTGACCAATCCCAGGTCTTGTTTGGTCCTACCCAGTTATAATACATACATTTCATAATACATATTATTTTAGCTCTCTTTCAGTGTCAAATGCAGCTCTGCATATCTCCTTCTATATTTCAAGCTACTTTCTTACTGCAGCACTGAAAATGAGGCAAATTAATCTGGTCCTACATTTTCCAACTGTACAATATCCCACTTTCATTGGCTTGTAAAATATTCCAGTTCTATCAAAATTTTAGCACATTTTTAAATGTCTTACTTACAATTTTTCTCAAGAGAAAAGATGTCTGCTTCCTTCCACTTACAAATAAATAGCACTGCATGCCTGACAAGGTTTAGGTTTATAGTTAGGATCAGGAAAAAAAATAAAAATAGAGCACATTATAGGATACACCTAGAAAAGCAGATTTCACAATATTTTTGTATTTAATTGTGACTGTTAGCTAACATTTTTATATTGATTGCGCTTGCGCTAGAAATGTTTTATTTTACTAAATGGAATTTCAGAGGTGTGACAAGGCATTTGATACAGTCCCACACAAAAGATTAATACACAAGTTAGCTAGCCTTGGAGTGGGTCCCAAGGTGGTAGCCTGGATAAAAATTGGCTAGACAACAGGACACAAAGGGTAGCAGTAAATGGAGTCCACAGTGAAGAAAGGAGGGTTACTAGTGGGATACCGAGGGTTCAGTACTGGGACCGGTCCTTTTAATGTCTTTATAGCTACATTGCAGAGGAACTGGAAGGAAAAGTATGTCTCTTTGCAGGCGACACAAAGATCTGCAACAGGGTTGATACACCAGATGGAGTAGAAAGGATGAGAAGGGACTTGGCAAGGTTGGAAGAATGGTCAGATGTAGGGCAACTGAGATTCAGTGCAAGAAGTGCAAAGTAATGCACCTAGGAAACAAAACCAGGGACGAGTACACAATGGGGGTGAGATACTGACAACTGTAAAATGGAAAGGGACCTGGGGTAATTATATCAGATGACCTAAAGGTGGGCAAGCAATGTTAGAAGGTAGTAAGGAAGGCCGGGGATACTGGGATGCATAGAGAGAGGCATCAATAGTAGAAAACAGGAAGTTGTTATCCCTCTGTACAGACAGTTGGTGAGACCCCATCTGAGTACTGTGTGCAGTTCTGGAGACCCCATCTCCGCAAAGACATAGACAGAGTGGAGGCTGTCCAGAGAGGGCACCAAAACGGTGCAGGGTCTGCACCAGAAGACATACGAAGAAAGACTAAAGGAGCTTAATATGTATAACCTTGAGGAAAGGAGGGAGAGAGGGGACATGATAGAAACTTTCAAGTACCTCAAGGAATCAACAAAGTCCAAGAGGGTTGCATCTTTCAGAAAAGAGATGTGCAAGAACAAGGGACACAATTTGAAGATAGAGGGGACGGCTCAGAGATAATGTGAGGAAGTATTTTTTCACAGAGAGGGTTGTGGATGCATGGAACAGCTTCCTGAGGAGGTCGTGGAGTCAAGAACAGTGGGGAATTCAAGAATGCATGGGACAGACACAAGGCAGTCCTAGTGGAGGGTAGCAAGAAGTAAGCTGTTGGTTAACTATGATCTGCAGCTTATCTGTTAGGTAGGAAAATGGGCAGACTAGGTGGGCCAAGCAGTCCTTATCTGCCGTCAAATTCTATGTTTCTATGTGTCACTGACTAGACCAATGCAGGCTGAGCTGCGATGGGCTCATCCTCGACAGACCAATGGTCATGCAAGCTATGTATGACAATGGTTCACAGTTTATGGTGGAAACTTTGTGTAATTGAAAGGACTGACGCGCTCCAATGAGAGAGAGCACTTTGGCCCTTTCATTTAGATAAAGCCGATCAGCAAACAGCTGATCGGTTTTATTACATTCGCCTTCTCTCTGTCCTCCCTCTACTTGGCTGTGATATCGCATTCTGCAGAGAAGGCAATTAGCTGGCATCGCTTATGTAATGCTAATATATTACTGTGTATTGGAGGGTAAAGCCCAAGGTTCAATGTTGGGGAATAGCTCCTCCCACATTCTACATAAATGAGAGCCCTCCCAGCAGCTGTCCTTTAGCGCATTCCAAAACAGAGTGCCGTTAAGGACTGCATTGCCCATTTCCTCTGTGCTTTGACTTTCCATTCTTCCTGTGACTGAGTAGCTGGTTTTACTGGATTCTTTCCCTGCTGTTTGTTCTGCTCCCTGCTTTTCTGGTCTCCATTCCTCCCATCTTCCTTCCTGTTTTTCTCCCTTGTTTGTTCTCTATTACCCTCCCTCCATCGCTCCATTTTCCTTGCTGTCTCCACCTCCCACCTTTGTCTCATTTGTCCCCTGTTCCTCGTTTCTCCTTGTCGCCCCTCCTCTGTCTCCTCTGTGCCATGTGAAAATGGTGAAACATTTATGGTAACACATGAAAATGGTGAGTGGTTTTGGGTGAGAGTAGATACAGCAATTCCAGTATCTTTGGGGCTTTGCCCCACACTCTCCTTTCAAAATTTACTAACCTAGGGTTGTGCAACTCAGGGAGGAGGAACCCCAGTCACTGTAAGTGCAGTTGTCCAAATCCATCACCATTTTTACGGTCAGTGTTATCTCGGTCACTGTTTCCTCATGTTTTCTTTTAGGCATATCTTCTAGCCAGCTATCCACCATTCCTATGCCAGTGCTTCTGGGTGTGATGCCACTCTCCCACTCGATTCAGCTCTCTGTTCCCTTGGAGCACCACTGCAGAGTTGGACCTTCTCCTTCTTCCCTCACAGCTCACTACCCTTCCGTGGCTATACCTCATAGGTTTTAAACCTTCATCTTCCTCCTTAGACCACCAGCATTTTCAACAAAAGGACTACATATCAAGATTTTCCTTCTCAAATCAACTGTCAGCAACTAATGGGCTCCAGGCATTGCCTCGAGTTCTACAAAAATGCAATCCCTTCCTTTGACAGCCAGGGCGCCATATCTGTTACTCTGTCACCCAAAACCGAGGGACCACTATATAATGCAAACAATTTGCTTATGACAGTTCATATGCTTGCACTAGGCACTAGTTTTTCATGACAATTTCACTAGTTATTAATTTGTTAATCATTGCCTCTGCACCATTAGTGCAAACACCTAAACAGCAAATACAAGCAAACAATGTTCGGCATTGACAAATGCTTATTTTTCTGGTACTTTTATGCTGGGCAATTGAAAATCCTGTTGGGCCAGTGGATTTTTCCAGTCATTAACCATGCCAGCTAGTGGCTGAAAAGTTAGTTTTGACCCTCGTAGTCTGCATAATCTCTAGCACCACATTTAGCAGTGCAAGGATGGCCAGATGTGAGGAGGGGATTGTCCCAGTTCCTCTCAACAGTCCCTCATTACAAGGCACTGTACTCATTTTACCCTCAGCATTGCTGTGTGCCTCATTGGAAATGTTGCTGCCACACACAGAAGGTGCTATGAGCAAACAGCTAGTCTTCAGCTGTGGGGCTCCAGCTGTAGAGTTGGGGGTCCAGCTAATGTATATGGGGCCAGATCTGGGGGAATTGATCCCATACCATTCAACTGTTCCTCATTATGAAGCTAGCTTCATAGCACCAACCCCTGGACTCCCACTAATGGATACAGGCTCACTGTTTTGGCCTAAACATCCCACTCCTACTGGGAAGTGTTAATAGTGAGAGTAGAGGCAGGGAGCACAGATATAATACATTATAGGATGAGGGTAGAAATAAAGTAAGAGGAATTTTTAAGGTATTTAGTGAGGAGAATCCACTCACCTGCCTATAAGATGATCAAAGTCAGAAGACCCAGAAGAGGACCCGAGTCAGAGGACCAAGAGGAATCGACCAGAGGGAAGTGTGACTGATTATGTCCAGGCCAGGGCAGCTAAATCCACCTGTTCTGCAACACCAATGTAAGGGAGAGCAACTGGGCTAGGCTTGGGTGAAGGGGGCCTATAGGCTGGGCTCTAGTACTAGGAGGATCCATTGGGTTGGGATTGGGTGCAAAGGGTGGCCTACTGGGCTGTGCTTGGGTGCAGGGGTGCAGGAGGGATTCAGTGGGCTGAGATGGGGAATGACAAAGTAGACAAAGGGCTGATCAGCCAAAGAAAATAACAATCTCAATGGAAATAAAAAAAAAAGATTACCCCACCAACACCAGCAGTGGTCTGTGAGGTATATAGAGTTGTGCTGGGACTGTTGCAGAAGAGATAAAACAATTAAAAGCCCCTTTGTTATACAAGAAGTAATTGTATATTGTGATTTTTCTAACTTAGCTGCTGCATGCATGTTAAGCATGCTACATGTGAATCTGATGCACCTTATAGAAAAGGTTGGCTTAGGTTCACTTGGTGTATCTGAACCACCTGCAAATACTGAACAATTTTGTATGTGACATACATTCTGCAGGTATACTGCACACTTGTATTTCTGTAAGGATACACTCAGCCCAAACAGATTACTTACAATGGCTGTTAGTGATTTACCCAGCTTGGTATTTATATATAGAGAGGTAGCTAGTACCCACAACTTTGCTAAATAAGGCAGTCAGTACCTCAAGTGAGTAGGGTGTATGGAATTTTACGTGTGTGGTCTGAGAGTCAGATGTCAGCCTACTTTATATAGGGAGGTAACTGGGACTTCAAGTAATAAAGTAAAACAGTTAAAGAACTGTAGCTAGCTATGACATTCACACTAATATAATTTAAGGGTGTAACAAAAGTAGGTTAGTTTGGTAGAAGCAGGTGACCATATATAGTGATTTAGCTAGGATTTTCTGGGAGCTAGGAGTAGCCAGGACCTAGGTGTGATTCACTCAGCAACAAATGCAGTTAACTGATACAGTTTTACCTGTGATGAGATGGGTAGCGTTCGGGCTGCTGGCTGCCTCCTCTGGCTGACTGGCCCTGGCAGACTCTACCGAGGTCTTTTATAGCAGTGTCTGCCAGAGTCTCCTGCAGAACTTTTAGTCTCTTGCAGTCATGTAAACCTTTTATGTTGATTGCGCGCATGCGCAAGAAACCTATTGCGCAGCTTGCTCCAGCAGCAGGTTGTGGAGGCACAGCACTGTTGTGGCCAATGCCCCACAGCCTTTGGAAGCTTGTCCAGTTTGTCCCAATGAGGTGGCATGCTGCTGCTGACACTAGTTCAGCCAGTGTGCCACAACCTTGTAAGGTTTCAGCTGCTGCAATCGGGCCGCCTCATCACTGCAGCGTAAACCATTCGCTGCTATGAAGTGACCCGTCATTGCTGAGGCGGAACCTCCTTACCCTGATATTGTTTGTGAACATGGCGGCAGATTGCCGCCATGTTCACAAACAATATTAAAGCACCCCCACTGCCAAGGGGTGCCCAGTCTCCCTCCAGCATGCACCCCCAGAACAGTTTTTGCCGATGGGGCCCCAATCCCCTGCTGGCTTCAGTCCCTCCTTTGTTACAGTTGCCAACGGGTAGTCCACTCCCTGTCAGCATTATGTCCCTCCCACTTTGATTTGCTGGATGGGGAGCCCACTCCTCATAGGAATAATGCCCCATCCCCACAAACACCCAGTACAATAGTGCAGAGGAGGTGCCCAAACCTCTTGGCTGTTGGGTTTCCCCTTTGTGCCGACAGGAGTGCCTAATTCCCCATTGGGTACAGCTGCCCCCAAGAAACACTTAATTGGCATGCTGGGAGCCCACTCCAGCGTAGCACATGCCCCTGTAAAAAATGCCCTACAATGTTTTTTTTTTACCTGTGAGAAAAGAAAATGATCCCTCGCAGTCTCCCCTGCCCCTCCCACAACCCGCACCCACCCATTGACAGTCTGCCTCCCCACACCCTCACCACATACTTACCTTTTGAGTCCGGACGACGATCTTCGTGGACCGGAACACATCTGCACTCTTCAAAGCCGACCACGTAACTGAGGAAATGCCGGTAAGCTGTATAATGGAATGAATAGGGTTTTCAACTTTGATGCATATCTCAGGCATTGTTTGGAATTTTGGCATCAAATTTTCAACATGGGGTTTTGGGACCTTTCTCATGAATTCTGCCACTGTCATGGCATTATTCGGTCCATAAAGATGATTTCTGGTCACTGTCACGGAATCACCTTTCTGGACTGATTAATGAAACGACAGTGCCAGTGTTCATGAGGTGGGCTCTCAGAAAGCCTATGTTGCAAATTTGGTGGAAAAATACTAAAATGACTGTTTTACAAGCGTTCATTGTGCAGTTGCTATGCACGCTCGTAACTTCACGAATCTGCAATATTTTCACCCCAGATTTTCAACACTGGCATTTTTCATACCTCCTTGTGAACAGTACAGCTGTCATTTTTCACATCCTGGCGAAATGTGTTTTGTGCTTCCGCGCAGAATGGTGCAGTCGCTGTGTGAAATCAGTGTTCGACAGATTAAGAAAATGACAGTGACACCGCTCATGAGCAGAGGTCCTAAAATGCCTATGTTGAAAATTTGGTGACCATATTCCATAAATGACTGTTATGAGCGCATTTGTGCAGTTTGCACGCACTCAGTAACTCGTGAATTTATAATATTTTCACTCAGATTTTCAACATTATCATTGTTCTGCACCTCCTTATGAACAGTACATTTGTAACTTTTCACATCCTGGATGAAATGTGTTTTCGAGTTCCGCGAGAATAGAGCAGTTTGTGGAAATCCATGTTAGGGACACATTATGAAAATGACAGTGACACTGTTCACTAGTAGAGGTCCTAAAATGCCTATGTTGAAAATTTGGTGCTGAAAGTCCATAAAATGAGTGTGTTACGAGCGGCATTGCACAGTTCCTATGCCCGCCGTACCTTCGCAACTTTTGAAATATTTTCTACCCAGATTTTCAACATTGCCATTTTTCCACACCTTCTTATGAACAGTGCAGCTGTAATTTTCACATTTTGGCCGAAATGTGTTTTCGCCTCTTCCGGGCGTATAATATTGCGGTCGCTGTGAAAATCAGTGTTTGGGACATTAATTAGAAAATCATGCTGACACTTGCTCATGGAGCAGAGGTTCTAAAATGCCTATGTTGAAAATGTTGTGATGAACCTCCATAAAATGACTGTGTTACGAGCATGCGTTGTGCAGTTTCCACGCACCCTTATAAGTTCGCAAATTAGTAATATTTTCACGCCAGATTTTCAGCACTGGCATTTTTTCACACCTCCTTATGAACAGTACAGCTGTCATTTTCACATCCTGGCCAAAATGTGTTTTTGCCCTTCTGGCACAGAATACCCCTGTCACTGTCGGAAATCAGTGTTTGGGACAGATTAGGATCGAGCAGTGAGAGACGGGGAGTAAGCAAGCTCAATAGAGCTGTGTCAGGACTGCTGCAGATTTTTGTGGGCAGAAAAAGCCACCAACAGAGGCAGGAGCCCAGTACAAAGGGAAGCCTGCAGCGCCAGGAGAAACAGAATGAATGAGTGAAAGAGGGGAGGAACCACCTCAACGCAGCTCTGTCGGGACAGCCGCGGATTTCTTTTGGGCAGATGCAGGCAGAAGCCTAGTACAAAAAGCAGCCTGCAGCACCAGGAGAAACAGAACGAGTGAGCTCAATGGACCAGCGCAATCAACATTCGGCATTGGCAAATGCTTGTTTCTCCTGAGACAGAGAGAGTGAGAAAGCAGCCACAGTTTCCTTGAATAAAGGAGGTTATTTTCTAGACTGCATTGAAGTGAATATAGAGAATACTGGATGGGCAACCATGCAGAACCAGTGTGTTCTGCCACAGAGGGTTTGATTCCCTGTGAACTCGGGCCAAGCCTCGAGGAGGTCAAGAATCAACTCTCTGTGGCAGAACACACTGGTTCTTGCATTGGGTTGCCCATCCTCTATTTTGTATAGTGTATGGTGTGCCCTTTGTATCCTATTTTAGGTTTTCTAACTAAATGTTTTCATTGAAAAATAAACTGTAGTCTCCCATTTCACATTTCGGGAGCTACGGCTTGTTCTTCCCAAGTTGTGTGGTTGCTAGGGACTGGGCGTCCTATGTTAGCAGTGCACACACAATTGGTTGTCAGCCAGTGGGCTGGTTTTCAAAGAAAACACATGGCATGCAGATGTCTTGCATAGCGAGCTTATCCACAAACAGGAGGTAGAAACTTCTTTTTGATGTTGATTCTCATCACAGAGAATAAACTGATTCTCAGCGGTGAGTGTTTTTAAAAACACTGCACACAGGTTCCATGTTTGAAGCAGATTACGCTGCTGTCAATGTACAGCATTTTATTTATGGTGGCTTTCACACAGGGCTTGAGCTTTTCACTCTGAATGAATGGAATGCTGTTCTGCATGCACGGTCAGTACAGCATTTCATTCTTTGCTGAGCATGGCTGAACAACATTTCAGTATGGTAGAATTTCCAGTTAGAAGAGCATTCCACCATACACTATTAGTACTTTTAGACCTGTGTAAGTAACTAGTATTGATTCTGTTTTGGGGTTGACTTTTCTTAGTTTTAACTTTAATTTGCCAGGGAGGAACTGTAGCTGGGAGATATTTGCAGTCATTTGTGACTAGATCTGTTACTTAACCTCTGTAAAATAGGTGTCTGAAAGGAAGGAAGGCACACCGGGTGGAAGGTCAGAGTTGTAGTTGATTGTTTCTGGATGGAATGGGATCAGAGCAGTACAATAGGAGTTTGTGGAGTTGGGAGGGGCCTTAGACAAGTAGCACACATGGTAACTTTCTCAGAAGTGCTACCTGTCTATGGCATGGATGAGGCTAGGGTTCTCAGCACCATGGGATTCAATGACTAGTTGGAAAACTGGTGCAGAGCTCAGAGATTTGGCTTCATTGGGGACTGGGGCTCCATATGGAGGATGCAGGCCTATACAAGCACGATGGTCTGCATCTATTCTGGAGGGAACCTGGATCTTAGGTGATAGGTTTAAATGCTTCATTGGCAAGCATTTAAACTAGCCAAGGGGAGGCACTGAAAGGAGATGGAAATCCTAGCCCCCCAAAAATCAGAGTAATTAGTGAGGTAAATACCAAGATAGAGCAGTCGATAGGGAGAAGGGCAGGGTAAATGGAGAAAAGTCAAAGGCAGTAAGGACAGAGATGGGGCAAAAGAAATAAAGCCATAATAAAATGGAGGATAATGAGTACCAAAGCCCGTAGTCTAGGTAAAAGCTCCCAAATGGTGGCCTTCATGGAAGAGGGATGTCTGGATATTATGGCAGTCACGGAAACATGGTAGACAGAGAACCATGACTGGGGTGTCAATACCAGGGTACACAATATACAGGAGGGACAGGTAGGGAAGAAGAGGAGGAGGAGTTGCTCTCACGGGGGAGGGATCAAAGCAACAGAACTAAAGGGTAAACAGGAGGAGAGGAGGCACTGTGAGTCACCCTGGACACTGGAAATGGCTCCACAATTCGAATAGGATTGTATACAGATCCCTGCCTCAGGGGAGGAAATGGACAAGGAAATGATAGAAGGCATCCTTGGTATGGCAGAGAAAGGGAGATATTGCTGATGGGGACCTGAATATGCCAGATGTTAACTGGAGCACCTTTGCTTCAGCCACATCCAAGAGCAGGGCCATTCTCGTGCCCTACAGGGTATACCTCAGACAGCTAATTTTGGAACCCACTCGGGAGGGAGCAATCTTAGACCTGGTACTCTCAAATTGGGATGGAGAGAGGATCTCTGATCTTGAAGTGGGTAGCCATCTGGGAACAAGCGACCACCAAACAGTGTGGTTCATGATAAACTTAGCTGTAGGGTCAAGCCACGCAAAAGTGAAGGTACTGGACTTCAGGAGGGCTGATTTTGTCAAATGGAGAGTGCATCAGAAAAGCACTAACAAACAGGCAAGAAGGTGGGTGGAGCAACAGTGGGGAAACATCAAACTGCCATTACAGAGGCAACAAGCCTTTGTGAGAAGCAAATAAACAAATCAAAATGAAAGAAAAAACACTATGGTTATCAAAAGAAGTGGTGGGAAGGTAAGGAGAAAAAGATTGCATTCAGGAAGTATAAGGAAACACAGAAGGGGCAGGACAGAGAACTGTACCAGTTAAAGCAGAAGGAAGCAGGAAGGCAGTCAGAATAGCAAAGGCCCAAACCGAGGAAAAGATAGCCAACTTGGTTAAGAAGGATAAAACCTTTTATAGGTACATTAGGAAGCAAAGAAAGACTAAAGCAGGGGTACTAAGGCTGAATAAAGAGGAAGGTGGTTGGGCAGAGAGCAACAGTGAAAAAGCAGGGATACTGAATGAATACTTCTGCTCAGTCTTCACAATGGAAAAGCAGGGTAGATACCTAAGCCAGTCAATAGAAGCACTCTGGATAGGGGTTGATATTAGTCCTTTCACAGAAGAAAGGCTTCTGAAAGAACTCTTAAAACTGAAGGTGGATAAAGCAATGGGGCCTGATGGGTTTCACCCCAGAATTCTAAAAGAACTAAGGGAAGAACTAGTTACACCACTGACTACCCTTTTTTTTTAATAAGTCATGGGAGGATGGTATGGTACCTGAGGGCTGGAGGAGGGGGATGTGATTCCCTTCACAAAAGTGGGAGCAAGACAGAGGCAGGAAACTACAGACCTGTCAGTTTGATCTCAGTGGTAGGGAAAATGGATGGAATCTCTTCGGAAGGAAAGAATTGTTGAGTACCTAGAGGCCAGTGGGGCACAGGACCCAAGACAGCATGGATTCACAGCAGGAAGGTCATGTCAGACAAATCTGCAAGGCATTTGACACAGTCCCACACAAAGATTAATAAACAAATTAGCCAGCCTGGGAGTGGGTCCCAGGTGGTAGCCTGGTAAACACTGATTGGACAATAGGACACAGCGGTAATAGTAAATGGAATCCACAGTGAAGAAAGGAGGGTTACTAGTGGGGTACTGCAGGGTTCAGTACTGGGGCAGGTCCTTTTAATGTCTTTATAAGTGAAATTGCAGAGGGATTGGAAGGAAAGTATGTCTCTTTGCAGATGACACAAAGATCTGCAACAGGGTTGATATGCAAGGTGGGGTGGAAAGGATGAAAAGGGACTTGGCAAGGTTGGAGGAATGGTCAAATATATGGCAGCTTAGATTCAGTGTAAATAAATGCAAAGTAATGCACCTTGGAAACAAAAGCCAGGGAAGAGTACACACGGGGGGTGAGATACTGACAACAACAAAATGGAAAGTGACCTGGTGGTAGTCCTATCAGATGACCTAAAGGTGGGCCAGCAATATGAGAAGGCAGTAAGGAGGGCAGGGGATACTGGGATGCATGGGAGAGGCATCACCAGTAGAAAACAGGAAGTTGTTGGCCCTCTGTACAGAGAGTTGGTAAGACCACATCTGGAGTACTGTGTACAGCTCTGGAGACCCCATCTCCGTGAAGACATAGACAGGGTGGAGGCTATTGAGGAGGAGGCAACCACAATAGTGCATGGTATGCAACAGAGGACATATGAAGAAAGACTAAAGGAGCTTAAGATATGTGGCCTCGAGGAAAGGAGGGAGGGCATGATAGAAACTTTCAAATACCTCAAGGGAATCAACAAAGTCCAAGAGGTAGAATCTTTCAGAAAAAGAGATGTGTGAGATCACGTGATGAGCTAGCGGGAAGTAGACGCCCTGGAGAAGGCTCCCAGTCCCGTGAATAAAAAGTACACTACAAATGTTTTGTGACCTCACAGTTTTGAATTAACGAGGAGCTCTGATCGCTAGAGGGGTCCACAGTTGTGGTGAGATTCTGGGATTCAGTAATGAGCAGATATCACTCCGAAGCGACAGTGGGTTTGGAAAGTGGAATGGCCAGATATAGGAAGCCTCAGCTTCTGGCAGCAGAACGCCGGGCGTGTTAAGCTGCTCTAAGTTCCATTCTCCGACTCCAGATTAGCCTGAAGACCGGAGAGCAGAAGGTCAAGGGAGGCATTCAACCTGAGGACATTAGCGAAATAAAACAGTTGCTACAAGGGCTGGTGCCAATTTTACTATATTGAAACCGGCGCAAGCTTTAACGCAAAGAGTGGGGATGTAGAGGCCAGAGTTGCTTCAAAAGAAAGGAAAGTGGGAACCATGGATCAGGAGATGATTGGATTGAAGAGGCAGGTTAAGAAATTAGAAGACCGTCTGGAGGACCAAGAATCACGTAGTAGGAGGAACAATCTAATTATGGCAGGCCTGCCTGAGAAGTCGGAAGGTTCAGACTGTGTAGCTTATATACAGGATCTTCTCCTGAAACTATTTGGGTGGACGTCGTTTGGTGATTCCTACAATATTGAGAGGGCCCACCATTCACTGAGAGAGATCCCCACCTGGAGCTCGTCCTCGAGTTGTTATAATGAGGTTCCTGAATTATAAAGAGAAAACCATATTTTAAATAAAGCTAAGGCTAATAGAACTTTGCAGTGGAATGGGGCTTCTCTGGTTTTTCTAAGATTTAGTTCCTTCGTGAGAGAGAAACAGAAAGAGTATATGGATATAAAGAAGAAGCTGTACATGGCGGGCTTGAAATTTAGGCTACAATATCCAGCCACGCGATTGTGAAGCTGCCAAAGGGTGATAAAAGATATCTTTCAGCAGGTGATGCCCTGAAAGCCTCAAGGTGGAGCTACCAGACTTGTTCAAATCTGTGACTTGAAGGACAGAGAGACTGGTAAAATTGAAGTCAATATAGTGATAAACTGGATTAATAACTTTGGGGAATGCTATTGTAACACAGGGGTCCCACCCTGCCTTTTTACTAAACGACAGGCGGCATGCTGTGGCATTTGGCAGCAATACCTGGTGGTGGACCTGGGTTCGGGAAGGATGAGGTTACCTGGCACAAGGGACCTAGGTTTGGCTACTCTGCACAGGGGCACCCAAGTAAATCCAACTACAGGAAGCAATAACCGTAATGTCCAGAACCAGAATTGGATTTTTAGTGTGGCTTTATTTATTGACTAACTGAACATAAACAAAGCATTGCATGGTCTCCCAAAGGGCTATGTTACTGTATATGCAGATTAGAGGTTAACCTAGCGGTCCATTTGAAGAATGAACACATTACTACTGTTGTCTGGCTTTGGACCCACCAGGCGCTCAGCCCGGACTTTGCATGCGCTTTGGATACATAGCCCGACTGGCCTGGCTCCCCTGCCGCCACTTGACTGATGGTCCACTTGAAGAATGAACCCAAACTTTACTTGAAAGACATCCCATCAAACAAGGAGACTCCCAAACTGTGGCTCCCCACACCACTTAGAGTCTGCGACTCTAGAGAGATTTGTTTTGGTACTTCCAATTGAAACTCCCATCAAACAAGGAGTAATTTTCCCATCCTGTGGCTCCCCACACCACTTAGAGTCTGCGATTCCTAGAGAGATTTTCAGTTCAGACCCATGTCTGGGTACCCACCCATCACTGGTCAAGTGCATGAGGCAAGTAGCAAAACACAGAAGAAATCCTGAGAGGTGGACCTGTTTACTAAAGATGGGGGTTTTACCACCTCCAGCTCCCACAGCCCATACCCGCCATTTCTCTGGACACACAGAAAACTTTAGGACTTTAAAATGTAGATTGAACGTGGATGACCTGAAGCACCCTCTACAGCCAACTTTAAATCCATTTAAAACTTTAAACTGTTTGACTGCTCCATTTGTTCATCCTAGTGTACATAGTCCTCCTAAATAGCAGTCCCCATTCATGTCCCAACTGAAGAAAACAATTTGTTTGCCCTTCAAATGGAGCCAAATACTCACCCATTCGTTGCAGGTACCCCACAGGCAAGTACTGTAACCTTTGCTGTTATACAAGAACAGACTAAAATAAACCAGGCAGCTTCCTTCCATGGTGGGAGGGGGATTGCCCTGAACTCATTAGAGAACCCTCTGGAGGGAGGGGTACACAGACTGGGGAGCGGTCTCCACCACTTTAAAAAGATAAACACAGGAACACTTCCTTTTTCTTAGTGAGAGATCAAACAGCAGACTGATGCTTCCTTCTTGCTTAAGGACAAACGCAAGACTGACTTTGAAATTCCCAAAGTTCTAAACTCACTCCTGAGCTGTAGATTCCAATGTGGCTCATGCAGCTGTGACAGTTCTATAGTGATGTCATCTCTCAAGTCTCAGCTGTGACTGAGGACAGAGTGAGACAGTGTGAAACCCATTTAACTGGAGTTTCACAAGCTGCCTTCCTTGCCTACCACTAGGTCTTACTGGGATTCTAGTAACCCGGGAACAAAGGGGTTACACTATGGTAGCAGGCAAATTTGTTTGTTGACTGGTCTGGGGAAATGTGAGCATTGTTGGGGGTGGGCTTTGGGTTTTTTTTTTTGATTCTATGGCTACACTTGGTTCTTTTTAGGATACACACCAGGGTACCATTGCTTTTGCAGCGTGAAGAGGATGCCTTTAATTACTGTGTTATTTGGTTGCTTCTGTATTGATGGTATCCACACATGGGGGAAGGATAACTTAGTTGAAGCTGGACTGGTTTTGTTATTCCATCAGCAATCTAAACCCATAGAGGATGATAGGTAAGTTTAAAATTACTGTTTGGGTGGGACGAATATGGTGGAGTCTAATAGTGGGTTATATCGGACTTGGGAGAGATCTGAGACATCTCGGGTTGACCACAATGCCCCTCGAGAAGTTTAAGGAGGCGATCGGAGGATCGGGTAGAGAAAGGAATTATTGGGGTTAAGGAGAGAGAGAGAATCCAAGATACATGGCATAAGGCAAGTAGACCACATGAGAAGGAATGTCAGGGGTGGGGTATAGAAGATGGTATTAATTAGAATTCTTCGTGGAATGTGAAGGGTCTCAGGGGAGAAAGAAAAGATTGGTTATGCTAATATATAAATCAGTTGGGGTACATATTGCTGCACTTCAAGAAACCCATTTGATGAATGAGGAACTACATCTACTTAGGAAGGGATGGGTGGGCAAAGTAGTTGGAGCTGGGAATGCGAAAGGCCGGGGTGGGTATGGTATTAGTTAGGAAAGCTTGCCCATATGTAATTGATCAAATTCAGTTGAGAGAGGATGGTAGGGGGATATGTGATGGGCTCAGTTTTGGGACTCCACTATTATGTGCCTCAATTTATGGCCCTACCAGCCAAATCAGAGTTTTTGCTTCATTGAGGCTGATATTGCTACGCTCCCCAGGGCTCATTTATTATGGCAGGTGACTGGAATATCTGTTCTGATAACAGGTCTGACAGGAGTCCTGCTTCTGGTAGATCACCCAGTTCCCCACAAATAGCACTACATAGACTTTTGGAAGTTACAGCTTTAGTGGATCCATACAGGATGTATAAGAAAGGGGATACAGAGATGACTTTCTATTCAGGGTCCATAAGACACATTCGAGGATTGACTTTTTTGGTCAATAGGGATGCGTTAATGGGTATTTAAAGTTTGTATACTTAATAGGGTATTGTCTGACCACTCTCCAATCCAAATACAATGGGAGTTGGACAATACTCCCCTAAGCCATACCAATGACGATTGGATGAAGGGTTATTAGCGGAGGACAATGTGGTGACTAAATTAAAGGATATACTCAAGGAAATTATCCAAGTTCAAATCCCGACATTAGAGGATAAGAAACTAGCTTGGCCTGCCTGCAAGGTATTATATGCGGAATGGCACAGGAATATGCCGCTAGGAGGAATAAACTGTATAGAGCACGGGAAGAATTTTAATTGGGGCAATTAATTCATTGTCGCTCTAGAGGGCTCTTCCATACAGATTGATAAGGAGCTAAAGGATTTAAAAAGATGAATATAGGGGTATATGGAATCTCAGGGTTGATCGCTGGCTGGAAAGACTGAATGCCAAATATCTGCTTCTAGGGAATGTGCCGGTCGCTACTGGCCCATAGAATTAAGGATAAGGAGGTGGAGAGAACGATTTTGGCAGTGAATTTTGGAGGAGAGTATATCTGGAACCCCAGAGATTGGCTGATGCTTTCGCTGATTACTATGCCGCGATATACCAGGAGGGGCCTCTAGCTCAGAGACAGAAATTAGAGGGTTTCTTGCTAAAATTCTGTTACCCAAATTAGATTTAGAACAGGCCCAGGCATTGGCTGCCCCAATATTGGAGTTAGAGATTATGGAGGTAATTAAAGACCTACCAAATGGGAAGACACTAGGATGGCCTGTCGACCAAATTCTATAAAGTGCATGCAGTGACAATAGTGCCATTGTTGAAAGAATTGTTTGTGACTATTATGAAGGATGAGGTTCCCACCCTCCTTTATATCAGGCCTATACCACGTTGATTCCAAAGCCGGATAAAGCTAGGATTTACCGGTAATTATAGGCCTATTGCTTTAATAAATCAAGATATTAAGATACTTACAAAGATCTTGGCCAATAGAGTTTTGAAAGTTGCTCCTCATTAATTAGTCAGGATCAAGTTTGGTTTATGCCAGGAGGGGGTACATGATGCATTAAGGAAACTACACCATATTTTAGGTAGGGCTTCTAACTCAAAAATTGCTATGGCTCTAATAGCACTCGATGCGAAAAAGGCATTTGATCGGGTCTCCTACAACTTTTTATTTCTTACAATGGAGAAAATGGGTTCCCAATGGGTTTTCTCAGAGGCCTTAAAAATCTTTATGAAGCTCCCAACTAGAGTCCTATGTAATGGATATCTCTCTAAAGAGTTCCTCCTGCAAAATGGCACTAGGCAGGGCTGTCCCTTGTCATCAATTTTATTTAATATTTATTTGGAGCCTTTGTTAAGAGCACTTACTATGGAGCCCAGAGTGCAGGGATAGAGGTTCAGGGATGGAGCTCAAATTCTCTGTATTTGCCGATGTATATTTTGTTGCACTTAAGTAATCCGTCTGACAGTTTTCAAAAGGCCTTGGAGGTCATTGGGAATTTTTCAAGGTATCCAATTATAAATTAAACCTAAGTAAAAGGCAAGTTCTTCCACTTACTGTGCATACCCACAGAGCAGACTTTGAGCACCTGCAGCATAACTGGGCCCGAAAAATTAAATATTTGGGAATTTGGATTTTGGCTAGGGTCGAAGATGGGGTGGAGGAAAATGTGGGTAGTCTATTGGGCACAATTAAAATGACATCTTAAGGTGGAAGAAACTTCCTCTGAATTTCACTGCTAGATTGGGATTGATTAAAATGAACCTTCTGCCTAGATTATTATACCGATATATTTGTTACCTTATAATATTCGAAGGAAGGTTCATAAATATTCAAAGGATAATTTCAAATTCCTGTGGGACTCTAAGCCTCCAAGGAGGAAGCATGCCATTTACGCCTCTTTCACTTTAAGGGGATTAAGATTCGGATTTATCACTTTATTATGCAGCAGGGCAACTTGGTCTGATGGGACGATGGGCAAAGAGTGGAAAGATGGGGAATACATCCCAACGTGGCTTTGCATTGAACAGTGTATGTTAAAAGGCATAAAGCTCTCCCCAAGGCACTATTGTTTATGGATCCAGAGGCTGCCCGGCATGAGAAAGCACTCCAATATATAAATCGGTTAAGGCAGGGAGTTGTTAAACTCAACACAGAGGAAAGCACAAAGGGGTAGAGATCAGCCCATAACAGGAAATCTTAATTTTCGCCTGGGGGTCAATTATTACCCGTCAATGGGCACAGCAATTGTCTGAATTGAATATGGCAGACCTTATCTTGGCAAACAGGGTGTATTTACCTGTGCAGATTAGGGAATGGGATTTTTTAAAAGATCCAGATTACAAAACTGGTACAGAAATTTATACAAGATCATAAGGATAGGGGCAAACCTTATTTACTTAGGATCATTTGAAGGAGATTGATCTTTACAGCATCCCTCTCAAAAGTTTATAGGGTGTTGTTAGACTTTGTGAGCTCAGAACCTGAAACTAAGGTAGGGTATTGGGAAAAATATTATCCCCCTGAGACCTGACTGGGAAGGATTTGGAAAAATATTAAAGTCCTACCTATTCCAAGTATAAGACTATGCAATTTTTATTTGTTCATATATTTACTACACCCTGCCAAGCTATGCTCTAGAAAACTCAGGCAGACAGATCGGTGTTTTAGATGTGGAACAGAGTCAGGAGACCTTCTACATGTAATGTGGACCTGCTCCAGAATTCATTCGCTAGTGTTCAAATTGGACAAGAAATGGATCCGATACTAAACTATTCTGAGTACATCAGACCAGAGATATGTGTGCTAGGAGATATGCAGCGGTGGAGGGAATCAGCCAAACATCATGTGTCCCTGATGTCCGCCTTGGTTAAAGCATTTGTCCTAAGACATTGGAAGAAGGATAGTATTTACTTTTATAACCAATGGGTCAGTGATCTTTACAGGTCCTGGATAGACTTAAAAGACATATGTTAATAGAAGGGAAAAAGAAATTGTATGACAAAAGGTGGGGGTTTTGGAGACAGTATACACAATACAGTCGAAAGGTCCTCGGTTTCAGATCTGTCTGTCTAGAGGAGATTAGTCTGTAAAGTTGTCTTAAGAGAAGGTGAGAAGGGCCTAGGGCTGAATGGAAATATATGATTTGTACAGGATAGGTCTTTTTTTTTCCTTTTCTCTTAGTTGCATAGGCACAATACTCTCATAAAAATGTTAACTAGGATCAGATAGCATTCTTATGTTTGGTTGGACAGGATGGATTCTCTCTCTCTCTCTCTCTCTCCTAGGGACACAGTTATTAAAGTTTAGTCGGAGAAAATACAATTATTGTTAAATTGGGAGAATGTTGTTAAAGCAATCGGGCTAAGTAATAGAATAGGCTGTTACCAACCTTGAGGGAATAGAATTGAAGTTTACTGTAATAAAAAGGATTAAAAGATTGGTGGGGATAAAATATAACTGTGATTGTAAATAGTTCTGGGGATGTATATAGTATCCATATCCAGTTTGGGGATGTGGGCCCGGTATTTATCCTGGGATATACGGTGTATGTTGTGCTTATTGGAAATTATAAAACTATAATAAAGAAGTTTTAAAAAAGAAAAGAGATGTGCAAGAATAAGGGAGCACAATTTGAAGATAGAGGGGGACGCTCAGAGGTAATGTGAGGAAGTATTCTTCACAGAGAGGGTTGTAGATGCATGGAACAGCCTTGCTGAGGAGGTCGAGATTCAAAACAGTGGAGGAATTCAAGAATGCATGGGACAGACATAAGACAATTCTAGTGATGGGTAGGAGGAAGTAGGCTGTTGGTTAACTAGGATCTGCAGCTTATCTGTTAGGTAGGAAATGGGCAGACTAGGTGGGCCAAGCGGTCTTATCTGCCATCAAATTCTATATTTCTATAATTGGTTAAAGGACCGTTGCCACCATCCACATTAGTCAGAGTCTCTTCATGTGGTACTGTCATCTCTGTGGGATACATTTAAGCAGTCCATATGTTTAAGAGTATCTCATTGCTGTTGAATGCTGATGCCTATAAGCATGGTTTCCCAACATGTCTGAGTTGTGACCTGCATCAGCTTTCAAAAATCTGCCTTAGCAGCATTGTGTATATCATTCCTAACACTATCCTTTTAAAATACTTGTCAGACTCTTATTTCCATTTTGCCAACACTTGAACACAATAAAAGTTGTAGTCTGACCCAGGGTGCTGCAGCACCATGTGGATGGATGATCAAGGTTCCCCTGCCCTGGAATGGTGGGGTCTAGAAGGTGCTGTGAAAGCATTATGTACTTAACTCAGGGGCAGGGAGACAGCCTGCCCACTGCAGTAGGGCATCATACAGCTGGAAGGGTGATGATAATGACATCACAGATGAGCAGACATTGACTACCCCTGTCTATAGGATGATGTTAAAAGCAGCCCAGATAGTACTGGGTGGTGAAATATTCTACAGGACAAAATGTCTGTTCTATACTGTAATCAATGTCACCCAGCCACCTTCCTCATCACTATCAAACATCTGGGACTCATTATTCAAAAATGTGCAAAGTGGAGAGCAAATATTTGTCCTGTGCCTTGAGCTTGCCAGGGTGCCCAAAGATGCCATAGTCAGTGGAATAGTGCACTGGCACTATTCGACTAAATATAGGCCATTGCAGCCTAGCACTAAGCCACTTAGTACTGGTAGACACGGCTCCTGGAAATAGGGTGACAAATGACTTGCACTTGTGCTAAATTTAAGATACTCAAACGGACCCATGCAAATAAATACTTGGGCATGCAAGTGGCAATTAAGGGTAATTTTCATGCCCATTATGGCTCATTTGTATGGGGAGTGAGGCTGGATTGCATGGTACCACCCACCAATTTCCTGGTCCCAGAGAGCTATCCCCGTGCTAGTGGTCCCCTCACTGATTGCCAGATCAATGTTAACCATATATTGGACCCTGATGTCTAGCAGTCCATCCTCCCACTGCACCCATTGCCAATGATTTATGTAGTATTCTCTGGTGTCCAGTGGTCCTCCCCACCCATCAACTGCCCAACACACAGACAATGTTTCCTGGTGTCCAGTGTATCCCCCATCCCAATCCCCCAAACCATTCCTTGGTGTCTAGGGGACCCCTCTAGCTCTGATCCCTGTATACAGCAGTAAAGCCATTCACTGGTGTCTAGTGGACCCTTGCCCCTCCACCACAGCAGGTAGTGCCCCAAACTCCACTCCCCATCCCAATCACAAGTGAGTGACTGCACAGCTCTCCATTCACCACCATGGCTGGCCAACAACTGAGCTGTCAACGATAATAGTACAGTATACACTCATTGACAGCTCAGTTGGTGTTGGCCATGGTGAGAGTTCTGATCGGTATCCAAGTAAGTCCCTGTTCTCCACTGTTGTCACAAGATAGCTGCAGGGCTACACTCACTGTAGCTGTAAAAAGGAAGCATTTCTGCCTTCATGATATAATTTATATAATGGAGATTGCTTTGTGCTGTGGTGGCAGAGCCTTGTGCTGCCACATGGGAGATCCAAATTTAGCAATGACCTTGGGGTTTTGCTTTCTAGGTTTGCAGGAGTTGGTGGATTGTAAAGCTGATGCGCTCTTTCTTTGGGCAGGGAGGACAGGTCCACATCACTCTTGTACACTTCCAACAGCTGAAATACAACTGGGTTGGCTGGTGGACTTGTAGGTGCCCACTCAGCAGGCCCCTAACACAGCACTGGCTCAGGTGCTGTAATGCGGACTGGAAAACAGATAGGAGGATTAGGGGGTGGGCCCTCAGTAGGGACAAAATCCAATAATATACAATCATACAAACAACCAACATCCTGGGAGGTACTGTATCTGTACAGCACTTGTCAAAGGAAATTGGTGCACCCATTTTAAGACGATCCTCAATTTTCCTTTACTATGAAGTCATACAATGCTGCAGGAAGTTTGTTCCCTGATGAATGGTCAGATACCAGTTTCTGTGCAATCTGGTCTGAGACCAAGCTGGTCTGAGACCAGTTTCTGTGCCACCTGGTCTGGGGTCAGTTTTACCACTGTGCAGGAGCTTTCCTCATTGCACTTAGTGTTTTTCCTGCACCAACTCCCTTTAGTGTAGATTTACTATTACCAACTCCACGCCACCATGGATCACTACACCAATGAAATCTGGGGTCAAAGAGTTTTGGGGAAAGTAAGATTCAACCGACTTTCAGGATCACTGGTCTCAGACCAGGCTGGTCCCAGACCAGTTGTCAGAGGAACAATTGTCAGGGGAACAATCTTCCTACACCTCATACAGTACCTTCATCCCTTGTACTGAAAGGGCTGGGATCCTGCATTACGGATTCAGGGATCCCCACAATCTTGCAATATACAGTACTTGTTGAGCTCAGACCTAGAAATGCCTACTGAGAGAGAAAATAATTAAACAGAAATGTTTCAACATGCAAGGATATTAAGGTACCTATGGACTCCTGAATGACTGTAAAGGAAAACTTCCTAGATGTTGTTTTGTGTGGTGATATGTGTCACTCACTGATATGTAATAATCAAAGCAGCCAGAAAGTGAATTACTGTATTGTCAAACTGAACTACTTCATGCAGTCTAGATTGTGTGTGTATTTTTTCTTGTACTGAAGTTCAGTTAAGTTGTGTACAGTAACAGGACAGACTGGAGTCACTGGTGGAGCTGGCTACCTCGATGTGATACAGAGATTTATACATCTGTTTTATGTTAACTAAATGAACTAGCATTTGAGTTCCATGCCTCAAGGCCTGACAGGTCTGCATTTTTTCAGTGAAATACTGTCCTGCCAGTTCAGATAGATTACCATGAGGCCCACTGGTCTGGAAATTCGAACATTTGAAAAACATCACAAACACAGCAGAGTTTGAGAACCATAACTCACAGCTATAAAAGTACTGTAGAATTGTTTCTGATAGCAATCTGTGCAGCAGAAGATTTACCAAAGTGAGTAAGAGGAACCAAATGGAGGCAGTGTGGCTAGGGTTTGAATTTCAGCTTGGGAACTGGGAGATCGTAGGTTCATATCTCATTAGAACAAAAGACTTATAGAGACCTTGGGTAAGTCACACAACCTCTCAGGGACTTATTCACAAAGACTCCGGGAGGCTTACATGGCCATGGAAGCACTTCTGCCTGAAAGTCACATATGTCAGCTGGACTCCTACCCAACGCATAGTATATGTCATGCAGAACTAAAGTGTAATTGTATTTGCACTGGTGCCAGAGTGCATCTGCACATGAGCATTTCAAACATAGGCAGTGCATGTACATGCAACATCGACCCACAGTGTGAAATACACATTCACATGACAACAAGCACCAACACTGTGCCACCAGATGGGCAACAGTAGTGAAGTTACAGGCTTAACAAAATGTGAGTATCACAGACAAACCTGTACAGGCAAACCGACCTTGAAGATGATCCACCGCTGAACTGGCAGCCAGTGCAGTTCGCACAGCACAGGAATAATATGACTGGATCGAGATGACCAGTCAACAACCTGGCCGCAGCATTCTGCACCAGCTGCAGGTGGTGGTTATCAACCCCAGAAGCCCTAGGTAAAGGGAGTTACAGTAGTCAAGGCAGAAGGTCACAAAGGCATGGATCAGTGTTGGAAAGTCATTGGACGGAACAAGGTGCTTAATCTGGGCAATATTCCTCAGATGGTAAAGGGGATTTGACAACAGCCAACACCTGTGAATGAAGCGTCAGCTCGTTGCCAAATATTACACCCAGATTTCGCACCTTTTCAGAGGTCAGCAGCTGGCTACCCCGAGCCAAGGCCTAGAGGCACTGCCAGCCTCCAATCGCCCAATCCAACCACCCAGATCCACTACCAACACCTCAGTCTTGTCAGGGCTCAACTTCATCCAGCTGTCATTCATCCAGTCCTGTATCTCAGCGAGGCAGTTGTTAAACATCGAAACTGCATTATCCTGCTTAGGAATAAAGGACAGGTACAGCTGGGTATCATCTGCATAACAGTGAAAACCCAGCCTGTACCTTCTTACAATGTCTCCCAACTGCAGCATGTACACCATGAACACCATGGGGACAGTATAGAGCCATGGGACCCCACATGACAGTGAGAATGAGTCAGAGGAAAAATCCCCAACACCACCCTCTGAGATCTGCCAGAGGAAAGATTGGAACTATCTAAGGACCGATCTAGATGGGCCACAGATGAACCATAGGCACTCCAGCCCCATCATTGAGAAAATCCAGTATTTGAGGTAGGCCTACCACCGAGGTGACAGACCCTTTACGTACACCCTTACAGGAAATTTACCAATGTCCATTGTAAGTCTTATTTGTCGAGTGCTTCCTGGATTGCAAGAGTTGCTTGACCACCTGGGGGTACCCTCCTTCACCAGTCTATGCCTTGCAACATCCATGCTATCAACTTGAGGGCTTTGGGGTTGTGATGCAGGATTGGTCCTTGACTGAGGAGATCCGGCATTGAGGTAGAGGCCAGGGGTTGTCTGTCAACATTTTCCTGAGTAGGGAGTACCATGACCTCTGTGGCTAGTTGGGTACTAGCAACAATATTGTGGCTTTGATTGTTCTGATTTTGAAGTACTTTCTAAATATTGGTATAGGCAGAAAGATGTAGACTTTAGAAAGTCCCACTGCACCGACATTGTGTCGACTTTTTCTGCCTCATTGTCGGAAAGCGAGTGGAATCGAGTAGCTGAGTGTTGTGGCAGGACGCCATCAGGTCCAACTGAAAAGAGACCCATTTCTTGTTGAGTGTCTGGAACACCTGGGGTGCAGGTGCCATTCTGCCTGATCGAGCTTCACTCAGCTGAGCCAGTCCACCTGTGAATTTATCTTGCCAGCTAGGTTAGTGGCTGAGATTGACCGTAGATTCTGTTCCCCCATGTTAATGTTTCTAACTCCTCTTTAGCATAATCTTACTTGAGGTTCCCCATGCCTGTTTATGTATGCCATGGTGACCTGGTGAACAAACAGAAGAACCCTGTATACTGCTCTCATTTCCAGCACATTAATAGGCAGATGAGTCTCTGAAGGTGACCATCTGCCCTGGGTTACTTGGTGGCCAAGCAAGGCAACCCACCAGGAGACTGGCCTCCATTGAAATCATGCCATTGGCAATGCTGCCAGTGACATGACCTTTAGCAGGTCCTGCCTGACCACTCACCACCATAGACTGTTCTAAATTCCATGTTTGGATTGATATGGTACTCAAAATTCTGGGTCGACTAATCTCCTCGCGCTGACATATCTCTGGAGTTGGCACATATGCAAGTCTGTCAAGGATGCCATGAGCCCTAGCAGCTGTAGGTACATATACATACTGGCCTGTTGGGGTGCATTGAATTAGTGTAAGGAGTTGGATTGCACTGAGGACCTTCTTCTCTGTTGTGGTCACCAGTCCCAATGTGTTGATCCTCGTGTCAAGGTGTGTTATGTCCTGGGTAGGGTTAGTTGGCTCTTGTCCCAGTTATTACCCTGCCATGCTGCTGGAAGCACCGAATCAAGGGGTCCATGTCCACCTGTGCCTGTGTTGGGGATCATGCTCATATGAGCCAGTCATCTAAGTAGGGATGACATGCACCCTTACTTGTGGGGAGTGCAGCATTGAATCTGAGAAATCTTTGGTGGCTGGGGCAGATCAGAATATGTAAATAGGAGTCTTCTAAGTCTATTGACATAAGGAAGTCACCTGGTTAAATGGCACCAAGGCTGAGTTGAGGGTCTCCATCTTGAATTTCTTGTAGGTTCAATCATAAACTCTCTTTCTCTGAACATCTCGAAGAGCTACAGAAGAAACTAAGACAAGGACTAGGACTGTTCTACAGAATTAACCACTTCCTTACTAGGGATGCCAAGCAGCGCTGGTTCAAGCTACGTTCCTTTAATTAATAGATTACGAGACCTTCTCTATAGCCATTGTACTGCCTCTGCCCTGGCTAAGTTGGTCACCCTATACCACAGAGCAATCAGGTTCATAACGTGCCTTCTACTTTACACACACCATTGCTCCTTGTACACTGCGGTGGGCTGGACTTCTCTTCATTATAGGAGAAATAGAATGCCGCTCTATGGGCTTTCAGAGCGGTTACCAACAAGCTCCCCTATACTTCTCTGATTGTATTCCCTGAGTGTGATAGTGCATGTGCTCTAAGAAGCTATTCCCTAATTGCCTTGCAATTACCTAAGGACAATCTAATTTCAGCAGAGCTGCCATAAGTTTCTCGTTGCCTTCTTTGTGGAACAATATGCAAAAACTTGAAGCTGAGCTGTCCTGTTAGCCTGAATATTTTCAAGTCGCTGTATGACCTGCTCCATGAAGGAATCCTGCAAATGTTTCCCACATTGCTAGCTCACCTGTTTTCCAGTTTCTCTCCTGCCCATCCTGCCTCCTGCCCTGCCTCTGCCCCTGCCTCTCGCTCTACCAAAACATCGCTTCTGTGCCTCTCTTAGCCATGGCCAAGTTCCACCCCTTCCCTGAAGTATGCCAGTGAACTATTCCAACCCTGTTGTTTCTTCCGTAAGCTGGTATCCCTCTTCTTACCTTTCTCTCCTTTTAAGTGAACATTTTGCTGTACCCAGTTATGAGCCAATCTGTTGTAAAGGCCTCTCATTCAAATGTTTATGTACATACGTATATTTTCTTCTTTGTATAATATTGCATTATGTTTTACCATGTTACTGTACTATGATTTTGTATGACCAGGTCCATCCTGCAAATGAGCCATTTTCAATGGTGCCCACCTGGATAAATAAACATTTTTATTGATTGATTGATTGTAGGTAACAAACTGGTTGAAGAACTTGAGATCCAGCACTGGGCAGAGACCTCCTGTCTTCTTGGGGACCATGGAGAAGTATAGAGTAGAATACCCTTATTCCACTCTGGGCATGGCAAGGGGACTATGGCCCTGTTTCTGGACAGGTTGATTAGAGCCTGCTGGATGGCATTGGCTTTGTCACACTGCTGGGGCATCGGGACATCATCAGTCTGTGTGGAATTATCTTTGTGTGAACTCTTTAGTGTAGTCCTCAGTCACTATATCTCTGTCCCACCTGTCAGTCATGGTCTGGGCCCATTGATCAGTGAACAATTGCAGGCATTCACCCCCCACTGGAGGGTTGTTTTCCAGGGCCTGTCTCACGTTAGTGGCTCATGCTGCTGGACCCCCTCTATGGCCAGCTCCAGCCTTCTTGCTTGCATTGCTTCTGGACCTAAATTGTGCTGTTCTTTTTTTTTTTAACCAGGAGAGACACACTAGCTGAAAGCTTGTTTACAGGTGCGACTCTAGGAGCACAAGGAAGTTAAGTGACTTGCTCAGGGTTGCACAGTATGCAAGTGGGGGTGGGATTCAAACCCAGGTCTCCAGGTTTGCAGCTCAGAGCCTTAAACCACTGCGCTATACTGCTTCCTGTAGTCTGTCTGCAGTTCTGGATCTGGACTGGGACTTAGAGGTTCCACCTCTGCAGGACTGATTAATGGACAACTTTGATTAACTTTGTGAACCTTTAAATTTGGGATGAAAGGTCCATGTCATAGGCAGGTACTGATCCTTCTTTTCTGCAATCTCAAGTGCCAGCTCAGCCCTTGAGAAAGGGGTGAGTGAATCTCTGAACAGGTGGCTCCCTCCTTAAATGGTAGCATAAGCAGCATAGACTTGGACTCCACATCTGCCTGCCACAACTTTAACCACAGGGCTCATCTGTCATGGTTAGACAGTACCGTGGCTCTGGTTCCAAACTTCATGATATTGGAGGGCTTCTGCTACAGTATAAAGTGTGTGGGCTGCAGAGCGCAGTCTGCATTTCCCACCAGTGGGGAGGATTCAGGGATGTTGTCCACAAGGGACTCCACCCACCTGAGCAGGGCCCCTGCTGGCATACCACACGGCCATGTCTGCTGCCAGGACCATCTCCACAACCTCATGAAGCTTTAGGCCTCTTCCACTTTTCTGTCCATTGAATCCTTCAGCGCCAAGCTCTTGGCTTCTCAGAAATAAATGGAACATTGACATATTTTTTTCCACAGGTTCCAACATGCCTTTGTGTGCTCGATCATATTATGAACCTGTTCTTGAAAAGTGATTAAAAAGCAGCACTTTGTCTACATGCTCCCTTTCACATGCTTTATGACACTTCTCAGTTAATGCAGTACAGTTTGTGAACTAACTACATGACCTTGTACATGAATGAGCATATCTTTGACAGTAACCAAAACCTAACTTCAGTCACACTAAACCTTTTCCTGTTCTTCAGGAGCCTGTTCTACTGTACCTAAGGCCAGCCACTCAAAGACTACTCCTGTTCCTCAAGAATGTGTTCCTCTGTGCCTAGCTTTAGTCATTCCAAGCTTCAACCTGATCCTCAGGAGCCTATTCAGCTGTGCCAAGCTGCACTAACTCCAAGCCTCTTCTACCTTTCATGTCCTTGCTGTATTTATTTTGTTTTACTTTACCAGAAGACAGGGTCATTGTGCCCTTTTCAGTCATACTTGACACCAAACAAGCACAATACAACATACAGTAAAGGTTACATACAACATATAACTTACAGCTAACAATTTTAAGTAAAAATAATCTTAAATTAATAATCTCATGTGATAACATTTTCTTCAGTGATGATTAAGACTGGCAAATGTAAAGAGTTTTCTAAGCTTTTCCAAACACCCTTGTCACAACCTCTCCACACTAAGACATGGGGCAAGATTCACGAGGATTGTGCAAAGTGAGCACAAAAGTTTGCAATGCACTCCTTATTGCGCTGTCAGGTAACTGTGCTATTCACAGTCCGGCTGTGAATAGGTGCCGCAGGGGCAGCACCAACCAAGACAAAGCAGTGGAATAGTGGTAGCGCTGCCCCACAGCCAGCCAGGAAAATCCTCCTACAGCCATTAGCACTTAGGCGCTAAAGTGCTGTTCACAATGGTTGGCATGCAAATGAACTCATTGGGCATGCAAGATGCTAGAAGCCATTAGCATGCCCATTATGGGCTCTTTGCATGCCATGAGCATGTGATTGAGCCCCCAGCATCCCAAGACAAACGCAGCCACAGTCCCCTTAGTCCATTTCTGCCCACCCTCACTCCGGTCTGTGATCCCCATAATACACTACAATGCAGTCCCGTTGGCAGTACAGTGATCCCTCCCCATCCCGTCTCCGATCCCCATTAAATTAAAACTTAATTTCCATTTCCATAGTGCAGTGGTCTTTCTCCCTCCTTCCTGGTCCCTGATCATGGCAATAATGAAATAATTTCCACCCCTGTCCCCAGTTCCTTGATTCTGGTAATAATGCAAATATTCCATCCCCTCCACAGTCCCGATCTCGATAATAATACAATAAGTCCCACTCCCCTACCTGGTCTTGCTCTCCACCCATAATGTACAGCAAAATTTTCCATAGTGCAGTGGTCCCCACCCACCCACTCGATATACAACCCTCCCGCTCCCCATACAGCAGCCCTCACCGATCGGCAAGCAACACAGCCTCCACACCTCCATGGCTGCCTCACCGACTGAACTGTCAATAAATGACAGCTTGCAGTATTCACTCAAGCTCATAGGTTGAAGTATCAACCAATGGGCTTGCAGTACATACTGTAAGTTGTCATTCATTGACAGTTCAGTCAGTGGGCAGCTATAGAGGTGTGTGAGGGTTGTGCTGCTTGCCACCGTGGAGGCTGCTGTATGGGGGGAAGGGGAGGATGTGATACTGGTGTGGGTGGGGGTTGGGGCGCACCACTGCACTATAGAAATATTTGCCTTATATTACGGGTGGGAGATTGGGACCAGGAAGGGGATGGGGTATATTGTATTATTACTGGGATCAGGACTGCAGGACGGGCTGGGAATATTTGTATTATTACTGGATCAGGGATTGGGACAGGGGAAATTATTTCACTATTGCCGGATCGGGGACCAGGATGGGGAGGGACCACTACACTATGGAAACAGAAATATAATTTTAATTTAATCGGATCAGAGACCGGGGAGAAGACCACTGTACTACCCATGGGACTTATATTTTATTGTATTACGGTATCGGGTGGGGGCCGCAGTACCTCGCGAACCCTAGGGTTTTGGGGGAGTATTACTAGGTTTTTTCCAGTAGTATTTGTTCCCATGCAATGGCCTTTGCTGAAAGGCCATTGCATTGAGCAAAAGTTTGTGAATGGGATTGCTGGGCTATGCAGGTCCCTCCCACTCATTTGCATTGCAACCCCTCACTGCTTTGCCCAGGCGCAGACCCAGTTTGCCCGCTGTATATGGCAGCTATTCACATAGCCCAGTTTGCACTGGGAAACTTGGTTTTGTGCCCGGCAAAGCTTTTTGAATCCTGCCCATGGTCTGCAATAGGTTACCAATTTTCTCCACCCTCCACACCTGTAAGGGCACCTCAGTAGCTGCCACTACTCAGAAGTGATTCTTTTACCTGAGGACTTTCTAGGTCCATAACTGACCAGAGCCACTGCTCACACATTATATTGCTCCTTTGGCTAGGGCAAATGGCTTTCCCTTGTACCACTTTGAGAAAACACTCCATTTCACAGAATATGGTAACTGTAGTTGTCTTCTCCTTCAGAGATGGATAGTGGATTAGTCAATATCAAGAGTTATCTATTCCTAAAGTAATAGAGGCATGAAGTATATAAACATAATATTTACTACTTCATTATATATTTACACAATCTAGCAATATATCACAATACACAAAGACTTTGGGACTTACAGGGCTACTATACAAATTAAAAAGAAATGGTTTGCACACAGTGAAGAAACACATACAAAAAAGTCTTTTAACTTATTAGCTCTTAGCAAAGTAGAAAGATTTCTTACCATGCAGAATAACTTTGTAAGCCATGGCAGACTCCAACCTTAGACTGTGAAAGTGTGAAGCTCCAACACTGACTAGCTTGCTAGAATCTTGCAAGTCTTCAAAACCTTCAGCTGCCAACCTCCGTACACAACATCAAAGATGCCACTCTGACAACATGGATTCAACACGCTTTGTAGACTGGGGTTACCACCTTCTGGGAAGCTGACCTAACCAGGAATCTTGGGTTTTGTGGAACGATAGCGCTCTTATTGTTTTGAGACATTTCTGCCTCAGCAGGGGTGGCTGCATATCCAGGACAGTTTCCCTGACATGAAAGACTGGCTTTGTAGGTCCTCTACACTCACCAGGGCCTGTGAGTGACAGGACAAATTAACTTTAATCACTTCTCAGAGCCAGCTGCTTCTGCCTCTGGCAGCAATTTCAATCTCATTTCCTAGATTATCTCTGTTCCCTCAGCAAACAGAGTTAAAATTAAAAAGATACAAAACTTAGACAGCAAGTTGTTACATCTCCCTCTTCTGAAAATGAAAACACATCCCTTTAGCACCTCTTGATTTTTTCATGTGTGCCAACTGACTCCACTTGTTATGTCCTTGGTTCACTCTCTGTGAACCCCACACTAGTTCCTCACAGCACTGCTCTCTTTTTTCTAGAGCCTAGCTACTGTCTAGACAACCCATCAGCATGTCCATGCTGCAAACCACTATGGTGCCTAATGTTGAAATTATAGAACTGCAGCGTCAGGCTCCACCTTAGCAATTTGGGGTCTTGACCATTATGCAGCCATGTAAAGGGGTTGTGGTCAGTGACCAGGGTAAACTCTCTCTCATACAGATAAGGTTGCAGCTTCTGCAAAGCTCAGACAATACCTAGACACTCCTTATATTGTCTTGCGTGCTTCAAGAAACATGTTGGCGTAAATTTGGAATAGCAGGTTTTGGAGGCATGGTCATGTTGGCCAGTGGCACCACTGCTTTTTGGGCTGGGCTCTGTGGCACAAATTAGATTACATGCTGTGTATGACAGCAGTGCAAAAGCATGTCACCAATTTGAAACGTTTTAGCCACTGCAGTGAGGAAGCTCCACCTCATTGCAGGGACCCGTGCTTTTCTTGGTGTAACATTTCAATAAGACATGGCGGCTTTGCTCCGCCTCGCACAGTCCCAGAAAAGCTGACTTGACGGGGTGCCAATCCCCTGTTGGCATCATCATGCTCCCTCCTGAGTTCATTTGCTGATGGGGAGCCCAATCCCATCGGCATCATGTCGCATGCCAGTTGTTCACCGACGGGGTGCCAGTGTCCCCTTGCATCATTCCCCCACCCCACCAAACACCTTTATTTGCTGACAGGGTGCTCAATCCCTGTCGGCTAATCCCTCAACCCAAAACATGTAGGTGACATGCTGGGAGCCCATGTAAGTGTGCTAAATGTACCTGTAAAAACAACTTCCCCGATGTTTAATTTTTTAACCCTGTAAAGTAGAAAACAGTCCTCGCTGTTCATGCGCCCCCTCCCTCCCCAACCCACACCCACCCACTGTGTACTCTCCACACCCCCTCACCCCATACTTACCTCCGGAGTCCGCGTGATGATCTTCGGTGGACTGGGAACACGCTCTGCACTCTTCAAAGATGACCGCGAACTGAAAAAATGCCGTAAGCTGTATAATGGCATAAATAGTGTTTTTCAACTTTGGTACATATCTCTGGCATTTTTGGAATTTTGGCACCAACTTTCAACATGGGGTTATTGGGACCTCCCTCATGAATTCAGCCACTGGCATATGCTATTCAGTCCCAAAAGGTGATTTCATGTCACTGTGTGAAATCACTCTTTGGGACTGAGTAATGAAATGACAGTGCCACTGTTCATGAGGTAGGGTCTCAAAAAGCCTATGTTACAAATTTGGTGAAAAAATGACTGTTTTACAAGCATGCATTGTGCAGTTTCTATGCACGCTTATAACTTCATTTAATCTGTAATATTTTCACTCCAGATTTTCAACATTGGCATTTTTCCACACCTCCTTGTGAACAGTATAGCTGTAATTTTTCACATCCTGTCCAAAGTGTGTTTCTGTATTTCTGACTAGAATGGCGCGTTGCTGTGGGAAATCAATGTTCGGACAGATTAAGAAAATCACAATGCCACTATTCATGAGCAGAGGTCCTAAATGCCCATGTTGAAAATTAGGTGACAAACGCTCATAAAATGATTGTGTTACAAGCATGCTTGAAAGTTTCCACGCATGCTTGTAACTTCAATAATTTTAATATTTTTACTCCAGATTTTGACCAGTGCCATTTTTTCACACTTCCTTATGAACAGTACAGCTTTCATTTCCACATCCTACCTGAATTGTGTTTTCACTCATCCGGCACACAGTGGGCGGTCGCTTTAGGAAAACAATGTTCAGAACAGAGTAAGAAAATCACAGTAAAACTGTTCATGAGCGGAGGTCCCAAAATGCCTATGTTGAAAATTTGGTGAAAAATTCCATAAAATGACTATGTTACAAGCGTGTGTTGCGTGTGTCCATGCACAGTTGTAACTTTGAAAATTTGTACTATTTTCACCCAGATTTTCAACATTGTCATTTTGCACATCTTCTTATGAACAGTACAGCTGTCATTTGTCACATCCTGCCCTAAAAGTAGTTTCCAGCATCTGGTGCACAATCGCATGGTCGCTGTGGAAATCAACTTTCAGGGCAGATTAAGATAATCATACTGCCACTGTTCACGAGCAGAGGTCCCAAAATAAGTTGTTAAAATTTGGTGAAATAATTCCACTAAATGACTGTGTTACAAGCGTGCAATGCACAGTTTTCACACTCTCGTCACTTCAAGAATGTTTAATATTTTCACCAGATTTTCAACATTGCCATCTCTTCACACCTCCTTATCAATGGTGCAGCTGACATTTTAATGTTGTGCAGAATGGTGCAGTTACTGTGGGAAATCAACTTTCAAGACAGATTAACAAAATCACGGACACTGTTCATGAGCAGAGGTCCCACATGCTTTCATGAGGTGGGTCACAAAAGGCCAGGTTTTAAAATTTGGAGTGCAATACCAACACATGCCCAGGGCATTAGGGTTTCTAACCATTACGTGTCACCTGTACAGACTAACAGGCATCAGGGGTGTGTCTTTGGATTGTCTGCTGTACTGCTCATGCCACTGGTCCTCCACCTCCACCCTGCAGCCACTGACAGGCATCAAGGTGTGCCTTGGACTCTTCAGCCCCAAAGTTCAACCCATTTTCCTATGCTGCACTCATCTCAATGTACTTCCTTCAGAAATGGGGTGAGCATAAGGCCAGATGACCCCAAGGCACAATGCAACACTTGTCAGACTCTGCAGGGTAGGGTGAGGTGAAATAGCATGAGTATTATGGCCAGCAACCCAAACGCACACCCCAATGACTGTTACTGTCTGTAGGATGGGTGGGGTTGACGCAGTTCTATACTTCACTGTTATTCCTATTATGCATCTCTTTAACTCCTGCACAACTAATCTCAACACCAGCAAGACAACATTGGCATTGACAAATGCTTGTTAATTGTCACATAGGCTTTCTCCGAGGGCAGCAGCTTCCTGCTCAGGTACATGACTGGGCGCTCTTCTCTCAAGTGTGCAACCTGACCTGAAACCACGCCTAACCCATGATCATATACATTGACATGCAAAGTGAACCTTAGAGAATAGTCCGGGCTGGTGATCACAGGTGCCTGACACAATTCCTCCTTCATCAACAGTATTGAAAGTTTCTGTCCATTGAACCTTGTCCAGCATTTTCTTCCTGATGAGATTAGACAGGGGTTTGACCATGCTGCTGAAATCTGACACAAACATACAGCAGTAAACTGCCATCCCTAGAAGGCCCACACCTTTCTGTTAGCTGAGGTGTGGTCCATCCCTGGATGGCCACACTTCACCGCTCAGGCTGGATGTACCACTCCCCACCCTGTGCCCAAGGTATGACACATCTGCCATTCCTATCTGGCACTTCTCCACTTTGACTGTAAGCCCAGTGGCCTTCAGTTGGCGGAACACCTTAGTTGCATGCCTGATGTGATCCTTCCAGGTTTGGCTATAGATGGTGATGTCATCCATGTATGCCATTGCAAAGATCCTATCCCATTCAGAATGTGGTCTCACGAGCCATTGAAAGGTGGCTGACAAATTCTTCATCCTGAATGGCATTACTCTGAACTTGAATCACCCAAATGGGGTGACAAAAAGCTGACCTCTCTTTGGCTTCAGGGTTGGGCACCTGCCAGTAGCACTGTAGGGGTCTATGGTGGTCAGATACATTGCCCTTAAATCTCTCTAAGACCTCATCTGTCCTGGGCATGGGGTATGCATCTGACTCTATACAGCTACTGAGCTTGCAACAGTTACCATTCCATTGTATTCCCATCCTTTTGGGAAACAATACCATTGGGAGGCCCAGAAGCTAGCATCTCCTTGATCTCCCCTCACTGGCATGTTTTCACCCTCAGAGATTGGTAGGGTGACTACCTTAGTGGGGCCTGGGACCCTGTGTCCATGTGATGCACTGCCAGGCTGGTTTACCTTAGCTTCCCATGAACATCCCCTCAAATGTTCACAGTACCCTACACATTTTGGTAGCTCTGGCCATTGTCAGCCTGTCAGAGAGGGTGATGGCATTCACTGAGGTTTCTTCTTTAACCTCTCCCAAGAGATCCACCAGTGGGTCTGCCTCTGTCTCCTCCTCCTCTGGGTAGCTGCACACAGCCAGGATCATCTCATCTTGGTCATGTAGGCTTCAACATTTTCACATAGTAGACCTGCTGCTTGCACCTCCTGTCAGGCAACCCACCACTAGTTAACATTGTTCACTCACCTAACCACTGAGTATAGACCTCCCAAGCCACCTGCAATTTATTCCACCAGACGGGATGAACATCATCACCCATTGCCCAACCTCGTACTCCTGGGCTCTGGTACCATGGTCATGTCCATGTCTTCTGTCTCTGCTGTGCAGAGGCTAGATGTTCACTGGAGAACCTCATGAGCTCCATGAGCCTAGGCCTGAAATTCAGGATATACTCAACATAGATTTCATTTTGGGAGCAAGCTCACCCCAATTCATCCCTTACCACATCAAGAGGGCCTCATCCTATGGCCAAAAGGAGTACAAAGCATAAGGACCCTGTGGACTTGTGAGGGACTTCCCTCTATGCAAATAAGAGATCATGTAAGTATTTGTCCCAGTCTCTTGTATGCTGGTAAGCAAATGCTCTCAACATGGTCTTAAGAGATGCATTAAATTGCTTGACCAGACCATTAGTCTGAGGATGGTAGGGGAAGCCCTGAGCTGCCTCACTCCACACTTCTCCCAAAGACATCAAATCAGACCTGAAGTTGGTGCCCTGGTCTGACAGAATATCCTGGGTAAAACTATCTAGCTAAATATCCTCAGCAGTTTGTCAGCCACTTTCTCAGCCTTGATGGAGGACAAGGCACTCCTGTGATACCTTGCAGCATAATCTACAATCACTAAGATGATACCACTTTTCTGTGCAATCTGGGGTGCTAAGTGGCCTCACAGTGTTCATGGCATCTCACCTAAATGGCTCTTCAATAATAGGCAGGAATTAAAGCCATCTTATCCTTGACCCCAATCTTTTCCCACCTCTGGCACAGCAGGCAAGTCCGCAGTAGTTTGCCATGTCTTTACAAATATTGGGCCAATAAAAAGGGTTAGTCAGTCACCTGTTTTTATGGATGACCCATGATGTCCAGAAAAGGGTATGTTACAGGCTGAGGCCAGAAGCTGCTTCCTATACTCTCTAGAACCACTGTCTGCCAGAGTACCCCTTCCTGGTCCTCCCTTAGGAACCCACTCATGGTACAGGAGTTCATTCTTCCAGCACACCTCCTTCTTTCAGAATTTGGAGAGTCACCTTCCACATTGCTTGCTAACTCTCTTAATCTCTGAAGGGATGAATCTGCTTGCTGAGCTCTCACTAGCTCTGCATGCCTGACCTTTCCCAAAACACACTCTCCTGTGGGAGAAATGTCCACAGCTGGACTCTGCTCTGTCTGTAGCTGTGACTCAGAACTGATGCTTCCAGCATGTCATTCAGTTACAATTTCCCTTGTTACTGAGGTTGGGTGGCTTCCTCTTCACTGCCCCACATCACCTCAGGAACCTGTTCCTCGCCTTGCTTGAGTAGTGACACACACACTCGGCTGGCTCCCAATATTGAAGTCATTGCCCATAATCACATCCATAAGCAGATCTGGTACAACATTCACCTCCCATATGCCTTGACCACCATCCCACCTTAGGAAGATCTGAGTCATTGGCACTGAGACCACAGGACCTGCCTCAAACCAAGAAATCTCTGGCTGGGAAGGATCTGTTCCTCATGAATCAAATCCTGCTTCACCATAGAAATGGAGGCCCCAGTGTCCTCAAGCCCTGGGTTACCAGTCCATTCACCACCACTGGCTGCATATCTGCAGTGTCATTAGAGCACTGCACTCTGCGATCTAGCACTATCTGCTGGGAGCTCCTCAAGCTACCCCTCCCACTGCACTAGCCCCTTTCGTTACATTTTTCAGACAATCATATGACAAATGCTCCAGTTTCTGACAGACATGACACCATGTTCTGCTAACTCATTACCTCTGAAACCACTTGGCTTCCCTTTTGGATCAGGCACAGACTGATTTCTTTTCAGTTGCCCCCAAGGGTTCCCTTAAAACCACCTGATGTCCCTCCCATTGCCTTTGTGATTAAAGGATGGTCAGCTTGATATGAACTGATCAGCCATCTCAGTCGCCTCCTCATGGAACTTGGAGTTGTAGTCAACAGCCATATTCTCAGGTCTTCAAGTGCAGTTTATAGGAACTGTTCCCAAAGAAATCGTTTTATTTCTTCTACAGAGCAAGCTTTTTGCACCTCTACCCAGCTTCTTACAGATTACTTAGCTGCACACACATTTTCAGCATAGCTATCTCCTAATGTTATTCTTTTTGTGTATTTTATTTATTTAACAATAAATCATCATACACAAATATCTGGATGAGGTACATGAGGATTATGACTTGCACTGACACTGAGGGCACCACCCCTTTTAATACATGCAGATTAAAATAAAACATAATCATCAATTAGATGCATCTTTGAGGTGTTTCTTATCAGGTAAAAACACCTGCTAAACAAACTTTTAGCATTTTAAGAATTTAATGCTGCATTAATGAGCCTATGAGTCGTATGCTTCCAAGGTAACTTACTGAAAAGTAGTAAATCCAGTCTCTGTTCCTACCAGAAGAACTGAGAATCATGTGTTTATCAATGTTCTATACCATAAAGGTATGTATTTTCAGAAGACTACGCTCTTCAATATAAAAAAAAGGTGTGTCAAATATAACTGAAAAACTTTATGTAAAACACATCCTCAAAACAGTTGTCTCAGTTAGAGCACAATAACAAGGCCCCATCAATTCTCCCTAAATTTAATTAAACAACCAGAAGCAGGGTTGTACTTTGAGGTAAACATCTGTTAAACAACTCTTCCGACCAAGAGTCATACTATAAGGACCCTGGGTAGCAAAACAGACACTAATTAAATAAACTCATAGATAAAATGATCGAATTCCAGCCGAAGGCCTGTTAGACAAGAAGCAATTCTGGTATGTTACCTCACCAACCCATCAAGTGTCCTGCTCAACTTCTTCTTGGACTGCATTGTTGTTCTCTGTATGCCTTGAGGGCACATACCACTGGGCCCACTTCAAGGCCTACGCTGGATCAGAAAATAAACACCTTCCCTGGTGCACTAAACAGAGTCAGGTGGGAAAAGCATTCCATAGGGCACCTCAGCCTCTCTCAAGACGGTTCATTCTCCATCAAACTTTTTTCTTTTGCCGGTACGTAGCTGAGGTCCAGGTAAACGTGGTTGGTATCTGTTGAACAGTAACATTTTTTCTGCCTGGCCAATGCCAGGACTAAGTCCCTAGTCACCACACCATCCACCACCAGCACAATGGTCTCTAGGTGCCTCCAGATTGTCTTGACGCCCTTCCATGCAACTCTGTAGGCTTTTTGAATTTGAAAGTGGTGATCAATGAGGGCTGATCAAATTGCTGTTCCACCCATCCCTGCATGAAGAGCCTAAGATGGTCCCTCACTCCTCTCAGGCATACCTATAACCCTCAGGTATAGGGCCTCATGAGTTGAGTCTCCAAATTTTCTAGACGGGAGTGAAGGTGTGTGTTTTGCTTAACCAAATTAGCTGAAGCACCCAGGGCTGCCTTGGAGCATTTGGAGGCTCTGTGGTTTCCGCTTTGATAAAGGTAAGTTCACTCTCAATTGTTCCAGAATCCTATTTGTAGGGAGTCAAACTTAAAAGCTAGACCCTACAGACTCTGTAGCTTCTCTTCTCCAGCTTCAGTAGAATCTGACGATGCTTGGCCTGGCATTGATCTTGTGGCTGGTGGACTGGGAGCATTTTGCTTCTGGCTCCTTCTGGTTGCACTTTGTCCCACTTTGGATTGCCCATTAGACTAAGCAGATCTTCAGAAATGTGAGGAGTGTTTATTTAAGTTTCAAGGCACCTGAAAATAGTTATTTAATGTTTTCCGCTAAGTACAATAAAGAGCTTTAGTCTTCAGTGTCTATTTTGCTCGGGCTCACAGTGTCCCCCTTGCCATTATTAACCCTCTAAATGTTTGCCTATAGGCTTGGGAGTAAATTCAAAATGCTTTAGCAAGGTGTTTTCATTTATCATAGTCCATACAGTCATCACTGTGCATTCTACTGAAAGCTTCTAATTCCTTGCCTGTAAGTAGTGGCTATAGGTGAGTCGCCAATTCAAACTGCCCCACAGATTCTCTTGAAAGATCTTAAAGAAACAAATCAAGATCATCCCTCCTGATATCTGGAAAACATTTTAGAATTAATTTTGGCTTCCTAGGCCAAACCCTCATGCCTTTGCTTCACAGTTTGTGGTGTCTCTGGCACAGAATCTCCATCTGTCTCTCATTCTCATACTCATACACCTTCATCTAGATTTCATGCTGGCACTCTTCTCTCGCTCCTCTGCCTCCAGCTGTATGTACCAGAGCTCTGCCTCAGCCTTCTGCTTGTTCTCCTTCTCTCATTACTCTTGCTCTTTCTTTAGCTTCTCTGCCACCATCTGTGTCCTCTGCAGCTCTGCCTCACCCTTTGCCTGAATCAGGGCAAGCTCCAGCTTGAACCTCTGTACTTGCAATGTTGCCTCAGTTCCCACTCTGGCTCACTTTCATGCTCTTCAGCCTCTGTCTTGTGACTTTGGCTGTGGTGACCCTTTACAGTGCTTCCTGATCACTTTCCTCGAGAATGTTTATGAGTTCTGCCTTTGATTGACTTTCCTCATAACCCACTACTCTCCATTTTCACAACTCTTGACTACTGCAATGCTTTATACCTGGGGTTACTGGAGGTGGATCTCCATTGCCTGCAGCTGATGCAGAACACTGTGCCAGGTTGTTGACATGGTTGTCAAGAGCTAGCCATGTCATCCCTTTGTTGCGTGAACTGCACTGGCTGCTGGAATGATGGAGGATCACCTTCAAAGTCACTACTTATTGATCTATAAACCCTCATATGGACAGGGACCAGGCTACTTGCAAGACCTCCTCCTGCCCTACTGCTCCTCTGCTCACTCTGCTCCACTGATGAGAGATTGCTAGAGGTTCCCAGGGTCCGCTCTTCAGACATTGGGTGCTAGGCATTTTCTTTGTAGCCCTGACCCTGTGGAACTCTCTACCTTGTCGGATTAGAGAGTGCCTGTCCACCGAGACTTTTAAGTCCTCATTAAAACGTATTTATTTGATCTGGCTTTGGGGACAATGTTTAGTTTTATCTCTGCTGCCTTTTTATATTTTGTGTTTTTTCTTTCTGATTGAATGTTTGTTTTTATATTGTATATGCGCTTGGTTATTTTGAAAAGCACTTTATAAATAAAATTTGATTTGATTTGATTTGGAACTCTTGCAAGTTTAGCAAAATGCAGTTTTTATACAGTCCAGACATAATATCTTCTCTCTAACTACTCTTGCTTGAAATAAAATAACAGTAGTAGTGTACATTATGTTCCTTTATATAAATGTAGCTGGACAGTTAACTAGATTATTGATGATCCTTTTCAAATCCACACCGCTGCCACCAGTTTGTCATGACCTGTCCACACATCGACGCAATCTGCAAATAGGTTGCCAATTTTCTCTGCCCTGTTTTGCTAAGGGCAAATTGCCATAAGCTGTCATTCACTCCTGAGAAAACACTTCACTTCCTAGAATTCACTTTCTAGAATACAATAACTGTAGCTGCCTTCTCCCTTTGAGATGGATGGTGGATTTGTCAATGCTAATAGTTATCTTTTCCCAAAATTAAGTCACAGAGGCATGAAGAATATAAAATAATATTTAGTACTTCATAATATTTGCACAATTTAACAGGATACCACAATACACAAAGACTATGGGAATCACAGGGCTAGTACAGAAATTAAAATGAAATGACTTGCACATGACAGATGAAATACATAAAAACACCTATCTATACATTCTTTACTCTTAGCAAAGTAGAAAGATTTCTTACCACACAGGATAACTTTGTTAGTGGCATTACTCAAACTTAGATAGTAAATGCATGAAGCCCCAGCACTGACTGACTTGCAAGGGTCTGGCAAGACCTTAAAAGCTTTCAGCTGTCAGCCCCTTGTGCTGCATAATTAAATATCTCACTCTGACATAAGGGATTTGACACTTGTCTCCTGGGGTTACCACTTCTTTAGAATGCTGGCCAGAATCTTGGGTTTGTGGAATCACAGAACCCTCTCATTTTTCTGAGCCATGCCTGCCCCAGGACAGAGTGGCTGCATGGCCAGAACAGTTTCCAGACATAAAAGACTTTGGCATCTTTGAAGTTTCCTCATTACCTGACCAGAGGGTCTTGTCATTACAGGACAAAGGGATTAGAATTACTTCTCAGGGTTCAGCTGCTTTTACTGCTGGAAATAATTTTAATCTCATTTCCCAGTCTATTTCTTCCCTCAGAAGTTACGGTTAAAATAAAAAAATTGTCAATGTCAAATGTTCGCGCTGGTAAGGCATTGCTTTGTACTGTTTTTCAGATTTTTACCCCAAATTTTCAACATGTTTTTATGAGTACTTCTTCTGAGCATGACAGTTGTCATTTATAATGGCTGAAATGTCATTGTGCACCACAAGTGCTAAACACATCTTGGGTATGATTTGAGAAACGACAGCTGTCACATTCATGAGGTGGTGTCAAAATGGCTATGTTGAAAAGTTGAGGTCAAAATATTGAAAAGTGCCATAGTTATGAGTGTGCATTGAAAATTGCAACATAGACTCATAACTGTTTTTTCATATTTATACCCAAATTTTCAACCTAGCCTTCTTATGACCCTACATAGCCTACTTAGAGCCCACCCCATGAACAAGGGTGGAGAACATTTTCAAATCCTGCCAAAAAGGTACTTTGGGCCATAAGGTGAAATCACATTTTGGCCATGATTTGAAAATGACAGCTGTCATATGCATAAGTTGCTGTGAATAAATGGCTATGTTGAAAATTTGGAGTTAGAATATTGAAAATTATCAAAGTTATGAGCCTGCATTCACAAATTTCAACATAGTCTCAACAGTACCTTTGTTGTTGTTTTTTTTTAATTACATTTTTCCTTTGCCTCTGTGGAGCTGACAGGTAGCTCTGGGCCTCCCTCAGAGGGGCTTGTCCTCCAATCCTGACTGTCCCCCACTCAGACAACCCCATATTTCCCATGGATTACTCCCACCATGGCCGGGCCAGTGTGAGGTGCTGGCTTCTCTCCCCTAGCACAATCCAGAAGTCAGGGTTGCCCCTATTGCAAGGGAAGACATCGGGACATCATGCACCCTGTCAGCTCTGTTTTCCACCTGATTTTGTTCCCCTGGCCCATGAATGTGCAATGTGTGGAGTAGCTGGGCTCTGCCTCCACAGAGGCAGTATTATGCTCTGGACGTGGTTCCCTCCCTATTCTGGCTGCATGCCTGTGCTGATACCCAGCCACTGCTGGGTGTCAGGCAACAGCATGCAGCACTGTTCCCTCCTGAGGAAGGAGAGCTGTCTATGGACTCTCAACTTCTTCATACGTGATGACCCCTGAGCAACTCCAAGTCCATTCCCCAACTGGGGTCTCCGGAGTGGCATGAAGTGTTGCGTCTAGTACCTCAACCCTCAGTGCCACCAGTCCAGGCAACCATTGTTGTTTTTCATCATCTTTATGCTAAATTTTGAAAAGTAGCCTTCTTATGGCCCCACCTCATGAACAAGGGTGAAGAAAATGTTCAGCTCCTGCCTGAAAGGTGATTTTGCACAGTGGCCATGAATTCACCTTTCAGAACAGATTTGCCTAGTGTCACTTGCATTGTTCATGAGACAGGGCCTCAAAAAGGCATGTTGAAAATTTAGGGCAAAATATCTAAAATGGGCAAGTTGTGCCACTAAGTTCAACCCCCATTGAAATACATTGAACTGCATACCTGATTTCTTCACTTTGTGGTCCATCTCTGAAGAGTGAAGATGTGTCTGCGGTCCAGAGAAGATTACAGCATCGGACCCTGGTGGGTAAGTAAGGGCTGGGGTAGAGTGGTGGGTGCTGAGTGTGAGGGTTGGGTGGGTGGGGTGACTAATGACAATCGGACATTAACCGAGGTCCCATCTGCCTGGATTGGTGGTAGTTCAGGTGGATGTTAAAGATCCCATGGCACTTATCGAAAGAGTAGGGGAATTTCCCCAGTGTCCTGGCCAAATTTCCTCATTCACTAAAAAATACCACCAACAGCTTAATCTGGTTCAAGGTCAGTTGGCATTCATCTGTATCTTCTCCCGGTCGTGGCCTGAAAATAGGCAGGATTTGTCTAGTGCACTTACCGGTCAACAAAAGCTAAATAAATAATGGATGGTTTTCTTTTACAGGGTTCATGAAAACAAAAACAAACAAAATGCTAAGGAAGGTTTTGTATTTCAGGTTTTGACACTGGGGTGGGCACCCCAGTGTCAGTGTTATGTTTGGAGGTGGTGTGGGGTATTAGGTGCTGATTGGGAGGGTCAAGTGGGGTGACAGTTACAGGGGCACCAGTGGGGGTGCAAGCAACAGACATCGATGGACCTTTTTTTTTTGCAGGCTATTAAAAACAAATACGAGGGACGTTTACTTTATTTCAGTGAACATGGGGGCATTGAGCACACCCAGTGTCAGTAGTTATGTTTGGGGGTGCTGAGTGGGAGGGTCAGGTGGGGTGATGGTTACAGGGACACAGCAGGGGCACCAGCAATAGACATCAATGGACTGTTTTCTTTTTGCAGGCTATTAAAATAAAAATACTAGGATGTTTTCTTTATTTCAGTGGACACTGGGGATTGGGCACCCCATGTCAGTGTTATGTTTGTGGGAGTGGGTGCTGAGTGGGAGAGTCAGGTGAGGGTGACAGTTACAGTGGCGCCAGCAGGGTGCCTCAACAGACATTGATGGGCTGTTTTGTTTTTGCAGGTTGGCTTCACTCGATGCTGCCAGGCACATCTAGAGATGGAGACTGGTTGAGGAGCAGAATGAAGTGGAAGGAGCAGAGAACAAAGTTGTAGACAGGGACTCCCATCCCTGGCAGCCAGGAAAGCGCACCTTGCTCAATACCCCAGAGACAGAGCTAGGAAGAGACTGTCAAGTCAGTATAAGAATGCGAGAAGACCCCATATGAGTGAGCAAGAAGACCTCCATGTAGGCCAGTGAGGATGATCTATCATGGAGGACCCCAGATGGTGTCAACCGAGACCTTTGCATAGGTCAAGGTATAGATGCGTACTCAGGATGCCAGGACTGCCAACAGAGAAGGGCAGAAACAGCAGATGATCTAAAGGTGGGTAAGCAATGTGAGAAGTCAGTAAGGAGAGCCAGGGGATACTGGGATGCATAGGAAGGGGCATGACAAGTAGAAAAAGGAAGTGGTTATCCCTCTGTACAGACAGTTGGTGAGACCCCATCTGGAGTACTGTGTGCAGTTTTGAGACCTCATCTCACGCAAGGACATAGACAGGATGGAAGCAGTCCAGAGGAGGGCAACTAAAATGGTGCAGGGTCTGCATCAGAAATCATATGAAGAGAGACTGAGAGAGCTTAATATGTATACCCTTGATGAAAGGAGGGACAGGAGACATGATAGAAATGTTCAAGCACCTCAGGGAATCAACAAAGTCCAGGAGGGTAGCAACTTTCAGAAAAAGAGATGTAAGAACAAGGGGACACAATTTAAAGATAGAGGGGATGGCTCAGGGTAATGTAGGAAATCTTTTTCACGGATAGAGTGGTGGATGCATGGAACTGCCTTCCTGGGGAGGTTGTTGGGGCTAAAACAGTGGGGAATTCAAACATGCATGGGACAGACACAAGGCAATTGTAGTGGGGGTGGCAGGAAGTAGGCTGTTGGTTAACTAGAATCTGCAGCTTACCTAGTAGGTAGGGAAATGGGCAGACTGGGTGGGCAGTGGTCCTTATCTGCCGTCAAAGTCTATGTTTCTATGTTTCTCCACATAGGTCTAAGGTATATCTAGATGCTAGGGTGCAGTATGGGGCCCTTTGTAGGTTAGCAGGTATCGGTCTGCATGATGAACTTATGGCTGAGTAAAGGTAAAGTAGGGTGCAATGTGTCTGTTAGGTAATGCACTGAACTGAGTCTCCCAGCAACTCAGTAGCGGGCACTGCCAGACAAGTGAAAGATGTTGACAACAAATTTATTAAGTCCAGCAGAACAGGCCCTCTGGTCCATGAAATCAACAAAACATAGTGGGTCGAGTAAGTCAGCCAGTGGACAGCAGCAAATGAAGAAAGGTGTGTATGTCATTTTTAAAGACAAAGCAACCAGTATGATGCAGGCATGTTGCCCAATGGCCATCTGCAAGGTAGAAAGCCAGTACCAGAAACCAGACAGAAAGCAGCCACTGAAAACCCCATGACCAGTGTGCTACCGCATACATGTCACAACAAAGTCCAGGGCAATACACAAGCTGTGCAGCGCATTAGAAGGGGATTTAGCAGAGACAAGAGAGCAGACATTAGTGCCTCTAACTGAAAAAGCAGTTGTTTCAATGTTGGCATTCTTCCTTTGCAGTGAGAAAATAAGCAGTAATCCCGCCAAACAAAGCTATAGGTGTAATAATCAAGAAAGAAGCAGGATACTGCCCTGTAAGAAAATCAGACTTTCCTTGTATCCAGTATGCAGTCCATGGCTTACATTAGTGAGTGCTAGTTGTGGCAGGTGCAAAGTCAAATGAATCTGGTACAGGTGTAAAGTCCAGCATGGGGCCAGGAGCAGTCGGCAGTACAGGCAAAACCCCAGAGGCTATGCTGTGGTGTCAATGTCCGGGGCACTAAACAAGAGTAGGAAGTAAAGCCCCTACAAAGCAGCAGCCCGAGAATGATCCACAAGCCAGAGCCGATGGCCCAATACAGAGGAACTGGAGTGCCATAGCAGAACAGGAGTTCAGGCGTGGTGGATGACATCACACCCAGGAAGCGCCAACAGAGCAACAGAGCAGGCTGCCAAGACAGCCAAAATGACCAAAACTGGGACTGGCAGAGAGGAAGAGACAGCAGGAGTCAGGCTCAAAGACAATGTCCGGGACCAGGAACCAGGAACCAGAAGGAACAGAAGGTCGAGCCAGAACTGAGGAGCAGAGGATACTGTCTGGTGAGGCATGCGACAATGGCAAAGGGGCACTGAGCAGCCGAGGAGGTGAATGTCCTGGGAGAACAGCACCCCTGAAAGCACTGGCAGAGAAAACTAGACATGGCTGGCAAGGCAGAGTAGGAAGTCAACAGAAACAAGGATGAAAGAGGAACGGGCAGCAGACCAATGAGGTAGAGGAACAAGCCAGGAGAAGGAAGGAGCAGGAGGGAATGGATAGGGAGGGAGCAACAACAGGGAGGACAGAGGCAGGAGAGGGGGAGGAAGCAAACAACAGGAGGTGGGGGAAATGGAGGAGGGAAGAACAAATGAGCAAACAGGAGAAAAGGATGGGAGGAAATGGAAAAACAGGCAAACAAGAGGGAAGGAGAAGCCAGGAGCCAGACCAGCCACACTGCTAATTTTAAACGCCCCCGAAGCTGAGCAGCAGAAGTGTTGATGTTTAAGTAGGGGATGGGAGAGAGCTATTCCCCCCATTGAACCTCAGGCTTTTAGCCCTCCCAGAGGAGTGTTTTCTTTATTTCAGTGGACACCCTGTAATAGTGAAGATGTTTGGCAGCACCAGGGGTGGGCTATCTGGTGCTGCATAACTAAAAGAGCCTGGGGTTGTAGTTACAGTGGTGGCTGCCACATATTGATGAACAGTTTTCTTTTTCACAGGCTATTACAAAAAACAAACTATGAGGGACATTTTCTTTATTTCAGTGGACACTGGAGACTGGGCACCCCATTATCAGTGTTCTATTTGGCAGCACCGGAGGTGGGGTCCCCAGTGCTGCATAACTAAAACATGGGGAGGGGGCAGTTAGGTGGTGGCTGAAACAGACATCGATGGATAGTTTTCTTTTACAGGGTGTTTTAAAAACAACATTGTGGGATGACACGGGGGGGATGAGCTGAGGGAAGAGGGAGAGAGAGATAGGAAGAGGAGGTACAGAAGGTAAAGACATATGTTCTACAGGTGCCAGATGTTAGAAAGCCACATTAGCTGTCTCGCTGGCGCGGCTTCGTGCTGGATCAAAGGACCTAAAGCCCTCTCTGATTGGTTTGCCTTCAATCCTTTGAAGTACATGAAGTTTCAGCCCACCAAACAGAGAATTGCATCAGGACTACAGTGCACGTCATTGGTTTAGACTGCCAAGCCCTGCTATTTTGAACTGCAATGGGCTTGGCAGTGACATATACCTCAGAAGTGCCTCTCATAGCAAGATGTTCCCTGAGCATGCACACATGCTTAATATAAAAAGTACAGAAATTAAAGTGATTTTCCAACTTTTTACATCAGCTACCACGTATATATTCGGTAGTTGATATCAGGATTGTCATCCAGCTTCTTTTAATAATTTACTTTTAAGTCCTTATGTTTGTGGAAGGGATTGTAGTTTGGCCCTGCAAGGTAGTCAGCCAATCCTTCCACTTCCTAAAGTGCTGACACACCTGCACCAGGCACGACAATGTGACTAGGGAGAGGTGGGAGTATGCCCCTTGTGGTGAATGGGGCTCCATTTCAGTGCCATTTGCATGCATAAGAATGGCCAGTTGGAGATTAATGAAGGCCACCGCTGAACCAAGAGCCTTGGTATCCCTAGAATCTATTTCATATTTCTTTCGTCTAAGGGTAAAACCTAAATGTCCTCAGAACTAAATGGGAAAATGATGCATATACCCTCTCAGGTGAATGGTGGTAATTACATCCCAATTTACTGATATGTTTAATAATTTGCATAGCATCTACTTTGCATTGGTAAAACTGAACAGCATTAATCCCAGTATTGCAGAAAACTGCCATAGATATAAAAATAACCTTGGCTCTTTACTCACATGTTTGTACTTTACCCTGTAATCAAACCCTTTTGGGATCACATAGCTAAAACTATCTTCAAGGCAATCACGATAAATGTATTCCTAGATCTAATATAATCCTGTCTGAAATATACAGAAGTAGTGACCTGTCATCTTTACGCACCCTACCATTAGCACATGTAGTCTCCTAAACTGGATGGATGAGAATGCCACAAATATCCAACAATGGTCCAGTCATTCACTGACTCTTTATAGAAATTGCAAGTTATAAAATATAAGGTCATACAATATGACACAATAAACTTATAAATATAAAATCAAAATGTAGAGTCAAACATTTATCATATTTTGTTACTAGCAAAACATGAAAATATATATACTACAGCATAATGTACTGTCACATACAATATATTTTATAGTAGATTACTATAGGCTGTTTCATAGTATACAACCTACTCTTAACAATACACTGCACCAAAATGTTTTGTTATATTTAGCACCAATAAAGGTTTTACATTGTCACCCTTCAGTGTTCTGCTGTTGTCTTTGAGCAGGTCTGCATGGACCAAGAAAGAGTCCTTTCTATGTCAGATGTACTTACAGGCAACCAAATATATTTCTTTCAAAGAAGGTGTGCATAGTGACTGTGATTACACTCCCACCATTCTGCAATGCTGTAATCTGTAGGAAGTGAGGTCACTGCCATTTGGCAGACATGCCATTCAAAGTTTGAAATGCCTGGGATGCCACATAGGAAGTTTGTTTTTCTCCAGTGTTGGTAGCTGTTTAGGGTCAAATACTTGCACTGCTTTGAACAAATTTATGGATAGATGGTTTTCCATCCTGAGATGCAGCTTCTGACTACTTTCCAGCATCACCTGCTGAAACATTTTGCAACATGCAGTTTTCACCATCTCACTGTATAGGTACAGCTTCTTAATAATTTTGATTTGTATTCCCAACTCCAGCTGTGGAGCAAAAATCAAGAAATAAAAGTATGTTTTGAAGCCTAGAAATATGCTAAGCCTTTGAGTAGGGTTATGCTTGCAGCTTGTCAATCAGTTTGCAAAGTTCAGTGGCAAGTTCTGAGACAAATGTGACCTAAACTGTCAGTGCATCGAGTCTGTTTGTCAAAAGAGTCTTTAGTTTTTTGTAGATAACTGCATTGGATAAATTGCAGTCCAAAATTCTGCCAAGACAGACAGTCAGCAAGACAGGCACATGCCTTCACCCCCAAGCACCAATGTGTTAGCATAAACAGCATCTTCGCTACTCTCCAACCTTTGCCTCCATAGGTGCCAGATACTGGTGCTGGTACATCTGGTTCTGGCAAATCAATCTTTCTAACCAAGCCTACCACAGTGTTCCAGTTAACCACCGCAGCTGGCCAGATTTCCAGGACTAGGTTTAACAAGAGTGCAAAGCAACTTATATGTACAATATGGCATTGGGGAGGATCCCAGACAAAATGGTACAGTATTAAAAGCTTTTTGCATATACTGTAGCTGGCACTATCTGTGGCAACAACAAAGACTGTTTAAGTTTACATGATTGTCACTTACGATCCACAGTAAGGATTGTGCTACTGTGGTGTGATTGCCATGGTCCAAAAAGTCAACTCCAGTTATAACAGGCTGCTCCCAGTTGGTTATTGGGCTGTCAAATGCCAAAAACACTCTGCCCACAGCTGTCTGTTGTCTCATCTAAGATTAAGTAAATTTCTATGCTGCTAGCCGGCCCAGTGGTGCACAGGGCTGAGGCGCTTAGTGCCTTACTCTCCCAAGCTGGCCACCCAAGTTTGGGAATGAGCTTATTGCTTCAGCTGCTGGGGATTGGCTGGGAGGGCTGGGAGCAGGATTGAGTGGCCGGCAGGTGGCGCTCCTGTCACAGATTGGGAGGTTGGTTTCCCCAGTGCCTGACTGCCGCTAAGTGAGGCTCAGAGTTGGTGCCTTGTGGATGGGGACCAGGCACCAGGTTAGGTGAGGGCTCCAGTTCCACATGCATGCCTCCATATGCATGCATGAGTGAGCTGCTGAGGACCCGAAGAATAATGGAAGAAAACTCAGAGAAAAAGGACAGGCATGGCAAGGGTGTATGATGTTTGCTGACAATACCTCCAGCACGCCACCAGGGCAACATTCGGAGTGGGGAAACCGGATTATGAGTGTCAGGGTGAAGTTGGACTTTCCTCTCATGACCCTGGCACAGGAGGCAAGTCATGGGGTGCCTTCACTACTGGGAATCCTGGGGTGGCACTGGAAGGTGGAGAGGGTGGTGGCAGTGGGCAGACGGTAGCCTTCCTTGCCGTGGCCCCATGGAGGAAAAACAGGATATGGAAAAAAATATTATTTATGTGTCCTCCACTTGCTTCAGCTCAAATTCTTCATGCTATGGCTGGAGATCCTGAGGTGCGTCGATCTCAGATGTGAATGTCCTCAAAGGCAACCGCCATGCTTGGAGTACTTGCACAGAAAAGATTCAAAGGGAGAAGTTTTTCCAGAGGAATGCCAGCTTGAGTCATGCATCAAATAAAGTCCATGATGAATTCCTTACAGTCCTGTGAGGCTGTGTTGGCACAAAAGCATTTATTTCATCAGTACATACTTTAAAGCCTACTGCTAGTCACACTGTTCAGTTCAGCACTGTGAAGCTGTAATCTGCTTCAGCCTTCAGATTTTGCCCTCACACCTTTTGCTTGATCTGTGCTGTGGATTTGATTAGGTTGGGATTATTATGGAGATATATGGGATGTCATCTGACTATTAGGGGTTGTTATAAGTGATTTGTTTCTGAATAACTGAATTTGTGTTCCTTAGGATTTCTTGTAATTAGTAATGTTGCATAAGAGAGTTACAGTGCAGTATGTTGATGTAGCTGACGCTGGGATCAGGGTTTGGTAATTTATTATTTTAAATCCTGTACTATACCAGATTCATTAATATTTTAAAATGTTTTGTTTTGTTTTAATTAGTTTTGTACTTATTTGGGGATAGGCAGGAAACATAACTATTTAATTGAGCATTCTGTAGACTGCTTCATTTTAAAGGAGTTTCCACTGACTCATCTACAAATTCTGACAGTTTTGTCACAATGAATATTTTGAATTTACAAGATATGCATTTCAACATAAATTTAAAAAGTTGCAGTTTGTGTCAGCTTCTTTAAGAATTTACAGATGTACAGTGAATAATTTTACTGTTAGTAAACCAAAAGTATACACAATGAAATATACCTGGTCTAAAACCGGTGCAAGAATTTTATACTTTACCTATTGCTGATTTCTGAAATGTGCAACCTAATCCTGGCCCATTTACAACTGATTCTACATCAAACAGATGCAACCCTTACCCCAGTCAATAGTGGCATCTTGCAGCAGGACCCTACTTGTTACACAGAACAAAAGGCAATAAAGCACAGGTTGGCAAAATAAGTATCACCCCTGGCATTAGGGTAAATACTGCTTAGGCATCTAAGAGGTCAGAGGGGTTAGGGGACAAAATAACATTTATATTTACTCTGAGTCTGGGAGAGAGATGCCAGGGCTATGCTGTGTCTCCTATCTAGTGGGCTCCATAACATTTCACTGGGACTTGCAAATGGACTGTCCACAATGGGAAGACTGTAAGCCTGAGGTTTGATGGGAAAAGCAACCATCACTCCCATTAAGCTTTTATAGTGTCGCCACCCTGGGCCTTCCTAGGATTTGTTTCTGTTTGCATCCGAGGCTCAGTCCTCCTTGCTGCCCTCCGACTCCTGGTTTGTGCTCGCCTTTCGTTCTGGGCACACTGTCCCTACTGTCATTTCAAATTTCCACCTGCTTTTCTTTCACCATGTGTCATTACTGTTAGTTCCCCCCCGCCACCGTACCTCTGTCTGCCATTCCATTGCTCCCATTCATTTTGCTCCAGGCTGCTCATTCTCCTTTCTCTCCTCCCTACGCTTTGGCCATGCTCCTCCTTCTGGTGTGCTGGCCTGCACCCGCTCCATATTCTTGCTGGTGCCTTGGGCATGCCATCACCTGTGATGCCAGCTTTTGTCACATCTCGTCATTATGCCCGATTTGCCCTGGTCACCATGGCTTCACCTTAGCTGTTCTGTTTTGCCTCCATTCATTTTTTTTGCCTTTCAGGGAATGGTTTTCTTCTCACCCCTGGGAGTCGCCGCTTCTCTTCCTCCTCCTCCTCCTCCTCCTCCAGTGCATGTCATCCTTTCTGGGCATTGCCCCATTCCCAGCTCCTGGCCCATCTCGTTGTGCTGCCGCTTTGTGTTAACCATGGACCCCTGCATCCCTGCATCGTGGTAGGTGGCACTTGCTCATTCTCATTCCATTCTTCTTGTCCTGCTGCTCTCTGCCTCGCCTGCTTTTTCCATCCCTCCAATCAGGGCTGCACCTTTCATCTTGATGTTGTGTTTCCCTCTTACAGAGGACTGCCTGGACTCAATGTTTATCACCCCAGACTATTCAAAAGGCTATGCATCTACACATTGCTGGGCATTTATTGGGATTCTCATATCCCCCTCAAAACCAAATTTGCCTACATGGTTGCCTCATCATCTCTTCAGGTTGCGTGAGTACAACTGAAGCAGTATTTTGCATGAGTATGTATTTACTTTATTTGTGCACAATGGAGTTTGCTCTTTGGAGCTACTGGATATAGCTACAATGGATGATATGGAACTAAAATAATGCTTTTGATTAAAAGTTATTTTGCAGCACTGAGGACTATTCGCTAGTTAAAACTGCCACTCTGTGTCCCTTCCTTCATTCCTCCCTCTGGAGGGTGCTCTCCTCCTTCCTTGTCCAGTTTCTTTTGGGGTTTCTATCCTGTATATCCCTATCTGCCATCACATTCCCTACCTGTATCCTTCTACTTAGCCCATACATGTCCAGGTTCATGAGTCAGTTCTCCTACACTCATTCTGACCTCATGGTTCATCTATTTCCTTCGCTCAATCAGTATACCTCTCATTGAATCCTATGTTTCCTCATCCATTTCTATTTTACCTTACTGCATCAGCTATCAAGGATTGCTTCCAGTCAAGGCTTCATTCAATCACCATGCCTCAGCATCATCCATCGTCCATTTCACTCCTCATACCACCACTGCTATCTCACCAAATCACTGCTCTCCAGCAGTTATCATCACCATCTGTCTTCTCATGTCCATCTGGGTATCCTTCTTCCAGCCTTCATGTAGATTTATTCCATCACATTGTCTATTAGAGCATACCTCTATGGTCAATGCTACCTCAACAGCAATCTGTTCTCCACTCAAAACATGCCTTCATGTCCATTGCCTCTTTGCTAGGGGCTGTCAGGCTGCTCCCCATCATCGCTCAAGATTCATGACATGTCTCATCTTCAACCTTTCCAGCGCTCAATTCATGTCTCACCTCCAATCATCCAAGCCTTCATGGCTTTCTTCCATCATCATACTTCTCTCTCGCTTTGAGCATCTCATTCCAGACAAAGATCTAACTGTTCACATCGCATAATCAAGCATGCCTTATTGGCCTCAGAGTCTACTTCCTCACATTGATCAATCAAGCATACCTCTCATTGGGTCTTATGCAACCTCATTGAACTGCTGCACTCCTGCGGCGATCGTCTTCATCATCTTCAGTATTCTCATGACTGAATCTGGATACCCCTCACTCATCTGACCTCCACATGGGTCTACTCCTTCACATTGAATACTCGCATACCCTATTGGGTCCATGCTGCCTCATGTTCCTTCTTTGGTCTGTGCTTTCTTTTGGGATTTTCCCTATCCAGTCATCATCTTCTTACTCATATCCTTCTCTTTAGTGACATATGCTCTAAATCAAACATCGTCAGCCTGAGGAAAGCGACTAGGCCTTGGATCCCGAGGTTTTCTCCTTAAAAGTTTTTTCCTCTCCTCCATGCCAATGGTCATAATATTAGTCAGTGTTAGTGCTCTATTAGGTTATTTAGTTAGGTTCCGCTGTTGGATGGAGTCGGATGGTGTCCCCGGCTGTCCTATCTCTCCTTGGGAAGTCTGCTCTTAATTATCTTTTCAGAATTCCTTTCATTCCTCATCTCCCTTTCTCGTCTTCTCCTGTTATTCCTACCTATGTCCATCATACTTATTTCCAGTCTCGACATCTTCTACTTCTCCTTCTTCAGTGCACGACACCTGATTGGGTATTCTTTTGGAGCTTCTTCCGAAGCTACCTTTAGCCAATGGAATCATTCCCATGGAATCATTCCATTGTCATGGAAGGTGGCTCAGGTAGTACCGATTCCAAAAATACTAAATCTAGTGGAGTTGAGAATTATCGATCTATTTTGATTTTAAATCCTTTGGGAAAGTTTTGAAAGATTGTTAACTAGCCAATTGAATGAATTTCTGGGAGCAGTGGATGTACTTTGTGAAGAGCAACATGGTTTCGGCAGGGTAGGGTACATGTACCAGCCCTGGTCAGGTTCACAAATGCCGTCCTAGGAGGATGTAATAAATGAATGTTAACTGGGGTAGTTTTCGTGGACCTGTCAGAGCTTTTGATTTGATAAATCGTTCTCTTCTTAGTCAAAAGCTTGCGGCTGTTGGATTGGCTGTTTCTGCAGTAGAACTCATTTCTGATTTTTGCAAGGGCATTCCCAGTTTGTTTCCATTGGTTCAATTAATTCATTAGTTTGTCATACTGTATGTGGAGTACCTCAGGGTCTATTTTGGCCCTTGTTGTTTTCTGTTTATTAATCAAGATTCTTTTATTTTGAGAAGTGTAAATGTCTTTTGTATGCAGATGATTTGATATTGTTTTGTCAGGGTAAGTACTGGAGTATATTCATCAGACTTTGGAACATGAGTTTAAGAAGTGTATTGGCTTACTAGCAATTTAATGCTTTCAATATTTGTAAACCCAAGGCAATGTTGTTTGGAAGTTCTGTAAACTCAACGAATGCCCTCCTATGATCATTCATGATGTTCAGGGAACCTACTTGACCACGTGTCAGAATTTAAGTATCTGGGAGTTCTTTTAGACCCCTCGTTGACCTATCTTTCTCAGGTAAAATCAGTAAAGAAGAGAGTTAATTGTAGGTTAGGCCAGTTATATAAACTTAAATCTTATTTGTCTTATGATTCACGCCTGAAGTTGGTAAATGGTGTTTTGATGCCATATGTTAATTATGTTTCTTCTTTATATGTTAAATTGGGGTCTAAGGAGAAGCAGATTTTGAGTGTGGTTTATAACAGTGTATGCAGATTTTGAGTGTGGTTTATATCAGTATATGCAGATTTGTTTTGGATGCTCCTTATTTGACTCATCGTTGTTTTTTGTATTCTTCATTGAAGTGGCTGTCGCCTCAGTTTAGATTTGAATTTGCTTTGGGAAAATGGTTTATCAGGCCATTTATTCAAATGACTTGTCTCCATTATTTGATTTGGTTCAGGTTCAGGAATTTCAGGCAAATTTGAGAATGTCTCCAGGGTTATATTGGTAGTACAAGGTGTTAACAACACTTATGGATTGAGAGCATTTGAGCATCAGGCCTCTTCACTATGGAATAAGCTGCCAGTTGCATTAAGGGTATTAAATCTTACTCAAGTTTTAAGGTAAAGTTTAAAAAGTATTTGTTAGCCCAATCTAAGTGTTTATGTAATTTGTAAAATTGTATAATTGTTGTCTTAATGTTGTTTGTTGTGTTTTTGTATTCTGGGTCGGTCCTGAAAAGGGCTTTGGGCCCAGAGTCCTAACCCGTTAACAAATAAAATGAAATGAAATGAATGAAATGGCACCTGTAGGGAGGGAACCCTCCTCTAGGGTTCCTTGTGTCATACTCTACAGGGTGATATATCCCATGGATAGAGAGGCGGATAGCCACAATGTAATCAAGTCACACAAGCATCATCTCTACAATTGCATAAGCACAATTGAATGGGAAGGCTGTAAGCCTGAGGTTCGATGAATGGAGCAACTACATCACTCCTCCATCAGGCTTTTAACGCCACTCACCCTGAGCCTTCCCAGGATTTGTTTATCTTGCCCCACCATCCACCCCTCTTCCTCCAGCAGCTCGTCTCTCTTACCCATGGGCTTCTTCTTAAGCTAGCTTTAGCCAATGGAATCATTCCCACAGCACCTATGGGGGGCCCTCCTCTAAGGTTCCTTGTATCGTACTCTACAGGGTGGTATATCCTATGGATAAAGAGGGGATAGCCACAATGTAATCAAGTCACACAAGCATCATCTCATCCAGTTGTGTAAGCACAATTGAACCATAAAATTGGGATTGTATTGTATGGCTTTATTTTCTGACAAGATGTTAAGCTGAATTAGGTTGTCCCTCAAGTTTGTACTGTCCAGGACAGATGACACAACTTTTGCAGTAGAAGAACATATTTTCACACATAATCACAAGCAATACTGTACATTCCAACATGAACCTTTCCAAAACACCAACTATCCACCCTTTTTCTTAGGGATCTTTGGACTTCTGACCAAGTGTATATATAGTGGGAATTGCACACACTTAATTTGAAACTCCTGACAAGATGGACCATTGTTAACATCTTCAGGCAACTATGCTGATCTGGTAACCAGTTTGCTCTGACTGTGACTATAAGTAAGGTTCTGCCACCCTGGCCTCAGTCAGACTCTGCCAATACATTTAGGACACAACAAACTGGATCCTTCAACCCCTCCTGAATTGCTAAAGGTATCCTTATCTTATTATACTTTAACAGCACATATCTGTGGTGAACAAGGTCCTGAGTTAATGTAATCTAGCCAGCACAGGGCACATACATCACCAGACAACCCAAGAAGTCTCTCTCAAATGTTGACTGTACTCATGGTTTGGTATTCCATTTGTTACAGGCATCTGACAACACTTGAGGAAATGTTCCTTCCTCAAAATCCATAGCTTTACAGAAACTCTTTTAGTCTCTGAGAGACAATCTCCAGTCCATTAGGGGTTGCCCTTAGAACCATTGATTTCTCAGTCCCTTCTCACATTTTGAGTGAAAATGAACCCACTGGGGTTCCACTGGCACAGGTCTCCACCACTCGTAAGGCAACACTGTTGTTCCCCACACTAGGATGAGAGAAATGATGAGCAGAGGTCCTTCACCCAGCCCAGGGAGGCTGGCAGGCACGGTGCCATCTACTTGACAAAGAGCTCCTTCTCCTTCACTTCCAAACTGGAACACACACCGAACTCCCAAGATTCTAAACTGCTTCCCTGCAACAAGCCAGAGAGCTTATGCTGCTGTGACAGTTCTAAATTACATCACACATTCTCTGCCTAGCCTAACAATGTAAACAATGTGGTAATGTGGTAGGGAGTTTCTTAAAACTCCTACAGCTGCCCAGACACCTTTCTGGTCTAATACTGATGGGATTCTAGTAACTCCAGGGACTGGGTGGTTACACAGATTACCAAAACAGAGTGGAATTCAGACAGCACATATAAATGTAAGAAGCCTTTTCCCAAAACATGACCAGTTTGTTGCTTGGGTCTTGCAACATAAATGCTGTATGATGTTACTTTGTCAGAAATATGGTTAACATCTTGAATTGAAGATAGAGATATACAAATCTCTGGTTATCAATTTTTAGGTGTGATAGGACTGTTCACTGTGGTGGAAGATGTGTGTTTTATATAAAAATTAATTTAAGTGTCACTGATTTATAGTTAACATCTGAAGATCCTAGTTGTGAATCCCTTGCCTTAAACTTAACAACTGGGAAACAAAAAAATCTGATTGTTACTACAACTTATCTTCCCCGATTCTTATAAAATTAGTTTTGGATATGTTTTAAAATGTTACAAAAGCTTACCAGAAATTTAGAAAAGGTTATTTTGGTGATTTCAACATTGATTGGAACACTAACAATAATAAATATTATTGTTCTGTTGTTGAGACACAGGTAAGGAAGCACAGGAAAACCAGGAGCAGTTTCAAAATTGTAAGTAGCATTCTATTATTAATAACAGCACATAAAAATTGTTCAATATAACTATATACAATGGCAGTACAAACATAGAAAGAAGTGCTCTTCTGCGTTTTTCTCACAATTTTGAATCTCAGTCTCTCAGTCTCTGTCTCTCCCTCTTGCAAAACATTGCAGCCCTTTTTATAACAAGTATTTCGAGGGAGCTCATTAAGAGAACATTCTGCCTCTCACACAGTGTTCTTGTCAGTTTCAGCAGGTGCAGCAAAAGAACTTTGTGACCCAGAACTGACCTCTTGTTTACATCTCTGCAAGAGGCCTAAAACTGCATTTTAGGTTAACCCCTTGAGTTCCAAATATCTTTTAAATCATTTCAACAGTATAGCTACATACAGTTTTAAACAAAGGGATCACAATATCAGTGACATTTCCACATAAAGAGTGACATATATTTTATACCAGCAGATATGCAAGGGAGGAAGACAAACAGAAGCAGCAAGTGAAGGCAGAGAGCTAGAGAGGCAGAGAATCATGAGACTGTTGGAGTGATCAATTCCTAGGTCTCACAGGAAAAGTTGGTTGCAGCAACCAGACAGACAAGGGACAGAAAAGGAAAGGATAGAACAGATCCTTGCATTTAACTCTTTCTGCATAACAAATGGGACAGGGCCTTATTCAACCCTGTCACAGGTTCTATTGGTGGGATGTCCCTGGTTTTCAATGAGGAAAGTGTAAAATGTGCAAACTCTGCCAGATTTGTTGAGTGATCACTTACCAATAGAATGCACTTGGTTCACTAATAAAGAAAAGTCCCCCTATTAAAATGAGAGTAATGGTTTTACCAAAGGGCAAAACTGATTATTTTAAAATAGCTTGAGTCTGATAGATGGGACTTTTATTTATTTTTTTCAGATATTGATCTAGCATTTGATTTCTTTTGACAGAATTTAATAGAGCCTGTGACATTTTGCCACCAATAAAAATATAATAAAAGTGGCAACTCTCAAAATGGATAACCCCACAATTGCTACAATTAATGAGAGACTGATGAGATCACCAGTGGTACAAATACCAAGAGACAGGAAATACTATATATTCAGTGAGATTTAGAGAACTGAGAAATTAGTATAAAAAGAAATCAGATAAATCAGACAAGTCAGACAGTTGAAATCTAAATATTTTTGTGATAGACAAACTTCCTTAGTTGATGATGTATGTTCTTTTGGAATAATATAAATGAACTTCTTAACATAAATTATAAAACCATCCCAAATGCAGTGAATTCAGATGGAACCTTGTGCAATGAACCTATGGACATAGCTAATAGATTTAATTAATGTTTCACGAGTGGAATTGAAAAGGTAGCAACTACTTTACCATCAACTGACTATGTACAATATAATTTGGCCATTTTGATAATAATTCTGCTATCTCTCAGTTTTATTTTAAAACTATTACAAAAACACTTCTTTGGAATATTTGGGAAATTAAGGATAAAATGTGTAGCTCTAGATGGCTTAGATTTAAAACACTTTAAAATAGACCTAGATGAATTTGTTCCTGTTATAAAGTTATTTAATTTTTCTTTGATGTACGTAGTAGTTCCTCATACTGGAAACATATGTTTGTTACTGCAATATTTGTAAAAGTGGTGATAGGTTATTAACCTCTGATTATAGACCAAGTTCTGTTTTATCACCACAGTCTAAGGCACTCGAAAGAATAATACACAATCAGATTACGGAACATCTTGAAAAATATAACCTGCAGACTCCTGAACAACATGGTTTTAGAAAAAAGACTCAGAACTATGACAGCTTTAGCAGAATTTACTAATAGTATACATGAGGCCCTGGACAGTGGCGATCTAATTGGTACTATAAACATAGATTTATTTAAAGCATTCTACTTGTTACATCATACAAAACTGATTGAGAGTTTGAAACAACTTGGTTTTTCCAATTCAGTTACATATTGATTTAAAGATTATTAAACTAATCGTAGCAACAGGTTAGAATTCAGAATTTTCCTTCAAAACCATTACCCATGACTTTGGTTGTTCCACAAGGATCTAGCCTTGACTCCTGCTTTTTAGTCTTTTTGAACAACTAATCCAGTGTTATAAAACAAAGATTCTATTGTACGTGGATAACACTGTAATCTTTTCTGTAGCAAAGACTTAAATAACTTGACTACCACACTACAATCTGATTTTTGCCATGTGCATGATTGGTTCATTAATAATAAACTATGCTTGAATTTAAAAAGACAAAAATTATGTTATTCCATTCTAGGGAACATACTTGTTCCTAACAGTCTCTTTCTATAAAAACATCTGATGGTATTACTTTTGATCAAGTGACACAATATAAAATATTTAGGTCTGACTTTAGAGAGCTGTCTTAGTTATCATCAGCACATTGACAAAGTTGTGAGTCTGTAAACCAACAATTTGAAATGCTATATAGGAACAGATTTAACTTTACCTAGGAAGCAAAAAACTTACTGTTCAAACTCATATCCTATCCATTATTTACTGTGATCTAGTCATTTACTCATCTGCCAGTAAATCTTTGTTGCAGAGAATAGCACTGTTGCTCAACAAAGCTTACATAATAACATATTTAGCATAATAGTTGATGGCAGATAAGGACCACTAGGCCCACCTAGTCTGCTCAGATGCCCTGCCCTCGTCAGTGGCCGCTACCCTACTTGATTATTGGCTTTTGTCTCTCTTCCTTACATCTAGGATTCCTTATGTCTATCCCATGCATGTTTGAATCCCCCACTGTGTTAGCACCCATCACTTCCTGGGGTAGGCTATTCCAAGCATCCACCACTCTCTGTGAAGAAAACTTCTCACATTTCCCTATCCCGCCCCCAGTCTCATATTATGCCCCTCATCCTTGTACAACTCTTGTACTGAAAGATGTCACCTCCTGCACTTTGTTCAAGCCTTTAAGATACTTGAAGGTCTCTGTCATATCCCCTGCTTCTCCTCTCTTCAAGTGTATACATATTGAGGTCTTTTAATGGTTCTATGTCATAATGGTGACCGCCGAGGTGATTGCTGTTAGGGTGACATCCATCGCCAAAAATCAGTTTGATAATATCCTGGTGTACTGTAAAAGGGTGCAATTTTAAATTTTATGCGGGGCTGCACCCCACCCCCCACAGGGACTTCCCCCACACCCCTATTTTAGGATTTCAACTCCAGGGGGTATATGTCGGGGTTGCAAACCATGAAGAAAAAAAAATTCAGGCTGGGTGCAACAAAAGTACTTGCACCGAGATCTGAACTGAGCACCCTGTCCACCCAAGCCCTGAACCCACTCACCATGCCACGGAGCCAGCTCAGCAGATCGCCGTGGCATCACCCCTCAAAACCCTCCTCCCTCCCTCCTGACCCTTGCTGAGTGTTCTTGCTCCCCCATGCGCATACATGTAGTGACATCCTGTCGCTTATATGTGAACCCACCCCCATCCAATCACCCTACCTTGTCCATTGCCTCCATGACATGTGCCACAATTGAGTCGCCATTTTGTTTTCACTCAATCGCGTCGCCCATGACATGGGCTACCCTTCAAATCTGTCCTCACATGTTTTCTGATGCAAGCCATGCACTATCTTGTTTGCCCTTCTCTGGACCACCTCCACCTTGTCTATGTCTTTATGGGCGAAGCGGCCCAGAACTGAACACAGTATTCTAGATGAGGCCTCACCAGGTTTTGTACAATGACATCACCACCTTCTGTCTTCTGCTAGTGATATCCTTCCTATGCACACCAACATCCCACTGGTCCTCCCCACAGCCTTGTTACACTGTTTGGCCACCCTTAGATCATCTGTGATGATTATCCCTAAATCCTTATCTTTCCTGGTGACTGTCTGCAATTTCTCCCCATTCTGTAGCTCTCTGCAGGATTTCTTCACCCCAGGTGCATTATTTTGCACTTTTGTACATTAAATTCCAACTGACACACCTTTGACCATTTTTCCAGCATTCCCAGATACCTCCTCATTCTTTCAAACCCCTCTGGAGTATCTATCTCTTGCAGATCTTGGTATCATCTGCAAATAGGCAAACCTTTCCTCCAGCCCTTCAGCAGTGTCACCAATGAAGACATTGAAAAGGACTGGCCCCAGGACCGATCCCTGAGGCACCCCACTGGTCACCTTCTTTTCCTCAGATTTGATCCCATTTACTACCATCCTCTGCTTCCTGTTCCTCAGCCAGTTGCTAACTCAGTTTTCCACTTGGTGGCCAACCCCAAGCTCCTAGCTTGTTCACTAGTCTTCTGTGGGTACAGTGTTGAAGGCATTACTGAAATCCAGGTAGGTGATATCCACCACTCCTCCCAGATCCACCTCTCTCATCACCCAGTCAAAAAGTCAGTCAGATTTGTTTGACATGACCTTCCTGCTATGAAATCATGCTGCCTTGGATCATGTGCTCCCATGGTTTCCAAGTGTTCCACAATCCTTTCCTTAAGCAGTGTTTCCATAATCTTACCCACTACTGAGGTGAGGCTGACCAGCTTATAGATTCCTGCCTCCTCCTTGCTACCACTGTTGTGGAGAGGGACTACATTTGCTCCCTTCCAGCCCTTTGGATCCACCCTGTATTGAGTGATTCACTAAACAGGATTGCCAGCTGTGCTGCTAGCACCATCCATAATTCCTTTACTATCCTGTGGTGTATATCATCGGGCCCCATCTCTTTGTCAACCCTCAATTTTGTGAGTTCCTACAGGACCCTCTCTGCTGTAAAGGAACTAATGTTTACCTCTCTCCCCTATTGTTTCTGCTTCCTAACTGTGGTCCCTGTCCCTCCTTCTCTACCGTGAATACCGAACAAGTATTCATTAAGTATCAATGCTTTTTCTAGGTCACCCTCTATGCACACCCTTCCTCCACTTTGAGCCTAACTATCCCTCCCCTGGCTTTTCTTCTATCACTAATGTATCTATAAAATGTCCTTTTCCCCTCTTTACTGTCTGTGCTAATCTCTCCTCTGTTTGTGCCTTGCACTCCTACTTCCCTCTGCCTCTCTTGGTACTCCGCTCTATCCTCATCCTTCTGAGTCTCTTATATTTTCTGAAAGCCCGTTTTTGTCTTTCACTTTCTCTTTCACCTCCCTTGTGAACCATAGTGGTTTGTTCCTTCTTTTTCCCTTGTTACTCAGCTTAATGCACCAAATTGTCACCTCCACTATGACTTCTTTTAGGTGTGCCCACAGCCTCTCAACCCCACTCCTTGGTTCTTCCTTTCAGGGCTTCTTTATCCCCTCCTCATCCTAGCAAAATCTTCCCTCCTGAAATCCAGGACCCTTGTCTTTGTGTGGCTGTCCTGTGACACTGTACTGCACTGAGTATGTCACCAGTGCAGCATAACAACATCGAGCGTAGTCGACAGATGCATGATAAAGGGTCCGCGCTGGTGAGAGGCCAATTGAAAGTAACTACGCTTTCGAGCAATGACCAGTGCAAGGCATTTTAAATCATTTGGGACATTGTTTGCTAGGAATGAACGCCTACACTATAAAGATTGTGTATGAGCACTCATACACAGACAAGTTTATTTTGTAATCTTATGGTTTCCGTGATAATGAGACCTCTCAAGCTTCACTCTTGAGGTCTCTTGTCACCATGGAAACCACTCGATCAGAAAATAACCTTGTTTTCTATGAGTGCTCATACACAGTCCTCTAATTCATGCTCTCTGTGATTTGTACCATGACTATGCTTGCTTATGAAATTGGGCATTTATTGTCCATAGGCTCTCATTTTAAATAAAAGCGAATGAATGAATGAATGAAAGAAATAATGAATCAATCAATCAATCACTCAATGAAAAGCTGAACTTAGTGCAAGCTGTCACTGAGGGTTGATGCCTTCTTGCCTTTTCTTTATTGCTGCTGCTTTTAGTTCAATATGTTTTGAGATTTCATGTGCAGGTCGATCATATACTTCCAATAATAATCTGCTGTGTGGCAGCAGAACTTGCAAAATAGCTTTCCCCATCTTCAAAAGGTCCTCCAGAAACAGCTTCACTCTCTCTAAAGGACATACCCGAATAAAAAGGTACAGTTACTTAGCTTCTTCATAGGGTCAAATGTGGACATTTTGTTGTGGCAGAGACATGTTTCATGCACTAGTCAGTAAATTAAGTCTGAGAATTAAAATAAAGGCAAATGCACATCTTGCTTAACATACTGTGACTGTGGTCATTTTGAAAAAATACATAGCCTGTCTAACTAATCTACAGTCAAAAGGAAATAAAATGAAATTCATGGACTGCCAAACTGTGCTACAGTCACATGAAAATAAAACTGAAATGCATGGCCTGTCTGAGTGAACAACAGCCACACCTCACATCAGCATACATAGACAAAAAGTTCTAAGAAATCAAACAAGAGAATATAGAGCAGGGACAGTACTGTATACACACACACACACACTCATCATGCCTCTAAAATCAATTTTTACTGGTGTTCTTCCCACTGAGGATAACAGGGCAAAATGTACAGTATTATTATAAAACAAACTATTTTTCTCAAAACCTCAGTTCCTGGAGATGTCGTGTCATGGTGCAGATCTTGTCCATGGATTCTACAAAAATTCATAAAACCAAAGAATTCAGAGATTAGGTTTTTTCTTTAATGTTTAGTAACCACAACAGGAGAGATGAACAGAGCTGAGTGGTGTTTATGGAAAAAATTGTTCATGTCTCGTGGTTAATGGATGAGGAAGGACAGAATTACCAAGTCATACACACGTTTAAAACATTGTTTTATATGGGTACAGAGAGGGTGGACCAAGCAGCCATACACATGTTTAAAAATTGCTCTGTTGCAGGGGTTGAGAGAGCACTACAGCTCTGTAGTTCCTCCCTCAACCAGACAGAACAATTTTCAACATGCGTATGCTCTGCTCAGTCTGTCCCTTCCCACACTCAACACGTACACTAATTGAAAATTTTTTTAAACATATGTATGGCTTGGCCCATCTGTTCTTTCACCCTCAACCCCAGAACGAACAATATATTCAAATGTGCATATGAAAGAGTGAATTTGTACCAGTTGGCTTGCTCTATCTGTTTCCTTCCTCCTCCAGGAGAAAAAGCGTCCTGTTTTCTCCTGGAGGAGGGAGGAACAGCTGGACCAAACCAAGTAGTACACATTTAATTAAAGAGGTGGAGGGATGGATTGAGCAGAGCCAAACATACAATATGTTTAAAATGTGTTGTGACGTTCCTACCCTCTACCCACCTTCCTGGACATGTACAATTTTTTCCAAACACCCTCACTTTGTGTGGGCACTCCCACCCTCCACCCACCTTCCTAGATTGGCACATTTTTTAAACACTGCTCCCACTTGGCACAGAGATTACTACCCTCTGCCCACCTTTCTGGACATCCACAATTTTTTTCAGATAATTTCCTCACTCAGAATGGACATTCTTATCATCCACCCACCTTTGCAGACTGGCCCATTGTTATAAAACACTGTCCCCACTCAGCACAGTCATTAACACTATCCAGCCACCTTCCTGGACACCCACAATGTTTTTCAAACAGTGTCCTTACTTGTGTGGACATTCCCACCCTTTATCAAGCTTCCCAGACTGGCATAATTTTTTTTTCATTTAGCTGTTTACCTGCCACTGCCAGCTGATCTTGACACTGAGCCCTGGCTCAGGACCCCAATTCCTATCTGCCATTCCTCGGCCGCTGACTGGGATCCACATGGTGCAGGAGCCAAGAGTACCCAGGGCTGTCATACACAGCGATGGGGGCATGGACTTTTCCCCTCTGTTTTCTTCCCCTAAGCCCTGGGGCTTCAGTGACATGACTGGGCATATATGTGGAGGCACACATGCACCTGGAGCCATCGACTCCATTCCCCACCCACAGTAACACTTGGCACCCCATCTATGTGACACTACCACTGACTCTCCACTGGGTGGCAGCCAAGTGCCAGGAAACCTCCTCAATCCGTAGAGGAGAGCTGCCTTACAGCCACTCAGTCCTACTGCCTGCCCTCCCTCCCCTGCTGAATCCCAACAGCCCAAACTAGGTTCCTGAACCTGGGTCACCGGCATGGGAGAGGTAAGGTGCTAAGCGCCCAGTCCTCTAGACTGCAATGGACTGGCTGGCACAATCTTTAACACTGCCCTGGCATGGCAAGGACATTCTCATCCTCCACCCACCTTTTCAGACAGGTGCATTTATTTCCAACCATTGACTCACTATTCCAAGACCAGGAAAGGTTTTGACTATGACCCCTTCTGGCCTCCACCCTCACCATTGGACCAGCACGTATATTTTTACAATGGTGCCCACTCACCTTGCCCTTCCTGGCAAGCCCCTCTCTAACCCTATTTGGCCCCAGCCTCATTACCTGACTAGGCCAACCAAGAGGGGTTCTTGGTGTGTAATGTAATTTCTACTACAAAATCCCTCTTTAACATCATCATCATTTATAACATTTCATGAGAGTAGCTTGACAATTGTTTCATGGAAAAGGCAGGAAAACAGCAGCCGTCTTGCTGGGTGAGGTACAAATCGATAGCAGCTAGTTGCAGTACCAGTGATGGTGGCAGACAAACAGTGTTAAAAGTGGGCGGATAAAACTGCCAGGTCTCTGAGGGTCATAATGTCATAATTATAAAAAGATGCATGGACTATTACTGTGGAAGTCCTCTTTTCCTTCATAACGTGGAATTTGCCTTTTCATTATTATTCAGTTTAAACACAGGCACAAAGCATGTATATACTGTAGGAAATTGAGGGACAAAGGAACTAAGGGTTATACTGCCCTTTTAAAGTCATGGTAACAGGAAACAAACATGGAGTGAGGGCCCTGCTGTGAGACCCTATGAGACACCCCCAAAATCCCTCAAAATGTTTTGCCAGGTCTGAGACCCTGGTGAGACCTGGCCCACTTTAAAACCTGCAGACAAGCCTCAAGTTGGCATGTGCTCTGGTGGAGGTGCAGTACAGCTTTATTTACAGCTCTTTTAGCTCTGCTTTTCATGGGGACCAGCAATTGCCAGTGCACAGAAGCAGGTCTAGAAGCAAGAGCTCTCACTCTGTTTAGAAGCTAATCTTCTTGGTGATCATCGTCAGCACAGGAGTCAGGAACCAGAAAGGTGGAAGGCTTCTGAAGTTCTGCCCCCATCTGCTTATATTATCTATGTTTATGCAATACTATGGAACAGAACCTTAAGATTTTGTGTTTAATTTTAAACAAGATAGCCAGAATGTGATTGGCTCCTGCCTGTGTGATGCATCCTTCTCCATGTCACAAATGTGTCACACTAAATACAGGATGCTTGCAAGCTCCTTGCATGCTACACATGCCAGGGAGACAACAGCAAAATGACTGAAAATGGCGAATGGCCAGAACATTGAAAAGAGCATGGTGGAAAGTGCATTGGGCATCTGAAAACCAGGGATTATACAGAAGCCCCATTATCAGGATTCTGCAAAAAATTGCGCTATAATTTTCAGTGCCCTTAGTGATGACAGATCGTATAGCATTTTATTCTGTCTTCCTCCTCTCAAATGTGACTTGTTAACTGCTTGATGTAACATGTTGATCGCTGATTGCATTCTCTGTAATCTATATCTTATAAAGCCTCTTAAGAAAAGGACTGCATACCTACTAGTGTGCATAAACACCCCTATGTTCCTTATTTTTCTGTTCACTGTCTTGTCTGCTAAACTAATGCAGTTTTGTATTTTGTTCTGTTAATTTCATGTACTCTTCCCCAAGACCAACCTGGGAATGGCGTTCACAGTTCCATGTGCTATCACCTGGACAATGTTTTAAACTGAATAAATACACATTGTATAGCCAGAGTTTAATATGCTGCTTACATGTCAGATCGCATAATTTTTGTAGTACTGTCTTTGCATCTCATGAAGGTGGGAAGCAGGAAGCATTTCAGAAGGTGAGGGTTCACTTGATTGAAAAGGAACATGCAGAACAACTGAAAAAGAAAGCTGGGAAAACAAATGATGGCATCAAACCCCAGGAATCATGAACATTTGAAAACACTCCCAGTTCTGATTCTGACACATCAATGGACACTACTTTATCTGATGGCCACACTAGTGGTAGCCACTTTGCAGACAGTGAACATCATACCTGTCCTGGTAGCTGAATACCTGGCAAAAGAACAAGCTAGGCAAGTCCCAGTGGGTGGAGGGATACACTGTAGGATCATAAAGGAGCTAAAGGAAACATGGCATTGTCACCTGCAATACTTTTTCAGGAGTCTGTCTTCAGGTGCGGTACAGGGGACTAGATAGTGGCCAGTGTGGTTTGCCATCTTCAATAAGGGGCAAGGTCAGACCTGGGCAACTACAGGCCAGTCAGTATTACACCAATACTGGACACATTTCTGGAGGCATTATCAAGGACACAATAGTGAAGCCCTTGGCTAAGGTCAAGGTTTTTGCCCATCTCTGCATGGCTTCACGAGGGCAGACCATGCCAAACCAACTTTCTTTGGGGGTAACTGGGTGGTGGGCAGAGGCAAGGTTGTAGAAGTCTATCTGGACTTCAGCAAGGCCTTTGATACCATGGTACATGGCAGTCTTTGGGAAGGTGTGGTCTTTACAAGACATGCACAAAGTCGATTGCTAACTTGTTCGGAGGCAGGAAACAGAGGTGATGGCTGAGATGCTTAATGAATACTCTGCTTTAGTGTTATCACTTGGCCCATAGAGGGGAGGAGCTTGTTGGGAGGGCTAACTGTATCAGGGGTAGCCATATGCAATCACTGAATATCATGCCTTCCCTAGCAGCTAACTACCTGGAAAGATCAAGCAAGGTTAGTCCCACAGAACAGACAGGATATGCCCCAGGATGAAAGTAGAGCTAAAGAAACAAGGTGATGTTCCACTTGCAACAATCTTTCAGAAATCTGTCCAAGCAGGTATGGTGCCAGAGGACTGGAAAGTGGTAAGTGTGGTCCCCATCTTCATGAAGGGGCAGGTCAGACTTCGGCAACTACAGGCCAATCAGTCTAACATCAGTGCTGGGTGAATTCCTGGAGGTTAATATCAAGGACAGAATTCTGGAGCACTTGGTTAATATCAAGATTATTGCCCCTATCAGCATGGCTTTATGAGAGGCAGATCAGCAAAACCAACCTGATCACTCTTTGCGATGGTTACCAGGTACAGTGGGTGGAGTGGGGTTTGGTCATAGACATAGTCTATCTGGACTTTAGAAAGATCTTTGATTCTGTGACCCATGATAAGTTTCTAGGCAAAGGAAACCAGTGAGGTATACATGGGGCATTCATAAGGTGGATTGTTAACTGGTTTGGTAATAGGAAGCAGAGCAAAGGGGTGGATGGCATTACTCTGAATGGAGAAGAGCACTTAATGGTGTCCTTTAGGGATAACTGCTGGGGCCACTGCTATTCAACATTTTCAGCAATGATCTTGAAGCTGGGGTCTCCAGCAGGCTGTTTATGTTCCTATATGATGCTAAGCTGGCCACTGATGTGTACTCACTTGATGATGGGAACAAACTTCAGAAGGTCCTGAATTTGATCAGGTTCATGGAGTCTCAGATTCAAAGTAGTCAAATGCAGGGTGCTACACTTGGAGAGGGAAAATAGAGGTAGGGACTACACACTGTATGGGGTATATTTTGCTGCACTCAAGGAAGAAAATGACCTCAGGATTATAATGGAAAAGGAGCTAAAGCAGGACAAGCTATGCACAGTCATGGTCAAGAGGGTTATCAGAATACTGGGGTGCATCAAAGGGGATGACCAGTAGAGCAGGGAAGTAGTCTTACCATGTTACAAGTCCATGGTTAGACTCCACCATGAGAGATGCTATGACGAGTAGCTCTACTTGCCCCCTGTAGTTAGTATTGCTGTATAACAGATGGATATTGAGAACTTGGAGGAGGAAGCTAGCCATACTTCTTGAGAACATATGGTGGAAACATACATTACTGACTCAAAGAACTTGAACACTGATGAGAATGGAGTTCAAATTCAGACACAGGATGGAGGGGATTCCATTCTGATAAATGTTAAAAAATAATAGGGGCTGGCTCTATGACACTGAGTAATTGGGGATCGTTCAGCATGCTGGTGACCAGGGTTCATGCCTAAGCCTGGGATGGCTGGAGCAGAGTCCAGCAGGGAGGCTTGGAGCCTCCATTGGATGTTCTCCTCCCTGGGGTGGGTGGGTGCGAGCCTGCATTGCTATTGAATGACTTCTGGCAGCCTGTAGTTGTGGTGAACTTTGTGGCATGGGTGACAACGTGCTGCAGTGTGGCACAACAGGACACCATGTGTGTGCCCGGTGCGTTGTGAGTGGAAGAATGAAAAAATGAAAATGGCCATTTGGTTGACCCAGTGATGGTCACTGGATCCCCTCCACCATGAAGTCCCAGTGGAATGCTCTCTTAAGCTGCCTCCCGTAGCTCACGTGCCCAAGTCAAGGTTGAACCCCAGGCTCTGTCCTCTCCTGGGGCCCAGGAGGGGATCCTGACAAAGGGATATGTTGGGTGCATCCAGTGCATGGGAAATTGGGATCAGTAGTAGGATGGCAGGAATGGGTGACTTGGCTGGTTGGGAGCCCTTGGTGGCCCAAAGGAGTGGACAGCTGAGTGGTGGGATCATAAACAGATAATGCAAGAAATAATATGAGTGTTTGGGAGTTGTAAGCAAATTTCATCAATTAAGGAAGGAGTAAAACACATAGGGCAAGAAGGTATAATATTGCTAGCCTTTAATGCCAGAAGCTTGTGTACAAATTTCATGAGTTTGACATTATGATGTACAAACCTTTCCAGACATAATAGCAGCCAACTGTAGAATCCTAATGATTCATAGTAGCAGAACCTAGAGGGTTATCAATTAATTAAAAAGGAGACAATCAACAAAAGGGAGGTGAAGTGCTCTTTTATTTCAAAATAAACTACCAAATTACTGAATTATCATATGGTGATGACTCTTTTGAGATTATATGGGTAAAACAAAACAAAAAAACTACCCTAAGGCAAGACCACTAAGTGTTGAACATTTTACCTACAGCCTGAAGAAAAAGACACAATAACAGTAGAGTACTACATAGAGCAAATTCATCATCATAACAATTATAATGGCGTGTGTACTGTATATTAAGTGACTTTAACCTACCTGAAATCGATTGGCTAAAAATTAGACTAGTGGTAGGGGGCGCGAGGGTCATACTTTACGGGTTAAATCTCACACATCAACTAATGCAACATGCAAAGCATTGTAGCGGCAAAATATTGGGGCTACAACATGCCGACCACCACAACCACAGTGCACACAGGAGGAATATCTTGGTTTTGTGGGGTGCTTTGCCCCAACACTCCAGACTATATAATAATCAACTCCAGGGAGTCCTTAACTTTGGGGAGAAGCGAAGCTGGCGGGACCTTTTTTTTTTGTTTTAAAAATCACAGTAAGAGTGGGACCTGGGAGAACTGAACCACAGCCTCAGGTCCCCGATGCCACGGGCAGGTGCTCTAGCCACTCCACCATGGGAGCTGCCTCGGCCAGGCACTGCCCTGGCAGCATCCTTCAGCCTTCCTTCTGGCAGCCTACAGCAACAGGGGTATTGGTTCTTACAGCATGCTGAAAAAAACCCTGTTGCTGTACAACCAATCTTAATTCTTATAGCCGCCATTTCATGCACAGTTCTGTCTACGCTTTATTGACTTGGTACCGTGTTAGTATGGGGATATATTCCATCTAATAAGAGAATGCAGTCTGGAAAAGCACCTTGCTGCACCAACAAGAGGGTACAACATATTGAATTTTATCATGATAAATTTCTTTGAGGATTTCTCATATGAAAGTTTGGCCCAGATTACGAATAGTGACCATGATACCATACTATTTAAGTTTAAAAGGCAATTCATAAGAGATACAGTCAGACATGACTTTAAAAATGAAAATGTTGACTTGATAATATCAGAGTTAAAGAAATGGAACCGGAAACAACAGAATTCAAAAACTTTGACACAAAACAAGGTCGGACAGCTTTCAAACAAAAACTCCTTAATCTGCAAGTCTTAAATAGAAAGAAAAAGCAAATATATAACAAGAAAGGAAAAATGCCTTTCTTGGTTTTACCAACATCAATAAACATATGTCAACAAAATTGGTTTTATAAAGCGATTAAAGGAACTTCCAATAGAAAAGTGTCCTAAGATACAAAAAGTTGGTTTAGCAAAGTGAGACTGAAATTAGAGAGGCTGTGCAATCCATTGGTGGGTGGTGACCATGCCACGGTCTGGTTTCTGTTGTATATAGGAGGTGAGGAAAATCGTACTAACATCAGAAGTGGTAGACTTTAGGGAGCAGATTTTGTGGGCATGGGTAGGATTCTTAGAGAGAAGCTGGACAAGATTAAGCCAGACATGGATGCTGGAAGATTGTGGGAGATCATTAAAAAAGGGTACAGGAGGCTTCTAAGTACTGTACAAAATTAAAGCGGAAGCATGGTAGAACCAGTAAGCCATATTGGTGGACCAGGGAGATGCAGGAGGCAGTGAGGGATAAAAAGGCAGCTTATGCACATTTTAAACGGTCAAGGGGACAAGGAGCAAGAAGAGTATGAAATAGCGGTCAGGAGAGGTCACCAAAGTGGTGAGGGGAGCTAAGGCAGGGATGGAGCAAAACCCGGCTAGGAATATACAGAGGGGGGGAGAAAGGGATTCTATAGATATATAAGAGAGGAGGAAAAGAGAAGACACAGATTAAAAGGATAAAATTTATGGTGGGATGGGCTCAGGAAGCAGGGGAACAGGCAGAGGTGCTTAATGAGTACTTTGCCTCAATCTTTTCAGATGGGGACTGGGGATCCCTACAGGCTGATGGTAGGGATGAGTATTCAGCAAGGTGAGAAGTCGGTCTGAGGCCAGTGGATGAAATGAGGCTAGAGTACAGTTAGGACCAGATTTAGAAGGGGTGGGGAGGTTGAGTGAGGGTGATAAATGGGGAAAGAAATCACAGTAGACAGGGTGAGGGAGGACCTTCAGAAGTTAAAGACTGATAAGGCACCGGGCAAGATGGGCTACACCTGAGGGCTGTTAAGGAATTGGCGGAAGAGGTGGCAGCTCCATTGGTTGCACTCTTTAATATCTCTTTGCAGACAGGATGGGTGCCCCAAGACTGGAGGGTGGCTTATGTAGTGCCTATTCATAAAGGGAGGTCCAGAGAAGAGATGGGGAATTATAGACCTGTAAGTCTAACGTCTGTGGTGGGCAAAGTAATGGAAGGCTTTATAAAGGAGAGGATTGGGAGGCAGCTAGAATGGTTAGGACATCAAGATGATAAACAGTATGGCTTTGTTCTGGGAGATTGGACATTGGGAGGCAGTATAGCGCAGTGGTTTAAGGCTCTGAGCTGCAAATCTGGTGATATCCAGCAGACCAGACCTGGTTTGAATCCACAGCTTACACTTGCATACTGTGTGATCCTGAGCAAGCCACTTAACTTCCTGTGCTCCCAGGTGCACCTGTAAAAAAGCTTTCAGCTTAGTGTGCTACTTCTGGTTAAACAACTTAAAAAAAAAAAAGATTATGTCAGTCAATCTTGTAGAGTTTTATGACTGGGTGACGGGGCCTTGGATAGATAGGCGGTGGATGTCCTATATCTAGATTTCAACAAGGCGTTTGATTCAGTTCCACACTATGGGCTAATAATAAAGCTGGGAGAAATGGTGGTGGGAGGCAGGAGCTCAATTGGGTTGAAAATTGTCACTCGGGGCATTTACAGAGGGTAATGGGTGGGATATTCTCTTCTCTAGGAAGGTAATCAGTGGGGTCCCTCAGGGCTTGGTATTGGAGCTGCTATTGTTTTAGCAACTGTTTTCCAGATATAGGGAGGGTTAGGAATAGGTTGGTCTCTTTGGATGACTCAAAACTGGGAGCTCTGGTGGATTGTGAAGAAGCAAGGAAGGTGGTCCAGGGGATCTGGATACTCTGTAGGGGTGGTCAAGGAGGTGGGGACTGAAATTTAATGCTAGGAAATGTAGATACTTCATTTGGGGAGTAACTTCGGGTCATGAATACATTCGGAGGTCACACTGTAAGTCACATTGGGAGAAGAGGTTTAGGGGTGCTGATAGATGTCAAAATGAATAACTCTGAAAACTGTAGAAGAACTGCACCCAAAGCAACAGGATACTGGCGCATAGTCAGGGAATTATGTCCAGAGGGAGGAGGTGATCCTCCTCTCTGTATACTGCCTTGGTCAGACCAGTAGCTTGAGTACTGTATACAGTTCTGGAGACCTCATCTGAAGAAAGACATAGTGCTGCTGGAGAGGGTTCAGAGGAGATTCGGGGCATGGAGGGAAGACTTATGAGAGAGACAAGATGAGCTTGGGCTTTACTTACTGGAGGAGAGAGGATAGAGGAGATATGATAAAGGTTTTCAAGTATGTAAAAGGAATAACCAGGAGTGGAACCAAAGAGCTCTTTAGGCTTAAGAAGAGGGAACAACCAGGGGCCATGGGTGGAAGCTGGAGGGAACAGAGGAGGCGTGGGAGACATTTTTCACTGAGAGGTGGTGGAACGTGAAATGTGCTGCCTGGGAGTCTGGTGGAGGAGGGCACAGTGGAGGGATTCAAGAGGGGTGGGATAACAAGGGGAACTGAAACTAAAAGGACCCTCTTGGGGGCTTGGGGGTGTAGGGAAGCGAGCAGCCATTAGGCTGCTGGCTGTTAGCAGGCAAGACAGACCATTTGGCCTATTCTGCTGGCTTCTTTAGTATTTTAGTATGTTAGTATGTAAAAGAACTTTGAAATAAAAAGACAAATATAACCCAAAGGCCTTCTTCAGTTATATAAACTCAGTAACAGCTACTGAACCGATTGTTGGCCGGTGAAAGTAGACTAAAACATTGTCACAGATAAGACAGAGATTGCAGAAATGTTTAATAAACAATTTTGTTCTTTATTTCGAAAAAAGAATATCAATAACCACACAAACAGAAATAACAGCTACGAATTGGATCATGGACATAGTGTAATACAAATAGCATTTATGTGTGGTTCATAGCTCAGTGCTTGAGCTACGTACTGTAACTGAATAAGGTATGTTTGTGCTTGATACAGAGGCCAGACCAGTAAGCAGAACATTGCTTCCAAGGTATTAGTTGTATGGAATGGTTAGTGATTAGATGCTTCAGCATAGGCAGGAGCAAGTCAGATATAGTACATGGTAACGGCACAGTATTTATATGGTGCTTAGATGCATGAACTGATGAGTAACTTGTTATGAATAGATGTTTTAGGCCTTACTCTGTATCCCACCATAGAAAGCATGCTTAGTTGAGTAGGATGAGACCCCCAAAAGAAATAATGATATCAAACAATTATCTCCTCCAGCTCGGAGACTGTGGCCAGTAGCACACAGGAGAGGAAAAAACCCTTTGGGGAAACCTCTGAGGACCCATGGCTACTGACCTGCCCGTCCTTCTGGGCATACTAAAGGAGAATAATACTAAATACGATTTTAAGTAGTCAACTAATCTGACTCCAAGTATGGATCCTGATCAGGGAAAGAAGGAAGGCTGAAAGTACTGATATTAGAGTGTCGGTGAAGATGGCAGTGCTTCCTTCTAGTGAACTCTAGTCCAAGAAATCCATGTCCAAGGCAGAATCTGATAGTAGATTGGAATCCATAGTTGAGCATAATGATTTGAGCGCCAAAAGTTGCATTGATGAACAATCCAAAAGGCGAGAAGTCTTCTGAGAGAAATCAAGAACCAATAGGCTAAGTCTCCAAGTCAGAGTATGAGGTTGGTGGTTCATGTTTAGCATGTGTAAGCTTGCAAAGAAGGCCTTAATAATGAACCATGGAGCCAGGCGCAGGCTGTGTGATCTGGAAAGGACGGAGCAGTAGGAACTTTCAGTCTGGAGTAGGTGAAACAAGTAGCAATTTGGAATAGATCTTAGTGCAAATGAATAGATACACGTTAGATGGACCTCCAGGTCCCAAGGGGTGAAGCAGGTTGTATAATATGCTAGATGGGCTGTGATGAACTTCTAGGCCCTGTAAGGGTGAAGCAGTTTAGTATGAGTAGATAGTATATATAAATGGACCTGTATATAGGTCGGTAGTAGTAACAAATTGAACCTGCATAAAGTAGACGTAGTAGCAAAGTAGCAAGTATTGCATAGGTTATGTATTGTATACAGTGGAGAGCATGAGAGAGTATAAATAGCATGTAAAACACAGAGCTTTCATCTGGAGATCAAATAGTTGAATAGGGCGAGGTAATTATACATGTTTCAGAAGCCAGAATGGTACAGCAGCTGGAACTGAACTTGAGAGAATGGTCTGATGATTCCTATATTGTAGTGCTTGTATTAGTCATTGATGATGATGATTGCAGAAGAGGGCTGAGTTGAATGAAGTAACATTGTAACAGGATCCAAGAAGCCAGATGACTGGAGTAGAGTTATGTCCAGGCCTAAATCAGGAGATAGAAGGTCTTCCAGATAGAGCTCAGCTAAGTGTCCAGGCAGGAGTTGAGTAGTAGTAATCCAGTAATTGACATGGTAAGGCAGAAGCATCCAAAGGAAATGATGGCTAATGTCCAAGTAATTAGGCGTAGGTCTATAGTGGAGCAAGGAGCTCATGGAAAGTGAGCAGATGGCGGGCAGGTAGACATAGAGTAGAGGATGCGTATGCCAAGGCCTCAATGCTGGGTGAGCCAGGTGTGAAATGGATGCAGTCGAACCTCCAAGCTCCATTGTTGGGGAGGCAGGTGTAGATTGGTATTATTAGAACCTCCAAGCCCTTATGTGGGAGGAGCAGGTACAAAGTCCGGTGATTAAGAATGGCAGAATGCAGTGGACGAAGGCAGATGAGCTGACAATGTGAACCAATTAATAGTCATATGGTACCGACATAGGTTAGCTTAAAATGTAAACCAGAATTTAGGAAGGCATAATAGAATACAGCTGGGCTGAAATTCCATACAGGAATAGAAGTGGTAGATCAAAGTGAATTTAAAATGTCCCAGTATGAAGCGTTCGAGGAGTAAAAGGGCTAAGCCCATAGAAGGTGTAAGATGTGCGGCTGGACCATGTATTTCAGCCGATGAAAAGTATGAGGTGTAGGAAGCTGGGTAGACCATGTAGATCAGCTGGTAAGGTGAGGGAAATTGGCAGCTAAACCTCACGAAGGCTAGCTGTGAAGCTGGACCACATGTAGGTCAGCCTGTAAGGTATGTAGAGAGAGGCTAAACCCCATGAAGGCTAGCATGAACTGCTGGACCACACGTAGGTCAGCCGGAAGTGAGGTAGTAGCAATAACTCCAAACGAAGCAAAGCAACATGGTAAGCATTCAGGGACATAGATGTAAATGCCTATGGCATAGTCCAATAGTAAATCACAAAGGAGGTGCGAACAGGCAAGGTGAGAGCTGTAGCATCCAGAAGCGGAGTAGCATGACTGAAGGCGAGACATCTTGGAGTGTGTCCAATCTTGATGGATAAGCTTGGATGGTGGTTCACAGGAAGGATCTGGGGCAGGGCACTGAATGCAATGATGGGGGCGGATGGCTGGCGTGCATGGCAGGAGTCGAGAGACCAAGGTAAAGAAGAGGCTAGGCCGGTACAGAGTAGTAATGCCACAGATCGTGTTTTAATCAGTGGCAAGCATCGAATCCTGATGGAAAAACAGCAACGATAAGTGACATGAAAGGTTTCTGGTAAAATTGATCCAATGAAATGCCCAAGGAAACTATCCGAAGCAGGCAGAGGAGAAATGGCAGACTCAGGACAGCTAAGAGCACATACAACTCATGAGCTCACTAGGCTCACATGCCCAGCGGGATGACCAGACCCTGCATAGGCCAGGCGGAAGGAAAATTAATAAGTGAGAAACGGAGTTGGTTAGTTTAGGCTTGTTATGAAGTTAACATACAAGGAGGAAGGCATTGCCTGTAAGCTTCCATTGGACTGTGGAAGGGTGATACAATAATATAATTCAAATGCGTTGGTGTAATGTTCCAAGGAATCCTGTTTTGCCTGCAAAACGTTATGTCGTTGGTGAAAGAGAAATGTGCAGCTGACTGCAAGTTAGAAGTCTGTTGAAAGGACCAGTGGCTATATTGCCAGATAGTGAGCTACTAATTACATAAATGCCTTGATTGATAGTATTTGGTCGTCAGTTGAAGCAGGCTTGCATAATAAATTCCTTTAGTGTCTTAAAGCTCATCCATGAGGGACAGCAACCTCAATAAATGTTAAAGCAACTTGTACACATACAGTATATGAAATGTAGCTCAAACATGTCTCTATTCTTTGTCCATTAAATCTGATGGCTGGCGTGGTAGTAAGGTAACTAGAAACTGCTATAATGAAAGATATGGAAAGTTTGTTGCATTTAAACTGCCCCACGATGTTCAGTAAGGCTGGTGTGCCCTGTAATCTACTTGGAACCCTAGGGTTGCTGCAATAAAGAAGTTATGGAGCAGTACATGTTAGAAAGGTAGTCAGGAACAAGTGTAATCAGACTGTCATAGCTCAGATGGTATAAGTGCAAAAGTAGGAATCCAATCCAGTGCTGCTGCTCAGAGCTTGCAAGATGGCTTACATAATAATAACATGTTTCTAGATTACCTCATGGAGAAACATTGGTCAGAAATCTTGTATGAGTACCTAGAAGTGCTGCCGAAATGAGCTAGTATGCTTTCCTGAGTGCGTGCATGACCAAGCAAGGTCAAGCAGAGCAGCAATTTAAATGGCAGGGGCTGTACGATGTCAGAGGATGGAAGTGTAAGTTGCATGGTCCCTTCAGTAGTTCCGTGATCCAAAGCTTCCAGACGAATTAAGCAATGTTGTGATGGCACTGAGAAGGAGGCAATCATGGTAGTCATGGCAGCAGTGGGATGTATGGAACCCCTTGGCCGGTGGCAGCGGGACTGGAAGAATCCCAGGCCATACCAGCAAGAGAAGGAGAGTGAGAATGGCGAAGGACTGGGAGCATGGAACTGGGCTGCTCAAGGAGGAAGAGAGAGAGACAGCAAATGGCAAGTGTGCAAGCAAACAGGGGCGAGCGGAAGTAGCAGTGCTAAAGCAGGGAATGAGGCAGCCGTGGGAATGGAGCAAATCCCCAAAAGAAAATAGCACATGGACTGAAGGAAACACTGCAAACAGAGAGAAGGGAGCAGGAATCTCCCCCAAAAAAAGAAGGCAGGCAGGACAAATGGGGGCAAGCACAAGGAGAGCAGCCATGGACCAGCAACGCACGTCAGCGAGTGCGACTTGCTCCAAGCAGAGCGGCTATAGCCTGCTTGTTTAAGTAGTGAGGAGGAGGAGCTCTTCCCCCACATAACTACAGGCATAGCCTTTAGAATGTATAAAGATGGTCTTGCATCATTGGATATATCTAAATCAGCAAACTCTGATCAATTAGTACCTACATGATAAAAGGAACTAACAGTAGAAATTGTACATTCACTTATACATATTTTCAACAAATTATCAAGCACAAGTGTAGTTCCTTTGGATTGGAGAACAGAGAGGTGGTGCCAGTCTGTAAGAAAGGTGCTAAAGGTGACCAAAACTCTATTCACCTATAAGCATAACAAGCATAATTGGGAAAATCATGGAATCGTGTTAAAAAACTGCTGGATAAACTATGGTTAGAAAAGGAATATATGATAACAAATCAACATGGTTTTGCAACAGGAAGATCCTGTAATGCAAATTTAATATGCTGTTATGAAAATATTAAGTAAATCCTTAATACAGGAAATACATCTGATTTTATTTATCTTGATTTCAGCAAAGCATTTGATGTTGTCCGCCATGATAAATTAATAAATAAACTGGAAAATTATAGTATTATACAATGGCAAGAAAAATCCTGGACTCTGATTGATCAGTCTTGGACTGGACCAGTGATGTTATTCCAGCACAACATCACAGGTCTAGTCTCAGCCTCACTGTGATGATCATTTGCTTGAGCATATGCTTGATTGTTTCGTCTTCTCTTAAAAACAAAATATTTTCCACACAAAACATCTTTAAAATGATTTTTTATTCTGTATAACAACGAGCCATTGTATAATAGCAATAATGCCCTCCAGGGTGTATGTTGTTTGGGATAACGTCATGCCTCAGTTATTGAACACACTCGGCCTGCTGCCTCGTGCCCAACCACCTAAGGTGTGACGTTATCCCAGCATGACACACACCCTGTCGGGCATTATTGCTTAATTGACTACCATCAGAAAACTGGATAACACCACGGTTATCAGAAAGGACCCAAAGAGGAAGACTGAATGGCAATACCTTTAAGATTGGTGAGGTTACACGTGGAGTCCAACAGGGATCAATCCTTGGCCCAATACGCTTCAGTATCTTTATATCTGACATGGGGAACAATCTGAATAACTAGTACAATATTTTTTCTGGCGGTACCAAAATTGGTGGCCTTGTGGATACAGTTGGACAACACAGCTCACTACAATGTGACTTACATTTGCTACATAACTAAGTAGAAGAATAGGATATGACATACAGTCTTGGAAAATGCACTGTAATGCATCTGAGAAAATCAAACACTAAAGGAGGGCTGGGGAGATACTGGGATGTATAGGGAGAGGCATCACCAGTAGAAAACAGGAAGTTGTTATCCTCTGTACAGACAGTTGGTGAGACCCCATCTGGAGTACTGTGTGCAGTTCCGGAGACCCCCATCTCAGCAAGGGCATAGAAGGATGGAGGCAGTCCAGAGGAGGGTAACTAAAATGGTGCAGGGTCTGCACCAGAAGCCATAAAAAGAGAGCTAAAGGAGCTTAATATGTATACCCTCGAGGAAAGGAGGACAAGGGGGACATGATAGAAATTTTCAAGTACCTCAAGGGAATCAACAAAGTCCAAGAGGGTAGCATATTTCAGAGAAAGATGTGCAAGAACAAGAGGGCATAATTTGAAGATAGAGGGGATGGCTCAGAGGCAACTTGAGGAAGTATTTTTCATGGAGAGAGCGATGGACACATGCAACGGCCTTCTGAGGAGGTGGTGGGGTCAAAAACAGTGGGGAATTCAAGAATGCATGGGACAGACATAAGGCAATTCTAGTGGGGGTAGGAGGCAGTAGGCTGTTGGTTAACTAGGATCTGCAGTTTATCCAATAGGTAGGAAAATGGGCAGACTGGGTGGACCAAGCAGTCCTTATCTGCCGTTAAAGTCTATGTTTCTAAAACACCTGTCCTGAAATGGATGGGCTGACCCCTGATGTGGGAGTAAAGGCTTGAATGCCAGGTACACTGCCCCGAGCTACAGGCGGTTTATGTGCTCTTGACACACCTGCAGGCTCCACACGCTTACAATGAGGTCCTCAGGTGGGCACCCCAGCCCAGGAGGATGGCATCTGTAGTGAGTGCAACTGTGGGTGATATCCAAACGTCCTGCTGGGCATTTTGGCTTGTCCTGTACTTAGCTCTGAATTAATCCCACCCTCCTCCCCCAACAGCTACTAAATACCACACCTCCCCACAGGGCCGCCCTCAAGTTCCTGTCCACCATCTGTCTCTTATTTCTGTCCTCCCTTAAAGTGACCCATCTCAATCTTTTACACTCACCCCTCTGCTGTCTACTCTGCTCTTCTCATTACCTATCTCTCATTTTTCACAATCTGCCTCTCTACTCTCCTAACTATTAACTCTTGTCTCTGCTATTCTTAAGATCATTTACTACCCTCCTAGAGACTGATCTCTCTGCCTGCCTTTATACTTTTGGCTCCTGTGGTTTAACTGCCTTAATTTTTGCTAGTTGTTGCATATCTCATCTCCCTCTACTACTGAGACCTGCATAATAACTTATTTCCCCCTCCTCTTTAGTAAACCCCTAAAACCAGCTGCAGCAAATGTTCTGCCTATTCACTACACCTCTGCTATTTTTCCTCGTTACTTTCTCCTCAGCCTTTACAGTGGCCTTTCCCACTCTACTCACATGTGCATTACACCCCATGAAGTCATTCCATCCAGCACATTACACTTTAAATGTTGCTTTGCCTTGCTAGTCACTGCTGCCCCTATCTCTGTGCGCATTAGGCTCTGCACTCTTGAGTACTCAATCTCTTACTATTACTCTCCCCTGTCTGCAATACCCATCTCTATCAACTCTCCAGGCGGCGACAACTCAAGGTCAATAAACTCCTTGCATGTTATCTTCTTAGGATTGTCTTGCTCTTACTACTTCTCTCAGGAAATGTCCACCCTAACCCTTGTCCCAAGTAACACCTAATCAGTCTCAAAACTCTCTAAGTTCCCTAACCTTAGCCTCCATTAATATTCAGAGCCTGCTTCTAAAGATTCATGAACTCCAAGTTTTGGGTCTCACAGCATATACTGGACATCCTAGCTCTCAGTGAAACCTGGCTATCCCCAAGGTTCCTGACAATGCATTAGAAATCCTTGGTTATGTACTCTTCAGACTTGACTGTACTGGCAAGCAGGGTGGTGACTGTACCATTTATCTAGCAGGTACCCTTATGGGCCATGTCCTGTCAACAACACCACCTGCTAGCAAATCCCAAATGCTTGCAATCAAAATTAACTTGGTCAACACAGAAAATTCTTCACCATTATATCCGTCTTTATCCCCCACAACGTGACCAGGCCTCGTATTCAAATGGTTACCGAATACCTCGACAATCTCCCTCATCGTTACTGAGACTGTGGTTCTAGGGGACTTTAACATAAACTGGATTGCCCTGAAGCTGGACCATATAAAGATGCCCTTACCTCAACTGATGTCACACAAATAGTTACCTCGCCAACTCGAATGAACTACGGATCTGGATCTAGCTCCCTCCTGGACTGGATTCTCACCACTCACCCTAGTAGAATCAATAACATTAGAGTCCTTTCCAACTCCTTAGCGATCATTCCCCTGTTCTCTGCCAGTGGTCCAACAAGGCATCAAACCTTAGACTAATTTCACCTACCATCAAATCCTAAAATAGAGAAGCTGCCACAATGTTTGTTTGCACTCTCCTTGATTGACTGGCCCTCCTTAACACCATGATCTGCATTGACCAGGCACTAACCTTTTTCATTCTGCAGTTCAATGTGGTGTGTAACCAATTTGCCCCCTCAGGAAAAATAAAACCTAGGGAGTGCCTAACCCTTGGATCTCCCCTGCCCTAATAATGATGATGAAGAATAGGGATTGGCATCGTGCTATGGACTTGGGCTCCACTCTAATCTGCAGCAGTACAAAGCTGCCAGAAACCAGTGCACCCAAGTGGTATGGAAAGCCAAGCAGGATTACTACAAAGGTGTTCTAACTAACAGTTGGGGTAATAGCAAACAATTCTGGGATAATATAAAGCCTAACAGGTAAACCTAGTAAATCCCCTACAATGATTGAGGTAAATGGCACTCTAACTCAAGACCCCAAATTAATTGCTGACTCCTTAATATCGCCTTTACCAATCTCAGTGGGATACTCCCACCCGACTTCTTTACCAGCTCCACCTTGCCTTCCAACTTTGCAAAATGTACAACTCCCTAAAACTCCCTTTCTATTTAGAAGCATATCCTTTCTGAAGCTCATAGATACCTGCTGAAAGTGCTAGGCAAATCCAGATCAAGCAGCAACACCCTTGACCTAAAACTTCTCTACTTCACCCTTGAAGCTGTTCTTACCCCTCTCGCCAAACTCCTAAGCCTCTCACTCTCTCAGGAAGTTCCCCAGTCTTGGAAATCTGCCATAGTAGTGCCTGTGCAAATGTGATGACCATACCCAACATTCCATTTACCACCCAAACTCAATCCTTCCCTGCTTTCTAAAACCTTAGAGTACGTAGTTGCTGATCAACTCACAGAATACCTGAACAAGTATAATATCCTGTCCCAACAGCAACATGGCTTTAGGAAAGTGCATAGTATGATTCTGGCCTTACTTGATTTTACAATACACATTCATAAGGCCTTGGACTCTGGATAGCTTCTTGGGGCAGTGTATGAGATCGGACAAAGGCATTCAACAATGTTAATCACCAGCTCCTACTGCTCTCGCCTCTGTATTAGGTCTATCTATCGGGTTACCGCTGATTTGAAAGTTACCTGCTGGTCAGGCACCAATGAGTCAGGATTGGAAGCTTGCTCTCTGACTGCCTCCCAGTGCGCTCTGGTTTACCCCAAGGATCCATCCTTGGCCACTTCTTTAGCCTCTTTTAAACAGTTTTCCAGCTGCATGTAACATCAATATAATCCTATACATGGATGATGCTGTCCTCTTCTCTACACATACTAACCCTGATGAACTATCCTCTGACCTGCAGTAAATTTTAGCATTGTTGAAAAGTGGTTTGATCAACCTAAACTGTTGATGCTGGCCTGGTGGTGCTGAGGGTTGAGGCACTTGGCCACACCTCGCTACACGGTGACCAGGTTATGGAATGGACTCTGGTTGCTGGGGGTTGGTGGGGTGAGGGAGGATTGAGCATCCTGAGACTGCTCTCCTCCCTCTGGGGATACTCACGGTGCTTCTGGCATGGGCTTTTGGGGCACTAAGCGGCTCTACTGGAGTTGGGGGATGCTGTTCATGCATGGCTGTCAGCGTGCATTAGCACATCGTCAAGACTGTGCGTATGTCCTACATGCAGGCATCCCAGGAATGGGAAAAATGGGGAAAATGTAACACCCCTGGCCCTACGAGCGGATGAAACTGGGGATGGGATGCCTTGGGACTGCCCTGGTGGACGGAGTAGGAGAAGATATGAGACCTCCTCTGAAAGCTGTGAGAGTCAGGCAAATAACGAAAAAACCCGTAAACTGTTGACGAACTACGAAAAAAAGTCCATGCTGTTTGACAACACCCACAGCAAATGCAAAATGGCTAACTTACATATCCTGAATAAGCAACACCTCCATCTAGATCAAGTCCTTGAGTTTAAATATCTCAGTGTTACATTGACAGTCCACTCTCCTATACTGCCATGTATAATTAATCTCTAGAGCTATTAACTGTAAAATAGGTATACTCTACGCCATCACAACTGTCTTACCCAAGAGACTATGCATGCAGCTGAAATGAGCTTTGTCCTGTCGATTATCGATTATGGACTGATCTTCTATGGATTTGCTACTGACACCACTCTAAAAAGAATCAAAATGGCTCTTAATAAGTGCTGTTATCTTGTGACAGGTGCTGGTAAAGAACCCATACCTATGAGTTCAATAAACAAGCGTCATGGCTCCATTTTCAAGACTATCAGACCTGCCTCCTGGCTAAGAAAATCTGCTTTGGTCTTACCCTCCTGCCACACTTGACCTGATGTCACCAGCCACTTTCTTGTGCTGCATTTGTAGTGCTGACAAACCTTGTTTCCAGGTTCCCTTTTGTCACACCACCCGAGCTCAATGCTCCTTTGTTGCCAGGCCCCCTCTCTAGTGAATGATCTCTCTCGAGGTCTTGTCAGAGACTAGACTTGGCCCCTTCAAGCGTAACCTGCACCATCACCTCTCTAGTCTTAGCAGTTGTGATTGTTCTAGCCAGGTTGTCACTACCACCTCTCTCACTTTGCCCCTCCTCCTCATCTCCAACCTTCTCCTCTGCTCATTTCATAATCCCTATTTCCTACTCCTTCTCTCACCTCCCTCTTCTCTTTCCCTATTTCTCCCCCTCTCTTTCTGCCTTTCTGTCCCCCAGCACTTATTATTGAAACCTGTACTGTAGGACAAAGTCTTATTACTGATCGCTTGAAGCTTTGCCTATCTGCTTGTTATTATTGATATTATATTTATGATGAATATATATTTCTTTGAATTTCTACTTGGAAGGATGGCAGTCAGCACAAGGCATTGTGGGGCCATGGATTTTCAAAAAGATACTGCTCTCCCTGTGAGGAAAATCTAATTAAGAGCTTCCTTAGACATCAGTTTGCAACAGATTGCAAAATACCCATTTATTGTAATATAGGAAACTGGCCATGAAACAGGCTGCATTTTATGACCTATTAAAGGAAAGCAACTTCTGACAGATACTTGTAAAATTTCTCACCACTAAGAGAAATAGCTAAGAAGTCCTTCTGAAGATCAAAGGGTAATTCTCTCCTGTTATAAAAGCAGGCTCACTAATTAAAAAAATATATACATATATATATTCTTTTTTTGTGTGTGGGATGCTTAGCAATATGCAGATGCCTGAGACTAATTTGGTAGCCAAGAAGAATAACCTCACAGCCAAGCATCACCACTGAGCTGTGACCTCACAAACTGGGTGGGACCCTTGTTCTCTTTAGAGGGTCAAAGCTAAGTGGAGATTGTGCTTTTACCTCTGGACTCCTGAAAGACACTCTCAAGAGCACTTCACATTAGGCAAATCAACCTCCACTATTTGCCAAGTAAAACTAGGGTAGGATTAGTACTCAATAATAAAGGCGGTTTTGTTTAAATTATCCATTTAATTTATATGACTATACCCTCAATGTTATATGTTCTGTGTTTTGTATTTCATCTACTATTTTTAATTTCAGCAAACTTTATTTTTCTTGAAATCTTGCCTGAGTCTTTTCCTCATTTTGAATGAGAATGCTGGGATAGCACTGATAATTCTGACAGAACTGTTAAGCGCTTACAGTGTGTTACCGTATGCACCAAAGTAAGAAAAGTACCTAGGTCTCAACTGAGTCAAAAGGGGATTGTGAACCAGGTTGGGTGCCTGTTGAGTTAAGTATTGCACTACATTTCCCTGAAGAGGGTGTTATATTTGAACCTGTTAAGGGGCTTGCTAGAAAAAGGGTTCATATTTGACCCCAGGACTCAAGACTGTTAGTTGTTTGGACCAAAAACAGACAGAACAGTTACCCGTTTGTCTGCTGTTCATATTGCACTTCAAGGTTTGGCAGCGGTGTGATCTAAAAGATTTGGTTTGCAGTGCTGCAATCAAAAGATTTGATTGCATACTGTGGAATTATTTGGTGACACGGCCATTAACAGTCTAGTGTGTCAGATTGATAACTGTAACAGTTCACACACAAATAAGACAGTGATTTCTGAGAAAAGAAATATATAATTGTGGTTACAGTTACAGTTCCCTACCTGTTTTATGTTTTTTGGGTGTAAGCTAGTGTGGCGTACATTAGGGAAGAAGATGACTTCCACCTACACTGCAGAATATCTAAGGCAGTTGTGCCAGGATAGGGGGTGTGTTGCGAGGGTGAAACAAGCAGCACCTCATGGAGGCTCTTGTGGCAGCTGATGCCCAAGACCTCGAGTCACAGTCAGTGACTGAAAGGGACCATACCTTGGTCATGGAGGGCCAGGGTCCACCACAGTGTCCAGACCCAGAGAGGAGTACAGCAGGACCAGTGTGAACTGAGAGCCACAGCCGAGGGAGGTCACCACCATGCTGGAGCCAGAAGGGATCAGGCTGCAGATAGAGTTGATTAGAATGGAGCTAGAGTTTCAACAGAGGAATCAGGAGATGGAGAGAGGAGAAGAGTGAACAGCAAAATGCTGAGTGAGAGGAAAGAGAGTGACAGCTTCAGAGAGATGCTGAGGGAGAGGAATGAGAGTGACAGCTTCAGAGAGAGTCCAGTGAGAGCAGTGAGAGGCCGAGCAAGAAGAGCAAGAGAGCCAAAGGAAATTTGAACTGAGAAGCTACAATTCCAAAGACTGGTGCCAGAGCAGGTAAGTGGCATAGGTGAACCTGGGACTCCAGGACTGGGTTACAAATTTAATTCTAAATTGATAGCTGAATCTAAAGGGGATATGGATGCATTTTAAACTCATTTGAAAAGGTATGCATTCAGGCAAAATTCCCAGAGAGTCCTGGGCGTCCAGCTATACCCATTGCTTACTGGGAAAGCTCATGATGAATTGGGTCAAATGGACAATCAGGACAGTAATGATTATGGAAAACTTAAAGCTGCATTGTTAAAAAGTATGACTTGACAGCTGAAGCATATAGAGAGTTAAGTTCTGTAAGCTCAGGTGAAGTCCTGACATGAGCTACGAGGTGCTAGCTACCAAACAACATCAGTTTTAAAAATGTTGGGAGTGATACAAGCAGACTCTGTAGAGAAAATTGAAAATGTTGTACTTTTGGAGCAGTTCTTTAGGGCTTGCCAGCAGAGTTGAAAACCTGGCTAGAGGACCGAGATTCAAAAGCAGTGCAGGAGGCTGCTGAGCTCATGGACTGCTATGCCAGAGCAGGCCTGCTCTGAGAGAGGTGGGACAGGTGTGGCAGTGCAGAAAGAGAAAGCATGCCTTCAGGGCAGCTTAACTCCTCACTGCCTCCACCAAAATTGAAACACCACGTTACAAAGAAAAGATTTGCCTGATAAAAGAAATTAATGATGGTTTTGTAAACAACCTGGACATTCTGCAAGACAGTGTCCTAAAAGGCAGAGATTGCACAAAGTGGTGCTGGAAAGAGGTTTTTGTGTATCCCTGAATGCATGCCAGTAAACATGAGGCACATATACCCAGTTACTGTGAATGGGTGCAGACCCATGGTTTAAGGGACACGGGGTGTCCTTACTTTGGTAAAAGGAGATTTGTTAAGCCTGAATAGCTTATACCCAATCAGTTTGTAACAGTACAATGATTCACTGGGAGGAGAAAACTGCCACTTGCTAGTGTTCTCCTGGACTGGGGTGAGACAGAAGAGACTGTGCAAAAGTTGCATTGGCAGAAAATCTTGCTGTGGATGTGATTATAGGGAACAATCTCCAAAAGGGTATGGGTGTGCATTTACCCACAGTCAATCAACAAAACCAAATTGTGGTTCCCTGGACCCCATAGAATCCCTGTGGAAAACACTAGGAGGCTAATTCCCCAGCCTGTGTCTCCTGATATGGAGAATAGTGGAAGGGGTAGAAATCCCCAGGTAGCAGTTAACAGAACAGCTAGAGAAGGTTACTCTGAGGAGGGAGGGGTAGCCAATTGTCAGAGGGTTAAGGATGGCAGTGACTCTGAATGCATTGACGCTGGAGCTGAGACCCTAGTTTAGAAACTGGAGGGACTTGTCCCATGCCTTGGGAATGTGCAAAGATTTTGCAGCTGCTAAGAAAAATTACCCCAGTTTAGAGAGGCTGAGGGCTTGGGCAGGCTCTATTGAAGCACTGGGAGGTGACAGGAAACATAGAGTTTACTGGGACAATGGACTGCTGTATAAGCAGGACGTAAGACAGAAGGGGTGACAAGCAGGCAGTTTGTCGTTCCCCAGGGTACCGTGGAGAGGTTTCTCAGGACTGCTCATGATAGTCCCATGTCTGAACATCTGGGAATCATGTGCACTATGCAGCAATTGGCCCAGAATTTCTATTGGACCAACTTTACCCCGCAGGTGAAGGAATATTGCAGGTCTTGTCACTGGTGCCAAGAAATAGGAAGATGTGTAGAAAACCCAAGCCACCCTAATTCCCTTGCCTATAGTAGAGGAGCCATTCCAGAGGGTAAGAATGGATATTGTGGGGCCTTGAATACCCCCAGCTCCTCTAAGAAGAGGTTTATCCTAACAGTGGCGGATTATGCCAGCCGGTACCCAGAGGCAGTCACCCTATCCTCTCTGAGGACAGACAAAGTGGCAGATGCCTTACTTGGGATTTTCTCCCGTCTTGGGTTTCTGCAGGAGGTAATCACCAATCAGAGGGTTCCTTCATGTTGGACCTGATGAAATGTTTATGGGAGAAGTGTGGGGTGGTGCAGAGGTACACAACACCTTATCACCTGCAAGCCAATGGTCTTTGGAAAGCTTTAATGATACCCTTAAATTGATGCTCCAAGCATTTGCTGAACAGCGTGGGAGGGACTGGAAGAAATACCTTCTCCACCTGTTGTTAGCGTACAGGAGATGCCCCAAGAGTCTACAGAGTTTTCCCTTCGAGCTCTTATATGGACGCAGGGTAAGTGGGCCCCTAGACTTGATCTGGGAGGATTGGGAAGGCAAGCACACCACCCAGGGAGCTCCCATAGTGGATTATGTCCTTACGCTTAGGAAAAGCTGAAGGAGCTTATGGGAGCAGCCCAGAGCAACCTGGCAGCTGCCCAGCAAAAGCAAAAGGTATGGTATGATCACAGAGCCAGAGCTTACTCGACACTGTGGATCAGGAGGTCATGATCCTAATTCCAGTCTGGAAAGATAAGCTGCAGGCTGAGTAGGCAGGACCACACAAAATAGTCAGAAAAGCGAATGATGTAAATTACATTATAGAACTGCCTGAAAGGAGACATACCCAAACAATGTACCATGTCAACATGATGAAGCCATATGCAATAGGGCTGACATGGTTATTGCAGTGTGTTGTACTGGAGAGGGATGGATGAGGAAGACCACTTCTGGACTTTCTGGAAGAAAGTAAGTGGGAGTACTCTGTGGAAGCAATTAAAATGTCACCCCAGTTGACCCTGGACCAGATCCAGGAAGTAAGGGAGGTTTTAGCAGATTTTGCTCCATTGTTTAGTGCCAAGCCTGGAGCAACCCTCCTTAGTGATGCATGATGTAGAGATGGGAACACAAGTGATCATATGGAAAATAGCATATCAGGTGTCAGAGGCTGTCAGGACATTAGGAGAGAGGTGGAAGAAATGCTGGATTTAGGGTAGTCCAGAAATCCCACAGCCCCTGGGCCTCACCTGTAGTCCTTGTTCCCAAGCCAGAAAGTTCTACTCATTTTGTGTGGACTATCATGAACTCAGTGCAGTCATGAAGTCAGATGCCCACCCAGTGCCATGGACAGATGAACTGCTGGATAAGTTGGGAGGATGACATACCTTACCACTGTTGACCTGGTGAAAGGATATTGGCAAGTGGAGTTAACTGTCAGAGCTAAGGAGAGGTCAGCCTTCATCACTCCTATAGGATTATTTGAGTTTAAAGTAAAGCCTTTCAGACTGAAGAATGCCCTGCCACCTTCCAAAGGTTGGTGAACCAGATGTTAAATGGTACTGAAGAGTATGCCATGGCATACCTGAATGATATTACCATCTTCAGTGCCAGCTGGAAGGAACACCTATCCCACCTTAGTGAAGTGCTCAGCAGGATTCAGAGGGCCAGACTCACTTTAAAAGCTGAAAAATGCCAGATGGCCATGGCTGAGGTGGCATACCTTGAAAATGTAGTAGGATGGGGACAGCTCCATCCTAATCAAGCAAACATTGAGGCAATCGAGGCATGGTCCTGATCTGAAACACAGAAGCAGGTTCAGAGTTTTCAAGGGACTGCAGGGTACTATAGAAAATTTGTATCAAACTACAGTGCCCTGGCAGCTCCACTGTCTGGCCTGTTAAGGAAAAGAATGCCTAAAAGGTTAACTGGGAACCAACTTGTGAACAAGCTTTTACATGGCTAAAGGAGGCACTGTACGGTGCTCCTGTATTAGCCAGTCCAGACTATAGTAAACCTTTGTAGTCCAGACAGATGCCTCAGATGTGGGTATTGGAGCAGTACTAGCCCAACTTCTAACCAAGGAAAGATCACCCAATAGTGTATCTCAGTAAGAAATTACTTCCCAGGAGCAGGCTTATTCTACAGTGGAGAAAGAATGCCTTGCAATGGTGTGGGCACTAAAGAAATTAGAGCCATATCTATATGGGTGGCACTTTGAGGTACAAACAGATCATAACCCCTGGTTTGGCTTGCACAAATGGTAAATCAAATGGCAGGCTTTTAAGATGAAGCCTTGCCTTGTAGGGTCTGGGTCAATCGGTACCTGCTCAATTGATTAGAGCAGAACTTGGTCTTATGAGTACAGCAGCATTAGTCCTGTCAAGGAAAATTAATTATTGGATTAAAGTCTTGCAAATGGAAAAGTATTGTTTGCCTTATCTTTGTTTGTTAGAGGAACAAAGATGGCTATCTGAAGGATTAAATTTGTCTGGCTGGTTAAGTAAAGTATACAATGTTTTAAAAGAAATGATCTGGGTTATCTGCAAAAGCTGAATGAGCAAGAATAGCTATTAGTCCTAAGTATCAAAAATATGTTACTCAAAGGATTTTGGAATATCAAAAGAAAAATATTTATATTACATAATAAATCTGAATATTGCTAACTGGTTAGTACAAAATGATGTACTCCATTATTACAGATATTACCTGGATGTGTTAACAGATAATAAGAAAAGAATATTGTATACTAAATACAGGATAGAATTATTTAATTGCAATGTCTTATCAGCGAGATACAAGAGGGATAAGGAGCCATTGGCCAGTTGTTGCAATTGTGATAAATTGCAACTGGAAAATTTACTTCACGTTACCTTTTTCTGTAAATGGTACAAATTTCCAAGAAAAATGGATAACTCCCATAATTAGATCACTTCAATCTTCAAATCATGAGGTATTGTTGACTATTTTATGTACTACAGAGGATGAATTTATTATAAAGAATGTAGCTGCATATTTAATTGCTATTCAAAAATTAGGTATATACATATTGTAAATGAATGATAATTATTAGAAATGACCAAATGATAGTCAGAATCTAATAGTATGATGTATTTGTTTATAAGTAGTTTATCAGTGTATGTACAAGTAAATGTGTATAATGAGTGACATTTTAAAATTTATTGTGTAAAAAGTAGAATTTTTGATGTTTTAAAATGTTGTAAAGGTGTATGACCAAACAATAAACAGAATTGAGATTGACTGTCACTCACAGGGCAGGGCAGCAAACACAAATGCAGATGTGCTATCGCTTCAGTTAGAGCAGTGAACAGAATTTGGGAAATTCATCCCATGCCTAGGAATAGATTCCCCAAATTCAGTCTAGGAGGGAGGACTATGACACTTCGCCTAACTGCTTGTTATTATTGGTATTATATTTGTGATAAATATATGTTTCTTTGAATTTCTGCTTGGAAAGATGGTAAGCACAAGGCATTGTGGGACCATGGATTTTCAAAAGATACTGCTCTCCCTCTGAGTGGAAAATCTAATTAGGTGCTTCCCTTAGGTACCAGGTTATAACAGATTGTAAAACACCCATTTATTGTAATATAGGAAATTGGCCATAAAACAGGCTGCATTTTATGACAAGTCAGGAGGAAAGCAAATCTACAGATACCTGTAAAATTTCTCACCACTAAGAGAAATAGCTTAGGAAGTCCCTCTGAAGATCAAAGGGGTAATTCTGACCTGCCATAAAACAGGCTCACTAATTTAAACTATATATATATATATATATATATATATATATATATATATATACACACATAGATATAGATATATATATATCTATGTGTGTGTGTATATATATATATATATATATACACACACACACACACACACACACATATATTTTGTCTTTGTGGGATGCTTAGCAATATGCAGATGCCTGAGACAAATTTTGTAGGCAGAAAGAGTGACCTCACAGCCAGCATCACCACTGAGCTGTGACCTCACAAACTAGGTGGGGCCCTTGTTCTCTTTAGAGGGTCAAAGCTAAGTGGAGAGATTGTGCTTTTATCTCTGGACTCCTGAAAGACACTCTCAAGAACACTTCTACATCAGGTAGTGTCAGTAGGTACATCAGTGTCAGTGGCTCAGTGGTAGCACACTCGCCTCTGAGGCCAGGAGATCAGAGGGCTGTGGGTTCAGTTCCCACGTCTGGCACTTGGGTTCATATCCCAATACTGACACTGTAGTGCAGCATGAGAGGGTGCAGTCTTTGGATGAAACGTTAAACCGAGGTCCCATCTGCCTGGATTGGTGGTACTGTAGTTCAAATGGATGTTAAAGATCCCATGGCACTTATTCAAAAGAGTAGGGAATTTCCCCAGTGTGCTGGCCAAATTTCCTCATTCACTAAAAACACCACCAACAGCTTAATCTGGTTCAAGTTCAGTGGCATTCATCTGCATCCCCTCCCCGGTCATGTCTGAAAATAGGCAGGATTTGTCTAGTGCACTTACCGGTCAAAATAAATAAATAAATAATAATAAATAAATAAATCAGCCTCCACTATTTGCCAATTGAAACTAAGGTAGGATTAGATACTCAGTAATAAGGCAGGTTTGTTTAAATTGTCTGTTTAATTTGTGTGACTACCCTCAATGTTATATGTTCTGTATTTTGTATTTCATCTACTATATTTAATTTTAGTAAACTTTGTTTTTCTTGAAATCTTGCCTGAGTCTTTTCCTCATTTTGAATGTGAATGCTGGGACAGTGTTGATAATTCTGACAGAACTGTTAAGCACTTACAGTGTGTTACTATATGCATCAAGGTAAGAAAAGTACCTAGGTCTCAACTGAGTCAAAAGGGGATTGTGAACCAGGTTGGGTGCCTGCTGGGTTAAGTACTGCACTGAATGTCCCTGAAGAGGGTGTGATATTTAAACCTGTTCACTGGGATGCTAGAAAAAGGGTTTGTATTTGACCCCAGGACTCAAACTAATAGTTGTTCAGACCCAAAACAGATAGGAGGGTTACCCTGTTTGTCTCCTTTTCACATATTGCACTTTGAGGTTTGGCACTATGGGAGCAGAGGGTCTGACCACCGGAGTGCATTTGTGACAACCACCTCTTACTTACTTGTTGCCCTCTTCACCATTGCTCTACAATCTTGTTTTAAACTTGTAAAATGTCATAACAACTTACTACTGTTTTTAAATCATGTATCTAGTTGTCCCTTGTATTCTTTTTGTCTCATTCTGCTTGTATTGCTCATTTTGTACTCTGACATGTAAACTTTGTAAATTAACCTTTGGTTCAAAGGATTTGTAATCCTAGAATTCAATAAATGGAAAAAAAGAAAACTCCCTCACTGAGGTGATCTTCTTTCTTCTACCACTCCAATGCCTCTTACAGACACTTTGTGGCAGGCACTAGTTTTGACAGTGACTTCTACCTCTGGGGCCAATGATGTCCCCAGGTGGTACTGGATATCTCTTATTTGGAACCTGGTAACACTGCAATGGATGAGGCCATGTGCCTAACCACCGAAGGAAATCCTTGCAGCTCTGGCCTGATCTGCCTTGAAAGATTTTGCAAGTACTATCAGGTTTACTACCATTTCTCAAGAAAGGAATACCTTCCTTTGTAGGTATCTCACCCTGCAACTATGAATTCCAAGACCTGAACTGGTTCTGTGTGAGACCTTTTGGCATTTATAAGGAAATCCAGGTCCCCAGGATGTGCTGTGTGAAAAGAAGGGAGGACATGGCCTGCTGGTGTGACTTCCATGAGATTAACCAGTTGTCCAGGTAAGGAAAACACCACCTCCTTGCCTCCTCAGATGTGCTGCCACTATGGCTAGGCAATTCATAAACACTCTGGGTGCTGAGAATAGACCAAAGGGAAGGCTGCAGACTGGTAATGGCAGTTTCCTGCTCTGAATCTGAGGTACTTTCTGTGAGTTGGCCTGACTGCTACTGTGAAGCTAGGCATCTTTCAGATCCAGTAAACCTAACCATTACCCTTGTTGTGCAGTGAGGAATCACTAATCCCAGTGTTATCATCTTGAACTTTTCCTTTTGAAGTACTTGTTCAGGTAACTCAAGTCTAAAATTGGCCACAACTCCCCATTTTTCTTGTGTGTCATGAATTATCTTCAGTAAAGTCCTTCCCCAATGCGAGGTGGGAACTTTATTCACTGCATTTGTTTGTAGCAACTTGTTTACCTCTCGACTCAAGCAAGAGTTTTTCTACTGAAGTATGAGGGTGAAGGTTTTGTGATTCTGCAGTTTTGGAAATTTGCAAGGTCAGACCCTGAGTTACTATTTCCAGGGTCCTACTTAGTCTTCCAATGACTAGGCAATGGCTGAGCAACTTGTGCAGACTTGTCCAGGGTTTTGCTTCACCTTGGTCTTGGGAGTTGCACACCTGCAACCCCTTCTGCCTCTGCCTTTGAAGAAACCCCTCTAAGGGATGAAGTCATAACTAAAGTAAGCATGGGGTAGTAACCCTGCCTCTACCTCACTTCCATAAGGTCTGTTGGATGTGGAGGCATTTTACTTCTCAGTATTGCTCTTGTAGGTTGTCTTATATTTATCCACCTACTTCATGTAAGCCTCTGTCTTGTCATCAAATAAAGAATTTCCCTCACAAGAGAAACCCATTTCTTTTGTTTGAGTGTCCTGAGAGATATTTGTGATTCTAAGCTAAGCAAACCTTTTAGGGACACTGCAGGTACCATCACCCTAGATACATTGCCATTGGTGCCCACTGCCATGTGGAACTGGTACTTGGTGGCATCCATGGTGGTCTTTGCTGTGTCAACCATATCCTGTGACAGGTCACCAGTAGCTTTCTTACTCATTGCCAATATGGAGCTCCTGAGGAATTTTTGGTACTGAGCTGTATAAGCCACGTATGCTGCCTGCCTTAAAAGCAGGGAAGCTGAGGTCTGGACTTTTTGACCACACTATCCAGAGATACACAGACATGTAGAAGGTGACAGCACATAAGGACTGTGTGGCCCACCTAGTTGGCCCTTTTCCTTCTTACTGCATTACCACAGACCCTAGTTGGTCTGTGGCTTATCCTCTGTTCACTATTGCTAGAGTGCTCTTATGTCTATCCCATGCATTCTTGAATTCCCTACTGTTTTGCCCCACCACCTCTGCAGGGAGGCTGTTCCAAGCATCTACTACTATTTCTGTAAAAGCACTTCCTCATGTTGCCCCTGAGCCTACCTCCTCTAGCCTCACATCATGCCCTTGTTCTTGTACATCCATTTCCTGGAACCTTTCTCAGGAGGCTAGAAGGAAAGGGACACCTTGACCTTATTATGGGCATCAGTCTGGACCACTCCCTCATGATCAGGGTGGGAGTACAGGTGCTCAGCACCTGTTTATCCACCTGATATTTTTCTCTATTTTCTTGTCTATGCCAGCAGTTGAAGTGGTGCTGGCAACACTCTGCAAGTGATCTTTTGAGGATTTGTTGATAAGCAATAGCAACCTTTTGTGGGAATTAAGCCCATCACTCCAAAAATTCCACCTCATCAGGGTGGGACAAATCAGTTTGTGAGCTGGTGGTCAGTTTGGCCACTAGCTTTCAAAATTTGACCGCCAAACCAATATTTGTTGGGGCCATCCTTTTAAGGGCTCAGAAATCACTTTGTAGGCAGGTAGCCAAGTTGGCCAATAACTTTCAAAATCTGAGAGCAAACCAAATTTTTAAGTAGCCATTGCCCACCTGGCTACCTGATTTGTTGCACCCTGCACCTCATCCTCAGCAGTCTTCTGCAATGAGATGTTGACAGTGTTCACCACTTGCCTCACAAAGTATAGTGTGAGATGTAGTCATCTGAGGGACGAGGAGGGAACCAAACTTTAGTTCAGGAGACCCATCAGGATCTATGGGTTCTCATTCCTCCTCCTCCTCATAGTAGAATTTAGCCTCCTCCTTCTCCACAGGCACTAGAATTGGCACTGGAGTCTGGGAGTGGGTGGCAGGCATACTGATGAGATTCCCCATTGCCTGGAAAGTCTGGAGGAATTGCCATGCCTTAGTTAGTCATATCTTCTGTTGAGGTTATCTTATTTTTGTCTGTCACAAGCCCAGCCTAGGGGTGAGTGGCAGGGCCGTGCTTTTTACAGAACTCGTGAGCAGTTGTAGGGTTCAGAAAGAATCACCAACCTTCCATTTCCAAGTGGGAGGATGGAAACTGTAGTTTTGAGTCCCCTGACTCTGTACTATGTTAGGTTTAAATACCACCACTGCAACTGGCAGTCTCTTGCCTAAGTAGTTTGTAGGATAGCCAAGCAGTCACAATCTTTGTTAACAAGGCATACAGTCATTACAAAACACTTCTGTTTAAAATGTTAGATTACAATCAGACCCCAGGCAGAGTTGATAAGAAAATTATAAAAGTTTACATAAATAAAAGCAACACAGAAAATTCTACAATTTAGATTTTTGAAGTGCTGACAATACCAAAAATAACACTGGGCAGTTTACAGAAAACACTATATACTGTTGTTCTAAATTATACCTTGTTTTGAGGTTTTAGTTCAAAAATGTACTTTTAAGAATAACCTTCTCTCTATGTAGGTGTGGAGAAGTTCTTTAGAAACACAAGATTTGTTGGAATTGAAAATCCATCTCTGAATTTCCTGTTATAGCAAAACTCAGGGTTTATCTTGGAAAGTGAAGTCCTTATTCCCAAATTCTGACTTAAATCAGAATTTCTGTTCTGCATGTGAAGAATCCATTTTCCACAAAAACACAGGTCGTGTCCTAAGGGTAGTCCAATACCCCATATTTATTTATTTATTTATTGAATTTTGATGACGGGTATGCCCACTGGGCCCGGAGGTCCCTTTTCAGGGGCGACCCTGGAGTTAACAGTTATTACATGGTAAAAGAGACAGTACATACAGATACAGATATAGATACAGATATTGTGGCAGGGAATCAGTCATCATGGACATATGACAGTAATTATATATATCATATATATATAAATATACTTCAATAAAAGTATATACTGTAACAGCTTAAGTTCTCTCAGCTCTGAGATGTCCCAGCAAAGGACCTTCTCAGGGTCTTACTTTAAGCTAAGTACACTGTTTCAAAATGTGTGTTTGTTAAATACAATCTGAATGATGTCCTGACTCCTTCCCTTAGGTAAGGGTGCAACAGTTACACCTTGTTTTGTCTAGCCCTGTCACATCTGTTTTTCATAACCTGGATCTGGTTTTCAGTTTATGACTTTAAGCTGGCCTCCTGCTGGCCTTTCCTGTTATGAGAAGGCTATGTTTCCAGTTTGACCATTCAATCCAAGATTTTATGACTGTTGTGGTGCATAAACCTATTGGTTCCTTATCTGGATAAAAAGCCAAGCTCGCTGGTTCCACAGAAATTGTTGTTATTTTGTTCACTCTTCCTGGCCTTTTAAAGGAAAGGGTCAGTGTCTTAACTCTAAAGTACATTACAGCACATACAGTAGGAACATTAATAAAGGATACAGGCCTATCTTGCCACATTGTCCAGTGGTATCTCTTTTCCTTCTGCAGGAGAAGGGACAGCAACATGTTTTTCTTTTTGTTTTTTCTTTGCAGGCACCAGTTCCAGTGTCTGCTCAGAGGTTCTTTTATTTTGTTATATTTAGGGTTCTCCTGTTGCGACATCCTGATTTCTGAACCATCTTTAGCAACTTTATCCTTCTGCTTACTTTGAGAGCTGGACCATCCTGTGACACTTTTAGTGACATTGAGGCAGACTGAGATGCCATAATGTCTTCTGATTTTAACCCTTTTCTTTTGCATTTTTGGACAAAACTTAATACAATGTTCACAATTCAGAAAATCATGATCTGGACCCAGGCATCTCAAACACAATGTGTGGCAGTCTGCCTTAGCCAAGAGTTGGAAACACATTTTTTAAACCTGTAGATCCTGTCCTCTTTTGGGCCTGTCAGTCATGCTGAACAAAACAAACCTAGAGGAGCACTCCGCTCCCAAATAGACCAAACAAATTCTACAAAGGAAATAAAGTTATAAAATATAGAAATGCAGTTCAATTCCTTTTGCAAAGAACTGCATTAATATCTGGAGCAGAATAAGCTAAAACCAACTGAAAAAGGAACCAGGAATACATTTACAAATTGACTACAAAGAGTTGATCTTAAAAGAATAGTTTTAAAATACATTTAGCAATGTTAAGTGGTTCCCTGAAAGCAGGGACTGTGGCACAACAGGCCTTTTCAGTTCCTTGGAACTGATGTGGAACTGGAGAAAAGTTACCAAAACCACGATTTTACACAAATAAAGTGTTAGGCGTTACAAAATCAAAAAATAATAAACTGTAATTGGTGAGAAGAAAACCTCGGGATGACTGCTTTTCTTCAGGTGGAAAAATAAATCTGCCGTTAGAATGCAGGGAAGGGTGTGACTACACAGCAGATTTTGAATTTCATTCTGAGATTCTCTAGTTAGCATAAAATTCTAGGCTCTGGGGCAGCTCATTACAGGTGAATAATTGCAACTGTTAGGCATAAGTGAGGGATTCCTGGGGTTTGAATGTACAGTATAAGATTATTATACAGAGTTTGATGTCTGATTTCTTATACAGTAGGATTTTTAGTTTTCCGTATTTCTCACTGTGTTGGTGACGTGTTTGCATCGATGGAAACAACAAAAGACGCTGCACACAGAAAAACTGACAAAAGCACCCTAGTTAACCTGTTCAGATATACTGAAGTTTATTTGAACTTGTTAAATCCTGTAACATATTTTGTTGTACTATTACAGACAGTTCTTATTAATGTTGAAGTAACACATTATTCGGCCATGCAGCTCCTGTAATCAGGTGTTTTGTTTGTTTCAGAAAAAGAAATACTCTAAACATGCAGGAATCCAAAATTAATATTTCTGATTTTGTAACTCAAAGTCCAGTAATAATAACAGGATACATTTTTTGTGTTTTCTGTTTTACTTGTTGACGAACTTGTTCACTCAGAGGTTGTGAAATGTCACCAATTATTGGAAATCATGCTGGTGGAAGATTGGTATGGCAACATTGGCAGACTACTCTGTTCTTCTGAAACATTAGAATATCAGGACACTCGGAGGCTCCAAGGGAAAATGGAAAGAGAAAAATAGTTACTTGCAATGTAAATATGGAAACATTTTTAAATTCCGATACAGCTAGTACAGGTTTCATTTTTGTTTGCATCCCCCAAGTTTCCCACTTAGCATTCCCCACTCTGATCAGCTGTTTACTATACTTCTCCTTCAGCCAGGAGAGTGAGAAGAGCATTTTCCTTTGCAGTCATTTCCAACCCTGCTGTTTGATTGCTCAGCAGGAGCTGCTTATGTGCAGAACAAACTATACCCTTCCAGAAGACAGTATCTGTTTCTTTCAGAAACAATGTTTACATTTCATCATTCACAGTCAGAAAGCCCTGGATCTCTTGGATAATGCTTTCATATCAGTATGACAGTGGCACTGATGAGAATGGCACGTCGCCTGTTGTGTGGAAACCTCTGGAAATGAAATGTTCAGTGAATCTGTCTACTCCTGGCAGGAATATTACATTGTGGCTCTATTTTGGCAATCATGTTGAAAACAGCTACACCCTCTTTTCTCAGTTCATGTATCCTGTAATGCTGTGTTCCTTTAAACTGGCCCCACTGAGTTTGAAAATAATTTTTTCCAATGGGAGGTATTTCAGATTCTAGTTCCAGGTTTGTAACTGTTCTGTCTTCACTAGTAAATGCAGTAGGTGGGTTGGCCCCGGTGGTAGGTGCCATATTAGAGCTCTGTAACCACAGCGGTCTATTGTAGAACACAATGCACTGTGGCAGCAGTCTAAGATGTTTACAAAGACATAAACTGCAGCTTCTAAAATGACCCCTATCACCAGTACATCAATCAGAAACTCCCTGAATTCACTAAAGGTTAATAAAGACAGATCAATAACAGAAAGTGAACGAGGAATGTATAGCAGCAGCACAATGAAACTGGGCAAAAGGTATGACCATACTAGTTCTGTGCAAAATGTTCACATTCTGATGAAACTAAATTCTGTGGAACTTTGGAAAATTATGTGGCATTATACTGGTAGCAGAATTCCAACATTTCACTAGTGAAATTGGTTAATAATCTGCAGTTTACATAAACTGTTGATTCTGTTTCAATTTATCAATCCATGGTCCATGGTTTATACAGAAGTGCAAATCTCTAGTTCCACCAGAATTTGAATATTTTATTTATTTATCTTTAAAGAAAAAGATGGCCACTACATTTGGCTTAGAAACAGCATTTTAGATCTGGCAAAGGTAATAAATGACAAAAACTCATGGTGCATGGCATAGAAGGTACCTAGAAAAGTAGATTGACAGGTATGCTAACATCATTATTACTTTTTATCTTATAGTTGAAACTAGCTTTTTGAAAAACTCTTTTGTTGCACTGCTGCTGTAAGAACAGCTTCCACGGAACACACAGGCTTGCAGGTTCAAGTCAGTTCTTCAAAGAACTTATCCAAAACAACTTTTAAATCCTTATACTGTTTGATCCCATAGTACCCTCTGGCAGCTTGTTCCACATATCTGCTGCAGTCTGAGTGAAAAACATTTTCCTTACATTTGCTCACACCTATCCCTAATGCTTAGGGTACAACCCATGGTCCTGTAATCATCTTCTAAATGAAAGAGTCTATATTGTCCTACAGCGCCTTATCTTTTCCAATATGAATCACTTCTGTTGTTCTTAAAGTTTTGTAGAAGGCAACACTTTTTTGGATTAGGTGCCCACATCATCTGGTTTTCATTTGGATAAGCAGTGAGACTGCTGGGACATGCAAAAGTGCAGGGGAAGGAGGAAATTGTTTAACCAGGAAAAGCACACTAAGCCAAAGCTTGTTTCCAGGTGCAACCTGAGAGCGTGAGAAGTTAAGTGACTTGCTCAGGGTCATACAGTATGCATGTGTGAGCTATGGGATTCAAACCGGGTCTCAGGTTTGCAGCTCAGAGACCTAAACCACGGCACTATACTGTCTCCTGCAGATAGACATTTGGAGCTTAATGTTTCCTCAGGAAAAGAAGCAACCTAGGGCTATATGTGTCAGTTTGGGAAAGTTAACTCACATAAAATGTTTTCTTTTTCCTGAACGTGTTTTCTTTGAGACTGTTATATTTTTAGTGAAAGGCTGTATGGAAGCAGTAAACTTTTTTTTTGTAAGTCTATCTTGCATAAGCAATGTAAATATTATTATTCAAATGTCTAGAATACTTTTAAACTTGCAAAACAACCTGGTTAAAGATAAATGCATTAGTGACGTCTAGGGTCTTATAATAGCTTTATATTCTATCATGATGTCAAATAGACAGATAATTACACATTAGGTTTTCAGTAGTCTCTCGCTGTTTATAAAAATGGTGATTTATAATGACTTTACTGCCCCTATTTACACTGTAAAGGCCAATGCTTCTCATTAGCAAGTTTCTGCTTTACAACACTGTATTTTTCAGATACAGCAAAACACGAAACAAAGACCCGTTGCTTTTAGCTGTAAACAGGTGACACATCACTGGATCAAAGTTTTTGTTTAATAGCTTTGAGTTTCATCTCTGCGTCCTGACAACTGAAGCAAATGTTGACAGAAATGGGTTTTAGTCAAAGTTTAATCAGCTAAGATGTTTTTTACGAGCCATCTGTACCACATAACTGATTTCATGGTTGTCAGATTGTCGTCTTTTGTTATGGAAGTGATGTTATAACGCTGATACTGTTACAGAATGCAAGGATTGCACTAGACATGCTCCGATAGATCATTGACAACTCTAGATCTATATCCGCAGTTAGCTCAAGTATCCATAGTGGGCAGAAGGACCAGGACAAGGGATACTTTACCCAGATAATCCCAGCAATATATCCCGATAATCACTTCCAACAAAATAATCCTGGTCTAAGTCTGCCATCATGTTGGCTATCCAGAAGATAACAGGGATTATTCAAGCCTCTCTAGAGTGTATCAGTTTTGGGTGGAACTTTATTCTCACAAACACTGACCCATGCCACACACCCCAGCTTGAAATGCTGTTACAAACTCATAACTATTTAAGTAAGGACAGATTTGCCATATTTTTAAATTACATTCAAAGGGATAACTCCTTGAGAAACAGAATCTAGTTGTGGGGCAGGACAATGGCAGTCAGGTGGCTACAACATTTGCACATACATTCATTCCTCCTACTGTAGATGCCACTTAATGGGGAACACTTAATGGGGCAATCAACTTTGAGAGATTTCCTTGGTCACCAATTTGCATTCATATGTTCAATGTAATCAGCAAGTAGTTAACAGTGACAATGTGATTTTTAATTGGGAAGCTTTTCATCGTAAAGCATTTGACTGCTAGCACTGAGTGGTGTTTCTGACTGCTGGCTGACTATTGTCAGTCACAATGTATGCTGCCAAGAGGAGGGATGATGATTTTTTAAATAGTCCTACAAATAAACGTGCTGTACTGTTAGCCATTTGCCTTGTAATGTCACATAAATTGTGCACACAGAAATACAATTAACTTTATAAATCCCTAAACTCCACATCACTCAGTCTTTTATTGCCATCCCAAATGCTACAGCTGATCTTAAAAAAAAAAAATCCCATGGAGTTACCCAAATTACCAATGGGTAGCGTGTTGGACTTCCATTCCACTGCTCTGGGCATGGGAATTAGTCAAAGGACTGCAGACCAGTAAACCAGGATCAAGAAGAGCTCCCAATGGCAGTGTGTCTTTGATTGGGTGAGTCAGCGCCGCACTTCTGTGGAATCACCAAGTGACCCCTGTGGTTTGGCCTTTGCAGATTCAACTTCCAGACACAGGAAGCTGCATTTCTGTGAAGCTTCTGACAGTTGTGATACATGCCATGGGGTGATTGGAGGCCAGAATTACAGGATTGAAAAAGCCAGGCTCCATCTTAATGGCGTCTGCAAGCTGGCACGTTCAGTTCTCGCCATACAGTCCTCACCTGCCTTTGGATCCTGATTGTGTCGACTGGGAAGACACCCTCAAAGATCACTGCCATGGAAGGAAGAACCATGGGGTTTGGCAAATGTGACATAGTTAAGGGAAACACTGGAAAAGGCACAGCTTTACCCAGGTGCTACAAAAATGCCTGATTAGCACTTTCTGATAGTAACATTGTTTTTAAAATTACCTCTAATTGTTTTTAGTGATTTAAACAGTGGTCTTCAACTTTCACTTTCTATTCCTCTACCTAATCAAAAGCCCAACTCTAGGGCACGTTAAAAAATAAATGTTATGAAATACATGTGCAGCACCTCCCCGTCGATGTATGCTTCACATCATTACAGATGCTTATCAAGACTGATGTGAAGCGACGTCGATGGGAGGGGGGTGCTATGCATGTATTTAATAAATTTATATTTTAACATGCCCTAGAGTTGGGCTTGTGATTAGGTAGAGGTGTAGCTGATTTTTTTGCATGTGAAGTGCCTCCATAGTGACCATTGGCTCCTCTTTTCAGGTTCTTTAGCGGCCTTGCTTTTTACGTTTGTTTTCTATTCCTGGCAGCCAGCATCTCACAAGCAGCGGAGAGCTTCCTGGGCTCACTTTAGCTAATATGTCCTGCCAACCAATAGCAGAGGTCAAACAGACATATTAGCATACAGTGAGCTCAGGAATCTCACTACTGCTCATGAATGGTGGCTGCCAGCAACAGAAAGTGGAAGTTGTGAGGGCTGTTTTAAATCATTAAAACATTTATTACGGAGGGAAGAACCATGGGGCTTGGCAAATGTGATGTAGTTAATAGCAGATGAGGCTGTGTGGTCACCACTGGACTGAAGAAGGGTGTTGTGTACCTGGTCAAGGAGAAAATGCTTGATTGACAGGACGTGCCAGCTTAATAGGGATGCATCTCCACCCACCGAGCCATCCCTATGAAGTGACTTCTACTGTATTTATTTGTTTGCCATTTTGATCAGGAAAGGCACACTGGGCTGTGATCACTCATTTCCTGGTGCATCCTGCGTGGGGCATACATGGACCTGTTTTTTATTGATAGGGAATGTTGGCCACACACACTAGGAAACTCAACAACTCTTCCTCGATAAGTGCCTTGGAATCACTAAATTGCGCCTGGACAGTGACTAAGAAGGGACATCAATTTTATGTCTCATCCAATGAATGGTACCTGAACAGTGCAGCACCTGCCTTGTACTGCACTGCAGTGTCAGGTATGGGTATTACACAAGTACCTGGTGTGGGCGCAGAGCCCACAGCTTTCTGATCTTGGAGTCTCAGAGGCAAGTGTGCTACCTACTGAACCACTGACACTCACAGTATTACCAAGCTATTACAAATTCAACAATATGTCTTTGTTGTATCCTGAAAGCAACCCACATAACGTATACAGGCATCACGACTGGCAAACCAGATCAACAGAACCTCAAATACTGTAAAGTACAGTTTGCTGCAGTTTAGAAAAACTACTAATGTGTGTAACATAGAAATATAAAATTTGGTGGCAGATAAGGACAGCGTGGCCCACCCAGTTTGTTCATTTTCCCCTACCTACAGCATTACCGCAGACCCTACTTGACCTTGGCTCTTTCTTCCCCCTTCCTTCCTTTCCACTAAGATTTCCTTATGCCTATCCCATGCTCTTGAATCCAGTACTGTTTTCCCCCTTCACCTCCACTGGAAGACTGTTCCAGGCATCCACCACCCTTTCTGTGAAGAAGTACTTCCTCAAATCTCTGCTATTTAACCCTCCAGCTTCACTGCATGTCCCTTGTTCTTGAGCATTTGGTTTCTGAAAATACTTCCTCCTGTACCTTATTTACCCCATGAGGCATTTCAACATTTCTACCATATCCCCTCTCCTCCTCTCTTCCAGGGTGTACAGATTGAGGTCTTTAGTCTCTCCTTGTGGGCATCTGATGCAGACCCTGCACCATTTTAGTTGCCCTCCTCTAGACAGTTTCCACTTTGTCTATGTCCTTCTTGATATGTAGTATCCAGAAGTGAACACAGTACTATAGGTGAGGTCTCAACAGTGATCTATATAGTGGCAGCAGCACCTCCTCCTTCTGCTGGTGATACCTCCCTATGCACCCCAGCATCCCACTGGCCCTCAGCTGCTTAGTCACCTCGTTTCCAGCTTTAGGTCATCAGATATGATTATCCCCAGGTCTCTTTCCTGTTAGGTGGTCATGACTAACTCTTCTTCCATTTCGTACTCCACCTCTGGGTTTCAGTGCCCTTCAGTGTATGATTTTGCACTGTTTTGCATTAAGCCCAGCTACCTACCCTGACCAGCCCTCATGTTTTCTCAGGTATCTGCATATGCTTTCAACCCCACCCAGGTTTTCACCCCTATTGCAGATTTTGGTGTCATCTACAAAGAGGCAGACCTTCCTTTCCAGCTCCTCTGCAATGTCACTTTTAAGACATTAAAGAGGACTGGTCCCAGTACTGATCCCTGAGATATCCTGCTTGTCACCTCCCCTTCTCCAGAGTGAACTCCATTTACCACCATCATCTGTTGCATATGTTTTAGCCAATTTCTTACCCAGTTTACCACCTTTGGACCCACCTAAGCTGTCCAGCTTCTTTGTGTGTCTCCTACTGTACATGGAATGGTGTCAAGGCTTTACTGAAATCTCGTAGGCCATGTCCACTGCTCCCCCTTGATCTAATTACCTGGTAACCCAGTCAAAGAAATCTATCACATTCATTTGACATGACCTCCCCGTGTGAATCCACACTGCCTTGGGTCTTGTATTGCACTGGATTCATGACATTATACAATCCTTTTCCTTAAGCAGTGTCTTCAGTAACTTTCCTATCACCAATATCAGGCTAACTGGCCTAACATTGCCAGTCTCCTCCCTGCTACCACTATTGTGAAGTAGGACAACATCTGCCCTCATCCAGTCCTCTGGAACCACTTGTGTTTCCAGTGAGCTGTTAAATAGATCTGTCAGATGTGCAGCCAGTAGCTCCTGAGCTCCTCAGTACCTTTGGATGTACCCCTTCTGGCCCATCACCTTGCCCACTTTCGGATTTGCGAGTCCTTCTGGACTCTCTCCTCTGAAAAGAAATAGTGTCCACCTCCCTTCTTCCTTTGCTGCTGTTATTTTGTGTGTCCCTCCTTCTCCTTCCTCTGTCAAAACTGAACAAAAGTATATGTTCAGGATATCTGCCTTTTCCTAGTCCTCTTCTGCACAGTCCCCCCTTCTTAAGCTTACAATCCCTCCAATGTGGGTTCCTTTAGGTAAGACTTGCAATTCAGAAAAAAAACCAGTGAACTTCTCAGAGTTGGAGTTTGAGAGTTACTGAGGGGCAGGACTTGTTGCAGCAGCATAAGTGCCATTCATGTCTAGTAGTGACAGTTGGTGAGAGGAGCCGAGCTGCTGACATTTCACAGTCCCGCTGTGGTTTCATTTTCTGGGTGAAGAGAAGGAGAAACCAGCCACCCAAAAATGCACTGCAGCAGCCATCTTCACAACAGTCCTAGCTAGGGCACAGTCTACTCTCAGACAGTCCTCCTGTAGAAACAGTGAGTAATTACCAGATGGCTTTTATGTGAGGAAAAGAGACTTTGGTCACTCTGTTTAAGAAGCTATGACAGCTTCCATTTGTGCCCAGCTGACAAGAGGGTCTGGGCTAATAATTTAAAACTATTTGGCCTAAATTTATACAGACTTTTAACCCCTGCCTCATCCCAATGGGTGACATTCTGTGAGAAAGAAAGCACACCATTCTGTCAGTGAGAAAACAAAATACTTCCTGTAGAGAGAGAAAAGTATAAGTTTCTCACTTGCTGTTTACATTCTGAATGTGGTGTAGGGAGGATGTCCCACATATTTGCTCACAGACTTCCAGATCCTATTCCAATAGGGAGTTGGTGTTAGGTACTGACCCTCAGCTGCCCAACCTCAGGGGCACTGGATGGACCACAACCTTAAGGGATGACTGTGTGAATGTGACATTGGAAGAGGTTGTTAGAGTAAGCCAATCTCCAAGTACTCCTTAAGTGAGGGATTGTTTCCCAGGGTCCCTTTCAAGTGTAAATGTCTTCTGTGTGGGGAAAAACTGTGTGTGGCCATGTTTTGTGGGGTTCTGTATAAATAATGGACTGCCAGAAGGTTTTAATTTAAACTTATTCCTGTCTGAGCTGTGAGCTCCCCAAATTGCATATCTAAGTTCATGTCTGAACTGTACCCAAGTGTCTGCTATACAAACCATACAAACCAAACTTCTGGGGCTGTGCCTATGCCACTCAAAGATGTTTTTGATGAAAGGGTAAAAGTTCTAGAATTGTAATTGTGGACCATTGAACTCTGCCCTTGTAGGGGTGAAACATTAGAGCCCTGCTCTACATAGGACCTCAAAATGAACTTGTACATCCCTTGTTTACTGTGCTACAGTCTGCCAGTCCATCTAAACAATTACTATAGAAAAAAAAATAAATACAACCAATGGTTTTAGACTCTAACCTTGTAGTGGACAATGTGTTTCTGTGTGAAAAGCTTGTGCCACTAAATTTTGCCTAATAGCTCCTTGCCAGTAACCTGGTATGCTGCCACCATGGAAGGTCACCTTAGATCTGGAGGCCAAGTAAGTGCACAGTATTGTATCTGATGCAATGCAGTCCTCCCAGTAAATAAGCTTTTGTTGCATTTTCCCCTATTCTTGGGAAAGGGCTTACATAGGCAGGGACAGAAAATGAGATAACATATGTTTACAGCAAGGTTTGAAAAGAGTGACTCATAAGTGGTAAAACCAAGGAACACAGAACTGTGACATTTGCCCTGTACTGTAAAGGTCAAAGTCAGAGAAGGGTACAGAATTAGGTGAACTAGAAATAAAGTTGTTAACCTTTGCTATGCATGTCTGAGGTCACAGTAGCTTAGTTCAAATTTAATCTGAAATTATACAGAAAATGACACACCTAGATGCATGTGGAAATGAGTTATTTCAGCTGAGCATGCTGTTCCTGGAGAAAAATGTTTTAAATACAAAATAAAAAAATATACAGTGCGTGTATCAGATTTTGAAGAGGCAGTTAAAAATGCTAAAGGTAGAAGTGGAAATAAACATAGAGTAATGCATAGGTTGGATTTCATTATGAGAATTTAATACACACCTGAGGTGTGTGGTGCTAATAAACCCCAAGATGAAGCTCAAGGATTTATTCAAGCATCACACACTGAGAGTGTGTACAAAATTACAACATTTCTGGCCATCAATTTTTTCTTCCTCTCCACATAAAAAAAACAGCATGTTATCAGAAGACATAATGTTACCTAATTTTGGTATCGGCAGCTGAGTAAAATCTCTTGGGTCTCTTTTTCTGGTAGGAAGCTGTTCAAAAGAGTGAGGTCACTCTTTGTTTTTAAAATAGTTCTGTGATTTTCCTGGTCCTGAACAAGTAATTTGGTGGTCTAATAATATCCTAAAGGAAGGCACGCTGACATTCTTTTTTTTCTTAACAGGAGTCGGGTAGTAAGAAGTTTGTGAGAACAGCAGTTGGTTCAGATACTGGGTAGACTTCTGGTACAGAATATGAGCAGGCAGGTGCTGTTAGATTTAAAAGCAAAGTCTGATTTTTTCGGAACTGCCTGGAGAAAATGTAATGTGGTTACAATAATAGAAAAACAGGCTGCCCTGATGGTCCAGCAGCAGCACATCTTGCTACCATGCAGGCACTCTGAGATCAGGAGCAAGTGCGAGACATTGCAGCAAAAGGCAGGCCAGACTTCGGCAGATGGCATTTGGAGGTGCTGTGGTCAGGATGGATGGCATTGGGCAACTGGTGCCATTACTCACCCCTGAGGTGGCTCACGGGAGCCTGCTCCCTCCTCAGGATGTCCGGATGTCAGTGCCTGCAGCTGAGGAGCTCTGTCACACTAAGGGAGGAGGAAGGAAAGGACAAAAACAGGGAAACCCATGCACTGCCTGTGTGATGACTGGGACCTTGGATTCAAGTGCCAATGCCACTAGATCCTGTCCACACAAGTAGACTGCTTTGAATGGGAGGACAGCCCTTCCCTGCACGAAGCAGAGTATATTTCTGTATGTCTTTATTTAGTTATGTATTTATTTCAAAAGTTTTACCAGGAAAGGCATACTGAGCTGGTAACAGTTAATTACCAGAAGTGTCTTGGGGAAGTGGGGTGGGAGGGATTATTTGAAATATAAGACGAGTCAGAAGTATAGTAAATTAACAAGTGTGCCAAAGGCAAACACCAGGTGTGAGAAACACAGTACAGAAACACAATAAAGTAAGGTGCATTAGGTTAAAACAAATTGCAAATGTGCAAAGGCAGTATAAATCACAGAGTAGGAAACATACTTATGCCTAGGACTAGGGTATAGCCCTGCAGCAGAAAAATGTTCACTTCTATTAAAAGGAAAAAACAGACAACAGGAAAACACAAAACCATTCTTGTCCTGTAGATTGATAGCTAAGGCTCAGCCACTGCTACATCCTATTTTAATTACCCCTGTATTTTGTGTCTCATGTTTACATTTCTTATTCCAGATCTGCTTACACTTCATGAGCTTTAATGGCCCACAGTTCTAGAAGGTGGCACTGGGGAACAGAAAGACTGAACAGCAGGTTTCCAATCAAAAATTCTGGTGCTCCTTTGTTGACCTAACTACAGTGGATCCTTGCTATGAGGCAGGAGAGGTAGAACAACTAAATGTATACCTAGGAGTATTTTATAACATGGCAATTAGATGGGGCCATAGACTTTAGTACCGAAGACTGCTAAAATGAGTGCTATGACAGCTGCAACAGATCTGAAGGAGAAGGGAAGAACATTATTAGTAAATGGACAACAAATACAGTATTTAAGGAGAATACCTCTTTCCTGTATGCATCAGTTCGAAAGCCTCATTGACTTTGGCTAACGGTAGAGTATGAAATAAATTCATCCACTTTCAGTTTCTTGGCCATGTAGTCAGACACCAGTTTAGGTACACTCTCCACACTCTTCCAGCCTGTTTGGTAAAGTAAACAATTACCAGCCACAAAGTTGTTTTTCATATGAGCAGCTAAATTACATACAAGCAACATAATAATGAATTTAATCATATTTCTTATTGCAACACACGCATACCACAGCAGGGTCTCTGTATCTTCCTGTGGCCTTTGCATAGCTAGGATCTATAGTATAACTGTCTGTGAGCCACGTTAAATTGCCTCAGCCATGCTTAAACTTGGAAATTGAATGGAGTATCCCAGGCTACTTATATTTGCCAGTGACACTACATTGGTCAGGGTGGTGCACTTAACTTGAAGATGGGCACAAACTTCAGGAGGACCTGAACAAGCTGGATGGTTGGTGCAGACTCCTGAAGTCTCAGATTCAGGTAGTCAAATGCTAGGTGCTGCAGCTGAGAAAGGAAGGCAGAGGTGGGATCTACACACTCTGTGGGGCTTCTCTTACTAAAGTGGAGGAGCTAAAAAGCCTGTGGTACTAATGGATGAGAGGGTAGGATGAACCATGATAAGCTGTGTGTGACTGCTGTCAGGAGAGCTGGCAGAATGCTGGGGTGCATCAAAGGGCAGTGATCAGCAGAGCAAGGGAAGGGATGCGGTCACTTTAGAAGGCCCTGGTCAGGTCCCACCTGGAGTACTCTGTGCAGTTCTGGGCTCCTCCATACAAAACCGACATTGAGGTTATTGAAAGGGTACAATGCAGGCTCACAAAAATGATCAGAATACGGAAGGACAAATTTCAGGAAGGCAGCTACACAGACTCGCTGGAGCCCGGCATGAAAAACTCGAACTGTAGAAGCAAGCTGGGCTAATGGACACAAAAAAAGGACTACACATTTTAGTCAAGTTAAAAATGAGTTTATTTATTAAAACTCAATAACAATGCTATCATTAGGAATAGTATTATAAACTCAAGTATATACAATAAACACACTGCATTTTATACATAACACACATTCTTTACTATGTTATAACTACAGTACATGACTATCTTCTAAAAGGACAAACAAATCATATGTTCCCACTTACAATAGCATACCCCTTACTATGCAGCATATACAGTAAATAAGAGCCAACAAAATGTAACTGCACAATGACCACTCACAGACAGGTGGTATGATACTGATTGCTGTGATTACTGAAAATTATACAATGGGTCCAAGAATCCTACATTCTGATTAGTTGGCTGGCACCTTTTTAGCATTGTAAATCCTACAATTACCCTATGGAAAAGATGCCTGCTGCCAATCAGCTGCATCATGAAGCCCCTCTTAAATCACTTTGACTGTGATGAACCCATGACAACCAAAGATGACAGAATATAAAATACTCAGTTACACAGCTCCATTTAACAGTACTAGGCGTTCAAGCATAAGCCAAGTTAGAACACTTCAGCAGTCTAAAATCCTTCCCAAAGCTACATATAAGGAAAAAACTGTGTCCTTACAACTGTGTTTTAAAGAAAACCTTTGCCTCCATGATCTTTTCACTTCCCTGTCCCAGGAGAGCAAAAGACGGCTACTGCTATGGCAGTCACAGGAGAGTCCCACCAGTTTACATTTGTGGCCGTTCCCTCTAAACTCTAACTCCTCGGAGCCTATGCTCATACAAGCTAAATCTTCTCGTACCCTCCAGTCATTTTGATCAACAGAAAAAAAAAAGAAAAAGAAATTCCCTGGAGTCATGATGATTTGTTGTTGTTACCAAAAGTTGAACCCGAAGCACAAATTGAAATGGCAGTCCGTTAGCACTTGCTCCACACAGACTGTGGCGACAAACTCTCTCAAAACAAACAAAGCTGCAGCTTAAAACAGACTCACTGTCCCACAATATATATATAAAAGAAAAACTCAGGAGTCGCAGCCTTTTACAAAAAATATGTATAATAACATAACTAACCCTCTACATACAGGGCTACATTAGAATACATATAGAACAATATACCAGACCTAGCAACACCCTAGCAAACAAGGACTATTTTGTCCAGTGAAATAACAAATACAATAAAATAAATAAAAATACAAAAAAAGTGCATTTATCCTTTTGTATCTCAGAAAAGGGAACATTGTATAACTGCAATATGTCACTCCAGGGTGTGGGGTAGCACTAAGTTTACCCACTTCTGGTGGGGTTATACACTCGGCCTATGGCCTCGTGACTGAACCACACCAGGTGTGAGTAAACCAACATTACCCACACCTGTCATGTATATTGCTTAAGTATATATTACTCTACAGTTTTAAAAAAGGCACTAATGAAATGTTTCATTGAGTCAGAGGCCAGATTCTAGAACAGGTTATGCATGTCACAAGGTGACTTGCACCAAACAATGGTGCAAGTAGCACTTTGCACCATGAGTTACACCAACCAGCATTCCAGAAGCAGTCTGTGACATGGCATGAGCTGCCTGTGTAAAAACTGGGCTATGCAGCTGACAGAAACCCCTGCGACATGGTGCAAGGGGTTTAAACCAGTTGGTATGTCCAATTCTAGGAGGGAGGCTGATGGAATAGCAAATGTGCTATTCCAAGTTGGTCCTGGAAGACAGCGGTCTAAGTACAGCTATTAGCTGGTCTAACCATACCCTACGTCCACCGTGGGTGCACCTCTGTGCTTGGTGCCCCAACAGCCACCCCCATGGTACCATAAGAAGCCCCCACCCTATCCCCCAATGCCAGGGCAGCCCTCTGCAGGCTTCTGTCACCCCTCAGGCCTCGCAGAGCACAGATATCACCCCAAGCCCCACCCAGACACCATGCCAATGCCCATAAGTATTTTCAAACACCCCCACCCCACGGCAGCCACCCAGAATCCTGACTGTATGCCAGTATCCCTGGTAGTCTAGTGGCCCCCACCCCCCACCTGCCAGTGCCAGTCCACCCTCCCATACCTGGTCCTGGACGGCGGCTGGCAAAACCCTATTCACACCTCCATGTCCAGCCACTGACTGAGCATCCCTGAGCACGTACCACTGTATAAAATGCGTGCTCACTGAATGGGCTGTCATTCATTTCTTATGTCACTATATCACTAAAAATACCACCAGCAGCTTAATCTGGGTCAATTTCAGTTGCTTACCATCTGTATCTCACCTCCCCGGTCGGCCCTGAAAAGGGACTTCTAGTCCCAGTGGGCCTACTAGGTCAACAAAATTCAATAAATAAATGTAAAAGCTGCTAGAGCATGGGCAAAGAATTGCTCTCATAACAGTACACAAGAAAACAGTTATAAGGTTGATTTTAACTAAAAGAAGAGGGGCAATTAATCTCTTAGACTTAAGTTTTACACATGCAAAACTGCTGTTCTAAATGCCTAGAAAACACACACCACACACACACACAAAACGTGTTTTACATAATACTAATTAATATGCTTTAGTATACACACACAATCACTTTCATTGACTTGGCTTCAGTGATGCTTGTAACATCAGAGGATTTACTATATAACATTCCATTCTGTGATATTTGACTTACTAGTCTCAGGAATGCCTGCTTATCTCTGGTTGTATTTCTTAACTAATTGTTAATCTGTCACATTCAGTGTGAAATGTTCTTTTTCTCTAGTCTTTCTAAAGAGTGTTTTCTAAAAAATCTGCCATGTCTTCTGAAGAAGAACTCTGTGAGTTTGAAAGCTTAAGGTCTTTCTGTAATCTCTGTTGGTCCAATAAAAGGTATCAGATCACTTAATTTGTGCATAACTGTACAAGAGCAGAGACACCTGGACTCAATGAAACATTTTAGTGCCTTTTAAAAATGTAGAATAATGTAAACTTTTCAGTAATCATAGCAATCAGTACCATACTGCACGTCTGAGTGTGGGTCATTGCACAATAATATGTTATTTATTTTATTGCCTCTTTTAAATCATGAGTTGTGACATAGTGTGGCATATGTGCTGTTGTTAGAGAAGCAAAACTCAAAATCACAGCATTTAAATTAGAATTACATTAAATGTCTGTGTGTGGGTTATTGCACAGTTACATTTTGTTGGTTCTTACTTATAAGCTGCTACATAGTGAGGGATGTGTGCTATTGTACATGGGAACATATGATTTGCTTGTCTCTGTTTTAGAACATAGTCATGTAGTTGTACTATAGTAAGTGATATGTGTTATTTATAAAATGTAGTGTATTTATTGTGTATATAATTGAGTTTCTAATAATACTCCTGATGATGGTATTCTTATTGGGCCACTTGTACATTTCAAATATGTAATAATTTTTTAAATTGTTCATGACAGTATATCACTTTAAGACACCACTGTTCAAGCAGGCCTTGACTCACAAGTGGCCATGCCTTGAAAATGCACACATGATAGCACAAAATGTTGACTATCTTGCAGTAAAGTGAGTGTTGCTGCCATGAGTTTTAATAATAAGATATTTTTTAACTTGACTACAGCTTTTACTCCTTTTTGACTGTCTGTTAGCCTGGCCTCACCATATATGGAAGATTAAAGCTATGAAGACAGGCCAATGGCCTTCAATATGCTCTCTGTGGAGAAAACAAGGCGCAGAGAGGACATGATTTCACTCTTGTGCATAATTAAGGGTGCTGACAAGTTCAAAGAGTCAGAGTTATTTGATCTCATGTCTCCAGAAGGATGTGGAATCATGACCGGAAGCTGAGACCTATTAAGTTTGGAGCAATGCTAGGAGTAACTTATTCTTTCAAAGCGTGGTATACTTGTAGAACAGTCTACCAATACAAACAGTAGCTATAAAGACATTGCAGGTTTTTAAGGTAAGCTTGGACATGTTTCTGCTTACCAAGGGAATCAATGGATGGTTCTTTGGGTAGAAGTGGGTGAAGAACCCCTCTTAATTAGTACATGTTTGCATAGCATACTAAGTTATTCCTGCTTATGAGCTGGGGGCGGCATTATGGATCACTACTTACTTAAAATAACCATATTGATATGTTATATCCAAAGTGGCATTTTTGTCCATCTCACTATGTCTCCATTCAGACAGTCACTTGCATCGTGGTTGGGTTCAAACCTGCAATCTATCTCCTAATTCACTGTACAATGAAAGAAGCATTGTGTGGGATTTGAACCTGCAAGCTCCCAATTCACTGTTTAGTGTAGTAGTGGCAGTACTAGTAGCAGTAGTAGCAGCAGCAGTAGTAGTAGCAGTAGTGCTAGTATCCGCAGTAGCTAGGGAGGGCCAGTGGCATGATGCAGTGCATAGGCAGGGTATCACCAGCAGAGGGAGGGAAATAGTGATGCCATTATATAAAACCATGGTCAGGCCTCACATGGAGTACTGTGCAATTCTGAAGGCCACAGCTTCATAATGATATTAACAGGCAGGAGATGGTTCACAGACTGTGACTAAGATGGTACAGGGCTTGCAACACAAGACATATGAGGAGAGATTAAGGGACCTCAATATGTACTCACTAAAGAGAGGATGGAAAGAGGGACATGACAGAAACATTCAAGTACCACAAGGGTATAAAGAAGGTGCAGTGGAAAACATGTTCCAATACAGGAGGAGAACAAGAAGGAGGGCATGACGTGAAATTGGAAGGTGGGAGGTTAAGAAGGAATGTGAAGAAGTTCTTCTTCATAGAGTGGGTGGTGGACACATGGAATGGTCTGCCTCAGGAGGTGGTGGGAGCGTGCACTCTGGATGGATTCAAGCATGCTTGGGACAGGCATAGGGGAACAATAGAGGTACAGCAGTGGGTGGTCAGAAGCAGTAATCCAGTACAAGGGCTTACAGGCAGACTAGGTGGGCCAGGCAGTCCTTATCTGCTGACAATTTCTATGTTTCTGTAGCAGTAGTAGTAGCAGTAGTACTAGTAGCAGAATTAGTTACAGTAGCAGTAGCAGTAGTAGCAGTAGCTGTAGTAGAAGTAGCAATAGCAGTAGTAGCAGTTGTAGCAGTATCAGTAGTAGTAGTAGCAGTAGTAGCAGTAGTAATAGTAGTACTAGTAGCAGCAGCAGTAGGGAGCAGTAGTACTAGTAGCAGAACTAGTAGCAGTAATAGCAGCAGCAGTAGCAGGGAGGGCAAGACAGCAGTGTGGAGGGTAGGTAACTGGCTGGGGCAGGACACAGAGGGTGGTGGTAAATGGCTGTCACTCCACAGAGGGAAGAGTGACCAGTGGGTACCACAAGGATCAGTGCTGGGGCGGTCCTATTCACATCTTCATCAGTGACATTCATAGGGACCTAGCAGGCAGAATCTCACTGTTTGCTGGATGACACAAAGCTCTGTAACAAAGTAGACACACCAGAGGGTGTAGACAGAATGAGAAGGGCGTGCAGAAACTTGAAGAATGGTCAGGGTTTGGCAGTTGAATTCAATGCAAAGAAGTGCAAGATAATGCATATGGGGCACAAAACCCTGGCACAATATATCAGTTGGGGGTGAGGATATAGCATGCACCAAGCAGGAAAGGGATCTTGGGGTTATCATCTCTGATGACCTCAAGGTAGAAACAGTGTGACAAGGCAGCAGGTAAAGCAAATAGGATTCTGGGATGTATAGGCAGGGCATCACCAGCAGGAAAGGAGGTCATAATTCCACCATACAAGACACCAGTGAGGCCCCACCTAGAGTACAATGTACAGTTCTGGAGACCATACCACGTAAGGACATAGACAGGGTAGGGAAGGTTCAGAGGAGGGCAACAAAGATGGTGCATGGATTGCATCACAAGTCCTATGAAGACAGGTTGAAGGAACTGAACATGTACTCCCTGGAGGAGAGGAGGAGAAAGGGATATGATAGAGACATGCAAGTATCTTACAGGGAGGAACAGGGTGCAGGAAACACTATTTTAAGCAAAAAGATGTTCCAGGACTAGAGGGCATGGGATGAAGTTGGAGGGAGGACGATTCAGAGGAAACATGAGGAAGAATTTCTTCACAGAACGGGTGGTGGACAAGTGGAACACCCTGCCAGAGGAAGTGGTGGGGGCTGGAAACAATCACGGGATTTAAGAATGCATGGGATAGACATAAAGGAATTCTAGAGGTCAGGGTGAGGGCAACAGACTTCTGGGAAAACATAAACTGAACTTACAAGTTCAAATGGGCAGACTGGGTGGGCCATAGGCCCCTTATCTGCCGACACTGTCTATGTATCTATGTAGTAGTAGCAGAATTAGTAGCAGTAATAGCAGTAGCAGTAGTAGCAGCAGTTGTACAGTAGTAGCAGTAGAGTAGTAGCAGTAGTAGTAGCAGTAGCCAGTAATAGTAGCAGTAGTAGTTATAGTAGCAGTATCAGTATCAGTAGTAGTAGCAGTTGTGGTAGCGTGATAACAGTAGTAGTTGTAGTAGTAGAAGCAGTGGTAGCAGTAGCAGTGGTAGCAGTAAGTAGTAGCAGTTGTAGTAGTAGTAATCAGCAGTAATAGTTGCAGTAGTAGCAGTAGCAGCAGTAGTAGCAGTAGCAGCAGCAAGCGTAGCGGTAGCAGTAGTGGTAGCAGTAGCAGTAGTAGTACTAGTAGCAGAATTGGTAGCAGTAAGTGCAGTAGCAGTGGTAGCAGCAGTGGTACTAGTAGCAGAGATTAGTAGCAGTAATAGCAGTAGCAGTGGTAGCAGCGGTTGTGCAGTGGTAGCAGTGGAAGTGGTAGCAGTGGTAGTGGCAGCAGCAGCAGTAATAGTAGCAGTAGTAGTTATGGTAGCAGTATCAGTAGTGGTAGCGGTTTGTAGTTAAAGTAACAGTAGTAGTTGTAGTAGTAGAAGCGGTGGTAGCAGTGGCAGTGGTAATGGCAGTAGCAGTGGTGGCAGTAGTAGTAGCAGTTGTAGTAGTAGCACTAGCAGTAATAGTTTGCAGTAGTAGTAGCAGTAGTAACAGTAGCAGTAGTGGTGGCAGTAGCAGCGGTGGCAGTAGTAGTGGCAGCAGCGGTATTAGCACTAGTAGCAGAATTAGTAGCAGTAATAGCAGTGGCAGTGGCAGTGAGTACTGGTAGCGGAATTAGTAGCAGTAACAGCAGTGGCAGTAGCAAGGCAGTAGATGTAGTAGAGTAGTACTAGTAGCAGAAATTAGTAGCATTAATAGCAGCAGTAGTAGCAGCAGCTGTACAGTAGAAGTAGTAGCAGTAGTAGTAGCAGTAGCAGTAATAGTAGCAGTGAGTAGTTACAGCAGCTGTAGCAGTAGTAGTAGCAGTTGTGAGTAGCAGAAGCAGTGGTGGCAGTGGCAGTGGTAGTAGCAGTAGCAGTGGTAGTAGCAGTAGCAGTGGTAGCAGTAGGTAGTGAGCAGCTGTAGTAGTAGCACTATATTAATGGTTGCAGTAGTAGTAGCAGTAGCAACAATAGCAGTGAGTGGTGGCAGTAGTAGTGGTTGCAATAATAGGCAGTAGTAGCAGCGGTTGTACAGTGGTAGTAGCAGTAGTGGTGGCAATAGCGAGTAGTAGTTGCAATAATAACAGTGGTAGCAACGGTTGTACAGTAGTAGTAGCGGTAGAGTAGTAGTGAGATTGCAGTAGTAGCAGTTGTAGTAGCAGTAGAGTAGTGGTACCAGTAGTATGAGTAGTAGTAGCAGTACCAGTATTAGTAATAGTGGTAGTAGCAGTAGTAGTAGCAATAGTAGTTAGCAGTAGTAACAGCAGTAGCAGTAGTAGTAATTGCAGCAGTTGAAGTAGTAGTACCAGTAGTAGCAATAGTAGTAGTAGTAGCAGCAATAGTAGTAGTAGTAACACTAGTAGTCATAGTAGTAGTTGCAGTAGTAGCCTCATAGATAAATTGGTGATACTGTATACTAAGCTGGCAAGGTTTATATTAAAGTGTTCATTAGAAAGACACCACTGTTTGTAAGTGATTTTTTTTGGGGTGGGGGCTCCTTAGAGTTAAGGTGGGAGAAGCAAAACACAATTATGACCTTTAAAATGGTAATGGTTTTAATAAAGTGGGTCACTTCTGGAACCCAGGATGTAGGCATACAGAGGTATAACGCAGGAATGAGGGGTCAGGGAGACATGAGGGTGGCAAAAAGTAAAATAACTTTGGTAATATAACACCAAACTATCACATCCCAGGCATATGGAAGAACCTACAGTTGGAATAAAGAAAAATAGAAAACTTTCACTTTTAACATTGTTATAGGCCATTTTAAGTCATAACAGTGTAACTCCTTCAATTAATAGGTTTGTCTCGGGGGTTGACCGAATAATTTGTTAATGTACAGAATTCGTGACTTGTAAAAGCTATGATATATATACATACAGTACATCACATTTATATGTGCTGCAGTTTATTACGATTATAAACTGGTATGTTATACTTGTCAGATGTGCATTTTGTAAATATCTGATTTTTGTTTGTACCTAGAGTCAGACACTTACTGTATCTATGTCAATTGTATCAATTATTAATGCATTAATTGTTGTGCTACAACATCTTGACTTTGTCAGGACAACCTTGTAAATAAGCTCCATCTATGGCCAAAGCTTGAGGATTTTCTGGGCCATGCATCCATTCTTCTGACACAAGTGTGAAATCTGTCAGAAAGTTAGACCACAAAAATTAGTCTAACTTCCCAGATCGAATTCCATACTTACGTTAGAAAATGGACGCGAGTCTTAGTTGCGCCAAATTGCTGTAAACTGCAGGAATTGTTACAAAAGCATCCAGATGCCTGTGAAAAGGCCCAGACATCCGGATGCTTCTGTCTGGATGCAGCATGCATCTGAAATACAAACACAAGTGCTACGGTCACCTGTTTAAAATCCACCCCAAGTGTTTTATCCTGCCTAAAATAAACTCTTTCACTACCACTACTTATTCTTATATATTTCTCAGTTTTCACACTGGTTCTTACTCCTGCGATACTTTCTTGAAAGGGTTTATTCTTTTCCTTAAAGTGCTGTCCAGTTATTGTACTGTTGTTGCTACCTACTTGCATGTCATTGTTTTTGTATTCCATTGCTTCCGTCACTTAGAAACATAGAAACATAGACTTTGACGGCAGATAAGGACCGCTTAGCCCATCTAGTCTGCCCATTCCCTACCTACAGACCAGGCTTTAAATCCTAGTTAATCAACAGCCTATTTCTTCCTACCACACAAGAATTGCCTTATGTCTGTCCATGCATTCTTTAATTCTCCACAGTTTTAGACCTCACAACCTCCTCAGGAAGGCTGTTCCATGCATCCACTACCATCTCTGTGAAATAATACTTCCTCACATTGCCCCTGAACCGCCTCCATCTTTTAAATTGTGTCCCTTGTTCTTGCACGCTCTCTTTTCTGAAAGATACTACCCTCTTGGACTTTGTTGATTCCACTGAGGTACTTAAAAGTTTCTATCATGTCCCCCCTCTCCTTCTTTCCTCAAGGGTTTACATATTAAGCTCCTTAGTCTCTCTTGTCGGCTTCTCTTGCAGACCCTGCCCATTTAGTTGCCTCCTCTGGACTGCCTCTATCCTGTCTATGTCCTTGCGGAATGGGGTCTCCAGAACTGGACGCAGTACTCAGATGGGGTCTCACCAACTGTCTGTACAGAGGGATAACAACTTCCTGTTTTCTGCTGCTGATGCCTCTCCCTATGCATCCCAGTATACCCCCAGCCCTCCCTACTGCCTTCTCACACTGCTTGCTAACTCCAAGGTCTTCTGATATGATTACCCCAGGTCCCTTCTCCTTTTGTTGTTGTTGTTACTACCTCCCCCATTGTGTATTCTTCCCTGGGTTCTTGTTTCCCAGGTGCATTATTTTGCACTTCTTTGCATTGAATCCTAGCTGCCATACTTCTGACCATTCCTCCAACTTTGCCAAGTCCCTTCTCATCCTTTCCACGCCTCCTTGTGTATCAACCCTGTTGCAGATCTTGTGTCATCTGCAAAGAGGCACCATTTCCTTCCAGTCCCTCTGCAATGTCACTTATGAAGACATTAAAAGGACTGGACCCAGTACTGAACCCTCATGTACCCCACTAGTAACCCCTCTTCTTCAGAGTGGACTCCATTTACAATTACCTTCTGTGTCCTGTTGTCCAGCCAATGTTTTACCAGGCTACCACCCTGGGACCCACTCCCAGGCTGGTTAATTTGACTATTAATCTTTTGTGTGGGACTGTGTCAAATGCCTTGCTAAAGTCTAGGTAGGCCATGTCCACAGCCCTCCCTGGTCTACAAAGGTATATCAAACAGACATTATTTAAGCCACACATGATTTCTGGGCTTGTCTGGGATGTGAACCCAGGACCTCTTTCCCCAAAGTGAGAATCACAATCCCTAGACCAAAGAGCCACTGACATGTATTGCTGAAACTGCCCACTATATAACCTCCCAGGTCATACCTGAAAATAGGCACACAGGTGTCTAGTGTACTTACTTTGTCAGTAAATGCTAAATAAATAAAGGAAGGCAGCAATAAACAGATCTTTTTTGTGCAGAGCAAACACTCCTAACAAATTATCCTTTGAGTGTCAGTAACCTCATTTGATTTTTTTTGTAAGTCGGTCTCAGGGTAAGGTAGAGAACAAGGTTAAACTGTCTTTTTTCTCTGAACATTCTTCACTCCTGCATCCAGGAGGCAGCTATTCAACCCATTTTCCACCACCGGCCATTGTCCATGCCTCCTTGGTACTCATGTAACTGATCTGGGTCTCCCCATGAATTCTTCCTCATGATGAGGCCAAAGTTGGGAGGGCTATCCCTCCAGTGAATAATGCAAGGCAAACGTGGTTGTGTGCTAATTGTAGGCATGGCCTCAAGGACAGGTGAGCTGAGCTTCATTAAGTCCCCAGTGTGTTCCTTTTTCTATGTTTTTCTTGCTGCCCAACTGCAGGCGTCAGACTCATGATGAAGGTGCAACCCATGCATTGCTCTACCACCAGGCCTCCACCTGGTGGCAGTTTAAAGCAGGGCAAACATGTTGCCCCCGTGGGAGAAAAGAGCAGTCTCTCAGATGCTTGATCCTTTCCCAGATTGGCGCACCCTAATGACCCAAGTCCATTCCTGAACCCAGGTCACCAACGTGGCAGGTGGTAAGGCATTACCACCTTAGCCCTCTGTGCCACTGGCTGGCAATGCTAAACATTCTGCTATCACAGTATGTAAAGCCTTAAGGTAGTGGAGAAAGATTAATAAATACCTGTGTTTGTAAGTCACAGAAATTCACATCCTGTGGGTTCTGAATAAAGAACTTGATGGGGATACTTTAAATCAAGGGTTTGACACTGGGTGATTTTTATCAGAGTCTTGGCACATATGAGAAGTAAATGTAAGTTTACAAGCTGTTGAAAGCTGCAAAATCAGTTTCAAGGGTTAACAGAAAGGAATGGCCACACCTTAATGACCCAAGTCCATTCCTGAACCCAGGTCACCAACGTGGCAGGTGGTAAGGCATTACCACCTTAGCCCTCTGTGCCACGGGCTGGCAATGCTAAACATTCTGCTATCACAGTATGTAAAGCCTTAAGGTAGTGGAGAAAGATTAATCAATACCTGTGTTTGTAAGTCACAGAAATTCACATCCTGTGGGTTCTGAATAAATAACTTGATGGGGATACTTTAAATCAAGGGTTTGACACTGGGTGATTTTTATCAGAGTCTTGGCACATATGAGAAGTAAATGTGAAGTTTACAAGCTGTTAGAGAGCTGCAAAATCAGTTTCAAGGGTTAACAGAAAGGAATGGCCACACCTTAATGACCCAAGTCCATTCCTGAACCCAGGTCACCAATGTGGCAGGTGGTAAGGCACATTCACCTTAGCCCTCTGTGCCACTAGGCTGGCAATGCTAAACATTCTGCTATCACAGTATGTAAAGCCTTAAGGTAGTGGAGAAAGATTAATCAATACCTGTGTTTGTAAGTCACAGAAATTCACATCCTGTGGGTTCTGAATAAATAACTTGATGGGGATACTTTAAATCAAGGGGTTTGACACTGGGTGATTTTATCAGAGTCTTGGCACATATGAGAAGTAAATGTAAGTTTACAAGCTGTTAGAGAGCTGCAAAATCAGTTTCAAGGGTTAACAGAAAGGAATGGCATACTAGAAGCAGTGTGGTCTAGTGACTAGAGAACCAGTGTACCTGGGAGATCACCAGTTCAGACCCTGATAATACCAAACACTCACTGTGTAACCTTGGGCAAGTCAATAAACCCCGCAGCCAGGAAGAGGGGCATCATGCCAAGAACATTTATAGGGGCACACAATTAAAATTGGCCTGGAGTAATCATAAATTATATTTATTTACAGCCTTTCTCAGCCAGAAAAGCATTACTTGGGTGAGAATTTGGGTTTGGAGGAGGGCATGTGCACCCCAAGAGTCAATGAGCATGATGGCCCTAACCAGGAATTCCTGAAACTGACCCACTGCACTAAGTACCTTTGCAGTTGTTTGCCTTTCTAAATAGTACTGTATGTTTACGGGATTAGAGAATTAAAGATGACTTATGACTTGCATCTTCTGTCTTTGAAAATGTATGCAATAGTCAAGTCAAATCAAGTCAAGTTTATTTAAAAGACGCCCAATCCTAAAGGCTCTAGGCCCGTAACAAACGTAACAACATTTCATACCGTATAATCATATAAAATTTACAACAAGTATAAATACATATAAATAAACAAGATTACACCCCAAAAGCTTACATAAATAGGAAGGTCTTCAGGCAAACCTAAAGGCAGTTATAGTGGGGGCCTCCCTAACTACTGCTGGTAAAGAGTTCCAAGAGCAGGGCAGCAACGCTAAAGACTCGTCGCCTGCAGATTTTAACCTCGCTCCTGGAACATTTAGGAGGCCACCATTAGAAGAGCAGAGATTACGGGTAGAGGAAGAAGGTACCAGGAGAACTGACAGGTAACCAGGGCCCTGTCTGTGTAGGGCCTTGTAGGTGAAAATTTTGCATAACACAGGTGTAATATGACAAAATTTACTTGCCGGACAAAAGCCGCGCAGCATTTGAACTAGCTACAGTCTGAAGAGAGCCCCAGAGACCCTGAGATAGAGGGCATTACAGTAGTCAAGCCTAGAAGTGACTAAGGCATGTATCAAGGTAGGGAGTCCAGAGACGGAACAAGGGGCTTAATCCTGGCGATGTTTCTAAGATGGAAAAAACAGAGCGTACCACAGGAAGATATTTGAACCTCCATGGACAAATTCCTGTCAAGAATCACACCAAGATTTCAGCCCAAGGGAGGCCATCAATGACGCAGCTTCTAGCACAAGTCCAGCTGCAGAGTCAGAGGCCATCACATCAGAACTCTGTTTGACTCACTACCAGTACCTCAGTCTTGTTAGGGTTCAGTAGTAACCAGCTGGAGGCCATCCAGTCACTAATCTCAGCCAGACAGATATTTAACACATCCACTGCGCTTTGATGTTCCTGGGGCAAAGGATAAGTATAGCTGAGTATCATCAGCATAGCAATGAAAACTCAAACCATACTTCCTAATGATCCCCCAGGGACAGCATGTATACTCGAACAACATTGGGGCCAACACCGAACCCTGAGGGACTCCACAAAAGGGGCAGGATGTAGATGAGAAATTTCCCATCACAACACGCTGTCTCCTATTGGTGAGAAAAGACTCAAACCACTTGATGACATTAATGGTGAGTCCACATAACTCCCTCAGGTGAAAAGCAACACACAATGGTCCACAGTATCAAATGCTGATGAGAGATCGAGGAGAACAAGAATTGTCTTGTCCCCTCAGTCTCTAGCCCTGAGGAAGTCATTTGCACTCAGGCTAACACAGTTTGATGCTATGTCTGGCCCAAAAGCCGACTGGAAAGGATCATACAACTCGTGAGTTATGAGGTGTTCCTCCAACTGAAGCGATACCACCTTCTCAACAATCTTCCCCTAAAATGGGAGATTGGAGATAGAATGATAATTGCCCTGACCTCCAGGTCAAAGAAGATTTCTTTAAAGGGGTCTCACCAGAGCTCCTCCTTCAAGGTATCCGGGAAGACACCCTGACTCAAGGAACACCGGACAATCAGGGCAAACACCGGGCCAACAAGTCAATGCATCTCATTAGAAATGCATTGGCACTGGGTCAGTTCACAAAGGTATGCTTCAGATTGACTGCCACCTCAATAACCTCATGGACCTCCACTGGCCTAAACTCTCCCCTAACTAGGCGGAATGCACTCAGCACACAACTGGCGACCACTGTCAACAATGGTATTGCTAGCTGAAGAAACCTCCGCTGGATCAAAGACACCCTGTCTGAGAAAAACTGAGCAAAATCCTCACAATCCTCATTTGTGGAAACTCTTCCGGGCTGGAGACATACAGGATGGAAAAGTCTATCAACAGTCCGGAGAAAAGTGAGGCTGGTCGGTTTCTCCCAGCAGCAATCTCCGGGACAAAATACTGTCTTCTTACGGTTGATTGCCTCCTTATATATGCAATAATGCATACATAGAGACCAGTTTGTCCATCTCCAGATGGGACTTCCTCCAGCAGCGCTCTAATCTCCAACCCATCTTCTTTATTTCTCTACATCTCCGCCATACCACGGAGACTGGCACGGTAAGTTTTGGTTGTACAATGATAGGTGTGCGAGGGAGTTGATGGTGTCAGATACCCCTTATTATAGGTGTCCACCTTGACATCAACAGCCCCGACGCATGCACCACCCATAGTAGATAAGTCAACTGCCACCATAAAACCCTCAGGGGTAAGATCACGTAAAGGACGGCAGCGAGTCATCTCAGCAGAGGAAAAACTTACAGCGGGAGCCCCAAGCTGAATCTCATTCATGCAAATGATCAGACCAAAGTACCTGATCAATCGCAATCAACAATCTCAATCCCAAGTGAGAACACCAGGTCCAATGTGTGGCCATCCCGGTGAGTAGGTGCATCAACAAACTGCATCAGCCCTACTAGGGACATACTTTGCAAAATTCGCTGGTGCACCTTTGAGCTTTATCCTCGGCCCAGACATTGAACAGCCAGAAAAACACATCTGGGGAATCCAACATCTCGCCGGCAACAATTCGCAAATTCCTGCAGGAAAACCCCCATCGGGCCTGGAGGACGATAGATGAGAGAATCCTGCAGCCAATGCCGAGTCCTCCATGAATGGCCATACACTCAAATGAACCTGGGATTCCCACGAGTACCACGGTGAAGGTCAGGCTAGATCTAAAACAAATGGCTACACACCGCCCTCACGATTTTCTCTGGGGCAGTGCACAATGGTATATCCTGGGGACTGCAGCCTCAGAAACAGGGCCAGCATCATTCCCACCCAGGTCTCCATAATGCAAGCCAGTACCACCGATGAAACCATCCTCATAATGTATTACTAAGTAAACATGTATAAATATATTATTGTTGTCCTCTAGAGTTTATTTTGGTTCATCTGCCTCTGTATCTTACTCCCTAATTCAAGTCATAATCCTATGTTGTGATATCACAGTCTGTTGCCATGGGAGTAACTGTGAGGTCAAAAGCAGTGCTCTATGACTTCAGGTGGGAGAAAGCAGCAGGAATAGATGAACTCTTCAGGAGCAGGAATCCTGTTTTCCTATAAATTACCTAGTAATAAATCACTACGGCACTCAGGGCACTGACTTTATGGCACTGAGCCAACAGGAGCCAAATCCGGGATTTGCCACCCCTTCCTGAGGTCACCCCAGGAGTTGGAATTTAAAGTTGGGGGTTGATGTGGGGGCAAAACAGTGGTCAGCGACATTGCCTACTGGCACCCTAGTGGCTTAGGCCCATAATGCTGGCGTGTTCAGAGGGTGGAACCATAATAAATAATGGGAGGAAAAATACAGAACTAATGGGAAATGCAAACTGCACTGTATCTAAGTATTATGCTTTGTTAAAGTTCACCTGAACATCTCACCGGCTCTTTAAAGGACAAGTCTGCAGTGTGTCTCGCAGACAAAGCTACTCCAACAGAATGAAGCTCTTTGTCAGAAAATTCTGCAATATACTGGGATTAAGACAACAGAAGTCCTGCACAGTTTCTTTCAGACTTTGGAATCGATGGTCAAGCTGTGTTAGTCTTACGTCAACACTTGCATAAAAACATTTACCTTGAAATGATTTTCCAGATTTGTTAATTGCTGGTCAGCAGATAATTTTAAAATGATACTTAGCTATTGTTACTCGCTGAGACTCAAACTTATCTCTCACTCCCATATTTGAAAAACTGTAACTGCTGACTGCTTTATGTTTTCAGAACTATTCCTAAGATCTTTTATCACTTTGTATGAATTTTCCAACATCTCTGCAGCTTTGCTGAGTTCTTGAGTTTCAGATTACAATAGCTTGGAAACAACATTTAGTGTTTCAAGAACTTTCATCTGAAAAACTACATTGAAGTTTTCAACCATTTTCATAAAGAGGATGCTTCATCTTTCTCTCGGGCTATTGGTCTTGAGAATGATTTCAGACAAGGCTTTGAGCATATCCTTGTATCTGTATCTTAAGGCAATCAAAGAGTCATATTGTGAAGACCAACATAGTTGCATGAAGTCTTTTAAAGTTGGATTCACCAACAAATGATTTGAGTATTGCCCATCAGTGAATGCAGGGCCCCATATTCAGAGCCAGCTGTATGCATGCACAAAATGGTGTGCCGCATGAAACTTGTTCCAGCTGGCTCTGGTGCCATATTCAAAGACATTACATGATCCGAATAGACTGCACAAACTGTTTGAATATCGGACCCTGGTTAAGCGTCGCACAGCAGGAGGTCACCATATTGCACGCAGTGCAATCAAATCGTGAGGGCTGATGACCGCCCATAGAGGTACTGCGTAGCACACATTGCCATGCTTATGGTTCTATGGGCACTATTCAGCCCAAATATGCAGATGAGCTCACTGGCATGCATGGCTAGAATGGGGCCATTTGCATGCCCATTATGGCTCATCTGTATGTTTGAGCTGCCATGGAGGGCACTAAGCCAGTTAAGCCCTGATCACTGTGATACAATGAAAAGCTCCATCTGCTCCCCATATTCCTGGCTGTAGCATTGAGAAAAATTACAGTTAGTAAATTATCAATTACAGATACTTAGAAAGGAGACAAAGCGAGGCGAGACTGATGGCGGAAGAATTTAATGATTATAACAATAATCACAGCGAGAGATTACAAGTGGTACATTCTTCAAAATAACAGCGTATGCTGGCTTGCTTATATAGTGAAAGACAGCATCATCATTTCCTATGGTTTTCTATGATTGGTTTAAAACAAGCACAAACATCAACTTATAAGGTAATACTCTATTGGTATATGTAGGATCTCATCCTTGGTAGCACAAATACAGATAGTGTACATTTCATTACCATATATGGCTAGCAACAGCTATTACTACCAGTTACCAAAGTCCAGGAGGAAGAGATAAGTTTCAACTCAAAACTGCACTAACAAGCACTTTGGCCTGTCCATATAAGGACAAGCACTACAGACTAGTTAAAAGGGAACTTGGACTTTACCCTGTGTTCCTGCTTGCAGTCACATAGGCCAAATGCTTGCTATTACTTACATGGTCAGCACAAATGTCAAAAGGCACTTTAATATTGCAACTGTGGCTTAGTTTGTCTTGTGGCTTCACAAGCTTTATATGATCAATTATATAGGCCAACATTTCTTACACAGACACATGATATTTCAGACCAAAATGAGGTTAGGCTGCAATATGGGGACAAACTTCTTTATCCCTTGTTACAAGCCCCTTGGCCCTATATTGCCTAATTATTATTTGTGCAACAGTGCAGCTCCTGGGAGCATGTACATCTCACCTCGTGCTTCTGAATAGTAAGTCTTAAGCACACAGGCCAATAATTACCAAGAACACTAAGACCACTTGCAACACAAGTAAAGCTTTAAAAGACAGGACTCAAAGGGCCCCCTGCATAGCTATAAATCAAGTGCTCATTATCACTCTTACTGAACAATTCATTTACAACTGCTTGCGCCTTATGGGCAGTATTTTGGATTTGTATCAAATGAGTATCTTTTCAATTTAAAGTGACTACCGTTAAGAGACAGGGAGGTATCACAGCTCCAAATGATGGTGCATACTTGTTAATATCATATGCCTGGTGTGGGGTATCAAATGTCACATTATAACTCTTATCCTCCAGGTTGGTAATAGGGCAACACCTTGTCACAATATATACGTTATGTTTGGGAATAATACAAAAGTTTGGGTTGTGAATGGTACATTTGTCCTTCATAAAATAAGATGGGTGTATTTGTAACAACACAGTATTGGTTAGTACCATTATAGGTTACAACTACTTGTGGGGTATACCATCGTTTTAACTGGATAGGGCACCAGGCAGTATTGTTTTCAGCTTGACCCATGGGAATTTCCCCACAGATGGGTTGCGTTTGTGACATGGCGTCACACTGGCATATCCATTGATTATTTATTTCCTCACAGCAATGTAAGTTTGGTGCTACCCAGGACCCATCATTGCTACTACGTACTAGGATCTCTGGGGAGACTCGATATGCATAATACTGGCCTTGTAAATATCCTTAGGAGTGTCTTTTTACTATTTGGGAGTACACCTCCTTGTTATACTCTACTTGAGGTAGTCTTACCACGAGGGACAACTAAGTGTCTGGGTCTAAACACTTGTGGTTTAACATATACTTTGGTTACCTTGCATCCACCACATGGGTGGGGCTAGAGCTTTAATACAAAAAGTTATACATTTACTATCATTAACATTAAGGCAATCTGGACAATGCCACAATTTTAGCTGTGCATCAGAAATTTGATTAGGCAATTGATTATTAGTAATCTCCTGTAACAATTGACTAACTTGGAACACATAAGATCCATAAGCACTACACACTATAGCTTTATTTATGGTGTTATTAAAAACTTCTTCATTATGCTCAGCCACAACTTCATTGATTTTATGCTCTACCTCTTTAAACAGTACTTACCCTATGTATATTGTACACAGATAAACGCTTTCCATTGCCAAACCTTGCTGGCCTACTGTAAGTGGTAGCAAGACTCTCTCTCCTGTGTTAGTATTAAACTGGTCTTGGTACCTCTTAATGGCCTCAAGGTCTGCCTATTCCATATGCTCATTCCTGATCCAAAAGTCCAGCCAGGTCTCCCACAAATCTAGATTCTTTCTAGTATTACTAACCCTTTCTTTACTAATAAGAGGGCCATCATACTCCCTGTTTTGGCATGGAAGGCACTTAACATGTCAATTAACATGGTGGCATAAAACTTTGACACACCAGTGTCTGCACAACTACTGTTAATATTTATATTCCAGCCAGAGAAATCTAGATTTATATGCACTCTACTGTACTTTACATTATTTACAAGCATTTGATCAATAGGTGTTGATGTAAGTCCACTCTCTGGCCTGTTGTCACATTTGGGCATTGGTTGGTGTTACAGTTAAGTATATGGCATCTGAGACTGCAAAACGTAATGAGTTGTTTACACCAGCATAGTTACAAACACTATTATCACCCCAAAGACAGTAGGACACAGTTAACACATAAACACCATTGTCCTTTGGTGTGGCTCTGTATATGACAAGAGACCCATTTTCTGTTTCCAATCCATGTAACTTTGCTGTGATCCAGTCTTGAGCTCTGGCCTATAGCTGGACCAGCTGTTAAGTATGTCCACACACCAATTTGTAGATATGAAAGTCGGTTGTTTTAGTCAGGTGACTTTCCATGCTGGTAGTCGTGTAGGCGTTTGTATCAACAGGGTCCCAGTTCCAACTGACTAACAAAGTAATGGACTGTTCATACTCACACTTGACACTAGTCTGTTCCACATTGATGTATAGGCTGAGGATTATAGAAAATCTTATGGCTGCCACCAGGCCGATGATAATGATGCCGTGTGTCTTCATGGCTATAAACATCAAGTGCAGTATATTAATTTTCAACCAGCTTTGTTTGAAACTTTTTACACTGATCAACATGTACCCAAATTCTTGTTCCTTCCCAGCCCCTTTCTTGCCTCTTACTTTAACCACATATACGTACTCTCATCTAACCGTTTGCACACTTGGTATGGTCCTAACCAATTAGCATCCTTCCAAGGTTTTTCTGTTCCCAATTTCCACCATCTACTACATCTCCCTCCTCTATAGGCAGCCACCATCCTGCTACCCGGCTGTCTACCTTATATTTTGCTCATGTGCCACAACCATGTTCCTGGCTGCAAAGGTTAAATATTTGTCTAGTTGATACTGTATTGCCTTAAAACTGCTCATGTTTGACCTTATCTTGGTAGCCAAGCCTGGTGGGGTACATCCTGTGGGTGAACCAACCTCATTTTCCTTCCTGTCATCAACTCATAAGGGGTTAATCCTGTACTAGCTTGGACTGTCCTTAATGGCCATCAAAATCCCTGGGAGGTGTGTACCAGTCCTTTCCTTCATCCAACACTGCCTTTTAAGGGCATTTTCAAGGTCCAATTTGGTCTTTCCACCATCCCTGAGACCTATATGGCAAATGTAGTCGCTGCTGAACTCCCATTATCTTACACATTTCTGCATCACTTGATTTACAAAATGAGTTCCTCTGTCAGATTCTATGATATTAGGAAATCCCACCTAGCACAAACTTGCGTATATAAAATTCGAAGCTATTGTTATAGCTTTGGCACTCTTAACTGGAACGCCTTACCCATTTTGAGAACATATCTTTCACTACCAGCATATACTTATATCCCCTTTGTGGTGGGCAACTGCCCAACGTAATCAATTTGTAATGCATCCCAAGGTCCTTCTGCTAAGGGTAATCACTGTAGGTATTTTTCTCGCTTGGGTCCTGCTGAGGCATATTAAGCATGTCTGTAATACTGATCAGACAGTTTTAGATATGTTGGGCCAGTAATATGTTACCTTTGATAATTTGGCAGGTTTTATCTTGTCCTGGTGTCCTGCCCACCGATGGTTTTCTAGTACAATGTCCTTTTGTAAAGAGTCGGGCGCCACCCACTTTGGATTTTGTCTTCCCTTTGATATAAAACATTACCTATTATTGTAAAGGCCCATGGACCTTGGATTCTTTTGCACTTGTTTTATTTTCTCTTGTATCCACTGGTCCTGTTTTTGGAGCTCCTGTAAGTTAGGCAGAGTATCCACCCTTTTAACCTCACTAACACTGCTTGAGCCTTGCCTGTCCTAGGTCTGATGCCCTTCCAGGGTCCTCTCTTGGCAGTGATTTTAGCCCATTTGTCAGCTTTCTCATTTCCCCATTCCTCAAAGGTTCCATACTTACTGTTAGTGTGAGCTTTTACTTTAACTAAAGCTATTCTCCTGGGAGCTTCTCCCTCCTTTAAAATAGCCTTAAAGCTGCCTATGTCGCACATGCTCCCCTGTAGCTGTTTTCATATCCTTCTAGCCCATATGGGCAACCATGTGGATTAGCGAGCCTATAGCAAACTGTGAGGTCAGCACAAATTGTGATGCGCCCATATGGGACTGCCTTTATTGCCTCATATATGGCTACCAAATTCTGCGTATTGAGATGAATCTCCTGGTGACAATTTAATGAGCAACTGCTGCTGATCTAGGGCCTCATTTCATCATCACCCAGTATTAAAATACACAGCCGCCCCAGTATGAGCGTTTCCTTTTTCCCAGTTTGCTGATCCATCAACACACAACATATTGTGACCTTTATCATCTCCATATCTCTCTACAAAGTAGGACAAATATGCCTCCTGTTGCATGAGTTCCCCACAATTGTGGGGTTCTCCTTGGAAAATCCAAGTACTGCATCATGTGGGGCTTATTGAGTTTTTTGTACTGTAACTTGTTTATCCTGTAGTTAGCAGCCACTTAGCCTGCCTGCTATGGCTGACTCCTTGCCTTTCCTTCCACTAACAATTTAATGGGTGTGAGTTGTTTGGATAATTATAGGGGCTAAACCCAACTTTTTCTTAGCAGGCTTGTACTGCCCACGCCATTGCCAATAATGTTTTTCACACTGGCTAAACCTTGTTCCACTTTAGACAACTGTCGATTTAAGTATGTTATCGGACCAAATTATCCCAACGATTTTGTAATAGTACTGCTATTATGGTGTCGCCTGTTGCCTACAGCTGTATTATAAATGGCTTTGCATAATCTGGGATGGCTAAAGCTGAGCTTGTATTAACGCTTGCTTTAATTTTTTAAAAACACTGCAACTCTTCCCTTCCCATATTAGCTTGTCCTCTTTTTGTGGGTTGTCTCAGAGTAAGCATACAGCAGCTTAATGATCTCAGAATACCCTTCAATATAATCTCTGCAAGAATTGGTCATTTCTAACAGTTTCTAAGCCTGTTGTAGTGGGTTGGTAAGGTAACTTTTGTATAAGGGTAGTCTGGCAGGGTCACTACGTCTACCCTTCTCTGACACTATGGTTCCTAAAATGTCACTTCTGGTCTAATTTATACATTCTCTGGATTGATTTTAAGACCTCTTTTAGCTAGGGCTTAGCACTTTCGGTCTAATAATTGGGCGTCACCACCATATTTCTGCTTTGCAACAACAAATCATCCACGTATTGGATTACCTCATGTTCCAACCCCTCCTCTTGGAGTACTTGTTGCACATAGCGATGGAATAACGTGGGGAGGAGTGGAACCCTGGGGCAAATGAGTAAAGGTGTATTGTTGATCTTTAAAGTTAAACAAACTTATACTTGTCTTGTCGCCTGAGGGCAGGGACCAAAATCCATTGCCAGATGAGGACTGAAAAACTTTACTTGTAGGTTTAAGTTTGTTAAACATTTCAAATCCGTGACTTATAATAGGGCTAACGTGAGGAGTTACTTTATTTAATTTTCTGTAATCTATAGTTATTCGATACCGTTGGGTTTTAACGGCCAAATAGGGCTATTGCTGTTGAGCAATGGGCATAATACCTGGGACAATAAATCATTAATTACTGGCTCTATTCCTGTTACTGCCTCCTGTGGGGCGGGGTACAGTTTAGTATGTCAGAGTGAGGGTCTTCCACTGCTATCTCTGTGACACTGACCATCCCACACTCAGTGCCAGACACCACCCAGACACTGGGTATTTGTCTATTATTTGTTGTAACTCTCTTTGGCTTACCTCGGGCGTTTATATGCTTTATTGGATTTAACTGAGGCCCAGATATAACTCTCAGGTACTGTTGTAGTACTATACCCTTAACTGTTACTTGCCCAAGCACTTGTTGACTAAATCAATAATTAGGCGGTGTTTCTTTAAAAGTCACTTCCTATTATATTTTGCTCTGTGAGGCTCCCTCCATTACTATGAATCTTCCCTCCACAACTACCTTGGTTCCTAGAGCAACTATTTGTGGGTGAGTCACGTACCCTTGTGCTGTGTGTCCTGCAGTCCTCTCATTTGTAAGGAGGTTTTTCTGGATCCAGTGGTATGTGCATAGTAGTAAGTGAGGCGCACTGCCCCAGTATCAACTAAAGCCGTCGCCCATTTTTCCCACTTCAAAGTGGCAGCGGTTAGTCACCCTGTTATCAAATGTTAGCGCACATACCCATCGTGAGTCAGGGGCCCCAGGGCCTCCACATCCCTATTCTTCAGCCAACCGTCTGATGCGTAGCCAGCCACCTGATGATGTCATCGTCATCCAAATTCTTAGGCGAGGGTGGTTGTTTTTCTGTTCTACGCATCCAATATTGTTTTTAACTGATCCAGCAAATCCTGTACTATCACCCCTTGACCTGGTTTATCCCTTGCATCTTGCCTTTTTGCCCTTGGCCTTTCCCATTTGTCGAGGTCCCTGTCCTTCCTTACCTCCCCCTTTGCCCACAATCACTCATTACATGCCCAGGCTTTTACAATTAAAGCCGTTCTGGTTTCTTTTTGTGGTCCTTCATTTGTCCATGTCATGCGCAACTTCACTTTCTCTGTTTTCATTGAGATAGGTTTCTAGGAGGTTGTCGTTCCTCCTGGGTTGAGGCCAATTAACAACTGTCCGTAATGTGGGATCCAGATCATCGCCCTGATCCATAGATCCTGGAATGTAGTATCATCTTTGGCGGGCAATCTTGCCCTCCATACCTTTGATAAACTAAAAGAGCCGTGGGATAAAGACCGTGGCCCCCCCACTTAGTAGTTTCGTCTGCAGTATTCTGTCCCAATCAACTTCTTGTTTTGCTGATTCCCTCTCGCCTTCCTAATAACCCCGGCTACTTCGTTTATAATCTGCTTACGAGTTTGTGTTTTCCCAAGCCCTTGTGATGTCCCCTGGACCTCCTCAGGCATAGCTTCTGCTAGGGAGAGGAACAATTTAAACATAACCAACCTACATCAGTCTTGGTTGGTTAAGCGGAGGTGGTTGTTAAATGCTTTAATTTCTGCCATAATTCAGGTAGGTTGGTTTTTGTGATCAATTGGACCTATCATTGGCCCCAAATTGGTCATTTCCTCTATAGTCAAATCCTTGACTATGGGGCTTTATCCTCCTTCTCAGCGGTGGTTGGTGGTTGCGGGTGCTCTCGTACTACCTTTCTTATTTTTACTAACTTGCCTCCACTTCCTTCCATCCCTGTCGTCCCTCTCCATCTCTTGCTTTTCTTCTCTCTCTAACCATTCCTCCTTCTTAAGTCGAAGGTGAGTGGATTCCTCCCCATCACTTTCCCTGCCCATAGCCTGATGTGCCTCATCATCTTCCCTAAAGGTGTCCCTTACCTTTGCATATTTCTTGTCATAGCTGTCTTCCTGTTTTTTATGCTTTGCCTTCTTCCCTTATTTCCCATTTTTGGCATATCCCTTTTTAATCTGTCTTTTGCACTTGTTTTGCAGCTCTAAAGCATATTGTTCTTGTTGATACCTTGTGGTGCAGACATAGTCCACCAGTGGCCGTCATTCTCCGTGTTAGCATGGGTGCCCCTTTAACCTGTACCACCCCTCCTCCTATATTACTTAACTCTTGGATCTTCTCCATTGCTCCCTGTAGTTCTGTATACAGTCGCCTAGTCTCACTAGCATGCTCTTGTGACTGTTGGTCTAGCTTAATCTGTAGGAGGGCATGATCCTATTTAACAGACACAGATCCCTTGTGCTTTTATAGCTGTTCCTAAAATTAATACACTGCTGCTCTAACTCTTGGTGTTGATCTATTAGGATGCTATCTTTATACTTTGATGTTAATTCTTCTAGTTGTTGTTGCAACTTAGCATTTTGATCCCTTTCATCCCTCACTACGCTACTTCTTTGTTCTCGACACACAATAGTCTGATTACACTGCCACAGCCCTTACAATGCGTTTGCAAAGATTTCCTTTTCATTTTTTACTCCCTTATTATGGAGGACACTTGCTGAGTAAAATACAATTGTGCCTGTTGATCATCAGGCACTAGTTCATATCTTCCCCTTTAGGTGTTTTCCTAGAAAGCGGCCTATTATTGTTTCCATACTCATTTTTTTTTTATCTTCTTGCCTGCTTAGCCTCCACAGCCGGGCTCACCCATGCACTGGTGCCCTGGTCCGGTTGGCTATGTCTTATGGCTCCCTTGTGAGGTCCGGCTTGCAAGTCCCAGTACCTTCACCTACCTACTCTGCCCCATGAGTTCCTACAGAGTTGAGCATTACTTTTATTTAAATAAATCGAGAAGCATACATCACCTGATTGTCAAGTGGCTGTGACCATCTGTGTGTACCTTCCTCTCTGCTTTGAGCCAAGCAGCACATCTCCGAGCATGCGTCACCCTGCTATGGGGCTGCGCCAAGCTAACCGACCAGCAGTTAGGCAGCCTCCTCACATGCAGCACCAGCAATCAAAGTCTTAAGGCATCAATTGTAGCATTGAAAAAAATTACAGTTAGTAAATTATCAATTACAGATACTTAGAAAGGAGACGACGGAGACGAGACTGATGGCGGAAGAATTTAATGATTGTAACAATAATCACAGTGAGAGATTACAAGTGGTACATTCTTCAAAATAACAGCGTGTGCTGGCTTGCTTATATAGTGAAAGACAGCATCATCATTTCCTATGGTTTTCTATGATTGGTTTAAAACAAGCACAAACATCAACTTATAAGGTAATACTCTATTGGTATGTGTAGGATCTCATCCTTGGTCAGCACAAATACAGATAGTGTACATTTCATTACATATATGGCTAGCAACAGCTGTTACTACCAGTTACCAAAGTCCAGGAGGAAGAGATAAGTTTCCAACTCAAACTGCACTAACAAGCACTTTGGCCTGTCCATATAAGGACAAGCACTACAGACTAGTTAAAAGGGGAACTTGGACTTTACCCTGTGTTCCTGCTTGCAGTCACATAGGCCAAATGTTTGCTATTACTTACATGGTCAGCACAAATGTCAAAAGGCACTTTAATATTGCAACTGTGGCTTAGTTTGTCTTGTAGCTTCACAAGCTTTATATGATCCAATTATATAGGCCAACATTTGTTACACAGACACATGATATTTCAGACCAAAATGAGGTTAGGCTGCAATATGGGGACAAACTTCTTTATCCCTTGTTACACTGGCAGTCTAGTGGTCCCCCAGCTCCAATCACTGTTATAATAGAAAAATCCTCTTGATCCCTGTATACCTGGTAGTCAAGTGTCCCCACAGCCATGATCACTGTTATAATAATAAAATCCTTCTCAATCACCATATCCCTAGTAGTCAAGTGTTCCCTCCAGCCCTGATCACTGTTATAATAACAAAATCCTCTCGATCCCCATATCCCTGGTAGTCAAGTGTTCCTCCAGCCCTGATCACTGTTATAATAACAAAAATCCTCTCGATCCACATATCCCTAGTAGTCAGGTGTTCAAGTGTTCCTCCCAGCCCTGATCCATATAATAATAAAAGTCCTCGATCCCTGGTAGTCAAGTGACCCCACTTCCCATTAGGTAGTGACCCACCACCCCACTCCCCTCAACCTAACTGTAGCCAGCGACTTGCACAGCCCACCTCACACCACTCCAGCCTGCCACTGGCTGAACCATACAGTAGCACGCCACAGTACAGTACATGCCGATTAGCTTGACAGGTATTTGTATCACAGTGATCAGGGCTAGGGAGGGACTGCTGTACCACCAGGGTTCACTGCCTGTAACAGTGGGCAGCCAGGTCTACACACTAGTTAGGGCAGGGTTTCAGAAGACATAAATCTGTGCCACTTCTGGGAGCCATTTTATGCTTTCTGAAATGTTTCAATACTGTACGGTGCTCATATGCATGGGGGACCTCATTTGCATAGACACAGCATAATATTGTGTGCACTCTTTTGGTGCTGCCCTTTGAATATGGACATGCCTCTGACAGCTGTCACATTTCCAGGGCTGCTCAGCACAGCCTGGGGTAGCGCCTGTACATCACCTTGAAATGGGTCCCACTGTGTCCCAAAACTTATATAACAAGTTAACTAAGTCATAGAAGTTCTGAAGTTCGGTGATCATGCATACAGAATTGTTTAACAATAGATTCAGATTATGAGCTACACAAGCACATATCTAGTGTTGCATTGTTTCTCAGCAAGTCTTGCTTGCATTCCAGAATAGATTCTGTTCATATTACTAGCACCATCATATCGCTGTCCTCATAGTCCTGATAGTGCTAGACATTTATCTTCGATGCACTTAATAATATCACTTTCCATGTGAGCACCTGATTGACCGGTTACTTCATAAAAAGCTGGAAACTCTCGTTGGTATTTATTTTGGCAGGGCTGCCTTTTTCATCATTTTCTATGTTGACATAGTGAAAAAAGACTTAGTTGGTTGACTTTGGGTAAGTCCTGAGTCATGTCCATTATTAATGAATAAAATGGAGCTTTCTTTGATGTTATTAATAATACTTTCTGTAACCTGGTCTGCCAGAAAATGTATGACTTCATTCTGAATTTGTGAGCTCAGGCATATTGTGGAGCCTCTCAGCTTCCTAAAGAGTTCTTCAAGAACTTGATCGTATTTTGCCAATAGTTGGATAATGGACCAAAAGTGTATTCCCTCTATCAGTGACACTATTACAGTGAACACGTCGATGCCGACAACATAGTCAGTTCACTGTAGTAGTCCACCCAAGACCCGGCACACTTTCCCTGGTCCTGCACCCTCCCAGATCAACTCTGACTCCAAGTTGATAATCCATAAGTCCAGGGAGTTCAGGGGCAAAGCCCTGAATAGAAAAGGAAGTGAGTCTCCTGCCAGATTTATGTCAACTGCAACTTGCGGTTGACATAAATCCGTTGTTGTGCGATTCAGCCAAAATATTTGTCGAACTGGCATCGTAGATCTGACAAAAAGTTGCCACTGCTTCCTTCACCAATAATCTCTTTGTGACCATGGAATGCAAGATCAGGCACAGCTAAAGTGACCATAACATTAATGATACGATGTGGAACCTGTCTCCAAAAGTTAGCCTCTGTTCTTATTTTAGACTGAAGTTCCTCACTGATTATACTATGCAAGTACCACTGATCACATATTAAGCAAGTTTCCAGGTGGCAGTTACATCTTTTATGTCTTGCTATGTCTTGAGACAAGTGGTACCAGGCTCTTGTTCCACTTATCCATATTGATTCTTCTGAAATTTTTTGCCATCTCCGAAAAGCCAACAGGGTTGGCAGTAGCATTGTCTAGCACAGGAGAATACCACAGCCTTGTTTGTTTAAGTTTGCCTGCCTTTGTCACTGTTTCATAGTATGATGCTGAAAAGCATCGATTCATCGCCTAATCATGTGGGAATGGTCCCTCAATTTGACAAAGGCCATAATTAACAGTAAAATGTCTTTGATCTGAACTTAAAGTTTCGGTGTTGCGTTTGCCTTGTCATCAGATTTTCTCTAAGCAGCTCAGTTTGAACTTCTTCACTAAAATCACTCAAGGTAGTTGAAGAACTACTACTGATTTCATTCTGAAAACAGTCTGCTGCTTGAGGAATGTTTGGTTCAAGTGTGACTATCTTGGAGCTGGAAGTCTTATTAAAATTTCCAACAGAGTCACTTCCAATGTTATCAACTGCTGTTTCATCACTGGTAGCTGGCACATCTAAAGTACTAACAGTCTTGAAAACACATACATTTTGGCAATTTCATGATTCTTCCATTGGACTCCTTTTGCTTCTTCTGCTTTGAGCTCCATGCAGTTACTTAGATATTTTAGAACAATTTCTCACAAAAATGTAGAGTTCACTTGTCAGTTCCCAACACTTCCAAACTACTTGACCAATTCTGTGGAGAAACATGTTTACAATTAGAATTTTACTCACACCTTGCATTATTTTTTGAATTACTGAAATGTTCTCTCTCTGTGCTGTAACACCTATATCAAGCTACGTTCACTGTGCTCATCCTTGTTGTAGAGATGAACTGCTGACCTGCACCATGAGCTAATCTCTGACTCCAGATTGTGTGAACTGTATGATATGAGCTGTTCTGTATACTGTCACCACCTTTGCTGTACTGTAATCTGTGCTACCCAGGACCTCCTTGCAAATGAGTCTTGCTTAATGGAGCTTTTTTCCTGGTAATCTCTTCTTTTCGCCATTCAATTGGGTAATGCTAAGAGCACGAGTAGCTCTTGCCCATCTCCAGTCCACATCAATATTTCATGATCCTAAAAATACTTTATTTACTTTGTTGTTGTTGTAGCTTACTCCAACGTCTGGCTAGAACCTAGCCTGCCTGCTGCAACTATGTGCCACCAGCCCAGTAAAATTTCAAATAAGCCCTTGTGGCTGCTGTCTGGAACCATCCATCTCAGGTCCCCAGCCCATTCATGACCACCGCAAGTCACCTTACTGAGTGACCAGGCCAGTCACCAAACCCTGCTGCCTGATTGACTGCCACTAGTCTTGGTCTGGTCTCTGGTGCTCTAGCTGCTGTCACCATGCTGATTCCTCAACCACTCAAGCTCAAGGCCTGTGAGGGCCACGCTGCACCATCACTATTAGCTGCCTTGTTTCTTCACCAGGCTGGGCTAAGCCGCACTGCTTGCCTACTCAATGAGCCTTACACCTTCAACCACAGAGGGACTTTTCCTTTTTACTTTCAGGCCACAAAAACAAAACAATATGCCACCAGGTGTACTGCTGCATGAGCATTGAGGAGAGCTCATCAGCTCACCATATCGCCTCCGAGCTGCTGCTGTAGTGTGGTGGGAAAGAAGGCAGTGTCACGTGACTCACATGTGGTCTTGCTCCTCCATGTCATGTGACAGCACCCAAAGCCACTAATAGGCCAAGAGAGGACTTAGGGCAGGTATGCACCTGCAGTGTGAGTGCAACACACAGACACACACACACACACACATATATGCCAGGGTGGGGGCACAAGGCATTTATCTGCAAATAAATCAATGTCAAGTAATACTATTGCCACACCATAACCACAAAGAATGTACAAATGTAGGGGGACAATGCCAACTGCTCCTCTGACCCCACAAATGGTGACCCTGGCCTTAATGTTGTGGGTCTGGTGTAACTGCACCCTTTGCACCATTGCAGCTACACCACTTGAAGAAGGTTATTGAGGTTATAAATGGCTCATTCAGGCAGAAAGATGTTTTGTAGCATTATGACAGATCTTACTGCATGATCATATGATGCAGTTCAACCAATCACATACAGTACTTACTTTTCTCATTGTAATTTTATAAGTTGGATACACCCAACCTTTATCAGTTACGTGATTTATTTCTGGATCAGTCTAAGTAGAGACTGTATTAGAAAGACAAACTACTAAACATGTTCTTAAAGGCAACCTGTTAAGGATTGTATAGCAATTAGTTGAGCAATAAGACCTGACAGGGTATGTTTTATGGTGGGATAATGGCATTCCTCAGGTGAGTTGAAGCATGAAGATGTAGGCCAAATGCTTCCATCTCTCAAAAAGTGCCATTATCCAATGCAACACACATCCTGTACTGCCTCACTGTGACTATAAATTGAGTCCATAAGCATTAGTAAAGAGTTAGTTTTTATTAAAAAATATTTCATTTATGCTGGTTAAAAAAGTTAAAAAATTGCCTCCCCACCAAAATAATCTTATTTTACTCAATGTGGTGTTAATGTTTGGACTGTAAGCTGCAGGGTCATGGAAGTATTTTAAATCTTATTGGGACATTATGAACAGTCACAACTGTTGGCAAGTTTTTGTGAGCCTGATTGGTAGTCAAATAGGACTTGTTTCCATACAGTTGTGCTGAGATATCAGACCTGTTTTCCATGGTCCTCAATTAATCAGGGTTCTTGATTTTTTCTACCCATTTAAAATCATGGTCTCAATTCTTGCATTCTTTAGACTGCCACAAGCCCTGGGTGCACAGCACACGCCACATGGGGCTTGGGCAGTCCGTGGGTAACAGTTGGGATTCTCAGTCCCTAGCCTCCCGTGCATTGCATGCCATGAACTTCACAGATCTTTTTACGGGTGTGCACCAAATATTTGGTACGAGCCATAAAAAGGTAAAATGTGCAACCTTTAAGAACTGGGTGCAAGGTGCGCCTAATGGAGTCGCAGAGCATAGGGTTTGGACACAGGGCTTGGGCAAGCCCTGCATCAAACTATGAGAACTGAGTCCCATGACTTTTGCTGGGGAAGTACTGAGTTAATGGGGAACAGTCAACACAAAGGGCTCCATGTAAGTATGAGGCTGGTTGCAATGTGCATTTGTGGGCAAAGACATTTTGGTTTATTTACTGTTTACTGTAGTATAGTAGATTGTATCAACAAGTTTTGCTTGCTTCTAGGCTGCCATCTTTTGTAACTACTTCCATGTTGCTTGCACTACAGTTTGGCACAAGCTGCCATAAAGCGCTCCATATGCTGTAAAATCAGCCAATGTTTGGAAATGCAGTGCAAGTGTATCAAATGCTCCAGGTGCACCAGCTGTGCCAAAGTCCATGGTTGCACCTCCGCCACAGTCCTTGCAATGATGTTTGAAAATCCTACCCTGGTATCTCAATCATCCATCTATCACTTCATGAATTCACTTGAATCAGATTCCTCATTATTTGTCCACATTTAGACAATGGAAGCAATTTGTCTTTTAATGGATTATAACATTAGAAAAAAAAACAAAGACTGGGCACAGTTTGCTCACCACCAGCAAATTCTGCTAACATTTAATTTTTTAAATTCTCTGAATTTTGTGAAAACTAGTAAAACATTTTTTTAAACTTTATCCTCACCAACACCTTTACTTATCCAAAATTATGTTTTGTCACAGGATATTTTTATGTTAGAAAGAAAAGGCAAAAAAAAAATCAGCAAGAAACAAAGTAACCATTGCACAGATGTTTCTATCATGTTGCAGGCTTCTACATCTTTTCACTAATTTTGTTTTGCATTGCACAAATTTCATAGAATATATAATTTTGTGGAAAATTTTCCTCCATTTCATGAATTTAGGTGAGTAGGAAGTGGGGCAATGTTGCCACCTTTAAAATCTCCACAAAAATGAAAGTATGTCTTTAGACAAGGGTTGGATTAAATCCTAGAAAGGAAACGTTTACTCAGAACCTCACTTGATAACCAGTGACTCATTAGTTTGTGTCTTAACTACAGTAGTCTTTTTCACATGTAGTGCATTATGCAGAAATATATACAGAATGCAGCATTTTCTTACCTCCAAAGATGGACCCTTTTAGTGTATACCCAAATAAGAGTTTGTAGGGTGTGATAGGTAATGTCTTTCCAGGACCTGCTAGCCAATAATTACAGTAATTCCCCAGCCTTGCCGACAGGACTCCACAGCAGATTTCTAAAACAAATGCATAGTCAGTATTGCGATCTCAGTAATAAAATTGCCTCTTTTCACTGAAATATCTCTCTCTCTCTCTCTCTCTCTCTCTCTCTCTCTATATATATATATATATATATATATATATAGTGTCACAACACTCCTAAATACAATTTCTCATTGAATATTTAGTCACCCTGAAGACAGTTTGTAAAGGTAGTAACAATCAAATTGTATAATCCAAAATCAAAAACTAAAAAGTGAACACTTCAAATGCATTTCCCGCATGGATAGCTAGTAGGTAATTAAGTAAGTTGGTAATCAATCAATCGAAATCTTTATTTTGCCAGATGGAACATCATTGAGACAAGCTCATTTACAAGATGGACCTGGGGCAAAACAATTGCAACAGGGTTAAGACATAACAGGTTGAGTGAACATACATGACAATTACATAGTAATAATAATAACAACATAATAACATTTAACCACACTTGTAACAAGATACTTCCACCAGAACACAGCAATAGGTTCAACAAGAGGTAGTGCCATTTAAATACAATTACATAGATACAGATATATGGATGTAAGGTAATGAGCTAAAGTTTATACACTAACCATAATTGGAGGAGTCATAGTAAGCAGGAATGGCAGTTCCTCTAGTGTCAAAGTGTGAAGAAGATTGAGATGTATGAGTCCTTTGATAAGTACTGTAGGCATGGCCTGGCAAGTGGGGTGGGAAGGTGAGGGGTATAGGGAGGAGGGAAGGTCAGATGAGATAGAAGAGGGTTGGACATGATGGTCTAGGGAGGAAGGACTGTTCTGAGGGAGAACATACAGATGCCACAGGCAATGGTTGGGGTTTAAGTCCAATATTTGAAGCAAAGACAGATCGTAATGTTGGGACCTTGATTTGGACACTGACAGAAGGGAGGACTCAGGCAATGTTTGAGGCTTATGCCTAAGAGTGTTGTAAAACCATATACTGTATATTTATATCTATATATATATTTCAGTGAAGAGAGGTAAGTAGAATTTTATTTTGAAAGTGCCCCATCCCAGGAGCTCAGGGTGTGTGCATATTTATTTATTTAGTGTTTAACCAGGAAGCCTTACTGAGCAGGCTACTGCTTGATTCCAGATGCATCCTGGGTGCAAGCGTAGACAGTTGAAAGGTAAGCAGAATACAAAGTAATACATAATTCATAATACACAATGGGGACAGACACAACATCATGAGGAACTGCTACTGAGACAAGAATAACATAAGAGAGCAGATGATACAGACTTGAAACAGGCACAGTTTAAATACATTTAATTAAATATAGTAGGATAGACAAGCAATAATATATGTTCATAGGATGCACAGCCAAGGCTGCCACAATTGTGGTGTGTTGCAGGGACTAGACACAAGAGCAGATAGGGAGAAGTGAGCTAGGAGCATGGAGTTTAGATGTAGGGAGGAAGAGAAGTGGTGAATGTTTGCAGGAAAGGAGTTCCACAACTTAGGCATGTGGTAACTGAAGACAGCCTGGTCCATGGCTGAGGATCTATGTGGGACAAATAAGGTCCTAGAGTCAGTATTTCTGAGAGAGTATGCTGGGGTGCAGGGTTGGCTAGGGCAGCGTGAGGTGGGGAGCTGCTGGAACCAGTATTGGCCAAGACCTAGGTACAGTGGACTGCCTATGGTTATCTAGGGATATAAGGTTCATAAATTGGTAGTGGGCACAATGATGGGTAGAATAAGGGCTGTCTAGTACAAAGCGACAGAATATGTGAATAGAGGTGTGTGGGCAGGTGGATGGCAGGTCATTTAGAAAGATGGAAAACAGGAGTGGGCCAAGAACTGAACCTTGCGGTATCCCTGAGGTAACAGGGAGGGGGCCGAGGTGGCAGAACTGACTCTAACAGATTGGGACCTGCCTACAGGGTATGAGTGGAACCAACAGGAAACCCAGCTGGACAGCCCAGCACTGGTGAGTTTGGACAAGAGGAGAGGGTGGGAGACAGTGTCAAACACCTTGGCCAGGTCAATGAAAATGGTGGCTGTCTAGTGGCCAGCATCCATACAAGTGAGGATGGAGTCAGTGAGCCTGAGAAGGGAGGAGGTGGTGGTGGAGTGGTATTTCCTAAATCCAGCCTGGAAGGGGTAAAGAAGGAGGAAGTGTCAAGAAAGGGTGACAGATGAGAGAGAACTGGACACTCTTGAAGTTTAGCCAGGATGGGTAGGAAGTAAATGGGTTGGTAACTGTTTGGGTTGAAGGTATCTCCTCCTTTATGAAGGGGATAATGGTGGCATGTTTCCATTCAGAGGGACTTCAGCAAGGGAGAAGGATAGGTTGAATAGGGCGGCCAGGGTTTTGGCTATGGTGGGGGGCTGAAAAGTGGAGCATTTTGGAGTCCAACCTGGTTGGGCATTTGCCCTTATTAGGACTGAGGGTGACCAGTGCATTATACACCTCATCCTGGTGATGTGCTGAAAAGAGAATGAGTGGACTGTGGATGTGGCTAGGTGGGGAGGTAGAATTGAGTTGGTGCATAAGGCTAGGTGAGGATAGGAGAGCAGCGTGGTAATTTGTGAAGTGAGAGTTAAACTGTGAGGCCACCACTCTGAGGGTCAGTGATGGGGTCCCACCCACCTGTAGGTGGTTGGGTGGCTGCGAAGGTGGCTGAGTAGTGATTTTACCACTTTCCAAAATTTGACTGGCTGATGCAAGGTGGAATTGAATGAGACTTTGAAGTAGTTAGCTTTGCTAGGCGGATTTTCCTAGTACATGTATTGTTTAATGCATGATAAATCTGGTGGTCAGCTGGTGATCTCAAAGTCTTATAGGATTTCCAGGCTTTATCCCTATTCATGAGGAGGGCTAGGATATGAGTCGAGATCCATGGGAGGTGTGTGCCTCTGACTCTGTTTCTCCTGAGTGCGGCATAGGAGTCCCAAATGGCAGAGAACTTGGACTTGAAGAACCCAGGGCCATATCAGTGGAGGTGGTTTGGCTGATGAATGACTAATCAGAGTTGACCAAGTCATCAAGTAAAGAGGCGAGGTCCAGGGTCTTATAGGATCTAGTCATTAGATCTCTGGGGCTTTAGCCTGAAAATTTTCTTACCAAATAGATGCCATGGTGGTCGCCCAGGCATCAGGTAGGAGGCCAGAAGTTATTATCCCATGTGGGTGTGAGGTCAGGCCCAGTCCAGGAGTGTGTGATTCAGTGTTTTATGGTTTAACCGAGTGGGCTCTGAGATTTACTGAGCTAGGTTTAGGGCAGTCACCTTGTTGCAAAGTTTGGAGTTGGCCCCAGAGAGCCAGTTCTGGTTAAAGCCCTCAAGTATATGGAGCTCACCTCCAGAAGCCAGTGAGTTTACAGTATATAAGATCTTACAGAAATAAAACAAATATACATACATATATATATATATATATATATATAATACACACACACACACACACACACATACATATATATATATATGTATATATATATATATATATATATTTAGGGTTGAGTAACATGACTAATGTTAAACCTCAAATTCTGCACTTTAATAACTTTGCAACTGATCAATGGATTTGCTCCAAATTTGGTATCGCTGTAACTTGGGGTAGCTCTGGTTGGATGTGCAGATTTTGAGATCTGGACAGTACAAAAAGTCATAAAGTTGCCATTTTTGCAGTTTTTTTCCTCATCACCTTGCATCCAGATGGTGTGGAATTTTAGTGTGAATTTTTAGGTACAAACAGCTTAGGCAATAGAACAGGCATGTATTTGTTTTGTGAAAAAATATAAATCTGTTGCAAAGTTATTTAGTTTTTCATTTCCTATTGTTTTCAATGGGAAGATCAATTTCAGGATAGGAGAAAGTACAACAAAGTTTGGCCTCATGAAAAGGATTCTCTTTCATGAGGGGCCAATCATTTTCATTCAAGCTTGGATATGCCTGTAGATGGCATCTGAAAGCATAGCCCTCAGGCCAATAACGACTGTAGATGTACTCAGCTGGCTTTCACTCAAGCCTGAAATGTCTGAGGAAGTCAGCAGTTTTACCTAAATATTAAAACAAACGAATTGCTTAGAATTGATTACATAGCACCATTAGAATGGTAATTTTGTGCTGAACAACTTTGCTGCTAATTCTTTGTGTCTATCATGTATGTTTTAATAGTTATTCGCAGTTGTTTATGGTAAGTTGTGCATGGCTGACATTTGTCTATCAAGCCTCATCTAAGCACCTTGAATAAATCCCCCAAAAACAACGTTTTTTTGGTATTTCAGCTAGTATAAAATAAAAAACAAATTGATTGCAATTGATTGCATAGCACCATTAGAAGGGTAATTTTGTGCTGAAAAACTTTGCTGCTGATATGTTGCATCTATCATGTATACTTCAGGAGTTATTCACATTTGTTTATGGTATGTTGTGCATGGCTGACATTTGTCTCTCAAGGCTCTCCTAAGCACCTTGAATAAATCCAAAAAAACAGTTTTTTGTATTTCCACTAGTATAACATAAAACCAAACTGATTACAATTGATTGTGAGCACTGTTGGAAAGGTAATTTTGTGCTGAACAACTTTGCCCCTCATACTTTGTGTGTAGCACTTACGGTTCATGAGGTATTCTACATTTGTTTGTGGCATGCTGATTAAGGCTTGATTTTGCTTAGAAAGACCAAGGATGCAATGTTAAGAGTATACAGGACACAAATGGTGGAACTCTTAAAGAGCTCCTGTGGAGTGAATGAGTTAAAGAGCCCTACTGGTCTAGGAACCACAGCAGGTGATTTTTTTTCACTTATTCTTTTCCACGCCTTGCATCCCTCAATCCCTCTCCTTCCATGCTCAGGGAGTGACACCTCCACATCTATACCAGCCATCTGGGTCTGCCCCTAGAGTGCTACACTCGCTGCTTACTGGGACCAATTAGATGTCCCGGATTACCCCCTGGGCAGAGCGAGGAGAGATCTCCCCTACCTCTCCTCTCATCCTCTGCAACGAGCTTGCACAGTGGGATCTGCCCTCAGTAAACTGATGGTGAGACTGGCTCCAGAGGACTTCATCAAGGGTGCTGAAGGGCATTTTCCTTCCGAGTTTCTCCACCCCTGACACCAGCGCAATGGGAACAAGGGATCAGGTGCACGCTTGAGACATGCATCTGTCTCAGTTCCCTGCTGGCATCAACCCCTTGTGTTGCTGCTTGTGCTCCCTTATGTAAGGACCTCTCCTGGTGACCCAGAAGGTGGCGATCTTGCAGCGGAGTAAGCTTCACATCCCCCAGAGAAGGAGAGCAAGCCACTGGGCACTCAATCCTTCTCTCCTGGCTGACCCACCGCTGACCTGAGTCTGTTTCTGAACCCAGGTGGCTGACGGGGAGTGAGTGTGGTGTCCAGCCTCAACCCTCAGCGCCACCGGCTGGCCAGCAGGTGACTTTTGAAAGAGTCCTGTATGACTTAAAGGCATCACACCATTCATATCATTTGAAAGCATCCTGGTGGGTTCAGAACCACTGAGACAAAATTAATGAAAGATCAAAAGGCTAACAGTGAGTAGATATCCACAGCAAGTCTGTTGTCAAAACAGAGGCTGATGTTATTGTCCGCTTTCTCTTTGTCAACGAATTTGCTGCAGATAGGATACCTGATTACTATTATTAGCCATTCATTATTTTGTCTCAATGTACACTGCTCTTTTCTTGGGGTCTTGTTTTATTTTCCAGCAGTATCAGCTCCTGTACTGAATGTGTCTGGCTTTGTGTCCTTCCCTGCAGTGTGTGTGATTTGAAAAGAAAATCACAAAACTGTTCTGAGTGAGATGAATGAGATCCAATGAGGCTTTTAAGAAGCCTGAAACTTTTAAGCCTCATTTATGACACATCACCTGCACATCCAAATACTTGAGGGTTGGTAAACTCAGTAGGTGTTCACTTCTGTATACAGTAAGTAGAAGCGCTGTATGTTGTACAGAACCATTCACACTTAGAACTTCGTATGCATCACTGAGCTCAGGACAGGTAACAGACCCAGTCACCGAAGGAGTTTTTCCTTATTTGAGAGCTGGGACCACAGCAGATCAGTGACCTCCAAAGAATCACTTGGATTTAAAACAATATACAGGGATTAGGGTGATCTGGGGAGAAGATCAGTGACAGGGTGTGGTAGGGAAACATTTTGTCTGTTGTAGGAGGGGCTTGTTGTATTGTGACTTGGGACTGGAACCAGTTGCTGCAACAAACAAGCCTGGACCTTCACAGCTGACCTTCAGCCTGGTGTTAGTAGTGGACACATATTCTGAATGGATGGCTTTACTTTCTTGGCTTTCACTGTTTTATTTAGTGGATGAGGGGGCCACAATGGAACCAAACTGCCTGTTCATGACCACCAGATATGTATTGCAAGGTACAAAGATCTAAGGTGAGAGGTCTTTAGTTGTTAATATTGGTGTGGGGACTCTCAAGCTTTGATTTTCTATGGTGCAGTGCATTGAGTTGGATGGGACTGGGCCAGCCTTTTAGATCACAATGAAATATTACAAAGTGTATGGGGCAGAGATGCCAGAGTCAGTGATTCGGGGAATATAGTTGGACTTGGGGACTTAGGGCAGGTGAGGGTTATATTGATTTCATAAGAATATGCTGAACACCTAACAGACATAAAATGACAAGATGGCGGTTCACCCAATTATACTGTTTTGCTTTTAAATCATGGGCACACCTTTTATTGGGTCTATTTTCATTTTTTCAGAATGCTATCAGTTAGTAGATCATTTTTGCATTTGTATGCAAAGATATGTAAAGTAATTTAAAAAGAATTGTATAACATGCTTAGTGCATTTGTAAGTTGGCCTCTCACTACTTCCCCTGTCCAGGTTGGAATTTCCTCTTGGGTATTTTCAGGTACCACTAAGCCCACCTGAGCAGATAATGGGTTTAATCTTTATAGCCTGAGATAACAGGACCACCAAGGACATCTTACATAGTACACATTGAGTTATGATTACCTTTCTCAAGAACTGCAACTGATACCAGGACTTTTGCAATACAACAGTGGTTTGTTTAAAAAATATTTTTGTTTTCAGTTTTATGATATGAGTTAACTGATTTCTGAAGTACAACAGGTCCTTCTCCACAAACAGATTAGAAGAGGAGTACTTGGATGCAAGCAGAGAACCCTGCTCCAGAGTTAACAGGATGTTGATCCCGCAGTGCATGGAGTTGACTTGGCAACAATCATGTCAGATTTGGAACAGTTTAGAAGCAGTACAGAAAAAAATCTTTAAAACAGTTACTTAAGAAGTCATAAATGTGTAGAAAAACTGATACCATAAGAGGGAAGGTTGAAAAGAGTTAATGAAAGAACTGACTGGATTGACCATATCCTTGCATAAATACTGCATAAACAGAAGCAACTTGAGGAAAGTAGTCTGTGTGTGTGTGTGTGTGTGTGTGTCCTATCATAAATACTGCATAAACAGAAGCACTTGAGAAAAAATGCATCGAGGCACAATGTATGTGTAGGGGCTGTATTGAAAAGCGTAACAATTAAAAATGACAATTCCATAGGATAACATTGGAACTTTAACAAGTCATATCTCCAACAATATTTGAACCTAAGGGACAATCTATATATTGAAACAAAAGTCTGAATGAGCAGTACAAGGATAACACATACCCCCACCCAAAATGAGTTAGGGACAATATAAAAATACATAAAACATAAAATGCAATTTCCGTGAGGATAACACTGGAAGTTTAACAAGCCATACAACAAAGGGAACACATTGCTGTTTTGGCACAAATGCAGGTGCCACAACATCATGGACCCATCTATGGAGGTATGGAAGTACAAGGTAAAAGGACCCTGCACTTCAACAACAACATATATGTACGCATCTAAGGAGGGATGGGAGTGCAGGACCCAAAGGACCCTGTGCTCCTACAGTGCAGTAAAATAAGGATACTATTATACTATCTCAGAAAGTCTATCTCAGAAAGCAAGGAAATAAGTTCAAAAACTTTGTTAATGCTCTGGTTAGGGTTAAAGCAACAAAGTTGGGAAATGAGGTTTTAGGGTTTCTATACCTCACCCTCCCAAACCGGCAGGACAACAGGTGTGGGGCATGCCTTGGGCTTCTCAAGCCTAATGCTCATCCTATTCTCATGAAGTCTAAACATCTGACTTTATTTACAGATGAAATGGGGTGAGTGTTAGGCATAAGAAGCTCAAGGCACATCCCACACCTGCTCTCCTGCTTGGTTTGGGAGACTGGGGTGTTAGAGAAACTTCACCTGATTTCCACTTTTATCGCTTTGACCCTAACTGGAGCATTAACAATGTTTTTGCAACATATATATATATATATATAGTCCCACTTAGAGTGTGCTTGTCACAGTCTCGATATATGCACGCCTGGTGTGCATCAACCACCCATGGCATACATATATTGGAGTGCAACAACACACCCTAGAGTGGGTTATCTATCTTATAAAATAGCAACATGATTTTGGAGGGGAGGAAAGTGCAGGTGTGCAGTCATGTTCTAATATACACACGGTCATGTGACGTGTTTCAACCAATCAGCAGAAATACCTTCCTACCCATTTTATAAATATATATATATATATTCTTTGCAAAAATACATTAATGCAGACATTAGAGTTGTAAAATGCAAAGTACACAAAGACAGGAAATGAAAACATTTGGGATTTGGGTGGTGGGGTCTTACTTGGGATGTCACACTAATGCCTACTCCCCATCCCATAGCCTCCTGTCTGAAACACAAGATACAGCTCCAACCTAGTGCCTCATAGTGATATAGTATGGCCAATATAATCTGTCAGAACTTTCTTCACATAGAGCCCTATGGGCCCTGCATGAAGACATAAAATTTGACCATGTCTGATCAGGGAGGGGTGGGTTATAGGGTTGACAACACCAAGTAAGACCCCACCTCTGATTCACCAAGACTCCTGAGACCCAAATCCCTAATGTTTTTAATTTCCTGTCTTCGTACACTTTGCATTTTACAACCCAAATGTCTGCATTAATGTAGTTTTTGCAAATAATTTCTTTCTTTTGTGATAGAGTAATTGCAGCCTCAGGGACCTGCACAAATGAGATAAATACAATAAATACAATGGGGACAGTCCTGATGCATTGCATGGGCCCAACAGACCCCGCATACATGTCCAATACCTTGTGGGTGAGGTTCCCTGACCCACAACAGGGGTGTGGTGTCTGTGCCAAAACACTGCTCCATCCCTACCCAGGCTGGGGCTGATGCTGCATGCTGCATCACCTTCCCATCAGCCTTGTCCCAGTAAACCAGCTCACTGAGTTCACACCTAAACTCAGCTCACTGGCACAGTAAGGCAGCATGTTCCCCAGGGTGCAATAGACATCCCTGCAAACAATCTTACTTAATAAATTATTTGTTTTTAATATTATGACCCCACCTCATAAACCTCAGAGGTAAAACATTTCAAATCCATGTTGAAATGCCATTCCACGCCACAGGTGTGGAAAACATGTTTCAGACAGGATGTGAAAAATGACAGCTGTACTGTTCGTGAAGTGGTGGAAAAATGGCTATTTTGAAAATCTGGAGTCAAAATATTGAAAATTATCAAAGTTATGCACCTACGCAGAAAAAATTCAACAAATGTTTTTAACTTGGCCAATTTGTTGGAATTTTCTCACCAGATTTTCAACATTGTCTTTTGAGATGCCACCTCATGAACACTGATGATGAAATTTCATTGTTCAGTCCCAAAAGGTGATTTCACACAGCCAACACAAAATAACCTTCTGGACCTGATTATCAAAATGACAGTGACAGTGTTCATGAGGTGTCATACCAAAATGGTTATGTTGAAAATTTGGTGAAAAATTCAAAAATGGCAAAGTTATGAACATAAGTTCAAACGCCATTGAAAATACATTGTATAGCACTTACCTTTATTTCTCAGTTCACAGTTCAGCTTTGAAAAGTGCAGACATGTCACGGTCCACAAAAGATGATAGCATATGACCCTGTGTGTAAGTATAGGGTAAAGGGGTGTAGGGTGGTGGGTGCTCAGTGGGAGGGTTGAGATGGGGAGGACGGTGGCAATGAGGGACCATTTTTTTTTTAAGGTCAACAAAACAAAAAGACGTTGTGGGACTCTTTTTTCTTTTCAGGAAATAATAAAAATAAAACTATTTTGGGACAGTGGGGTGGCTCCCAGTGTCCCACACTGCTAGTGTGTGTGTGTGTAAATGCTGACATGAGGTTGGGCTCGATGTCAGCAGTGTTAATAAAACAAGGGGCGCTCATAGAAGCATCCAACACTGGGGTGGGGATCCCAGTGTCGGATAATAATAAGAAATAAATAATAAATATATAAATAAAATAAAAATAAATAAATACACTGCCACCAGTGATTTGGGCCCCAGTGTGCAGATAACAGTTTAATTAAGGCACAGCACAATCAGGATAGGCATACAATGAAAGTAGCCCCATACTAGAAAAGGAAAATAGGGCAACTCAGTCACTGAAAAAAGACCACAATGCTTGGTCTCATTAAAATAATTGCTATAAACTTTAAAACACTTGACCCCCACCTGTCTTATCTGAACTGATACCATATTTGGAATCTACTAACTGTAACTGACAGTTTACTAAATGTGCAAGTTCCTGCAGTATATAATTTCTAGATTTAGAAATCACTAAAATGGTTTGGAGTAAGCACCAAGCTGCTCAGAAAACCAGCTTCTAGAAATGCCTTGCTTACATATGACAGCTGTCATCAAATCAAATCAAATCAAATTTTATTTCTAAACACTTTTCTAAAACCAAAGCACATATACAATATTAAAACAACCATTAAACAATTAAAACACACAAAATTAAAAGGCAGCAGTAATAAAACTAAACATCATCACCAAATGCTAGGACAAATAAATATGTTTTTAAAGAGGATTTAAACATCTCAGTGGACAGGCACTCTCTGATCCGATGAGGTAGAGAGTTCCACAGGGTCGGGCTACAAAAGCAAAAGCCCTAGCACCTGATGTCTGAAGACGGACCCTGGGAACCTCTAGCAATACCTCAATGGCAGAGCAGAGAGGATGGAGGGGCAGTAAGGTCAAGGAGATCTTGCAAGTAACCTGGTCCCTGCCCGTAGGGTCTTATAGGTCAGCAACATGACCTTGAAGGTGATCCTCCACCGCACCGCAGCCAGTGCAATTCGTGGAACACAGGCATGACATGGCAAGATCTTGACTGCCCTGTCAACAGCGTAGCTGCTGCATTTTGCACCAACTGCAGGTGATGAAGATCCACCCCTGCTAACCCTAAGTATAGAGCATTGCAGCAGTCAAGATGAAAGGACACAAAGGTGTAAACCAATATAGGAAGGTCATCGGCTGGAATGAGGTGCTTTATCTGGGCGATGTTCCTCAGATGGAAAATGAGGACTTGACAACTGCTGACACTTGTGCTTTAAGAGTCAGTTTGTTATCAAGTACAACCCCAGATTCCGCACCCTTTTGGAAGGTCTCAACTGGTCACCCCGATACGGAACTATGCAGAACCCCACAAAGCAGGGCAAGGGGCCGAGGAAAAAATTCATGACACCACCCTCTGAGTCCTGCCTGTGAGAAAAGAATGGAACTATCTGAGGACTGTCCCCGACAGTCCACAGATTAGCCACAGGTGTTCCAACAAAACCCCATGATCCACGGTGTCAAATGTTGCAGAGAGATCAAGGAGGATCAAGATCGAATGACCTCTGATCCCTCGCTATTAGGAGATCATTCATCACCCAAATTAATGCTGTCTCAGTACTGTGCCTCTTCCTGAAACCAGACTGAGAGGATCATAAACTTCATGAATGGTAAGAAAGTTCTCAAGCTGCAACGTGACTACCTTCTCAATAACCTTACCCAAAAGGGTAGGTTAGAGACCGGTCTGTAGTTTGCAAGACAGTCTGGGTCACTGGATGATTTCTTTAAAAGGAGTCACCACCGCCTCCTTCAATGGATCTGGGAACACCCTGATCCAGCAAACAACAGACTATCTCAGCGGGATCGTCCGATGGCATCTATACACCCACAAGGAGGCGTGTTGGACCAGGATCCAACTACAGTAAGTCGGTCACAAGCCTGAACAATCTTCATGATATCCATGATCGCTGGCCGGTCAAAATTTTGTACAGACAGACTGGTGTCTGTTGCCTCGCATCGACCTCCGCCATACCATTTGAACGAGTTGAGCAGATCTCTGACCTGATGGATGACACCTTATCTGCAAAGAATTGAGCAAACCTCACACTTAGATTGTGAAAAGCTCATCAGCCCTGAAGACAGGCTGGATTGCACAGCCTGTCCATGGTCTAAAATAGCTGAGCAGGTCAATTCCTTGCTGCAGTAATCTCTCTGGACAGGAACTCTGCCTCTTTACGGAGATTTCTGATTGATAGTCTGAATAATGGGTGATAAACCTAGAGTCTGTCCTCCTTCAGGCCAGATTTCCACCAACAATGTTCCAACCTTCGCCCACTCTCCTCAACTCTAAGTCCCATCAAACCAAGGGGACTGAGGACAGAGAGGAGGGGCCAACTCGACAGCAGCTATGGAATCCAGGGCTTCCAGCACCACACTATTATAGCACTACTAGATCTCCTGGAACCAAGCAATCCAATGGCCACGAGCAGGGTCCAGCACTGCCAGCAGACCCTCTGGGGTAACACCTCAAAGGTGGTACCAGACCATCTCCAAAGGGGCTGGTCTCATAGGGAGAGCCACGAACTGAACTTCAATAGAGTGATGGTCTGACCAGCCAACTGGTTCCACCACCAAGTCAGTGGCCTCCATCTCCAGGAGGAACGCCAGGTCTAAGAATTGACCTGAAAATGGGTTACAGGGTAACTACCTGTGTAAAGCCCAACAAAATCATCAGTTGGAGGAAATTTTGGCCAAAGCTAGAGTTCATCATCGACTAGGCATTGAAATCCCCCAGGACCTACCACCTGGAGGATTCCAACACCATGTCGACCATGAAGCCTGCAACTTCCTGTAGGAAAGCTTTCTCATCTCCGGTGGACGGTAGATGAAAATAATCCTGCTACCAACACCTGCTCCCAGGATACACTGAAAGGATCTGGATCCCCACTGGGACTTCCACAAGGCCCAGTTTCATCTTAAAACAGACGGTTACACCCCACCCCCTTCGATCCAATCTCAGGTGGTGTATCACAGAGTACCCAGCCAGAACCACCGACTCCAATTACGGACCAGCATTTTCATCCAACCAGATCTCGTGATGTAAGCTAGGTCAGATGACTCAACAAGATCAGCAATTATTGCTGTCTTGTTTTTATAGATCTGGCAGTGCACAACACCGCCCAAGTTGGATGAGAGGCCATGGAAGAACAGGCAACTTGCCCACTATCAGTGGAGCCCTTGCATGGGAACCAGGTATTAAGGACCCCTTTCCTCAACCCATTTCACCCCAGGGCACCTCCTCGACCTCACCACCCCTATTCGCCCACCCCACTCCTCTCCCCTGGTCCAGAGGCTCCCACCCCTTTGGCCCCTCTGTACAATACCCAAGGCATGACAATGCTTATACACCCTCGGCTGTAATGGGGACTATCAAAGGTGCAGATCCCTAAACTGGATGGGGAATAGCACCTGCCCACCAAAACACGATTCCAACACATGCTACCTATGAAACTGCCTACTACAAATATTTAATACAGGAGCACCAACATCAATTTCAATGTTCTACTAATAAACTACCCTCAAACCTTCACTTGAGGGTTTAAAACATACTAAATTTAATAATCTTTTGAATGTGATTTCTAGAAACCAAAGTTCTCTCACTACTCCGCAAAATGACTGCCCTCCCCACCACCTCTGACATAGCAGGGAGAGTCATACAGAAATAAATTAAAAAGTCACTAAAATGAGCCAGCACTCAAATGTTCAGTTTAGTCCCAATTTAAACACACGGCCCAAGTCACTTAATTTACATCCAGTGGCAGTGGCTACAGGCAGCAAGCTATGCACACACAATAGCTGGCATCCCTAGAGAGCCCCCCTAATTGTACCAATAGGGATAGCCCCTTAAACCCCGGGTTACCTGTGACTATGACCACAGTTGCCCCAGAGGCAAGCTGCTAGGGTCTGCCTCCTCAGACAGCTTAGAAAGTCCCCACCCACCTGACTTCCTAGAAATGCAGTAGGAACACCCCACCTGGTCTTGGGCCACAGAGAGAAAGAGTAAAGGCCCCAGGTACAAGGAGGAGGACCTTCCCTTCAGTACAGCACAGCACTGCTTCTGGACCTCACTGCACACTGTCTTTTTCTATTTGCAGATCCAGGACACATAAAGTTCATATATGATTCTTTCAATAATATACAGTCAGCTCCAGATTCCATCAGACACCAACCCATGAACTCCCCCAACCCACACATGCTCAAAGAATTTAGCAGCAGATAGAGATCTTTATCCATTAGGCATACCCCATCTTTATCTGCCCACAGATGTCACTTCACTCCAGAACTTCAAAGAAAGAATGCCCAAGAATGGCCACTGATCAGGCACCAAACTTTCAAATAATTTCAAACAGTAACTGAACGCTTGATGCACTGAGCACCCCTGAAATACTCTCTCACCAACACCACTGACTCCAAAGTGGATTCAAACAAGCACCCACTGATATTCTTTTTTCACCGGTCAGAATCACAGACATATACTCAAAACATACCAAAAGAGCAAATAACTAGATTATAAAGAAATACAACAAGCCAGATACAATTTGAGAGGTATGCAGCTACTATGGTTCATAAGTTTACTAACAGGGGCTATAATGAAAATGAAGTTTTGTTAGCTAGAGATTGTATACAGCAAACGGATAGAAATGAACTTTGAAATCAAATGTTAAGAAAGATACTCACACTGTTTTAAATTTTGTTACAGAATATAACCCCCAAGCCATGTGGATCAAGGATATACTTTTAAAAACTGGGAGGCGCATTGTGAAATTGGAGCCAAAGTTGTAATCTGTAGTGATGGACCCCACAGAATGGTTTATAAATGTGGACAGAATGTTGCTGATCTGGTCACTCAAAGTTTGTACACAGCACCAGTGGAAAATACTTTGCCAAACTTCAGGAGGTACCTTTCTTGTGGTAACTGTGTGTTTTGTGGACATTTAAATGCAGGTACTGGTTTTAAATACCCCACAACAGGAAGGGTAAACAATAATAAGCACTTTGTCAATTGTTCTTCAGAGTATCTTGTATATGTGACTACTCAGCCTGTTTGGATTTTTATGTTGGAAAACAAAGAGCCTTTTAAACACAGAATAGCAGAACATCTTCGAGGTGTAAACAACAGAGACAAAACAAATGCATTAGCATTACATGTTATGCATGCAGGGCCAGGACATCAATTTAAATTCCAGGCCTTGGAAAAAGTGACCGCTAATATTTGTTGGGGGACTTGGACAATAAACTTTTACAGACTGAGAGCAGATGACAATATACACTTTGTGCCCATCAAGATAAAGGACTCAATGCTAGTTTTAGTATTGTGCCTTTTTGAAACATAGAAACATAGACTTTGATGGCAGACAAGGACCGCTTGGCCTGCCTAGTCTGTCCATTTCCCACCGAGAGGATAAGCTGCAGATCCTATTTAACCAACAGCCTATTTCTTCCTACCCCCACAAAACTGCCTTATGTCTGTCCCATGCATTCTTGAATTCCTCACAGTTTTAGACCCCACAACTTCCTCAGGAAGGCTGTTCCATGCGCCCACCACCCTCTCTGTAAAAAAATACTTCCTCACATTGCCCCTGAGCCGTCCCCTCTATCTTCAAATTGTGTCCCTTGTTCTTGCACATCTCTTTTCTGAAAGATGCTACCCTCTTGGACTTTGTTGATTCCACTGGAGGTACTTAAATGTTTTCTATCATGTTTTTGAAATACTGTATAAGTAATTCTTTTGCCTTTTGAATGTATATATGTCTTACTAGTGATGTGCAATAGTTGGATTGAGTATTATATTTATGATATTTGTGTGCTGTATATATGTATTTTTCTAAATTTGTATACTTCTTTTTAATTATATATACTGAGTGTCACTTTAATAATATTGTGTGCTTTGTAGTTCTGATGAATTAGTACCTAGCCTTTAAGAAGACTTTAAATATGTTGAGTACTAGCACACAAGCCATGCTCTGGAAAAAGCACCAGAGTGATGCAAAACGTCGGCTGTGTATGTGGGAGAGGGTGCTGCAGTTTGTTTAAGTGTTTTAAAGTTTATGGTAATTAAACAGTTTTAATAAGACCAAGCATTGCGGTCTTTTTTCAGTGACCGAAGTTGTCTTATTTTCCTTTTCTAGTACCTGACTTTAGTAGTGGCACTGGTTTATGTTGTTAGCAGTCCTTCTTTGGATTGCTGACAGTAGCCCTATCCCTGAACTATGAGTCAGAACAGTAGTAGGTTTGCACTTATACAACACAGCTGTCATTTATTAAAGGCAGCTGTGTCATATAGTGCAAGCTGTTGCTTTACAAAAATTCAGTTATGAATAAAATGTTGATTTTTGAACTGCACATGCTCAGACATGGAACATTTTATTAATTATTTTAAAAACTGCTTAACAGCTGGACCTAAACTCCACAAACACATACCTTGGACCAAGATTTATCAAACCTGAAGTTTCAGGTTTCAAAGCCTCCTATCTCTAGTTATCCGATGGCAAAAAAAAGGCCTAAAATGTTCAAAAATAAGACTTTTATATTTTCGACCTTTGTAACTTTGTCCCCACTGAACCGATCTACATGAAATTTACAGGATCATGAGATCCTGCACAGAGGCTGTGCTTACAAATTTCATGTAAATCATTTTAAAGGGGGAAAAGTTATTAAGGTGCAAAATGTGAGTTTAACATAGAAGTGCTTACTTCAACCCTAATATACAGGTGCGCCTCACCTGTATTATACATATATTTATATAATAATTGCAAAATCTACATTAATGCAGAGATTAGGGCTGTAAAAATGCAAAGTGTACTGAAGACGGGAAATGAAAAGACATTAGGGATTTGGGTCTCTGAGTAATGCAAATCAGTGGCGGGTCTTACTTGGGGTTGTCATCCCGATGCCCAACCCCCAGCCCATAGTCTCATGTCCAGAGCACAAGATACAACTCAACCAAGTGCATCATAGTGATACATTATGGCCAACATGATCTAACAAGTATTCAAATAAACTACAAAACAGCAAAGGAAAAATTGTGGAGAACCTGGACAGACGGAAAAATCTATCCCTGTCATTATGGGGACGAGTTCAAACCATTAAAATTATGGTTTTGCCATATACTATATTCATGCTACAATCAATTCTAGGTTCTCCTGGAATAATATGGTTTTCTGATATAAAAAGATTTTTCTAAGTTTGTATGGTGAGGAGGATAGCTTGCCATATAATAACTAGGCCTGTAAAGGAGGGAGGATTTTGTTGCCCTGACCCAAGGTCATATAAGTTAACGCAAACAATAGCAGTTATGTGGAATGGTCCTTTATCCATAAATGAAGTACACATTCTGCAAGAGAAACTCAAAAAAAGTAACCACGAACTTACATAACTAATAACCTAATGTTTTTTATCTAAATACAGCTTTTGAAAGATAAGGGCCCCTTACATCAATTGTATGAATACGCAGCAAAAGCAAAAGTAGCTTTGAATCTAATTGATTCCATGGTTGCAAGCACCATGCAACAATAACTCTGACCAAATAAATCACATACAAGTAAAACTTATAACCTTCTTCTAAAAGAGGGAATGGTAAAGTGGAACATTTTATTACAAAAGCTATGTTTATTACCTATAATCAATACAAGACAAAGGTAAAAAACATAACATTCTAAATTATTTATGTTATATGAATATATACCATGACTTTAAGAAAGTCTGCTCAAAACATAATATTGAGCTTAGTAACTTATCAGAAGTAATTCAAGAAGAACAAAAATGGATAATTTTGTCCAAAAGAAAAGGCTCTTCTTGTTTTATGGGTAATTATTCAAGACTATGAAACAAGAAAACAAAATAAGACCATTCATGGAAAAAGAAACTAGTTTAAACTTCAAATCAATCAATGGTGAGCAATTAAAAAGGTGCAAGTAAAATATTATCTCTGCAAAAAATTGAAGTATCCAGCAAAAATAATAAATAGGGTATATATATATATATATATAACATCCAATTTACTGTCAAAAATCAACCCAGCATATTCAAACAAATGTTGGCATAAGTGTAATACAATTGGTACTTTAGCTCATAATATTTGGGTTGCCCTATTATAAAAAATGGTGGAAGATCTTTCAAAAGAATTATCAAACTCATGGAGCTCAAGATTCCTTGCTCATTCACAATTGTAATCTTAATTTGTTTGATTCAATCAAATTAAACTTGAATCAACAAAAAGGCTTATTTTGGGATCTCTTGTGCTGACAAATGATTTTAAAACATTGAACAACTAAAGCCTCCCTCAAAGTATAACACCACAATGGTTGTACACCTTTAAGGAAACAATGATATTTGAAAAGCTAGGTTATGTCATTGAAGAGTTTTATGAATATGATAACTCCAGCTGGAAAGTCCTAATGTCACTGCTACCACCTGTAATAAGAATATAGTCCTGTACTTGATATAAGAGATGGGAGGAGGAGGGAGAAGGTGTAACAGTATTGATGAATTATAACAAATCAAGGTAATTACATTATACAGGTTTTGCCTACATCTGATAGTGATAAAGTATATTAATAAATAAGTTAGCAGTCTGGTATGCATAGGCAGTAGAATGATATAATACTCTCTTACGGTAAATGTGTAGCCATGTGATTTATGTATAAATGTAGTTGCATTTTATAGTTATGTGGTTATATAACATTCTATGCTATCATTATGTTAAAACAGTAACAATTCTATATTTAAAAAAAGTATGGACAACATAATCTGTCAGAGCTTTCTTCACACAGGGCCATATGGGCTCTGCATGAAGACATCACATTTGACCTCGTCTGATCCAGGGTAGGGTAGTGTCACAGTAGGGGGTCATTAGGGTTCGACAACCCCAAGTAAGACACCACTACTGATTCACCACTATTCCAGAGAGCCAAATGCCTAATGTCTTTTATTTCCTTCTTTGTAGGCTTTGCATTTATACATCCATAATCTCTGCATTAACGTAGTTTTGCAATTAATTTCCTTCTTTTGTGATAGTGGACTCAGATCTTCATTTCCGAGGTCCCTTTGGAACCCTAAAATGAAATAAATACAATATTGAAACTAGTCCCATGCAAAATAAGGTAAATACAACATTGGAGACAGTCATGATGCAGTGCATAAGGCCAGCAGATCCCGACACTCTCTCGATACCCTGTGGGTGAGGTTTCCGACCCGCCACAGGTGTGACATCTGTACCAGCACTGCTCCACCCCTAACCAGGCCACGATTGGTGCTTCATGCTGCAGCACCTTCCACATCAGCCTTGTACCAATAAACTGACTTACTGAAGTCACACATGAACTCAGCACACTGGCATGGTAAGGAAGCGTGTTCCTTAGAGGTGCAACAGACATCCCTGCAATCAATGTTACATAATAAATTTATATTTTAATATTTTGACCCCAAACATTCAGCATAGTCTTTTATGACCCCACCTCATAAATACATAGTTGAATATTTTCAATCCATGCTGAAATGCCATTCCACGCTACAGGTGTGAAAACACATTTCATGCAGGATATGAAAATGACACATGTACTGTTTATGAGTTGATGTGAAAAATTGATATGTTAAAAATCTGGAGTCAAAATATTGCAAATTACCGGTTATGCACCTGCACAGAAACTGTGCAACACACACTCATAACACGGCCATGTTTTAGAATTGTTTCCACCAAATTTTAAACATGGGTTTTTCTGGGATCCCACCTCATGAACACTGGCACTATCATTTCATTAATCAGTCCTGAAAGCTGATTCCATGTAGCGACTGTGCCATTCTGTGCCACAGGTGCACAAACATGTTTCAGGTAAGATATGAGACATGACAGCAGTACTGTTCATGAGGTGGTGTGAAGAAAGGACATGTTGAAAATCTGGAGTCAAAATATTGTAAATTACTAAAGGTATGTGCCTGCATAGAAACTGCACAATGCTCGCTCAGTAATGTGGCCATTTTGGAATTTGTTCATCAAATTTTCAACATGGGCTTTTGGGACCCACCTCATGAACACTGGCACTGTCATTTTGTTAATCAGTCCCAAAAGGTGATTCTGCACAGTGACTGCAAAATCACCTACTGGGCCCAATTAACAAATGACAGTGACAGAGTTCATGAGGGTGGGGGCCCCAAAAGCCCACGTTAAAAATTTGGTGGAAAATTCCAAAAATGGTGAAGATATCAGCATAAATTTAAAACACCATTAAAATACATTATACGGCATTTACCTGTATTCCTCAGTTCACTGTTTGGCTTTGAAGAGTGCAGATGTGTCCCGATCCATAGAAGATGACAGCGCCAGACCTCTGGTGGTAAGTATAGTGTAAGGGGGTGGTGGGTGGTCAGCGGGAGGGTGGGGATAGGGAGGGGATGGTGGGCATGGCAGGGACTGTTTTCTTTTTCAAGGAAAAAATACATTGCTGGATGTTTCTTTTTCTGGTTAATAACAGTATACAAAGACACTGATGTTGGGGTTGCATTCCACACTGCTGGGAAGGGGGATGTAAAAGCTGACATGGGGATTGGGCACCCCAACATCAGCAGTGGCAAGCAAGGTGCACGGGGCAAATCAGATTCAAAATAAAGAAATTAATAAATATACTCACAGGGATTGGGGCCCCAGTGTGCAGAAAACAGCTCACTGAATGTCAGGCTGGCAGGCTACATTGACAGTAGCCCCATTCCTGACCTAGTGTGCCAAACCACCAGCAAGCACCCATCTGCACTGTAGGCACAGCTGTCTTTAATGAACAACAGTTGTGTTGTAAAGTGCAAGTACTATATGACGAGTTGTCGCTTATTAAAAACAGCTGTGTCCTATCATACTTGCACTATATGACAAGTTGTCATTTATTAAAGACAGTTGTGTCGTATAGTACTTTGCACTATACGACAATGTTGTCATTTATTAAAGACAGCTGTGTTGCATAGTACTTGCATTATATGCACAGTTGTCCAAAAAGAAACAACAAACAAATTAATACACTGCCACTGGGGATTGGGGCCCCAGTGTGCAGATAAGAGATACAGTACATTAAGGCACAGTAAGTGCGGCAGAACAATGACAGTAGCCCCCCGCTGACCTATAAGTGGCATGACAGCATAGGGTTAGATTAGTACGACACAGCTGTCGATATTAAAGACAGCTGTGTCATATAATGCTAAAGCAAAAATTCAGTTATAAATAGAAAGTTGACATTTTATTAAATATTTTGAAAACTACTCAACTGAGGGACCTAAAAACCACAACAGCACACACCTTGGACAAAGCTCTATCAATCCTAAGAGTTTCAGGTTTCAAAAGCTCCTACTTTTTAAGTTATTGGGTGGCAAAAAAAGTCTTACATTTTCAAAAACTGGATTTTGCATTTATTTGCACCTCTGTAACTTTGCCTCCTCAACCGATTTACATGACATTTACATGATCAAGAGACCTGGCACATAGGCTGTGCTTTCACATTTTATGTTAATCGATTGAACAGGGACAAAGTAATTTGGTGCAAAATATGGGTTTAACATAAAATGCTTATGCAACCCTAATATATAGGTGCAACTGCATGTATAATCTGTTTGGTTAAAAACAAATATGCAGTACACTAAAACAAGACAGTCAACCAAATTCATTAAAAGCCAAGGAGAATAACTACATTATTAAAGCTTTCTTAAATACCTCCACTGAGGAGATAGTTCATACATTGGGTGGCAAGGAGTTCCATAACTGGGGAGCCACCGCTACAATGGCTCTGTCACCAGAGGATTTGGGGCAGGCCCGGAGAACCTACAGATGATTCTCCCTGAGGGGCAAAGAAGGTGACACAGAAGGCAGAGTCTTGAGGACCAGCAAGCAAATCTTGAAGGTGATGTCTATCTAATTGAAGCCAATGCAGATCATGCAGCAGAGACGTGATATGATGAAAGTGCTTTACCAAATCATGTTGTGCAAAATTGAGACATTTCATTAAGCAAAATATTTTCGAAATTCACGTATTTCACAAAATATTTAGAGGGTGTAATTTTGCTCAAAATTGTAAAATTTTGCCCCAAATTTTGAAATTCCACCCAAAATTGCAAAATTGTGCCCAAAAACTGTGAAATTTTGCTATGAATGTGAAATTTCACCAAAAATGGTGAAATCTCACCTGAAAACAACAACATTTTGATGCAGAATGTTAAATTTCATAATTGTTGGGCAAAATTTAGTAATTTTGGGGATCACGTGATGCAGGTACTGGGTAGCTCATCTGTACAGCTCCAGCCTCCTAATTGTAAAGTTTTGTTATTTCAGGTTATTATATTTGCCTAAACCCGAAAGCTGCTCATTACCTCCTTCTTAGAACCCTGTGCTCCTGCTGGCTGGATTTCATTATGGATTGTTTATATGAAAAAAGCTCCACAGAAGCACACCCGCCGATCACTCCCGAGAAGGCCCCGAAGAAATCAAGGGCCTTGAGTGCAGCGGATAAGCCAGAGCCTTGAACCTGATCGCTGAACAAGAGCCGCTAACACTGAGTAGATTTTGAGGAGTTTAAACCCTTCTGTGAAGAAGTAAAGAAATCTCAACTGAAATCAAATCCCTTTCTAAAAAGCTCAAAGAGGTCTCAATGAGAATTTCAGATAATGCAGCCCGAATCTCTCCCTTGAGAAGCAAGTGGAAAAAATCGACCCGGTCTTGTGGCTATGCGGCAGAAATTCTCTCGATTGGAAGCAAGCTAGAAGATTTAGAGGGTCAAGCCAGAAGGAATAACATAGTTATTTTGGGGCTCCCAGAAGGAGAGGAGGGCCTGAACACAGTTATCTTTGTGCAGAAATTGGTGGAAAGATCACGGTCCCTCTCCCTTTGGGGCCATGTATATCATAGAGAGGGCATATAGGTCTTTATGTACCCAAACCTTCCCTAGGAGCAACACTCACGTTCCAATATATGCCGCTTCTAAATTACTTGAGCGCAATATTTTCTGGCAAAAGTGAGAGAACTGCAAGAAGTCAAATGGAAGAATGCCTGGCTCGGAATCCATAGGATTTACTGGGGTCAGTCAGAGTAAATGCACAGCCTTTCATCCCATTGTTTCAAAGATCATAGGAGCAGGCCTTCGCTTTAAAATGGGCTACCCAGCTAGATTGCAGGTACTGGTGGCTGGTACCTGGTCAACCTCACGAGGACCCTGAAGCTGCTCTCATGGGACTCAAGGCTGCCTTGTCTGACCTGTTTCGGGACACCTGACCTGCTTTCTTGGTCTTAGTCAAACCAGCAATGGAAGGGAGAAGTTCTCGAGCCACTATTCAAAATCGGAAAAGAATGCTTGTCTGATTTTGTATGTTCCTGTGAGCTACGGCTGAAGGGACTATTCTCATCGGATCATGTTTTCTCATTGCATACTTTATTGCTTAGTGTTACAGGGCATTGCATATCCCAGGAGACTGTTTCAATGGGGGTATATTTTGACTGGGGAGGATTCTCTCTTTGCATGGATCGATTTTATTAATCATTTACAGGGCACCAGAGTATCTCTTTGCTCAAATGTCAGAGTGAATGCCTTCAGACTTGTTGTTTCAGTCTGTTACGACAATAGTCAGGAGAGTGACCCCTAGTTTCAATTCTGGATGGTCATGCGTCACCGAGCTTATTTCACCAGAGGGCCTTGCTATTAACTTGGTGGATCAGCTCCATTACTTATTTCGAGAACCTACTTTCCCGATAGAGTTTCTTAGTGGGGGCCTGAAACATACTGAGATTCTCTACTGGGGAGATCTAGACCTATCGCTAGCTAGTAACAGCTTTAAAAGGTTTTATTGTCACTGGTAGCAGTAGTTACGATAGGAGCTCAGCTATCGCATGTTATACTACCGCTTTCCCATTCAGACATTCGGGTTCTCTAGCTAGCTCCCAAGTGGGGAATGCTCTCTTCTCTTTCGCTCTTCTCTTCCCTTTTCTGGATCTCAGGAGCTTAATGGCTGTGTGTTATTACTACACCATTATTTTCTGTGCATAGATATTAACACTTATTAGTTCTAATAGGAAGGTTTGCATATTGGGGTAGGGTTTTGGGGCTCACGTCGGGGAGGCTGAAGGGGAGGAAGAAAATGGTATTACATAGATACATAGATACATAGATACACAGACAGTGTCGGCAGATAGGGCCTATGGCCCACCCAGTCTGCCATTTGAGCTTGTAAGTTCAGTTTGTTTTCCTAGAAGTCTGTTTCCCTCACCCCTGACCTCTAGAATTCATTTATGTCTATCCATGCATTCTTAAATCCGTGATTGTTTCAGCCCACACCACTTCCTCTGGCAGGTGTTCCACTTGTCCACCACCCGTTCTGTGAAGAAATTCTTTCTCGTGTTTCCTCTGAATCGTCCTCCCTCCAGCTTCATCCCATGCCTCTAGTCCTGGAACATCTTTTTCGCTTAAAATAGTGTTTTCCTGCACCCTGTTCCTCCCTGTAAGATACTTGTATGTCTCCATCATATCCCTCTCCTCCTCTCCTCCAGGGAGTACATGTTCAGTTCCTTCAACCTGTCTTCATAGGACTTGTGATGCAATCCATGCACCATCTTTGTTGCCCTCCTCTGAACCTTCTCTACCCTGTCTATGTCCTTACGTAGGTATGGTCTCCAGAACTGTACACTGTACTCCAGGTGGGGCCTCACTAGTGTCTTGTATAGCGGAATTATGACCTCCTTTTCCTGCTGGTGATGCCCCTGCCTATACATCCCAGCATCCTATTTGCTTTACCTGCTGCCTTGTCACACTGTTTCCCTACCTGAGGTCACCCTGAGATGATAACCCCAAGATCCCTTTCCTGCTTGGTGCATGCTATATCCTCACCCCCAACTGATATATTGTGCCAGGGTTTTGTGCCCATATGCATTATCTTGCACTTCTTTGCATTGAATTTCAACTGCCAAACCTTGACCATTCTTCAAGTTTCTGCAGGTCGCTTCTCATTCTGTCTACACCCTCTGGTGTGTCTACTCTGTTACAGAGCTTTGTGTCATCAGCAACAGTGAAATTCTGCCTTCTAGATCCCTGCAATGTCACTGATGAAGATGTTGAATAGGACCGTCCCAGCACTGATCTCTGTGGTACCCCACTGGTCACTCTTCCCTCTGTGAAGTGACAGCCATTTACCACCACCCTCTGTGTCCTGCCACCCAGCCAGTTACCTACCCACTACACTACTGTCCTGCCCACACCCATATTCCCCAGTTTGTGTAATAGTCTTCTATGTGGCACAGTGTCAAAGGCCTTGCTGAAGTCCAGATAGGCCATGTCCACTGCCTCCCTGATCCACCTCCCTAGTCACCCAGTCAAAAAATTCAACGAGGTTGGTCTGACATGACCTCCCCTGGTGAACCATGCTGCCTTGGGTCCTGTAGTCCATTGACAACCAGATGTTCCACCAATCTCTCCTTCAGTAGTGCTTCCATGATTCTTCCCCACACCGGGGTGAGGCTGACTGGTCTGGTTCCCTGCTTCCTCTTTGTTCCCACTTTTGTATAAGGGACTACATCTGCTGTCCTCCAGTCTTGGGTACCTCCCTGTTTCCAGTGATCGGCTAAACAGGATAGCCAGAGGTTCAGCCACCACCTCTCTTAGTTCTTTAAGGACCCTGGGTGCACCCCATCTGGCCCCATTGCTTTATCAACTCTATTACTTCCAGTTCCTTCAGGACCCTTTCATGTAAAGGGACTTGTGTTGATTTCTGCACCATTCTCACCCCTTGTACCCTTCAGACCCATTACCCTCTTCCTCAGTAAAGACTGAGCAGAAATACCTGTTCAATATGTCAGCTTTACTGTTGTCATCCTCCACGCTGCCTCCATCCTCCCCTTCAGTCTCACTATCCCTCCCTTTGTCTTTCTTTTTCACTTATGTACCTGTAAAGGTTTTGTCCCTTACCCACTGATTTTTGCAATGTGTTCTTCTGTCTGAGCTTTGGCTTCCTTACTGACTTCCTGCCTCCCTTGCTTCTCCTGGTACTTCTCCCTATCCCCTTCTGCCTGTGTCTTTTGTATTGCCTGAATGCAATCTTTTGGCTTTCTCTCTTTCTACCTCTTTGGAAAACCATAATGGTCTCTCTTCCTTTTCCTCTTGCTAACAAGTATTGTGCTGAATGTTGCTCATGATAGTTGGGGTGGGGGGGAGATGAGTTATACTCAAGTCCTTCAATTTACTAAATATTTGGGTTGTTGTGGGGGCATTTAGGGGGTTTTGGGGGATTAGAATGGAGGAGGTGGATGTTGGGTTGGGAGGATACAGCAGTAATCAGGGTTCTGGGCACTTAATTTTATTGTAGTAACTTCCGAATGTTATATGGGAGACTTGTTTTTCCTACTTAGATGGCCAGTAGTATCAATCTGGCTACTGAATGTGAAGGGGATAAGGAAAAAGTTAAACAATATCAGGTGTTAAAACATTTAAACTTATTGTCTTCTCAGATTACATTCTTGCAAGAATCTCATTTACTTGAGAGTGAAACTCTGCAACTTAGGAGGCAACAGATTGGACAGGTATTTAATGCCTCAGGGTCCACTAACAGTTGCGGGGTTATGGTTCTGGTCAATAGAGGCATTCCCTTTGTCTCTAAGCAAGTCCTTAGGGACCCAGGCAGTAGATCGTCCTGGTTCAGGTGAATCTTTGGTCCATACCAATTTTACTTTGTAGTATATATAGGCCCAAACGAGACGACCCAGGCTTCTTTATGAAGCTTATTTCTATCATCCTTCCCATGTTTCCCATTGTTATAATTATGGCGAAGACTTTAATCTGGTTTTGGATCCCAAAGTGGACAGGTCTGGTAGTGTGTCAAGGAGTTTGTCTCCTGGGCAGAGGCATTCAGGGACTTACTGGATCAGTGCAGGCGGTGTGATGTGTGGCGTGTATTACATCCCAAGGACAGGAGTATACCTTTAACTCGCCTGTGCACAGAACCCAGTCTCGCATCGATTATCTCTTAATTTCCCAGGCCCTCTCTTCCGGGGGTCTTAGCAGCCTCGATTCAGCCAGGTCCAGTGTCCGATCACTCTTTGGTGATTTGTAATCTGGCTTTTCTTAATATTCCCCAAAAAGAAACCCGATGGAAATTTAACGAACAATTATTGAAAGATGTTAAATATTGTAACCTAATAAAAGAACAGATTGATTTCTTCTTTCTACCAACTCCTCGGAGGGTATGGCACCTGATATGTTATGGGGCGCCTTCAAGGCCTATATGAGAGGGATTATTATTAGCCTAGTCACAAAGGAAAAGGGCTCAGAGGCTAAATTATTATCCTCATTATCACTAGTTAGGTCTCTGGAAGCCAATTTATCCTCCAGCACCTCGGAAGAGGATATGAGGAGGCTCTTGGTGGCTAAAGATAAATATTTAGATTTGTTGAGGGAAAAGGCAGAGATATCTATTATCTGCACTAAAGCGAGCTACAGCGATCAGGGGAAAAAAGCAGGTCACTTGCTTGCTCTAAGATTAAAACAGCAGGAATCTGCTAGGTTTATTCCTCCAATCAGGGCCCAGGCAGAAGGATCCTGAAGGTATCCTTCAGAGATTGTACAGGAATTTGCCTCATTGACAGAGCAATTATATAGGAAATGGATAGTCCTCCTTCTTTGGAGGTGCTAGAGGCATACCTGAGGATTCTTCTCTCCTTCCCTGTCCGAGTCACAGAGGAAGTTGTTATCTTCCCAATATCTCTGGAGGAAATATCAGAGGTCATCGGGCTTTGCCCTTGGACAAAGTCCCAAGACCGGACGTTTTTCTGCATTATTCTACAAAACGTTTGAACACAACTATTACCAGTACTTCACGGTTGTACCGTCACATTCTTTCTGGGGTAAGGTAGATGCACATTTGTTTGAAGCCCTGATTGTTCTTCTTCCAAACCTGACAAAGACCAGAGTCAGTTCAAAGTTATAGACCCATTTCCCTATTGAATCAGGATGTTAAAATTCTCTAAGATATTGGCTGACAGAATAACTCGGTCCTCCGGGACCTGATTAGTATGTCCCAGGTGGGATTCATGGAGGAGCTCATCGTCAGACCATTTACATACTCTTTCAGATGTCTTCTCGGTGTCCAGGGATGCCACCTTTCCCACGGATTGGTTTCTCTGGATGCCGAAAAGGCATTTGATCGTGTCAACTGGAATTTCTTGTTTCAGGTCCTAAAAGTATTCAATTTTCCTACCATGTTCATAGATTGAATTCAGGCCCTATATTGGACCCCTCTGCCAGAGTTTTGGGCAATGGAGCATTTTCCAAACCCTTTTCTTTATTTTCCGGTACCAGGCAGGCTTGTCCTCGCCCTCTTTTATTTAATTTATATTTAGAGCCTCTTATCTGAAATATTCTTAATAATCCGAGATACAGGCATACCGATAGGGAATAATGTGGTGAAGATCACGGCTATGCTGATGATCTCTCCTCCATCTCTCACCCAATAACATCTATCCCTGTAATGTTAGGAGAAATAGCCAAGTTCAGTATTTTCTCAAATTACAAATTGAAGGTCAACAAATCTTCCATTTTCCTCTTAACCACAAGGTTTTAAGAGTGATGTTTCCTCTTTGGTCTTGGTTGGTCTCCTGCATTCTTAGATACCTGGGTATCAACTTGATGCGTAACCCTCTTCCTGGTTCAAAGAGAACTTGTAGCCCCTTTCCCAAGAGATAGTTCAGGACCTCAATAGATGGTCTAAGCTTCCTGTCTCTTTGGGGTCACATTAATATAATTAAAATGAATGTTTTTCCTTGCTTGTTTTATCCTCTCGCTCCTTAATTCCTTTTATTCTTTTATCATGGTTCCAGAGAATGCACAACATTTTATTAACTTCATCTTGTCCAATAAGCAATCCAGGTTGGCATATCATAAGCTGGCCACCAGAAAACGAATGGAGGGTTGCGAATCCCACTTCTGTCAATCTATTACTGGGCCAGTCACATTGCAAAATACATGCACTGGGTGAGTCCGGTCCTGAGCACCTAAGGCTGGTCTGGCTTAAAACTGAGTTAGATCTTATCCAGTCTGAGAACATGGATCCTTGACTATGCTCCACGCTCAAATTGCATCCCTTCAAGACGCTTGCAGATGTCCCACACTTGACGGTCTTAAAAGTTCACGACAGCTTTGCTCTTTTTGCAGTACACCCCACATTTGGATTTGTCTCAGTCCATCTGGAACTCCCGTCCTTCACAATAAATAAGCGGAGGATCTCTTGTACATGGTTGCCCCAAATTGGGGATGGGATAATTCTTCTTTTCTGGATGATGAAGGGAATGGCTCTCAGTTTCTAATATAATTCGTGAATTTGACATTCTGGCAGCTCATCGCTTCAGGGTGGTCTGTAATTTTGATTAGTTTAACACTGCCTAAAACTAAATCTATCTGTACAAGCTATTTAGACTAGATGACTGTTTCTGCCCACAGCTGCTACGTGGCTGTCCCCACCCACCCCCACCACATCCACCCTTTCTCGGCATTTCTTTATAGTGGTCCTTACCCTGCCCACTGTAGACTGCCTCCTTTAGAACGCAAGATTTTAACTATCTCCTCACTTTCTCATTTGCAGCCTATACCATTTCGCCACTAGAGGGCTCTCTGAAACCTCTCCAATATTATCACTATCTTTTTCTCTGTCTGCTTTTCTGTTGTGCAGTTAGTGTTTTCTGCCCTGATTTTTTTCTGATCTATATAGTGTCTTTGGTTCCTCTTCAGATAGCTATCTAGCTGTCTTATACCTTATTTCCTGATAATGGCTTACTACTCTTTTAACTATATCACCCTAAATCCCTGTGCTATTGCTCTATTACTCCCATTATGGCTCTTCTCCTAGTGTTGCCCTGTCCTGGGAGGGCTACTTACATCCTAATGTGCCTTCTGATAGGCTGCCACTATCCCACCTGTCCTTGGCCACCTTCCCTCTCATTGTCTCACATAAGATCACCTACCATGTTGCTTTTATGCTTTTAACTCCTTTTTTCAAACTACTCCTTGCCCTCACCTTTCTTCCATCGAAACTGTGGTACCTGCTCCTCCTATCATTAAGGTTAGCAGGAGACATTGAACTCAATCCAGGTCCTGCTGATAAAATTCCACATTATGATACTGCTTGGAAAGATTTAATAGGGCTGCGTATTGTACACCTAAATACTCGGAGTCTTTCCACAACTTAACTGAACTAGAGGCCTGGACTACTCAATATAACCCTGACATTCTGTGTCTCTCTGAAACCTGGCTAAACCCTCCACACCTGATCACCTGTGTCACATACCCAACTACAATATACTCCGGCAAGATAGGTCGACACCTAAGCGTGTTGGCAGTGTTGCCATCCTCTTTAAAGCTCACTTATCTCTTCTTCACCGTAATGTCTCTCTCTCCCTCTCAATAAGCCATTCATGCTACCCTACAATTAGGCTCAAAGAAACTGCACATAGTGTGCCTATAACCCCCATTGGGGTATCATCGGACTCGAGGAACTATTATCCCAGGTGAGCTCCGCTATTGGTCACAATGAGGTCCTTATTTTAGGTGATCTAAATTTAAATTGGGCTAATAAAGTAAACCAGTCCTTGCACACCGTGGTACATGGCCACAATCTCCACCAATTAATCACAGACCCAAATAGGGTCATGGCCCCTCGTTCTAGTTCACTAATTGACTGGGCTCTCATAAATCGCCTTGATAGTATAGTCTCTGCTGGCACTCTGGCAGATGCTAAAAGTGATCACTCTCAATCTTCTGCATCTGGCGTGCTGCCAGACAACCATCTCCTCCTCGAAACTTATCACCTTCCGTAACCTGGCCAATCTTAATCAGGCAAATTTTTGCTTGACCTCTCAATTATTGACTGGTCTCCTATCTTTGCCTCCTATGATACTCAAGAAGCTCTTGACTACTTCCTTACAAGGTTTGGATACCTACAGGACATCCATGCCCCTAGAGTCACTGGCCGCATGCGGGGAACACAAACAAAGTGGCTTACTAAGGACCTTCTTACTCAACTCAGGACAAGGGATAAAAGTTGGTGGCACTTTAAGGCCTCAGGGCTACAAGCAGATTTTAATGACTATAGAGCAAAGAGAAATTCCTGTAAAAGAAATATTCATCTAGCAAAAGCTCCTTCTGTAAGGACTTGTTAATGAAATCTGCTGGTGACTCCAAGAAATTCTGGTCCATCATAAAAACTCTCCTTGGAAAAACAATACTCCTACCACAAATGACATGCTGATAAAAACACTCATTGTAATAATCCAGTGACCATAGCTAACGACTAAACAACTATTTCTTGGATCTATCAAGTTTTTCGCCTCCTTCCCCTTGTCCCTCCATTTACAGTTCTTCTGACACAGATCTGGCTCTTCTCATCCACCTTTCCGGCTTTGGACCATCACCAGACAAGAGGTCCTAAAGCTGTTACTATCCACCTCTGACAGCACTAGTACTGGTGCAGATGGACTGGAACCAAGGCTACTGAAAATTGCTGCCCATCTCATTGCCTCCCTCTTACGAAAATCTTTAACTTATCCATATGTCAGGGTTTTGTTCCCAACATCTGGAAGATGGCCAGAATCACTCCTATCCTTAAGAAAGGTGACCTCAAATCATGTCTAACTATTGACCTGTTTCCATACTCCCGTGCTCGGAAAAATTCTGGAAAAATTAGTAGCAACCCAAACCACAGAGTACCTCCAGAAGCTTAACCTCCTACTGTTTCTCAGCGTGGCTTCCGAAAGGCCATAGTACTACCACTGCCATCCTAAAACTTACAAATGACATCTATGGTGCAATGGAATCTGGCTTTTGACAGGTGCTCTCTTTATTGACTTAACTAAGGCATTTAACCTGGTAAACCACACCCTTCTCCTTGCTAAACTCCAGTCATTTGGTTTCTCCACTGAAACAGTTGCCTGGTTCAAGTGCTACCTATCCAACCGGATGCAAGCTGTCACCTTCAACTCAGCCCTGTCCAATACTTCTCCCATACATATGGGAGTTCCTCAAGGCTCCATACTTGGCCCGCTACTTTTTCTATTTTATAAATCACCTCCATCATGTGCACCTGACTGCTCTTCCCTGTTGTATCGCGACGACCTTGTCATTTACCGTAGTGGAAGTAACATAGTGGACATAAACCCACTCACTTACTAATGACTTCTTAAGTATTCAGTCCTACCTAATAGAAAACAATCTTGTTCTTAATGCTAGCAAAACTCACTCTATGCTTTTCGCCCCAGTTAGACTTAAATCTAATCGAAACTCCTGTCAGATTTTGTGTGCTGATGGTTCCCCGGTAGTTAGTACTAGCTCCTTCAAATACCTGGGTATCCTCCTTGATGAATTCTTGGACTTTGACCTCCATGTCACCACCACCTGCAAATTGGTCAACACAAAAATTGGAGGTGCATACCTCACTAGCTATGTCCTTACACCATCTGCTCGGCTTGCAGTGGCTCAAGGCCTACTGCTCCCAGCCCTTGCTTATGTCTCAGTCACGTACCTTGAAGCATCAAGACCTCCTACATAAATGGGACACCACCTATAATAACATCTGCCGCTATGCCTCTCGATCTCCACGTTTTAAACATCACTGTCAGCTGTGATGCTGACCTAAAATGCCCAACCCTTCTGCCCACCGCTACTGGCCTTGGCTCCTATTAGATGGTATAACCAGATCAGGTCTCCCACCCTCACCTCCTTGCTACAGCCCCAAAACCTCTTATGGTCTCCGATCTAGTGACAATGCCCTTCTCTTTATACCCAGATGCAAAACTTCTATGGGTACACTGGCTTCTCTTACTCAGCCCCTAAGTATTGGAATTCTATCCCTCAAGCAATTACTTGCTACTACCCATGCTGGTTTCAAGAAACTCCACCGTGAACATCTATTGGCCTCAAATCCTTGCTCATGCTTCCATCCACCTTGACCCTTTTAATCCTTCCACCTTGTTCTTTCCTCACCTCCCTCTTTCCCTCTCACACCTTCTCCTATTTCCTCCCTCTCCCCTTACCCCTTCCTTTCTTTCTCTCTCTATATTTAAGCCTTGTAATGGGAATTACTATTTCTAATGTACTCATCAGCCAGTTCCAGTACAAATTTGTTGACACTTGTTTTGTTTTCATTACAGTACTGTTTACATTTTTTGATATTATCTTACTCTGTTTCGGCCAGTTGTCAATTGTTTGTATTGCACTAAATTCCATTGTGTTATCTCTTCCTTGTGCTCGTCACATTGTACAGTTCACAAATTTTTGTTCTCACTTGTATTCTCCGGATCGTGCCTGAAAATAGGCATCTCTATGTCTAGTGCACTCACCCAGTTACCGAAAGCAAATAAATAAATAAAACACTGCTCTCTGCAGTGCTTGGTAATACCTCCACGCCTGCCTGGTTTTCATTTGTACCGAGCTCTCCTCCTGATGGGTTTACCAGGTGTTATTTCTAAAATATACCGAGTTCTATTTCACTGGAAGTATGGGAGACCTGAAGGTCCCACTAAGCTCTGGGTTTCTTTTTTCCCAGTACACTCCCAATTGGTCGGTTTTATGGAAGTTTTGTCACAGATATGTCCCTCAGGACAGATTACGACTTATGCAATATCATATCATGCACAATATGTATTACACCCTGTTAAGTTGAGGAAATGGGGCCTTATAGGGTTGGGAACTTGTACCAGAGGATGTCAGGAGGATGGCACACTTCTTCACATTAAGATAAGGTCATTGTTGGTGGCTATCCAGACTAATTTAGATCCCATTCTAGGTTTGCAGGATCGCTTCACCCCAGACATATGTTTGTTGGGAGATCTATCCTCTATCAAAGTTAAAATCAGGAGATTTCACATTTCCATGATTGCATTATCTGTTAAAAAATTGTACTTGCACTGGAAGGATCGATAAGTCCAACATATACAAGAATGGGTTAATGAAATCCTAGCTAACCTTCGTACTGAGAAAGCGATAGCAGAGCCTCCACAATAAGTTGCAGAGATACAAGAGTATTTGGGATACCTTCACACTCTAATTATGATCAGAATAGATAAATGAGTTACTGTAATAGTGAACCTTAATTTATGTCAGCATATTGTAAGGTTTTGTACTACAACATGGATTTTTACTGCTGTAGGGTGGGGGAAGGGGGGGGATGGGGCAGATCATGTAACATTCTGTACAAATGCAGGGTGTGTTGTAACTTTCTGTCCCTGTATTGTGAAAATCTGTTAATAAAGTTTGAATGGAAAAAAATTAGCAATTTTGGGGTGAAATTTTGGATTTTGCACCTATGAAATATTTCATGAAATGTGTGAATTTTGCAAAATATTTCAAGAGGCAAAATTGACGATTTTGCTACAGTTTCACTAGTGAAATGTTATTTTCAATATCTCCACATCAGTGTAATTGTGGCATTCTGTACCAGATGGGGATGATGTAACAAACATCCTGAAAAACCTAGATAAGTAAGCAATAAGACCTGACAGGATGTGGGGTATTGGTGGATACCCTTCACACCTAGAGATGTGATGAGGCCTGATACCACAGGCAAAGGGCCTTACAGACCCTGGAAGTGTGGGTATTCACCAGTACCTGACACAATGAAGGATCTTATTATGCTTGGAAAATGGGAGGACAAAAAAAAATCTCTGAAAGATAAAAAGATGCAAAAATGCAATAAAATATTGCTTAGAAAATGTGAATAGTCCCACCACAAATGGTTTCTACCCATCAGTCATTTGTCTTTATACACGTGCAGTGGAAGGTTTGTTTGTTTATTTACCACAGAGCAAGAAGATTCAGTATTCTGCAGTATTCCTCTAGCAGAATTCTCACTCTTCCCAGAAGCACTGAATGTTAATATGGAATGCATGACTTGAAAATTCAGCAAACTTCCAGTGGCATACACTACACGGACACATACAGGCCTCATATAGAGTTAGATGTTCACTTTTTCTAGGGTAGGGTTAGCAGCAAAGATTGTTTTGTCAGGCAGGTTAGACTATGAGGGGATTTTGCATGGTCATCAAAGACGCACTAGAAATTGAAAATTTGTTTCTGAGATGGAAAACTCTCCGTAGTGGACACAGCTGCCTCCTCAGCTTCAAGTGACAGTTTGTTGTACACTGCCTGTAATTAATACAGACGTTTAAAAGCAGCGGACAGTGGGCTGGATATTCAAAGGGTTGCGCCATGCGCAATAGGTTGCGCCTGCGCAAGTCCGAATTGCGCCATTCTGCGATATTCGCAGGAGGCAGTTGGCGCCCAAGTCATGCTGAGCAACAGCGCAATGCTAATGAAGGCATGCCCAACTGGAGGGAGAGGAACTATGCATAAACTGCACAGCCCGATATTCAGCCGGGCTGTGCAGAGTTCTGCAGGTGCAACCCCAACCCGCGCCTGCACAACTTTGAGCAAAAAAAAAGAGGAAGTTGAGGGCCACCCACAGGTGAGCTGCGCACTGCAGGGCACACACAGCAGCTGCCACCTGTGGGTGGCCTCCACTTGTTCCTGTGCCCCCCCTGCAGCCCAATCGTGGGCTTAATAAGTAACCCCGACTGGCCCGGTCCCGGGCAACACAGTGTAATCCCCAACTGGCCCGATCGCGGGCAACACAGTAATCCCCTCCCCCGACTGGCCCGATCACGGGCAAAACTGTAGTAAACCCCCACTAGCCCGATCGCGGGCAGAACAGGTTCAACCCCCAGAACAATATCCCTGGTGGTCCAGTGGACCATGAAGCCCGATCGCGGGCATTAGAGTCCACCCCCAGGTCCAAGTACCCTGGTGATCTAGTGGCCCCCCCCCCCACCCACGGGCCCACCACCCGCTTCCCCGTCAGCTGGCGGTGGCAGCACCACCTGCCTGCCGCCCTGCTGCCGCGGACTGACTGATCGGTGAGGGCTGCATGCCCATTGATTCAGAGCAAGAGCCAATGGGTATGCAGCCTATACATACAGGTAGTCCAGATATGTGAATGAATGAAAATTCATTCACATATCTGGACTGCCTTAGAGGAGAAGTGCACGCCCATTGGCTCTGCCTGAACCAATGGCGGCAGCTTCTACCAAGCAGTCAGTCGGCGGGCATGTGGGGCGGCAGGCAGGTGGTGCTGCCGCCTACCGCTGACGGGGGAGCGGGTGGTGGCTCGTGGGTGGGTGGTGGTGGCCACTAGATCACCAGGGTACTTGGACCTTGGGGAGGTGGACTCTAATGCCCACGACAGCTTCGTGGTCCACTGGACCACCAGGGATATTGTTCTTGGGGTTGAATGCTGTTGTGCCCGCACCGGCTAGTGGGGGAGGGGGGTTATTATGATTTTGCCCGCCATCGGCCAGTCGGGGTTATTACCGTGTTGCCCGGATCGCCAGTCGGGGATTACTACTGTGTTGCCCAGGATCGGCCACCGGGGAGGGTATTTACCTATGCCCGCAATCGAGCTGCAGGGCGCCGCCCCGACGGTTGCTGCCTGGCAGGGTGCCAGGTGTAAGTCGCCAGATCGGCACACCTGCATGCTAATGGCATGCAAATGGGGCTTAGCAGTAGATGCAAATGGCCCCTGTGCTTTGCATGAATTATGGCCCCATTTGCATGTCACCTTTTGAATATCGGAAATTTGCGCATGGCCAATGGAACCCGCGCCACCGCATCTTGAATGCTCCACTCTGACCACTTCGGTGGCACAAGTTCCACTGCGCATGTACAGTGGCTGTGGCGGGGGTGATATTCAAAGGAGTTGCTCAATAGCGCAACTCTGTTGAATATCGCCTGCCACACCCCAGCGCAACTATTTTGAGCAGCGCAAGGGCTTGAGCCACGGAATGGTGCAGTTTGAATATCCAGCCCAGTATATTTTTATATATAAAGAACCTTTTCTTTCCTTTTGATATTTAGAAGATAGTCTACTCAACAGTGCTAGTGTGATATGTTGAACAGTATCTCAGTATTCCAGCTGGAGGCTGATATGTCTAGTTCTAATCCTGTCATACCACATTAGCATTGAGACATCACTGACTATGACATTATACGTGTCCAAGAGTAGTCACTCCCTGCTGCTAGATTGGACAATGGGGATGTCATAATATGTGATGTTACAGTGCTGATGAGACATGAGGCAGAAAAGAACTAGATACAGAATATCTGCTTCCAGACATAGGCTGTTTTACTGGCTGTTGAAGCCTCATATCCCGGAGGTGAAACATTGGGATGGTGGTCAGTCCATGGTTACTGCTGCCTGTGCTCATAGAAAGGTAAATCCATTCACTTTTATTTTGATTACTTTTAAATAAAACACTGTGAGCACTTTACTCTTTTGCTGCTTCTTTGCGTGGTGTTGCCACAAACTGCTTTTGCCTGTCACATGTTTTTTTACACTAAATCTAGAAGTATTAGCCAGAACATCATCTAATTGATAGAAGTAACAATAAACAAGTATTTGTCAATGTCAAACATCCTGATGTGGTGCTCACCAACTCAGAAGTGGTAGGAGGAGTGAGGGAAGGAGCTACTAGACTGCAGCGACCATAACTCCACATGGTGCAACCTGGCCTTTGGGACAAGTAAGGACAAAGTTCTAGATTCCAGAAGGACAGACTTCAACTGGGTGAGAGAGCTGGTCTGAGACAGATTTGTTAGAGTGGACAGTATCAGTGATGTGGAGAAAAGACTCTGGGGAAATCAAGGGGTCATTCTTCAGGCAACAAAGACTTACATGAGAAAGGTAATCAAAAGAAAATGGTACAAGAGACCGATATGGTTCTCTGGAAGGGTTAGGAAGCAGTGACAGCCAGAAAGAAGGCTTTCACCAGTGACAAGGAAAACAAGGCAACGCAAGGGCAGGAAGAATAGGAGAGTACCAAACGAGAACAAGGAAACCAACAGGGCGGTCAGAGAAGCAAAGGCAGACACAGAGCTGTGTATTGCGGAGGGGTCAAGGGTGGGAAAACAATTCTTTAGATATATTAGGGACAAAAGAAAGAAGAGGAGGAGGAATTGTTAGACTAACAGAGGGAGGAAGGGTAACTGAAGGGAGGGCAGAAAGCAGCTATTCTTAACAACTACTTTTGCTCTATATCCACAAGGGAGAAAGAGGGCCTTTGCCAGAAACTAGCATTAAGTCAACTGTTAAGGGTATCTCTGAGACGAGGCAGCAAGCATTTACCAGTGAAAGAGTTTGGAAAGGGCCAGCAGCCTTTAAGATAGATAAGGCCCGGGGCTAGACGGATACATTTGAAGGTGCTCAAGGAATTGGTAATGGAACTAACTGAACCCCTGGTGGGGCTATTCAAATAGCTCAATTCAGACAAGGGTAGTTCCAAAGGACTGGAGGGTAGCAGACATAGTTCTACTCCATAAGGGGTGGGGAACAAGGAGCACCTGGGTAACTACTGACCTGTCAGTCTTACCTCTATTGTGGGTAAACTGATGGAGACACTAGTCAAAGAGGACCTGTAAACTACAGTGAAGCCCACCAGGATCAAGGGCAGCACTGCAGAATTCTGCACTAGAGTTACTGCAGCAAACAATGCAAATTCATTGGGAGTTAATCCTTTGTCATGCAGGAAACCTGTGACACTGTGCTTCATCCTGGCGGGCTTCACTGTACCTAGACAGCAATGGACACCAGGATAGTAAACAGCATGGGTTCATGGCAGAAAGGACTTATCAGACCAACCTGATAGTATTCTTTGACTGTATAACAAGGGTAGTGGATAAGGGCCATGATGCATATTTACTCTACTTCAATTTGGCAAGGCTTTCAACTCAGTACCTCATAGAAGGCTGCTGAACAAGCTAGAGGATCTGTGTACAGTGAAAGACACAGTTAGCTGGGCGAGAAACTGGTTGAAAAGGAGACAGAAGAGGGTTGTGGTTAATGGAGTCAAATTAGGAGAGAGGGAGGTCACCCTTACTGTGCCACAAGGATCAATCTTGGTTCCAGTTCTTTTCAGGGTTCCATGTCATAACAGCCCCAGACACTGCACCATATGAATGACATACCTGTACTGCCGTGGCACAGATGTGTCATCTTTAACTAAAAGACATACATCATCTGCATAAGCCAGTGCTGTAAAGGCAAATCACGCAGATGGGCGTGAATAGGGAGAATCTCAGCAGTTCTATTTAGTGCTCGTGAACAAGGGGTTGATTGCAAAAACTTACAACAGGGGCTAATAGGGCACCCCTGTTTGCACTCCGTCTTTATTTCCACCAGGGGCCACTGAATTCATTTACTTGTGGTACCACCATAGCATTACTATAAAGCATTTGTAGCCATGCAACAGAAAGTTGTGGAATCCCTACCTTCATAAGGCGAACCACAAAAATCAAGTCCCACACCGTCAACGCCTGCTTTTTCTCCAAGGAGACCACCATACCGGTTACTCCGAAAGGGCATACATCTGAAAATATCCTTAGCAAGATCAGTTGATCTGATATAGATCTACCGGTATAGCACAAGACTGCATTGTGGAAAATAGATCTGGAGCAACCTTCAACAACCTTACATTTAAAATTTTAGCCAAAATTTTAAAATCACAATTAAGGACGCTGATAGGTCTCCAATTTGTAATCTATCTGTTATCCCCTTTTACGGAGCAAAGTGAGCACCTCCACTGACATATGAAAAGGAACTTCAGTGTTATTTAATAGATGGTTAAAAGTGTCTCCAATTCCTGAGAAATCTCAGGTCCCAAAATCTATATAAGCTCAGCCGTAAGGCCATCTCTTCCCGTGCTTTTCCAGTATTCAAAGCATGAATAGCCACCTCCACCTCCCTGCAGTAATAGGTTGCACCATCTCAAGTGCTGCCTCTGCAGCACATGTTGGCACATCTATATGGGCAAAAACTCAGTGGTCTTGTGGTTGTCAAAGGTGCTGCCTGAAACAAGGACACTGCATGTTCATACACTACATTTAAAATCCCTCCAGTTGTATTATGTATCTGATTAGTTTTATCATATAATTCCTTAATTCTCATTTTCTTCACCCTAGTCTTACAGCTGAGGAATGGTCAAACGTTGTCCCATTTCCCTGGGTTCCATACGCTTGCTGCATATGCAGAGTAGCAATCTGTTTAGAATGGAAGGCTTGCAAATCTTCTCTGACTTTCTGGATTTGAGAGGTTTAATCATGTTGAGTGGTGTGAGCAAGACTCATAAGAGTTTGTAACCACCTCCTGTTATTTTGATAGGTCAAACTGTCAATATCCCTATGACCCCTGCCGACAGAGATGAGCAGGGACTTTAATTCTGTCTTAGTACCTCCCACTAGGCTACGGGGTTCTCAAAGAGAACAAACAATGATTTTTGTTGATAATAAAATATAAAAGTTGTTGCTTTACCTGTAATAACAGAATAAGTGAGGAGTTTAACCTCCACATCCCAGGAAAATTTTTGTCTGCCAGTACCTATCGTAATGGATAGTTCCTTATGGTCAGAGTACTCTACTGATTCCACCATGGCTGACTGAATAATCAAGGATTTATTTATAAAGAAGAAATCAACTCGTTGCAGTACTTCCCTTTGAAAGGTCGGGTCTGACCTACTATGTTTGGAAAATATGCATTTACTAGTGAAGCTGTCCTAATAGCAGTCTATAAATGGGACATGTCACAAAACACCTTCTGAGTGGTAGTCGCCCTTCCTCTATCATTTTGACAAGCCACAATTAAAATTCCCACCCAGATTATAGTCTCACGATGTATGTAAATATGGCCTTATCTGTGTAAAGGCCGCAATTCTATCGCTTTCATTTGGGGAGGTGTATACATTGATTAATCTGTAACACGCAGCATGGATTTTGACATCTAATAAAAGTACTCTCCTCAGAACCAGATCAATAAGTTTAATTACAGAGACTTCAACATTGTGAAACAAAATACCTACCCAGAGCAGGAGTTAAAACCAAGAGACCAAAAGGAAACCCCTGTATACCATTCTTGTATTGCTTTTGACAGTTCAGTAACTGTCGTAGTCTGGTATCCTGTAAAAATAAACATTTGCGGTATTTTCCGTAGGTGCAAAAAAACACAGCCCCATTTAAAATGTTTCTTAATACTGTTAACATTAACAGTAAGAATAGTTAAAGGATCAGCTATACTATGAGTAGGTAAAGATTGCGCTGTTAAACCAAAAGGAGGAAAAATCATTCACGGGTTTCCATTTTTCTTGACCTTAACTCCCAATGAACGCTTAGATATAACAGTTTTATGTACTGCGGCATTGTCCTGATGGGATTCTGAATCACTCAGTTCTGCCCCTGATGTCCCTTCCATGACCACAGAGTCAACGGAGGAACTATCTGAATCAATGTCTCCCCTATCCTGCTGTTCAGAAAAGGCTTAAAATCTATTGGAGATGGGGGTTTCAGTTATTTTGGGCATTTTGGAAGCTAGTTGCATTCTACTAGATTGCCTCCTAGGCATGGGTTTTCATGCTCTCCTGCTGTACTTCTGGTGGGGGATGGGGCATTGTGACTGTGTCCATGTCTTGCACATGTAGGGGTACATCAGGAATATTTTGTATCAAAGAGTGTCTCTCCATCCATGAAACCTCCTAACCCACTAGTAGGAACTGGCTTTACCTGAAGGGGAGAGCCATGGCCCGTGCTGGAACCTAACTCTGGTGTAGAAGTACATCATGTAACTTTAACCCCTAATACTAGTGATGTGTCCCATGTGGGTTTGGGATTAGTCAAACCCCGTTCATCCGTGGGGTGTTGTCTCTGTGCTAGAGACCAGCAATCTCTGTTCTTACAGTCTGTTGCCCCTGTTGCGCAGTGCGCAGCTTTTGGGCATTTTGTATAAGTGTGTCCTCGAGTCCCACAAAGATTGCAGGTTGTCACCTCTTTACACTGCTCACTAGTATGCCCCAAGGAGTTGCATAATGTGCAGTGAAGCTGATCACAGTTGCTGCTTATGTGCCCCCAGAGCCCCACACTTGTAACAGGTTCAGGACTGTCCCTGATAAAACAACACCCTCTCTCTCCCTAAAAATTAATTTGGCCAGTGCTGTAATCCCTGGTCCTGTGACTGTAAAATAACTCTTCTTCTCCAGCCACCAGTCCATATACTCCGAATTGAATATGGCTTCGGGTTCCCCACTACAGTGCATCGCTGCTTTAACAAAATACCAGGTCTGTGATACTCACAACCTCATTGCTTGAATAATACTGTGACTATCCTATGAGTCAGTTGAGTCAAGGTATTACCTCAAAAGCGTCCACAATGGGGTGTTTTCACTTTTGATATCTTTTCCAAAATTTTTCAAGCCCACTTCCCAATTTGAAACTAATATCGAAAGTGGACTCTCCCGAAACAGGTATTAGAGCATACAATTTAGATATTTGAAACTGTAAACATTCTTTCAATAGTGTTTTCCCACAAACACCCTGTCAGTAAATTGCTCTAAACCCCTTTATATACAAGGCGGACAGTATTATGTCGCGTGCCGCATACACTGGTTGTCGAAAAAGAAGCATATTGTCTCTGTGTCCTTCCATCAGTATCCCTTGGGTGCCTTGTTTTCTGAGGCCTTTGAGGTTTTAGGCCCAGTTTTGACCTGTACTAAATTAGTAGCAAAGTAAGAAGAGTCAGATGCAATCGGTCTCTCAATGTTAGTTTGAACAGTTAAATCCTCTCTCCCATTTCCCTGCACCTCTGTCAGCAGATGCAAGGTGGGATGCTGTGTTAATTCTAATTCTAGAGGCAGGTCTAATACCTCCTGTCCCTGTGATGCATCTAGGGCCGCAGCCCACCCCGTACACTTTCAGATGCACTTTTCACATCCTTTTCTTTTCCAGAAGAAATTGGGGTAGAGTCAAATGAACCCCAGGAATCTTAAGAAGCGAAACCCCGAAATCCAACATCCCTTACTGGGCTCTTTAACCCATCCAGCCACTTTAAGAGAATGCTCTACTGACCAAGGGCCCTGATCAGGTTCTGAGAAATCAGCCCAGGATTTATGTGTGGGGCTAGGTTTCTTCCTTCTCTTCCCTCCTGTGCTGCAAAACAGAATACTGTGCCACCTTCTGAGCTTGTCCTGTAGTCACAAACACTGTCGTAGGGCTACCCTGTTGAGGCATAGCAAAATTAAAATCCTGCACACTTTCCTGCACATCCTTACTAATACTTGCCTCAGTCAAAACAGTTTCTGATGCATATAGCAAACATAGTTCCTTTTCTCTACACATGCTTGTTCTCTTCTTCTGCTAACAATTTAATCAGTAATTCTTTTGCTTGTAACTTACTGTGTCCATTTCGATTCCTGGTAACTCCCCTGTTCAGGTTGCTGAAATTCTTGCTGTTTCTGAGCTTATGGGTCCTGAGATATTAAAGCCATCTGTCCATCCAAGATTTTCTCCGGATTCCTGCTGCTTCAAAAACTCCTCTGTTTCAACTGCAATATCAGTCACAGGGGAGACCAGCTCCACAACCATCTGCACATCCTCCTCCTTCTTCTCCATCTGAGCTATCTAGTCACACTCTGCTCACAGGAAGTCAAGCCCCGCAGGAAGAGTAGGGCATTTCCCGTGTCCTGGGCAAATTTCCCCATTCACTAAAAATACCACCAACAACTTAATCTGGTTCAAAGTCAGTTGGCATTCATCTATGTCCCCTCCCCAGATTGTGCCTGAAAATAGACAGAATTTGCCTAGTAGTCAAAAAAACTAAATAAATAAAATAAATAAAAAAAAATGCCACAAGTTAGACTAGCTCCACCTGGTCTAACTTGTGGCATGCTGCAGACCTTCTGTACAGGCTTGAGCCAAATATGAGGCACATGCCACCATAAAGTGTAGAAAGTGTTGTAATTGCCAGTGTACTAAAATCAGGTGAAGTTGTGCCACAGGAGTTTGGTGCAGCTGTGCTAAAACATGAGGTTAACACAGAGGTTGATGAAAGCCCTGCGTTAACCTTTGAAAATTGAGCCCCATGGGTCTAGCCCTGAACTGACAAATCAGGCAGCTGGGCTCTTTCATGCCATTGTATAATCACACACTTCTGACTTCTAGTGATGCTAACATAAATGATATGTGTACAGTTTATCTGCCCGACCTAAAACTCAACATTATCATCTCACTTAATAAAGCAAAAGTTTATAAAAGTAAGATGATGTGGCCTAGTGATTACATCACTGAACTGTGAAACAGGAAATCAGAGCTGGTGGTGCCTCATTTACAGGTTCAGATCCCACCATAGTTACTGAGTCACTGTGTGATCTTGAGCAAATCACATGACCTCCCATTTTTTTATAGCCTCCCAGCTGCGAAACTGAGAAGAAGCAGTGCCCATTGAACAGAAGATATTGCACTGCAGTTTGTATCACCTGAGAAAATAAATTGTAAAAGATGAGTTGGTTGGATACCATGGGCTTCTATTGTAGTCTCCTAGTTGGCATTGTCTGTGAACAGAGATTTCAAGATGAGTGTAAGGCCCACCGTAGTAAAATACACAGAAACCAGTGGTTGGGGAGGGGTGTATGGGAGAGGAAATGGAGATGAGGTCCCCTAGCCTACTAGGTGTAATTATATTCTAAAATGAGATGCAGCTGTAAGGAGATAAGTCTTTAGAACAGGACCATTGTGTTATCTGAAAAGCAAGAATATTGCCAACTTCTGCTGGTAGTATCTTTTCAGCTGTTTACACATAAAAAACTATCCATATTTACATGAAATACTGGACCTGCTCTTCAAACCTGTCTCCACAAAGCTGCGGCCAGTTTTTTTTTTGTTACTCTTTCAGTAACCAGGTAAGGCCCACTAGACACAAATGCCTGTTTTCAGGGGCGACCGGGAGCACTGGGGTGGTTAAGGACTTGCTCAGAGTCACACAGTATTTGAATGTTGTCATAGTTTGCCAACAGAGTAGAGGGGCTGGTTATGTAAAATGGCAACGTGACTAGAGAGACTGCCATAGAAGAAAGGGATCTGAGCACCCTGGATTGGGAAAAGAGGGGGTAGATAGCTAGATCCAATCCACCCTATTTAGAGATGGGCAAAGTGGCCCAATTCGCTCACAAAGTGGAAGCAGTAGAGTGAATCCATGAGAGTAAGCCTCCGCAACGCAGCGGAGTACTTGCGTTATAATGGGTAAGGCTAAGTCCATTGAAAACAATGACTTTGCATTACTCCACCTTCCCAATCCACTACTCCACTATTTAAGGCGAGTACATTGAATGCAATGTACTTCGCTCACTTCACCTTGTTTTTAAGCTCCAAAGACTAATTTTGCAGTGATTCATGGGATTTCAGGTCACATGGGCTCTAGATTGTTCTGCACAGCCTCAGTTCAGGGTAGTGTGTGTAGGAAGCTGTAGGAGACAGTGTGCTGAGAGATCTCTGTGATTCAAACCTTCTAAAAGCTGCCAAAACAGCCTTTTGAGTAATTTGTTTTTGCTCAAACTTAGTTCATCGATTGTAGAAACCCTACTGTGCTCATATCATCTAGCTGCTTATTGTTTGTGTGTGGATTTTGAATGTTAATGTACAACATTGGGTCTGTGTAGTGTAGGAGTCAGTGAAAGAGTGCTTTGGGGAGGGGTGTATCTGACTGTGGTGTAGGTAGATTAACTTGGAGAGAAAGACAGTTCTTTCATTTTGGTGATATTTTTCTTGTATAATAACTTTGTTAATGTACACAGTAATATTTTCAATAATTCTTGCCATTTTTGCTAATTGTTGTGGGGCAGCAGTGCATAATTTTAGTTTGTTTAAAATACATGGTTACATTACTGAAGTTTTCAATTTGTTACGTATACTTAGTGCGTTTGTGAGTATGAGTGTGACGTGTATCATCAAATCAGACACCTTTTATTGTGCCACATAGTAATTTCAGCAATGTGAACCTGCTATCCACTACAGCTGTATGATTTTTGTACTTCTTTGTGGTATCTTTACTGGTACTAGTACTAGTGACTGTTACTGCAGCAGTGCAGTACACTTCCCCAAGGCCGCGGCTCGCCTCAACCGCAAAGGTATTCTTTCCACATTTGAATTTCTGATGGTGAGCACTGGTTAGGTGTTGTGCCTTTGCATCCGATCTCTTCAGTGCACAGTGCAATCTTAATCTGTCTGTGCATTTGCATCTCTTTAGAGCCCAATCTCCATCTGTAACTTAAGTCACAATTGTTTCTTTGACTTCCTTAAGAGTACTGGACTGGTGTGGGGCATAATTCTGTATTAACGTTGTACTCATTAATATGCATTTTAAGTCAGGACAATCATTATGCTCATGAGTCACTGTGAGTGATACAAATAACATTCTTCATCATCACGGTCACAAATGCAGTCACAAATCATGATTTATGATCGCCATGAATCACAACATTATTTTTTTAACTGGTTACTTGGATGTATTGTAACTTTTGTAAGCCTGTTTTGTAGTATCTTCCATGCTTCACCACCCCACCATTGTACTCATTAATGAGTGTTTTCAAGTCGGGAGTTTTGTGCCACACCTCATCGGGCACGGGAAGTATAGCCATATGCATTCGCGTTTCTTCATCATCACGGTTACAAATGCAGCAGTCACAAAAACGATTTACGATCACATCACTAATCATAACATTATTTTTTTTACTGGTTACTTGGATGTATTGTAACTTTTGTAAGCCTGTTTTGTAGTATCTCTCCATGCTTCACCACCCACCATTGTACTCATTAATGAGTGTTTTCAAGTCGGGAGTTTTGTGCCACACCTCATCGGGCACGGAAGTATAGCCGCATGCATTTGCATTTCTTCATCATCACGGTTACAAATGTAGCAGTCACAACAACGATTTACGATCATGTCACGAATTACAACATTATTTTCTGATTACTTGGAAGTATTGTAACTTTTGTAAGCCTGTTTTGTAGTATCTCACCAGGCTTCACCATCCCAAGATTGTACTCATTAATAAGTGTTTTCAAGTCGGGGAGTTGGACAGTGTCTGCAATACATACACAGACTGGAAAGAAGACTGACTGCACACATGCAGTTTAGCACACAGTATACTTGTACTGCTCAGAATACAAAGTGTCACGATATGGAAGACAACAAAAAGGGCATTTTTACATACAAGTGTAACCCCCTGTTACCCGGGCTACTAGAATCCCAGTAAGACCTAGTTGTAGGCAGGGAAGGCAGCTTGTGAAATTCCAGTTAAATGGATTTCACACTGTCTCACTCTGTTCTCAGTCTCAGCTGAGACTGAGGGATGACATCACCATAGAACTATCGCAGCTGCATGAGCCACATTGGAATCTGCAGAAGGGAGTTAGATTAGAATGTTGGGAGTTTCTGAACAGTGAGAGCAGTTGTGTGTGAGCAGTGAAGAAGAGAGGACACAGCAGTCTGTGCACAGGCTCTTAAAGCCTAAGCTCTGATATAGAGCTACTCTTAGGGAAAGGTGTGTGTTTCCGCTTTAAAGAGGAAATACAGTAGTTGTTCGTGAAGTGGTGGAGACCGCTGATTCTGTCTTTGTGCCCCATCCCTGAGGGGATGGAGGTGGAAGGTTTGCCTGTTATTCCAGGGTAACCCTGGTTCCTGCTAGAGAAGAAGCTGCCTTATTTTTCCAAGTGTGTTGTGGCACAAGAAGATGTCAAGATTCGCCTGTGGGGCACCTGCAACCAAAGGGTGAGTTCTGCTCTTCTCAAAGGGCCTATGTTTCACCTGAACTGTGTTAAAGTGGGACTGGACTGCTGAATTAGTGGGAGGCCTAGAGGAATAGGCTTAGCCAAAGTAAAAGTATGTTCAAGTCCAGCACAAGTGGAAAGCCAAGACATGTAGAGGAGATGCGCTATACATTTACCCTTTAATCTACATTGCCAAGCTTTCAAAAGAGTTGTTTAATGTCCAGAGAAATGGCCGGGTATGGCTTGTGGGAGCAGGAGGTGAGAGACCCCCACCTTTAGTAACCAGGTTCACCTCTATGGATTTGCTCTGTGGATTTCTACTTTGCCTCAGGCACTTGGCCAGTGCTGAGGGAAGTAACCAGATGTGGGATTGAATGGAAATTTCCCTTAAGGAGTCAAAGGCTCTAAGGTGGTTTGGGGAGCCACCAACAGAAAATGTGGTCCACTGCCATATGGACCAGGATCGAGTGGCCGGCAGGGAGCTGGGCCAGGGAAACCCAAATAGTGTACAAGTCGGGCTGTGTACCCAAAGCAGCATGCAAGTCCGGCTGTGTGCCTGGTGGGTTCAGAGCCTGAGGCTGAAGTGTTGAGGAAGTGTTCTGTATCTCTTATCTGCATTACCAGGAATGTAGCCCCATGGGGGTCCATCTATGCTTTGTTTGTTCAGTTTGGATGTGAATAAAAGCACACTTTAGAATCCCATTCCTGGTATTGGACATTATAGTTATTGCTTCCTGTGTTCGGATTTACTTGGGTGCCCCCTGCAGAGTAGCTAAACCTAGGCCCTGTGCTGAGTAACCTAGTCCTCCCTGAACCCAGCCCCACCTGATACTGCTGTCAGCTTCAACAGCATACCAACTGTCATTTGCAAAAAGGCAGGGTGAGGGGTTACAAAATGGAGGCACCGCTTTGGAATTTAAATTTGGGAGGAAAGGTGCTCGGCAGGGGCTAGCGCTTTGGTTATCTGGTGTGGTAGCCCAAAAAGCTGAAGCAAGTTAACTAGTGTGTTGCTGTGTGCTGTGGTTCATATGCTGCTGTTAAATGCCAACTGTTTACCAAGGAACAGTAAAGCTGAAAGGGTATGCCTTGTCCTGCATCAACATATTTACAGTATTTTGCCTGCTTTCTAAAGAACTGTAGTGATAAAGAAAAGTGTGGAAGACTAGGGTAGCAACAGGAAAATTGTGCCCTGGACGTTGGAAATGCTTTTAAAGAACTGTTGTGATAAAGAAAAGTGTGGAAGATGAGGGTAGCAACAGGAAAATTGTGCCCTGGATGTTGGAAATGCTTTTAGTAAACTGAGAGACTTGCTGTGTGAATGGCCATGCTAAATGGCTGAAAGGGCTCCCACTGTGGAGTCAGTTGAAAAAAAAGTGTTTTGCAGTTTAAAATTTGCCTGCTTGACGATCGCCGTGAGGAGAAGAGCACTGGCAAGGAAAAGAGGCTCATTTGCATGGCTTCGGTGCTTGGTGAGGCTGCAATCAGTCCCCCCCCCAGCCAGCTCTACAGTGACTGCCCAGCATTTGAGAGGGAGTGTGAGTGGAGGCGGTACTGGCTTAGTGGAGGAGCATCGCGGTGATTAAAAGCACTGTAAAGTATTAAAAATAGACTGATGTTTAAAATCAGGCTCAACCCGCATCTCAATCGACTGGATTGTGAGTGTGGTGATCGGACAGATGATCGGCAGGACTGCCCACCGCTTCCTTTCTGAGGCCTCCAAGATTGGCTGCAGGCCGTTTTCCATCGCAGTAAATAGCTAATGATAACAGTGAGTACCAACAGTAATGATTGCTCAAACAGTGATTTTCTGCCAAAAGCCAGCTGAATATGTGTGCAGCAGTGTAGTCGCTGCAGATAAAGACTGTGTCCAGTTTACCAGCAAGTGCAAGTCTGTTAAGCCATTGACTGTGAGCATAGTTATGGATTCAGTGTCAGATTAAAGTTTCAAAGCCAGACAGAGACTGTGAGTTGTAGCAAAATGCGCAGCACTAGTTACAGGCAATCCTGTGCTTGAAATCCTGAGGCTTTAAGGACTGTGAGCTAAAGAAATGTTTTCAGCAAGTGAAAAGTCCGTGGCAAATCATATAAATATGTTAGAAAAAGAACAGTGCAAGTTCGTGCAGTTTTGAGCAAAGTTATCAGTAGTGTGTAAACGGATGCGAGTGGCTTGAACCAATTTCTGAATGTTGATGCGCAGGAGTGCTGCCGCCACCATTACAGGGTGGGGTAGTAATGTAAACACAGCAGCAGAGGAGCCATTTTAAAATGAAAGAAACTGTTCAGTGAAGTGGGACTTTTAGTAACAGTGACAATTAGCTTGTTTTCCCTACAGTTATGGCCTCAGGACCAGCTCGCTACCTGGATCATGCCGGCTGCAGTAACAGCAAGTAAATAAGTTAAGGGACATTGAAAGGTGTAACTATGGAGGACAACTGCCTTCTCATGTGGTGATTCCTGGATATCCAGTGCAAATGTGTTAAATATGCTTAAATGCTGGAAGGGACGTCTTCATGGTATTTCACTGTTCTGGGTGCCTAGAGAAATATGGCTTGTATAAAGTGCCCAAGATTGCTTTGGCTCCCACATAGACGAAAGTTTAGGAATTTGTAGTTGGTAGCACACAGCACCAGGCAGAGCCTGTTGAAGAAGGCCCTTGGGGTGTGGCACAAAGCTAGAGGGTGCAGATTTAGAGACAGAATCGTATGCTGCTGTTTGGATGCTGGATCGCAGAAGGATAATTCAGACAGAGCATCAGTAGACCCGGGGGCCTAGCCCAAGTCTCATAGGAGAAGATGAGATGAGGGAGGCCTTTGAATGGGAGGTGTCGACCTCCATGCCCAGTGAAGAATGGATAGTCTCAGGAGTGAGGACTACTGCTCACTCCTGGGCACAGATTCTCAGTGAGGAAGAAGAGAGAGGGAAACTATGTGGTCTTGTGAAAAGGAACGGTACACAGCCTCAAGCTCTTGCCTCAGAAGAATGCATGGAAGAGAGTGGTGATGCCACTGCCCTGGCTGTGCAGGAAGAAGAAGTCAGGGATCCATTTTCATCTCATTGAGAATGCGAGCTGGCAGAACCAGGACTGGCCCCCCCAAGCCAGGCCAGCGGTCTCAGGTTGACCAAAGCTAGTAAAGAGGAGAGACTGGTTCGTAGGAAGGCGAATGAAATCTTTGGGATGTCCTTTCCTACCTTTCTCGGAGAGTCTGGGAGGAGACTGAGAAGAACAGGAAATCCTGGATCTGGGCCGAAGCAATGAAATGTGTGCATCCTGGTGCAAACAAGCACGTCAGAAACAGACTGTTTTATGAAAAATACACCCAGTGGAAAAGAGGCAGGACACTGTTTATGGACACTGTTCGAATAGTTGATGGAAAGGACGTGAAACCTTCCACAGTGTGAATTATGTGCACAGATGGGGTAATAATCTCAAGCTCCTGACCCCTGTACTATTGGCCTCAATGCAAGGACCTCCCTGCAAATATGCCCATGCCTACCAGATGGAAAGCAGAGCAATGGTAGTCAATACTGCCACACCAGCCATTGCAGTGCCTTTGTTGTTTCACCAGTATGGACATCCAGGACTCAGGTGCCCCACATTCATCAGTTCTACAGTGTACTGGCCTTTCCAGAATCCATCAACTGGCCCACCAGATGACTTCAGATCCAGAGAGGACACCAGCCCAGCTGTATCCTGATCCATCGCCTGGTAATCGGATGAAGTCAGACCAGCTGTTTTCCTTTTGTTCCTGTTCTAAGGTTCCGTCTCCAGAGATGACATCAACCCAGCAGTTCCCAGATGTGCCCTCCTGTAGTTCCCGGAAGATGTCCGCTTCAGCTGTATCGGAAGAATGCTGCCAGGGAAAGTCTCGCCTGAGGAGCAGGTCGGTGCCCATTTTTTCGCTTCTACAAGGGGCTGGTAAGTCCAAACTTTTCTATCCTTATGACATTGCAGTACACACCCTACACTAGCAGACTCCAGAATGTGTGAACTGTCCTCAAAGACTCTCCCTTCAGGACTTTGGCCTGCTAGAACTGTGCTTCACGGGCTCTGGCCCAGGAGAGACTCTTTAATGGACTAGCCTTGAGCACTGTGGTTACTAGATGGGACTTTTAGGGCACTCCATCCCCAAATGTGTATTGTAAATAATGTCAGTGTTTTCCTACTGTTTTCTAATGTATATACTGTTTTTCTACCTTTTCTAAAAAAATATTTTTGGGATTCTCCAGTGTTTTGATGGTAGGGTTTAGATAGACTGTGTTTGCAGATTAGGAGTGTGTGTTGTCTTTCTTTTCTTGCAGGTGTTCCTGAAGAAGATAGAAAGAAGATAAGAAGAGGAGGAGGGGCTCATCGAGTTCCTCACTAGTACTTTTAGTGTGTAGTAATTTAAAGTACTGTTGTTGTTATTGTTGTTGTTACTGTAGTAACCCTTTCCTTCCACAGGTGTGGTTGTGGGGTAGGAGGCAGTAATATAATGTAATAGATGGTATTAGTTCTTGGTGTGTGGTTGCAGGGTGCCCAAGGTCGGGAGGTCCCCAGGTTGTTTTTGTTTTGGGGTGTTAAGTTAGAGGCAGACAGATTTTCCCTAGAGGGCTAGGGGATAGACAGGCTGTGGTCCTGAGCGGCCGTAGGGACTGCAGTGCTGGCTATTAGGGCTATGCTCTGGACAGTTCTACCAGAGCCACTAGGCACCATAGTAAGTGGGTAGAGTAGAGGCTGATATGTCAGCTAAAGGCCTCTAGGCCTTAGCGTGCCTGCCTGTGCTCGCACATGGTAGGAGGGGCCCGATCACCCCCTCCACAGGTAGCACATAGGGTGGGATGACCTAAGCTGGGTAAATAATGACTGCAGACAGTCATTTTCCTGGCCCAGGGGAGTGTAACCCTCCTGTTACCGGGTTACTAGAATCCCAGTAAGACCTAGTGGTAGGCAGGTGTGTGTTTCCGCCTAAAGAGAACACAGTAAGCTGTTAAGTGAAGTGGTGGAGACTGCTGATTCTGGTGTCTGGCTCCCATCCCTGAGGGATGGGGTGGAAGATTTGCATGTTATTCCAGGGCAACCCCTGGTTCCTGCTAGAGAAGAAGCTGCCTTATTTTTCCAAGTGTGTTGTGGCACAAGAAGATGTCAAGATTCACCTGTGGGGCACCTGCAACCAAAGGGTGAGTTCTGCTCTTCTCAAAGGGCCTATGTTTCACCTGAACTGTGTTAAAGTGGGGATTGGACTGCTGAATTAGTGGGAGGCCTAGAGGAATAGGCTTAGCCAAAGAAAAGTATATTCAAGTCCAGCACAAGTGGAAAGCCAAGACATGTAGATGAGATGTGCTATCGTTTACTCTTTAATCTACATTGCCAAGCTTTCAAAAGAGTTGTTTAATGTCCAGAGAAATGGCCAGGTATGGATTGTGGGAGCAGGAGGTGGGAAACCCCAAGGGTGCCAGAAGATGGTAAAAGCTGGGGGTTGAGAATCAAAGGGCACTTTGAGGGTACAAAGGGCACTTTTTCTATACTAGTTTTGCCATACAAGTAAAAGTGGAGTGGCTACCGCCCTTCCCCAGTTCTGGCACCTATGAGTCCTCCACCTTCAGTAATCAGGTTCACCTCTACGGATTTGCTCTGTGGATTTCTACTTTGCCTCAGGCACTGGCCAGTGCTGAGGAAGTACCCAGATGTGGGATTGAATGGAAATTTCCCTTAAGGAGTCAAAGGCTCTAAGGTGGTTTGAGGAGCCACCAACAGAAAATGTGGTCCACTGCCATATGGACCAGGATCGAGTGGCTGGCAGGGAGCTGGGCCAGGAAAACCCAAATAGTGTACAAGTCGGGCTGTGTACCCAAAGCAGCGTGCAAGTCTGGGCTGTATGCCTGAGTGGGTTCAGAGCCCTGAGGGCCTGAAAGTGTTGAAGAAGTGTTCTGTATCTCTTATCTGCATTACAGGAATGTAACCCATGGGGAGTCCGTCTATGCTTTGTTTGTTCAGTTTGGATGTGAATAAAAGCCACACTTTAGAATCCCATTCCTGGTATTTGACATTACAGTTATTGCTTCCTGTGTTCGGTTACTTGGGTGCCCCTGTGCAGAGTAGCCAAACCTATAGGCCCTTGTGCCGAGTAACCTGGTCCTCCCAGACCCAGTCCCCACCTGGTACTGCTGTCAGCTTCAACAGCATACCAACTGTTGTTTGCAAAAGGCAGGGGTGAGGGGTTACTCAAGGGTTGGGGATGGTGGAGTAATACTTTTATAACACAGCAAGGAAGGTGTGGGGGCACATGATGGTGTGAGGAAAAAACTAATGCGTGAGATCCCATGGTGATCCAGTAGCAGTTCCAGCATGGACATCATTTGCAACTGATGTTCCTCTATGCTATCCAACTGCTGCTCAACAGCACTCACCCTCTCATTGTTCTCCTCAACAGCACTCCAGAGAACTGCCAAGTCAGACTGCATTACACGCAGTTCTCTGAGGTCCACATGTTCTACAGGCTGACCTGCTGGTGGTGGTGGTGGTTTGGGTGCTGGTGGAGCAGCAGGTGCTGCTCTTGCCTCCTCTTCTTAGGGCTGCTACCATGCACAGCTGCACTCTCTGCCACAGAAGGGCCAGCAGGTGCGGTATGGCCCGTTGTGTGGCAACCTGCCACTCCAACTAGTGGTGATTGAGCATATGAGTCAGGGTGCACTGGCCCCCAGTCCCAGGTGAGTCCCTGGGGGCCACAGTGCACCTCCACCTCACATAGGTGGCACCTGACCACACTGCTGTCCTCCTGACACAGTCAAAAGCTGCCAAACAATGGAGGTGCAGAGAGGAACAGGCACAGGCAGAGGAGGCCAGATGAACTGGTAGCTGGCTGGTCATGGTGCTCAGCAGGGTTGGGATCCATACCTGGGCCCAGGGGCACAAAGACATCCTGCTCCAGAGGACCTGGTGCTGGAGCTGGTACTGGAAGTGGTGGTGGTGGTGGTTCAACTGCCTCAGAGTCAGGAGGCGGTGCTGGTCCTGCTTTCGGGGGACACTCAGAATTTTGATTGGTCCAACAGGAACTGGCAGCCATGCTCTGCGCATTCACATGGTACAACACCTACCAGTACCACACTCTCCCAGAGCTGCCCCCACCCAGACATTCCCTCAGACCTTCACCCTGGTCCGTCTCCCTACTAGTCTCCCTCAGTCTGAGCAATGACTACTCACACTGTCACACAACACACACACAGTCACACAGATACAGACAAGCAACTAACTACTTATAAAGGTAAGAAAAATAAATTTACATAAAGAACACATTAAGTAAAAAAAGTACAGAAAAGACAAAAAAAAAAAGTAGCTTAGTTATAAAAAGGCTGTTGGTCTATAAATCATAAGTAAAAATAAATCCAAGCACCGCACAGCCAAATTAGAAAACGTTTCAAATGATAAAATCATATTTATTATAGACCACAACTAAGCACACATAACAGACTGAAGTTTCACTTGGCTCCCTGCCAAGCTTCTTCAAGTAAAGACATTTACCATATAGTGTACTTAAATGTCCTTTTGCCAAACCATGTGATTCCTATTGCACCAATGGTATCCAAGAACAAATTAATATCTATTAAAGAAACAAAAACCTTGAAGTTACATATCATATAAAACATTTTCATATAGACTAGTAAAAACTGATACAAAAACATCACCCATTACTAATACATTTGCCAAGAAAGGGGACCAAATAGATAAATTTTGCTACCTAATAAGTTATATTTATTTATTAAATATGTCTGAAAATATCTGAAAAATATCTGAAAATATATATTTGTGGAGAGGTCCTCTTGTTATTTTTTTATTTAATTATTTTACTTATAAAGATCCTATATTTTATTTATAAAGATCCTATATTTTATTTATATTTTTCAAAAATGCTGTCAGCTCAAAATTATCATTCATGCCTTTATTTTCACAAGCTCCCAATGTATATATCGAAGCTCTCTCCTGACCTATTTTCTTATTCAGATCTCACCCCTCGGTCCCAATGTGACCTGTTCCAAACCCAAAATTTAAAATTATGATTTATTAGTCCATATTTCAGTACATGTTTAACTATAGCATATGAATCATCCTTTTTCTCTATAGCTCTAATGTGTTCACCTATTCTCACTTTCAATTTGCATACTGTACGTCCGTAAAAAGCCCCACACTCACAAGTTAGTAAATATACAATATTCATACTGTTGCATGTAACAAAGTCATATAACTCCATGATTTTCCAGAAATTGGGTGTATAAGGGTTTTACAGCAATTAATATACTTCAATATATACAATTTCCGTACCTATATGTTCCTTTAGGTCTCGTTGTAAGCAATGTTTGTCCACTCTTAGAATTTAAGCCTATCATATTGGATACTACATAATCTTTGATACTTTTGTTCTCCTGTACACTATATTAGGACCCTGTTTCAACCATCTCTCTTAGTTTTGGCTCAGGTTGGAACCAAGGCTAAAGATCATAAAAAGAAGTTTAATTATTTCTAGTTTTGGCCCAGGTTGGAACCAAAACCAAGAGAGATGGTTAAAAAGGGTCCTAATATAATGTACAGGAGGAACAAAAGTATCAAAGATTATGTAGTATCCAATATGATAGGCTTAAATTCTAAGAGTGGACAAACATTGCTTACAACGAGACCTAAAGGAACATATAGGTGCGGAAATTGCATATATTGTAAGTATATTAATTGCTGTAAAACCTTTATACACCCAATTTCTGGAAAAATCATGGAGTTATATGACTTTGTTACATGCAACAGTATGAATATTGTATATTTACTAACTTGTGAGGTGGGGCTTTTACGTGGGACGTACAGTATGCAAAATTGAAAGTGAGAATAGTGACAACATTAGAGCTATAGAGAAAAGGATGATTCATATGCTATAGTTAAACATGTACTGAAATATGGACGAATAAATCATAATTTTAAATTTTTGGTTTGGGAACAGGTCACATTGGGACCGAGGGGGAGATCTGAATAAGAAATAGGTCAGAGAGAGAGCTTCTGGATATATACATTGGGAGCTTGTGAAAATAAAGGCATGAATGATAATTTTGAGCTGACAGCATTTTTGAAAAAATATAAATAAAATATAGGATCTTTATAAATAAAATATAGGATCTTTATAAGTAAAATAATTAAATTAAAAAAAAAATAACAAGAGGACCTCTCCACAAATATATATTTTTCAGATATTTTTCAGATATTTTCAGACATATTTAATAAATAAATATAACTTATTAGGTAGCAAAATGTATCTATTTGGTCCCCCTTTCTTGACAAATGTATTAGTAATGGGTGATGTTTTTGTATCAGTTTTTTACTAGTCTATATGAAAATGTTTTTATATGATATGTAACTTTTAGGTTTTTGTTTCTTTATAGATATTAATTTGTTCTGATACCATTGGTCAATAGGAATCACATGGTTTTGGCAAAAAGGACATTTAAGTACACTATATGGTAAATGTCTTTACTCTGAAGAAGCTATGAGGAGCCAAGGAAACATCAGTCTGTTATGTGTGCTTAGTTGTGGTCTATAATAAATATGATTTTTATCATTTGAAACGTTTTCTAATTTGGCTGTGAGGGTGCTTGGATTTATTTTTACTTATGTTTTCTGTAGTATCCAATAGCACCGCACTTATCCTGGTGCTCCTTTTTTTCCCTTTTGGGATCACTACTGTTTTTGGTCTATAAATCAAAGTTTAAATCTCCTCCTCGTTTTGATCTCCAAGTCTCCTCAGCAGTGACAAAACAACACACACCCCTCTCTGTCTCCATCTGCACAGGAGAAAGTGAAAGTGTCTGCTTGTATGACTCACTTCCTTCCTTTTCCTGCCTGGCTATGGCTAAAGAGCAGGACTAAGTCTATTAAAAACAACAACTTCACCTCACTTGAACTTCGCATTGTCATTCTGCCATAAAATGAAGTGGTAATGACAAGGTGGAGTGAGCACTTTGCATTGGAGTGGCTACACGAAGTGCCCACTTCACGGACAATTCGCTGCATCTCTAGTGTGAACCTGCTATCCGCTGCACCTGCATGAATTTTTTATACTGCTTTGTGGTATCTTTACTGGTAGTGGATTGTTACTGCCGTGCACTAATCCCACAACTGGCAAAATGTATTGCTTTCCAGATTTGGATTTGTGACTTGTAAGCACTGGTTAGGTGTTGTTGTGCCTTTTCGTATGCATCCCTTGAGAGTGCAGCGCAATCTAAATCTGTCTGTGCATTTGCATGACACCATTAATTCTGGGAAACTGCATTTCTTGTTATGCTCTCATTTCACTTAGTCAGCACTGGGGAGTTTTCTGGACACAAGACAGTAGCACTTTGGGAATACACATTCATTCTGGTGACAGTGTGGGTGGGATACTGCCAATATTGTTGTCACTCCACCTTACTTCACGTGTAAGGTGAAATGACAACGCAAAGTAATAACAAGGAGAAGTGAGCATTTCCAATGGGCCACTCCACCTAGCGAAGTGCCAATGTGAAGTGGCCACTTTGCATTCACTTCACCAGCAGAATTTAAATTCACTGCATCTCTACCCCTATTAGACCTTGGTGGTCCGGGTAACTTTTTTTTTTTATCCTGACTTACATTGGCTCATGGGTCTGCTCAACTAATGGCGAATTATGTGACAGAGTACATAATCTTAGGAAACACTCCCAAATATGGCATACTGTAAATTGAAGTGGTAATTGAGAAATGATATTGTAAAAAAGTGCAATTGTACACATTGAAATGTTGTTTGTTGTAATGATGCTCCTTCCGTATCTGATTACAACAACTGCTATTAATCACTAGGGGTGTGCACATACCAGTTTTTATATACTCTGCATAATCTTACTTGGCATCACCAGATACTCGATATTCGGTACTCGGTATTCATACCCTGAGCCAAAAATGTATGCCCTGTTGACCAGGGCTATTCCATTTCCATTGTCCCCCTCCCCAGTCATCTCCCACCTTCCATAACTTCCCTGTTATCCCACACAGGCTGAATTAATAAAAACTAAAAATCCTGTATGATGACTCCTGGCACTGTGGCAAGATCAGACAATATGCTTATATATGTTCTCCCTCCCTACTGCCTTGCCCAAACCCACAGCCCATAAGATCTCATTATTTAGGACATGGGACTCCTTCTTGACCATGAATCCAAAGGGGCCAGTACTAGTCATTATCCTGGCTAACTGAGTCACCCCCTGCAGCACTCTGCTCCCTTGGAAGTTAGTACTGTACACTGGGCTAGGAATGAGTTGGGCAGGCAACCATGGGGGGGAGCAGTCCGAATCAGGATGTGACTAATATTGACCTCCCCTTAAATTATGGATTTGGGGTCAGAGGGGATCCTCTCTGAAATAATGATATTTTGGGGACTGGGCTGGATTAGACAATGAGTGGGTACACATTAAACAATATTATCAGTTCCTGAAGTAGTGGCAGGAGCTGGCATACAGTTAAAAAACAAAAGTGCATGGAAATATTGCAAGGGTGCAAGGGAAGGGGAGTAGAGGGCCACAATTGACTAGAACAGGGAGGGGTGGCCAAAGGACTAGCTCTGGACACCTGGGGAGGGGTACAGCTTTTATAGAATTGTTTTAAAAAATATTTACGTTTTTTGTGTAACCAAATTGAATGTCATTAATATAAAAAAATACTCAGTATTCAGCCCTAGATATTGTGTGTTTCTACTAAAACTAAACTGTCCTAATAATCACCCATTAAAGGCTAACATTAAATAGATTAGGTGACAAATCTTTCATTTTACTCTGCCTACTCAGCTGCCATTTTTATTTGTTTGTTTTTTATTACCGAGGGAAGTCTATTAACCTCTTGTATGATATGACACACCAGTTAACTTCTGTTCTGAACTACATGGACTAGCTCTTTGAGATAAGAAGTAAATCAGTCTCCACATTAATTCATTTGAGTGAGTTGCCTCAGTTTGACAACATCAGACTCAAGCAGGGACACTCAGGGTGGGTCTAGTTGATGTGTGTGACTCAAGGGGGGTAAACTGTTGATTTGAGGTGTGCAGATACCTTTTTGTAAATAACTGGCCACAGGGACTATGCGAATTGGGGTGAGGGGCCCTTTGGCAGCCAGTCTTGCTGCAAGGAGGAAAACAGTGAGGACAGTGAACCAGAAGTTGCCATGAGGGAGAGAGGGTACAGGGCTCTTGCAATCTGAGACCTGATAGCCAATAGGGAGGCAGAGGAACTTCAAGGACAGGGCATGCAAGCTGCATGCAGCCTGCATGAGAGTTTGCCCAGGAATGGACAGTCAATGAGAAGTGCAGATTCTTCCAACAGCCCACCCCCACAGACTGAACAGCCAAATGAGGGCCGGGGCCACAGGAGTACAAAAGGTGCTGCAAAGCGGAGTTCTGGGAGTTCCTGTTTGAACAGTGTAGGGGAGGATTGCACTGTGGGAGAAGAACCAAGGAGCATAACCAGAGACATGTAAGGGTTTGGTAGGCCAAGAATTGTATTTGTACATACACCGTTCGATGGAGAAGTGGCCCCAATCTGTGACTGTGGAAGAAGGATAAATTGTTTGGAGATAGGCAGGTCTGCTCAAGTGAGATTGTTCCCCAGTCAGAGGAACTTTCCAAACAACATCTGAGACTGAAATTGAGCAGGCCTATACTAAGGAAGGTGTGCCAGATGGAGCCAGGTTCTTGAGGAAAGAAGAGGCAGACTGAGAGTGACTGCCCTTAGTGACTAGCCACATTATTGAAGAAGTTCATACTTGGAAGAAGAGGAGAAAGTCCCTAACAAAGGGTGAAAATAGAAGTCCCTGCATGAAGTAAAGACCAGCATGGCTGAGGTACCACCATCATTTCTTATTCCTGCAAGCCTCTTGTGCAACAGTGAATACAGCATCTGCATGGAGTGAGACCTGCATATACCAACAGAGGCCTTTCAGGGTCTTTAGGCATTCAAAGCCAAAAGTATCGAAGAAGGCCTTATTTCTGTAAGGCCTTTAGCTAGCTAGGTAGCTTGGGCTGCTAAGGAGTCAGAAGCCTCTAGTTAGGACTGCGTAACTGGGAAATAACCTGTGCAGAAGACCTGCAGTAGGCCAAAGGACATGTTTGGGCATTACAAATAGTGATCACTTTAATCCTTAAAGGCAGTGACTGTGCATGACAATATTTCCATATCTCAAGCATCAGACCTGCATCATGTCAGCAGCTGTGGTACCCAGCGGTGGAGGGGATATTGGGGATTGCTTAATTGCTGTTGGTTGTTTCTTGCCTAAGCCTTCCTGTTCCCTTTCCAGACTATTGTGTCTGTTTCCCCAATAAATATTTACTGTTTGCATCTTACTTTTGGGTTTGTTGTATTGTTATTGTTACTGCAAAGGCATGTCATCACTAATTAATTTACCCAGCCATAACAACTAAAGCCAGGTCCCTTCCCCCAATGTTTAAACAGCTCAAGCCTCACAAAAGCCTCACAAGCCACATAAAGGCAAGAGTCCTAGACTTCAAGAGGGCAGACTTAGCTAAAATGGGAAACTGCCTCAAGAAATCACTGGCAAAGCGTCTGGCAGGGGGAGTAGAGCTACAGTGGGAGAACCTCAACACAGCCATAACAGAGGCAACACGCCTTTGTATGAAGCTAGTGAACAAAACCAGAAGAAAAAGAAAGCCATTATGGTTTTCAAAAGAAATGGCAAGGAAGGTTAGAGAGAAAAAAATGACATTCAGAAAGTACAAGGAAACACAAAGGGAGGAAGACAAGGACATGTATCAGACAAAGCAGAGGGAGGAGGGTAAAGCAGTCAGAAGTGTAAAGCCACAAACAGAGGAAAGGATAGGCCAGACAAGTAAGGAGGGGGAAAAAACCTTCTTCAGGTACATAAGGGAAAGAAGAAAGGCCAAGGAAGGGATAGTGAGGTTAAGTATTGGAGGGGGAGAGTGGGCGGAGGGAACCTGGAAAAGACTGAGATACTGAACGAATACTTATGCTCAGTATTCACAAAAGAAGGGGAGTGGGAGGGACCACAGTTACCCAGTACACACACACACAGGGAAAAGGGGTGGACACCAGTCCATTCACAGAAGAGAGGGTACTAAAGGATCTCTCGAAACTGAAGGTGGACAAGACAATGGGGCCAGATGGGATATATCCCAGAATCCTAAAAGAACTCAGAGAGGTGCTACTGACACCACTGACAGCAATATTCAACAAGTTGTTGGAGGAGAGAGTAGTACCAGAGGACTGGAGGAGGGCAAACGTGATACCCCTTCACAAAAGTGGGAGCAAGGTAGAAGCGGGAAACTATAGACCAGTCAGTTTGACCTCAGTAGTTGGCATGATGATGGAATCACTGTTAAAGGAAAGGATTGTAGAATTTCTAGAAGCCAGTGGGGTACAAGACCCAAGGAAACATGAATTTACAACGGGGAAGTCTTGTCAAATGAATCTAATAGATTTCTTTGACTGGGAGACCAGGGTAGTAGATCAGGGAGGGGCAGTGGACATGGCCTACCCAGATTTTAGCAAGGCATTTGACACAGTCCCACACAAGAGGTTAGTTAACAAGTTGGGCAATCTGGGACTGGGTCCCAAGGTGGTAAACTGGATCAGTAATTGGCTTAACAACAGGACACAGAGGGTAGTGGTAAACGGAGCTCTATCTGAAGAAAGGGTAACAGTGGAGTGCCACAGGGTTCAGTGCTGGGGCCAGTCTTCTTTAATGTCTTAATAAGCGACATTGCAGAGGGACTTGAAGGAAAAGCATACCTCTTTGCAGATGACACCAAGATCTGCAATAGGGTTGACACTCCGGGGGGGTGGAGCAAATGAGGAGAGACTTAGGAAAGTTGGAGAAGTGGTCAAGAGCGTTGCAGCTCGGATTCAATGCCAAGAAGTGTAAAATCATGCACTTGGGGAGCAAAAACCCTATGGAGGAATACACAATGGATGGGGGGTACTAACAACAACCAAGATGGAAAGGGACCTGCGGGTAGTCATAACAGATTATCTGAAAGTAGCCAAACAATGTTAGAAGGCAGTGAGGAAAGCCAGTGGGATGCTGGGGTGCATAGGGAGAGGTATCACCAGTAGAAAACAGGAGGTGCTGATGCCACGGTACAGGAAGTTGATGAAGCCTCATCTAGAGTATTGCATGCAGTTCTAGAAATCTCATCTTTGAAAGGACATTGACAGGGTGGAGGCAGTACAGAGAAGGGCAACAAAAATGGTGCAGGGGTTACACCAGAAACCATATGAAGAGAGACTGAGAGAGCTCAACATGTATACTCTGGAGGACAGGAGGGAGAAGGGGGATATGATAGAGACATTCAAATACCTCAGTGGGATCAACAGAGTTCAAGAGGGCAGCATTTTTCAGAAAAGGAGATAGACAAGAACGAGAGGTCACAATATGAGGCTGGAGGGGGGAAGACTCAAGGGCAATGTGAGGAAATATTTTTTTCACAGAAAGGGTGGTGGACGCATGGAACAGCCTCCTGAAGGAGGCTGTGGGGGCAAAAACAGTTGGCGAATTCAAGAATGCATGGGACAGACAGAAGCCAACACTAGAGATAGGAAGGAGGAGGGAGGCTGCAGATTAATAAGATCTGGAGTTTATACAGTAGGTAGGAAAATGAGCAGACTAGGTGGGCTAGATGGTCCTTCAAACAACATGAAGTTTTGCTGTATTCTGACTATTGCAGTTAGCCCCAGCACTCAAACTGCCCCCGGAGAGTAGAGGGTTAATTTTCTATGCAGAGCATAGAACGTTGAGCTCGAGCTCGGTTCAAACCTCTGTCTGCTGCACTTTGAAGTGCAACTGTCAGATTCTTTACTCCGCCTAACTGAAAGGCCGCTCTGGAGATTTCTCCCTTGCTCACGGTTCGTAAGTCAGTTAAAGTCCTCGGTTTTACTGATTATTTTTTGCCAGTTTCGGTTCAGATCTCTGTCTGTGGTACAGTAAGTACTAGGTAGTGAACTAGACATCGTAAACTTGTGGAAATTGTAAAAAATTGATTTTTCGACCGGTTCGGCTGAACCAGCAGTTTAGTGATTTATATATTCTGTCTTTGTTGTTAAACTTAGAGTGTGGTTACCGGTCCTTATCGGTTTTAAAAAAAACTGCATTTTCTTGTGGTTGTTTCCAATACCCATGACACGGTTAGAAACCGATAAGGGTGTCTTGCCTGGTTGTTTGCCACAAAAAGGGTAAGTTTGTGGTTAGGATGGCTATGTCTGAGAAACCCAAAAGAAAAACCGGGCCCACTGGGTTTCAACACTGCAGTGTGTGTGGGGAGGTCTTTGCTAAGACTGATCCCCACACCACCTGTGTTTATTGTCTGCAGTTTGACCACCTCAATTCAGACTGCCAAATCTGTAAAAATTTCCCTAAGTCTATCCTGGAAAAAAGATTAGGTAGGCTCAGGGATATGGAGGCCGGGAAGTCCACTAACCCTGATGGCCAGCCCAGTTCGGTTCTGACTGAACCTGAGGGAGTGCCCTCTGACCAGGGCAATACTTCTTCAGTCAAGAGGAGAGCCGATCCTGAGGGATTGATTCCTACAAAAAGAAAAAGAAAAGAAAAATCGGCCGGTTTGGATCCAGAGACGCATTTTCCGACCGCTGAAGAGATTGCCAATGCGATAAGGATTGTAGAATTGCTTCATCCAGTTCCGTCTGATCCGGCGCCTTCTGGCAGGCGCTCGGTTCGGTCGGTTCCTCCAGTTCAAGATTATGCCCCTGAAGATTTCTATGAACTGGATTTGGAGGAGGATGAAGATTATGATGATGATGACGATGGTGTGGGAGGTCTGGTTGAGCCCATTGAACCAGACATCTCCCCAGACAGGCCTTCTGATGTTTCCCATCCTAGGTTTTCTGAGTCCCCTTCCCACTACATGTTTTACAGGAAAGTGGCAGAAACCCTCCAGCTCCCTGTGGAAAAAGCTGTAGAGGAACAAGAGAAACCTGATTATGTGGAGATGATGGACATCCCAGAGTCCACAAGACCGTCTATTTCCCTTCATAAGTCTCTTGGGAAACAGACACAAAAGATTTTAAAAACTCCAAATTCTGTACCTCCTGTCGACAGAAGGATGGGCAAAAAGTACACCTTATCAGTGTCTGGTACAGAGTACTTGTATCAACAGTGCAGCCATGTTGGGGTTGTGCAGGCTGCAGCCTGTGATAAGGCTAATATACCCTTGGCTTTCACACACCCACCCCAGATAAAGATTCTAGGAAGCTGGATGCCATGGCAAAGAAACAGTGCATGGCATCCATCTTGGGACTCAGGCAGGCTAATTATATGGCCTATGCAGCCAGGTACCAGAAGTCCAGGTGGGACACTGTACTAGCACTGGCTAAGCAGGCCTCCCCCCAGCTAGCCTCAGAGCTGGAGGGGGTGGCTGCTGATGGGATTGACACATCTAAGGTACAGTTCCATGCTGCTGTGGACTCCAGTGATGTGTTCTCTAGAGTCATGGCCACATCTGTGGCTCTTCGGAGAATGGCTTGGCTCAGATGTACTAGTCTTTCACAGGACACCCAGGCTAAGGCCATGGATTTCCCTGTGGTGGGTAATTCTCTGTTTGGTGAGCAGCCAGAGAATTACATGAAAAAGATGGATCAGTGTAGGACCACCTATAGGAGTGCACAGGCCAAGGAAAAGGCAGGCAACTCCTCAAAGGCAGCAGGCTAGGGGCAGGTGCAGGCCTTTTCATAGGCCTTTCTACCAAGCACAGGCCTCTTCTCCCTTTCCTCAGAGGGAGTTCTTCAGAGGGAGAGGCAGAAGGGGGATGAGCAGGGCTGCATCCATCCCTCAACCTAAGGCTCCTGCCAAGCAGACACCCTGATGTGTCAGCCCGGGTCAACTCCCCCATTTCTGTAGGAGGCAGGCTGGCTTACTTCGTCCAGGACTGGATGTCTATTACCTCAGGCAAGTGGGTCCTGGAGGTGGTAAGCCAGGGGCTGGTTCTCAGCTTCAAGAAATTTCCAAAGCTGAGGGCCAGATCATTTCCACCTGCAAGCATCTCCGAAACCATTGTCTTAGAGGCAGAGGTTTCATCTCTACTGACTCTAAAGACTATAGAGGGAGTTCCTACATTGTACAGGGACAAAGGTCTGTACTCCAGGTACTTTCTTACCCCAAAAAAGACAGGGGAGTGATGACCCATCCTAGACTTAAGATACCTGAACAAACATCTTTTAAAACCAAAATTCAAAATGGTGACTCTGGGAATAATCCTTCCCTCTCTAAGGCCAGGGGACTAGCTAGCCTCCCTGGACTTAAAAGATGCCTACTTTCATATTCCCATCAGGTGCTCCCACAGAAAGTACCTCAGTTTCGAATTGCCTTCAGGCCATTATCAGTTCAAAGCTATGCCCTTTGGCCTGACATCAGCTCCAAGGGTATTCACAAAATGCCTAGCAGTAGTAATGGCCTTTTTAAGAAGGAAAAATATTTCCATATTTCCATACCTGGATGACTGGCTCATTGTGGGTCAGTCCCCAGATCAAGTCAAGTCAGACCTTCAAGTGACTCAGCAAGTGCTCACTTCCCTAGGATTCCTTCTCAATATTCCCAAGTCAGTTCTCAAGCCTGTACAGCTCCTCATCTTCGTAGTGGCAGAGTTGAATACAGTCAAAGTAAGAGCTTTTCTTCCCTTGGAAAGGGCAAGGGCTATTGTAGAGCTGGCTTCTTCATTCCACCTTCTGGTCTCTTGGCCAGCAAGGCACTTCCTTCAACTTCTGGGCCATATGGCAGCTTCTACAGCAGTGGTCCTAGGGGCCAGATTTCAGATGAGGGACATTCAGTTTCACCTGAGGGCCTTTTGGTCTCAGAAGAAAGATTCTCTAACCAAACTAGTTCCAGTGACCCAGACTCTGATCCAGGCTCTCCAATGGTGGCAGGATCAGGGCAACCTCAGGCAAGGAGTCCCATTCGTCACTCAGTCTCACTCTGTGGTCCTAACCATGGATGCTTCTCTATTGGGGTGGGGAGCCCATTTGGGGGCTCTCACAGCCCAGGGACTGTGGTCCCCTCAGGAATCCCTTCTTCATATCAATCTCTTGGAACTCAGGGTGGTCTTTCTGGCCCTGCAAGCTTTCTCTCAGTCAGTGCAGAACAAGGTGGTTCAGGTCAGGACAGACAACATCACCACCATGTGGTACATCAACAAGCAGGGAGGCACTCGGTCCACGGCATTGTGCACGGAAGCCATGAAATTGTGGTCTCTTGCTTATTCTCTGCAGACCTCTCTGATAGCAGTCCACCTTCCAGGGAAGGACAGTGTGCTAGCAGATGCATTGACCAGGATCTCCCAGGGCCATCACAAATGGTCCCTGGACCCTCTGGTGTTGAAAGTGATTTTTTCAAGGTGGGGCACTTCAGAGATAGATCTCTTTGCAGCCCCAGACAATCACCAACTTCCTCTGTTTTGTTGCAGACCCCAGTATTGGGCTCAGTCCCTCTGGATGCTCTGATTTTGAACTGGGAAGGGACATTTCTATTGCCTTCCTCCCTTTCCTCTACTGTTCAAGGTTCTGGTCAGGTAAGGTCACAACCTTGCAAAGTGATTCTGATTGCTCCAGACTGGGCCAGGCAGTCTTGGTACCCCTGTTGCTATCCCTAGCAGTCCATCTTCCCTGTCTCTTCCAGGAATTACAACCTGTTAACCTCCTCTGGGGAGGATTTGGTACCCCAATCTTGAGTCTCTCAATCTCATGGCATGGCTCTTGAAGAGTTAGAGTATGCAGATTTGCATCTGTCCCAAGGGTTCTGGATATTCTCAAAGCCTCTCAAAAGCCTGCCACCAGAAAAACTTACAACTCCAAATGGAAAAGATTCAGCATTTGGTGTTCCAAGAAGCTTATATCCCCAGACACTGCTGAATTGTCTACAGTTCTGGATTATATGGTTCATCTTAATGGCCTAGACCTCAGACCAGCTACTCTCAAAGTACATTTGTCAGCTGTTTCTGTTTTTCTGTCAGTGGGAAAGCCTTCCTCACTCATCTCACCCTGTATTCTGTAAATTTTTCAAGGGATTGCTTCATACCAATCCCCTCTTTAGGGATCCTACCCCTGCTTGGGATCCTAATGTTTGCATTGCTCAGCTTATGCAACCCCCTTTTGAGCCTTTGTCTTCAGCAGAGCTTAAGTACTTGACTTGGAAAACTGTGTTCCTGGTAGCTATTACCTCTGCCAGACGTATCAGTGAATTGCAAGCTCTGTCAGTGGAGCCTGATTTTATCTCATTCCATAGAGATAAGGTGGTCCTTAGAACTAATAGGAGTTTTTTACCTAAAGTGGTTTCAGATTTTCATCTGAACCAATCTATGTCTCTCCCTGTGTTCTTCACTGATCATTCTTCTTCAGGAGAAAGAAGTTTACACAGTTTGGATGTTAAAGAGCCCTTAGTTACTACATTGCGTACTAAGGCTCACAGGTTTGACTCCCTTCAGTTGTTTCTCACTTATGGGGAAGTGGGTAAGGGCAAACCTGCCACTAAGAGAACTATTGCCAGGTGGATTGTCTCTTGTATTCAATTCTGCTATGAGAAGCTAGGCAAAATACCTCCCTCAGGCCTGAGGGCTCATTCAACTAGAGCAACAGTTCTCAAACTTTGTCATAGTGAGCCTCCCCTAAGCCATGGAAAAGATCCTGAGCCTCCCCCAAAATTCTGAAATATTTTTGGGCCTCCCCATAGAAAAAATAGCTGGCTCTCATGTTATTAAGCTTATTATAAACCCCCCCAATCAGGACAACCTACTTGCTCCAATATTTTGACTCTCGAACCATTGTTACCCCTTACTGCCATACCTTCATGGGTCAGACTGCTTTTTCTGTTTCCCCTCTATCTGGAATAACCTTCCTGCTGACCTCTGCCTCTCCCACTCTCACTCTGCTCTTAAGCAGCTTCTCAGGGATCATTTTGCTTCCTCCTGCTCTTATTCCTACTACCTTTATGGTTAACACTTGTATTTGGACAGTTCTGCTGCCAGTCTAATTGATCATGTGTTCCTCACATTGTTAGTTTATTGTTCTTAATTTGTTTGCACTTTAATTCACTTTGTATTGCTCGAGTGTTTTGCAGTAACATTTTGAATTGTATTCTCTCACTACCCTTCCCTGGGTACACCTGATGTAAGCCATGGCTCAATGTACAGTACCTTCCCTGGTCACAGACTTGTGAATAAATACATAAATTCACCTAATATTATCCTCTTTGTTTGCCTTATCCCTTCACACAAAATCTATAAAGTTCAAAAGTGAAATATAATACTTTTTCAAGAGTTGCTTGAGCCTCCCCTGGAACAGGTTGGGGCCTCCCCAGGGAGGCTGGCCTCACCATTTGAGAAACCTTGAACTAGAGGTACGGCTGCTTCCCTGGCTACAGCCAGGGATATTCCTTTGCTATGTAAAGCAGCCACCTGGAAAACAGTCCATACATTTATCAAGCATTACTCCCTGGACATCCAGGCTAGGAGTGATGCTCGGTTTGGTACAGCAGTACTGCAGAGCCTATTCCCAATAGGGTTGTCAGAACCCACTGAAGTTCTGAGTTCTGGTTCTAGTCTAGAACTTTTGAAAAAGCTCTAGGGTTCTAATCTTTTTTTAGGACTTTTTAGAACTCGAACCCTATTTTTTTAATTGGGTTGTAAATAGTGAAGATAATAATGAAATACTTTTCATGAAATTGTGAACAAAAATAAAATAAAATCTGTTCAATACAAGGGGAAAGAGAAAATGATACTGTGTGTGAATTTGACATGACTATAACTAGGTTTATCTGTGGTTCCTTCCGTTTGCTATAGCAAGCCACTTACAGGTGCTAACAGGGTCACCCACCCTCCAATATGTTGAAAGTTTTCCTATTGCAACTGGATTAGAGTTTCTGAGTGCAAAACAAAATCAATAACTGCATTTATTTGTTCACTTGAAGATTATATCATCACCAGCATTCACCTGGTCACACACTAGGTGCAGTGCAGTCAAAGGGAGCACAGCAGAAATGATGACCAATATGCCACGTGGGAGTCACAGATACTTTTAAATAAATAAGGGATTTTTCTCCCCTCCTCGAGTCCTGTCACTCAAAATATTTCTGTGATTTACTTAAAGGGAAACAAGCATGTGCCAAAGCCCCATACCTCAGTGTGGAGCCGCCCCCTATTAGCAGATCCGCTTAATAAGTATAATTTGCCGCAGTGGCTTCTTATGGTTTTCTACTTTATCTGTTTGATCCTGCCGTCCCTCCCACTGGTATGTTGGCTGTCACTGTTGATCTATACCTGGTCACAGTATAATACCCAGACCTGTATATCTTAAGCCATAGAGCTGTATTATACACTCTCCTGTGGCTGCTCCCTGGTTCATATGTCAACAGTCAGACTTGCGAGATTGTGGGGCGTGCCTCTGTTGGAACTCAGTTCAATATGCCAGAAGCAGGGACTATTGTTTTTTGGTACTTGTGGCAGGATCAACCAGATAAAGTACAAAACCATAAGATGTCACTAAGGTAAAAATTACATTCATTATGCAAACTGCTAATCGGGGAATAAGGTGCGGGGCTTTGGCACATGGATGTTTCACTTTCAAAATACCACACAACGAGGGCCAGGTCAAACACTGGGTACAATGCAATTAAAAAGAGTACAGCAGGAATGATGGCCAGTATGCCACATAGAAGTCACAGATAGTTTTAAATAAATAAATTGTTTTCCTCTCCTCCCCAAGTCCCAAAATATTTCTAGGAGAGGAAGGCAACAGCAACTCTCCCCAGTTCCCCACCTCAGTTTATGCCACTGCTGCTTGTCCCACCAGTCCTTTCCAAATCCCAATCCCTGCCTTGTTTTTTCTTTGCATTTAAAACAAATATATATTCTTCTTGGGCAGTCAGGCAGTACTAGTTGCACTGGTAGTGACCCTCCTGTAGTTCCCATCCCACCTTGCTTCATTCCACTGTTGTTCCACCAGTCTGTCACTCCCTTCCCAAATTTCAGTCCTTGCCTTGTACTTTGTACATTTCTTAGCTGGGCACTTGTAGCAGTGACCTCCCCATCTCACTTTATGCCACTACCTGGCCCACCAGTGCCTTCCCTATACCTCCCTTCTTGCAGTTCAATTACCCAATGTATTTTTTTTTTCTTAGGCATTACTGGTGCCTGCCTCCAACACCCCCAAATGTGTTTCTCATTATGGTTCCACCTCTCAAGATGATGCCTGTGCCATTGATTCCAGCAGCTCATCTTTTCACACTCCATAAAAGATTTAATTGGGGGTGGGGGTAATGAATCAGATAACGCTGTAACGGTAACTTCAGCTCTTATCAATGTGTAGAGAAGACTCAAAGATGCATTCTTTTCTAAGCTGAAAATACTGCCACACATAGAATAATGATCACTGATTTGACTCCTACAGAATTCTTTTTCAGCTGAAACATGCATTAAATTCTTAATTAGTAAATATATAAGTGCCGTCTTGCTGTTAAAAGCTATTTGAGCCCTTGGACATGTCTTGAAAAGCGTAGTAAAGGGGAATTTACTCCTCTAAAAGCTGCTGAATGCTGCTGAAAGTGTTGCTGCAACTGGTGTTGTAAGTTATACTGCAGAAAGCAAAACCATTGGGAGTTGGGAAAACTGCTATAAAAATGTCATATTAAATAAATAAACTAATAAATATTTTCAGTTTAAAAAAGTTCTACTTTCATACTGTACACAGACATGGTGGACCAAGGCAGCGATCCTTATTTGTTGACATATTCCATGTTTCTATTAATTTAGCCCATGCACAAAACATTTAAAAACATACAGTAATTTCTATGTCAAGCAGTAGCACTGCTCACTTGCTGCTCTTCCACAGATCTCCTCTCGGGGCTCACCAATCACCATCATTCTCCCGTCCTCAGCTCTCGGGTGGGCACCTGTTCAAATGGTCAAATGTTCTGCATCCACAGTCGCCATTGGTGTTATCCCAGCCCCTGAGCCCCAACAGCCCACTTTGCTCCTAATAGCATGCCAGATCACTGAGGAAACACCACGCACACTGTCCCTTCCAGTTTTACCAAGCGCCGCAGAGGTGGAAAAGATAACTGTTGGCGAAATTGTGAAGCGCCAAAACTGAGGTGCTGTTGTTGCACATGTGTAAGGGCATGGAAGCGGCAACAGGAAGGCCATGGAAGGAGTGACAGTTATGCGGGCAGCCTGCAGGCAGTGTACGATTGAGAGCTGCACCGATAAGGAAACCAATGGATGCTGGATCTGAACCCTTATGCGAACCCTCTGGTGTTCGAGTTCTAAATTAGAACTCGAACACCAGAATTCGAGCAGGGTTTGAATCTTTCTAGAACTAGTTCTGACAACTCTAATTCCCAAGGTAGGTTCGATTCCCTCCTCCATGGAGGTACTGCTTGGTAATCTGCAATAGTCAGAATACAGCAAGACTTCATGTTGTTTGAAGAAAAAAATTACTCACTTTAGTAAATATGTTTCTTCTAATGGAGTCTTGCTGTATTCTGACCTCCTACCTACCTCCCCTCTCAGAATCTGTTTTTGGGAAGTGGGCTGGCAGGTGCAGTGTTGCACCCCAGGGGTGCATTTGGGTACTCCCTCCTTTTAGAGAGGGGAGTGGTTATATTATTAATTTAACAGTCTCAAGTTGTTCACTACCTGGTTTTTGATTTTAGATTTCTTGACTTGAGTCTTTTGGGGATCCAAAATATTTGGTTGCCATTTAGCTAGTAAACATTTTACAATTTCCACATAGTAGCTAGTATTAGTGCATAAGGATCTGACAGTTGTGCTTCAAAGTGCAGCAGACAGAGGTTTGAACCGAGCTCGAGCTCAGCGTTCTATGCTCTGCATAGAAAATGGACCCTCTACTCTCTGGGGCAGTTTGAGTGCTGGGGCTAACTGCAATAGTTAGAATACAGCAAGACTCCATTAGAAGAAACATAATTACTAAGGTGAGTATTTTTTTCTTATCTGCCGACAGATTTTGTGTTTCTATGTATCTCACCCAGTCATTGGATGATGGAGTCTTGTGCGTTATAGGACTGAAGGAGGATGGCCCAGATAAACGTGTGAAAAAAAATATACTGGGCTTAAACATCAAGCAGCACAGAAGAGCCAGTAGTCAGTTTTATTATCTGAACTGAGCTCACAGGAGCAATGCAAATCATGACAGTCTCCCTTAAAACATGATTTGTGTGCAACTCAGATAGAGAGCATGTGAATCAAATTATCCAAGGAGTCAGTTGACTGTCACTCTGAGATCTGAACTAGATTAGGCAATATAGTGCTATATTCACACAGGTTCCAGGAAAACAGCCACACTAGTATTTCTTTAAAATGCTTCTCATAAATGCTTTTCTTACAGAGGATTTCTCTATCCGCTGAATGCAATTAGTACAATTTGATTTTATAAAGCTATTTTCATTCACACCTATCCCAAAATGCATCACATGGGGGAAAAGAGCAGCTGTATAGTCAGAGAACGCATTTACGAAACTGTTTCAGAGGAGTCTGTAATGAAAGGAGTTATAGAAGATAAGTAAGCTGAAGAGTGCAGAATGATAATTGCAGCACCATTGCAGTTCAGAGTGGTCAGTTTCCCACATTTAACATCACACTTTTTACAGATCATGGTAACAGCAATGGGCACAAAAATAGCACCACAATGTGCTGATCTTTTCATGGTCTGTCTAGAAGAAGATTTTTCTAAACCCACGCCTATAAACTATTAGCCTACTTCCAATATATAGCTGACATATGTCTTATTTAGATAGAAGGTGAACTCTCCCTTAAACGTTCTATCAGTATTTCAAGAACCTTCAGCACTCTATAAAACTCACCATTGAATACTCCAGCACAAGCATAAATTTTATAGGTACCACAGTCAGAATCAGTAATATACAAACTGCTGTTTACAGAAAACCCACTGACAGACACCAATACCTGCATAACTGCAGCTTCCATCCAAGGCACACAAAAAATCTATTATCTACAGTCAAGCAATTTGATATCATCAGATCTGCTCAGATGACATAACAAGAAACAGACAGCTCTCCTCGCTTTGTAATTGCTTCATCCAGCAGGGCCACTCACCAAGACAAACTGACACATAAATAGAACCTGCTATACAAATACCACAAGATAATCTACTGGAGTACCGGCAAAAAAAAAAACAAGCATACTACATACCCCTAGTTGTCACATACAGCCCCATGCTAAAATTCATAGAAACAGAAATATAGAAAGTGATGGCAGAAGGGGGCCATGCTGCCCATCCAATCTGCCCATAAACCTACCACTTCCCTTAACTGTGTTTCAGTGTTATGATGTCCTTGTATCTATCCCACACTTTCTTGAAAGTCTCCACCATTTTTGCCTCCACTGCCTCCTGTGGAAGACAGTTCCATGGATCAACCACTCTCTCGGTGAGGAAGAACTTGTGTGTGTTGCCTCTGAATCTGCCCCCTCTAGCTTCATGTTGTGCCCCCTGGTTCTTGCATGATTTTTGATATGGAACAGGTCCTGGACCTGCACCTTGTTTATTCCTTTTAGGAATTTGGAAGTCTCAATCATGGCTCCCCTCTCCCTTCGCTGCTCCAGGAGTACATGTTTAATTCACACAGCCACTCCTCATATGATTTGTTGTGCAGTCCATGAATCATTTTAGTAGCTCTCCTTTGCCCTGTTTCCAGTCTGGTAATATTCTGTTTAAGGTATGGTCTCCAGAATGGTACACTGTACTCCAGGTGTGGCCTCACCAATGATCTGTAGAGTGGCAGGATGACCTCCTTTTCTGCTGGTAATCCCCCTGCTTATGCATCCCAACATACCATTTGCTTGCAGTGCTGCTTTCCCGCATTGCTTGGACATTTTCAAATCATCTGTTATAATTATTCCCAGATCTTTTTCTTGTTTAGAGGCTTCCAGTTTTGCTCCCCCTAGGTAGTAATCCACTCCTGGGTTAGTCCTTCCAAGGTGCTTGAGTTTGCATTTTCTAGTATTGAAGTTTAGTTGCCACATTCTTGACCACTTTTCTAGAGACTCAAGGTCAGCCTTCATCTTCTTTACTCCTTCTGGGGTGTTCACCCTATTTCCTATCTTTGTTTCATCTATGAACAAACTCATCTTGCCCTTCAGTCCATCATAAATGTCACTAATGAAGATATTGAATAGGATTGGTCCAGGCACTGAACCCTGTGGTACTCCACTAGCTACGTCTCTTTCCTCTGAGAGGGAACCATTCACTAATACCCTCTGAGTCCTTCCAGTAAGCCAACTCCTTACCCAACTTACCATCTGATGTCCTACTCCCATGCTGCCTAACTTGTTTAGCAGCCTTCTATGTGGGACCGAGTCAAAGGCTTTACTGAAATCCAGGTACACTATGTCTGTCACACCTCCCTGATCTACTATTTTCATTACCCAGTTAAGGAAGTCAAGTAAATTGGTTTGACATGACTTCCCTGTGGTAAAACCATGCTGCTTAGTGTTTAATTTGTTGCTGTCCTTGAGAAAGGATATAATCCTCTCTTTGAGAACGGTTTCCATTGTTTTACCTACAATTGATGTGAGCCTTACCAGTCTATAGTTGCCTGCACTCACTCTGCTCCTGCTTTTGTGTGGAGGGATAACTGTGGTAATTTTCCAATCTTGTGGAACCTCGTCCAGTTCAAATGATAAGTTCAAAAGATCAGCCAAATGACTAAAGAACTACAGCCCATTCCAAGTGAAGATCAAAGATTTAGAGACATTTGCCCAGAACCACCTGCCTTTGCCTACAAGCAGCCCCCTAACCTTTCTAACATAATAATTTGTAGCAAACTCCCAGCAGATCAAAATAATTATGGAATGAGAACAACACCATGCAGCAATGCAAGATGTAAGACCTGCACCCACATATGCACACAGACCACCATTAAAACAGGCCAGAGCAGCACCATAAAAACAAATGTATCCTACATATGTCAATCAAGCAATGTGGCTTACCTAGTTCAATGCAAAAAGTGCACAAATGGAGGCCATATAGGGGAAACAGTGCAACCACTGCAAATCAGGATGAACTACCACTGAGACACAATAGTAAACAAGGTTATCAGAACACCAGTAGGACAACTTTTTTCCAACTAGAACATTCCCTGTTGGACCTGTCTGTCTTAATACTAAGAGGCAACTTCAAAAACACATAGGAGAGAAGGACATGGGAATGAAAATATATAAAACAATTTATTTTGAACTTTAATGGATTCAGTCAGACATTGGATTTATGACATACTATGGAAAACAAATACTTTATGTTACTTTTTACAGATATGTTCTTTCTGACCCCCCCAACCCCACACACACTGTGTATCACAGGTCTTTATTATGCTGTGTTCCTATCAGGATACCTTTAAAATTAGCACTTCAGGGCATCCATTCAGCCTCTCTTATGAATATCTTAGCACTTCCTGTTAATCATCACCACACATCTATAAGCCTGCTTCTATTCATTTTCCAGTCACCCTTCCTATTAAGTTCTTCACACCTATACTATCATAATGATTTTGAAGTGATGCATCACAGTGTATATAAATGCTGCTTATTTTGCTCAGTTTGCTATTCACCCGAAGAAGAGACCTGTGGGGCCCCAAAAGCTTGTGTATTATACCATCTTTGTAGAAGACATATGTTGGTCCAAATACAAGATATCAAACTATCCAGTGATGAAGTGTTGGGTAAGTTACTTTAAAAAAGTAATCAGTTACAGTTACTAGTTATTTTCAAATAAATGTAATCAGTTACAGTTACTAATTACTTTTATATAAAAAGTAATTAGTAACTGTAACTGTAATGCATATTACTTTATATTACTTTTGTTAACATGGTTGTATTTACTCATTGAACATAGCTATGTGCTCATGAAACCCCAAGAAGTGTATAAAATAAATAAAACAGATTCTAAAGACAATTAATATGTTAATTTATAACACAGTACCCAGCTGACATTGCCAGTCACAACAATCCCTTTACATTTCCATAAATAAGAGCTCTATTTAAAAAAAAAAACACTCAAACATACGCCCTACATCTACTGCTTCCCTCTACAATCTCCCCCCCCCCCCACAGCTGAATTCTGGCTTTGCCAGTCATTGCTGTCCCTGATCCTTTTTTTTTTGTTGTTAACCAGGAGAGACACACTAATCTGAAAGCTTGTTTACAGGTGCGACCTGGGAGCACAAGGAAGTTGAGTGACTTACTCAGGGTGACACCGTATGCAAGTGGGGACTGTGGGGTTTAAACCCAGGTCTCCAGGTTTGCAGCTCAGAGCCTTAAACCACTGCACTATACTGCCTCCTACTGCCTTGCTATACTACTTTTTCATTTCCATAACACCCACACTCGCCCTCCAGCACACACACACCCTACATCTACTGCCAGTGCCCTTGGGGATCTTTCCCATACAGCTGTATATCCTGACAATGCCAGCCACAATTACCCCTTTGCATCCCACCCTTACCCGACTGCCACACACACCCTGCTGCATCTTCTGCACTTGGCAATCTTTCCAACATCTAGCCTTTATTCTCCTCCTGACTATGCAAGAGCCACAACAACTCCTTTAAATTTCTATAATAAAATCCCACCATCACATAGCTCCCCCTATACTCACATGCATGCACCCTGCAGATCTACTGCTCTTCCTTGCCTTGGTGATCTTTTCTCATTTCCCCGCAGCAGCCTGAATCCTAACTTTGCCATTGCCAGCCACAGATCCATCCTACATCACATACAATGAATTCCACCAGCACACACCTGCTTACCCCAACAAAATTTAAACACTCTTTCCCACAGCTGAACCTTGATTTGCCACTGCCACTGAAACACAGTTAACTAAGTCTGCCATGACTATTATGCCACTGCCAATATGCCACAACTGAAGTCAGACTGCCACAACTGAATTATCACACAACACAGAACACCTGTTTCACTCCGGTAGTTACCCCTTTGATGAGGATTTTCTTTGAGATGGCACAAGTGATAGTTACAGACTGGCAGGTGGGCAGACAGACAATCAAGTAGCCTGCTGTGGTAGTTTGGCATATGTGTTGATAGAAATAGGCCCTGAGCCCTGCCTACAGATGGACTACTTGCCTTTTTCCCTGCAACAGCTATTTTGGCCCCAATTACCTTGGGGTTCACAATGGCTACTATAGAGGGCCATGACAGATGACATGCATGGGTGTAGCAAGCTCTTTGTAAATTATACATCAACTGGCCAATCTGTTGCCCCCTCAAACAAATTTCATCAATTCCTATAGCGATTTTTAGCTGTAGCATGTAGTGGAGCATAAGTAATATAATTTGTATATCAAATGTTGCAAAATTATATATTTAATAAATCAACAAATAAAATTATGTTTTCTGGCTTTTATTTGCACAGTACATGTTACTGATATAGAGCAAAATGGTAATATTAAATGCATGCTGAAAATAGAAAACCGAGTTAGAATCGATGTTTCAACCATAGGTCTTCTTCAAGAATTATCTAAAAGAATAAAAAGCAGGTTAGGGAAATCAGAGAAATATATGTGGGAAAGAAAATAGGTGAAGGCTGTAGGAGAAATATAGAATAATGCATTGGGTGGTGTGTTTAGCGAGATTTTACACACACCTGAGCCGTTGGATGCCACACAAATCCTGAGAGCGAAGCTCAAGGGGTTTATTTAAACATCCAACACCAAGGATGTGTGTAAAATCTCAAGTTAAACACACCACCTCATGTTTTATATAATTACTGGGGAGCGCTTTTTTGCCACATCAGTTATATAAAATAATGCCACATCTCGGTGCAGCTGCCATCCCAGGGTTTCAGCACAGTCCACTATTGGAGCTTTGCTACTGAAACATTTTGTTTCCCCCTTTTTTCCTTTGTTTTTTACAGCTTAGACATAATAGTAGACATAGGCCAGTTGTTTACTTTTTTTTTAAGTAACTTACCGCCGAGTGCCAGTCACAGTGAAGTGTGCAGGTGTGTGGTGCCACAGAATGGCAGAGAGGGAGAGGGAGAGAAGAGCTACAGCTGGCACATGTGTTGACCAAGAGAAAGCCAGTGCATGTTACCGTTATAACCTGCAGGTTATAACGGTAAATTATAACCTGGTTTCCCTTAGGGAAAAATCGCTAGCCAGTTATTATAAAATGATAATAGCTAAGGTAAGAATGGAATCTGGAAAATGAAAAGGTGATGATAGGTACAAAAAGGCAGAGTAGAAGTGAATGGGCTGAGGAGTCCTTAAGAGGGGAATAATTAACAGGGCCTAGTAAGAAGGCTGAAAGGTGAAAGTTATGTGTGCACACTCATTTTCATTTTCTACAGCTTAAATAAATACTCAGACTGGAGGGGCCAGTGATTACACCGGCTCTGCAACAATTGGTACAAGGGCACCCAATGCAAGAAAACCTCACCAGAGCCATTCAGCCTGACAACATTTTCTGTAATGATACAACTGGCAAAAGCAACCTTGACAGCCAAGGATAGTGAGACTGTAACCATGTAAAAAGCAGTGGTGTGATAAATGAGGCTGCCTTATAGTCGTAGCCACTGTGTTAGAGCTAAGATCTCATAGTGCAAACTAGTATTAGGTCAAAATTCTTAGGCTTAATGTTACAAGGCTGCATCTCTTTGCTCTAGTTGTTGTGCCACAGGTTTTCACCACTCTGTACCTCTGGCAACTCATAATCCCTAGACACTGTGACTATTCAAACCTGAATATCAGCAAGGCTACACATAATGGCACCTCAGAGCCATGAAATGTTGCCTAAACTTTTTATTGTGAAAAAAAGGCACAAAATGGTAGGCAACTTGCATTCAGTGTGCAAGGTGAAGATGCTGGGTGCTCATGCAGTGCTTGTGAGAAGGCAGTTTTATTTTAGCCTGATGTTGTAATAAATCGAGAACGCAGTCAGTTGAGCAGCCTTTGTTTACACTGAAACGTGAATATCAAAAGACACCTGCACAGTCTCCAGATTTATGTGATGTCATAAACCTCTTGAGCTTCACTGTTGAGGTTTATGAAATCACAAGAACCCCTTGATGGATTACAGCAACCATAACACATGGATGCCCATCTTTTATTCTATTTATAATAATATATATATATATATATATATATATATATATATACACACACACATATATTACAGTAACTAGTTAGTTTTAGGCAAAAGTAATGTCATTACAGTAACTTATTACTTTATTTTAAAAGTAATCAATTAGTATTACTAGTTGTCTAGAAAAGTAATCAGAATACAGTTACTAGTCACAAGTAACTAGTTATTACCCAACACTGCAGTGATGCTTGAGAACATATTGAAAGACATAACAATTGACACAGTTCAGCCCATATTTTATATATTATCTGCATTTCTCTTTCCTTTGTTCTTCATTACTAGACTAACTGGAAGGGAAACAAGTTCCTTGTCCCCCGAAGTCCATCTGCTTGACTGGCTCCACCTTAGATTAATGAGTGAGGTGAGGTGAGGTGAGGGAGACTTTGGCATGGTTGCTAGCAGATCTGTTTAAGTGTTCTCTGACCACAGAGCTAGTTCTGAGGGACTGGAATGTGGTGCTTGTGATTCCATGGCACAAAGGAGGGGATAAAGGGCAACTACAGGCTGACCAATCTGACCTCCATAGGGGGAAACTGCTGAAGACAATCACAAAGGAGTTGGTTGTGGAATTCCTCAAGAGTGAAGGACTGCAGGATGGGAGACCACATGGCTTTGTAAATGGGAGGTCATGCCAAATAGACCTTATTCACTTTTTCAATACAGTAACCCAGGTGGTGGATAGGGGTCATGCTGTGGATGTCCTGTACTTTGACTTTAGCAAGGACTCCAGCTCTGTTCCATATGGGAGGTAGGGGAAAAGGCAGAAAAGCCTGGAAATGTGGACAGCTTAGTTAAATGGACTGAGAAATGGTGAGGGGATAGGCCTGAGAAGATGGTGGTGAACGGGAGCCTCTCAAGGTCAGAGAGGTGACAAGAAGGATTCCTCAAGGGCCGGTCTTCAGACTAGTACTATTCAATGTGTTAATCTGTAAAATAGGAGTGGGAACTTAGGGTATGGTTAGCTTGTTCTCATATGGTATGCAGTTAAGTGGTAAAGTTTACACAGGTGAGGGACTCAAAGTGCTGAGGAGTGATCTGTTCAAACTGGAGAAGTGATCAGGGATCTGGTGACACAAATTAAATGGAAAGAAATGCAAGGTCATGCATACTGGCAATAAGAACCACAAAACAGAGTATTGGATAGCAGGTGACAGTGTTAATCGAACTATTAGAGAAGGAGACCTGGGAGTCATCATTAGTGACAATCTCCAGAAATCAACCCAGTACATCAGTGTGTATGTAAAGGCCAATCAGATGCTGTGCTATACCAGTAGAAGCATCACAAGCAATAGGTAAGAGGTGAGCCACTGTGCAGGTCCTTGGTGAGGCAGCACCTGGAGTACTGCACACAATTTTGGGACCCACACCAAAGGAAAGGCCACAACTGCTTAGAGATGGTGCAGAGAATGACCACTTAAATGGTGGGGGTATAGGAGAAGTCGTATGAATGACATCTGACTAGCATTAATATGTACTTGCTCAAGGCAAAATGGGAAAGAGGATATGATAATGACCAACAAATACATCAATGGGGCCAACAGAGGTGACTCTTCAACACTGTTCAGATGTAGAAAGGAGTCAGGCACCAGGGGCCACGAGTACAAGCTGGAATGGGTGATAGAGTTAAAAGAGACATAAGAAAATATTACTTGACAGAGAGGGTGGTGGAGAATTGGAACAGACCACCAAGCACACTGGTTAGATCCAAGACTGTCCATGGGTTTAAGGTGGGATAGGACAGGTACAGGGGCACAGTGAATGTGAGCTTGGGGAGTGGGGAGGGGCTCAATGTTACAAGTAGGTCACAGTGCACATCAGTGGGCTCAGACTAAAACACTCAGTGATAGGATGTAGAGGGTATAGGTAAAACAGGGCAAACAAACTCAACAAACTCCAAGACTTTTTCTGCCTGCAAAATTTCTCTGTTTCTATTCCTCTGTGCTTCTGCTGCTTAATCCTTTGCTGAAGTCATAATCTTCTGTTTGTGACATCACAATTCATTGCTGTGGAAATTTTTATGATACCATAAACAGAGCATTGTGACTTCAGCACAGGAGTAAACAACAGAAGTAGAATGAAGAATAAACATAATAGAAATACAAACGTATGTCTTTTTATAACTGGGTCTCACGTTTTCTTGCACATTTAATGGGTATATCCTACAACACAGGAATTTATATTTTTTTACACTACTATGATCATTTATAGACCTACCATAACATCAATATTGCCAGTGCACTCAATGGATGTGTCTACGCCACCACCAGTTAACTCAACCAGCACTTCATGAATGGGCTGTTTATAGTCCTGAGGGTTGAGGCACTCAGTAGCACCAAACTCTTTAGCCTTCTCAAACTTGTCTTTGTTGATGTCGATGCAAAATGCGTGATGCACCGGCTGCCTTACAGCCCATAACAGCGCAAGACCAACTCCTCCCAAACCAAAACAGCACAGCTTGAGCCTGGTTCAACCTAATGTACAGAAGATGGAGGAAAGTGGTATAAATTAAGCATATCACCAATGAACACAGAACTGTCATGTGTGCCTACATTTCAACATTAGCATTTCAGAGAGTAGTCTAAAATTCCTTTGAGGAATCAGGCCCATAATGTATCTGCAGGCTTCATTACAATGGTAAATTTCAGTCAGATATCACAAAATCTCATAATTTGATTTGCTTTTTGCAATATACAAGAGGTATGTAAATTGCTGGAAACACCACAGTACCCCAGAAATCACACTGGGACCTGTAGCACATGCAAATCAATACATTTCAAACAAAATAAACTTTACATACATTAGAATTGAGACCCTCCAAAGGATATGTCAGTCAGATATTGCACACCTGGAATGACAGGCATGAGGCAAGACCCGTCATGGTTATCAGTCCCTTGCCATGATTTATTATTCTGCTGTCAATGGACTCATCTAGAACATAGCTGGCTGAAGATAGGCACAGATCTGAGTGCATCGGGGCAGTATCTGAGGCGTGATGTACTTCACCATTTCATGTTGGACTATTTAAAAATTACTTCAGGAGTATCCTAAGTTTGGCAGACTTGGGTTTATGGAAATATACTATGCTTGGGTGGGAGAATATCTTTACATTATATTATTTTTGTGTCTGTTCAACATGAGATAAAATGGCGATGACTCGTGGCTTGAAGGGATCATTGGGGAGCAGACCCTTCCTCCCCCTCTAGGACCTACTTCACCTTCCAAAGACTTAAGCTGCACATTCATGCTTGCAGCCTGGAGACTGATATCATAAAGCCCATCACCAAAAGGACTGTATTGCGGCTTCACTGTGACCTACTGAAAATTTCAAAGAATCTTAGTACTCTTTTTGTTAATACTCTTTTTTAATCTATAGGTTAATGGATAACTGCCTAATAATAAACCTATTAGAGCATGTTGCAAGGACCAGCCACTTTTATTCTGTGTCGGGAATGCTGGATATATATAGATATCTAGCAGCATCTCTTAGTAATTAGTTTAATTTAAGCTTTTGACAAAAGGTTCATACAAGTGATATAGATGTAACCCCTAGGTGGCGCTATCCCAAGGGCTACTATCCCTGCCTGCGTGGCTAGTTGCAGGTTAAAGGGCCTGGGTACTGAAACAGGTGCCTCCATCTGGAGGTCAGGGTTGTAAGTGGTCAAGCTAACCTGGGCACAGCCCTCCGGGACACTGTAACCCCACTCTTTCCCTTCTAGTGGCATGAACAATATACAATAATCACTTTCACGATAACCCTTATTTACCATGCAATTACCCACACTGTTTGCACTTACCACCAGGCCTGGTTTCTCTAGCTTGACCCTGGGGACTCCTGTAAAACAAGCTTATACACAGCAAATAGCAACAGTACAGTACTCTTGGCACAAACTGGAACCACAGTCAGGGTAAATGCAAAAAGAGCTAGATCTGATTTATTCAGGGGACTTGAACAAGGGAGGGGCATAATCAGGTTGATTGGCTTAAAGGCTAAATCAATCAGACAGTTATGCATGCACTTCAGAGTCCCTACACAGTCACACACTCTGGGTACCCAGACAAGAAAAAGGTGGGCTAGCCAGGAACGTTGCCCGGGGTAGGTCGGCATCGCAGCTGGTTGGGGCCCTGTGATGGAAGAAAGCAACATGCACAACACACACTATTTGTACTCCAGAGCTGGAGGGCTCAGTTTGTGAAAGAAAAGACAAGGCAATCAGATGACAACACTTTAGATTTAGCTGTTGTTGCAGGGAGCTACCCTGATGTTTACTCACAATATCCAATACAGGACACAGGCAGGATGAAATCGAGACTGCAGGTTGTTGAGCTGGAGTGCCAGGAGAAGCAGGGCCCACACGAATCACCGAGGCGTCATTCCTGTTCAAGGTGTTGAGCAGGGGGCTGATCCCCAGGCAGGTCTCTCATTGATGACTTTCTCTGTGTAGCGGGTATTCTGGCTGTGCCAGTGTGGCAAGGCACAGGCCAAACGAAGATGAATACGGATTCAGTCCATGGAGCTGGATGCATCCTCCAGCAAGCAAAACACAGTTCAGCACACAGTGAGGAACCAACTCACGACCCACTATCAGCACACAGCACATTTACATGTAAGGAAATTCCACTGTACCAGGCAAATGGCTCTCTGGTCGCAATTACAGGGTCTCAGCACAATCCGGGAGTTCAGGGGTAGCTGGAAGTCCTGACAGGCCATTTGCATTCAGCAAATCTTCGGCGTTCTTCAGGTTTACAGCCTGGTCACAGTTCAGTGGCTTATCTCACTCTTCCCAATTTGGATTCAGTCCGAATTAACTTTAATCTCCGTCTCAAGGAAAGCAGGCAGGCAAGCAGGCCAAAACTCAGCCCTTTCACTGTTCTTCCACGCGAATCTAAGCAAGATTGCTGCTCGAATATCTCAAGCTGTTACCTCTTTCACTTCCCAACTCAGACTGACTGTAGCTGCAAGCAGCCTGGGACTTTACCCAGGATCCAAAAGGTTCGGTTGGCTGATCTGTCTGTCAGTCACAACAAGGGCTCCCCCTCCAGGTTCATTTAGGCGCCAAAAGCCCCAAACTTCAATTCCTACAGAATTTTGCTCCCACAAGACCCCTGGGGACAGGCTCCATTTTAAAGTCCCCAAAGGTACTGATTGGCTCATTTCGGCAGTCCAGGGCAAAGATGGTGGAAATTAGGGCTGTGCGAATAATGAATATTATTTCCCGAATACCACGAATAATGAGCTATTCGTTATTCGGAATCCAAATAACGAATAGCTCACTATTCGTCTGTATTCGGGGAATAATATAACCCCCTTCCCCCCACACTCAAACAGCACCCAAAACCCCTCCTCCTCCCCCAAGTTCTCCAACCACTTTACAATGTAAAAAAGCAAATCTTTTGGAGGGGCCGGCACAGACCTCATCTGCCTCCACGGACGGCCGCCAGGGTTTAATTACTACATTAAAAGTTTAAATCCTCACCCTGGTCCATTCTTCTCCCTGTAGCCCCGTAGCCAGCAGTAGCCCTTTCCTCCCCCGCACCCTGCCTGTACCTAGAACAATATGTAAATATAAGCAAAAGGCAGCCGGCACAGTGTGCCCTTATCCATGTCTGGCTGCCTTTTTGTGAATGAAACCATGCTGGCTTGCGCTTATATAGAGAACAAGCTGATCACGTGATCAGCTCGTTCTCTATATAAGCAAAAACAAGCATGGTTTCTTTCACAAGAAGGCAGCCAGACATGGATGAGGGCACACTGTCCCGGCTGCCTTTGCTTATATTTACATATTGTTCTAGGTACAGGCAGGGTGCGGGGGAGACAAGGGCTACTGCTGGCTATGGGGCTACGGGGCCATGGGGGCGGGGAATGAACGGACCATGGTGAGGATTTGAACTTTCAAAGTAGTAATTAAACCCTGGTGGCCGGCTGTGGAAGTGGGTGGGTTGTGCTGGTCACCTCAAAAGAATTTGCTGCCTCTTTTTTTTACAGAGAAAAAGTGGTGGGAGAATGGCGGGGGGGGGTTGGGAGATGTTTAACGGAAGGGGGCGTTGGGTGCTGTCTAAGGGTGGGGGGAAGGAGGGTTACTTTACTTTGCCGAATATGAATATTCGGACGAATATTCGGTCTTGCTGGTCCCGAATACGAAAATTCATCTGAATATTCGAAAAAAGGTATTCGCACAGCCCTATTGGAAATAAACAGAACTGTCCATGCTGCAGAGAAGGCAGGTTAGAACAAACTGCAAAATTATTATTATTCTAACAAATGATCAGCAAATAAGTACATCTTCTAACAGAGTTCCCTCTGCGCTAATAGCGATGGCAGAATGGAGTGATAATCTGGCAGCCCGGGCAGGACTCGAGCATGGAAACACTCAGCCCCCTCCCAGATTAATTATAACTGCAGTCTAGGCAGTTCTTAAAGAGACAGTACACGGAGGCTATACAGGCACTCTCTGGCAATACATTTAAACTGCTAAAACGCAGGACACCAGCCTGGCAGTGAGCATTTAGGCAAGCTCAAGGAAGACTTTTCAGGAACCCCCATTTGTAGGGGGGTTACACCCTTCTCTGCCTGGAGAAAACTTGGCATACGCGTCTAGTCTTTACCATCACAATATTGAAAATGCAATATAACGAGACATCTATTATATTAGCATGCTATGCAAATAACATCTGATGCATCAGTTAATGTAAACTTATCATTTTACTATACATATCCGCTACACTTCACAGTACTATAACCATAATGATAATATTTAAGCATGTTTCATACATGTGATACTGATTCCACTATGATTCCACCATGATTAACATTCCTGTAACATCACAATATGGATTCATGTTATAACTTCTTGCACATTAAACAGTGTAGGAGGGGGCCCTTCCCTATCAGCTAACTTGGGGCTGGATGGGGCAGGGGCACCATACTGAGAAGGAAGAACAATCAGCCTGGAATTAGCCATTAAGTTCAGTTTGAGTAGTGAGCTCAGAGAAATAAACACCTTTGTGAACCACACTGAGAGGCAAATCCACTGGCCTCCCAGGAGAATCATAACTGAAGTGCAATACTGGCTTAACAGCTTGGCCAGTCTTTCTGGGGAGAACAGCCACAACCTCTGTACTTTCAGCACTAACTTTGGAGCTTTTGTCATTAGTGAGGGGTGCCTCTGCATGGATGGGACTGTCCAAACTGGGAGAACTGTCAGCCCCTTGCTTTGTAGGCTCTGGTTCCACAACACTTTGCTCATTACTATCTGCTGACGAGGGCCCAGCTGGCTCATTTTGAGAAGGTTCAGACACAGTTAGGCTTTCTGGCACTGAAGGGGGCTGTCAACACTCTCATACAGTTCTTCAAGTTCTGGTGTGTCACCAGAGAGTCTCAGACCATCAACCCCTTTTTCGGGCAAGTCACACAGTTCCACAAAACACAGGGAGTCCACAGCCTCAGACATGATACTTTGCACTTCACTTTCAGGGAGCATTGGCTCCAAGGACAAAGCTGTGGGGGTTAGGCAGTCCAGAAGGCCCAGCTTCATCCCCATGATTCAGCGTAGGATTTCCATGAAACAACTGGCTCAGTTCATATGAGGGATACTAGGCATTACCACAGTCACTTTCATCAGTGGTGGACTGACAGTCACTATCATTCAAGACCTGCCAGGGAGAGGGCTCCGAATCTTTAACAGCTGAAGCAAATTGACTCTGTCTCTTCCCTTTTTTTTTTAACTCTATTTTTCACCCCTTACCTCTGAACTCTCTCCAGCGACCTCCTGGATCCACAGTCTCTACCTCCCAACATGGCTCGGTACTCACAGGCTCCTCTCCGGCACCGGTCATCCCCCGGGTCTACCCTCCATGGAAGGGCCACCCCGCCCAGGGCACTCTTTCTCTAAGTATTGAGACACTGGGCTGGAGAGGAGGGGGATAGCCTGACAGCCAAGCCCGTGTCTGGGAGTGTGGTCTGTGGAGGGAGGCGTCTTCACCTATCAGCGGTGAGGGTTTTTTTTTTGTCCTTTTGTGCGCTACCACCCCTGTGGAGCCCGTGCCGTGGCTCCACCCCCTGGCGTACACCGCAACACTCATTCAACTACCCCCAGCCTCTACCAGAGGGTGCTTATTAAGTGTTCACTACCCCAACCCTCCCCGGGAAAGAGAGAGCAGTCCTCTGGACGCTCAATCTCTTCCCCCCTGCCAACCCCTAGTTGCCCGGGTCCATTCCTGAACCCGGGTCGCCGGTGTGATGCGAGGTGTGGCATCCAGTGCCTCAACCCTCTGCGCCATCGGGCCGGCTACTTTGTCTCCTTGCAGCAGCATGAGTCACTGGCCCAGGAGAATCAATTTCTGTTGTTCAGCCTCAATTATAACTTGACCGATGGGCAGCAAGTGGTTACGGTGCATGGTCTTGACAGCTTTGGAGTTATTCTCTGGGCGTACCTTGTACACTGGTAGTAGTTTCCAACTACTACATGAGGAAGATGGTGCCACCTATAAGCAATTTTGTGCTTGCCATGTAGTCCCAAATTGCATAACAATGCACAGTCTCTGGACTGTAGCTCTTGAGCCTTTGCTTTCTTGTCGTGCTTCTCTTTGTTGGCAAGGTTTCTTTTAGCGGCCATTGTCTGGGCCAGTTGATATGCATGGTTCAGTTGAGCTTTCAGTTTGTTTATATATTGCAGGTAGTTTTCAGCTCGGACCCCGTCTGGAGAGACCCCAAAGCAGACATCAACTGGCAGACGGGCCTCCCTTCCTCCCGAACATGAGATGGTAGGGGGAGAACCCAGTAGCATCATTTCTGGTGCAATTGTATGTGTGTACCAAGGTGCTAAGCTGCTGGCTCCACTTATACTTGTCTTTTGGATGGAGCGTGCCCATCATGTCTAGAAGGGTGTGGTTAAAACGTTCTGGTTGAGGGTCCCCCTTCGGGTGATGGGGGTGGTTCTTGACTTCTGCACCCCTCACAGAGAGAGCATTTCTTTGATTAGCCTACTGTCAAAGTCTCTGCTATGGTCAGAGTGGATCCACTGGGGGCACCACAGTGGACAAAGAATTTTTCCACTAGCACCTTGGCCACAGTAGAAGCCTTTTGATCTTTAGTTGGAAAAGCTTGTGCATACTGTGTGAAATGATCTGTAATCACTAACAAATTAGCAATATTCCGTTGATCAGGTTTTAAGCACATAAAGTCTATGCAGACCAGTTCCATGGGGTGCTGGTAGTGATATTGATAAGGGGGTCAGCCCTCTGAGACAGGGCTCTTATTTGAAGGCAACGACTATAGGTCTTTACATGGTGCACAACATCAGCCCCCATCTTGGGCCAGTAGAACTGAGATCGGACCAGGTTGAGATTCCTGTCAATACCGAGGTGTCCCATGTGATTGTGGCGGGACCTCAGTACCAGGTGTTTAAAGGCCGTGGGCAGGACCAATTGTTGCTTGTCTACTTGACCACTACGATCCACTGTCTCTCTGTATAACAACTGATTGAGTAACTTCAACCTGGGGCCTTCTTTAAAAAATAGGGCAGTTTGCAAGTCAGGGGAATGCAACTTAGACACATCTTTCTCTGCACGCAGTGCATCAAGTGCTGGCTGAATCATAGGATCTTGGGATTGAGCCCACTGAATGCTGTCATTGTCAAATTGAGGTAGTGCACTAATATCTAGAGCAGAGAAATGGCAATAGGCAGCAGGTATGCAGGTATCAGGAGGGCCCAAGCATCTACTAAACAGTCCACTGTGTCCGAAGACATCTGTTCATCTCTGCCAAACTTTTGGCACAATGCTTGGATGTTAGGTTCAGACAGCCTGACCCAATCACTCTGGGAAGCGGGCCTTCGTGACAGAGCGTCAGCATCAATATGGTTCAGTCCAGGTCTGTATTCAACAGCATAATCATAGACTGATAAGGCAGAAAGCCACCGGTGCCCAGTGGCATCTAACTTAGCTGAAGTCTGTACATAGGTCAATGGGTTATTGTTGGTATTCACCAATATCTTTGCCTCATAGAGGTACTCATGAAACTGATCAATGATGAGCCATTTTAGGACAAGGAACTCCAGCTTGTGCATGGAATAGTTTTGCTCTGATGGGGTCAAACTCCTGTTGGTGAAAGCTAGTGGTCTCAAACCATCTTCATGGTTTTGATACAGCACAGCTCCTAGGCCCTGCAGACTAGCATCCATATGCAGCACATAGGGCTTTGTAGGGTCAGCATAGGCGAGGATGGGGGCGAGGGTGAGCTGGTATATGACTTCATGGAAGGCTGCTTCACATTCGGGTGTCCAGCAGGGCCCAAAGGGTTCACCTGTGCAGAAGTACACTTTCTCTGGATCTTTGACAGCCTCTTTTTTGTATTTATGGTTGTTGGGGGGGTAACCCTGGGTAAGATTCAGGAGCGGATGAATCACCTTGGAATAGCCTTTTATGAAACTGCGGTAGTAACCATAGAAACAACAGAAAATGTTGTAGTTCTTTCAAGTTATGGGGCTGGGGCCAAGTAGTCAGTGACTCAACCTTACTGGGATCGGTCTCCATTCCTTCTGCAGATACTATGTGCCCCACATACTTCACGGTGGTTTGAAAAAACTAGCACTTGTCGATGGACAGCTTGAGGCCTAAGTCTTCCAATCGGTCCAGCACTTTAAACAGTTGGGTCCCATGCTTCTCTAATGTGTGTCCAAACACAATGACATCATCTAGGTACACTAGACATTCCAGCAAGTTCATATCTCTCACCACATGTTCCATCAGTTGCTGAAAGGTGGCTGGGACACCCAAAATCCCCTGTGGCATTCTCAGAAATTCGTAGAACCCCAAAGGACAGATGAAGACTGTTTTCAAGGTCCTTCGGGGCCATCGGAATCTGGTAATATCCGCTGTGAAGATCCAATACCGAGAACCATTTGCTCCCATTCAAGCAGTCCGGGGCATCTTGTATATTGGGCATGGTGAATTTATCTGGGATGGTCCAACGGGTCAGGGTTCAATAATCAACACACATCTTCATGGACCCATTCCTTTTATGCACGTCCACAATGGGAGAGGCATATGGGCTCCTTGATTCTTGTATCACACCAGCAGCGAGCATTTCCTGCAGGTGTCTCCTAACATCATCTATGTCTGCTGGGGCGAGGCGTCGGGATCTCTCTCAAAATGGCCAGTCATCATGCAAGAGTATTTGATGCTCTGCACCCTGGACACACCTCACATCACATTCTTTTAATGAAAACACTTGATCTGTCTGGGTGAGTTTCTTGCTAATTCTAGCCTTCCATTCAGCTGGCAATGGGGAATCACCAAAGTCAAATAAGTATGTGGTCACTCTCTCTCCTTCTCACCAGAGCACTTGTTACTGGGTAGTACTGCAGTGTCTGTGCAGTGTACTGTAGCTAGAGAGCACCCTCTGTTCACCCGGGCCTCCCGATCTGACACATTCCGAATCTGGACCATCACTCATCGTGCATAGGCGTGGGCACGGCCAGGCAAGATGCTGGCCTTAACCAATAATCCTTCTGGCAACTTTCCATTGCCTGGTGCATCCAACATTAATATTTTGTTCTTTACATCTTTCTGGAGGTGGACCTCCCCGTGAATGGTACACAGGGCATTGGGTGCCAGTACCAGAGCAGTTACCCCCCCCCGACAGCGACATTTCACCAGCGAGGTCCCCCCACAGTGACTACAGTGCCTAGCCATGATGGGAGACCCGCTGGAACCTGGCGCTGTCTGTTGGGGGTCCTGCACCCCCCCCAATCAGCTCTGACTGGAGTTGAAAATCCTTAAGTGGGGTGGGTGTGGGGAACTTTGGCCCCCAAAGACAACAAGAGAATAAAGTGTGAATCGGCAGCCTACTGCAGAATGCTGTCAATCTGCCGGTGTTGCTGACGGGGCGTTCAACAAAATTTTTGTCGGACTCCTGTCGTGGATCCATACCAGAGAGTCAGGATCCTTCTTCTACACGATCCCCACAGGTTCATCCTGGTCTACTTCCTCAGGTTTCCACTGCAAGTCATAGGCCCTTTTGATTAGAGCTGGAATTCTTACAGCCCACCCAGTCCGTTGCCCTAGTTTCTTGTGGGAGAGTTGCGCCAGTCTCCCAAACATATGTGCATTTGTCCCAATTAGCAGGGGGGCCCCATCATACAGTCTGGTGGGGGGGATGCACAAAGGCAAGTATCTCGGCTTGTTCATCTACTCTAGCCACTGAGCTAGGGAAAGACAGCCAGATCCGAATATACCCCGAGTACGGATAAGTCTTCTCGCTCAACCCCCACACATGTAAGCCTTCCAAGGATTGTAGGGGCACATCAGGCAGATGCTTTTGATACCAGTCTTGGAACACCATAGTTACTTGAGATCTACTGTCAAGTACGGCCCGTGCGGACACACCGTTCACCCTCACTGTAGTTTCCATTGAAGGGCCTACCACCTCGGACCACTCAGGTGACACAGACTTGGATGTCAACTTGGCAGCGGCTTTTGATGAATAACTTTTCCAAGCAACTCCATCTTGCAGCTGGTTATTGTTCCATTGAATCAAGGCTAGTAGTCTAATAGTAACCTTTCTCAAGTTCTCCGGTGAGCGACAAGTGAAACGGGTGTGCCCGTCCTCCCCGCAGTGGTAGCAAAAATTGGGTTCTCTAGAGTCTCTGAGTGGTAGCGGGCCATCTCCTGGCTTGGGTACATCAGGGGCACCTCGAGGCCCTTCTTTGACTTGTGACTTGGGTCCTTGGTCCTCTGGATTCCCACCAAGGTTAGTGGTTTGTGTGGCTCGTAGTAGGTTCCCCACCAGGGCTATCAATTCTCATACTTCCTCCAGTAGGTCACCCTCAGTCTGGGTTTCTGAGGAGATGATGTGCACCCCCACCCCACTAGGTGGGGCCTCGCTCTTTAACTCAGCAGGTGCCTGATAAAGGTTAGGATCTCTGACCACCTCGGAGGCTTTTTAGTTGACTCTCAACTCCATCAATTCTTTATTTAGTTCTCTCATCTGCTGCACCTCATCCTCGTCACTTCTCTCAGGGGTCTGGCAGGTACGGCAACCCCAGCATAGGCTCCCATCCCTCTTCATCATTCTCTGCTTCATGAATCTCTTTCATGAGGTGACAATATTTGGGAGGGTTAGCCTTCCCATCTTGCAACTTAAGCTTTAGCATCATCACACTAGAGTACCTGGCTGACTTGAGAATATGGTCCAACCTGACCTTATTCAGTTCACTAGTAGGCACCTGTCCTTTTCTGTGAGCCCTCTGCAGAGCCCTCTCACTTCTGGTAACAAACATAGACAATTTCTCATTCTTCCATTGTTTGGTGGATTTGAATTTCCACAGTAAATTGTCCCCTGACTCAGTGCTTCCAAAAACCCCTTCCAATGCAGAGAGGTATTCAGCCGCAGTAGCCCCTGGGCTAGTGGCTCGTAGGAAGCAAATGGCTTCCAGTGCAGGGCCCCTCAAACTTTCCATGAGTCTTGTTCTTGTCTCCCCCTTAGAGCACTGCCACTCCTGGACCAGGGGGGTAGCATAGTCCATCCATGTTTCCAGGTCATCCTCCCCTACGGGCATTGGGACTGTGCCCAAAAAAAGTCTAAGTCTACGGTAAGAATCCAGGTGCACAGATGGAATTACTATGGGGGGTGACCACGAGGGAGACCCTAGGGGAGGCAGGAGATGCTATCGGGGACTGCAATGGCATGGGTTCTTCAGAAAGGTCTAGCACCTTCACTAACTCTTGGGTGGTTCACCCCCAGAAACTAACAACTTAAGCAGCTTGTCCTTGAACCCCTTTATGCTGGGGAACCCTCCCGGGGTAGCCGGATCACTGTGCAAGTGGATGACCCTCCACCCCTTCTGGGCCCCTTCTTACAGAATAACAGGGGGTACTTTCTCTGGATCTATGGGAGAGTTGCAGGAGAGTAGAACCACCTCGGTGGTCAAACAGGTCCAAATCCCTTCCTTTCACTTCAACCTTCCCCAAACACTAAACGTGCTCTACAACTTTTACAAGAACAGCATTAGTGGTCCCTAATGGAACATCCATTAACAGGAGGGGCTGTTGGGGGTCTACCCCTTCCCTCAACCTCACAGCACCCCATCATTCTGTGTACTAACAGCTTACAGGGATCTTGAGCTTAGGCATAGCAAGTTCCTCCATTTTGTCACCAGTTCTAAACATACTGGGGTAATTCCCACTTCTGGCCACTATAAGGCACAAAATCCCAGTGGTGCCACCAAGATGTAACCCCTAGGTGGTGCTATCCCAAGGGCTACTATCCCTGCCTGCGTGGCTAGTTGCAGGTTAAGGGGCCTGGGTACTGAAACGGGAGCCTCCACCTGGAGGTCAGGGTTGTTAGTGGTCAAGCTAACCTGGGCATAGCCCTCTGCAACACTATAACCCCCCTCTTTCCCTTCTAGTGGCCTGAACAATATACAATAATCACTTTCATGATGACCCTTATTCACCATGCAATTACCCACACTGTTTGCACTTACCACCAGGCCTGGTTCCTCTAGCTCGACCCTGGGGACCCCCTGTAAAGCAAAGTTATACACAGTAAATAGCAACAGTACAGTACTCCTAGCACAAACTGGAACCATAGTCAGGCTAAATGCAAAAAAAGATCTGATTTATTCAGGGGGCTTGAGCAAGGGAGGGGCGTAATCAGGTTGATTGGATTAAAGGCTAAATCAATCAGACAGTTATGCATGCACTTCAGAGTCCCTACACAGTCACACACTCTGGGTACCCAGGTATGAAAAAGGTGGGCTAGCCAGGATCATTGCCCGGGGTAGGCCGGCGTCGCAGCTGGTTGGGGCCCTGAAATTGAAGAAAGCAACATGCACAACACACACTATTTGTAATCCGGAGCTGGAGGGCTCAGTTCATGAAAGAAAAGACAACAAGGCAATCAGATGACAACATTTTAGATTTAGCTTTTGTTGCAGGGAGCTACCCTGATGTTTACTCATGATACCCAATACAGAACACAGAAAGGACGAAATCAAGACTACAGGTTGTTGAGCTGGAGTGCCAGGAGAAGCAGGGCCCAGACGAATCACTGAGGTGTCTTTCCTGTTCAAGGCGTTGAGCAGGGGGCTGATCCCCAGGTAGGTCTCTCGTCAATGACTTTCTCTGTGTAGCGGGTATTCTGGCTGTGCCAGTGTGGCAAGGCCCAGGCCAAATGGAGATGAATATAGATTTAGTCCGTGGAGCTGGATGCAGCCTCCAGAAAGCAAAACACAGTTCAGCACACAGTGGGTAACCAACTCATGACCCACTATCAGCACACAGCACATTTACATGTAAGGAAAATTCCATTGTACCAGGCCAATGGCTCTCCGGTTGCAATTACAGGGTCTCTGCACAATCCGGGAGTTGAAGGGTGGCTGTAAGTCCTGACAGGCCGATCGCATTCAGCAAATCTAAAAATTGATTAGCATTTTGCTCATAAAAGTGCTAAAACATCGTAAAAATGCATAGTACTTGCCTCATTGTGTTTAACAAACATAACACTTCTAGAAAACCAATATAAATACTTTCTGTACAGTTAGTATTGTCCCAGGAAAAAAACTGCTAATCAGTTATTTACAACCCTGGGTTAACAGCCTGGTCACAATTCAGTTGCTTATCTCGCTCTTCCCAATTCGGATTCAGTCCTAATTGACTTCAATCTCCCTGTCAAGGACAGCAGGCAGGCAAGCAGGCCAAATCTCAGCCCTTTCACTGTTCTTCCATGTGAATCTATGCATGACTGCTTCTCGAATATCTCGAGCTGTTACCCCTTTCACTTCCCAACTCAGACTGACTCTAACTGCAAGCCGCCTGGGACTTTACCCAGGATCCAAAAGGTTTGGTTGGCTGATCTGTCTGTCAGTCACAACAAGGGCTCCCCCTTCAGGTTCATTTAGGCGCCAAAAGCCCCAAACTCCAATTCCTACAGAATTTTGCTCCCACAAGACCCTTGGGGACAGGCTCCATTTTAAAGTCCCCAAAGGTACTGATTGGCCCATTTCGGCAGTCCAGGACCAAGATGGTGGAAATAAACCGAACTGTCCATGCTGCAAAGAAGGTAGGTTAGAACAAACTGCAATATTTTACTATCCTAACAAATGATCAGCAAATAAGTACATCTTCTAACAGAGCTCCTTCTGCGCTAAAGCAATGGCAGAACGGAACGATTATCTGGCAGCCTGGGTGGGACTCGAGCATGGAAACACTCAGCCCCCTCCCAGATTAATTATAACTGCAATCTAGGCAGCTGTTAAAGAGACAGTACAAGGAGGCTATACAGGCACTCTCTGACAATACATTTGAACTGCTAAAACGCAGGACACCAGCCTGGCAGTGAGCATTTAGGCAAGCTCAAGGAAGACTTTTTGGGAACCCCCATTTGTAGGGGGGGTTACTTATACACTGTCTCATTTGGTGATAGAAATAATATATGTTTCAGTTGCTATTAGACACTGACAGATATGCTAGTACTAATTAAAGGGAAACTGTCAGCTTTTTGGACCAGTTTTAAAGTGCTTGTAACAAATGTGTCTGCAGTATGCATTCCCAGTGTAAAATACATATATGACCAGAGATGTGCACTCTAGTGCAAAATATCTATGATTTTTGTAAAAACTATATTTTATTCATCCTGACCTAAATGTCGGTGGTGGTCCTCCACCAGCGGAAAAGATATGGAGCCGCAGGTAAACTCGTACCTGAATGAGTTAGTTATTTTTGGTCTTATATTCAAAAATGGTTGTATCTCTTACAGCTCATGCTGTAGAATTCCACAAAGCATTCCCATTCAGAAACGAGTACTGTAATCTGTTTTACTTTGTACGTAAAAGTTGAAGCTGTGTCAATAGATTAGTGCCTCCCAAAACAATTTTTCACTCATCTCTGATTGCTATCACAAACATGAACACTAACAGAACTCATTAAAAACCTGTAAGTAGGCCCTAAACAATAAAATGCCCTTTAATTTAAACAAATGTTCTTTCCTATTTATACACACATTCACAAATTAAAAACAAAACAGTACCATTCAGGGTTTTAATTTTTGAAGTTCCTTTGCTGACCATGAAAATGCCCCTGGAATTTAAATCATGGCCTTGTTTTAGCCGCATTGTGATGGGTTACACTCTCCCAGCTAAGGAATGGCTGTCTTCAGCCAGTACCTGTGAAAATCCAACAGGTAATAACATACTGTAACATACTTACAACAGTGGCTAGTCTAGTCACCTGATTCCTAGTTTAGGCATATTCAGCAATATACAGGCAAATACTTTCTGACTAAATCATTAGTCAGTGATTTTTCCAAAATGAAAGGCACATTTTTAACCTGTGGCAAATGTGAAAAGTATTCTGTGGGGGAACCTGGGTCTGATGTATCTTCCCTCATGTACAACATACAGGGGGAGATTTGTGGAGGCAGCTGGGGAAATCTAAATGAAGTAAAGGATGGGCATCATGGGCCTTCTAGAACATCTGATTGGAGCAATAATTTCTTCCTCTTCATCTGAGGTCTTTAACTCTGTGGCTTTGCTCTCTGATGACTTTAGTCCACTTTTAACATCCTGCAGTGCATCTCTGTCTGCCTCTGTAACAGGGGTCTCCCTTTCTTTCCCCTATATCTCTTGCTCCACCCCATCCTCTTTGATTACAAGCAGTCACTTTGTACTCACAGAATCTGGGTGTTCCTCCATGTTATCTTCAATGGCTGGTTGAGCATCCTCTGGCACAAGAGCTTCTGTATTCGTATCCCATTGCAGTCCCAAGTGGATGGGCATCCTGCTCAGCAGCATCACACAGAAACAAACTGACAAAATCCCTACTGGCATAGTACCAGATCACCCCAGTGTCCTCATCTACAATATCACTGATATCTCCAAACTCAAGGTTGAGTTGGCATGGGTTAGAAGGACCAGCTCCCCCACTCAGGGACCACAAAGCTCACCTCTGCTTCCTCAGAGGATGCCAGAAAGGAGGAACGGATGGACAAAGGTGGGCTCGTGGATGGTTAGGGTGGTGGAGCATAGTCACATCCCAAATTCCATACCACTGTGGAGCTCCTATGCCACACTGACAGGGTGGGACAGTCCCACAGAAGTGCCCAAAGTAGTGGCTCGGATGGACGTGGAGGTCTCCAGGGAGGACACCTCAAGGGGGGTAGCAGAGGACCCCAGAGGAAGAGGAAGCAACTCCTGGTGGGGGACTCCGTAGTCCAGGGAGTAGTGTTGGGGACAGATAGTGGAGTGGAGAGGGAGGTTAAGTGCCTTCTGGGAGTCACAACTTGGAGGGATGGAGAGCAGATCCAGAGGATCACTAGGGCTGCAGCAAGGAGAGGGGAGCTGGATATCATTGTCCATCTGGGGACAAATGACCTGTTTAAGGATTAGGCAGGGATAGGGAGAATGAATGGAGACATTCAGGGAGTTGGGGAGGAGCCTTGGGAAGGTAACAAGCTCTGTGACCTTCTTGGAGGTGCTGCCTGTCCACGGCAAGGGGGAGGCTAGGAACTTCTGCACCAGGGACTTCAACACATGATTGAGGAACTGGTGCGGAGAGAAGGGTTTTGGCTTCATTGGGGGCTGGGGACCCACCTGGAGGGATGTGGGCCTGAACAAGGGCAATGACCTGCATCCATCCAGGCAGGGGTCCATTGTCCTTAGTGAGCGGTTTAAATGTTTCATTGGCAAGCATTTCAACTAGCCAAGGGGGGTGGTGGAAGGAAGCAGAGAGAATCAAACTGCCCACCATCACTGTTTAATGTAGTCATCAAGAAGTACCTAAGGTTGGGAAATCGCCAATGGTAACTAAACTAGGAAAAGGTAGAATGGCGGAGAAAAGGAAAAAGGGGATTAATGGCCGGGGGGTAATGAGGGAAGGCAAGAGGATAAAAAGGGGGTGACTGAAGGGGAAGTAACAAAATATGGAAGGCCAAGTGTTCGAATGCTTGCAGACTGGGAAATAAAATCCCAGATCTGATGGCTTTGATGGCAGAGGATGACCTGGACATTGTTGCTATTACCGAGACAGGATATAAAAGGAACTATGACTGGGATGTAGCTATATCAGGTTGTACTTTATTCAGGAAAGACAGGCAGGGTAAAAGAGGATGAGGGGTACCACTTTATGTCATGGAGGGTATAAATGCAACTGAGAAACGGGGATTGTGGTGGGGAGAGGCCCTGTGGGTCACCCTAGAGATGGGCAATGGTACTGCTATTCACAGGGGTGAGATCTACAGACCTCCAGTAACAGGGGAAAGATTTGGACAAGGTTCTAGTGGAAGCCATCCATAAGATGGCAACTAAAGGGGAAATACTGCTGGCAGGTGACTTCAATCTGTCAGATGTTGATTGGAGCATCCCAGTTGCAGCCTTAGCCAGGAGCAGGGAAATGCTGGATGCCCTGCAAGGAGCATGCATCAGACATCTAGTGCTAGTGCTAGAGCCCACCCTTGAGGGTGCGATTTTAGACCTGGTACTCACCAACAGGGGCAAAATTGCAGATGTCTGGTGGGTGGACACCTGGGATCCAGTGATCACCACATGGTGTAGTTGAATATGAGTACAGTGGCAGAGTCAAGCCACACAAAAGTGAGGGTCCTGGACTTCAGGAGGGCAGACTTTGCAAAGTTGGGGTATGTTTCAGGAAAGCCCTAGCAGGGAGGAAGACGGGGGAGTTGAGGAACAGTGGGCACATCAAAAAGGAGCTGTAGTGGAGGCAACAAACCTTTGTGTTAGGCAAATAAATAAAGGCAAAAGAAAAAGAAAACCACTATGGTTCTCAAAGGAAGAGACCTGGAAGGTAAGAGCAAAAAAGCTGGCTTTTAGGAAGTACAAGGAAACACAGAAGGAGGAGGACAGGATAGTGTATTGGGATAAGCAGATGAAGGCAAGGAAGGCAGTGAGAAGCGCAAAGGCACAAATGGAGGAAAAAATAGCCTAGGCAGTAAAGAAAGGGGACAAGACATTTTATAGTTACATTAATGAAAGGAGAAAGACAAGGGGTGGGATTGCAAGGCTTAAGGGGGAAGAAGTGGAGTGTGCGGAGGGCAACTTGGAAAAAGCAACAATCCTGAACAAATATTTTTGTTCAGTATTCACAGAAGAGGGGGAAGTTGAGGAACCGCAATTATGTGGCAGGAACAATAAGGGGAAGGAGGAGGACACCAGTTCATTGACAGAGGAGAGAGTTCTAGAGGAACTCGCAAAGATGAAAGTGAACAAGACAATGGGACCAGCTGGGATACATCCTAGATTATTAAAGGAGCTTTGGGAGGAGCTGGCAGCACCACTGGCAGCCCTGTTCAGTGAATCGCTGGAAACAGGAATGGCTCCAGAAGACTGGAGGAGAGCAGATGTAGTCCCTCTACACAAAAGTGTGAGCAAGGAGGAGGCTGGAAACTATAGACCAGTCAGTCTGACCTCAGTGGTGGGAAAAATAATGGAATCACTGCTAAAGAAAGAATTGTAGAACATCTTGAATCCAGCAGGGCACAGGATCCGAGGCAGCATTGATTCACAGTGGGAAGGTCATGTCGAATAAATCTGATAAATTTCTTTGACTAAGTGACCAGGGAAGTGGATCGGGGGGGACTGGTGGATATGGCCTACCTGGATTTCAGCAAGACCTTTGACATCGTTCCACATAAAAGGCTCGTAAACCAGCTAGGCAGCCAGGGAATAGGTCCCAAGGTGGTAAACTGGGTTAGGATCTGGTTAAGGGATAGAACACAGAGGGTGCTGGGAAATGGAGCTCAGTCTGAGGAAAGGAGGGTGAAAAGCAGGGTGCAACAGAGATAAGTTCTGGGGTCAGTCCTATTCAATGTCTTCATAAGTGACATTGCGGAGGTGTTGGAAGGAAAGGTATGCCTCATTGCAGATGACACTAAGATCTGCAACAGGGTAGACACTCCGGGAGAGGTGGAAAAAATGAGGAAGGAAATAGGTAAACTAGAGGAATGGTCAAAAGTGTAGCAGCTAAGATACAATGCAGAAAAGTGCAAAATCATGACTTTGGGGGTGCATAGGAACCCAGGGGAGGCTTACATGATGGAGAGAGAGATACTGATGGCCACCAAATAGGAAAGGGATATGGGGTAATCATATCAGATGACCTGAAGGTGACCAAACAATGTGCCAAGGCTGTGGGGAGAGCCAGTGGGGTACCGTAGTGCATAGGGAGAGGTACCACTAGCAGAAGGAAGGACATGGTGATGCCTCTGTACAAATCATTAGTGAGACCTCATCTGGAGTACTGTGTCCAGTTCTGGAGGCTGCATCTCCATAAGAACATAGACAGGGTAGAGACATCTCAGAGAAGGGAAACACAATTGGTGATGGGCCTGCACCATAAGTCACATGAGGAGAGACTGGAGGACCTCAATATATATGGCCTGGAGGAGAGGAGGGAAAGTGGGGATATGATATAGACCTTCAAATATCTCAAGGGCATAAATAAGGTACAGGAGGGTAACGTCTTTCAGAAAAAGAGATGTTCTAGAACAAGGGGTCATGACATGAGGCTGTAAGGGGGGTAGACTAAGGAGTAACGTGAGGAAGTATTTCTTCACAGAAAGGGTGGTGGATGCATGGAACAGTCTACCAATGGAGGTGGTGGGGCAAATTTGGTAGGGGAATTCAGAAATGCATAGGATAGGCATGGGGGAACCCTACTGATAGGAAAGAGATCAAAGCCGGAGATCAAGTAGGATCTGTAGTTTCTGCAGCAGGTAGAAAAATAAATGGGCAGACTGGGTGGGCCTAGCGGTCCTTATCTGCTGCCAATTTTTATGTTACTGTCTTCCTTCTCCAGGCAGGTTTTGCTGCAGTGGTACTGAGTCTCTGCTGGGCATGGGCTCCAGTCTCTGACTGTTTGAGTGCCTCAGGCTCAACTGCCTTGTGGAGTGAATGTTTATTTGCCCCACTGGCAACAGGTGGCTGCAGTGAGTTGTCCAGCTTTTTGGGGTTCCCTTTCTGGCTGGATTATGTAGGCCAACAGGCCATTAATTTGTTCTACAATGACAGAAAGGTGTTTCTCCATTGATCAGCAAGTTTTTGCTTTCTGGGTAAGACACAGTTTCTCACTAACACCCGGTCCCCAGGCAAAGGTTCGTGGGCTTTGACTTTCTGGTCATACCTGACCTTGTTATCCAGATTCCTCTTCCCTGCCATTCAGAGGCCAAACAATAGGCAGTGTTCTGCTACACATACTGTAGGTGTATCTCTGAGTGAACGCCATCCACAGAGGCCCCAAAACACATCAATAGGCAATTTAGCATCTCTGCTGAACATTGAGTAGTACATTGAAAATCCAGTAGGGTTACATTTGGCACAATTATACATGTGCACAGGAGCACTGACCTATTCACTCCACACTGCTTCGTCCTTAGAGTTTAAGGGGCCCAGCATGTTGATTACTGTGTGATTTAAATCCTCTCACTGTGCATTAGCTTGAGTGTGATACAGGGTTGTGCGTAACTTCCAAGTCTCTCACACTGATTTCAGCTCCTTGACCAGACAACTTTCAAAATCATGGTTTTGGTCTGAGTTAATCCATGTAGGAGCACCATAGAAGAAGAAGAAGAATCAGCATTTATATAGCGCTTTTCATGTACAGTATATCCCAAAGCGCATTACAAGCAATACTAGACTGGTAGTGAAGCGACTGAATGTGTAGTGGCAGCCATATTGCACATCAACACCCACACACAGCCTGGATAATTGCATGAACTGGTTTATGGGTAGCGGAATGTTGGCCAGGACACCGGGAATGTTCCCTACTCTTTGCAAAGAGTGCCCTGGGTTCTTTTACTTCCACCTGGACACCCATCAGGACAACACCAGGGTGGGTAGAAAGGACCTCAGTTTAACGTCTCATCCGAAGGACGGCACACCTCAGCAGTACAGCACCCCCCAATACTGCACTCGGATGCCAGAGTTTTAGGTGCAAGTTCAATCCTGGTGTGGGACGAGAACCCATGATCTTCTAGTCCAGAGGCAGATGTGCTACCAACTGAGCCACACTGACACCCATAGTTGACGATTAACTTATCCATCAGTGTGTGAGCAACAGTCATAGTTTTTCGATCCTTTGTTTGGAAGGCCTGTGCATATCTTAATAACTGGTCCATGGCCACCCATATGTTCTGGAAAGTATGTTCCAAACGGATAACATTGATACAGGCCAGTTCCACTGGACACTTGTCTCAATGCTGACAAGAGGGGCAGTTCTCTTAGGCAAAGTTTTATACTGCACACAGCAACTGCACCAGAATGGTCTTTCACCTCACTCCTCATTTGTGGCCAATAGAATTGAGTATGAGACAGGGTCAAAGTAAATTTAGCTTCTTCATGTCTCATTTCATCATGTAGTGCTCTAAGTACCATCTGTCAAATCTGTTGGGCAACAGCAGTTGCTGTCTGGGGAACCTGTGGGGACCTTGGTCTCCTAATATAGCTGCTGGGGGGGCACTTGCTCAGTGTAATGCACCTTGACAAAACACCAGAGAGTGACAGGTGTGACATGTTGGGGTTCCATTGGTCCTCTTGTGCACTGACATAAGCAGTGCTATGTGTTAGGAATGCAGTTTGTGACTCCAACATTATATACCGAGTGCATCATCTGCTGGACAGAATACTGGATCCCCTCCCTCCTACAGTAGGTCTCTCGATATAGCAGATTATTTTTTAAGCTCAGCTTTGGCCACTCTTTGAGCAAAGGTTGGGTGTACCCAGTTTTGGGCACAGTCTTGATTGCATACCTTCCCTGTTGTAGAGAATGTAGAATGTCCCTGAGTCCAGGGTCTTGTCTTTGCTCACTCTATAAATCAAAATGGCTTAGGTGTGGTAAAGGTGTTGTTTGAAGACACACAAAACTACAATGGGGGTAGACTGTTCCTGGAGGCCCCAGGCTGTCTAGAGATCAATGGACAGTGGTGGGGAGTGTATATTTATTTATTAATTTATTTTATTTAGTTTTTGATGACTGGGAAGGGAGGACATGATGATTAGATGTTTAGATGTTTTTGGTGCAGTATTAACCACTGCTAAGCAATTTAGATCACAAACTGTAGTGAGAAAGAAATAATGTTACCTGCAGGGATCTGAAGTGACTGGAGGAGTGGTCTAGGGTATGGTAGCTGGGCTTTAATGCAAAAAAAGTGCAAAATAATGCACTTGGGCCTTAAAAACCCAGAAGCAGAATACAAAATGGGTGGAGTGCTGTGATGGTGACAAAGGCCAAGCAGGAAAGGGACCAAGAGTAATCATATCAGATGACCTAAAGGTGGCCAGGCAGTGTGACAAGGCAGTTGGAAGGGTGAGTGGGATGCTGGGGTGCATAGGAAGGGGTATCACAAGCAGGAAGAGTGAGTTGGTGGTGCCCCTATACAGATTACTGGTAAGACCTCACCTGGAATACCGTGTTCAGTTCTGGAGACCACATCTCAGGAAGGACATTAACAAAGTGGAGGTAGTCCAGAGAAGGGCTACCAAAAGTATGCATGGTCTGCATCAGAAGCCCTATGAGGAGAGGCTAAAGGAGCTAAACATGTACATCCTGGAGGAGGGGGGATATGATATATACCTTTAAATACCTAACGAGTTAATAAAGTACAGGAGGGGAATATTTTTCAGAGAAAATGGTGCTCTAGAACCAGGGAGCATAATATGAAGCTAGAGGGGGGTAAATTCAAAATGGATGTGAGGAAGAACTTCTTCACAGAAAGGATGGCAGATCCCTGAAACAGTAGGGTTAAGAAGGGAGGGAAAGGGCTGGCATTGTAGATCAAGAGTGGTCTACAGCAAAAAAAAAAAAAGAGAAAAAAACGTGACAGAATGGGTGGACTGGGTGGGTCAAGTGGCCCTTAAGTGCCCTTATGTTCTATGTTTCTATGAACCCAGGCCCCCAGAATATCGTCCTGGTGCTCGTTTTCACCACTGAGCTATAGGCTCACATGGTAGGCCTAACTCTTCCTGAACACACTTCCATTCTCTGGCATTGCAAATCCTGTAACTAGGAACAACTGACATGACCATTAGATGTTTGTGGCACAGTAATAGTCATTGCTAAGCAATAAGGATCACAAATTGTAGTGAGAAAGAAATAATGTAACCTACTGGGAATTGAATCCAGGCCCATATTTAGTACATTCAACATCTGTGTTATCAGTACTGGTCAATGAAAGCTTTCCTTTAATATGTCAAAGTAACCTGCATAAAGAGGCACAGAATATACTGGCAAAACAGTACAATGAGGAATCAGGTAGAGGACAATAAGTATTTATTTATTTATTTATTTAAAATTGGTGACCGAGAAAGGCACACTGAGCCAAGGCTCATTTCCAGGTGCGACCCGGTACAAGTAGTACAAGGTGGGAGACAGAGAAATACAGCAAATTTCAAGTAACAAACAAATAATACAGTATTAGTACATTACATTAGAGTCTGGTAGTGAAGTTTCACTTTTTGTTTAAAACAGCAGAGTGGAAATGGCTAAGAAGGTTGTGTGGAAGACCGTAGGACAGGGTAAAGGATGAAGCAGATTAAAAAAAAAGAAAAGACTGGATATCTTTCTATACCAAACTAGCAGATTAAATTATTATTAAAAATGGAGCATTATGGGCTAACAGCCTTTTCAGCTACTACACTACCTTTATATGAACCCTAGAGAAAGTGAATTATTAACTGAGAACTGTGTATTAGTGCGGGGTTCAGATGAAGCAGAATGGTGAAAAAGCACTTTATTGAAAAGGAGGACACTAAGAAACAGCAGGAAGGAATCTGCTTTCAAGGTCTCCAAAGTAAAATGGAGTGAATGAAGTTTGTAGATTTGGACTTGAACAGTCTCTACAACAAAACCAGGTAGACAGGGAAAGGTTTAATTTATACAGCACCTAGGAGGGGACTTCATCAGACTTGCCAATACTGCTATGCTAGTACAGTATTGTCTCATATTTGCTTTCATCTACTTTCTTTTTGTCCTCTTTTCTCAGCCTCTCATAGCAAGGAGATTGCTGTTTTTTACTGAATATCTCTCTCCCAGGGGTGTAGCCAGGCATTTCAGATTTGTACACCAACCTGCCACACTGCTACCCCCTCCCACTGTTGTTCATGCCTGCCCTGTCCCAACGACTCGAGTCCAAGGTTCCTGGCTCCAATCAGATGATTCCTACACTAGACCTGCTGTCTGTCTGCATTGCTAGTGTGTTGCTCGCTGCCCACTGGTAAATGCTACTGACTGTACCACGAGTCCAAGACCATGGCAGAAATTTCTTCTCTCTCCCCCGCAGGTAGGCAGATTTGCTTTACTTGCCACTCCACATGAAGTCTTTTTTCTTTTAGCTGGCTCTGAGTCTGTTCTTCTGTCTGTTGCTCCTCAGTTCTTCTACTGCTACTCTCGCTCCCAGTACAATTGAACTAATAGAATGGCTTCTAACTTTGCTGGGGCATTTAAACTCGCTGCCCCAGACTTGCCACACCCCCTTCCAGATCCCGCAGCCAATCACTATGCAGGTGGACCATGCAGACTAATTGAGACCTTCAGCTTCAAAGTCCACGGTCCACTCTGCCACCCACAAAACAAAACTGAAAGAGAAAAGAAAAAGCCTTTGAAGCCAAACAAAGGAATTTAAATGCGATGGACTAGAGAGAGCAGAGCAATGCTGGCGAGCTTGTTTGCTCCCCCCCCGCTACTAAACTTGGTATGCCATGGCTTACATGGAGTATCAGTAGCTACGTCCTTGATCCATCCTGTCCTGCTTGAGTCTTTGCTTGAAATGGTTGCACTCTCAGAACTTTGTGTATGTGAATGAAAAAGCTCAACTCTGTATTTTAGAATAGATGTGCACTTTAGCTGTGAAGCAGGTCTCTGCCTCACTATTAGCTGTGTTTAAGTATTAGCTAGTATGGATTTAAACAAATGCAGTATTACTCACTTTAGCAGTGTTGAGGGCGGCACCATAGCCAGTAGGAATGCCACAACCTATTAGGCAGACTTTATCCAGAGGAGCATCATCATCAATTTTAGCAACAGAGATGTCAGCAAGAACTGTGTACTCCGAGAAGGTGCTGGTCCCCATGAAGTGGAAAATTTGCTGTCCTTTACAGGTGAATCTGCTGGTCTTGTCAGGCATCAGCCCTTGTACTTGCGTAACTCTGTGTGAGAAAACATTTGGATGTTTTATTGTCAAATAAAACCTTTTCCAGATGGAAATCCAGTGATACCTGATATTTCATTACATCCCAGCACTATGGAAATCTCTTTTGTGAAGCTTTATAACATATAGGATAATGTATGATCCTCTATCTATAACAACCATGTGTAGCCATCGAGAGGTTGACAATGTTGACCGTTTAAACCTTGAGAGCGGAGCTTGAAAGGTTTAGGTCGCCATGGCAACCATGAGATACTAACTCACTATTGTTATAGATAGAGGACCATACATTGTCTTTGATAGTGTATGGTCCTCTATCTCTGCTAAAAAGGAGCAAGGTGGTGCACAGCTGTGTCCTTACATTTTAGTTTTATTGCCTCTGCACTGCTCTCCTCATATCCTGCTCTCACCGCTGCCACCACTTCCTGATTGGTGGCAGTTCGCATAACGTGCATGCGTGAAAGCGTTCATTGTTTTTATGCTGCAGCAGCTACATAGCTAGTGCAGCATAACAGCTATGATTGATGTAGCTACTGCAGCATTACAACACTATTCTAGGGATGGATTTCCATTCCTAATAGCATTCCTCCATACACTTTAATATTTTATTGCATATTTCTGTCACAAAATATATGCGGATGTTGAAACAATAGTAACAGTGCCAGACATTAATTATTTTAGTAAATATAGCAGTAAGAAAAAATTACTCACCATAGTAATGTTGTTTCTTCTAATGGAGTCTTGCTGTATTCAGACACAATGCAGTTAGCCCCAGCACTTGAACTGCCCCGGAGAGGAAAGAGTTAACTCTATGCAGAAGCATAGAACGTTGAGCTCGAGCTCGGTTTTCAAACCTCTGTGTGTGGTACTTCTCAGTGTAACTGTCAGATTCTTAAGAGTACACTAACTAGAATACTATAGTATGGAAATTGTTCAACATATAGCCAAAGGGCAAAACATTATTTTTGGGCCCAAAAGACTCAAGTCGAGAACCCAAGAAGGAAAGGTATTTTATTTTTATTTATTTTATCTTGTTTTTTGTTGACCGGGTAAGTGCACTAGACAAATCCTGCCTATTTTCAGGCACGACACAGTGGAGGGGGATACAGATGAATACCAACTGACCTTGAACCAGATTAAGCTGTTGATGGTATTTTTTTTTAGTGAATGAGGGAAATTTGGCCAGGACACCGGGGAAATTTCCCTACTCTTTTCGATAAGTGCCATGGGATCTTTAACATCCACCTGAACTACCACCACTCCAGGCAGATGGGACCTTGGTTTAATGTCTCATCCAAAAGACGGCACCTCAGAAGTGCAGAACCCCTCTCATGCTGCACTACAGTGTCAGTACTGGGATATTAACCCAAGTGCTAGATGTGGGAACTGAACCCACAGCCCTCTGATCTCCCGGCCTCAGAGGTGAGTGTGCTACCTACTGAGCCACTGACAGTGAGGTAGTGACAATATTTAAGTATAAAACACCAGAAAAAATAATAACATCCACCCCACCCAAGAGCGAGGGTACAAGGTATCCCCCTGAGGTGTAACACTGTACCTGCCAGCCCACTTCCCAAAAACCCAAGTTCTGAGAGGGGAGGTTGGGGGGGAGGTCTGAATACAGCAAGACTCCATTAGAAGAAACAACATTACTATGGTGAGTAATTTTTCTTCAAACAACATGAAGTCTTGCTGTATTCAGACTTCATCTGAACTATCAAGCAGTTCCCTATGGAGGATGGAATGCAGAACCTACTTTGGGAAGAGGCTCTTAGTACTGCTGTGCCAAACCTAGCATCACTCCTAGCCTGGATGTCCAGGGAGTAATGCTTGGTAAAAGTATGTACTGTTTTCCAGGTGGCTGCTTTACAGATCTCTAACAAAGGTATATCTCTGGCCGCAGCTAGAGAAGCAGCTGTACTCCTAGTTGAATGAGCCCTCAGGCCTGAAGGGGGCATTCTACCAAACTTGTCATAACAGAATTGTATACAAGAAACAATCCACCTGGCAATAGTTCTTTTAGTGGCAGGCTTACCTTTCCCCACTTCACCATAAGTGAGAAACAATTGAAGACAGTCATTTCTATGTGCCTTAGTATGCTCAATGTAGTAGCTAAGGGCCCTCTTAACGTCCAGACTGTGTAACCTTCTTTCACCTGAAGAAGAATGATCAGTGAAAAACACAGGGAGAGATATAGACTGGTTCAGATGAAAATCTGATACCACTTTGGTCAAGAACCTCCTATTGGTTCTATGGACCACTTTGTCCCTATGGAAAAAAACTTCTATGGAAGGAGATGAAGTCAGGTTCAACTGACAGAGTCTGTAACTCACTAATCCACCTGGCAGAAGTAATAGCTACCAGGAACACAGTTTTCTAAGTCAAGTACTTCAATTTGGCCGAAGCCAGAGGTTCAAAGGGTGGCTGCATAAGCTGAGCTATGCAGACATTAAGATCCCAAGGTGGAGTGGGATCCCTAAAGAGAGGGTTAATGTGAACCAGTCCTTTGAAAAACTTTCTGAAAACAGGATGAGATGCCAGGGAAGAGCACTTCCTTGCTGAGAGGAATGCAGAGACAGCTGCTAGATGAACCTTCAGAGTGGCAGGCCTAAGGCCTAGACCATTCAGATGAACTAGATAGTCTAAAGTTGTGGAAATGTCTGCAGAATCAGGCAGGATGCCTTTCTGAGAGCACCAAATACTGAACCTTTTCCATTTGGAGTTGTAAGTTTTTCTAGTGGAAGGTTTTCTGGAGACCTTCAGAATATCCAGAACTCCCTGAGAAAGATGTAGTGATGCATATTCTAACTCTTCAAGAGCCAGGCCTTGAGATTAAGAGACTGAAGATTGGGGTACCAGATCCGCCCCTGGGAGGAGGACGGGAGATTGTATGTCCTGGGCAGAGACAGGGGATGTGACACTGACAAGGACAGCAGTAGATGATACCACGGCTGTCTGGCCCAATCTGGAGCTACCAGTATCACTGTGCAGGGTTGAATCCTGATCTTGATCAGAACTCTGAACAGCAGAGGGAAGGGAAGGAAGGCATAGAGAAACCTGCCCTTCCAGTCCAAAATGAGAGCATCTTGGGGAACCGTCCCCAGGACTGGAGGTCTGCAACAAAACAGAGGAAGTTGATGACTGTCTGGTGCTGCAAAGAGATCTATCTCTGGAGTGCCCCACCTGGAGAAGATGACCTTCAGTATGTGAGGATCCAGGGACCATCCGTGGTGTCTCTGTGATATTCTGCTCAGAGCATCTGCTAGTATGTTGTCCTTTCCAGGAAGGTGAACTGCTACCAGAGAAGTCTGATGAGAATAGGCCAGAGACCACAGCTTCATGGCTTCTGTGCACAAGGCCGAGGACTGAATGCCTCCCTGCTTGTTGATGTACCACATTGTGGTGGTGTTGTCCATTCTGACTTGGACCACCTTGCCCTTGACTGAATTCGAGAAGCTCTGCAGGGCTAGGAAAACTGCCCTGAGTTCCAGGAGATTGATATGAAGGAGAGACTCTTGTAGGGACCAGACTCCTTGAGCTGTCAGGGCTCCCAGGTGGGCTCCCCACCCTAGGAGAGAAGCATTCATAGTTAAAACTACTGATGGGACTTGAGGGAAAAATGCAACCCCTTGTCAGAGGTTGTCCTGGTCCAGCCACCACTGGAGAGCTTGGACCAGAGTCTGAGTCACTGGGATCAGTTTGGTAAGTGAATCCTTCTTTTGAGACCAAAAAGACCTTAAATGAAACTGAATGTCTCTCATCTGGAACCTTGCTCCCTGCACCACTGCCGTGGAAGCTGCCATGTGGCCCAGGAGCTAGAGAAACTGTCTTGCTGGCCGGGAGACCTGAGATCAAAAGGAGGACGTGAGATCCACTAGGGCCTTCACCCTTGCCAGGGGAAGGAAGGCTTTTGCTTGTACAGTGTCCAACTCTATGCCTATAAAGGTGAGAAGTTGAACTGGTTTGAGGACAGACTTTGGAAGACTAAGAAGAAACCACAAGGAGCTGAGTAGGTCCTGGGTAGTTTGAAGAGCTGACTTGACCTGTAAAGGTGACTGACCCACTAAGAGAAAGTCAACCAGATACCGGAAGATGGTGATACCTTGTCTTCTGAGGTAAGCCACCACTATTGCAAGGCACTTTGTGAACACCCTTGGAGCTGATGTTAGGCCAAATGGCATAGCTCTGAATTGGTAATGGACTGAAGGCAACTCGAATCTGAGGTATTTTTTGTGGGAGCACCAGATAGGAATATGGAAGTAGGCATCTTTGAGGTCCAGAGATGCAAGCCAATCCCCTGGCCTTAGAGAGGGAAGGATTATTTCCAGAGTTACCATTTTGAATTTGGGCTTTGAAATGTGTTTGTTCAAATACCTTAGGTCTAGGATGGGTCACCACTCTCCTATTTTCTTTGGGGTAAGCAAGTACTTGGAGTACAGTCCTTTTACCCTGTGCTGAGTAGGAACCTTCTCTATAGCTTTGAGAGCTAGAAGAGAGAAAACCTATGCGTCTAGGGCAATGGTTTCTGAGTGATGCAGGTGGAAAAGACTTGGCCCTCTTTTTTGGAAATTTTTTGAAGCTGAGGGCCAGTCCCTGGCTTACTGCTTCCAGGACCCACTTGTCTGAGGTCACAGGCTTCCAGGCCTGGAAGTAGTAAGCCAGCCTGCCTCCTACTGGAAATGGGGAGTTGACCCGGGCTGACACATCAGGGTGTCTGCTTGGCAGGAGCCTTAGACTGAGAGGAGGAGGGAGCAGCTCTGCTCATCCCCCTCCTGCACCTCCCTCTGAAGAACCCCCTCTGTGGGAAGGGAGAGGAGGCCTGGGCTTGGTAAAAAGGCCTTTGAAAGGGCCTGCCCCTGCCCCTAGACTGCTGCTTGTGCAGAGTGGCTTGCCTTTCTTTGGCCTGTGCACTCCTGTATGTGGTCCTGTATTCATCCATTTTCTTTATGTAAGCCTTTGTCTGCTCCTCAAACAGAGGGTTACCTACTACAGGATAATCCATAGTCTTAGTCTGGGTATCCTGTGAAAGGCTAGTACATCTGAGCCAAGCATGTCTTCTGAGAGACACAGATGTAGCCATGACTCTAGATACCACATCATTGGAGTCCACAGCAGCATGAAATTGCATTTTGGATGCCTCAATTCCATCAGCAGCCACCTCCTCCAGCTCCTTGGCTAGCTTGGGAGAGGCCTGTTTAGCCAGTTCCAGAACCGTATCCCATCTGGATTTCTGGTACCTGTCTGTGTAGGCCATATTAGTAGCCTGCCTGAGTCCCAAAGAGGATGCCAAATACTGTTTTTTGGCCATGGCATCCACTTTCCTGGAGTCCTTATCCGGGGTGTGTGAAGCCAAAGGAATGTTAGCGCTGTCACAGGCTGCAGCCTGCACTTCCCCAACATGGCTGAAATGACTATAAAGGAACTCTGCAGCTGAGCCTGATAACAAATACCTCCTGTCCATTCTCTTATCCACAGGAGGTATTGAATTAGGGGTTTGTAAAATCTTGTGTGTCTGTTTCCCCAAGGATTTATGAAGAGGGATAGACCATCTTTTGGACTTTGGTATGGCCATCATTTCCACAAAATCAGGCTCTTCATCCTCCTCTGCAGCTTCAACCAAGGGAAGCTGCAGGGTTTCTGCCACCTTTTTGTAGAACAAAAAATGTGAAGGGGACTCAGAGAGCCTGGGAGGAGAGACACCTGATGGCCTGTCTGGGAAGATGTCTGGTTCAATGGGCACATCCAGACCCCCCTGGTCATTGTCATCATCATCATCATCCTCGGGATAGTCTTCGTCTCCCTCCCACTCCCCATAAAAAGCGTCTGGATCATAATTCGGAGGAGACGGATCAGACCGAACCGACCGCCTAACCGGCGGTACTGGTTTGGATGGAACTGGTCTAAGCAACTGAACAATGCTAATCGCTTTGGCTATTTCGTCCGCGGTTGGAGAGTGTGATACCGGATCCGAACCAGCAGACTTACGCTTCTTTTTTGATGAAACCGACCCCTCAGGATTATCTCTCCTTTTCCCCGAGGAGGTATCGCCTAGGTCAGTAGGCACCTCCTCAGATTTGGCCGCAACCGAACCAGGCTGGCCATCTGGATCTACGGACTTCTCGGCCTCCCTTTCCTTCAGCCTACTCAGTCTTTTATCTAGAGTGTATTTAGGAAAGTTTTTACAGATTTGGCAGTCTGACTTGAGGTGGTCAAACCCCAGAAAATAAACCCAGATGAGGTGGGGGTCAGCCTTAGCAAAGGCCTCCCCACACTCAGTACAGTGTTGAAACCCAGTGGGACTGGTTTTCTTCTTGGGTTTCTCAGACACGGCCAACCTAAAAAATTATCCTATTGCAGCTTTCAAGCCAGGTAATGCAATAACCGATCGGTTACAAACCATTTCACGGGCTTCTTAAAAGAACCGGCAAAAAAACTCTGTTTTTTTAAAACCGATCGGTACCGGAACACCACTCTAATCCCAGAAATAAATTTAAACAGAATGGGCCGGTTCCAAACCGGACCGACCAGAAAGAAACCAAAGAAAAGAACAATTTCCAACTTTTTCACAGAATAAAAGACAGTCACTACCTATCTACATACTACCTGTACCGTAGACAGAGGCTGGAAATCCGAAAATAACAAAAAATTATACGGTTTAAACCGAACGCTTTACTTTTACCGAACTGAGCAGAGGAAATCTCCGGAGTGACTTCACTGTTAGGCAGAGTAAAGAATCTGACGGTTACACTGAGAAGTACCACAGACAGAGGTTTGAAAACTGAGCTTGAGCTCAACGTTCTATGCTTCTGCATAGAGTTAACTCTTTCCTCTCCGGGGCAGTTCAAGTGCTGGGGCTAACTGCATTATGTCTGAATACAGCAAGACTTCATGTTGTTTGAAACATACAGTATGATAAACTCTGTCCCAGTCTTCAAGACACTGGATGGCTCACCTTTGGGGGCAGTCCCTTTTTATTAAAGAGCAGGTGTTTACTGATTAACCACTCTCCCCCCTTAATCGAATCATTACCTTAGCATCAGTTACAATGATCCTTCCATGTGCTACATTTTTTAGTTTAGTATAGTTTTTGTATAAACACTCGTAAAATTAGCTCCCGGGACCAATGGACAAAATGCTTGAACTTCTTAAGTTAGAGGCATGCCCCCACGTTAGCATGTTTTGTGACATCAATACTAGAACTGCGCAGGGGCACGCGCCCTAGGCTATCATGGGGCCAGTTTTAGCATGTGTTTTTATATACTTTTAACTGCTGGTTTTGAAAAAAGAAGGCCACCACTCAACTAACAAGGATCCTGTTAGTTGAGTGATGGCCTTTTTTTTTTCACAAAACCAGCAGTTGAAAGTACATAAAAATGCACACCAAAAGCAGCCCCATTATAGTATATGGGGCGCGCCCCCACGCAGTTCTAGTAGTGATGTCACAAAACGTGCCAGCTTGAGGGCATGCCTCCAACTTAGGAAGTTTGAGCATTTTGTCTGTGGGTCCCGGGAGCTAATTTTATGAGTGTTTATACAAAAAATATACCAAACTAAAAAATGCAGTAAATGGTAGGATCGTTGTAACGGAGGCTAAGGTAATGATTCGGGTAAGGGGGGAGAGTGGTTAATCAGTAAACACCTGCTCTTTAAATATCTTGGCACCTGCAGTACTTTAGTTGGATCAACAGCTGTTTTTCTAGTTATGTTGATGCCATTTATGCTAAACTCTTCCCCAGCCTGAGTGCACTATATCAGAACTAAACTTGTATCCCCTTTTCTGCCTGTCATGGGATCATGTTTGAAATGATCCTCTGTGTGCTTGACTGTGGTGATGTGGTTTACAAAGGTTTACAGTGCTGCTACCATGTCAGTCTCAGATATACTGGATCCTCTCATTCATTCTGGTTGCTTTACCTTAAACTTTTCCATTTTGTGTACATATTGTACCACTGCTCCTTGTACTCTTTCTGTCTCGACCCTATCTGGAGAGTAAGTGCCTTTTCCACTCTGCATTCTTCATTTCTAAGATTTGGTTTAGTGCCAAACCCCCTGCCATCTCACCTCTATTCTCATACCTTCACCTTCTCCACTTACTACAGTACTTCCAACTGCAAGGTGGTGAGTGGCTTTCTCCTATGGACTCCTTCATCTTTAGAATACCTCCACTCTGCTCCTTATCCTCCTTTCTTTCTGAAATGCCAGCTCTTTGGGCTTACTATCAACTGCTATACCTGTTTATTTATTCTCTTCTAGGAAGCAGTATGGTGCAGTGGTTTAAGGCTTTGAGCTGCAAACCTGGAGACATGGGTTTGAATCTCACAGCCTCCACTTGCATACTGTGTGACCCTGAGCAAGTCACTTAACTTCCTTGTGCTCCCAAGTCACACCTTGAAACAAGCTTTCGCTTAGTGTGCCTCTCCTGGTTAAACAATTTCCCTTCCCTTTTACAAATGAAGCCTGCAAAAATATGGGAAAGTAGGGGCTGCTAGAGTGGAGAGTGAAACATAGAATTTGATGGTAGATAAGGACCGATTGGCCCAACTAGTCTGCCCATTTTCCTACCTGATGGATAAGCTGCAGATCCTAGTTAACCAACAGCCTACTTCCTCCTACCCCCCACTAGAACTGCCTTATGTCTGTCCCATGCATTCTTGAATTCCCCCACTGTTCTTGACTCCATGACCTCCTCAGGAAGGCTGTTCCATGCATCCACAACCCTCTCCATAAAAAAATACTTCCTCACATTACCTCTGAGCCATCCCTCCCTCTATCTTCAAATTGTGCCCCCTTGTTCTTGCACATCTCTTTTTCTGTAAGATGCTACCCTCTTGGACTTTGTTGATTCCCTTGAGGTACTTGAAAGTTTCTATCATGTCCCCCCTCTCCCTTCTTTCCTCGAGGGTATACATATTAAGCTCCTTTACTATGCCTTCGTATGTCTTCTGGTGCAGACCCTGCACCATTTTGGTTGCCCTCCTCTGGACAGCCTCCACTCTGTCTATGTCTTTGCAGAGATGGGGTCCCCAGAACTGCACATAGTACTCAATATGGGGTCTCACCAACTGTCTGTACAGAGGGATAACAACTTCCTGTTTTCTACTGTTGATGCCTCTCGTTATGCATCCCAGTATCCCCCCAGCCCTCCCTACTGCCTTCTCACATTGCTTGCCCACCTTTAGGTCATCTGATATAATTACCCCCAGATCCCTTTCCATTTTTGTTGTTGTCAGTATCTCACCCCCCACTGTATACTCTTCCCCTGGACTTTTGTTTCCCAGGTGCATTACCTTGCACTTCTTTGCATTGAATCCAACCTGCCATACATTTGACCATTCTTCCAACCTTGCAAGTTCCTTCTCATCCTTTCCACTCCATCTTGTGTATCAACCCTGTTGCAGATCTTTGTGACATCTGCAAAGAGACATACTTTTCCTTCCAGTTCCTCTGCAATGTCACTTATAAAGACATTAAAAAGGACCGGTCCCAGTATTGAACCCTGTGGTACCCTGCTAGTAACCCTCCTTTCTTCACTGTGGACTCTGTTTACTATTACCCTTTATGTCCTGTTGTCCAGCCAGTTTTTTTATCCAGGCTATCACCTTGGGACCCATTCCAAGGCTGGCTAACATGTATGTTAACCTTTTGTGTGGGACTTTATCAAATGCCTTGCTAAAATCTAGGTAGGCCATGTCCACAGCCCCTCCCTGGTCTACTACTTTGGTCACCCTGTCAAAGAAATCTATTAGATTCATCTGACATGACCTTCCCGCTGTGAATCCATGCTGCCTTGGGTCCTGTGCCCAACTGGCCTCTTGGTACTCAACAATTCTTTCCTTCAGAAGTGATTCCATCATTTTCCCTACCACTGAGGTCAAACTAACTGGTCTTCAGTTTCCTGTCTCTGTTCTGCTCCCACATTTGTGAAGAGGAATCACATCCGCCCTCCTGCCGTCCTCAGGTACCACCCCATCCTCCCATGATTTGTTAAAGAGAGTAGTCAGTGGTGTCACTAGTTCTACCCTTAGTTCTTTTAGAATTCTTGGGGGAATCCCATCAGGCCCCATTGCTTTGTCCACCTTCAGTTTTACTAGTTCTTTCAGAACCCTTTCTTCTGTGAATGGACTGGTATTGACCCCCCTGATCCACAGTGTTTCTCTTGTTTGGTTTAGGTACCTCCCCCTCCTCTTCCTTTGTGAATACTAAGCAGAAATATTCGTTCAGTATCCCTGCTTTTTCACTGTCACCCTCTGTCCACATTCCCTCCCCTTTATTAAGCCTCAGTATCCCTCCCTTGGTCTTTCTTTGCTCTCTAATGTACCTATAAAAGGTCTTATCACCCTTCTTAACAGAGCTGGCTATCCTTTCCTCAGTTTGGGCCTTTGCTTTTCTGACTGTCTTCCCTGCCTCTTTCTGCTTTAATTGATAAAGTTCATTGCCCTGCTCCCTCTGTGTTTTCTTATATTTCCTGAATGCTATCATTTTCTCCTTAACCTTCCCTACCACCTCTTTTGAGAACTATAGCATTTTTTTCCTTCATTGTGTTTTGTTGATTTGCTTCACACAAAGGCTTGTTGCCTCTGTGATGGCTGTTTTTTTTATTTTGCATTATTAAGACTGATATCAAGATATATGGGTTTAAATTATGAGGAAAGGTTGGAAAAACTGGGTTTATGGTCTCTGAGGGATAGAAGAGTCAGAGGGGACTTACTGAGTTTATACAAAATATTAAGAGACAATAGTCTGTTATGGAGATGAAATTAAATTTAAAGATAAACCATATCAGTTGAGAGGGCATGACAGGCAGTTGAAGGAAACAATTAGCAGGACAGAATTAAGAAGAGACGGTTTTATATGTTGATTAATAAAAATGTGGAATGGATTGCCTCAGGAAGTGGTGGAAGCAGATTGTGTGGGTACATTTAAGGTAAGATTGGATAGGTATCTTACTGAAGTTGGTAACTTCAGTTTTCACCACTGAATAGTGGGGAAAGTCAATATGGGCTATGCCTTTTTGACTTTCCTAACCTCCAGTATGAAATCCAGTATGAAATTTATTTTTTTTGCCTCTACATGCCCAGGATCTGTGAAACCTTCGGACAGCCACGGTCCCCAATGTCCCCCTACTACTTCTCCCCCTGGAGCCCTCCTTACCTCATATCTGCAGCCTGACCCCAGGGTAGCCCGGTGTAACCCTTCACCGGGTGGGTCCCCCTCCTCTGTGTGGGAAGACACTGGTGGGGACACCCAGCACACTCTCCTCTCAGTCCCATGGCACTGCCAAGGTAGATGTAACTTCCACGGGAGGCCCTTTGGAGGCATCGATAGGCCAGCTGCCGTCATCCGGCCAATCCTGGGCTATTTTTTCCATTTTCTTGATTCAGCCCTCTGTGGCAATGCTCATGCAGTGCTCCTAGTCTTCACTAGGGGTAGCTGCAGGGCAAAGCAATCCTGCCACCCACCCCAGGAGAGGAGAGCTGTTCTACAGATGCTCAATCCTCTCCTCCCCTGCCGCCCACGGTGCCCCGAGTCCATGTCCGAACCGGGGTGATGGCTGCTTTGATTACTCCCCATTGTTCCTCCTTCTCCCCTCCTTCTTACCTGTTTGTTAGTGCTTTTCTGAGTCACTCTCTCATTTTTCCAAAGTCAGCCCTTCTAAAGTCCAATACTCTTGCTTTTGTATGGCTTGACTCTATGGCTATGATTATCGTGAACCACACTGTTTAATGGTCGCTTGTTCCCAGATGGCTACCCACTTCTAAATCTGAGATTCTTTCTCCATCCCCATTTGAAGGTACCAGGTCTAAGATTGCTCCCTCCCGAGTGGGTTCCAATACTAGCTGTCTGAAGCATGCCCCTTGTAGGGCATCAAGAATGACCCTGCTCTTGGATGTGCCTGCAGCAAAGGTGCTCCAGTTAACATATGGCATATTCAGGTCCCCCATCAACAATATTTCCCCTTTTTCTGCCATTCTAAGGATGCCTTCTATCATTTCCTTGTCCATTCCCTATCCCTAAGATGGGGGTCTGTATAAAACCCCTATGCGGATTGTGGTACCATTTGTGGTACCATTTCCTGTCTCTAGGGTGACCCAGAGTGCCTCATCTGCTCCCTGTTTACTCTTTAGTTCTGTTGCTTTGATCCCTTCCCTTACATAGAGAGCTACTCCTCCTCCTCTTTGACTCTCTCTGTCACTCCTGTACATTGTGTATCCTGGTATGTCGACATCCCTGTCATGGTTCTACATGTACCATGTTTCTGTGACTGCCACAATATCCAAGCAACCCTCTTCCATCAAGACCACTAGTTCAGGGAGCTTGCTACACAAATTATGGGCATTGGTACTCATCACCCTCCATTTTGTGATGGCCTTACCCCTTTTACCCCCATACCTGTCCTTACTGCCTTTGCCTTTTTTTGCATTTACCATTGTCCTGCCCCCTAATGACTTCTCTACCTTGGTGTTTACCTCACTAATTACTGTGTTTTGTTGGGGGAGGCTGGGATTTCTCTGCTCCTTTTCAGTGCCCCCCCCAGCTAGTTTAAATGCTTGCCAATGAAGCATTGTTTTAAATGTTTTCAATGCAGTTAATGGCATAAGAAGAATGAAAATTAAGTTCTGAACTACATAGTTTCAAACTTAATAATGCCTAGTACTCTATTACCAAAAGTTAGAAGCTGTAAAAAAAAAATATGTTTTTTTAAAGACCAGTAACACCATTCCATAGATTAAAAAAAAAACAGAACATATACATAAAAGGTATAATTCCATTAGCCATTGAAATACATTATTTTGTATAAAAACAAAAAGAAATCCACCCTGATAACCCTACCACCCCACCATTCCCTGTTTCACAGGCCCACCTCCTCCGCTTCCCCCCAAAATATATATTTTTAATAAGTCATGTAATTTTATGTATGGATACTCAAAAGTATTATAAATATAGTCTGTCAATAAAAAAAATAGTATTCAGATTATGTATTGGCCTTTTTTTGGCTGTGTCACAACTAACACATGTATCAATAATTATAGTGGTGTGGTAGTGCCACTATAATTAGGGCTGAGTAGCCTGTTTAATGTTAAACCCTGAACTTCACACTTTAATAGCTTTGCCACCATTCAATGGATTTGCATGAAATTTTGCATGCTTAGTTTTAGGGGCAAGTTCTCTTGATGTGTCAAAAACCTCTTCCAGTTGGATGTGCAGATTCTAAGATCTGGATAGTGAAAAAAAGTGAAAAAATCCTTTTTTTTTGGTCATTCTTTCTCATCGTCTAGTGCCCAGACAGTTTGGTATTTTGGTATGAAATTTTCAGGGTACAAAGGACCTGTGCCATATTGGTGCTTTTTTCTGGTTTGGTGAAAACATATTAATCTGTTCCAGAGTTATAAGGATTTAAATGTTCAGTTCTGAGTATGCTCAGTACAGTCTTTTGGATAGCTGTTTCACACCAAAAAAGAATTTGGGCTATATGAAAAAGGATTCTGTTTCATATTGGTGGTGGTGGTGATGGGGGGGTTAATCTTTTTTTCATGGAAAAAAATCTTTTTTGTGTGGCTGCCATGTTGTTTCAATTTTTTTTACTTTCAAAACCCATAAACATGGTATCATGGAAACACGCCAACACATGTATCTTGCTAGTCAGGACCCCATTAGGTGTATTCTGCAGTTATATTTGGGAAAACTGACCAAGAAAGTTGTTTGTAACACATTTAAAAATATTTTTTCCAAAGACTAATTTCTTTTTTCATGTGGTCATAAAAAACAAGAATCAGCCATACAAAACACAATTGCCTTTATATGAAGAAATAATTTAGTCTTAATTTTTTTTCACCTTCTTTTTGTATGAAGGAATTTTTCTTCATGATTACAACACAATCTCATAAAAAAGATTTCTTCATATGAAAAAAAAAAAATTGGACCAAGGTTTTTTCATATTCTTTATTTGTATGAAGAATTTTTTTCCAGCAAGATTGTATCATTCTCAAGGAAAAAGATTTCTTCATACAAAAAAAGAATTTGGACTTCGTTTTTTCATATTCCTTTTTCATATGTAGGAATCTTTTTTCATGAGATTCAGTTCTCATGAAAAAAAAAAGAAATCCTTCACATGAAAAAAGAATCTGGACTTTGTTTTTTTCACAGTCTTTTTCATATGAAGGAATCTTTTTTCATGAGATTGTGTTGTTCTCATGAAAAAAAAATCCTTCATACGAAAAAAGAATTTGGACTTTGTTATTTCCCCTAATTTCAACTTTAAAAATCCATAACTCTATTAATATTTGCTGTTAAGGGACAATCTCTATATCAAAAGAAATGTTTTAATGCGTATAACAATACTAACATGTAATACCCCACAAAAATGTAGAGGCTATTTAAAAAGCCATACAAAATAAAAAAAGGGAAAATTCCCACAGGATAATATTGCAACTTTAACAAGCCATAAGTCTGTCAGTGTTTGGACTTAATGGACAATGTATATATAAAAAAGATATAAATGAGTAGTACAATACTAACACATACTGTAATCCCCCCTAAACATTCATGGGGTGTGCAGTACACCCCTAAATTACCTCCAATATTCACCATGGTACTGAATCCACAGTGAAAGTCTGATCATCATCAAAAATGCACCAAAGGTGTATCTAGTCTTCCTCTACAACAATAGCCAATTTCGGAGGAAACAAACAAACATTTTGTGACTTATAGTTTAAAAAAAACATGTTTTTGCCCATATACAATCAAGCACTGGCAGTTAAGAGGGATGCTTCATATTTTTCCCTTTGAAGTGGATCCCACAAAAAACAATTGCAACCAAGCACATAAATTGCTTTTCTGGAGACATGAAAGCAAGGGCCCAGAGGGCCCTGCACTTTCATAGCCAGATGCATCTGTGCATCTGTGGAGGAATGGAAATGCAGGGCACAGAGGGCCTTGCACTTCCCTAGGCACATGCAGGTGTTCACGCAGGTCCCACTTGCATGACTGAGGATACCATTATACTGTCTCAAAAAGTAAGGAAATTATTTGGAAAAACAAAACTATGTTAATGCATCCATTAGGGTTTAGATTAAACTGACAAAAGTAGGGAAATGTGGTGTTAGGGTTTATAACCCTAACACCCCACCCCCACCCTGCAAGCTGCAAAAGGAAAACACATCATGGTTTTGGCTGTCCTGAATCTTGCAAAATCGGGCCTGGGGTCTTTCTTGGGGTTATCAACCCTAATACTCTACCCACTAGCTCATATTCTGCACATCTGAGTTTATTTGCTGATGGAATGGGGGTAGCATTACTGTTGATATCCCCATGGAAGATCCCAGGTCTGATTTGGTAAGACTCAGGACAGCCAAAACTGTAATGTCTTTTTCCTTTTGCTGCTTGCAGGGTAGCGGTGGGGTGTTAGGGTTGGAAAGACATGTTCTCTTGTTGGTGACTAAACATACTGTAGCACTACATATTCTTTCTGAGTATGTACTTGCAGGTGAGCAACAGAGGTGCTTAATAGCTACCTCAGTCAAAAAGGGCCAAATGGCCTTTTTCTGTTGCAACTGCATGTAGATTGTTTTATTAACTTTGAGCAACAATACAAACAAAGACCAAGCAACATACACAACAATGTTATCATTGAGTAGATAGGACCAGGAAAAAGATCAATTAAAAATCTTCCAGACTTATGACAATGATGAAGCTTAGTAGTACATAATAAGATAAACAATCCATAACAAAAGAGATACCCATATAACTATGTCCCATAAGTGTGTGTAATAAATAGCTGAAAGTAGGATATATGCAGGGCTCTAGAAGGAGAACATGTAAGCAATAATACAGAGCGGGACAACGTTAAGGTTTTTTTTGGGGGGGTCCAAATAATTTGTAACTGTCTCTAGGAAGTCATTAGAAGAGTGAGTAACTTCTTCCATTTCTTTTGATAATTTTTCAAAGAATGCCTGAGGCTGGCCAATTAGTTTTCCATCCTTAAGGCAGAAAAAATTTCATCATGCTACTGCCTTTGGGGGAATTATTTGGTCTGTCCAGTGACCAACCAACTTGAAAATAGCTGTAATAAGAGCCATATAGTGCCTCTGGGTGCTGAGTAAGTTATCAATATCGATTCCTAGCAATCATAATTCGAGTGTGAAAGCATTGTCATGTCCCAATGGTTGGTCTAATTGAGCTTTTATTTTTTACCATAAGGGCAGAGACTTAGCACATTCCCATGATATATGCTTTAGAGACCCTATATGTTTTTTACATTTCATTCATGTAGGACGGGGGAGAATGTTCAGCTTGCGGAGCATCTGTGTGGTAAAGTATAAATTACTAATGATCTTGTATTACATGAGACATAATTTATCTACTTTAACATATCTGTGGATGCAACCCCATAAGGCTTTCTAATTGATCTGTAAGATTGGGGAATTTCTTCACCCAATAGGAGCACTTGGGTTTTAGTTTTTCTCCTAAGAGATTCCAGAGGCTTTTGTAGAGGATCAAAGTTGTGTGATCACCAGTAATCAAGCCTACAAGGGTCTGATAGTCTGCGCCATCAAAAAAATGTCAAGAACAGGGCCAAATGTAGTTTGTAGCATGTGGGTGAGTTGGTAAAAAGGAAAGATGCTGGCTTTGGTTAAACCATTGTTGCATTTAAAGAGGCCAAATGTCATTAACTGGTCATTCTGAAACAAGCAAACTAGTTGACTGTGGGTTTTAAGATAAAAAGGATGCAGGAATAGGTTTGTGACCCAGTTTAAAATTTGGATTGAGTCAAAGAGGTTGGATCAAGTCCTTATGTGGTGTGTATTCAAGGAGTTTGCAAATGGGCTTGGGCTATGGGAGGGTGTTTGAGCTTTAATGGTAGTTTTGCCCGGGTCAAGTGGGGCAGGGCTTTATGGTCTATGCCAGTAGCTTGGTAAAGATACAGCTCTATATCTTTCCACTGTGGGTAATATGTAGTGGGGGATATTCTCATGTCTGGAATGTCCCGTTCAAGGGATTAAGTGACTTTAGCTGCTAGATAATATCAGCAGAGATTTGAGAATTGGAGTCCACCGTGGGGCTTCACCAAGATTAATTTAGAGTACGCTATACAGAGGGTTTTTCCTTCCATAGGAATTCTGAAAGAATCCTCTGTACTCTACTAAATTAGGTATTTGGTAATGGTATACCCATCATGCTAAGGGGATAAAGTATCCAAGGAAGGACATTCATTCTTATAACAGAGATTCTACCCCAAAGAGAAAATGGCAACATTGTCCTGCATTGGAGATGTACTTGGAGCATTTGAAGTAAGGGTGAAGAGTTCCAGGTTAGAAGTGGGTTGATGTTTGGTGTTAAATGGATACACAGATAGGTGAGGCAATTAAGGGATCAGATTCTGGCACCATCAAGTAGGAGATCCCACTTAAGGGCTTTAGAGTCGAAGGGCATTATTACAGTTTTACACAAGCTGAGCTTGTATCCCAAAATCTTACAGAATTTGGTGAGGGTTTGAAGGGTGAGGTGAAGAATATCATTCCTATATGCTGAGATCTTGAATGAATGGGGGCCTGTATTAATGCCTCTGTCTCTGCCTGTTGTATGATGTGTCTGGTGAAGGACTCAGGATATAGGTTAAAAAGGTAAGGGGAAGGGGGGCAGCCTTGTAAATGGGAAGGTCTCTGATAGTACACCATTACAAACAATCCAGGTTGTGGGCTATGAGTACAGTAGTTGGATCCATTTTGTAAAATCTGCAGGAGAATCAAATTCTGAAAGGGTTTGGAAGAGAAATACCCAGAAATACTCTGTGGATGGTTTTCTCGGCATCCAGGGACACCAAAGCTGTCTTATCTTTTGAGTCCCTGGATGCCAAGATAAGATTTTATGCATGTGATCTGAGGCAGGTCGACCTTGCATGAAACCAATTTGTTCTCGACCAATTAGGGGTTACCATATTTTACTAAATCTATTTGCTAAGAATTTTGCTATGATATTTGTATCAGTGTTAAGGAGAGAGATATGTCTGTAGTTATCCATTTTAGAGTAGTTATTTCCGGGTTTGGGGATCAAAATGATATGGAGTTCTAGTAAAAGAGGGCTCAGTTGACTTGTGTGGTAACAGTGATTGTATTGGTCAGTCAATTCTGAGGCTAGTTCAGATTTCAGGGAAATGTAAAAATTAGGCAAAATGCCGGCATCAGGGTCCTGTGCCTTTGTTAGGGGTGAGAGAGAGGAGATGGTTGCCTCTGAATAGGCTCTTTAAGTGAGTCAGCAATCTTGGGGTCCAGTTTGATGAGGTAGACCCTTATGAGATAGTCTTGAATTAATGTATGGAGCTTTGGGGTCTGGGCTTGAGCCACTCAAAGAGGGCCTTGAATTCAGCAGATATATCCCTCAGAGCTGTTAGGAGATTAGGACCATTTGTCAGCCAAATTGCTTTTGTAGACAGGCAGTCACATTGTGAGAATTTTATCTGTAGTTATGTTTTGAATAAGGCATTGGAGGATTCATTGGAAATGAGCCTTGGTTCAACTGAGTATTCCTGTTAATATTTTCTGTGTGAATAAAACATTTACTACTATTTACTACTACAGCTACTGCTATGATACCCCAGACTTTTTTGTCAATACTGGGTTTTGTCTACACTATCTACCCCTTGCTCCCTGTCTTACTACTAACCCCACTGAGTAATTATTAAGCTATTAACTCTCTCCCAACCGTACTTGAAACTGTCAAGTCTGCACAGTGATGCATTTCAATTCTACTAAGAATAGCACAACCTCAGGCAGAGATACCAAAAAAGGTATAGTTTATTATATCTTAATCCAAGCTCATAACCTCGACTGGTTTCGTACTAGTGGGACGTCATCCTGAGGCTCCTGATGACGTACCACTAGTACGAAACCGGTTGAGGTTATGAGCTTGGATTAGTAGCTTTTTGTCATGTTGGCATCTTTATATTTTATATAATAAACTATACCTTTTTGGTATCTCTGCCTGAGATTGTGTGATTCTTAGTAGAATTGATATATCATTTTTTTGCATTGCACCCTCGTGTCTGTGGAGCTGAATTTGCTGTTGTATTGAGCAGTGATGCATTTCTCCATCTAAGAATCCCTGAACCACCAGATTTATACAATGAGTAAAGCATGGGACATATGTATAGCCACCATCTTTAACTGCCTTTACAATGTTCTGTGCATTACTGATACTATAAAACCTGACATTAATGAGTGTTATGTCAGCCTCTCATCAAATTTCTGCTGAAGAAAGTGTAACAGGTTTTTGTATGATGGTCATTGTCGTAACCATAAATAAGCCACCTGCTTGCAGAGATTGAAGGGCCACAGTGGCTTGTAACTTCTTCTACTGCTTCTACTTCCACTTAACCCAGGGGACATAAAAGACTGGAAAGAGGGAAAACTGACCCGAGAGTTGGTCTCTGCTGTGTCATCTGACCACTCATGTCAGTGGTGATGTGAACCACTGGCACAAATGATATTTTCAGGGTATGTGACATTGTCTTGAAGACATTCTGATACAAATCTGGAAGAGTCACTCTGGAAAAGTATGAATGGCTGGCCACATGGTGCCTTGGCTTTGCATCTTGTATTAGTAATAGAAAACTTTCATTGTTTACAAAGGAGAATGGCAGTAAGTCAGTGACTAGCATTTCCACAATTGCATTTGTTAACTGTTTGGATCTGTTTTTTTGGCTTTATATTTCTCTTTTCCACAAACTCAGCCAGAGTCAGTTGAATGCTTTTTCTGGAGTAACCTGACAATTAGATCCTACTGTTGCCACCCTGGGGGTGGAAGTGGATGAGGATTTGTGGCATCTCAGAGGTTTGGGAGTCAATGGGCTAAAGCACAAAAACGTTAGATTTGTGCTTTAGCTGCAATTTGACTGACTTTCTTCATCTTCCTCTTCCTTTCTAGCCTCAATTTTCTCTTCTCTCTGCCTATCACCATCATCACCATCACCATCATCATCACCTTCTTTACTGTTTAGTAGTTCTGATGCTGTCAATACAATGTATTGACACCTCCTTCTCATGCTGAGATCTATGGGACTTTAGCAAATGCCTTTTCAAGGTAGAAGGCACACTACATGTGTCCATACTTTGTACACTCAAAATCTCTTATGTACACCTGCCTCAAGCCTGACTCCCACCAGGTCCAACTCCTCCAACTCCCAGGAGCTGCTGCTGCTATCAGTTTTATCAGGTGCATACTCATGATCTTTGTCTCTGTCCACAGGCTCCCCCAAATCACTTTGCTCCTCTTCTTCTGCTTGTGTCACTACCAGATTCTCTTTCTTTCTTTCTTTCTTTCTTTCTTTCTTTCTTTCTTTCTTTCTTTCTTTCTTTCTTTCTTTCTTTCTTTTATCTACAGTTATTACTCAAGTCACAACCCCTACCGTGTCACATCAAGTGGTTCCTGCAATGTGAGATATTTTATGGACATCTTGACCAGTTTCCAGTATATGTCCAGTCCCCACTGAGGCTGAAGGGGTCAGACCAACTTGACTCTACTCTGGTTTTATTTGCTTCTTCTGAATGAGCCCACTATGAATCCATCTCCTTGCCCTCTCTGCAGCTCCATTCTCTTTAGCAGGCACCCCTCAAAATACTTTTTAAAAATATTTTGTAACTTTGTTGCTAATGTATCCTATGTTGTTGATGCCATAAAAGGGTCAACTGTCAGCAGCCAGGCACCATGAAGCTGCCAGCTGACACACACTCTCTGCCCATAGCCCAAAGCACACTACAGTAGTGCAGTTTGGGAGGACATACAATGCTATTGAAAGAGCCCCAGGAAATGGGGAACATGAACACTTGAAGAAAAAGGTAAGTTGTATCTCTGTTTTTTTGTAGGATGCCACAGAAGTGCTGCTAGCAGCATTGTCTGGGCACTGACAGACTCAGCCTGACACCTATTTTTTGCCCATTGCCTAGATCCCACTACACTAGCTCAGCTCAAGAGCACTAACATGATGCCACAGGAGGAATTTTAGGAAGCTGGAAAGGTGAAGACTGGAAGAAGAAGAAAATATGTTTATTTTTGATAGGTTGCCATTAAAACATCTAACTAGCAGTGGCCAGGCACTACTAGGCCACTTGCTGACACCCACATGCTGTGCACTGCCCATATCACACTATACTAGCAAGGCTCAGGAGTAGAGATTGTATGAAGTTTTACTTCACTGGCGAAGTTAGGAAATTTGCCTTCTCAAAAAACGTCATGAATTGCCAATGGTTTTTCCTCAGGAAGCGGCACTTTTTAGGAGAAGTCAGACAAAGTCATGGCAAAGCTGCAACTTTGTCAGTGAATTTGCATGACTTTGCTAGATAAAGTAGCACTTCACCTGCCCCCCAAAATGTGCAAAGTTGTCACTTCTCATGTCGCAGGTTTGGCAAACTTTGTGAATTGATGCACAAAGTGAAGTTTTCTAGCTTTATACATCTCTACTCAGGAGGATACACACACACAATGCAACAAGAGGCACCCTAGGAAGTTGGCAGCATGATGACTGGAAGAAATACTTTGTGTTTTATTTTTGATAGGATGACACAAAAATGCCAAGTAGAAGTGAGTGGCCACTGGCAAGCTGGAGCTAACACCCACTTGCTGCCCACTGCTCAGATCACACTACCGTAGTAGTATCTGTATATTGACTCTATTATTGGTGCGCTGTATTTTTTTCTAATCTAGATGATCCTGCCATTTACACTGTTTCTATTGCAAATACTGTAACATTTTTGCAAATTTTGTTTTTATCTTTTTCTCTGTATCATCAAATTTCTGTATCACAGGACGTTTGTGAAAACAGGCATTTTTGCTCACATATTTTCCAGTATAAAAATAAAATTGAATTGAATTAAACTGAGTTCAGGAGGACACACAATGCTGAAGGAGGAACACCTGGAAGTTGAGAGCATGATGACTGGAAGAACAATATATGTTACAGTTTTCTTTTTTATAGGATGCCACAAAAGTGTGAACTAGCACCAGCTGGGCACTGGCAGGCAGCCAGCTGATGCCCAATTGTAACCTATGGCCAAGATTCCATTGTACTAGCAAAGTTTTAGGAGGACACACACAGTGTTACTGGAGGAACCCCAGGGAGCTGGGAGAACAAATACTGGAAGAAAAACATATGCTATATTTTTTATTATTTTATAAGATTCCACAAATGTGACAGTTTGCAGGGGCCTGGCAGTAGTAGGCTGCCAGTGGAACTCACTTGCTGCCCACAGCCCAGAACAGATCACACTTTACTAGTATCACTCAGGAGGACACATGCTGTTACAGTAGGAACCTCATGAGGTTGGAGGCATGAAGACTGGAAGAAAAAACATTTGTTGTACTTTTTTAAATTCTTGATAGGATGCTACAGAAGTCCTAACTATCAGGCTGTCAGATGACAGCCACTTGCTGCACACTGCCCCGGCTGTAAGCCTCAAGGGACTCTGCTTTATTATGCACACAGCTTAATCTTAAATATTTTAGTCGCTGAAAAAAGGCAGCAGTCCCTCATATTCTTGTAATTTAAAAAAATTAAAAAAATCCTTTATTTGTTATGGGCACATGTGCACTGCCAGGCTGCCATCACATACTCATTTGCTTCCCACTTCCTAGTAACTCCCTAATCAAGCCTCAGGGGTCTCCGTACTAAGCCCTGCTCATCCTAAAAACAAAATGCAGTCACTGCCCCAAAAATGCTGCAGTACAGTTTGACTCCTGAGCTTCTTGTAAAGCAAGTCATTGTTTTGGGCAACTGGGCACTGGTAGACTGCCACCACTTCATTACCCTGCTACCATTGCCCACACACACACACTACCTCCTCTAACAGTTATCACTCCAAGCAAACACCGGGTCCCAGAGACCTGCTACTTTTCAATGTGCCCTGCTCTACCTGCTGAGTTTTTTTTTCTCTTGCTTTTCTTGAGTTTTCCTCCTACTAAATAAAAAAGACAGTTTAGGCTGTTGTTCTTCGTGTGATTTTCTATTTGCTGAGGAAATCATGATGTTCACCTGTTTGAAGACTTTTGAATGCTAAGCTAACTAAATCTCTCGAGTGCCCTGCCTAACTTTCCTACCAGTTTGATGTCATGTGTGAGTAAGCCCTCTCACAGAACTGTGGTGTACTTGAGCTGAGTCTGACATGAAAATGTGGCTATATCACTCTCACCATTTATTTAACTATTTCAGCTGCAAACTGTGGCTTGCCTCTTTGCCTGAAAAGTTTGCCACAGTCCTCAGGAACTGAATACCTGAGGTGACTGATTGTTTGGTAGAATAAAACTTGTGTCTCTACTCTGCATGGCAACCCCTTGAAATTGTATGTCACTTTAGGGGGGGAATTGTTTAACCAGGAAAGACACACTATGCCAAAGCTTGTTTCCAGATGTGACCTTGGAGCACAAGGAAGTTAAGTGGCTTGCTCAGGGTCACAGAGTGTGCAAGTGGGGATTGATGGGATTCAAACCCAGGTCTCCAGGTATGCAGCTCAGTGCCCTTAACCACTATGCTATACTGCCTTAATAATAATAAGTATCTTAGTATATGGCTGGAACAGAACCTTAGATTCTACACCTATATCAATGCCATGCATTAAAACTCTGCCCCAAGCTACGCACACTATATTACAATATCTATCTGTAGTAAAATCCCAGAATCCTTTGTTAATGACATAAAAAAAAAAAAAACATTTTAATAATCATGGAATAATGGACGTACAATAACACAAGTTCAAAAAGGGTAGGTCATATATCACCAGCTCAATAAGCTTTTATGAGAACATAAACAGCTTTTATGAGAACAGAAGCAACATAAATTACAGCCCTGCTAGAGTGTAGTTAAACTGTGCTGAATTGCTCTCCACCTCTCTTGGCGCCTAATTTCAAGTACCCTTTTGTCTTGCTAATCTCTCGTCCCTCACTGCTCTGTCTGACCCTTTTGTCCCTGCTGCCTTTAAATTGCCCCTTTTTTCTTCTCTCCAGCAGCTGCCCCTGAACAGGGTTAGCCCACGGTCCACAGCTGGAGTTCTGCCCCCCAGTCAGACGGCATTGCGGAAGCCACTGACCGCACCATGATACTCGAATTCCTCAAGCAGCAAGGTACGGGCCAAACAAGCCAATCGCAATGCGGGTGCTTTTCTGAAGCAAGCCCCGATTGGTCCAGCTCCTTGGCACTGTATATCTCTGTCCTGGGCACAATCTATGCTCGTTTTTTTCATTTTTTTCACAAAATTACCTGTCACAGCACATGATTGCATACTAGGAATTTATTTTACTATTTTAAATGTTAAAAAAGTGATTACAGCCCTGCTAGAGTGTAGTTAAGCTGTACTGAATGGCTCTCCGCCTCTCTTGGTGCCTAATTTCAAGTACCCTTTTGTCTTGCTAATCTCTCGTGTCTCACTGCTCTGTCTGACCTTTTTGTCCCAGCTGCCTTTAAACTGCCCCTTTTTTCTTCCCTCCAGCAGCTGTCCCTGAACAGGGTTAGCCCACGCTCCACAGCTGGAGTTCTGCCTCCAAGTGGGACGGCATTGCAGAGCCTGCCCGACTTCTGACTCTTTCCGGATTCCTCAAGCAGCAAAGTCGGGTCAAGCCAGCCAATCGCAATGTGGGCACTTTTCTGAAACAAGCCCGATTGGTCCAGCCACTCAGGGCTGTATATCTCTGCCCTGGGCACAATCTATGCTTGGGTTTTCTTCTCACCCCCACCCCCGCCCAGGCCTCCTTTAAATACTCCCTAGCTCCGCCCTCATAAGAGTTGATTCATCCTATTCGCTTATGGTAAGGGCATAGACCGTGGCACAAACCTGCCTCTTTCTAGGCACCCCACCCTCCCTTCTCTCCCTAGCCTGCTCTCCTGAATCTATGGCTTACCTCACTATTGTCATTTTACTGTTGCTTAGCAGCATTCTAACTGTATTCTACTATGATGAAGCCCTAGGTTCAAAACCTGCTCCAGAACTTCTTACTACTATCTACAATGCCCCCTTTCATTGCACCACCCCTCACCTAACATCCCCCCCTTTACTTACAACCCACTCTTCTCTCATCTGCTTTTCATACTCTCTTCTTACATGTCACTTAGGGCGCTATCCCTCCTATCTTTAAACTGCCACATTAGCCTGTCCCTCAATAGCACTAAATTGGCATCCCTGACCACTACTGACAGCTGATCACAACTTAAAAAAGTGTCCAGATCCAATATGACATCCCTAAAGAGACATTGCTCCTGCTCCTACTCTGCTCGGGTAATGTAGAACTAAACCCCAGCCCTCTGTCAGTGCTCACCTCACCTACCGAATTTGCAGCTGCTCCCAGCCTCAAAATAATGTTGGTCAACATTTTAAGTTTACCCAAAAAAATTTACCTACTACAAGCCTGGGCTGCACACACCAAGCCTGACCTCATCATTATTACTGAATCCTGCCTCACAAAAACTATTACAGACCAGCAAGTAACACTCCCCAACTATAATCTGTACAGGGCAGATAGGAACACCGGGGGGGGGGTGGAGTAGTTGTTTACGCCAAATCCAAATTCACAGTTAGTGACATCTACTGCAACTCAAAACCAAAGGAATACAAAATTGTATCTCTGAAACTCCATCTTCCTTCCAAGGAAAGCATCATGGTAATCATTGGCTATAGGCCACCAGCTGGTGGTACCGAAATCCTTAATGTCCTGAAATCCTTAGTCACGACTGCCAACACAAAAACACTGATACTCAGGGACTTCAATATGGATTGGCTCACACACAAATCACATAGCCTGAAATCCCTTGGTGATGAACTGGGTCTTGTTCAGATAATTAGTGAACCTACTAGGATTAACACCTCAAATATTGCTAACAGTTCTCTCATTGATGTCATACTAACTACTCATCCCCACAAAATATCGCACTCTGGCGGTCTTTCACAATGATATGAGTGATCATAGAGTTGTAGTCTGTACAAAATCTCAAACCAAAGCTCCCCACCAGCCCAAGTTCATAACCAAGCGATCCTTTCGAAAGTTTAATACCCTAAGTTACTTGACTGACCTTAGCAAGGTCAAATGGCAAGATCTGTACCTCTCTAAATCAATCGATGAGGCTGTCTCTACCCTCAATGAAAACCTTATTACCTTGGCTAACAAGCATGCCCCCTTTATTAAGGTGCATACGTGTAAGGTCTCCCACCCCTGGTTTACACCGGAGCTCAAGACTGCACTAACAAACCGAGATAAAATCTGGGCTCTAGCGAGGCGAACTAAGAATCCAGTAGATTGGCAGGCATTTAGAGCAGCTAGGAATGCCTGCATAAAATGCATTCATTCTACCAAAGCAAACTATTACGTTTCCACTTTGGAACAAGACAAAGGACTCACAGAAAATCTGGAGGACCATTAAGACTATTGAAGGATGGCCGGCTGCTCCCTCCATCCCGTCTAAGATTCACAACAATGGCTCAGTCATTGAAAGTAATCACCAAATCCTTGAAGAACTAAATTCCCACTTCGTCACAGCTGGTCTAGCCTTCAATGCCTCACCATATGCATCTCGTACCAGCAACCATGCCAGCCCTATCATTGCTCCGAAAGCTGCAGCCCACCCTTTCCAGCTGCTCCCCCTCAGCTTCAAAGAAGTCGAGGATTCACTCATCAAGTTAGATACTATGAAAAGTGCCAGAGAGAATGGCCATGAACCACTTTTCCTAAAACGTGGCCACCGCTATCTTACTGCCCCCATTTTCCTTATATTCAACCTCTCTATTTCAACTGCTACAGTTCCATCATGCTGGAAATCCGCTCATATCATACCCTTATTTAAATCAGGGGACCTATGCGACTTAAATAACTACAGACCCATCTCAATCCTGCCTATCCTTTCAAAAGTCTTTGAAAAGTTGATTTATAAACAGTTGAAGAACCATCTCGAAACCTACTCTATCCTCAACCCAGCATAATCAGGCTTCCACCCTAATCATAGCACCAATACAGCATTGGCCAAAGTCACCAATGACTGGATCTCTGCTAAGGACTCTAAGAAAATCACTGGTGTAGTATTCTTAGACCTAAGCAAAGCATTTGACATCGTTGACCACAACCTAATTGTGAACAGCCTTACCAATATAGGCACCACCCCATCCACTTCCCAGTGGTTCTCCAGTTACCTAACAGAAAGGATGCAGAAAATCAAAGCAGGTGGGCTGTTCTTTGCCTCTTACCAATTACTAGGGGAGTCCCGAAAGGCTCCATCTTAGGTCCTATACTCTTCTCTCTATACATCAGCAACCTTGATTCACAAATAACTAAGTCAACCTTGCATTTCTTTGCAGATGACACAATCTTGTACACATCCAGCTCCACATTATCGGAAGTCAGGGACATACTCCAAGCCGACTTTGCACAGTTACAAACAAATCTTATTAATACCAAACTTCTCCTAAATGCCAAGAAAACCAAGGCCATGATTCTCTCCCCTAATATCTCCTCCATCACCCCTCCCGACCTGCTTAAAGGCTTCATTGTTACCTCCCTAGGCGAACTGCTGGAAGTTATCTCTAAATTTAAATATCTTTGTATCTGGTTAGACAACAAGCTCTCCTTTAACGAGTACCTTGACAACCTGTCCAGAAGATTAGAAGCTAGACTAGACTTCTTCTTCCGAAACAGGTCCCTCTTTCCCCTGGAAACCAGATTCAGGCTTATTCAGACCACCTTCCTCCCTCTACTTGATTATGGGGACATAATCTACACTTCCTCAGCAATTACCAACCTGTACAAACTGGACATCCTTTACCACCATGCCCTGCGCTTTATTACAAACTACCCACACCGAACCCATCACTGTGAGCTGTACGCAGCTGTTGGCTGGCTGTCACTTACCATGAGATGCATGCTTCATGTTGGCATTTGGACCCTAAAACTTCTCCCGAATAAACTACTGAGTTATCTATCAGCTCTCATCTGTACCTCCCACAGTCCATATTCACTCAGGAAATCAGATTTTATCCTCCTTGACGTGCCCAGGACTCGCAACTCCTTTGGTAGACGAGCCATCGCAAGTGCCCTCCCAACTATTTGAAACCAGCTGCAATCTACTCTGAAACTATCCAGTGTAGTCTCTGTGAATTTCTTCAAAAGACTAGTTGCCTCCAAAATAAAAGTCACCTGTAACTGCTTTCAATCTTCTTCTCCTCCATCCTTCTCCACACCCCTATGGTTCCTCTTACTACACTGCCATTTTGGAATTTGAGCTAAGTATCATCATCTTCTGATTGTTGACCTATGTATCTTACAGGACCTAGTCCGCATTTAATGTATTGTTATGTTATTACCTATATGTATTGTGTATTGCTTGTAAACATGCCCTAGGACCTCCTTGTGAATGAGCTTGCTCAATGGAGTTTTCCTGTAATAAACTTGAACTTGTACATGTCTGGACAAGGGACAGTCATCTGAAATCATCCTTTTGGACTTCATTAAAGCGTTCAGTATAGTTCCACATAATAGTATTCAGCAAACTGGAATCTTTAGGAATAGACATAAGTACAAGCATTTGTCAATGCCGAATGTTGTCTTGCTGGTTTTGGCATTGGTAGTGCAGGAGTTAGAGAGACACATAATAGAAGTAGCAGTGAAGTATAGAACCGACATCAACCCCACCCCACCCTGCAGAGAGTGACAGGCATTGAGGTGTGCGTTTGGATCACTGGCCATAGCACTCATGCTATTTCACCTCCCCTACCCTGCAGAATCTGACAAAAGTCGCATTGTGCCTTGGGGTCATCTGGCCTTATGCTCTCTCCCATTTCATAAGGAAGTACGTTCAGGTGGGTGCAGCATAGGAGAATGCGTTGAACTTTGGGGCTGAAGAGTCCAAGGCACACCTTGATGCCTATCAGTGGCTGCAAGGTGGAGGTGGAGGACCAATGATGTGAGCAGTACAGCAGACAATCCAAAGACACACTCCTGATGCCTGTTAGTCTGTACAGGGTGAGATGTAATAGTTATAAACCCTAATGCCCTGGGCATGTGTTGGTATTTGCACTCCAAATTTTAAAACATGGCCTTTTTGTGACCCCACCTCATGAAAGCGTTTGTGACCTCTGTTCAAGTACAGAGCCCCTGTGATTTTGTTAATCTATCTTGAACGTTGATTTACCCCAGTGACCGCACCATTCTGCACCACATTAAAATGTCAGCTGCACCATTGATAAGGAGGTGTGAAGAGATGGCAATGTGGGAAATCTGTAGTGAAAATATTAAACCTTCTCGAAGTTACGAGAGTGTGTGAAAACTACACACTGCACGCTCATAACACAGTCATTTAGTGGAATTATTTCACCAAATTTTTAACATAGCCATTTTGGGATCTCTGCTCATGAACAGAGGCACTATGATTATCTTAATCTACCCGAACGTTGATTTCCCACAACGACCATGTGATTGTGCGCCAGATGTGCGAAACTACATTTTGGGCAGGATGTGACAAATGACAGCTGAACTGCTCATAAGAAGGTGTGCAAAAATGACAATGTTGAAAATCTGGAGTGTAAATATTACAAATTCTCGAACTTACGACTGTGCATGGATGCTGCGCAACGCATGCTTGTAACATAGTCATTTTATGGAATTGTTTCACCAAATTTTCAACAATAGGCATTTCGGGACCTCTGTTCATGAAAAGTGTCACTGTGATTTTCTTACTCTGTTCTGAACATTGTTTTTCTACAGCGACTGTGCCACTACGTGCCAGATGTGTGAAAACACAATTCAGGTAGGTTGTGGGAAATGAAAGCTGTACTGTTCATAAGGAGGTGTGAAAAAATGGCAGTGGTGAAAATCTGGAGTACAAATATTAAAAATTATCGAAGTTACGCGCGTGCACAGAAACTGCACAACGCACGCTTGTAAAACAATCATTTTAGGGACGTTTGTCACCTAATTTTTAACATAGGCATCTTAGGACCTCTGCTCATGAACAGAGTCACTGTGAGTTTCCTAATCTGTCCCAAACACTGATTTCCCACAGCAAACATGCTATTCTGCGCCGGAAGTGCGAAAACACATTTCAGCCAGGATGTGAGAAATGCCGAGGGTGCATGAACACTGTACAATGCACGCTCATAGCACAGTCATTTAATGGACTTTCGTCACCAAATTTTCAACATAGGCATTTTAGGACCTCTGCTCATGAACATTATGACTGTGATTTTTTTACTCTGCCCCAAACACTGATTTCCAACAGCGACCATGCTATTCTGCACCAGAAGTGTCAAAACACATTTCAGCCAGGATGTGAATAATGACAGCTGTACTGTTCATAAGGAGGTGTAGAAAAATGGCGATTTTGAAATTCTGGAGAGAAAATATTACAGATTCGTGAAGTTATGAGTATGCTTGAAAACTGCACAATGCACGCTTGTAAAACAGTCATTTTTTTGATTTTTTTCACCAAATTTGCAACATAGGCTTTTTGAGAGGCCACCTCATCAACAGTGGCACTGTCGTTTCATTAATCGGTCCCGAATGGTGATTCTGTGCAGTGATCGCACAATCACCTTTCAGGACTGAATAATGCCATGACAGTAACTGAATTCATGAGGAGGTGTCCCAATAACCCCATGTTGAAAATTTGGTGGCAAAATTCCCCAAAATGCCTGAGATATGCATCAAAGTTGAAAAAACTCTATTTATGCCATTATACAGCTTACCGGCATTTCTTCAGTTCGCGGTCGTCTTTGAAGAGTGCAGACATGTTCCCATTCCACAGAAGATCAACACACCGGGCTCCGGAGGTAAGTATGGGGTGAGGAATGTGTGTGTGGCGGTGGGGCATGCAGTGGGTGGGGTGGGTGTGGGTTGGGGAGGGACTGCAGACTGTGAGGGACCATTTTCTACTTTACAGGGGAAAAAAACATCATGGGAAGGTTTTTGTTTTTACAGGTACATTTGACATGCTGGGGTGGGCTCCCAGCATGTCACCTGTGTGTTTTGTTTGGGGAGGGACTGGAGCCGACAGGGATTGGGCACCCCATCGGCAAATAAAAAACAGTATTTGAGGGTGATGATGCCGATAGGGATTGGGCTCCCCCGTCGGCAAATAAAGAGTGTTGGGGGAATGACGCCAATGGGGATTGGGCTCCCCCGTCGGCAGATGAATTGGGGAGGGGGGATTGTAGCCAATGGGGATTGGGCACTCCATCGGCAAATAAAGAGTGTTGGGGGGAATGATGCCGACAGGGGGATTGGGCAACCCCTAAGTCGGCTTTTCTGGGGCCTGTGTGAGGCGGACGGCACAGCTGCCATGTCACACTGAAACTTACACTGGGAAAGGCACGCCCTGCAATGAGATGGAGCTCCCTCATTGCAGTGGCAAAAACCTTTCAAGGTGGTGGAAACGCTTTTGCACTGCTGTCATAGACAGAGTGCAATCTAATTCATGCCACAGAGCCCAGCCCCAAAAAGCAGTGGCACCACAGGCCACAACAGGACCGCGCCTCCAAAACCTGCTATTCCGAAGTTACTGCAACATGTTTCTTGTGTGGGTGCAAGACAACATAACAATGAAATGGATGAAGACCTGGGTAATGTACCATTCACAAACAGTGGGACTAACTGGCTACTTCTCAGTAAAAAGGAAAACAACAAGTGGAGTCCCGCAGGGATCCATGTTATGTCTGGTACTTATTCAAATGTATGCAGTAGACATGGAAGAAGACTTAGACAGTTTGTGTATTCAACATGCAGATGGTACTAAAATAGATAACATAACAACACCAGTACATAATAAAACATTGCAAAAAGATCTGGATGGAGTATTAGAATGGGCAAATGTTTGGGGTATGAAGTTTAATGTCTCCATATGCATAGTGATCCACATGGGGCACAATAACCCAATGGCAGATTATTACTTGGGTGATCAAAATATAGCAAGATTACAGAAAGAACTTTGGGTGTGATTATTGAATTTAACATGAGCCTACAATACAGCAACAGTATTAAAAAGGCCAACTATATGGTACACAACCCAATAAGAGCAATGAAGAACAGAAATAATAAGATCCTAAGAAGAATTTATCACACTTATATATGACCACATCTGATATCTGGTCCCAGTTTTAGTTTCCATACAAAAAGGATACGATTGCAAAACCTGGGAGAATTCAAAGGAAATTTGCAAAAACAATATGGGAACTTAGAGACGAGACCTATATAAGAAGATTGCAGATATTAAATATGCAGAGTTTGGAAAACAGAAGAAAGCGGGGTGATATCCTTTTGATGTATGACATCATCAAAGACCAAACACTTTACCGACATAGACAACACCTTACTGCAGAACACTGATGATTGCCATCCAAAGCTCGGGGGTCTCCATCAATGATTATGGTCTTATAATCTATGGCTCTGCCTCTGCCACTGCCCTGAGATGAATTTCAACATCACTTAACATGTCCTGCAGGCTTATCTCTGGTGTTCATCGTCTCACTCATACATGTGATCTTTATGCCCGATCTGGCTAGCTTCAACTTTCAAAACGCATAAAATACCAAACCTGCATTATGGCAAAGAAAGTAACCATGGGTCTCACTCTGCTGGGAGTTCAAGCACTGCTTAGTTCTAGACTAAAGCCACGTAACACCAGGGGCTCTGAATACCAGCTCCTTCAGGTTCCCTGCCGTCGCACCTCTCAGGGCCAAATATCCTTTGCCTTCAGAGCACCAAACTGGTTAAATGCGCTCAATCCTGACATCTCCTCCACTACCACCCTTGACTCATTCAAACATAAACTCCACCACCACCTTACTAACTCTAGCTCCTGTGAATGCTACCTATGATCTCCTCAGCCCTCTCGGTTTTGTTCCCTCCAACTATCACCTACCACATCTCCACCCCCTCCTTTTCCTCTATGTTACTTTTTTATTTCTTCTTTCTTTCCACCACTCCTGACTCCTCCCCTTCACCCCCCGCCTCTTCTGAGCCCTCAATGATCTTTCCCTTTTTTATCACTAGTTTCAGCCTGCTCCCAGTTGATGACCATGCCCTTTAGCTGAAATTCCTGCCCTCTCCAACTCCGCTCCTCACGTTTATCTTCATCTTCCACCCTCCCTCCTACTTATCCCTCTGTTACTCTGTGTTCCCATGTCTACATTCTACTTATTCCAGCTATTGTACTGATCTACCATTGTAACCTAATATGCTGACCAATTTATTGTTTTGTTCCTATTTCTGCAACTTGTATTGTATTTGTTCTCTGACGCGGAACCTTTGTAAAAGAGCCTGGCTCAAAAGGTACTTGTAATCCTAGTTGTAATAAAATAAAAAATAAAATAACTAATGAACATTATGGGAATTAAACACAATGAGGTCATTCATAATTTAAGAGGACACAGTAAACAAATGAAGGGTACCTATCCAGAACAGATAAAAGGAAATTCTTCTACAAGCAAATAATTGTTAATTTGTGGAATTCTTTACTCAAGTCACTAGTGACCTGCAAAAATAAAGGTATCTTAGAAAATAATTTGGATATTTTTTATGGGCACAACTGACATTCGACTCTACCACTGAGAAAGGAGTGGGGGTGGTCAAGATGGGTCACTAGGCCTAATATTACCTGATAGATAATAGTATTAACAAAAAATATTACTTTCAACTCCCAGTCCACCATTAGAATATCATAAATAGGATCATGGCTTAGATCTCTACTGCTTTGGTATCTCCCCTGTCACCATGACTGACCACGTCAAATATCTAGGTGTTACCCTTGATCCCACCTTGGACTTCTCACAGCATATTAAAAGCATCTGTAAGTCCATTAATGCCAAGCTTGGGCTAGTCTACCAGGTCAGATATGCCTTGACCCCAGCAGCCTGTGTTGCTAGTACCCAGGGAGTCCTGCTTCCTAGCCTCTCCTGTATGCTCACCTCATTCTACTAGGCTAGTGCACACAACCTCTCCAAGTGGAACGTCTCCTACAATGATATATGTAGGTTCACCCTATCAGCCCCTTGACTGACCCATCATTGCATGATATATTCTGGTCAGGGATGGCTAACCCCCCCATGGGCGCCTTTACATCCTAAGCTGTCTGATTGACAATATCCTCAGGTCCTCCACACCAGCCTCTATGCTAATACCTGTAGACCAAGCCTACTCCCTCCACTCCAAAGATCAGGCCTTCCTGGCCCTACCCAAGTGCTCCTCCAAAATGGGTGAGAGGTCATTGTTCTATTTATTTCGCCCCTAGAATATAGAACTCCCTACCCTTTGACCTACATGCTAGCTGGTCCCATCACTCTTTCAAATTAGAGCCACTCAGTTATTTGAGATTGTCTGACAAATGCTCTTGTACCTGACTCTACTAGTGGTTACTATTCTGCACTAATTATATCCATTTGATTATTGCTCCTTTGCTTTTACTCTTTGTTGCCACTGTTTTTGGCTACACCACAATTTGTGTACGATTCCTTGATCATCTTGCTGCTCGAGGACTGCTAATTCCTGCCTGACATAACCTAATGTCCTATTGTTTTTACAATTTCTTTGAACTCGTTCTAACTTTGTTTGAGATTTTATGTTGTTTCCTTGTAATCCCCTGGGTTGTGCTTGAAAATAGACATTCTATTGTCTAGTGCTCCTACCTAGTCAACAAAAACTAAATAAATAAACAAATGCTAGTGCTTGACAATGTGGATGTGGCTTACAGTGCTTCCCCAAAATCTGCTCTGATTTGACTGGACCTTCTTTTCCACTCCTGTTGTTTTGCCCTTAATTCTATGAGGGGAGACCTCTACTGCATGACCTTCTGGCCACATATGGGACCATTCCACGCAGCAGTGGGTATCACACACAAGAGTTCCTTGTCCCTTTCCCCCAACAACACTTTTCCAGTAGGGTATTACCTGAATACCGTACCTTGCCTCCCCAACTGGTGTAGCTGAGAGCTGCCAAGGGTAGGGGATGTTGCATTGGACTGACCTGCAGACCTTCAGTCATGTGAGACACAGGCTTTGTAAGCAAGGACACTTACACTTGGACTGGTGAACAAAGAAAGTCAATTTTACTGAAAAGGTGAAAAAAGTAGCTTGTACTGCCACAAATGGCAAAAACACACCTTTGCATAAATGTGTGACCAAAAACCATGAATCGCAATTTGAATAAACACTTCTATGTTCTGTTTTCCCAAGCAGGGCACCCTACCCCACCACACTTTCACTGGAGACTGCAGGCACACACCACCCACAAGCAGTCCAACACACACTTTATTTATTTAGTTTTTGTTGACCGGGTAAGTGCACTAGACAAATCCTGCCTATTTTCAGGCATGACCCGGCGGAGGGGGATACAGATGAATGCCAACTGACCTTGAACCAGATTAACCTGTTTTCCCTGGAGACTGCAGGCACACACCACCCACCAGCCCTCAAGAACACACTTTCCCAGGATAAGTACCCTACCTGTCCTTAATCCCTGAACTTGTTTACACTGTAGCCTTAAGGGTGAGCAGTGGCTACTAGGCCTTATCCCACCTTAGTCAGCCCACTGACCCCTTACACCAGATACCCACCCTGATATCTACAACACAGTTATCTTACTTATGTAACTCTATAGGTCTACACAGTAAAAATAATTTAACATTTCTCTACAACATATGCACTTTAAGCAATCAAGAACAACAGTGGCATGAAACATATCACATACTGGTACATTAAAAGCTAGGACAATCCCGCCCCCACCCCCCTAGTCCTTGAACCGTTCAGTCTTTCAGATGACAAAGTCTTTTAAAATGCAGAAGGATAGAGGTAAACTTTTTTTTTACTTCAGTGTCACTTGACTTTTAAAATAGTCCCCCAAAATATAGCAATAAGTATTTTACAATACCACATTCCCTTGGATTTCTTGAAAAAAATTATTTGATGAAAACTCTGAGGAATTCTTTTGAGGGCCCTCTACAGCAAGCAGCTGTGGTGATGGAAAACTGGAGAAGCAATGAATTCTTCAATTTGCAGCTTGTTTCTGTGAGGACAACTTGGTACATCTGGATCATCAGCCACTAGAAGCTGCCAGCTTTCTAGTTCAGTTTAGTTTATTCATTTAATAGAGTGCTCTATTTCATTACGGCTCCAGGCGCTTTACAGATACCAAGTATCATACCAAATTAAAAGAAAACATACATAAATATAAACCACAATAAGTTAGAATGTTAAAAAGAGGGAAAAGCTTTAATAAATAGAAAGGTCTTCAGATCCCTCTTGAAGGCACTGACAGAGGTGGCCTCTCTGAGTGACCGGGGTAGTGAATTCCACAGGGTTGGTGCCCCCGCAGAAAAAGTCTGGGCACCAGATGATTTCAAGTGGACCCTGGGAATCACCAGGAGGCCCTCATCAGCTGACCAGAGGTGATGAGATGGGCAGTAGGGCTGTGGGCAGTCTTACAGGTACCCTGGCCCCAGTCTGTGTAGGGCTTTATAGGTCAGTAATCCGACCTTGAAGGTGATCTGCCTACTAATAGGGATTCAGTGCAAAGTGCATCACAGGTGTAATATGACATGGTTTTGAAAGGCCAGTCAGTAACCTGGTTGATGCATTCTGCACTAGCTGTAGGTGGTGGAGATCAACCCCTGATAGCCCAAGGTAAAGGGCATTGCAGCAATCAAACCATGACATCACAAATGCATGGACTAGTGATGGCAGATCACCTGAGGGAATCAAGTGTTTAATCCTGGCGATGTTTCCAAGATGGTAAAAAAAAAACTCTGGACCATGGCCGACATCTGACGTTCAAGTGTTAGGCTGCTATCCAGCACAACACCAATATTTTTTACCTTAGAAGAAGAGAGAAGCTGAGAATCCCCCAGCCTAATCCCGGTGACTCAACCAGATGGCACACTAGCCCTCGGGTGACCAGATTCCACCACCAGTACTTCCTTTTTCTCTGCATTTAACCTTAACCAGTTGGCACTCATCCAGTCCTGGATTTCAGCAAGGTACTAACTGAAAACCAAAACTGCATACTGTTGTTCGGGCATAAAGGACAGGTACAGTTGAGTATCATCAGCATAGCAATGAAAACTCCATCTGTACCATCTAATACTGTCCACTGGTGGGTGCATATACACTGCGAACAACATGTGGGACAAAATGGAACCCTGCAGAACCCCACATGGCACGGGCAGTGGACTGGAGGGGAAACAAATCAAGACCACCTTCTATGTCCTATCCTAACAGTGAGGAAAGAATGGAACCAATTTAGGACTGTACCAAAGTCCACATAAAATCTGCAGGTGATCCAATAGCACCCCATGATCCATGGTGTCAAACACGGCCAAGAGGTCAGGGAGAACAAGGATGGAATACTCTCCTCTATCCTTCACCACCAGGAGATCATTAAACACCCAAACCAAGGCAGTCTTAGTACTGTGCCTTTTCCTAAAACCCAACTGGAGCGGGTCATATATATATATATATATATAGTAAGTTGACAAATGGGCCTCCAGTTGTTAAGCCACCACCTTCTCAATAACCTTCCCCAAAAAGGATAGGTTAGAGGCAGATCCAAAGTTTACCAGACAGTCCGAATCCAATAATGGGTTTTTCAAGAGGGGTTTCACCACTGCAACCTTAAGAGGCTCAGGAAAGACCCCCATCACTAAAGAACACTGGACTATCCTAGCAAGCACAGGGCCAATTGGCTCAATGCACCCTATAAGAAAGTGCGTTGGGCCTGGGTCCAAACTACAGAAGGTGGGTCTCAACTTCTGGATCACCCTAACAACATCCTCAACTGCCAATTGATCAAAGTCAGACCAGACAAATGGAGTGCCAGAGACAGCCACCATCCTGTCACTGCAAGCCCCAAGGGAGGGCACTGACTGGATCCCTAATCTGATAGAAGAGATCTTATCAGCAAAAAACAGAGCAAACTAATCACACTTAGATTGAGAAAAGGCTCTAACAGACTGAAAACAGGTTGGATTACATAGCCTGTCAACAGTCCAGAACAGCTGAGCTAGTCTGTCAGTTGCAGCAGCAATCTTCCTGGACATAAACTCTGCCTTCTTAAGGGATATTATTGTTTGATACTCTCTATAATGAGACATCAAAATAAGCTTGTCCCCATCAGACCTGGATCTCTACCAGCACCTCTCCAGCCTTCGGCCCCTCACCTTCAACTCCCTGAGAATCTCATCAAACCGTGAGGCACTCCAGTGTGAGGTGAGGGTCCGAACATGGACCAGTGCAAGAGAGATGAGGACATCAGTGACGGCCCTATTATAGGCCAACACCAACTTCCTTGGCTTATCGCATGCACTCATCACACCCGATAGGTCCAGCACCATGATTAGACCCTCCGGGGTCAAGCCCCTCAAACGGCAGTACTGGACCATCTCCGTAGGGGAGGGTCTATTGGGGGGGCTTCAAACACAAACTTCAGGGTATAGTGGTCCGACCAAATGACCTGTTCAACTATGAGGTCGGTGACCTCCAGTTCCAGTGAGCAGACAAGGTCCAAAAAGTAGCTGTGTACATGGGTTGCACAGGTAACCACCTGTGTCAGGTCCAAAGATTGCATTAATTGGAAGAAGCCTTGTCTAAATGGTGAGAGTTCATCGTAGACCCAGGCATTGAAGTCATCCAGAATTATCCATCTGGGCGACTCCAACACCAGTCCGGTGATGAAGTCTGCAACTTCCTGTAGGAATTCCATCTCATATCCCAGGGTATGGTAGATGAGAAGGATCCTGAAGCCTGCACTTGCAACTCCTTGAATGGCCACACATTCAAAGGACCTTGCTATTCCCACCGGGTAGGCCATGAAGTTTGGGCCCAATTTAAAGCAAATCACCACCTCCCCACCCCTACGATCCTTTCTCAGGCAGTGTATCAGTGAGAACTCAGCAGGAATTGCTGATTCCATTACTTGGCCGGCATTATCCAGCCAGGTCTCAGTGATGCAGGCCAGGTCAACTGTAGGAGCCAGATCAGCTGTAATAGCTGTCTTATTTCTAATAGACCTGGCATGATAGGTAGATGATGCTGTTCCATTGGGTCCCTACCTACCTAAGGAGGAGCACTTGGGTATGGGAAAAAGACAGAGAAGACCTCTATCATGAATACATTTTACCCCAGGGTGCCTCCTAGAGCTCACCACACTGATCTGTCTTCCTCCAGCCACATTCCCCAAAACAGGCCTCATGGACCTCTACCTCCTCCCTCTTTGGGCAATACCTAATTCCCTGCAATGTCCATAGACTTCGGGTGGTAACAAGGGGCAATCAAAGAGGCACAGGTCCTGAAACTGAGATGAGGAATAGTGCCTTCTTAAGAGAGCCACCTACCAACACATTCTAAATCTATGATTTTTCCTGTGATAACAGGTTTAAACAATATAACCAACAACACTAATTAGCTATCCTCCTTAACAATAAAAAATTTCATAAAACCCAGATTAAGGAACCACAAATTTAACAAAATGCAAATTAAAATTATACTCAGTAATAACACAAAATGAAACGTATAATCATACTACATACACACACACACACACACACACACACACACACACACAAAATGAGCCGAGAGTGCGACAGTGTTGAGTTGAGAGAGATGATGAGGAAATATATCATTGATTAGGAGTAATAGGATTCAGATTATAGAAGCAAATCAACCAGGTGGTAAGGCAGTTCTTTTCCTGTTTAGCTACCTGATGTTACTTTCACCAAAATGGAGACGCAGGAGGCATGACTTATGAAAAGGACCAGTTTATTGAGCAACTGACCACAGGAATAGGAACAGGAGAAAAGGGATGCAACAGCATTCAGTTTTGTCTACAAAATTTGACTAGTGCTCTAAAAGACCTTATACTCTCAGCACTAATATTACTATGGCGACTAATGGTTCTCCTTGTAAAGACTCTAAAACTCTAAACCTTATACTGTACAGTATCTGTAAACGCTAATCTTATACTGTATCTGTAAATGCTAATGGAGTTTGCCTTTAAGGGGCAGACCAAGTTGTGCTGGTGCATATCTTATCTAAAGATGGTGTACTCAGAAAGGGAGGGGGGAAGACAAGGGAGGGACAGGTGGGGACAGGACAATAGGCAGGCAGACAGGAAGGAGGGGCTAAAAGAGGTACATAAGGGTCAGCACGGTGGTGGTTCAGTCACTTTTGCTGAAGTTTTGTTCTACTCTGAAACTGCAACACTTCAGATTGGCATCTTGGGTTTTTGTTTGGAGCTGAGGTTTGTGCATTAAGAGAATGAAGGTAAGAGCAAACAAGCAATTTATGGTAATCTGGATATGACGATTTAATAAAAAAAAAGTTTGTGTGTCATGGGTAATAAGAGAATGGTCATTTTAAGTGTGAATTGTTCATTGCATTGTGGTAGCGGGGGGAGCTGAAGAATGAAAATAGATGCAGGGGACATGCTACAGAACAGCATGCGATAAACGCCAATGCTAGTGTTTGGCTGGGTTGGGAGCCTTGCCTGGAGGACATAGGGAGAAGCGGCTGAATGAGCTTGGAGCAGCTGGGGATGAAAGGTGCTCGAGATGAGAAGTGGGACACACGATCAGTAAGGGCGAGAACAACACTCGGTGAGTTTTGGCCCACGGTGGCCTAACGAGCAAGAGGAAGCAGAGGGGCTATGGTTTGTGGAGAGCAAGTGACCTGGGAGAGGGGCAAGAAAGTAGGTGAATAAAAACACTGTGTTGGGTTGGGCAGCAGTTTCCTTGCAAATCTAATAAGAGAACTACAAGAGGTACTCCTCTAGGACCTGGGGAAAGCTCTCTACAATGTGTACTGCTCTAGGAACATGGGGGAAGCTGAGGGACAGGGGTATGAGGCCTGGATGAATGGTCAAGTGTTGTGCTAACATGGGATGGCCACGTGGCATGACGTCTCACGCTACGGTGGGCTGTGCGGCGAGAGGGTTATGTGTTGGGTTGGACCATGGTTTCTTTGTAAATCTAATAAGAGGATTACAAGATGGACTGCTCTAAGGCCTGGGGGAAGCTCTCTACAATGTGTACTGCTCTAGAAACCTGGGGAAGCAGAGGGACAGGTGTTTTTGAGGCCTGGCTGAACAGGCTAGCATTGTGCCAACATAGGATGGCTGCGTGGCTAGATGTCACACGCCATTGAGGGCCGTGCAGCAAGAGGGTTATGGACAAGAGACTTGGGGGGTGGGGGCTTCCTGAGTAGAGGAAAACAGAAGGAACCAGGACACTGTGCCTGAGGAGCGGCTGTGGGAAACACGAGGTGATGTCAGACGCCGTGGAGTCATCGAGTGGGGTGGATGGTGTGGTTAGGCCAAGAGGCCATGTGGTGCAACCAGAGGCATGTGGGGGCATATAAGGGGAGAACAGAAAGGCCCAGAGGGCCACATGGCATGGCAACAGGCGCAGGGGCATTGAGTGGCCATGGGGTGTGGGCAGAGGCCTGGGGGGTGCAGAGAAGAGAAGGACTAGATCTAGAAGGCCATGAGGTTGGCAGTAGACACCGTGGGGCTGAGAAAGTTTTATTAATGCCTTTTCTCCAGACGATGTGGAACGAAGGATAAGGAAGGTCCCAGGGGAGGATGAACCAGGGTCAGGAGACCTGGGCCATGCAGCAGGATGCCAGACACCATGTATCATGGGGAGACAGGCCTTTGTGGCCGGGGGGGGCAGGGGCAATTTTAAACACCATTTTTTTCAGGTGATATGGCAACGGAGGACAAAGGGGGAGCCTCTGGGAGGACGAACTTAGGCCGGGTGACCCAGGCCATGTGGCATGACGTCAGATGCCGTTTTATCATGGCAAAGCAGGCCATATTATAGGCCTAGCCAAGGGAAGTCAGCTTGCATGGGCACAGGGCTAGTTTTAAAGGGAAAGAAGGGACTATGGCAACAATCAAAAGGGACCTATCTCTATAGGGGCCCAGTTATACAAGAAGATTAATTAAGACATTTTTGTCATTTTTTTCACAGCTTTTAAATAGGCAAGCATGAGGAAATGGCACCAAAAAAGAACAGGCCATCAAAAGAGGACACCTACAAGGCTATTGTGGAGCTTGCAGAGAAGGCCAACAGAATGTGGCAGATGGTGGAAGGGGAGGAGCTGGGGCAATCCGGCAAGAAGCGGAAAGCGGGAAAAGGAAAAGGGGCAGTGGGAAACGGTCAGTGGGGAGGCCATGCAGCCCAATGAGGGTGCAGCCACTGCTGCTGGTTCCTCCCAGAGTGGTCAGCCCAGTACCACCACAGCCCTGTGTACCAGACCCATCAGTTCCTCCCCAAGAGCAGGTGATGGTTCCCCCGGTGGAACCCAGACTGGATCCCCCAAGCACAGTGGTTCCACCGCAGACAATATCACAACCAGCCATCCAGCCACAGGGTGACAAGCCAGGGCATCATGAGGACAGCAGGCCACAGGGAGCTAACAAGCTCACAGGTAATGTATCTGGGTTGGTAGGAGAAAGCATCAAAGAATGCATAGGCCAAATTATTGCGGCACTCAGGACAGGGGGGTTGGGCCAGATGGAGTCAGTGCTGGCAGAGATTAGGTCAGATAAGGAGACAAAAAGGGAGGAGGAAAAAGTGACGTAAAACATAGGAAAGGGAACAAGGGAGATAGGAGTCCTGGGAATGAGAATAGAGGAGCATGTACTGCTGGCTACAAAAGAAAAAATATGGAAAGAGGAGTATGTAGACATTTTTGCATTAGTGAGCAGGGAATAGGCAGCAAAATATGAGGAAACGGAGAGTATTGGAAAGAGTGAGATGGCGGCAGCAGTAGTCTTACTGGGTAGGAAAGAGGAGGACAAATTTACTAAAGGGAAGACATGGGATTGGTAGTTTGTAGATTTCGCCATGTACTCAGCTATACTGCTGGAGAAGAAACCAGAGTTGAGTATACCTCTGATTACGTAGTCTTTGATAATAAGATGAGCTAAGGCAAAAGGAGGAGTAGGGTGGATAGATTATGGTGAATTTTTCTGGCAAAGGATGGCGGCATATGGGGATGTGAGATGGGGCACTGAGCAGTTAGATTTGTGGACAGACTGTGTAACTGGAGGGAGAGATGGGAAAAAGAGGGAGATCCCCCAGAGGTGTTGTTGGGGTTACAATAGGGCATTTTGTTCCTGGCCCCAATGCCGTTTCCAGGACACATGCTCAAAATGTGGTGGAGCCCACCCAGCGAGCAGATGCAGAACAACATGGACCCAAGGGACCCAAGAGGAAGGGGTTAAGGAACAGGCCAGCAGCTTTTTCGAGAAGGACAGGGGTATAGGGGGCAGTGATGGAATAGAGGTGCAAGAGGCAGAGGGCATGTGGGTAGGGGGAGTCAGGCTTACTGAACACAGAGAACAAGAAAGGGTCAAGGGGGGTGTAGGAGGAGTGAAGAGAAGAGAGTAGGAGATCAATTCCAGGGAGCAAGAACTCCCATCAAGATAAAAGTGTGGGAAAAATGGTTAAAAAGCTACCCAGATAGAGAGGTGGCGGAGTCAATTAACAAGGGATTTCGAACAGGTTTTCTGTTACAGTGTGAAGGCCCAAGATGGGTGAGAGAGGCGAACAATTTGGGGTCAGTTAAGGGAAAGGAGGACATTCTGAAACAGAAAATAGAGAAGGAAAAGGCTGCTGGTAGAATAGAAGGGCCATATTCTACCCCCCATTACAGAATATGAGAGTTTTCCCATTGGGTTTGGTCCCCAAGAAACAAAAGGGAGAATACAGGGTGATTCACCACCTGTCATTTCCAGAGGGGGACTCAGTGAATGATTTTATAAGTGAGGAACATAGTAAGGTAACCTATGCCACATTAGAAGAGGCTGTACAGATTATCCGAGCGATGCCAGATGCTTGGATGGCCAAGACGGATATAGAGTCTGCTTTCAGATTGCTTCTGGTTAGAAGGGAAGATTGGGATCTATTCAGCTTTAAGGTGGGGGACCAGTACTATTTTGACAAGACAATGCCCATGGGTTGTTCCATAGCATGTGCTATATTCGAAACATTTAGCACCTGCTTGCAGTGGATCTTTCAGGAAAAAAATGGGCACAAGACAGTCATACACTACCTGGATGACTTCCTTTTAATAGGCAGTGGTAGGAGAGAGACAAAAAGAATGCTGGCCAGCTTCCAAGATTTGTGTAGAGAGCTGGGGGTACCATTGGCACCGGAAAAAACGGAAGACCCTAGTAAGGTGTTAGAATTCCTGGGCATCGAAATAGATGCCCTGGGAGCGGTCTTTAGGTTGCCAAACAGCAAGGTGTTGAAGCTGAAGCAGCTGATTCAAGTACATACAAGCAGCAGAAGGGTGCAATTGAAACAGGTGCAGCAGGTCTTGGGACATCTGAATTTTACTTGTTGGGCAATTGGACCAGGAAGGGCTTTCACTAAGAGGCTAGCAAGGGTCACAGCAGGAGTAACCAGACCGCACCACTGGGTAGACATAACAAAGGAGGTAAAAGAAGACTTCAGGGTGTGGAAAGAATTACTCGGCAGCTGCAGTGGCTGTTCTTTTTGGCAAGAGGAATGGGTGTATAAACAGATCTCGAATTATATACAGATGTGGCGGGGGGATTAGGTATGGGGGGCTATTTGAGGGGAAGATGGTTCGCGGAACCATGGCCTGCAAATTGGGTAAGAGATGGGAAGGTAAAAGACATCACACTGTTGGAGATCATGCCCATTTGGGCCTGCACCCTGGTGTGGGGGGAGGAACTACGGAATCAGAAGGTTACATTTTGGTGTGATAACAAGGCAGTGGTAGAGGTTTTAAACAACAGGGGAGCCAGGTCCGAGACGGTCATGCGGGTGTTGAGACAGTTAGTGTTAAGAGCCTTGCAATTGAATATGTCATTCAGGGCCAAGCACATAGAAGGGGTTCAAAATATCCTAGCTGACAGCCTTTCTCGTCTGCAGCTGGATCGGTTCCGGATGCTGGCACCAACAGCAGAAGATCAAAAAACACCTATACCAACGAACATCTGGGACGTTGGCAAGAGGGAGCCACAATGCTGTTTCGCAGCTCATGGGCACTGCGGATCTTGAGGGCCTACGAAATGGCTTGGCGGGTGTTGCAAACATTCAGGGAAGCTCACCACATGGAGGTAAGTGGGCCACTTACAGACGAACAGCTAGGGAAGTTCACAATAGACCAATGGCAGAGAGGAATGGCTCACACCACGATGGGGGTATACCTAGTGGGGATTAGTTTAGTTTGTAGCCTAAAGAAGTGGAAGGACCTGACAAAGTCAGTGTTGATAAGGAGAATGATGCAAGGGTGGAGTAGGCTGAAAAAAAGACCTAAAGATAGTAGGCGACCAATAGGAGAACATTGGCTAGCAAAACTTAAGGGGGTACTACCAGCAATTTGCAGATCTAAGGATGAGGAACAGTTATTTCACACGATTTATTTAGTGATGTTTGCAGGGGCCCTGAGGTGGTGTGGGGGCATGGCAGAAAGGACAAAGATGGGGGTTGGAATGGGGGAACATAAGCTGGGGGTGGGAAGAAATACAAATTATAATTAAGAGGTCAAAAACAGATCAAGGGGGGAACTGTTGCACGTAACCATTAAGGCTCATGTAGATGGCACAGTGTGCCCAGTAAAGACTTTGTGGGCTTATGCCGCAGAGTGTGGGATTAAGAAAGGGGAGATTATTTGTGCATGGAGACGGGAAGAAGGTGACAAGTTACCAAGTAATGGCCATGTTCAAAAAAGGCTTGGAGTTCTTGGGCGGGGACCCAGGCAATTATTCGTCTCACTCTTTTCGAATAGGGCTGCTTCACAATGGGCAGCAGCAGGGGAGAAGGTGACTAATATGTTAGAAAAGTGGCGCAGGCAGTCTGCCAGTTATAAGAGGTATATTCGGGCCCTGCAGTTTGGAGATTAACATGTCATCTGTGTTTTGTTTTGCAGGTGCGGAACCAGATTGGGGGGTGGGGGGCTAAAAAAAGGGGCAATGAAGAAAGGGAGTCAAAAAGATGATTAAGATATGTATTCTGCTTAGATCCTATAGGTAGAGGGAGGATCAAAGAAGTATGTATCTGCGGGCACTCCTACACTTATTGGGCAGAAAAGAGAGTGGAGAAAATGGCTGGGGGAAAACAGCTGTACCAGGATGTAAGAAAATGTAGGTTGGTTTGGTGTGGCATCCGATGGATGAGACAGGCGCAGCTACTTCCTACCCTGAAGGAAATGAAAGAGTGCTGATCCACTCCAGATTTAATTATTATACACCTGGGGGTAATGACATTGGGGGAAAGCCATGGGTGGACACATATATGCAGGTAAAAGGGGACTTAGAGAAAATACAGCAGTGGCGGCCAGGGGTGAGCATGGCTTGGTCGGACACAATACCAAGGAGGTTATGGAGACATGAACACAGTCATGTAGCATTAGATAGGGCCAGGAGGAAGATGAATAGAAGGGTGGGAACAATGATAAGAAATATGGAGGGCACATAATAATGTGAGGGGTGGAAGAATGAATATAGGATTTTTACAGATCAGATGAGGTGCACCTGTCAGACTTAGCAACAGACATGTTCAACACAGAAATTATGGTATTTATCAAGGCATGGAGTAGACAGGAAGGGGAAAAAAAAAGGAGGAAGTACCCTAAATGGGGGGGAGGCCAGTCATCCAACGCAAGCTGGAGACTGGATATGGGGAAAAAGGGGGGAGGGGAAGGAGGGGAGTGGGGAAGGAGAAAGAAATATGATGAGAAGAAGAAGAAACTGAAGGAGAAAAAGCGGTCTTGGTTCTCACCGTTACCTACCAGAAAAGAGAAGAGGAAGGCACCCAGGTTTTCACCTGGGGGAGCGAGAAGAGGAAGAAAAAGGGATGATCAGAGATTGATATATGGATGCAATAAAAATACAATTGTGAAAGAGACAATAATAAATGATGATGGGAATTGTAAATGAAATTATGATATACAATAAATTAATTGCCAATCTGAGCACAACAACATATAAATGGTTTTGTCTTTTGTGGGGGAATAGGGGGGATCCGGGGCAATACTGCTAGTGCTACTAATGGTTCTATTTGTAAGGACTCTAAACCTTTAATCTTATACTATACTCATGAACAATATATCCATGAACACTATGCTTCTATTGTGATTGTATGAATCTATTCACAAGACTCTAAGACTCTGTACATGACATCTACAATCATTTCTACCCCAAAAGTACTTTCGGATCTGTTAGGTGCAATAAATAGCAGAGGACTGCACAACAAGGAAACCTCTGCACATGTGCTTCGTTTGCCAGCTTGCAGAGCAGATGAAGTGAACACTTGGACACTGGGTACCAACTGACCCAGCGATAAGAACAAACACACTTGTATTCCACAAGGATACTCAGCACTGAAGACATCCGGGCTGTCTTCCCTAACCCGGGTAAAGATTTGAGATTGAAACTGAACTGACTGTGGCACTGTGGAGCAAGAGCAACTCCAGGACATCACCACTGGACCCAGACACCGGAAGAACTGACTTGAAGAATGAAGAACTGAGGATCTGTCAAAGAAAACAACCTCAGGCTGTCACCACTGGACCCAGGACACTGGAAGAATTTATTTGAAGAATGAAGAACTGAAGAATGAGAACACCTCTGGGTTGTCACCACTAACCCAGGAAACTAGAATGTCTGAAGACTGAGGCACCCTTGCTGGAGAACCACTGGAAAGGCTGGATACCTGCAACAAAAACCCCAACCCTCTGTGTGTTGGATCCTTATCTGTGAACTGGTGCAGCTCCCTGCACTACCTAATACTGATAGGGAGGGGATGGCCTATAGATCTGGAGAAGAAGCAAATGGCAGGGAGCTAACTACTCTATTCCTATGCTGGCGACCATCCCCAACTTATCTGAAGCAGGGTGGCTGTCACAATCTCTGGTTGGTCACTGCTAGTGACAGTCTGAAGTCGAGCAACAATCCGGTGAAAGGACTGAAATTAGGCAAAGTGATTCTGGAATAAACAGGCTGTTCAGTGGCATGCAAGGCAGTTTTTAACAAGGAAGGCATGTTCGGGGTTAATCCAAGTGTCTTTGGAGCAACAAAAGCAAATAAGAACAGAAAGGGCACTTGAGTAAATGCAGGGCAAATTCAGGGTTAACCCAACTGCCTACTGGTGCTGCCGCTGACTCACTGCCCCGACCTGGGGAGAAGAAATGCAGAACAAGGAGGTGGAAGGCATGCAGGCTGGCTGGGTGCTGGTGCTGGCTGGAGTCAGACAGTAGGAGGGACAACTATGGGGCCTTGCTGCTCCTGACGCTCCCTCTGCTGGTTTGATGCTCACTGGTCTGGGGCTTGTGGGTACTGCCGACGAGGGACCAGAGACTTTATTTTAATTTAAAAAAATATCAGGGCAAACCAGGCTCACACTGTGGCTGACTGCTGCTGTTCTGGGAGACCCTCCAACACTGGAGGACCACCGCCACACTTCTGGACCAGTTGGCACTACAAAGAGATGAGAGGAGGACTGCAGGTACACTTTTACCCTTGCTTTTACCTCCCTGCATCTCCTCTCTCCCTTTTAGCCACAAAACTGTTCTTTTCTTCTTTTCTCTTTGTCAGGGTGCCTGAGAGCGCTCGCCTGACCACTGCTGCCACTGACCACTGAACACATTCTTTTTTTTTTCCAAATGGCCATTACTGGCTGCACGGAATCCTCCCTTGCGTTCAGGACGCTGAGTCCCTAGTGACCAGGGAGGTAAGCAGCTGCCAGCGCGAGCTGGAATCAGGGCACAAACTCATGCTAGAGCTGGGCAGGCTGCAGGGAGACAGGAACAAAACATGTTTTAAACTGCAAGGATGCAGTTTATTTTGTAGGGGCTCATGCACTTCATTTAGCCCTCCACCCTGCCACCTAAACCAATGAGGCACCTGGACTCCTATACTGGGTACACTGGGGAGACTGAGGACTACAGGAAACTGGTGGGGGGGGGACCCCAACCTTGGGGTATTGCACACACACACACACACACACACACACACACACACACCCCACCCAATCCCCAAACAAACCCAAAATAACAAACTGCAAAATCAGATAGGAGGGAGTCCAAAATTCAGGAGTGGTCACCAGGATTATTCTCACAGAGTTATCCAGCAGAGAATTGGACTCAGTCATTGAGCAATAAAGGCCCCTGACTGAACCCTCCCGTAACAGTTCACAGATATATCACAAGAGAAACAAAACTAGCAGTTCATAGCAGGGCAAGGGACTCCCACTCCCTGGGACAGCGAACAACAGAATTTAAATTTTCCCAGTCACCATTTGGCCCTCTCATGGCTCCTCTTAGATTCTAGTTCAGATCTTCATCAGTGCCAGTCTCCTTTCCAGTAACAAAATGCCAACTCAGCAAGCAAAGTATACTGAGGAGTTCCTGGTACTGGGGATACCAGGGCTCTCACACCACACTGGCTCACCTTCCGGTATGAGTCTTTCCTCTCAGAAAAAGCCAAATGTCACTTTACCTGCAAGCTGATAGTTAGTTCAGCCATTCCATGTAAGGATCAAACTCCAGTAGCCGAAAGATGTAACCTCAGAGCGCCAATACACCTGGTCTAACACTGCATGCTCCTTTCAGTCCATCATCTGCCGGTAGATTCAGAACGCCAAAGCATTTTTCTGCTTTCTGCTTTCTCTTCTGACTGCACAACCTTTGCCATAGACAAACAGACCAGGTCCCCATATCCACCAATCTGCCTACCAGCATCCAGTGTCTCCTGAAGTGGACAGACGGCTTCCGACCACTACACTATAGGCAAACAGGCTGGCTCCCTGCAGCCACCACTCCACCAGCTGATAATCAGGTGCTCTTCACAGGCTTTGTGGTGATTCTCAGGACCGCTGATAACTCCATGCAGTAGACAGTCTCTGGGTCTCCTCGCCCTCTGCTGAGCTACGCTCTGGTAAATTTGATCTGGCAAACACGCACCAAAGCTGGAAATCTCCTGTCTGAAAACAATAACACTAACTCCTATCTTTACCTCACTCAGGGACCTCTTCTGTTCTCTCCCTGCTGTCAGTCACTACCCTGTCTGACCCTGCACTGGGATACAGGGGCTCTCCTAATTCTATTACACTTTAATTAGATAAAGGTTGTCCCCTTCAGGCTCTATCACTGCAGTAGGCCTCTCTGACTGGACACCCACTTGGCTTGTGTCCCTCATTCTTGGTCATTCTCCCTGCTTGAATTCCCTGCACAGTGGCTGTGCAGCTACTTTTATGCCCAAAACTCATTTTCGTATGATAATTTATGGTCACTGAGTGGACACTGACCTGTCCAGGGACTCAGCACCAATCACAATCCTTTCTGCAGCAGCAAAAGCCACAATGGAATACACAGTTTTGAAATCCAGCTGCCCCTCTCAACATTCTAAGGCTTCCCTTTTTTTTCTCACTTTATGTCTCATTTGTGTACACATTCACTTTACCACATGAAATAACACTTGCTCTATGTTTAAGCACCTTCTCACTACTTTGGCTGAAAAGCTAGCATCTCTAGCTCTCTCCTGAATTTTTTTTCTGTAAAAATTGACCCACAGGAAACCTTAATAGCTAAGTCTTGAACTTATCTGCAGACCCTTCAACATTTCACTGGTAAAAATAGGTACACTTCTGTGTTTCAGTAAGTGTGTGTGGGGGGGGGGAAGGCTGCAGTAAAACAAAAGGCAGTATCAGTAACTAAATAAGAAGTAGAAAATAAATAGCAGACATTTTAATTAGTAGATAGCTGTGTTTTAGTGTGAGCATATTATTAATTATTTCACGGGGATACAGCAGGGGGGGAAGCACTGAAAGAACTTCCTTGCCCTGGCTTCCATACCTACATGAAGTTTTGTTCTCATTTTTAGTGACTGGCAACCTTTAATAAAAATAATGGCAATTTTAGTGAAGAAATAGAGATTTGATTCATTAGTGGCCAGTGGGCTAGTAACCCATTTGCTCTAGCTACCGTAATATTGCCCTGGTGGTCCAGTGGTTTTATTTGGTCTTCCTGGGTTGCTCAGTGGTAATTCCATAGTTTTTTTTATAAAAAAGAGAATTCCTGTTAATAAAGAAATAAGGAGCTGCCTCTGTGTAAGTTTAAAACATGCAGAGTGGCAGCTGTGAGTACTACCAGTGCTTGTAAGAGGAGCAGGGATTGTGAGCAGCTGAGAGTTGGCTTCACAGCTAGCCTTTTGTTTGAAAAGAAATCCCCAGGCTGTTCCAGCAGTCACTCCTCTACCACGACCTCAGTTGTGAGTTAGGTTTCGGCCTACTGTTCTGTGTGATGGTGCGAGAGGGAGCAATAGTGCCAGGCACTCCTCTTGCAGGCAGGATCAACTAGATAGTATTTCCCTCTACAGTAAAAGTGACGAGCACCAAGGGAAATGGTCAGAGGGACTGGCTCACTTACATTAAAATAAATAAAAATAGATTTGTGGGCACCGTCTGTGTTTGGGGCTCTGGCGAGTCTTGTGGAGAAAGTAAATGGAGAGAGAGAGAGTATATAGGAGCTCGGCAGGAGCCATTTTGAAAAGGAATGAGCTTGTTTTTCCTTGATAACCCATGGCAATTGGGAAGGGATAAATCACATAAAAATACATTTTTATACTAAAATAAAGACAGTGGGGCTAAGGGAAGTCCAGGGAATAATACAAAAATAGGGCCAGATATTCAAAAGGGTTGAGCATGGCGCAACGGTGTTGCGCCATGCACAACCCATTGATGCGCCCTGGTGCAATATTTAAAACGTAAACGTGCGCTGAACAAATCCCAATGCGCCAGGGTGCATCAGTAATGTATGCAGGCACAGGTGGGGGGGCGTGCCCATGCATAAACTGCACCGCCCGATATTCAGCCCTGGCCATGCAGAGTTATGCAGGTGCCATCCCTACCTGTGCCTGCACAAAGCTGAGCCTAAAAAAAAAGGAACAAGGCGAGGGCCACCCACAGTGAGCTGTTGCATTGCAAGGCGAATACAGCAGCTGCCACCTGTGGGTGGCCTCGACTTGTTCCGCTTGCACCTGGCGGTGCCCCCATGCCCTGATCATGGGCATCAGTAACCCCCAAGTCCAATATCCCTGGTGGTCCAGTGGACGCGAGTAGCCGATTGTGAGCATAACAATATTCCCTCCAGTAGCCCAATCGCAGGCATAACTGTACTCCCCAGTATCCTGATCGTGGGCATACTGTACCCCAGTAGCCCTATCAGGGCATAACTGTAATCCCCAGTAGCCTGATCGCTGGCATAACTGTATTCTCTCCAGTAGTCTGACCAAGTATAACTGTAATTCCCCAATTAGCCCGATCGCAGGCATCAGTATCCCCAAAGTCCAATATCCCTGGTGGTCCAGTGGACCAATGGAGCCCGATCAAGGGCGGCATCACCCCCAAGTCCGGAATACGGTGATCTAGTGACCCCCACCCCACCTGCCCACGGAACCCCACCACCCCGCCCCCATCAGCCGGCAGGCAGCAGCACCCCACCTCCCCGTCCGCCCCCGACTGACAGCTCGGTATGACTGCATGCCCATTGGTTCAGAGCATGAGCCAATGGGCATGCAGCCCATACCGTACTAGTCAGTCCAGATATGTGAATGAACAGTTCATTAGTTCTCTTCTGCAGAATTACATTAGGGAATTTCAGCAGCAGAGTTTCTATCATGGAGAGGTTGGATGTCAGTTGATTTTGTGGGTCAAACACAACAACAGCCTTCAGTACAGGGTCATTGAGGGGGAATTTCTATTTCATGTACACCAGAGCATTCTGATGCAATCCCCTCGCCTCAGCATGGAACTTGGCAACTTCATTGGATCCCTCAAGATCTTGTCTCCTAATCATTTCAGATGCAGAAAACCCAATAAATAAATCTGAATTAGATTTTTGCAAATCTTTTTCAGTGACGTCTATGGCAAGGAGGTCATCCTTATTCTCCACTATCACAGAAGGTTTCATCAAGCATCCTAGCAGCTCCTGATATAGCTTCATCATTGCTGATTGCAGTCTGTGGATCATGGGATCTTCATGCTGAAGCAGCACGTTGAATGTGTCAAATCTGGGAATGATGGCATGTAAAAAGAGTGCATACAATTTGTAGATGGGTCCCTTGAAAATGTTAACCAATCTTCCCTTCCAGTTCCAAAATCACCTCCCCCCCTTTTGTCTTCTGTCATTTTGATGGACTAGGTTTATCATCATCATAGTGGGTTAGGAAATAGAAGTGGAGCCCATCCCAGATCTCTAGGACTCTCTCCAGTGTATTTGACATACTTAGCCATTGAACTGATAAATGCTTCAGTACTTTCCTAATGGTTTCATCACAGAATGAAATGTCTTCTCTCAGCAACTCCTTCTGTTTTGCACTCTTGTCAAAATGATAGAATATATCCACTAGAAAGTCCTGTGAATCAAATGACAGAACTTTAGCCCCCTGTTTTGGACCAAGGTGTGCAAGATGACAGGCATAGCCTACTCCATAAATTTCTCCTCCACTACATTTTTCTTGGAGCAGTTTGACAGCTCCTCTATGCCTGCCAATCATAACTGATGCATTGTCAGAGACAAAAGCTGCACAGATGTTGAGACTAAGCCCTGAAGTGATGAGACATTTTGTCATAGTTTCTGCAATTTTTTTTGCATCAGCATAATTGACTGTTGGTATGTCCAGGAATCATGTCTAATTATCCCTTCTGAGTCTTCACAGTTGACCAGTATGGGGAAGTATTCATCATCATTATCAGAACTTCCATTAGTGTTCAGGGAATTTCATTTCCTCTCTTCTCCAGAGTCTGGTAACAGTTATTTTCTGACCTCATCAATACTTTTTTTCCTAATACACTGAATGAGATGACTTGAATTTGCATGACCACATGCATATCGTTTGGCTATATCACTGTCTGGAAACATCCAAGCAACCAGTTTGTTGAAGTTATCATTCACAGAAATTGGAAGGTTATACTGCAATACAAATCCTCGAAAAAGAACTTCAGCTTTTGTTGCTCCATAATTCACTGGGTCATGTAGATTGGCCCAGGTATTCCTTAGACCTCTTGATGAGCCTAAACTCTTTTTTTTAGTTCAGCATTTGACTGTTGTTTTACTTTCTTTAGATGGACCTTCACATCGTGGATGCCACCATGGGAAATGGAGAAATCACAAGCACAGTGCTCAGAAAATGCATGCTTGTTCTTTTTATAGGAGGGTTTTATGAAGTCCCTGCCTTGTGCTGAGTAAGAATAATTAAAAGTATTATCACGGCGTGGTTGTTTAGACTGAGACGTTATGTCAATTTAGAATGGGCTAACGGCTGTTACTTTTTTTTCTACAATCCTGGACTGTACTGCTTTTGCTCGCTTCTTCTTGTAACCTTTTTTGTCACTGACTCTCCTGCTCCCATCTGACTCTGGCTGCTTCTCCTCACTTTTCTATAACCTCTCTGCTTCCCCTGATGCTTAGTCTTCTGTCTTGCATCTTTGTAATTTGTACTCTATCTGCCTCTTCTTCCTGTTACTCTACTCTGTCTGAATCTTGTCTTACTCTTCTTCTCAATTCTGCCACCTTCACTTTCTGCCCCTGCAATATGATGAGCTACAATTCAGTGACTTTCTTAATACAGTATAAAAAAACCATAAATAGTATCCCACAACCAACATCAGTATTTGACTTATGCCGGGGCTTGTCTCTTGCACTTCACTTGCAGCACTTCATTGATAAATATTGCATACAATCACAGAGACAAAAATCCAGCATTTAAAGTCTTATGCAAAAGGTTCGCAGCATAGTGCTGCAAATGAAACTTTACTAACTACTGAGGTGTTTGGAAGGATGGGGCTACTATTTGCATGGCATGGAACTGTTCAAGACAGGTCAAACTGTACAAGCAGGTTGTGGAGCCCTACGAAGAATGGCTTGCATGGTAAGTATATTTAGTAGCCCATGAAATCCCCTGGTCACAGGTGTGGACATCTGGAAGGTCAGAAACTAGGGATAGGATACTTCTGAATTTCAACTGGTGTGGCAGTGGCAGATGTGGCCAGTTACTATGGAATCATATGATCCATATGCCACTCCAGGAGAAGTAAGTTGACAGAGATGTCACTGACATTGGCTGCTCAGCTCATACTTAGTGCTGAGTTGGAGGGTGCAAAAAACAGAAAGGGAATTTATTCTGAGTAACAGCAGTTGTTCAAGTTTGGAGAAATATGCTTGCTTGAGGGCAAGAGAGGCCAACAACTATTAAACAATAATGCGTGACCATGGGTTAGATTAACGGTCTATTAATCAGTCTATTAATTACCCCCAAGGGTGTAATGTAGGAGAGATTATATAACCATTTCATGTTACTCCTGGGAGTGCCTTGCTGTTATAAAACATTACTCCAAAAGAAAAGTGTGAAAAGTATACTTTCTGAATGTTTTCGAAATTTAGAGGGAGGATTTTATGAAAATGATTGTTCCACCAACAGTTTGAGAATGTTGGTTCAAAACCAAAATGCAGAATTCCAGTCATTCAGCAGTGCTAGAGGATGTAATGCTGACAGGAAGAAGTCATGTGCTCTGGTGATTTGGCTGTACATGACAGTATAACATGGAATGTAAGGCTGTTGGAATCTTGGCAGCCAATCAGCTTGCAGCATTACTGATACCCTTTGTATTATTCCCCTACAGGAATCAACAAGTTCTGGCAGAGCCACCGCAGCTGCAAATGCATTAACTAGATAAGAGTGTTTCATGGGCTTAAGTGTAAATAAAAATTGCATTTAGTAAGGCCTACGATACCGTTCCACATATGACTTGTGAACAAGCTGGGCAGCCTGAGAGTGGGTCACAAGGTGGTAAACTGGGTTAAGAACTGGTTGAATGATGGAAGATAGAGAGTCATGGTAAATGGTTCTCAATGTAAGGAAAGGACTGTGACCAGCAGGGTGCCACCGGGATCAGTCCTGGGCCCAGTCCTGTTTAATGTCTTCGTAAGTGAAATTGTGGAGGGACTGGAGGGGAAAGTGTGCCTCTTTGCGAATGAGACTAAGATCTGTAACAGGGTGGATGGGTGGAAAAAATGAGGAGGGACCTAGGTAAACTGGAGGACTAGTCTGAGGTGTGGCAGCTGAGATTTAATGCAAAAAAGTTCAAAATCATGCTTTTGGGTTGCAGAAACCCAGGAAAGGATTCCGGGGGGTGGGGGGGGGGAGAAACTGATGGTCAGCAAACAGGAAACAGATTTGGGGGTAATCATACTGGATGACCTAAAGGTGGCTAAACAGTGTACCAAGGCTGTGGGGAGAGCCAGTGGGATGCTGGAGTGCATAGGGACAAGTATCACCAGCAGAAGGAAGGAGGTGGTGATGCCACTGTGCAGATCACTGGTGAGGCCTCATTTGAAACACATTGTCCAGTTCTGGAGGTTGCATCTCTGTAAGGATATAGACAGCATGGAGGCAGTAAAGAAGGGCTACAAATATGGTGTGGGGCCTGCACTAAAAGTCATATGAGGAGAGACTGGGAGACCTCAATATATATACCGTGGAGAAGGGAAGAGACAGGGGTCATATGATAGAAACCTTCAAATATCTAAAAGGTATAAATAGGGTGCTGGAGGGTAGCATCTTTCAGAAAAGGAGATGTCTAGGAATGAGGGGGAATGACATGAGGTTGGAAGGGGGTAGGCTAAGGGGTACTGCGAGGAAGTATTTCTTCACAGATAGGGTGGTGGAACCTCTAGAGACTTCACAAGTCAGTTTCATTATCAAAGAGAGAAAAAAACACAATTGACACAGTTCACATAATACTACTACTGTACATCATAAAAAATATAGGAAGAGCAACTTTATGCATAACCAATGTGTTCTGTTACCTCAGGGTTCTGATTCCCATGGACTTCTTGAGCTTCGCTGTACTGGTCAGAGGGGATCAGAATCCCTCTGTGGCAGAATACACTGGTTGTGCATAGTTGACCATCCAGTATTCTCTATATTTAGTGCTGCATTGAGGATTTCTAAGTAATAAACATGTGTCATGCAATTCCTTTAAATTAGACCAAAATTCTGGTCTATTCAATTCAAATTTGTCAGGATGAGGAGCAAAGTTTTGGGAAGAAACCAAAGGAATAACAACCCTTTAAGTCAGGAGGCAATGTCTTATAAATTCTTTTCTATGTAGGTGTGAAGGGCTACCCAGCTGTCAGCTGCCAGCAATATCAATTTTGACATCTCTGCAACAAAGCAATAAAGAAAGGCAGAAGACATTCCACAAAACCTTGAGACAGAAATTGATGCCAGAGTTTAGCTAGCTATATGCTCCCCAGCACAGCTTAATCAATTATTGAATCAGTTTCAGTCTCATGGTTCTATGAAATGGCTACTGCCTTGATTTAAAATAAGACTGATTTAGACAGGGATATACCTGGACATCCGACATCTAAAGGTAAGCCCAATACCTCATCTCCTTTGCACCTATGCTCCACTCTAGAAATTGAGTATTTTAATAACTTTTTAATTCTTTGCTTCCTACCAGTTGTACAATCACAGTAATCCACTGCACAGTGTGGAATGCACTGGGACTTATGCATGCCTGGTGTTGTTGGTCACTTGCCTGGTGTGGGTAAATTGCAGCCCAACCCACACTTTGCTGTGGATTATTAAAGGAAAACTGCATGTTAAAAATCAGGAAAATATATGCATTATTACTGTTTTAGTGTTCTTGCTTCATTCCAAGGTTTTTTTTCTGCTGAAGCTATGAGAGGAGACTTTTCTAACTTTCCCTGGCTGTTTTATGGTCCCTGGGGGCTGCCATTCTGGTTTCTTTTATTGCATCTTGCCCCAGAGAGTCTTCCCAGAGTACTCTTTACTCTGATGTCTAATAGCCCCTGAAGGAGGCCAGTGTCTTGTTACAGTGTCTTTATTACAGCTTAGCCACAGTAGAGAGAACACAGCAGCCAGGAGTCACACTGCTAGTCTTTGGGTAAGTGTAATAAGTTTCCTAAATATTTGTACCTTATCCAGCTGTGTTCTGCTTAGGGCATTACGCGTGTGTGTGTGTGTGTGTGTGTGTGTGTTGATTCAGTTGCTTGTGTCTTGCATAGAATACAGTGCTTATAGACAAATGTAATCATTTTGCAGCTGTTGTTATCCAATGGCTAACAAAGAAATTCACACCTCCGGATGAGTGGGTGAGGGGATACCAACAAAGCAGGATTTTCTTAGTTTGCAAAAGGTAGTAAATTAAGCACTGAAACTTAAACAAAGAAAAGGCCCATAAAACACTTTGGAGGAGGTTTCAACTTGCAAAAAAAGGAAGTACTGGGGAGGGCTCAATTAACTTTTTAAACCAGAGGAAAGATAGTACTCTCAAGCTCCCATACACACACAGGCAGCATAGTAATGAGGCTTCAGCAGAGGACATTATTTTTAACACTATCATGTTGTTTTGAAGGTCATTTATGCAGAGTCCTTTTCTCAAAGCAAAACATGTGCAGGGCTATGCCCACTGCAGCCGTAAAAACTGAATCCTGTATGGGCTCAACAATGAAAAACTGGTTCAGTGCGTGCAGATGCCAAACAGCTGTCTTCTCTCAACTGTCAGTCTGTCAAACCCAGCCAGGTGTCAAGAGGATCTGGATAAGCATCTGGACCAAGCTCATTTTCAAATCCACTTTATGCAATAATCAACCCATCCTTTTTTTATACACGCTGTAATAAACGTGCTACATAACCTTGACACACATGTCAGTGGTGCCACAATATTGGCTTCATTCATTTATGCATCGCGGCGTCATCCAGCAGCAAAAGCATACGCAGTACACTTAAAGGCAGAAAACTGAAAATTATAGAGAAAAACTCAGCTCATGACTAAAATAACCCTTAAAGACGAAACTAAATTAGAGAAAAAGAGTTAGTGTGTTTATTTGCACGTTTATTAATTTAACATCTTAGTAGTATGAATTTCACCTTAAGGTAATCTGAAGGAATCAATTTACAGCACACATTCTGTGCAGTACTAGTAGATAACACCATCCCTTCCAACCTTGAAGAATGGATAAAGGACAGACAGGGCTATGAATTTTGTGTTTTTATCATTTATATTCTTGCCGTCCCCCCCGGTCAGCAGCTGGACAACAGACTAACGTTGTTAGTACCCCTGGTGCAAACTGGAAAACTTAGAGCTGGGTCTGTAACTACCTTCTTATGCAGTCTGTTTTGTTAAATACCTTTCCATGTTAGTAACCTTTAATTATCATTATTTATATAGTACTATGCACAGTTCTACTGTGTAGTGTCAAACAAACCTATTGAGGAGTGGCTAGCAGAACACAACAACCCCCCCCACACCTGTTTAGCAAACCAACCCCCACTGCTGGCACAAGTTAAAAAATGCTGGCTGCCATCACCACACTTCTGTTTTTTCTATTTTATTTGTATGTAGTCTTTTTTCCATTTCCCTCTTCACTCTTCTTAAAATTTAGGAATGTTTGCTAACAATTCCACACACTAATACAGTCAACTTCTCTGTTAACAGAATGAATTGCTAGCCTACTTACTAGGCTAGCAATTCATTATATTAGGAATGATTGACTGTATTAGTAATAATAGATGTATTAAGCAAACATCCTAAATTTATGATATGTGATGAGGGAAGTGGAAAAGACTAAATACAAATAAAACAAGCATGGTGAGGGCAGCCAGCATTTTTAACTGGTGCCAGCAGTGGAGGTTGTCTTTTTTTTTTTGGGGGTAATGTCAAGAAAGAATGCAGTGAGAAAGGACTGAAGACTGTAAACAAAGAAGGTTTTGTTTTCTCAGGTCATGTGGACACACCAAATATTATGGCAGACAACAACAGTTACTAAAGAATCAGCTGTTTCAGCAAATTCTACAAAAGTTTAGGTCATAAAAAGAAAGTCATAAATTGTTTTTTAAATGGCTGTGGGCAATTATGGTATAATAGGGGTAGACATGTCCCTTTAAAGGCATTGGTTACAGCAAACAAAATGCTAAAACACTGATTGATATGCATATCTGCGTATATCTTTTATTTTACATGACTGTTCTGTCAACCTCTTGCTGCATCACATGATGGCTAGGAAAAATACAGAAAGACAGGCAAGGATTAGTGGCTGATGACAGAACAGTCATGTAACCAATGCCTTTAAAGGGGCATGTCAACCACTCTTGTACCATAATTGTTCACAGTTGTTTAAATAACATTTTATGACTTTCCAGTGATGATATGGAATGAGATCGCCGACCCCCACTCACCCACTACAAGCTAAGTGAAGATAACCATGATCCTTTTTGGTTATTTTGAGCCTATATAGCTGACTGGCAGTGAAAAAGTAACATGTGGTCTGTTGCAGGAGGGGCGCCATTCCTGGCTGCTTCCCCCCACATGTACCAGCAGCCATGACCATCCTGGCAGAGCCACCCCCCCCACCCTCCAGTCACACTGCTGTGTGCTCAAAGTAACCCTGGACTCTTTACTTTCTTCTTCTCTTGATTGTTCTGTAGTCCTTAGTATTATAATGAAATCATTTTCATATAGTATTCTTTAAATTGTTGTATTGAATAAGTTGTATTTTTCAGTTTTGGTTACTGTTATGTAAATTGAGGAGTTGTAAGTGTTTATTTCTGTAATTGTTTTTTTATCTTTCAATAAAATTTAATGATAAAAAAAGCTATAAAATACCCCAAGGAGGTTGCTGAAAGGTCTGGGGATGGACAGCAGCAAAAGCAGCTGAAGCTGCACTGTGACTGTGTGCAAATGCCCCAAATCAATGGGTTAAATACATAAATATAAAAACCTGCAGGAGGCAGGCATTAACAGGGGGAATCAGTTGGCTCCCAAGGTCATACTACCATGGCTGATGTTACAGCCCCAAGGAGCTAATTTTATAATCGGGGGGGTCAAAGGGCTACACATGGGACAGGAAGCCCAGCCAGCATTCTGCAGGAGGGGTGCCTGTCACCTGGCTGCCTCCCAACCTCCCCACCTGCAAGCAGAACCAACCGCATCCAGCATTCTGCTGGAGGGGCGCCTGTCCTGACTGCTCCTCCCCACCTGCAAGCAGCAGTGATCAGCCACACTGTGACCATCTGGCAGAACCCCCCCCAATGACAGACACTGTGGTGTGCTGTGAATGTGTGCTCGAGTCAGAACACAGAGTGATTCAGAATAGATCACTTTTATTTGCTTACAAGAGAGAGTAAATTTTACTTACATACAGTTTTGAGCTTCCGGTCCTGAGACAAGGCCTTCCAGACCCTCCAAGCAGTCCTTGCAGGCAGTGAGCTCTCATCTCAGCCAGCTGCTGCTTTAAGATGCTTCCCATTCCCCCCGAATGATGACACTCAGCTGGTGATGGTCCACCTACCTCAGATGACAGCTGAGATCACGCTGACAGGCCTGTCCCTGATGTTGACAACAGCTGATCCTCCGCCAGGCTGGCAATTGAGAAAAGGAGATGGTCTGGTTCGACTCAAGCCAGCTGAGTGCCATGGCGTTGACTCCACAAATTTACCTTGCTTGCCCATGGCACTGCGCTCATGACTGATCCTTTTTTTTTTTTGCTGCTTCTAGCGACTTTGTTGGGGGGGCCTGGGGTCAGGACCACCACACCACTGGCACCACAACAGGAGTGGAGGATGATGGAGACACAGCTGTGTCTCAGACAGACTGAGACAAAATGCTCCCGGCACTCTCTCTCCAGAATTGTCCACTCTGCATGTTGACACTTACTAGTCTAGTGACTGTCAGACTCTCACTAGACACAATCTGGCACTGTAGGTCAGGTCAATCTTGACCACCCACCCACCTCACCACAGTCGGACTGGATCGAGATGCACTGGTCAGTCAGTCACCTCATGCAAGTAACTTTGTGTCATGGCTGGCAGTCCCAACTCCTGCAGTGTCAGCAAAGGTCATCAGGGGCTGACAAGGAGATACCAGCAGCAATCAAGGGAAACACCTGATCTGCAGGGTCAACTGTCCTGGGGTTAGTGAGAGGAGCCCTCTGCCAATGGCGCCCTAGTAGCGCACCAGCAAAATCATCTGTTCTGGTGGTTATCAAGGGGATGAGGATGCTCCATTCCTCAGACTGTGCCAGCTGAGAGTGCTCCGGCACAAAAGTGCATAAGTTGGGGGAAAAAAAATTAACGTGGAGGAGGTGTGGCTGCAAATTTAGTACATGGTACCACTGAGCCAGGATCCGCTACCACTGTTTAAAAAAATGGTATTGTACTGCCAAAATCTGTACAGTTGGAGGGTCTGTAATCCTAAGTAAAAAAAACTTGTGGTCAATGTACTTAAAGGAGAAACTGCTGTTTCTGAAGAAAAGTGAAGTAAAAAATGTTCAGGAGTGTGTAATTTTAAAGTCTAATGACAGATTACAGACCTTTCAACTGTACTGATTTTGCCAGTAGAATTCAGTTTTTTAAACAAGTGGTACCAGATCCTGGTTCAGTGGTACCATGTACTGAATTTGCAGCCACACCTCCTCCACATAAAAACCACCAGAACAAATGATTTTGCTGGTGCGTTACTAGGACACTGCCAGCAGAGGGCTCCTCTCGCTAACCTCAGGACAGTTGACCCTGCAGCTCAGGGATTTCCCTTGACTGCTGCTGGTATCTTCCTTGTCAGCCCATGCTGACCTCTGCTGACACTGGTGGTAGTCGGGACTGACAGCTGTGACACAGTTACTTCTGTGAGGTGACTGACTGACCAGTGAGTCTCGATCCAGTCCAAATGTGGTGCAGTGGATGGGTGATCAAGATTGACCTGACTGACAGTGCCAGATTGTGTCTAGTGAGAGCCTGACAGTCACTAGACTAGTAAGTGTCAGTGCGCAGAGTGGACAAGACTGGAGCAAGTGCCAGGAGCATTTTGTCTCAGTCTATCTGAGACACCGAGCTGTGGCTATGTCTCCATCGTCCTCCGCTCCTGTCGTGGTGCCAGTGGTGTGGTGGTCCTGACCCCGGCCCCCACCTCCCCAAGGCTGCTAGCAGCAGCAGCAGCAAAAAAAATGATAGGTCGTGACCGTAGTGCTGTGGGAAAGCAAGGTTAATTTGTGGAGTCAGCACCATGGCACTCAGCTAGCTTGAGTCAGACCGGTCCATTTCCTTTTCTTGATTGCCAGCCCAGCGGAGGATCAGCTATCATTGACATCAGGGATGGGTCTGTCAGCATGATCTCAGCTGTCATCTGAGGCAGGAGGAGCATCGCCAGCTGAGTGTCATTGATGGGGAGTGATGAGAAGCATCTTAAAGCAGCAGTTGCCTGAGATGAGAGCGCATTGCAGGCTAAGACTGCTCGGAGGGTCAGGAGAGGACTTGTCTCTGGACCGGAGGCTCAAAACTGCATGTAAGTAAAGTTTACTCTCTCATAAGCAAACAAAAGTGATCTATTCTGAATCACTGTGTGTCCTTACTCGGGCACATATCCACAGCACACCACAGTGTCTGTCATGGGGGGGGATTCTGCCAAATGGTCACAGCATGGCTGGTCACTGCTGCTTGCAGGTGGGTAAGTAGTCAGATCAGGCACCCCTCCTGCAGAATGCTGGATGCAGTTGGTGCTGCTTGCAAGTGGGGAGGTTGGGGAGGGCAGCCAGGCGACAGGCGCCCCTCCTGCAGAATGCTGGATGGGCCTTCCTGGCCCATATGTAGCTTTTGCCCCCGATTATAAAATTAGCTCCTTGGGGCTCGAACATCAGCCATGGTAGTATGACCTTAGGAGCCAACTGATTCCCTCCTGCAGGTTTTTATATTTATGTATTTAGCCCATTGATTTGGAGCATTTGCACACAGTCACAGTGCTGCTTTTGCTGCTGCCCGTCCCCAGACCTTTCAGCAACCCCCTTAGGGCATTTTATAACTTTTTTTATCATTAAATTTTATTGAAAGATAAAAGAACAGTTAGAGAAATAAACACTTACAACTCCTCAATTTACATAACAGTAATCAAAAGTGAAAAATACAACTTATTCAATACAACAATTTAAAGAATACTATATGAAAATGATTTCGTAATAGTACCAAGGACTGCAGAACAATAAAGAGGAGAAGAAAGTAAAGAGAGAGAAAGAGTGCAGGGTTACTTTGAGCACACAGCAGTGTGATTGGAGGGTGGGGGGTAGTTCTGCCAGGATGGTCACGGCTGCTGGTGCTAGTGGGGGGGGGGCAACCAGGAATGGCGCTCCTCCTGCAACAGACCAAATGTTACTTTCTCATGGTGAGTCAGCTATGAAGACCCAAAATAACCAAAGAGGATCATGGTTATCTTCACTTGGCTTGTAGTGGGTGAGTGGGGGTCAGTGATCACATTCCATCCCATCAATGGAAAGTCATAAAATGTTATTTAAACAACTGTGAACAATTATGGTATAAGAGTGGTTGACATGCCCCTTTAAAGGCATTGGTTACATGACTGTTCTGTCATCAGCCCCTAATTCATGTCTGTCTTTTTGAATTTTTCTAGCCATCATGTGATGCAGCAAGAAGCGGAGGACACACTGACAGAACAGTCATGTAAAATAAAGGGTATACGCAGATATGCATATCAATCGGTGTTTTAGCATTTTGTTTGATGTAACTAATGCCTTTAACAGGACATGTCAACCCCTATTATGCCATAATTGCCCATAGTCATTTAAAAAACAATTTATGTCTTTCTTTTATGACCTAAACTGTTTTAGAATTTGCTGAAACAGCTGATTCTTTAGTAACTGTTGTTGTCTGCCATAATATTTGGTGTGTCCACATGACATGAGAAAACAAAACCTTCTTTGTTTACAGTCCTCAGTCCTCTTCCACTGCATTCTTTCTTGACATTATCCCCCAAAAAAAGACAACCTCCACTGCTGGCACAAGTTAAAAATGCTGGCTGCCTTCACCACGCTTGTTTTATTTGTATTTAATCTTTTTCCACTTCCCTCATCACACGTCATAATATTTAGGAATGCTTGCTAACAATTCCACCCACTAATATAGTCAACTTCTCTGTCAACATAATGAATTGCTAGCCTAGTAAGTTGGCTAGCAATTCATTCTGACAGAGAAGTTGACTGTATTAGTGGGTGGAATTGTTAGCAAGCATTCCTAAATTTTAAGAAGTTTGAAGGGGGAAGTGGAAAAAGACCACATACAAATAAAACAGAAAAAACAGAAGTGTGGTGATGGCAGCCAGCATTTTTTAACTTGTGCCAGCAGTGGGGGTTGGTTTGCTAAACAGGTGGGGGGGGGTCTGTTGTGTTCTGCTAGCCACTCCTCAATAGGTTTGTTTGACACTACACAGTAGAACTGTGTATAGTACTATATAAATAATGATAATTAAAGGTTACTAACATGGAAAGGTATTTAACAAAACAGACTGCATAAGAAGGTAGTTACAGACCCAGCTCTAAGTTTTCCAGTTTGCACCAGGGGTACTAACAACGTTAGTCTGTTGTCCAGCTGCTGACCGGGGGGAACGGCAAGAATATAAATGATAAAAACACAAAATTCATTGCCCTGTCTCTCCTTTATCTGTGGTTTAAGGTCGAAAGTGGTGGTGCTGTCTACTAGTACTGCACAGAATGTGTGCTGTAAATTGATTCCTTCAGATTACCTTAAGGTGAAATTCATACTACTAAGATGTTAAATTAATAAACGTTGAGCAGATAAACACATTGACTCTTTTTCTCTAATTTAGTTTTGCCTTAAGGGTTATTTTAGTCATGAGCTGAGCTTTTCTCTATAATTTTCAGTTTTCTGCCGTAAAGTGTATCTCAGTGTGCTTTTGCTGATGGCTGATGCTGTGATGCATAAATGAATGAAGCTGATAGTGGGCATCACTGACGTGTTACAAGGTTATGTAGCATCTTTATTACAGAGTGTATAAAAAAAGGATGGGTTGATTATTGCATAAAGTGGATCTGAAAATGAGCTTGGTCCAGATGCTTATCCAGATCCTCTTGACATCTGGCTGGGTTTGACAGACCGACAGTTGAGAGAAGACAGCTGTTTGGCATCTGCACACACTGAACCAGTTTTTCATTGTTGAGCCCATACAGGATTCAATTTTTCATTCCTGTAGGGGAAATTATAAAAAGGGTCTCAGTAATGCTGCAAGCTGATTGGCTGCCAAGATTCTAACAGCCTTACATTCCATGTTATACTGTCATGTACAGACAAATCACCATAGCACATAACTCCTTCCTGTCAGCATTACATCCTCTAGCACTGCTGAATGACTAGAATGTTGCATTCTGATTTTGAACCAACATTCTCAAACTGTTGGTGGAACAAACATTTTCATAAAAAGCTCCCTATAAATTTTGAAAAAATTCAAAAAGTATACTTTTCGCACTTTTCTTTGGAATAATATTTTATAATAGCAAGGCACTCCCAGGAGTTACATTAAAGAGTCATACAATCACTTCTACATTACACCCTAGGGGGTAATTAATAGACTGATTAATAGACCATGAATCTAACCCCTGGTCACGCATTATTGTTTAATAGTTGGTGGCCTCCCTTGCCCCCAAGCAAGCATATTTCTCCAAACTTGAACAACTGCTATTACTCAGAATAAATTCCCTTTCTGTTTTTTGTTCCCTCCAACTCAACACTAAGTATGAGCTGAGCAGCCAGTGTCAGTGGCACCTCTGTCAACTTACTTCTCTTGGAGTGGCATATGGATGATATGGCTTCACAGTAACTGGCCACATCTGCCACTGCCACATGTGTCACCAGTTGAAATTCAGAAGCATCCTATCCCTAGTTTCTGACCTCCCAGATGTCTACACCTGTGACCAGGTGATTTCATGGGCTACTAAATATACTTACCATGAAGGTCATTCTTCATAGGGCTCCACAACCTCCACAAGAAGATTAGGCATCAGGGGAAGCAGAGAGGTTACACAAAAGTGAGGAGAAGTAGCCAGAGTCGGACAGGAGTAGGAGAGTCAAAGACAAAAAAAGACTACAAGAAGAAGCGAGCAAAAGCAGTATAGCCCAGGATTGTAGAAAAAAGTAACAGCCGTTAGCCCATTCCAAATCAACATCATGCCTCTGTCTAAACAACCACACTGTGATAATACTTTTAATGTTTCTTACTCAGCAGAAGGCAGGGACTTCATAAATCCCTCATATAAAGGGAACAAGCATGCATTTTGTGAGGACTGTGCTTGTGATTTCTTTATTTCCCATGGTGGCTTCCACGATGTGAAGGTCCATCTAAAGAAAGTCAAACACCAGTCAGATGCTGAACTAAAAAAGAGTTTAAGCTCATCAAGAAGTCTGATGAATACCTGGGCCAATCCACATAACCCTGTGAATTATGGAGCAACAAAAGCTGAAGTTTTTTTTCAAGGATTTGTATTGCAGCATAACCTTCCATTTATTGTGAATGATAGCTTCAACAAACTGGTTGCCAGGATGTTTCCAGACAGTGATATATCCAAACGATATATATGTGGTCACACAAAGGCAAGTCATCTCATTCAGTGTATTGGAAAAAAAAGCATTGATGAGATCAGAAAACAACTGTTACCAGACTCTGGAAAAGAGAAGAAACTGTATTCCCTGAGCACTGATGGAATTTCTGATAACGATGATAAATACTTCCCCGTACTGGTTAACTGTGAAGACTCAGAAGGGATAATTAGGACTTGATTCCCAGACATGCCCACAGTCAGTTATGCTGATGCCAAAAACATTGCAGAAACTATGGAAAAATGTCTCACCACTTCAGGGCTTAGTCTCAGCAACTGTGCAGCTTTTGTCTCTGACAATGCATCAATAATGATTGGCAGGTGTAGAGGAGTTCTCAAACTGCTCCAAGAAAAACATAGTGGAGGAGAAATTTATGGAGTAGGCTATGCCTGTCATCTTGCACACCTTGCTGTAAAACAGGGGGCTAAAGCACTATCATTTGATCTACAAGAGTTTCTAGTGGATATATTCTATCATTTTGACAAGCGTGTGAAACAGAAGGAGTTTCTGAGAGAAGACATTTCTTTCTGTAATGAAACTATTAGGAAAGTACTGAAGCATGTATCAACTCAATGGCCCAGTATGTCACATACACTGGAGAGAGTCCTAGAGATCTGGGATGGGCTCCGCTGCTATTTTCTAACCCACTATGATGATAATGATGATGAACCTGTTCCATCAGAATAATAGAAGACAAAGGGGGGGATTCTGGAGCCATGGAGATTAGATTGGTTAATATTTTTAAGGGACCCATCTACAAATTGTACATGCTCTTTATGCATGCCATCATTCCCAGATCTGACACATTCAACATGCTGTTTCAGCATGAAGATCCCATGATCCACAGACTGCAATCAGCAATGATGAAGCTATATCGAGAGCTGCTGGGATGCTTGATGGAACCTTCTGTGATAGTGGAGAATAAGGATGACTTCCTTGCCATAGATGTCACTGAAAAAGATTTGCAAAAATCTAATTTAGATTTATTTATTGGAGTTTCTGCATTTCAAATGATTAGGAGACAAGATCTTGAGGGATCCAGTGAAGTTGCTAAGTTCCATGCTGAGGTGAGGGGATTTTATCAGAATGCTCTGGTGTACATGAAACAGAAATTCCCCCTCAATGACCATGTACTGAAGGCTGTTGTTGTGTTTGACCCACAAAATCAACTGACATGCAACCTCTCTATGATAGAAACTCTGCTGCAGAAATTCCCTGATGTAATTCTGCAGAACAGAACTAATGAACTATTCATGGAGTTCATGTTATACCAGAGCTCCACTGATCTACTTACCTACCTTCTCTCTTGAAGAGGACAGGATTGATAGATTCTGGCACCAGGTGTCACAAATGACTGAAACAGCCACTTAGCAAACACAATTGAAATTGTCATAGTTAGCTAAATATGCTCTACTGCTCCCACACTGCAATGCTTTCTGTGAAAGCATATTTAGAATGTTCAGGAAGAACACAACAGAGGTTCGAAGCTCATTAGGAAAATCAGCAGAAGGACATGTAGCAACTGGAGCATATGCTGAGCATACAGGCATCAGAAACAACCTCTGTGCAGTGATGGCCTCCAAAATCAATGTGTCAAGAACATACCATGCACTGTGTGGTCACTGTCCAGTGATCTGATCCAAAGGCTAAGTCTGCAACATAGGAAAGTTTGATAGCAAGAAAAGAAGCACAGAATTAAGAAGGAAATATATATTTTTAAGCACGTTGCATTTACTCCTGAAATCTACAATGTAGAAGCCTTTAATGACTGAACTGTTACTTCCTTGACGAAATTGTAGTCTAAAACCTAACCATATTTCCTTCTGTTACTGTTTAAAATGGTTATTATTTTTGGTTTCTACTTACAGAAGATATCAGTTACTGTAAAACTTCTTGTAGGTGACAACTTTAAAAGTATCAGAATATTATTGTGTTGAAAGGACTCATTCGTGAGCCTGTTTTGAATTTGTTATGTTTTGAAATGTCATCTTTAAATAGTTAAGTTTGCAAAAATATTTAGAAATTTAATGGAAAATTAAAAAGACGTACAGATTAACACACCTGCTCTCTGGTGATTCATAACTGTATGTTTTATCCAGCATTGAAAAATGTTGAATCATGGTCCCTTTAAATAGTCATGGAAAACAGGGCCCCCACCCCGAGTATACTGAAACACAGAAGTGTACCTATTTTGACCAGTGAAATGTTGGAAGGTCTGAAATTAAATATTCATTTTTGCCACGATTAGCTCCACCACTTGTGTAACTGTCTGAATGGATTATGCCTAACAAGGATCCACTCTCCCTATTAAGGTTAGCGACTCCTACAATTTAAACATTTCACTATTGAAATTATTTCCCCTTATATAGCACCATTTTCTCTATGTGTCTACCAAGTTTGGGGTAGATTGAGTGAAAAACAGCTTGGCAACACCTTTTTAAAGTTGAACATGTCTCCTGAATACATTCTGTGTGTGTGACTCCTCACATAAGGCTTTCTCTTAAAATTGTTCCATTTTTAAAACTAGGCATTTCTGAGAATTCACACTATTTTGTATTATTCCCTGGACCTCCCTTAGCCCCACTATATCTTTATTTTAGTATAAAAATGTATTTTTATGTGATTTATCACTTCCCAATTGCCATGGGTTATTTAGGCAAAAACAAGCTCATTCCTGTACAAAACAGCTACTGCTGAGCTCCTACACACTCTCTCTCCATTTACTTTCTCTACAGGACTCACCAGAGTCCCAGACACAGACTGTGCCCACAAATCTATTTTTATTTATTTTAATGTAAGTGAGCCAGTCCCTCTGACAATTTCCTTTGGTGCTTGTCACTTTTACTGTAGAGGGAAATACTATCTAGTTGATCATGCCTGCAAGAGGAGTGAGTGCCTGGCACAATTGCTCCCTCTCGCACCATCACACAGAACAGTAGGCAGAAGCCTAACTCACAACTTAGGTCATGGTAGAGGAGTGGCTGCTGGAACAGCCTGGGGATTTCTTTTCCAGCAAAATGCTTGCTGTGGAGCCAACTCTCGGCTGCTCACACTTCCCACTCCTTTTACAAGCACTGGTAGTACTCACAGCTGCCATGCTTCATGTTTTAAACTTACAAAGAGCAGCTCCTTATTTCTTTATTAATGGGAATTTTTTTTTTTTTTTAGAAAAAAATATTGAATTACCACAGAGCAACCCAGGCAGACCAAATAAAACCACTGGACCAGCAGGGCAATATTACTGTAGCTAGGGCAAATGGGTTTACTAGCCCACTTGCCACTAATGAATCAAATCTTTATTTCTTCACTAAAATTATCATTATTTTTATTAAAGGTTGCCAATCACTAAAAATGAGCACAAAATGGCATGTAGGTATGGAAGCCAGGACAAGGAAGTTCTTTCCATGCTTCCCTCCTATGCTGCCTCCTCCTGAAATAATTAATAATATGTTCACACTAAAACACAGCTATCTACTAATTAAAATGCTTACTATTTATTTTCTACTTCTTATTTAGTTACTGATGCTGCCTTTTGTTTTACTGCAGGGGCCACCCATTACCTATCTGGGGTTCTATGTGATAATGCTAATGTACATCGCCAAAAATAAAAACAGCAATGTACATTTACAGCAAGGAAATTCATCTCAACTGTTTATGTGGGGGGCTTTGCCCCCCCCTGCACCCCACTTACTGAAATAACAAAATCCGTGGGGATGCATATTGGGAGAGGAGACAGAACCAGGAAGAAAAAAAAAAACACAACATACCAAAGCACAAAACATTGTGCTCCTTCCCAGCCCCGAACCCTGCAACCTCCCCACCAGAGCCAGCCTCCCTAACCACCATGCCACTAAGTCAGCTCAGTGGCTTCCCCCCTCTCCACCCCTCTCGTTTCTTCTGGATGCTTTCCAATATTCTGTCACTCTTCCCTTTGCTCTGCACTTCCTGGTCACCAAGCTTTCAGGGTCGCTCTCCATACAGGTGCTGAGATTGAGTCACTCAAATCTGTGTCGCTCAATCTCAGTCGCCCTTTTAACAGTATACCTCTATCTGGCAGTTGCTATCTACCCCAGGACTAGAACCCAGGTCCTCACTAACCTATTTTTAGATATCCCAAAACTAATATATTTTACTGTTATACTTGGTGGAACAGTCACCACACAGCTGTTACAATGCCCCATCCCTTTCTCATCACTGCTCTCTTTTTCATAACCTCTCTCTCTCCCATCCCTTGAGACCATTTGTTTCACTCAACACTCATCTTTCCTGGTTAAATACTGTCTCACCACCATTTCCTCCTACTGCACCTCTGCTCTTCCCTTTTCTCTTCATTCCTTCCATCCTACTCTTGTATTCTTTTACTTCTCTGAAACTCAGTTTTTCCACATCCCTTTCTGTCCAGTCCACCTTTCCTGTTCACCTTCCACCTCTCTGGAATAATCTCTTTCTCCCTACTTGTCTTTTGTCCATTTTGACTTCTGTTAAACCTTGCTTGCTGGCTCATCTCTCCTCACCCTGCTCCTGGAGCTAACCATTCACACTCACTCTAGTTTTTGCTCTTTCATAGTTACGAAGTACAGAATTAATGGAGGAGGGGACGCTTAATTGAAGACAGAAAAAGACTTGCTTACAATACAAAATCTTTTACTCTTGCACTTCTCATAAGGCCATTATTCTCAACATTTCACCTGTAAGATGCAGGCTTCCACAGGACAACACCTGTTTCTGCTAATAAGTTTGTATTGGGTTGTAAGTCTTTTTATTGCTGTAGCAGTGCTCCCAGATCCAAATAACCGTTTCCCTGTAACAAGCCCTCATTTTTCATGCATTTTCTCCATAGAGACAGAATCAAATCCCAGTAGATTTTTCTGTAAGCCACTAGTTCCTTATTTATGACTTTGTTCTTAATTAAATATGTTGGCAGCCTTCTATCAGGGTAAGAGCTCTGATTTGCTGTTAGGTAACAATATTATATGTCAAGATGGCCTTGGAATGATTTGGATTTATATGGTATCCATAAGGCATATTGGGGGAATTAATTTATTGAATTTTGTTGACCGGGGAGGCCCACTGAGACTAGAAGTCAATTTTTCAAGGGCAACTGGGGGTGGGAGGGGGCGTATACAGATGGTAACCAACTGAAATTGAACCAGATTAAGCTGTTGTTGGTATTTTTAGTGAATGGGAAAAATGTGGCCAGGACACTGGGAAATTCCCCTACACTGCCAGTAGGGGGACTCTTGGTTTGTCTTGGGAGATGGCCAGTCCAGAGATGCCAGAGGAGAGAATGGGGGTGCAGGAGACTGGGAAGTTGGTCTCCTCTATGGTCTCAACAACTCAGGAGATCAAGTTTTTTGTTTTATGCAAATGACTTACCTGATGAGAATAATGGTGCGGAGAAACAGGCTGCAGTGGAGGTTATGGAGCAGCAAAGGATCATGGAAAATATTTCACTGAATGATGCAGAGGTAAATGAAAGGGGTCCTGCAACACTGCAAGCCTTGTTAAAGGCTGAAGAGGAAAAGTTCTATTTGTGCAAACAGCAACTTGCAGCAGAGATTGAGGAATCCAAAGCCATGGCAAAGAGCGCTACGGCTCTGATGAGTCAGGACCTCCCTAGTGATGCAACCTTGCTTACCAGCACTAGGAAGGGAACAGACTTGAAAGTTAACTTGGACACTACGATTTCACAAATGATCTTTAAAACATCAAAGGCAGCCCAAACAGCAGCAACTGTTTTTTTTTTATTTTCAGCATGTGCATAGGAAATGCAGAAGAAAAACAGAAGACTTAAACAGACAAAGACATCCTGGGCAGATCAATCGCAATATTTGGTGGATACCAATAAACCTTGGACTGTGGAAAATGCTGTGAAAGCTGCATGGTGGGTAGTGTCTCCCACATCAGGAAAATGGATCTTGGGGTTCTCACCAATCAAAGTACCTGGTGTGAACATTACCTTGACCTCATCCAGAAATATTACAGGTAAAACCATAAACACTGTTAAAAACTCTGACTATGCAAAAGAAAATTAACAGAACATGCAAATGATATAAATAATGGCAAGACTATAGTTGAACAGAACTCCCCTCTACGTATTCCAGAGGGTCTAGCTTTGACACAAAACTCTGTTCTAAATATGAATACTGAAAATAGCAATGACCAAACTGAAATGGAGTTACCAACTCAAGAGAAGAATATAAGAGACCAAAATGCATATACCTCCAGTGGTAATAGAGAGCCCCCCCCCCCCGATGAATCATCTTCGGTCCCACTCAGAAATACAAGGCCATGTGCATCTTTGTTCCATACCCCACAACAACCTGCTAGACGCCACAATGCTATCTGTTTAATTTATAGGTTTCTGGATAGACTATTTTTGGCAAGAACTTTACTTAAAGAGAGCATGAAGTTTAATACTACAGAAATGGGTTAGGTACTAAATCCCGACATGTGAAATCCCAACATATTCAATCCCCGTTACTGTATTTCCGACATATCTATTGCCCAACCGTGTCAATACCAGACTGCAGAAGTCCTGACAATTTACTGAGCAGATTGCAGTCACACAGACAAATATGATGTAACTGCCACTATATTCTCATTTATGCAACTGTTAAAGAAACATTGCCAAAACACAATGCTGCAATTAATAGTTACATTAAATTAATAGATAGTTTGAGTCAGTTTATGTGTTGGAGAGACCGCAAATGAAACGATCTGTATTTTTTCCACGCTATTTACTGTAATGCTAGGTAAAAGCCCATGTTTAAGAACACCCAAGAAGCGTAAGATGAATTGTTCATTAAGATTTTGTTTGCTCACAACAAAATCTTACAAAATAACTAAAATGCACTTGTTTAGTTTTAATTTATATTTTTGTTTGTGTTGTGCGATAGTTTTTTTGGGGGGGCATTGCAGGTTAGTAAACAGATGATGACTGCTCTTTTTGTAGTCATCTTACTCTCAGTAGCCTATTTAATATTTTTCATTGTGAGGGAAGTCACACTGAATCTTCTGTACTATTAATTATATCTTTCCAGATCTTTTGGTTCTGCTGGTACCCTTTGCAAATTCTTTGCACCTTGCATTTTATTATGCTTTGTGTGCGGGCATATGTGTGGGGGCGTCATTTGTTGTAAATGCAAATGCAAATCTAAGTGTAGCCTGCTGTATCTTATCATAACATATTGTACAGTCCATGTCTCTGCTGTGTGTTTAATGTGTTCTAAATTCAAAACACCCTCACCTATGTTATAATCCTGCCCCCTGCCCTTCCCAATAGTTTATTTTATTTAGAAACATAGAAACATAGAAGTTGACGGCAGATAAGGACCGCAAGGCCCATCCAGTCTGCCCATTTCTTTTTCTACCTTATAAATGTGCCATCGGCCTTTGCTCTGTCAGTGACCTATCTATTCATAGTCATTTGTATTGCTCCCTTATGCCTATCCCATGCCTGTTTGAAGCCCTGCACTGTATTCATAGCCACCACTTCTTGTGGTAAGCCATTCCATGCATCCACCACCCTTTCTGTGAAAAAGATTTCCTCACATTCCCCTTAATCGGCCTCCCTCTAATCTCATGCTGTGTCCTCTGTCCTGCTATTTTTCTTATATTTAAACATGTTAGACTCTTTCACCTTGTTTATGCCCTTAAGGTGTTTGAATGCCTCGATCATATCACCTCTCCCTCCTTTGCTCAAGGGTATACATATTGAGCTCCGTTAATCTGTCCTCATATGTCTTCTGATGCAGTCCCTGCACCATTTTGTTGCCCTTCTCTGGACTGCCTCAATTTGGTTTATGTCCTTGTGAAGGTGTGGCCTCCAATACTGCACGCAGTACTCCAGATGGGGCCTAACCAGTATCTTGTACAGAGGATTATTACCTCCCTCTTACGACATTGATACCCCTACTAATACACCCCTAACACCCCCTAGCCTTACCTACTGCTTTAGAGGTCTGCTTGATGATTTTAGGTCATCAGTGATGATGATGCCCAAGTCTCTTTCTTCCTTTGTGACTGCTAGCAACTCCCTCCCAGCCTATAAGTGGCTTCAGGGTTTCTCTTCCCTATGTGCATGATTTTGCACTTCTTTGCATTAAATCCAGTTGCCACTCTTCTGACCATTCTGCTAGTTTATCTAGATCTCTTCTCATTCTGCCCACCCCATCTGGCTCATCTACTCTGTTGCAGATCTTGGTGTCATCTGCAAACAGACAAGCCTTACCCTCTAGTCCATCTGCAAGGTCACTAATGAAGATGTTGAATAGGACTGGCCCAGGACTGATCCCTGAGTACCCCACTTGTGACTTGCATCTCTTCTGACTGTATACCATTTACCACCACTCTGTTTTCTGCCAGTCAACCAGTTTGCCACCCAGTTGACCAACTCTGACCCCGAGCCTACCCAGCTTATTTATCAATCTTCTATGTGGAACAGTGTCAAAAGCTTTGCTGAAGTCAAGGTAGGTGACATCAACTGCTCCCCCTTGGTCCACCACTCTGGTTACCCAGTCAAAGAAATCTATGAGATTAGTTTGACAGGACCTTCCTTTTGTAAACCCATGCTGTCTTGGATCCTGTGCCTCTATGGATTCCAGGTGTTGCACTATCCTTTCCTTAAGGAGTGCCTCCATAATCTTGCCCACTACTGAGGTAAGACTGACCGGTCTGTAGTTCCCGCCTCCTCCCTGCTACCACTCTTGTGGAGGGATCACATGAGCCCTTCTCCAGTCTTCTGGGACCTCTCCTGTGCTCAGAGACTCACTAAACAATTCTGCTAATGGCTCTGCTAGTTCCTCCTTTAGCTCCTAAGTACCCTGGGATGTATGCCATCAGGTCCCATTGCCTTATCCACTCTGAGCTTAGCAAGCTCTTGTAGGACCCTTTCTTTTGTGAAGGGAGTAGTGCTCACCTCCCTCCCCTGTGTCCATGATGCTGAGCTGTGGGCCCTGCCCTACCTCTCTTCAGTAAATACTGAGCAAAAGTATCTATTTAGGATAGATGCCTTTACAGGTCCTCCTCCTCACATGCTCCCTTTCTCCATTAAGCTTAGACACCCCTCTGGACTTTCTCCTTTCACTAATGTATCTATAGAAAGTCTTGTCACCTTCTTTACTGTTCGTGCTAGTGTTTCCTCAGTTTGGGACTTTGCCTGCCTTACTGCCTTACCTGCTTCCCTTAGGGTAGTTTGGTATGCCTCCCTATCTTCATCCTTGTGTTCCCTTATATTTCCTGAAAGGCCAGCCTTTGGCTCTGACCTTCTGCTACTGTATTTGAGAACCAAAGTGGTTTCCTTCTTCTTTTGCACTTCCTTTTCTGTCTAACACAATGGATGTTGCTTCAAGTATTGCATCCTAATGCTTCCCACTTTGCCTGTACCCCTCACCTGTGTTTCTTTTTGCCAGGGCTATCTTAACTCTGTTGGCCATCTTATTAAAGTCAGCTCCTCTGAAGTCCCTATTTTTGCCTTGGAATGGGATGATTTAGATGTAGTAGCCAAATTGAACCATACCAGTGATGGTCACTGGCCCCAGGTGACCTTCTACCTGGAGATCTGTGATCCCTTCTTTGTTAGTCAGTACTAGATCTAGGATAGCCCTGTCTCTTGTAGGTTGCTGTACCAGTTGTTTGAGGCCCTCCCCTGCAGGGAATCCACTATGAGTCTAGTTCTGGCAGATGTTCCTGCTGGTATTGACCAATCTGTATCCGGCATGTTGAAGTCTCCCATTATCAGAACCTCCCCTTTAGCTGTCATGTTTTGTATATCTTCTAACAGTAATGTGTCTATGTCCTCCCTCTGGTCTGGGGGCCTGTAGACAACCCCAGTTCTTATGGCTGTCCCATTTCCTGTTTCCAGGGTGACCCACAGTTCTTCTGGCTCCTTATGTGTATTCTGAATTTCTGTAGCTTTGATATTTTCACTAACATACAGGGCCACTCCTCCCCCCCTTTTTGCACCTCGGTCTCTTCTGAACAATACATAGCCAGGTACTGAAGTCTCCCAAGTGTGGTTACTGGTAAACCACGTCTCACTAATTGCTACTATGTCCAGTTTAGCCTCTGACATTATTGCCTGCAGGTCTGGGATCTTATTTCCCAGGCTGTGAGCATTGTGTACATGATTTTCATTGGCCAGATTTTGTGTGTTAGTTGTTGGGTGAAGTTTGGCATTACCCTGTGCATCGTATGGGGAGACAAACCTTTTTCTTACCTGGTGATGCAAATGAATGGCAAACACGCTTTGAATTCTTTTGACCATTTGCTGAGGGGGAGGGGTGTTCTTCCCATTCGACGATGGGGTGCTGCACCCTCTCCCATTTGCTAGTTTAAATATTCTGCAAAGATGTCAAACTTCTGCCCCAATGCACTGACTCCTCTTTAGTCAGATGCAGTCCATCAAATTTAAAGAACTTTCGCTCCCAGAACTGTTGCCAGTTCCTACAAATCTGTGTCCTTTTCCTGGCACCAGTCCTTGAGCCACGTGTTTAGCTCCCCTATCTCCCTTCTCTGACCTTCCGTCCATCTGCTCCCTCTCCCAGACTGGCAGAATCTCAGAAGGAGATGCCGGATGAAATAGATGATAGTTTGTCACCCAGCCTAGTCAGGTGTTCCTTGGTCTCCACAGCTGACCCGGCTGGCGGGATCATTAGTCCCTATGTGTCTAGGACATCAATGTTTTCTCCTGCTTTGTGAACAATTTAGCAATGCAGTCAGTGTCTCTCCATGCTGATGTACCTGGGAGACATCTGACCATCACCCTTGGCTGGAGATGGGTATCAACTCCCGAATCATGGAGTCTCCTATGATCAGAAGTTTTGGATTCCTTTGTGCTTGTTTAGTTTTGGTTCCTGATTTGGGTGAGTTTTGTTGTTAGCTCCTGTGCCGCAGTGTCCTGCTCTGCAGTGTCTTCTGCCTCTTTATTTGATTTCAGAGATAGAGGCAGATACCTGTTTGATAGTGTTTATATGGTTTTGGAGGCAATGTGATGGAGAGCAGAGGTGATGGGGCACCTGATTTGCTCCTCCTAACCACCTGCCAACCTCCTGGACCAACTACCCTCTGCGGTTGAGGTTTTTCTGTTGGATGCTGGGGAAATGGCGGGTGGTTCTTATAATGTATTTCCTCTTCAATATGAAATTTGAGGCATGCAATCTCTGCCCATGCTGCCCGGAGCTGAGCCCTAAGATCTCCAAAGGCCCAGCATGTAGGACAGTGTCCTAAATCCTGTAAGACTGTCCTTCTGAAAATTGTTCCACAGTACCTGCAGTTAATGAAATCCATTCCAAATAAGTTGCTGGGTTTGTAACCTAGTCAGAGTAATTAGAAGGAAAAAAAGGAAAAAATGCAAGTAATGGTTTAATTGTGCTTTGTTTAACTTGTTATAACAAGTTAAATTACTAGTGCCCTGTAAATGAGATCACCTTGTGGAGGCCCCACTGATCTGCCCTTCCTGCTCTGCCACAGGAAATGTCACAACTGTGGTACCCTATAAAAGGAGTGTAGTGGGTGGTTGGGGATGGGGTGGGTGGCTGGGCCCTTCCCTGCCTAAAAGAAGAACCACGGACGAAAGAACAAGGAGGTAAGAACAGAAACAATCAGTCAACAACAAATGCAGTAACCCTGAAAGCTTATCCTAATGTTAGATAAAACTGTAAAACCTGTAAAGCACCACCTGTAATAATTTCAGAGAAGATATACCCTGTAAGAAACACTTTGCTACAGAGAAAAATAAAGCAGTAACAGAAGATATACCTTGCAAAAGACAATTTGAATCAGAAGATTACAGCAGTAATCTGTTAGCACACACCTGTAGGCACACCTTGTAATAATGCAGAAGAAGGTATACCAGCAACAACAATTTGAATCAGAGAAAAATTAAGCAATGAAATGTTAGCAACAAACAGTAGCAATCCCTGTGAGTAGAAAATAAAAACACCACCACACAGTAAATCTGCTTAGCCAAACTAAGTCTTAATCCTTCTCCCTTGCTCTGGTAAGTTTCTCTACTCTGCCTTTCAAGCAGTCTTAGAAGGGAAGAGCTCAGGTGAAGCTAGGTGCCTTGGCCAGCAAACCAAGTCTTCTACCTCCAGCAAACCAAGTCTTCTACCTATTTAATGTATTATCATTTTTCTCCTGATGTTGGTTTTGAATTTTTCTTTCCCTGCCAAATGTGAAACACTGTAATATTACTTACTGTGCTGTGATGCACTCCCATGGACCTGCCAACTTAACTGATCCTAGAAGTGGCTTTTGTCACACAGGAAACTCATATCCAGTTATTCAAGGTAAATGCTTGACATTGACTGCTGATATTACAAAAATAAAAAAAAACCATGGGATTTCGGCAGTCGGGCACTGAAACTGTCTGGCAAATGATATGTCAGGATTCCGGTGATGGGATTTCATATGTCAGGATTTCACATGTTTTTAATTTAGTACAAATCCCACAGAAATATATGCACTGATACATGTCAGGTGAAACCACATTTGATGTGAGTTTCAAGTTGAATAAAAGCCTACAAAAATTCTGGGATCAATATCATCACCTTAAAAAAACTCCTTTATGGACCCCGTTTGATGTTATCACATTGACAAAACATAAGACTGTGACAGTATTATTTTGGAGTGAAGAGGTGAGCATGACAGACTTAATATATTGGCTAAAACAGAGGTGTGAGGTTATGGCAAATCCAGAATCAATATTTGATTCAGAGGACATCTTGACTGGATGTTGGAGAATAAAAGTACTGTTGAGATCAAGTGACACATGCCTGCAACACCTACCTAACTGTTTTTTTGGGGGGAGAGACCATGGAATCTTATTTTATGCAGGCCAACCCAAGGCCTGTTATAGATGTGGCTCCATGAGTCATTTAAGTAGCTCTTGTGATTAGTTAAAATGTGCTGTATGTAATATGTTGGGTCATGTTAGCAACCATGGTAGAAATGAACTAATTTGCAACTTATGTGAAGGTAGGGGACACACATACCAAGAGTGTCAGTGGCAACCCACAGAAATAATGAAACTGACAAGGAAGAACAACAACTATTAGTGATAAATGCACAGGGGGGCACACTCATATGAAAGTGTCCAAGCACCCACCCCCATCAGGAGTGTAGGAAGAGGAGATTGTACTTGTTACCATGAAGGAACAAGAGGAAGGTGAAGACACTAGAGAAACTGAGGCCACTAGGGAAACTGAGATAGTGGAAATGGAACAAGAAATACTTTCTTCCCAGGAGATAGAAAATAGGACATCCCCCCCCCCCGGCCAAAGACAAGATAAAAAACCTGACCACAGAAGGAAGCAGAATTGGAAACAATCCAAAACAAAGCTTCTAAAAATTATGGAGATTATAACATCAAATAGATATGAGGCACAAGAAAAAGTAGCAGATGGTTCAGAAAATGAGTCTGATAATTCCTCCTTACATTCGACTCAGCCAGATTTTCTCTCAGGGAATGAGTATGAAGAAGAACAGGTGGTTAACATAGGGAAAAAATGAAAAAAGGAAAAATCTGAAACAGGAATCAGAAGGTCAAACAGGAAAAAGCCTCCGTAATGGGATAGATTTGTAAACTGCTAAATAAACACCATCAATATGACATCTACATTATCTGTTATTACAGTTACTGTAAATAGAATAAAAAATACAAGCAAAAGACAAGCTGTATTTAATCAACTTTTTAAAAATAGTGCAGAGGTCATGTTTTTACAAGATACAAGATTGCATACTACGTTTGAACTAATAGAGGCAACAAAACAATGGTATGCTGGACCGTCATATTGGTCCTTAGGAATTGAGGCCTGCTCAGGAGTTGGATACTTATTTATTTCTGAAAATATTAAAATAAACAACATCATAGACCTAGTAACTGGTAGAGTACTGATTCTTGATGTAAAATGCTGAAACACCTTGTCCAGGTTTATAAACAATTATGCCCCACTGACCAAGGCTGAAAGAGTTGCACTCTTTCAACAAATACAGCCCTATCTGTTTACACCACATAATATCATATGGGGTGATGATTTTAATTGTGGGCTATCTTCTAAAGACAGAGATACTAAAACTAAAACACAAAGTTTTTTGTGACATGGTATACTTAAACAAAATAGTCCAAACAGCAAACCTACAAGACAGTTATATAGTACATACAAAAAAAAGGGCCCCGACATTTTATAAAGAGAACATTGCGACAAGAATTGATTTCCTCTTTACAAATAAATCCTTACCCATTACACATTACACATATAACAGTCCAACCAATAGAGTATTCGGATCATACAGAGTTAAGACTAGAAACAGGAACAAATACAAATAAAACATATGTGCCTGGTATGTGGAGGTGTAAAAAGGAATTTTTGCATCAGACAGACATAAGTCAGGAACTTTTGCATTTGGTTGAAGCAAGACTGTCTATCATAGAAATGTACGATGACCCTGCAACCTGGTGGGAAGATACAAAAATGGAAATAAGGAATTTATGAATCTCGTTAGACAAAAAACAAAAAAATTAAGAATATTTAAAGTACCTAAATAATAGAAAGCAATTACAAAACTTAACAACTTTGACACATACAGTAAAACATGATTTTTCCAAACAAATTGTAATAATTAAACAATCAATGCAATTGTATCATAGCAAACAGGCTGAAAATCGAAAGCAGCAACAACTATATAGTACTCAAGGGAAATTAGCAACAATATGTCCTTTTGATAGTTGCAACACAAGAATAAAGAAAAAATCTATAGAAACCTTAGTGGATGAGAATCAGATACAACACTCAGGGAACAAAGAACCACTACAAATTATAACACAACATAAAGTAAATTTATATAAAGAATAAAAAACAGATTTATCAAAAGCCCTACAGTTCTTTTCAAATCTAGATATCCTGAAATATCCCCAAGACATTGGGAAAAATATAATTACAGATATATCATCTGAGGAAGTACAGACAGCTATCTCTATGTTATCTACTGGGAAAGCACCAGGAAGAGATGGGTTAATTGCTGAAATATACAAAAATAGGAGAACACATTAAACAAGAATTAGCTGATGTTTTTAATTTTTTACTTCAAAATTCACACCTTCCATTAAACATGACAGAGGGCCTTCTGATATTTATATATAAAAATGGGGATAGGGAAAACCTACATAGTTGGAGACCCATTAGTCTGCTTAATGTGGATTTTAAAATCTTAGCAAAAATCTTACAAATAAGATTATTAAAAATTGTAAGTTATGTTATCTCATCAGGAAAAATATGCTCAATTCCAGGATGGTCAATGATAGATCAACTACTTCTGTTACGAGAAATTGTAGAGCAAGATAATACCAAAGGTTTAGATGGTTTTCTGGTATCATTAGACCAGAAAATAGCATTTGATGCTGTAAATCATAATTACATGTGGTATGCACTTAAGCAATATGGCGTACCCCTGAATTTTATTTCAGATACAAAAACTATATAGGGCAGCCACAGTAACTCCTTTAATAAATGGATAGAGTGGACCCATGATACCTGTTAAAACTGGCATGAGTTGGAGCCCCCTGTTATACATCTTTTGCTTAGACCCTTTATTAAGAGCTATAACTGCTCACAGGATATACATCCCTTAATGATTCAAGGAGAGAAACTTTCTGTTACAGCTGTAGTATATGCAGATGACTTATGTTTTATGGTACGTAACGAGGGTTTAATAAATACAACCATTTCCCTATGTTAACAGTATGGAAAATATCAGGGGCATCATTAAATAAAGAAAAACGTATTGGTCAGAAATTCAGGGAACCGCAATCTAATAAAACACAAATTGCAGGCATAAAAATGACATCAGATCCCATTAAAATTTAGGTGTATACTTTGGCCAGACTCAAATACATATACTAAACTGGGAAATGAAAATTAATCAAGTAAACAACTTAGTGCAACAATGGAACAAATGGCCTTTAGGTAAAATGAAAAGAATCCATTTAATAAAAACATATCTCTTACCCATTTTTCTATTTATTGCAAATGTTTTCCCCCCACCAAAATCTATGGAAACTACAATAAGGAGTATCTTCTGTCAGGCTGTCTGGGGAACCCGATTAAATCCATTAAAAAGGAACATCCTGTACTTACAAGTTGCACAAGGCAGATTAAACATGGTAAATCAGATTTTATTTTTTATACAATGTTTATTTCAGTTTATCTGAGGTCTGTATTATTATAAAACACACACAATTGGATAAAACTTTTTCTTAGGCCCACATCTAAGTGGATCAAGAAATGGAAGCATGGGTAGTTAAAAGTTATAAAAAAGCCATTCAGGTCCCAGCATACACAAGAGAGATATTTGCTAAAATGAAACTTTGGGGAAAAACTAGTCAGATGGTGCTATTAAAGATAAGGAAACAATTATACTCTGAGATATTGGAAACACATTTCTCAGAAGAAAATGTATTCCCTTTATGTCCAGTTATGCAATTATCTGCTATAAAAATAATATTAATAGAGAAAATAATTCCTTCCAGATTGAAAGATGTACATTGGCTATGCTGCCATGGGAAACTAACTATTAAAGCAAATCAGAAACACAAGAGGCTAGAAGAGAGGTTGTGCTCAAGACCAAAGTGGGCCGGATTCTAGAAGCACCCCATGCATGTCGCAAGTTGTGATATGCAAGGGGTGCAGTTGTGACATGGACCCTATGCCTGATTCTTTAAGGGGCAGGGTCCCTGAGGCTAAGTCCCACAACTTGTGACAAACCCACATGTATGCCAAATGAAGGGTGTATCTGAGGGGCTTGTCACAAGCTGCAACCCCAGATGTGAAGGGCACAAGTACCTTCCCCAAGCCCCGATCCCCAAATGTGTTGGGTAAAGCCCCACAGGGCTACACTCAGCCTCCATGCCCTTATCCCCAAATGTGTGAGTTGCAGCCCCGAAGGGCTACACATGGCCCCCCTAAGCCCTGATGCCAGCCACCCACAAATGGCACTTTCCCAAATGTAATATTAAAAATAGACAAACCCCAATCACTGTCATTTATTCACTGAGCACTTGTATACAGTACGCGCACAGCCGGAGCTTAGTCGGTGGTGAGAGGTGGGCTGTGCCAGTCTCCAGCTGGCTGAGGGGCTGCAGCATGGTCTCGCAATGTTGGGTGAGGGGGCCACTAGACTACCAGGGATTATGGTTAGGATTTGTCTATTTTTTAATATTTGTACAGGAAAGTGCCATTTGCAGGCAGTTGGCATCGGGGCTTGGGGGGGGCATGTGTAGTCCTGTGGGGCTTTCATTAATGCACTTGGGGATCAGGGCTTGGGGGTACTGTGAGTAGCTCTGTGGGGCTATTTTTCAAGTACTGAGGGTCGGGGCATGCAGTAGCCCTGTGGGGCTATATTTCAAGTGCTGGGAATCAGGGGCATGATGCAGTCCTGCAGGGCTTTGTGGTAATGGAGGGCATGGATAGCCCTACGGGGCATTCCCATGCTGTTACTGGGTCAGGGCATGGGGGGTACAGAACTAGCCCTGGAGGGCTTTTTTTGTTGTTTGGGATCAGGGCAGTGTTGGGGGGGAGGGTGGCATACCATTGGGGGGATGGGTTGGGTTGCACATACAGTAACCTTCAGGGACGTAAGTACAATTACGCCAGCTATATGCTAGTGTAACTTACATTGACAGTTTTCCCCCAGGAGTTGTTGGAGAATTGTGCCCTGGGGAACTTTGTTGCTGCTCTTGCAGAATAGGGCACAACTGCTGCTGTAAACCCCCTAGCACCATGTCACAGGGGGTTTCAGGCATAACTGATGGCGTAACTCCACTTTGGCACAGGCAGCCTCCAGCATGTCGCAGGCCGCTTTGTAGAATACCGTATGTCGCAACTGCTGACATAACTTGCTACCTGCACCATTTGTTTTGGCGCAAGTCAAGTTACACAAGACATACCCTATTGAGAATTGGGCCACATGAGTCATTTATTCTTTACCTGTTCCTATATAAAATCATTTTGATTATAATAATAATAATAATAATAGGCTTTATTTATATAGCACAATTCATACATATCAAAGAGCTTTACACCAGCTAAAATAGAAACCATAAATAATTAGTTAAAATGCAAATAATCACAGCTAAAATCCCGTATCTCCATTACAAAAAAGCCTGATTAAAAAAATAGGCTTTCAGTGTGGCTTTAAAGCTCTCCACCATCAGGCAGTCCTGAACCTAATGAGGTACAGAATTCCACAGGGTAGGGGCTATTTAAGCAAAAGTTCGAGCACCATTTGTCTTCAGCTGAACCCTGGTAATCTCTAGCAATCCCTTGTCGGTGGAGCGGAGTGGTCGAGAAGGGCAGTAGGGGCACAGAAGCTCTTGCAAGTAATACAGACCCTGTCCATGTAAGGCTTTATAGGTCAGCAAACTGACCTTGAAGGTGATTCTCCACTGAACTGGCAGCCAATGCAGCTCATGCAGCACAGGTGTAATATGACTAGATCGAGGGAGCCCAGTCATTAACCTGGCTGCTGCATTCTGCACTAGCTGTAGTCGGCAGATGTCCATCCCCAGCAACCCGAGGTACAGGGAGTTATAGTAAGCTAGGCATGAGGTCACAAAGGCGTGGACTGATGTTGGTAGGTCACTGGGTGGAACCAGGTGTTTAATCCAGGTGATATTCTTCAGGTGGTAAAATGAGGTCTTTAGGACAGACAACACCTGAGATTTCAAGGTCAGCCCCTCATCAAAGAATAATGCCCAGACTCCGCACCCATTCAGAGGTCCTCAGCTGGCAGCCTCCTAGCACAAGACCAGTTGCCTGACCTGCTGAGGACACCTCTAAATGATGACTCTGGTATATGATATGGGTAAATGGAAAGAACAGATATTTGTATCCATGAATTATGAGGTTTTAATACATGGGTTTTACACAGGTGGCTGAGGTAAATGGGATAAAAGCACACTAAATGTAGTACTGACTGTATGTAAATGGTACATTTGGAGTATTAGGTGTCTCTTCACATTACAACAAAAAACATTTGCATACCCAGAATTGCTAAAGAAAATAATGCAAGAATTAAAAAAATATATATTTGATGGAAATTAAAAATCGAGAATCGAGGGAAACGAATAGGGCATGGAGAAATATGCCATGGATAACCGACTCAGTCTTTCCTATTACTTGAATGTATGAAGTAATTCTGTAATAATAAAGATTATAAATAAGTTAATACACATGGAAAAATAGGAAAAAGTAAATACATTTATTCAGTACATTTTTGGGGGAGAAATGGGGGTACGCACATTTATTCATATGTATGTTATAATGGAATTCTCTGTTTTGATTGTATGATTTCAATAAAAAACAAATTCCATCCACTCTATTTGAGGAGTGCCATGGGATCTTTAACTTCCACCTGAACAACCACCAGAACAGGCAGACAGAAAAGATGGCACCTCAGGAGTGCAGCACCCTCCTCATGCTGCACTACAGTGTCAGTATTGGGATTTAACCCAAGTGCCTTGGGTGGGGATAGAACCCACAGCCTTTTGATCTTCCAGCCTCAGAGACCAGTGTGCAACCATCTGAGAAACTGACTCTGATATGAAATACGATATGAATATTTGAAATAACAAAACATCACACTCATTATTTCATGAACTATACTCAAAATTAGTAATCACAAGTCAGCCAGTCTTTCAAAAGGTAACAATAATGCCTGTAAACAAATTTATTGAAAATAAATTTGAGAAATGTCCCCATATATATACACAGATGCTATTTATTGCATCTTTCATTTGTTAGTTTATACACAAATTCTCACAGACTTTTTTTCTGACCACCTGATGGAATCTTGAATCAGTTTCATAAATGTTATTATTTTCTTCAAGGCCCTGACCCTGCAACTCAATAAATACACACTCAGTACATCATATTATAAAATGACAAAAAGCAGTCTTCTGTTTCTAGTTGTTTGATCAAGACCTTGTGCAAATGGTATAGTTATATACCAGTATCCTGCATGTTCTCCAGGAAGATCTCTAACATTTCAGGAATAATATCAAGCCTTCACGAAACCTCCAGAAATATAAACATAATAAAAACAATAATCTTCCTCCTAATAAATGGCATGATCTCTTTCATTCTCAAAAATAGCACTTTATTTCACTGTTGTGGGAGAACAAAGCAAGTTATTACATACCCCTAGCTATGTTATTCTCAGACCTCAAATTTATTTATAGAAATTATGCAAGATTACATTACTAGTAAATTAAAATATTATTGTTCAGACCTTCTTACTGTATAAATTGCTCATTCCAACCACAAACAATACATTTATGTTCCACTGGCTAGAGTTGGTGTCCCAAAACACAAGAAAAATCCAACTGTTGTCCCCTACAAATTCCTTTCTCAGTTGTTTTCACTTTTTTATATAACTTCATATGGAAACCTAATTTATTTATTTATCTATTTAGTTTTTGTTGACCAGGTAAGTGCGCTAGACAAATTCTTGCCTATTTTCAGGCATGACCCGGGGGGAGGGGGATACAGATGAATGCCAACTGACATTGAACCAGATTAAACTGTAGATGGTATTTTTAGTGAATGAATAAGGAATCAAATAGTTATGCACATTGTGCCCTATGCACGAGAGTATGGAGTGGGTATGCACTGTGTAACCCAGGTGCATAGCCCACTCTGCACCTGCCCAAGCTCCCTGCGCCCCCCTGCGCAGCATTCATCACTGGAAATATGCCCCCTACCCATCTTATTCCCAGCAAAGTGTAGACCGATGCATGGGGTGGACTGGGGAAGGTGCAGGGGGCATGCTGGCACTTCACAGGATGTATGACCGTGCAGAGTACCGAGCACAGGTGTCAGTGCTTCAGCCATGTTGGGGCAGCTGTAAAGGTGGGGGGCCAGTTACATGCCTCCCCCCAGGAGTTATAGCCATGGGCTGTAGTGGTGAGGCTGGGTCATGTGCACCCCCAGCAAGGAAACTCCAGCATGTGGGGCACATTAGGAGGCCAGTGGGTGATCAACTAGGCACCCAACCCCCACACTGCATGTGGAGCTTTATGTGCCAGCATCCACCCAGTGGCCACAGGTGCAAGTGATCCACTGTGGGATCTGGGTCAGGCAGCTGATTGGCCATCCACTCAGATCCACAGCTTTTCACCCAACTGCCCCCATGGGCCTGTACACCAGAGGGGTGGGGCCATGTACCGGAGTTGAGCAGTGGCCACTGTTTGTGCATGTGGACACCTGTGGATCTCCCATGGCTGCATAGCTGCTTGGATGAAGAGCATGCCTCAGGTGTGTATTACCTGTCCCTTTGTGCATAGGTGCCAATGTGCTTGAAATCAAGACAGCAAGAGCTGCCTTTTTTCCTGAACTGTGAACAGTTAAACTTTATAACAGTTTTGGCAGGTGTCCAAATAAATCTGTGAGACCTCTCTACTTGACAGGCTCTTTATCTGTTATCTTTGGAAAACAGGCAGTGCCCTTGCTGTGAAAGTAATTCATGGCTTTTGAAGAAAACAGCACCATTCTCAGCCTGAAACATTTTATCTAATGTGAATGTTTGTTTTAAATTTACTGCATCTGGGCATTAAATATTGGCAGCAGTTCTCAGAATAAATCAATAAGTGCAGTTTTCCTTCCCATATTCCATTTTCAACCCATAAATCCTGTGAAATATGGAAATCTCTCTAGATCTGCAAGCACTGCTCTAGTACCAACATGGTAAATCCTTAGACCCAAAACGATCTCAGCTAGTTATGTTTCTTTCATCTGAGACTCCTTGGGTTTCCCCCATAGGTTTCAAGCATTTAGGCCATGCTGATTTTGAGATGTTGCTGGGTCGACTCAGAGCAATAAAAAGTCTTGCCACCCAATACAAACACTTATTAGCAGAAAAATGTGTTCTCTTGAGGAAGCCTGCACCTTACAGGAGAAATGTTGAGAATTATGGCCTTATGAGAAGTGCAAGAATAAAAGATTTTGAATTGTGAGAAATTATTTGTCTGTCTTCAATTAAGCGCTCCTCTCCCCCATGCATTCTGTACTTTGCAACTCTGCAGCATCAGGGGTGACAGCAATTTAAGGAAATTTCCCCCATTCACTAAAAATACCAACGACCTAATCTGGTACAATGTCAATTGGTTACCATCTGTATCCGCCTCCCAGGAAGAGGCTGAAAATAATTAGAATTGTCTAGCCCTCCTTTCTGAATCAACAAAACCTAACTAAATAAATAAATATATTTTGGATTTTTCATGATATTGTTCACTTTACTATCATTTTATTCCTCGCCCTTGTGACACCCCTCCGTGCCAACCGTGGGTTGCTCTGTGAAAGAAGCTCTGGCTCAGACTCAGTGTGCCCTCTCTTGTCAACACATTTGAAATAAGAAATAAAAAAGTATGTATCATAATTCAGAAGAGTTGAAGTCTCATACCTAGTTTGGGGAATTAATAAATACATTATAAATTATAAGTTAAAGAAGGCTGGTACATTTAAACTCTCATTAAAGTTCAGGTGTAACACCTTTAGTTAAGATTAGCATGGAGCAATGTCAGTCAAACATTTCTTTACAACCCCATTTGTAGGAGAAATGTTACTGCTCACACCTTATTGGTCTTTTTCAGGCCTTGAATACCCACGTACCTGTTACTGTAACTACTCTAGTGGCATTCTGCACATTTGGGAAGGTGTCCTGATATACTACACAATTGGTCTTCATTTATTTAGTCATACTTCCGGATGATATGCGATAGAAATACATCCCCACACCTTATGCTAATGTCTAATAGAATAATAATTTTGAACTTACTTGATCTTTGAGCAAAGGTTGGATTTGGGACTCAAACAGCCCTCGCATTCACCACATTGTGGAACATAAAGAGGAATAACCTTGTCACCTAGAAACAATAAATTTCATTTTCAATTAGGACACTTTTCTACAGAGAAACGGGGTGGGGGGGGCACACAGTTTTACAGTAAACTCAAGGTACCATATTAAACTGTCTGGACACTGAAAATTCAGTGTACCAACTTCTACACTGTATCACACATACTTTCATTTTACGAATCGTTTCTTCTATGCCCTATACAGTATGAGTGTAATAATGCAACACAGTGAACAGAGTTGGCTGAGATTCTCCGATTACAACAGCTCAGCTAGTGGAGCTGCTTCTTTAATCTGGTGGAGATTAACATTTTGAAGACCTACAGCATAAAGTGCCTCATTCAGAGCCCAGCGTTTCCTTTCTTTTTTGCATTCTACAGTATTGTCATCTACAGGCAGGTACGGGCAGGATTGTTATGATGAGGGACTACAGTATTTAATTTCTTGTAATGTGATCACTTTTTCAAGTAACAGAGTACAGTAGGGGATTCATTGTTTCCTCCTCTCAGCCCCCCAGCACCCCCACTCCTTTGTGCCCCGCAGCACCCACACTGCCCACCAGACTAACCTCACACCTTCTGATTCTCCACTTCCAAGCTCCCTGGGTATATTTTGCCCCCTTAGTTTTCAGATTATATTTATTGTGGGCACCCAGTTGCCATTGGGGTGGAAATATCATGGAACTTTGGGATGGCTTGGGGGAAGGTAGAGTTGGCATGCTGAGCAGTCAGATGGCATGGAGATATATGAGTGGCATTATCTGGTATGACAGTGGGTAAAGTTTCCCATTTCTCCCTCCCTCTCTCCCTCACCTCTCACATGTCCCAGTATTCTAGGAGTGTGTGTGTTACCATGTGTGGTCATCAACACCATCAAGTGCACTTCTACAGGGACACAAACAGGAGTCACTATAGGAGTAGTGTGTACTAAACCCTCCTTTGGGAAGGAAGCATTCTTGTGCATGCTGTTCTGTCACAGCTCCCACTGTATGTTGCAGTCATCCTGGGCGTGGGGTGTGAAATAGGGTCCTCAACATTCAATGCCATACAGCCATCAAGGATTTATTTTGAATACATAATCAAATGACATTTTAATGGTAAACAAGATCTGAATTATGTTTAGTTCTCCTCTGTATATGACTCAGGAAAACAATGTACGATTTTATAATTCAACGAACCTCCAGGAACCAATCATATTAAAGAATTGCTCTTCTTCTTCTCATATGTACAGTACTGTTGTGTTCTCATGGAAAGGATACTGACAATTTCTCCTGCTGCTGCTGTAAACAGTCTGACACACTTTTCTAACGGTCAAACACCTGTTTCTGCTGCACCCACTGTGCTGTCAACCAAGTTTCCAGCAGCTGCAATGTTCAGTTATGCTGTCAACTGCTTATTTTTGAAAAATGAAACTTCAAAACCATTTCATGTTAATCCAGTACTGGGCATTAGGTTGTGCCACACAACATGCTGAGCAGAATATGCACTTGGGTGCTCCACTAGTGACACTAGTGGCGCCATGCTATTGAACTGTACATATTGCTGAGTTTGAAAACAGAGTGAATGTGACAAAATAATGCCTGAAATATAGTTTTTTAACTTTACTTTTTTTTTTAATAAATCTTTCATGCCCATTGATTTGCAGTATGTTTATGGTGGAGAAGAGGAGGGGGAAGTTGAGGTGCTGGTACACTTGAGTACCAGTGATCTGGTGACCAGCCTCTGGAAGCAGTCCAGCACAATTTTCAAGCCTAGCAGACAGACTGAAAGCAAACTCAGCTTCCCTGTTCTTTTCAGAGGTTCTTCCAGTTTTTGGTAAGGGGAAGGATAGAAATAGGAAGGAGGAGATTGAGTCATCTAATGGGTAGTTGAAGGGATTGTGACAAGAGAAGGGTTCTTTTTTGAAAGGAGAATGGGGGCACTTTTGGGACAGAAGGCTCTTTTAGGGTAATGGCCTTCACTTAACAAGACAGAGGACCAGTGCACTTGTACAAAGCTAGTTGTCTACATAGGGTGGACATTTAAACTGAGTGGGGGAAGACTAATGTTGGGAGACCCAGAGAGGATGGAGGGGGAAAGGGAAACTAGATAGAACTCCCCCAGAAATGGGGCTAAGAACAGTGAAAGAGGAGGTAGTATAACAGGAGATTGAGCTAGTTTAGGAACAGGTACCGGGGGTCTCAAAAGACAGCAGGTATCAGGAACACCAGGAAGGTAAGGAATGAAGAGGAGAACAGTGGGAGGAGCACTGATATGAAGGGTAAGGGGAAGTGCACAAACAGGAAGGAAGTCTTTCTAAATGCCAGGAGCCTAGGATAAAAATGAGCCAACTCCAGATGATGGTGGCAGATGTGGGATTTGAACTCATGGCTATTACTGAGATGTTGGCCACCAGGAATAATGGTTAGGACCTATCATTACCAAGGTATACCATCTATAGGAAGAATGGGGTATGGGAAAAGGAGGTGGGGTTGTCCTCTATGTAGGGAAGGCACAGAAACTGTAGAGGATGGGTCCATTAGAGAGAGTAGATGAGGACACAGAAATACTCTTGGCACAGCTTACAGTGACATCAGAGAAATGGTTACACATAGGGGTGTAAAAACACAGGGATGGAGGGATGAGGGGAATGGTTGGCTAGATAAGAAACTGAAAAGGGGCAGCAAAGAAGGAGGTAGTGGTTGTGGGGGATATCAATCTACCAGTTATAGATTAGGACATTCCAATAGACAGGAGCACTAGATGTCAGGCCCTCCTAGATACAGTATTTAGCAGGACTGCCTACTGGTGCAGCTGGCCAGGGAACCCACACGGCAGGATGCCATTTTGGACATGGTGCTCACCAACTCAGAAATGGTGGGCAGAGTATAGTTTGTGGTACCAGTTGGGTTATGTGACTATAATACAATAAGTGCACTGGCACCAAGTGCCTTTTTCAGTCATGACCCCAGTGCAATTGCACAGACATTTGAGGACATAGGTACAAATCTTTGGGTGCTTGTTGCAGAAAATGAAACATACATACAGTACATCTATTGAAAATGTCATACTTGATTACATACTTGTGGCACATAGAAAGCACAGCTGATTAGTGCAGATACTACATTGAGTGCAGATGCATAGGGGTATGTACAAGGGGTATTTACACAAAGCAGTCACAGTCACTGAGTAATAGATAAAACTATTTCAGATTGCTTGAGAAAGCAGAGACAGTCGGTGATTCTCTAATTGGGGTGGGATTGTATTCCATAGTGAGTAGGTGCAATAGCTGAAGGAACATTGTCCAGTGTTTGTTCAAAAAAAGGGAACTTTTAGGTTATTTTTTGAGGTGGATTGAGAGGAGGGCAAGTTGACAAACTCGAATTGTTCAGCTAAATAGATGTGGGAGTTTTTAACCATAGTTATTTTAATAAATCTGGCGAGTGTTAGGTTGGATTTGAGCTCTGGTGAGAGCCAGTTTGGAGTGTTTAGAGAAAGGCAGTGTTGCATCTTGCTGTTGCTACCTGTCACAAAACTGACAATCTTGTGATAGAGAGTGTGCTTCTTCTGCAGCATAGTTTTGTTAACAGCATTGGTGATCAAGGAGCTGTAGTCCAGTAGAGGGATCAGATTTGCCTGTGCTATCCTATGTCTGAATTTGGGCATTAGGTGACATCCTACCATGCCCTGTACTTTATAGCATTCAATCCTGGGGCTCACACATACTCCTTTTCTCCATCCACCTTCTCTACATCCCGTTTTACCAACTCCTTTCTGTGCACCGTGCCCTCCTAGCCTTTCTCCCCCTACCTCCCTCCCTTCCCCCCTACCTTCACCTCTACCTGGTGTATATTTTTAATTTTTTTCTTCCGTTACTTCCTCCTGCAACCTTAGATAATCTGCTTTATCTTCCTATAGACACTTCAATGTATGTAAATACCGTGTAATCTGTACAATATCTGTATAATTCTATGTACATATGAGCTTCTTTTTCTTTCTCTCTGTAAAGAGTATTATCTGTATTGCCTTGTAAATACCTGTGTTGACCTGTATATACAATTGTTCATGCTCCACCTAGGTCCATCTTGCAAATGAGCTTCTGCTCAATGATGAACGCCTGGTTAAATAAAGACTTGATTGATTAGGTACTTGTGGATTGGTGAAGCAGGTTGGTAGTGTTTTGCGTGGGGTATCGCAGGTAAGGGTAGAGTCTAAGTGTACTCCTAGATATTTAAAGCAGCTGACTTTTTCCAGACACTTCCCATTATTTGCATTGATGCAGACCTTGGGGGCTGTGTTTTTCAGCTAATAGTTAGAACCAAACAACATTGATTGGGTTTTCGGTAGATTCAGGACCATTTTTTTCTAGAACAAACCATTCCTGCAAGTTTGTGAAGCTGTTTTCCAGTACATGGTTGGTTTCATTGATGTCTTTGCTATGTGTGTATAGAACCGCGTCTATATAGAGAAGAGTATGTACAGGTTTGCAGATTGTTGGCAAATTGTTGATGAAGATTGAAAACAGAAGAAGCCCCAGTATGGGGCCTTGAGGGAACCCACTGTGAATTATATTGATACTTGAGACTGGGTTACCGATTTTCACTCTCTGTTTTCTATGGTTCAGAAAATCACTGAACCAGGCCAGAGCATAGGATCAAAAGCCAAGTTTGAGTAATTTGCTAGTTAATACGTTGTGGTCAACCAAATCAAAAGCTTTGATCAAATCCATGAACACAGCTCCTATCAACAATCCCTTATCTGTTTGCAGGCTAGACTGCGTCTGTGAATTCAACCAGGGCTGTGTCAGTGTGGTGACACCTCCTGAACCTGTGTTGTTCCTTGCAGACTAGATTGTGTTGTTCAATATATTCAGTCAGTTGTGTGTGCACTATTTTCTCTTGTGGTTTGGCTAGAGCTGACAAAATAGAAATAGGGCGGTAGTTTTTCATTAGCGTCTTCTTCCCTTTCTTGTGTAGCGGGATAACTATAGCTGTTTTTCAGGGGTAGGGTATGGTGTGGGTCATGAAAAATAGGTTGAAGATTTTGGCTATATATCTGAGGAGCAGCAAGTTTGAGGAACTTTGGGAGCAAACCATCTGATCCGGCTGATTTGTCTATTTTTAAGGAGGCAATTAAATTAACAACTTCTGAACATATGACCCTTTTGAGATGGAACTTGAGCTGATTCAGGTTCTCCACTTCCTTACTAAATTTAGATTTGGGGTGTCCAGGGGGACTGTATTTATTCAGATTGCAGAAGAAATCATTGAAGAGGTGCACTATTTTAGGAGGTTCAGCTCAGATGTCTCCGTCCAGATCAATTGAGATAGGTGAGGATTGCGTTTTGGTGTTCAGCAAAGAGTTTATGGTCTGCCAGAAATTTTTAGGATTACCAAAGTTTGCTGTTTGATGTTTTTTTTAAATACTGACTTTTCACCTGGTGTATTGCTTGTTTGCATCTCTTTATTAGTTGTCTGTATGTGTTCCAATCCAATACAAGCTTGGTTTGCTTGTACTTGCCCCAGGAGTCATCTCTTTTGTGAATGAGAGTGAAAATATCACATGTGGGCCAGTCAAATTTTTTGTGCTTTACCCTACGCATGCACGGGTGGGCGTGTTTATCCAGTACTGTTGTAAATTTTGTGATGAAGAAATCCAAGGAGGAATATGTGTCTTGTGCTGTGTCTAGGTAGGTCCAGTCAATTACTGACAAGTCAAACAGAAACGATGCCCTGTTGAAGTTAGTGCAGATTCTGTAGGTAATCAACTGAGGTGGAGAGTTATTAGGTGCACTATTGTGCCAGAGGCAATATGTGGCTAAGTGATTGCTAACTGAGTCACTTAAGGTTCCTGAGAGTAAAATTCTTTCTAACTTCGTTACCAAAATCCAGTCAAGCAAGAAATGGTTGCCTGACTAAGGGTGCAGCCTAGTTGGTGTTGTAATGATTTGGTTAAGTTGGCAGGTATTGAGTATGCCTTTATATTGTGGTTCATTGGGCAGCCAGTTTAAGTTGAAGTCTCCTAGTATGATCATTTCGGTGTGTGAGTAACCACTGAGCATTTGCATGAAATCTAGTAGGCCTTCAAGCCCTGCTTTAGGCAGGTTGTACACACAGCAAATCATTACATTTTTTTGGGTCCAGTTTAACTTTAATGATCAACCACTCACAAGCGTTGCTGGGTACTTTGGGGTTATTGCATACTTCTGCAGAGAACTCGGAGTCTACGTAGATCAGAATTCTGCCCCCTCTTTTGTTACATCTATTATGGCAAAATATGTTGTAATTAGGAAGTGCAACTTCAGAGTCCTTGATCCTAGAGGTGAGCCAACTCTCTGATAATGCCAGGATGTGTGGCTTGTGGGATGAAGCAAAGGTTTCTATTCAGGGGCGTAGTTTGTTATTTTTACAGGGGGGGCAAAGTAACAAAAAAGTCCTGATTTTCACGCATCACGACAGTGAAGAGGGCGGGTGGCTTGCGTAATGCAAACAAATCAACCAGCATCAAATAATGCCCAAAAAACATTTAAGACTACAGCTGAATAACTCCTGGGAGGGACCAGCCCAGGCCAAGTCAGAGCACTTCCCTACCCCACCAATTTTACTGCAGTCTGCTCTCAGCCCAACTCCTCCTGAGACCAGAGTCGAAAAACTGACCGAGATCTGTTTTGTATTCAGTTCTTTGTTCTTCTGCCTTGGGGGTGAGGACTTACTTGTAAGTTGAAAATATGTAAAGGAACTTAACTTCCTCTCAAGAGTACAGGACCTCCCTCAGCTTCAATTCAAATCAGTCTTGACCTAATTTTGCCCCACCTGAACCTCCAGGTGGATAGCTCATAGTCTCTCACCCCCTTTGCTGTACATAACCCTTCCAAGTCCAGCCCTTATAGTGGATCCTGAACTTCTTGAAATGTCTGCTTGAGCTGGCCCTCCCACCCTTGAGGAGTGCAAAAGCATGTTTCAAGGAAGTGCAGCAAATGGCTGTGCCACCTCAGTATACCTATAAACATGGATGGTATGGGAAACATCCCAGCATGTGAATCCTCACAGCATGAGCTCTTATTTACATAGATTACATAAAAAAATGCAATTATACAATGGTAAGAATGAATGCTGGCCTCTGATTGGTCAGTCTTGAGCTAGACCCGTGATGTTATCCCAGTACATCCGATTCATCACAGGTCTAGTCTCAGCCTCTCTGTGAATCTCTTGATGATTGTTAGCATTAGTGTGGTTTTTTGTATCTTCTCTTAAAAATATTTTTCCACACCAAATAAAACATCTTTAAAATTATTTTTTTAAATTCTGTATAACAACACGCCATTGTATAATAGCAATAATGCCCTCCAGGGTTGTGTCATAGTAGGATAACGTCATGCCTTATGTATTGGATGCACTCAGTGCCCAACCACCTGAGCGTGGCGGTGTCCCAGATGACACATGCCCTGTCGGGCATTATTGCTACTTGCACCCAGTGTTAACACTTTTCTTTGTTATAACCAAGTTAATTCATTAGTCTCCATCCCATCCCATATTATTCAATGTCACATGCCTGAATCTGGTGAGGTAAGATGTGAAGGATAATGCTCTCCTCAAGCAAGCAAGCATGCATACATAAGCATGGGACTTGCTGATATCCCTCAGGGGTGCTCTTAACAAGCATGCTGATGTACCTGGGACAGTGCAACAGAACAATGTAAATCCCCTAATTGTTCAAGATGATCATGGGCATGGTGTGGTCACACCACAACCCCTACCACTCTCCTCCCCATGGGCATGGTGTGGTCACACCACAACCCCTACACTCTCCTCCCCATGGGCATGGTGTGGCACACCACAACCCCTACCACTCTCCTCCCCATGGGCATGGTGTGGTCACACCACAACCCCTACCACTCTCCTCCCCATGGGCATGGTGTGGGCACACCACAACCCCTACCACTCTCCTCCCCATGGGCTCCTAAGGAATATGCATCTCTGTCCATGCCCAGGGCTACACAACCCCATCAAGCAAACATGGACTGCCCTGGCACAAAAGTGGTTGCTTCACATAACCTAAGAACAGGCATACAGGAAGTTTGCTGGAACAACGACTCCAGATACCTGTGCACAGCCTCGCAGGACCCACCCTGAAAGGTACTGTAAATACTTGGTTGGTGGTTTTTATTAGCATCACCTATGACAGTGGGTGGTGGGCCAGTTGTGGTAGCCCAGGTTGCCGTTGATGCTTCCCCCCCACAGACTACTTCAAAATCGTCTCATCTGACAGTTTTGAAGGGCACAAATGAAACATGGTTGCTTCAGTTTCATGTGGTTTAATACAGTTTTTTTTGTCCAAGCACGTGTCTCTATTCTTCTACACACAGACACAGACAGACACACACACCACCAAAAAATTAACTTTTTTTATATACCATGTTTACATTCAGGATAGAGACAGGGTAAAGCAGGTCCAGGCAGTACAACACAGTAAATGAAACAATGCATTTTACAATGCCCAACAAACTACCAAAAGACCACAAAACAACAGACCTTTCCCTGCCCTGGGGGGGGGGGATGGCTAGGTCACAGGTCAGGGTGCTAAATGAGGAGGAGAGACCACAGAACATCTTGTCGAACCACACAGTAAGGTGAAACTACATAAACATGCACAATTTTTATACTGTAGGATTTCATACTTTCAACAGTTCCTAATTTTGACACAGAAACTTATCTTTAGTGCTCAGAAGCCCTTGTACGAGGAAGGTAAGCATGGCATGGACCCAGCAGACTGGCATACATGTTGAAAAAATATTTCTGTACCAGTATGCCCGTCCACCCTCCCTCCTCCATCACCAGTGGCCAGAACCATTTTTCCAGCATGTGTACCAGTCCGCCCTGGTCAGCACAGCAGCACAAAGCTGGCAGGCAGCAGAAGGCACAGCAAGCAACAGTGAATTAAATGTCCATGCAAAAGCTACAGCCCACTCTCCCTACCCCAGACCTGCAAGGCCACTATCTCCACCCAGACTGGCCAGCTCAGCTACTCTCTGCACCCTGATGGACTTGCACAGCCACTTTCCACACTCTGTGTCCACCCCACCAGCACAGCCACTCTCCCCACTGCACGCAGCCCAGTCTCCCCACCCAACCAACACCATTTCCAGCTCCATTTATCTGGTATCCGCTCCAGGCATCCAGGTCTGTGCCTCCCCATCACAGGCACACAAAAATAAATAAAACCATATGTTATACTGCATTTTGTTTATGTTTCTTTCTTTGTCTGGAAAGAGATGTTGAGCTACCGGTCAACACAGTTTGCCTGGTATACAATAACAACCTGCTTCACCGACACAATGCCAGTGCCTCCACCCACACCCACAACAGTGCCCTCACCACACCACACAATGCCTGTATCCCAATCCCACCCACACAAATGACCAGTGTCCGCAACACCACACACACATACACACATGACCAGCAGTGTCCCCAACCCCCCACACACACACGACCAGCAGTGTCCCCAACCTCACACACACACAATCAGCAGTGTCCCAACACACACACACACACACACACACAGACACCCAGCAGTGTCCGCAACCCCACCCACACACACGACCAGTGTTCCAACCCCCCCAAAAAAAATCATGGCCAGTCAGTAATCGCTATAACAATAGCCAGGTAGTAGTATAATCATTTCTTTAGGGTGCATGTTTTAGTGCAAGATTGTTTTTGCTAGTCTTGTAACACTGTACCGGGGAGAACACAAAAAGCTACCCCTTTGGTTGTGTTTGCCAGGCAATGAAGACAGAGACAGCAAGACCAAGGAATCTGTCTGTTTCACCCCTCCACAGTGGACAATCAGAGAAATCAAAAAAGTGAAAGATTACTGTTACAGCCAGGTAAAGGATGAGGGGGAAATAATGTTTCAACATTTACTAATGTTCATATGCAAGCTGTGGGCATAGGTCAGTGAGATACATCTCTTGACAGGTAAAGGATGAGGTGGAAATTAAGTTTAAACATTTACTTATGTTTATATGCTAACACCCAGTCAGCAAGCACAGAATGTCCCCCTTCCTAACCAACACGGACAGTCCACCAGAAACCCAGTCAGCAAACATGGACAGTCCCCCCTTCACCCCACCTACAAGGACAGTCCCCCAGACACCGGGCCAGTGAGCAGAGAATGCCCCCCTCCCAACTGACAAGGACAGTCCCACAGACACCCAGGCAGCCAGCAAACATGGACGGTCCCCATATCCCACCAAGGACAGTCCCCACCCCACACACAGCTAGCAAACACAGAATTTCACCCGCTCCACCAACATGAACAATCCCCTAAACACCTGGCTAGCAAACACGAGAGTTCCCCCTCCCCAACAACACTGATAGTCCATCCTAGCCACCTGATCAGCAATCACCAACATTCACCCCCATAAGCCAACATGGAAAGATTCCCCCAGACACCCGACCAGCAAATAATCCCCTCCCCACAAGACACCCGGCAGGCAAACATGGACAGTCCCCCTTTTCCACCATTATGGACAGTCCCCCCCAGACAAATGGGCAGCTAAGTCCACCAAACAATAGCTAGTGTCACCACCCCACCATCACAGCCAGTGTCCCCACATCACCATGGCCTGTGTCTCCACCCCATCAGACCACAGAATAGAAAACAGACTGTCCCCCCAGCCCCACCAAACACTGACCGCCCTCCCAGTCCCAAACACTAACCACCCCAGCCCCAAACACTGATCGTCCCCCCCAGCCCCACCAAACGCAGGCCTCCTCCAGCACCAAACACTGACCATCTTCTCAGTGAGTCAGCCCCAAAACACACAGACTGTCTCCATGACCCCAACCCCACAAAACAGACCATCCCCCAAGCCCCACCAAATGCAGACCATCCAGTGATTTTCCCAACAAACCCCACCACACCAGTAGCACAGTAACTGGTGTCCCCACCCACCAACATGACCAGTGTGCACACCATACCAAACAAATAGGCCCATACCCACCATGGACAGCCTCAACAGCCAGCAAATCCCTCCCACAAAAGAAACACAAGCTGACAGCAAACCTTCCACCCACCCCCAGACACATGGCCATGGCCAGACACCCCCAAAAACACATTTCTGGGATGTGAATGGTATTAATTTCTAACAACCAGCTTGCTAGATTTACTCATCAAATCAGTAAGGGCACAGACAGGGCAGCATGCAGCAGGGCACAGCAAGGCCAAGAAGGCCGGTCACGTAGCCGAGTCTCTCCCAACAGTCCCGTTCCTCTCCCGATTAATCCCCCGATGAGATAGTAACTCATTTTTTCTGACACCAGATGAATGTGTCACATTATGGGTCTGCTATAGCCTGCATGACCACCGGCTTCTTCACTGTTCTGGGCCTGGCTGTTCACTGACCTGAATAATCCCTCTTGGTGGACTGTGGAACTCAGGTGGGCAACGGGCTTGGTGTGGGACTCGACGACAACACAGTAAATCTTTTTCTGGCCTGCTGGACACAGGAGCTGGGTGTGCAGGCAAGCTTGGCCGTGCCTCAGACTCACTGTAATTGTACTACTCGCTTCTCCGCCTGGTCTGTCCGGTGGTAGAGGCCTTGTGGCCGCAGGCCTCCTAGGCTCTCGGGGATGGGAGGCTCAGGTGGCAGTGATATAGCCCAGAGCACAGCTGGCTGCACTGAGAAACAGAGAGTAGGTAGTCAGAGGACTCGGGTGAGGTATATTTAAACTGGGCTGTTCAGGACAGGAGGAGGGTGGGAACACTAGACTCACTGAGACACTGGTGACACTTGACAGACAACCAACGACTGCTGCTCAACATCCTTGAATAGCTATCTGTCCTCAGCCCTACGCTATATGGATGCTGCTGCTGCTCCTTTATGGAAGGCACACAGACAACTAAATGGCGCCACTAACGGAGTACTGCTCACGTGATGGGGCCAGCTTGCAGCACTCTCTGATTGGCTGTAACATGCAGGCTACTATGATTACAGGCTTGCAACCAATCGGAAAAGGGGATAGTTTTTGTTTAAGAGTCACAGCGCCGTGCCGTCACCCCCCTCCCTCCCCCAGAGAGGTGCAGGCAGTCCGGGCATAGCCCTGAGCCCATTAAGTATTTAAAAAAAAATGATAACCGGAGAACGGTGGCTGGGCTCCTAAAAAAGTCCTGGTCTAATTTCTAAGGGGGGGCAGCTTGCCCCACTGCCCCCCCCCATAATCTACGCCTATGTTTCTATTTCAGGAAGTTTGGGGGCCATGCTTCTAACAGTAAGGTGCATAAGTCACAGACTTTTGTTACCAGCCCAGTTCCAATGAGGCTCACAAACATTTTCAGGGGGGCCAGGGTTAGTCTCTCTATCACCAGAATGTAACATAATGATGTTGGATAATGAGAGGCAGAGGAGAATGTATCTGAGTAAGCTTAGTGTAACTGGTGTCCTGAAGCAATAGCCCAGGGCGCGATTCGTTTCTTGCAGAGGAGCACAATGATAGGATAGTTTTGTTGTGGGGGTGAGATATAGTAGGTGGCATTACTCTCATGACTATTTTCTGGGTGAGCAAGTATTCCACAAAACAAGGCATCAAGTACCAGGAAAAGACAGCATGTCAGGAGGCCAGAGCAGATTCCTCTGTAGGCCATAGTACAACGCCAATATACAGCAATGGGGAAGAGTAATACTGAGAAGACTTTGAAATGTAACAGCACTAGACTTTGAAGTTAACAGCAGATCACGTCATCTCTATGGATTCAAACTGATGACATACAGCATGATAGTATTTGACCCTATAAGAGCCACATATATGCAGCAGATACAGTGGTCATTAAACTGGCAAAGGTCTGTGGATTCTATCTGATACAGCACATTAAAATGGCAAAGGTCTGTAGATTCTAACTGATAACACGCAGCATAGACTAGACCCCATTAAACAGTGCAGCAGGCACAGTAATTATAAAGTTGAACAGAGAACTATGGATTCTATCTGATGATTTTGTTTTCCATCACTGTGTAAGATCCTTGTTAGGGTCTAATATCTTGTAAAACCTGTATTGTATCTCTGTCCTTTATGTATGACGTGGAACCTTCGTAAATAAGTCCTTGACTCAAAGGTCTTTCTGATTATCTCAAATAAATAAATAAATAAATAAATATGAAAAATGACAAAGCAAGCAAAGTGTCCATGTACCAGTTCTTGTTACCTTGGTTGAAGTTTTACAACACTGTAATCAGCAGGGGTAGGACAGCATGTCTGAACCAGCTGCCTCCACTGGCTGACACAAGAGTCAAAGAATGAAAGAAAAAGTAAACTCTAGAGGAAATGGTGAGCTGCTGAGATCAGAGTCACAGAATGTGTTACATTCCTGAAGGTGATGAACTGTGGCTCTAGGTAAATGTATACTATTGTCAAAGGCAGTGGTCCAGGATTTCAGATGAGCAGATTTTGTCCAGATGAGGGAATTAGTCAGGGAAAAGCTGGTAGGAGTGGACAAGATCAGGGAAGTGGAAGAGAAGTAGGGGGAAATTAAAGGGGCTATTCTCATAGCAACTGAATCATGCTTGAGGCTGTTTACTAAGAGTAGCAAACACAAGACACTGACCTTATTCTTTAAGAAGGTAAGGGAGACAGGGCCAAAAATGTCCTTCATTAGCTACAGGAAGAAATAGGGGGACCAAGAGTGGAATGTGTACCAAATTAAGATGACAGAGGCCAAGAAGACTGACAGGGCACAAAGGCAGACACAGAGCTATGAATTGCAGAGGGAGTCAAGGGATGAGAAAAGGAGTTCATCCAGTATATCAGAGAAAAATGGAAGATGAGAGAAGGAATTGTAAAGGCTGACTGGAAGATAATAGAGGATTTTATTTATTTATTTTAGTCTTTGGTAACCGGTTAATGCCCACTAGGCACCAGTGCCTGTTTTCAGGGGTGACCTGGGAGCACTGGGCAGTTAAGTGACTTACTCAGAGTTACACAGTATGCAAGTGGAGACTGTGAGAATCAAACCCAGATCTGGTCTGCTGGATGTACCAAGCTTGTTCATAGCTCATTACTCTAACCTCTAGGCTATACTGCCAGCCAGGATGAGTACCAGATGGCATTCATTTTCAATGACTAAGTCTGCTCAGTATTCATAGTGAAGGACAGTGAGCCTTTGCCAGAATGTGGCATAAAGGTGACAGCAAGGGGGATTTAAGAAATGGGGCAGATGGAGATGACAGTAGAAAGAGTAAGAAAAGGGCTTATAGCTCTGACAGTAGATAAGGCACAAGACCAGATGGGAGGTCTATGAGAGTGCTCAGAGAGTTGTTGTCAGAACTGGCTAAGCCTCTGGCAGGGTTATTCAATAGCTCGCTGCAGTCACTGGTGGTTCCCAGAAATTGGAGGAATGTGGATGTGGTTTTGCTCCACAAGTGAGGAGATAGTGAGGACCTAGGAAATTACAGACCAATTTGTCTTACTTCCACAGTGGATAAACTGATGGAGGCACTAGTCAAAGATGACCAGATGATCTAACTGGAAAACAATGGGTTCCAGGATAGTAAGCAGCACAGGTTTGTGGTAAGGAGGTCTTGTCAGAGCAACCTGATAGTATTCTTTGACTGGGTTACAAGGGCTGTGAATAAGGGACAACCAGTAGACATACTCTACCTCAACTTCAGCAAGGCATTTGACTCAGTTCCACACAGAAGGTTTCTGAAGAAGTCAGAGGACCTGGGAGGAGTCAAAAACCTGATTAAATTGGTGGGAAGTTAACTAGATAGGAGTCAGCAGAGAGCAGTGGTCTAATCAAGAGAGGGAGGTCACAAGTGAGGTGCCACAGGGGTCAGTCCTGGTACTTGCACTTTTCAATATGTTCATTAGTGGCATACAGGAAAGTACACTAGCAGGATGGGTCTCTTTGCAGGTCACACTAAGCTTTATGGCCAAGTAGACAGCAAACAGGGGAAGAGGCAGTTGAAGAAGAACCTGCAATTAGTTTAATTTATTTATTTTACCAGGAAAAGGCTCCATTGAGCAATCTCATTTTCAAGGAGGTCCTAGGTAGACAGCATACAGTAAAAATTAGGTACACCATTTGGAAAGATACATACATAATGCAATGGATTAATAGTGACAAAGTATACACTGAGAGATATATTGAGTAAATATAGATTATAGTCTAGAGTAGAATATAATATAAAACATAGCAAGATGAAGTGCTAAGTACATATCTAGTATAAATTGTGAGCATCCTAGGTGCAGAGAGATAGTTCTTGGCTTTTGTAGATACATTTCAGGATAATCGTTACTCTGAGTAAATAAGATCGAGTGGAGATCGTATGTTAATGCTATTTGCAGTTACAGGACTCACTCTTATGCATGCCTATAAACATTTTGAAAATACCAGGGTTGACTATACAGATTAACTTGAATGATTTTTGCAAGTTGTTCCAACTCATAGGAATGACTGCTTATTGCTGATTTACCATATTGTGTAGCAAATTTTGAGACATCAAGGAAGATATAATTACATTTTCTTAATGCATAACTACTATATGAGAAGATGGCCAGCTCTAAAATATATTGTGGTACATTCTCAGTTATTGTTTTGTAGGTCCACAAGTATAGATTTTTAAGCCTCCTAGTGGATAGTAATGACAATCCTACTGTAGCTAAAAGAATGCAATGGTGAGTTCTTGGTGCGGAGTTAGTGAAAAATCTTAGGACCCTGTGACACAGCGGGCTGGATATTCAAAAGGGTTGCGCAATGCGGAATAGGGTTGCGCCAGCGCAAGTCAGAAAAAAAGCATTCTACGATATCTGAGCAGGAGTGCAGTTGCACCACTGAAAACATGCTGAGCAACAGCACAATGATAATGACATGCGCAACCGAAGGAAGACCATGCATAAAGGCGCAGTCACGATGTTTAAAGACTTACTTAATGCGCAACAGTGGAGCAGGCGGAAGCTGCTCCATAGCGGAAATTAGCCAAAATAAAAAGGAGCAAGGAAGAGGCGCAACAATGCTACAGGGAAGCCACATGAGGCAGGGGGAGAGACAGGCACAGGAAAGCAGCACAAAAGAGGGCAGGCCAGGGAAACCACACCACAGAAGAGGGGCAAGGGAAGGTGTGTGGGGCCACACAAAGCAGAGGCCAGTAGGTGTACCCAGTGCAGGGGAAGTAGCAGTCAGGACGGTGGGAGGAACAAAGCAACAGCTGCTGGGGGGGAACGCAAGCCAGGGACATGGCCAGTGCCACCTTCCACATGGATGCCATAATGAGGGGGGTGAGAAGGCATGCGGCAGGGGGACGTGGCCGTGGAAGCGCCCATCGGCGGTATGCCCCCAACAGGCAGTACCGAGCCCGAACCAGCTTTGAGCTGTATACATATATCGAGATTGTGGGGCAGTACCACCAGAACTGGCAACACTGAGAGCCTCCTGTGAGCCGTGCAGTGATGTGATGCAGGCACCCACACACAGAGCCATGCCTGTCAGTGGAGACAAGGTAATGCCTGCATGTGCTTGCCCGCCACTGGTACCTTCCAGAGACCAACAAGGGACACCACAGGCATAACACAGTTGGCCATGTCACATCCTCATCCAATTCCTCAGCACACTGCCGCCACATGCTGCGGAGTACATCCATTTCCCCAGCACTGCTGCAGAGCGCACAGCAAACATACAGGAGTTCCACAGGGTAGCACGTATGCCTGGTGTGCTAGGGGTGATAGACTGCACCCATGTGGCCATATGCACACCACCTGGCCCCGAGGGTGCTGCCTACATGAACCGTAAGGGATATTCCAGTGTCAACTGCCAGGTGGTGTGCGATGCCAGTGTGTGCATCATCAATGTCTGTGCCACGCACCCTGGGGAGCACATGATTCCTTCATCTGGCACTAGTCAGCACTGTGCCACTGATTCGAGAGTGGGGACATCCCCACAGGTCATCTAGTGGGTGAATATGTATGTAGAACTGACATATCGTGGGCAAGGGGGGGTATGGCCAGAGGTGCCATGGGTGTGGCCCACAGGGCTTGGGGCAGTCTGAAGCTGAACAAGACACTAACCTCCACTATCTTCACACAGGTGACAGTGGATACCCACTCCGTCCCTGGCTGCTCACACCCTACCGGTGGCCCACGACCCCATCGCAGCAACGCTTCAATGAGGCACATGCAATGTCATTGAGCGGGTGATTGGGATGCTGGAGGCACATTTCCGTTGCCTGGACACCTCTGGCGGTGCCATACAGTATAGCCCCTCAAAGACCTGTGGGATATTCTAACTGTTGCATCCTGCACAACATGGCCAAAGACGTGGGATAACCCGTACAGGTCAAGAGGGGACAGCGTGGTGACACGGTGATGATGGGGATGAGCAGCCCCTTGGCCCAATAGGGACCCCGACTGATCCAGCTGGCACAGCTGCAGGGACACCATCACAAGAGAGCACTACAGCCAACACAGAGGTAAGTCATGGTGCCATGTGCAACCACCAGTGGCTAGGCACAACCACGTACACATGGAAGCACACAGGGATGCATGCTGGGAAGGGATGTGGCATGGCACTAAGCACACATACAACCAGGGAGGGTGAACAGTAACATGCCACATGGACGGACACACACGCACACACAATAGGCACAAAAGTGCACAGGGTCAGGTGCAAAACCGAGCCGAGACAAACACTAGCAACACACATGTCCAAGAGACCACCACGTCCACTGACTGTCCATGCATGTGTGTCAGATGCTGGGCACCATCGCACTTTGGTGTACAGTGCAATGCAGGCATCATCATGCACACGTACCTATGGACAGCAGCCAGGAGGGTGTGCAGGTGGACCGTGTATCGTGCAGGGCGGGCACCAACCATGCACTGCGAAACACACAATGCACGAGGGGCAGCACCGAACAGTGCCACGCTGGGAGACAGATCAGTCTTGCAGCACGAGTGCCACGTCCACCTCAGATGCATGGGCAGCTCCGCCGAGACCCACCAGCACTGGCAGACTGACCACAGAGCTCATGGGGTGGCACCGATGGTCCTGGGGGTTCCACTGTGCGGTTTCTGACCATTACCTGCACAGGGGTCTGCAGCGCAGACATTCCTGCACCAGGGTGCTCGGGATGCCACAGCTGAACCGGCGTCGACAGGGTGGGTGTCACATGATGCGGGAATGGGGAGTGGACAGCGAACTGCGTGGTGTGACGACATGTGCACCTGACTGTGTGCCGGTGGCCATGACAGCAATGAGCACCTGGCACTTGCCTGTCGTAGCAGGGTCACATTCTCCTGCAAATGGTCAATCCGTGACAGGATCTATCAGTGTCCCTGCTGCGTCACTCCTCGGCCCTCCAGACCACACACAGTTGCCTCCACGGATGGCAACGCTGCATCTGCTGCTGGACTGATGCCTGCGATGGCGGGTGTGCTGCGTCAAAGGGTGGAAGTCTGCCACCTCGGCATCCCACGTCCCTCAGGGTATACAGGGCTGATGTTCAGCACCCCTTGAGCGTGGCTCTGCTCACCAGGACCGAGGGATGGTCAGAGTCCACAGGTGGTGCATGGATGCCACTGCCGAACCCTGAACCCCCAGTCCCGGTGGGCAACTGCTGCTGCCGCCCCTCCGCCTGCTGTGCCCAAGGGATCAGTCATTCCTCCACTGTGGCTGCAACATTCCCACTGTCTTGACCAGCCACCGGTGCTGACAGGCACAGCCTGAGACTGTGACATGCTGGCCACATGCGCCGGCACCAGCCAGTCCCATGGGCATGAGGCTGACCTGTTGTGCATGTCCATTCGGCACACACATATACTACCCATGATGGTCGATGTCTTCATCAGTAGTGCAGGTCTCTGCCCCAGCCACAGCCACAGTGTGCTGGCATCCTTGGATGCCATAACGCTGAGACACAGGAGAACTTCCACCTGTCTCAACGACATCAGTGTGTACAGCCAGGCGGCCCCACTGTTGCAATGCTCGGCGTATACCTGTGAAGTGGATGGTCCCTCCTCCAACTCCAGATGACTGTCCACGCAGTGGACAGGCCCTCCACATGACCCCTGCAGACGCGCAGGATCTGTAACAGAAAGTAAAGTCAAGTTACTGAGTGTGACCTACCCTGCCCCCCCATAGACAGACCATGACTTACCATGCAGTGATGGGCTACCACCCGTCTGGAATCCACCTCCTGGAACTCCCTCTATGGCACTGCGCTGCTTGCTTGCAGCAAGCCTGTCCTCTGCCGGTGTGAGCTGCACCACCTCCAGCTGGCCCCTGCCTGTTGCAGCATGTGCCGCCCTGATGGCAGCCACCTTCTCCTTCACCCTCCTCCTGTCAGTATCCATCTTCTTCTTACACTCCTGCATGGAGCACTGGTGACCGCCGTGCAGGTTTACAGCACGTGCCACCTCCTCCCATGCGGCAGCACAGGCCTGAGGGGTGCCCCGCTGTCCACTGAGAAGCAGCTCCTGATCAAGGTGGGCCTCGAAGAGTGCCTCTGTCTCAGCCTTTGTGAAATTGGGCCTCCTCTTCTGCCCACCATCATAATCCTCCTCACCCAGACCTCACTCGGTCATTATTCAGCCTGTAAGGATGACAGTGGTTACCTGTGACTGTACAGTACAAAAGCATGCCCTGATACCTGATCCAGACCCCACATGCAACTCACCAATAAACTGCAGTAACTGAATATGGCCACTGCAGAACATTGTCAACACCTATAGCGCAAAATCCATGCAAATTAGGTGAGGGCAACTTTAATTAGATGCAAATCATGCTGCTGCACCATTGATAGCTGATCAGTTAGCATGTGGCTGACGAATATCGTGCCATTGCGCTGCGCGGTGTAGTGAACATACTGAGCCAATGGGTGCAGTTCTGTGGCATGCGTAGTACACCTCACTGTGCATGCAGGTAATGCATGGCGTCTGCGCTGATGGCGATGCTGTGCACGGTAGGCAATGCAGAGACACGGCCACCATTGTGCCAGTGGCACTATAGCGAGGGTCACTACATGGCGCTGTGGCACAACTGCACAACAGTTCGCTGTGGCACTGGCACACAGGCAACCAATCACACTAGATGCATAGTCATCCGATGGCGCTGGCATGGCTTGCACCAGGACCCATGACCCTGTGCCCGACCTTTGCCCCCAGGCGCCATCGTCGGCGGCTACCTGCTATTAGCGGCTGATGGTGTGTACGATGGGGAATGGCGGCGCTGTACGCGCAGCATTTCACGTGGCGTACCAACGCTGCAGTGTGCCATGTGCCCCACTATATACTGTTTGGGATGGCCGCATGGGGAGGCCCCATAGTGGACTGCCATTGGGTTGGCCAACCTTGTGTCCTTGTGGAGCCATAGGACCTCTGTTTGGGAGGGCCACTGGCAGGGCCAGGACCCGGAGTCTGGCGGAGGTGGCCACTGGCGTTGTTGATGCCACGGAGGGAGGACCGCCGAGCAGTGCAGGCACCGTTATGGGACCTGTGGTGGAGCCGACGATGCACCTCTGACTGTGTGCTCATTGTGGCTATGACAGCAATGAGCACCTGTGTTGCCGTCAATAGCAGGGTCACATTCTTGCAAATGGTCAACCGTGACAGGATCCTATCAGGTCCCTGCCGGGCCACTCCTCGGCCCTTTCCACTCCAGAGCCACCACACAGCCCAGCACGGATGTGGGTAAGCCGCACTGCCGCTGGACCGATGCCTGTAGGAAGTGGGTGTGCTCAACAGAGGTCGCCTGCCACCGCATCCTGGGTCCTCAGGGCATGCAAGGGCCTGATGTTCAGCACCCTTGAGCGGTGGCACTGCTCACCAGGACCAGGATCAAGTCCACAGGTGGGTGCATGGATGCCACTGCCGAACTCCTGAACCCCCAGTCCCGGGGGGCCACTGCGCCGGCCTCCCTGCTGTGCCCATGGGATCAGTCATTCTCCACCGTGGCTGCAACACATTCCCACCGTCTGACCAGCCACGGTGCTGACAGGCACTCCTGGGACTGTACATGCTGGCCCATGTCGGCACCCGCCAGGTCCATGGGCATGAGCTGACCTGTTGTGTGTCCATTCCGCGGCGGCCATTACGTCACTGCCCATGATGGTCGTGCCCCACTGGTGCAGGTCCCGCCCCAGCCACAGCCACAGTGTGCTGGCATCCTTGATGCCATAACGCTGAGACACAGAAGGGCTTCCCCACTCAACGACATCAGTGTGTACAGCCAGCGCCCCACTGTTGCAATGCCGACGATACCTGTGGAGGTGGATGGTCCTCCTCCAACTCCAGATGATCTATGAGACAGGGCCTTCACGCTGACCCTGCAGACGCTGGGGCAGGGACTGTGCAGTAAAGTCACACCGGTGACCACCCTGCCTCTATGTACAGACCATGGCTACCATGGCATGGGCTACCACCGTCTGGAATCCACCTCCTGAACTCCTCTATGGGCCCGCGCTGCTTGCTTGCAGCAAGCCTGTCTGCCGGTGTGAGCTGCACCACCCAGCTGGCCCCTGCCTGTTGCATGCAGCTGCCTGAGCAGCCACCTTCCTTCACCCTCCTGTCAGTATCCACATTCTTCACACTCCTGCATGGAGCACTGGCAGACCGCCTGTGGCAGGTTTTTACAAAAGCACGTGCCACCTCCTCCCATATGTACAGCATATAGTCTGAGGAAGTGCCCCGCTGTCCACTGAGAAGAGTCTGATTAAGGTGTCCCAAGAGGCTCTGTCTCTTCCTTTGTGAAATGGGTTCTCTGCCCACCATCATAATCCCTCACCCAGACCTCCTTTGGTCATTATTCAGCCTGGGTTGACGGTGGTACCTGTGATCGTGCATATGTCCCTGATACCACAGTCCAGACCTCACACAGCATGTAACCTACCAATAAACCGCAGTAACTAATGGCGGCCATTGCAGAATATTGTCGTTCTATATAGCGAACCATGTATTAGGTGTGAGCAATTTTAGTTAGATGCAATCATACTGCTGCACCATTGAATGGCTGATCAGATATTGCATGTGACGCTGAATATTTGCCATTGCGCTGGCGCAATTGTTTGAAAATGCTGAGTAATGGTGGTTCTGTGGTACGCGAGTACACCTCACTGTGCATGCCTAGGTAGCTTACGTCGTGCGTTTGCTCGCATTGATGACGTGGTGTACGGTAGGGCATGCAGGGTACGGGTTACTATTGTGCGTACTATAGCGAGGGTCACTACATGGCGCTGTGGCATAAATTGTGCAATAGCTCGCTGTGGCATTGGTATTAATAGGCAACTAACGTACTAGATGCATAGTCATTCAACATGGCGCTGTGCATGGCCTTGCACCAGAGAGATTCTTTGACCTGTGCTCGACCTTTGCCCTTGGCTATGGTGTGTCCGCATGGCTGCACCTCTATTGCGCTGTTCGTATTAGCACGATAGGGGAATGGCGGGCGCTGTACCGCGCAGCATTTCCATGTGGCGTACCGCCGCTGCAGTGTGTGCCATATTGCCTACTATACTGTTTGGGATGGCACGCAGGAGAGCCCCATAGTGGATCATCGCCATTGAGTTGGCCAACCTGTGTCCTCGTGGAGCCACACCATGGCCTTCGGTTTGGGGAGGAGCCACTGGACAGGGGCCAGGACCCAGGTTCGCAGGAGGTGGCCACTGACGCTGTTGATGCCACCGAAGGAGGAGGACCGCAGAGCAGTGCAGGCAATCGTTATGGGACCCCAGAGAGGGAGCCAGAGCTATTTGCCCACTCCCAGTCGTGTGCCAGGAGGGGTATATGGTGCCTCATCCAGGTGGGTGATACGCCTACACACTTGTATTGGTCTATATGGGTACACTGTATTATGTCCAGCACATAGGGAGGGATATCTAGGGTTGCGTGGCAGTGTTTACAGGGTATGGGGGTAGGGTGGGTCTGGCTGGGGGGCAAGCACATTGGGATGGGGGACTTGCTCTGGGATTGTACTGATGTTTTCTCTCCTGTTTCCCCACAGGCGTGACTGTGGCAGGGATGGGGGAGGGGGGAGGAGGAGGACGCAGCACACAGGAGAGTCGGGGACCTTCACCACCAACATCACTGGGTCTGGCGGAGGATGAGTGCCATGGACACCATGATTACTATTGCATGCTGTGTAACAGGGTGGAAGCAGGCATGGCCACCATCCATGGACACCACTGCCATGCACGTGACTTGTGACAGTCAGCACTGTCCAGTGGCACTGCATGTCTGGGAGTGCATCGTGGTGGTCCATGGATGCACTGGGCACATGGCTGTGGCACTGCCTGCACACCGCATAGCCACGTTACTGTACAGCCTTGCTGGTGCTGTGCAGGACATGGGTGGTGGGTGTGAGTAGTGGTCCACATGGCTGTTGCTGCCTGGTTGGGCATGTCTTGTGGCCATGGTCACTGTGGGTGGGTGCACACCATCACAGGAGTGTGGCACATGGCTGTATGCCATGCATAATGGGTGGGCTGCAGGGGGATGGACAGTCACACCTATTGACTCTGATCCCTCATCCTAGGTGACCGGTGACTCCTGCAGATACAGCAGGCTGTTCAAGAGCTGCTGCAGGTGACAAGGGAGTCCCTGCAGATCTTGAGGGACATGCACTGGCATGGGGTCAGGAGGAGGAGGAGGAGGGCCAGATGACAGCGCCAAGCAGAGGAGGACCAGGCCGGCCATTGATGTCCCCATGCACCGACTAACACCTTCCCCCCTTTGACCAACCCTCACACCCCATCTTCCCTCTCCCATATGTTCACCCCTGCCCCTTACCCACCCCCACCTTGTTTCTGTCCCTCCCCCATATGTACATAGTTCTGTATATAGTTTTATTTTATACGTTGCAGTATAAATATTTTGATATGAATACTTTGGTGGTCTCTGATTTGCAGCTGGCTATAGGCGCTCAGCTGCAGTGGTGTGCATGGCATCTGGGATGGTGCAGTCATGGGTATGTGTGTATGTGCACGGGGAAGTGTCTATGATGTGGGAGTAGCTATCCCTTGGTGTCTGTGGTATGTGTGTTGTTCCCTGTGCATTGGATTACTGTGTGCAGTGGTCCATGGTGCATGCTCTGTGTCCATTGTGCTCCTGTCAACCTGCTCCTGGTCTGTGCAGTGACACCCTTGCATGCCTGTGGCCTGCAAGATCTGCTGCCATTGTCAGTGGTGGCTGTCCATGCAGGTCATCCACTATAACCGTCACAATGCTGGGTTGCCTCCTGTCACTGGTGTGGTGCATGTTTGTCTCGGGTGACACTGTGGCCTCTGCAGTTGTTGTCCCACCTCCATGCTGTGGCTTGTGTGTGTTGCAGGGGCTATGCACCACTGTCTATGACTTGTGCTCCAGGCATATGATGGTGGCATATGGGTCCACAGTGCCTGCACAGGGTGGGTGTCACTACTGTGCCATGGAGGACTGCAGGCTGTGTGTGCTCAGTTTTCATGGGCCCACACTGGGTGTTTGTTTGCCAGACTACTGCGTCCCTGTGTTATTGTCCCCTTGGGTATGGGTGTGTGTTTTGCCCTGCACTGTGTTGCATCTGGTGTGATGCATGCTTCCACACACCACTGTGGGTGTCTATGCTGGCTGCTGTGGCTAGTGGTGGGTCGGGATGTGACACTTGTCTACTGTGCAGGGTGCTGTATCATTGGTGGTGGTGTCAGGGGCATGCCCTTTCCCATGTGGGGTACCTCTTGTGCTGATGCATGGTCAGTCTCTCAGCTGTGTGCCTCAGGGGATTATGCGTGTTGGCACTGTGTCTGCCATTGTTGCATTTTCTGTGTGCTGCCACCCACTGCTGGGTGCTCATGGTGAGAGGCTGGCTTGTATGGTTCTGTGGTACGAGGTTGCAGTGTGACAGTGGGGTGGTGGTATGCAGGGGTTTCTGCAGTGGTGGTCACTGCTCATGGGGGGTGTCTGGGGTCATGGTGCAGGGTGTGCTATGCACTGGGGGCTGGTGGTGTTAGGGGTGGCCCACTCCTTCTGTGGCAGTCTTAGCTTGTCGGTGGGTGTGCTGGGGCACCATGGCCCAGCTGTGCATTGTTTGCTTGTCCCCATGGGCCAGTGGATATTCCAGCCCTCCCCAGTTGTGCTGTGCTTGGGGTGTGGGGCGCAATGTCAGTTCTGCTGTGTGTTCCTGTGCCCATCTGTGGCATGGGTGGTGCGCCTACCTCTCTGGTTGTGCAGTTACATTGCTCTGCTGCTGGGGGAGCTCCTGCTTGCGCTTCTCGTGCCTCTAGGCTGCCAGCTGGACGTCTCTTGTTGCGCCATCGCGCATCATATCTGCTCAGCTTCCCCTCCCTAGTTGCGCTATGGCGCAGGTTGTGTGATATTCAGACGTTAGCTGTTGGCTCAATTTGGCTTGCTCCTTTTTTGAATATCGCGTCTATTGTGCATGGGCGCAATGGACTTGTGCTTGCTCCTCCTATTGTGCACTTTTTGGGCGCAGTTTGAATATCCAGCCTTCATGTCTAATTTGTTAAGAAGGGGGAGGAAGGTAGCCTGCACTATTTTCCTAGCAGTTCCTAGCAGTTCTTATTTCTATAAAAGAACCCTAATCTCATTCTTAGTTTTTTACAGAGATCTTCAATGTGTGCATTGAAAGACATACACCTAGCGAGTCATAGAACAAGGCATTTTAGTTTGTCCACCACTTCAAGTGAGTCTCCTGGTTAGAGAGATGGTCTCTAGTTTCATGATTGAGATTCAACACCAAAAAGTGCAAGGGGATGCACACAAAGAGCAGGAATCCTAGGATGGAAAATGGATTGGAGGGGCTAGGATGGCTACTGCTACAGAATAAATAGACCTGGGAGTTACAAGCAACTCTGTCAAGCAAACTAGCAAGTGAAATAAGGTCTACAGCAAGGCAGCCAGTATGTTGGGTGTGTTTGAAGGGGGTTTTGTAGTAAGAGGCAAGAGGTAACACTGTTACTATATAAGATCTCTGGTGAGGTTCCATCTGGAATACTGTGCCCAGTTCTAGAGTCCCCACCTGAGAAAAGACAGAGACAGACTGAGGTTGGTGCAGTGAATGGTAACTAAGATGACTCAAATGTAAAAGAAAAGGAAAGGATGAACTCCACAAAGTCCAAGTTGATTCAAAGCCAGCAGGTCAGATTCTATGAGGAATCACTAAGGGCACTGATGCTGTACTTTCTGCAGGCTGAAAGGGAGTCGGGTGACATGACAGAGACCTGAAGGAATGAACAAAGTAAACTGTAAGGAGCAATTCAACAGGTATTGTGGGTCAATAACAAGGGGGCATGAATGAAAGTTAGTTGGCGGGAGGGAGACTCAGGAAAGATGTAAAAAAATGTTACTTTATGGAGAGAGTGGTTGAGCTCTGGAACAGCCTACCAGCTGAGCTGGTGGAAGCAAAAACTATAAATGGGTTCAAGCATGGCTGGGATAGAGTGAGGGGTCTGATAGTTACATGGGGTGACAGCATGGTGAAGAACTGTGAGGAGAGAAGGGGAACCCCTCTTTTAGATTACAGGTCATGGGGTATATTATGGTAACAACATAGGGAAGACTGGAGCAATGATTTTCTTCTGCTGACAATGTCGATGTTTCTCTGCTTCTATTCCTTTTTATTGAAAAAGTTCTCTTCAGGAATAACACTAATTAGATGTTGCTCTTTTCCATAGGGATCAGGGGAGAAGTGATGGAAAATAACTGCATAATTCACAATAGTGTATATACAATATGTGGTGGAGCCTGTCAGGGTGCAATACAATACTGCAGAATTCTGCACCATAGTTACTGCAGGAAAACAGGCTGATTCAATGTCAATTGATCCTGTTTGTCATGTAGGAATCTGCAACACTGTGTTGCATCTTGATTGGCTCCACTGTGTATATCATTAATGCATTACAGATCATGACATCATGCTCAGCCAATCAGGATTGTTTATTTCTAAACATTCCAGGTACTCTTGAAGCCATAAAAGGGTGTCTCATGCACAAAGGTCTACAATTCTGAAGTTCTAAGTTCAATTAGCATAGTCCATTTCCCACAAAGGGGGATCTCTAATATTTTATAAAGCAAAATATTTTGATTTTAAATTCAAGTCCCATTTTTAATCAAAGGTGTTTAAGATAATTTACAATGTGTATATGTACAGTTTCTGTGACTCTTATTGTTATAGGAGTTTCCTCTCAAGCCCTTTGTGTGACAGCACTACTCAGCTTCTGTTTGCAGTTCTCGCATCCAAAGAACTTGAGAATGCTTTCTTGTAACCATAAGAGACAAAGCAACTGTACATATGGGCATATAGTATATTAGAAGCATTTATTTGGTTTGTTCAATAAGTTGTAAACACAGGTTTTAGAGAGTAGCTGAAACAATTAGGATAGGTAAGTCATACCAGGGCACTACCTGACTCAGAGTTTAAATAAGCAGTTAAAAAATATTTCATAGAAAGCTTAATTAGATAAAAGCTTTTTTTAGGACCAGCTTGTATTCAGTAAGCTATCAAGTATCAAGCTGTGGCTTCACAACAAAATAACATTTTGGTGTTATCAGTAAGAGATGGCTAAAGAATGTTCAATTGAAATTATAGTAAAATGAAGAGGTGGGGTTGTTTATATTAACTTTATACAACTTGGCAGTCCATCTTCCACTTTTGAGGACAGTATATTAAAAATAATACTACCTCCAAAAATGAAAAGGGACCCAGCCTGCTGAGCAGAATAAAGTGTCATAAAAAGCACACCCCCAGTTCTACAGGCTACAGCATGTTCAGTGTAAATGTAGTAGAATTTGTCTTGTGGGCACAAAATAATTCTCTAAACACAAAGCAAAAGTAATAAAGACTGTCTGCTTTTCATCCAAAAAGGTTGCTTATCGCACAGTACAGTGATGGAGATAGTTTTATTATATATTATGTACTCATATTATTGTCATTTATTTTTTTAGTTATTTTAATATTTATTATTTTTATTAGAATTAGCAATTGGTAATAAAGGTAATGCTAAAGAAATTAAAGAAGGCAATTATGTGTGCGAGACATAGTGAAGAAAACATTGGGCTATGCTCATGTGAATATGTCCAAGTAATTCATGATGTCAAGTGATTGAAGCACAAAATAATGGGGTATGGATTCAGTGTAGTATGGTGCTGCAGAGAGGTCATGCATTGTAGTTATATGACTATGTCCAAATAATTGATGACAGGTGATTGAAGAACACAAAATGAAGTAAAGGTCCAGTGAAGTATGGTGTAACAGCTAAGAAAACAGTTCACTTAAGGATGTTAAAAGGTGAAGTAAGCCAGAGGCACTCTACACCTTATAAAACGCTGCACACACACACACACACACACACACACACACACACACACACACACACACAGACATATATAATATTTCATATCTATACAATGTACAAGGTATACAGCATACATCAACAAATGAGAAAATATAGTATACACCAGAAAAAATTAGAAGAGTTTTAAATGATATAATTTCAATAAGAACAAAAAGATTAAACTAAATTAATTCCTTGATTGTTACGTCACAAGTTTTCTTTCAAAAAAGACTGTTGCACATGGCTTTACTTCCTTAAAAAAGACCACTCAGCAAGATTGTGATCTTATAGTAACAGTATTTTAACATCAGCAGGGACTTGAGATCCATAATGTTTACTCAAGCCCCTCTCCCCTACTATACTGGTGGGTGTAAAATAAGTATGCAGTGCATCCACGTGACAACTTATTAGGATTCCCTACCTACTCTACTACCCAGAGTACCCACTGATTCCCTTATCAAACAGTAAATGCTTTGGGAACACAAAGCATTGCTCTGAGCCTTGGGTCAACCTAAGAACCCAAGACGGACAGAAAGAGAGATCAAGCTTCTAACATGTGCACTGCCAGATATACTGATTCTGTCTCATATCATCTCCATAAATAATGCCACTGCTGCACAAGAAATAATGGTATTTCTCAAAGAGCCCTATAGGACTAAAGCTGCCTTCTCCTTGAGAAACTAACCCCAGGCCAACAGTATGCATTTCATTAAGGCAGCTGTGAATCTGAATGCTTTCAAAGTTAAAAACAGCCATGGCTGGCTTGTTCAACTAGTGCTGGATCAGAGATGATGATCTGAAAGGCTTTTGCCTTAGAAAGGTGGTCTAGATGGTTCCCAAATAAGTAAGGGATTCTTACAGAGATTCTGTGCTTAAGGCAATCTCTCCATAGTTGCCACAGAACAGATCTAACTTAACCTTGGGGCTGGGCAAAATTATCAAATTCTGATTTTTCAGAATTTTCACAAAAGTCTGCGGTATTTCACAGCATTTTTTAAAAATTTTCTGAAATTCTTTAATTAATCAAATTCATAATTCAGTCAGTATTATAGATAGAGATCTAAAATTTGGCATACATATTGTTTGAAGAGCCCTAAAAGGGTATCAAGTGTCATAACATTTGCATGACAGGAGAGGAAGATATAGGGCTTCAAAGTCTGGCAGTTTATTATTCATGTGAAAATTCCAGATAATATTTCTATGCTTACTACTTAACCACCTTTTGAGCTAGATAACTGAAAATTGATATGCATACTTTCTTGGAAGGGTCATAAAAACTGCTAAACTGAGAGGTAATTAGTTCTGTAAATTGTAAATTAGAGGCATTCAAACTTTCATAATTTATTTGTTAAATTGTGTGTAAATGTTCAGAATGTTTGCATGTTTATAGTTTCACTGCTATTGCAGGTATACACTCAAGATTTGTCATGCATACCTAAGTAAACATGTCCTTGAATCTTATTAAGCTGAATAAATGAAGTTTAGTAGGTTAAAATTTCTTGTTGATGAGTGGCATGGAGGGCTGAGGCATCGCGCCATACCTCCTCCCACACCAGCGATGCATGTTCAGTGGTGAGTGCAGGTTGTCAGGGGTCGGCCATTGAGGGAGATGATTGAGTGTCCAGAGGACTGCTCTTCTCTCCCAGAGAGGGTGGCTTAATAGTCCTACTGAATGGCTGCTCCAGGTGAATGCCTGAGGGTAGAATGGGTCTGGGATGCCAATGAAGGGAGGGTGCTGCGGGACTCTGCAGCATGTGTATGCCTCCATATGTGCATGCTGATGTGTTGCACCCCAGCAACAGGGAGGGAGGGAGGGAAGGGAGAAAAATGGAGGAAAAACCACCCTAGGTGGCAGGATGATGATCAACCTCTCACATGCTCCCCAGTGGTGGCCAGGCACAACCACAGTCCTGTGGCGGTGGACAACAATAAAGGTAAGTCCTGGAAGAGCCAGGTGATGGGGCTGGAGTTGATCAGATGGGGGCTGCCAGGGAGAACCAGAAGATAAATAGAATATAAAAAAAAATATTGTTGCTACTTCAGAAATTACTAATTGACAAATTTGCTCAAAAATGAATGGACACATAGTAGGTGATGCCACTAGAACTCCACTTGTGGAATTTAACTTTCACAAAGCACTTATCACCACTGACTCACCTTACCTGTACTAACATCATGGCCCTGCAATATCCCTCCAACACTCCTGCAACAATAATGCCCCGTATCATGCTCCATCATTACTAAAGATGCCCAGATACTTGTGTCACAGAGGCCTAAGTCACATCTAGTTGTAAGGCCTGGTGTCACTTGATGACATATTTTTAAATAGTAAAAATATACATTGTTAGCTACAGGATTGTTAAAGAATCAGCAGGTTGCACTGTACAGAAACAATGCTGTACGTAAATGTGCTTCAAGTCATTACGTCAGTGAACTTTAGTAGGTATCTAGCATATTGCAAGAATTCAGACTAGTGCACAGTGATGTCTATGACTATTCTTCATGGTTCATTACTCAAGATAGTGACCTGGCAATTGGCACCACTATGCTTTTCCTATGGAACCTCCTATGAATGCTACCTTATTACTACTTTATCTGGCCTTTACCTTCCTCCACAATAGTGACTCAAGTGTATGACTGGGCAAAAGGTATGGATATTGTTTCAACAAATGTATCACAACATTCTGTAATTTCATTAAAGCGCATGGAATTCAATGTTTAATTATTGGTGTTATTTTAGAATAGTTGGCTGCTTATAACTTTGCCAGCCACTAAGCAGGAGATTTGAGAGTTGAAATATACAGACTCTTTTCTTTTTCCATATTGATTTTTCTCCCAGCTGGCAGCTCACCTCTCAGGAATATATCCTGTTCACAGTCATCATTCAGTTGGCTACCAGGTTTTTCACCAACATTTTTTCCCTCCCATCTTCTCTGTCGGGGGTGGTGCTTCTGTTAGCCTCACACAGCCACAGCTTTCCCTGTGGCAGAAGAAAGCTTGCTGGCCCAGCCACAGGGGCCACTGTGTTAGTAAAACCACTGCCAACCCTCCCCGACTGAGATGCACCACCAACCAGCAGCTGTTTCAGAAATGGCCTTCCTCCCGACATGACTTCCATGCTCACTTCCAAACTCGGGTCATCAGTATGGGAGCATGACGCCCTGCTGCTGGGTCATGATGGTAGCCTGAAAGCCAAATATTTAGGGTCAATGAACCTAAGAAATTTGTGACATTCTGTTCCCTCATTTTAAAATTATAGGGGCCTAAAATTCTGCATTTTATATAATTGTGAAATGTAATTTTAAAATGTATGACTATTTGGAGACTTATAACTCAATCACCTTTAAAGACAGAGATCTGAAACTAGGTACACATCTGCATGGGCCTTGTTAAAGTTAGCATAACAAATGTGGTGCAGTTTGAACTGATATTGAAATTTTGCATTTTACAAAACTGTAAAATGTTATTTTAAAATATCTGAACGTTTGGATGCTTATAACTCAGTCACCTTTAAAGATACAGATCTGAAACTTGGCACACATCTGTACATTCAGCATACCAAATGTGATGTGATGTGATGTGGGTTAACAGTTTTGAAACTGGATGGAAGTAATTCAATTCACAATCCTGGCAATGTTGTTAAATATTCATGGACATTTTGCAAAATTTCATGGAAGCAAAAATCAGAATTTCACCAGAATATTTCTGGTGAAAGATAAATTTCTCACAGCCCTAAACCATTTGCATGAAGACTTTCAACAAACAGAAACCACTTATAAGAAAAGATTACAAAATAATATTACTTTTTTAGTGGGAAGGTATCTATCTATCCCACTCATTGAAACTTAGGATAATAATTCAATAACTATTATGAACTTGCTGGGTGAGTGAGTCCATCATTGTTTCAAAGCTGACTGTTTGTGTTGCTACTTGGCTAAAATGGAACAGCCTCCTCCCATTTTCACTTTAAATATGGTCCAGAGGCCATGGTGGAGTGCTCCTGATGTTTGTATTTAAATGTATGATATCAGCAGGAACAAATGCAAATACTCCCAAAATCTGAACAAAATCAAACAAACTCAGGCAGAGCTGATACAGCTGCATCAAGCTTTTATCTGTACAGTGGCCGCACGGCTCTCAGAGCAACACTGATGATATCAGAGCAGTGGTGGTTTCTGAGTGGATGGCACAGCGGTCAGAGCTGCAACAGTGTACCATTCGCAAGATGGTGGTGGTGGCAAAACTGTGTGCATGTGCAATACTAGTGTATGCACAGCATTCCTGCAAGTTCATTCCCAAAGTAGTGTGCCTGTGGGGAGGGTTGTAACCATGCTGCAGAAGGGAGCTCCATCATGTGGAGGACAGCGCCAATGGAGTCAGCGCTGTCCAGATGTTGCTACATCACTGTAAGAGAACACAGGGTCATGTTCTGGTTGCGACCCTCTATTCTACTACAGTGATGGCAAAACATCTGTGAAGCTCCACCCAGGCAGCCATAAAAAAGATAGTTGACAGGTTTTAGTAGAACCTTTGGCACATACCACCATAGAAATCAGCTATTGTTTTGATCCCAGGTTCATCAGGAAGATAGTCTTGTGACAAACAGCTGCAGTATTTCTACTCTCTATGGTCTGAAACATCAGTTAATGGCACCCTTTTGTGGCGAGCAGTTCTTTCACAGTATTACCAACGTGTAAAAAAGGCAGGTTTTGTTATGGTAACAGTTGTGTACCTATATCTCTTCAACAACTGCTAAGTACTGTATATGGATGAAAACTTGGGCATAGCCAATTTTAAAGGAGCATCCCATTAAATATGTCAGATTTAAAAGAAATGCTAATGCAGGCTCAAAATGGGGGAAAGAACACCTGACAAGATAGAAAAAGCAAAACAAAAAAAATATCTAAAATGGAGGAAAAATGTATAGGTTCCAGTGCCACACTTACACTGTGCCATACATTGCTGCTTTAAAATATTCTGTTTTAGACTATTGTGGACTCACTGTTGGTTACAACAATGGATCCCTGGGCAAGTTTTGTTGCTACTGACAGCAGAGGCAGATCTGTGTATCAATATGTCCAGAATCATATATTTTTTAAGTGATTTAGCGAGCTGTGTCATAGAACATGGGAGTAGTAAACTGTAGTATCCTGCAGGAGTTGTGATTCAATCTCCTACCGTTCAAACTGCCAAAAAAATATTTTTTCCATGAAATAAATAAGGGATATGTAACAGGGACCTGTGGAATACATAATTTATTTTCACAAGAGCAGTTTGATATTGGGTAACCTCACGAGTGGTGTAAGCCACGAGTGATGCGCCCAAGGTCAAACAACTCGAGTGAAAATAAATCATGTATTCCACAAGGTGCCTGTTACATATTCCATTTATGCGCTTGGAATCCTTTAGGATAGTCCAGGGAGTTTTGTTTTAAATTATTTAATTTTTAATGTAAACTTATGTGGTCTTTTTGTGGTTTCCCAGTGTAACTCCACTTAGCATAGTGGTTGCTCAGCAGTTGCTATGGATGCTCCAACTTTATATTAAGGACAGCACATAATGAAAAAGGTTTATGCACAATTCATTTAGTTTTTTCTTTTATTTGGGGGGGAGGGGGCATTGGTTTGTCAAAAAAGTGAATAAAAATGGAATTTCCTGCCATTTTTTGCTGATTATAATAAATCTAAATGGTATATATAAATGAAACACCTCTCATTTTTTAGATATTTTTGAGCTCACAAATGTTGTGCTCACAGTATCATGCTATCATTTTTCGTTTATTCACATTTGTTTGTCGAAAAAGTAAAAAAAATAATTTTCTGCTTTTTTTTGCTAATTATAAAAAAATTAAAAGTATATACAAATGAAACAGTACTCATTTTGTAGGTATTTGTGCGCTGGACAAATTCCATGTTCACAGTACCATGCTATCATTTTTCATTTGAAAGTTATTCTCATTTATTTGTCAGAAAAGGGAATAAAAAAGATTTGATTGACAGGTGACATTTATTCAACATATGTTGAATAAATCTAGGATTCTAAAATGTATTCAACATATGTGAAAATAAATGGATTTATTCAATGGCTTCTGAGTCCACGCCTATTGCATAAATGCTTTTATTCCTGTGCTCTGCTTCATTTCCATAACCCACCACTTTTTTTCTCAGTGCAGCAACCCCCAAGCATGACATCATGCAAGGAAAACAAAGTTTATAAACCCTGTTTTGAAACAAAGACCTCTGTTGGTCAGTCTTGGTATTGCAGACATCTACACTGCCAACATAGGAGACTACAGTACATTCCTCAGTAAAGAAATCTTGTCAGCTAGATACTATATGGACAATGCCTTGTTTGGAAAATAAACATATGACAGCTTTTACTGTTGAAGCCACTACAGAGATGTGAGACTGCACCTCACAGTAAGGGAATTGGAAAACAACTTTGTATTGTATCCACAATGCCATTCTATTTACATCTACATATTAGGTGCAGTTACCACCACCAAAATAAGGGACTACACCTCTGAGTAACTAACATTTACATCAACATGATAATTTACCCAGCATTTCTTGGTGCTGTATGTAAAACATTGACAGTTCCCTTGCATGATATAATTCTAGGGTTATGGCCACACACAGAAAACTGGAGGACACAGTGCTGATAAAACCTGAATCAAAATGACTATCACAGATTTTTTTACAAAAAAAAAAAAATTTGCAGCTTCAACATCTGAAGCATGGGTGGCAATTGCATGCTATGTGAAAAAGGCATCTGCAAAAGCTTGTAAAATCACTTTAAACATTTGCAGTAGCAACATTTTTGTCTGCTGCAATTTTCTAGAGCTCTGCATGCTTTCAAGGATGTTTAACACAGTCAGCAGACATCTTGTGGGCACACAAGAGAACTGTAGGTCTAAATGAAGGAAGCAAGGAGATACCCGATGAATTGTGGGCTACTTTTGTATGTGCCTCTGCCTAACCCTGCCTGCCCAAGGATATCCACTCAGAGGTTGCATATTATAGTATAGCAAATTCCATATACCCATTAGTGCAAGGCGTCATGGGGAAGTATATGCAAATCCCTATGCACCTTCATTCTGTAATGAAGAATATGGAATTTGGCATTGCTTTGAAACTTGGATTTTTGCCAGTGCCCTTCGGTAGTAAATTTTGCTTCATTGCTTTTGCACTGAAGTTATTGTCTTTAAAGTTGCTTTTTTTATGTTGTGGGAAATACTTCAGTGGTAGTGTAGTGTGCCCCAGGCATAGGTCAAGGCATGGTACCTTGCAATATTTCATGGTCAATGTATGACCCTGACCATAGACGTCAATAAAACAGTAGGTGTTGGTTGCAGTTCCATTCATCTGGACAAGTGATTTGCAAAAGTATGCAATACTCCACTGCTGCAAGAAAAAATATGCTCCTTGTATGTGCTCCTGGTATTCTATCTGGGGTTCAAGACTGGGAACTTTGAGATTGATCTGGTCAGCTGGTTGGATCACTACATCATTAGGTTCACTTTTAGGGCCCCCCTTGTAGTCCACCTTCTGTGGAGGTAGTCCTGTTCTGCCCTTTGCAAGGGCTTTGGTCAGAGGGACTCTTGGCAGTTTTGGACACCTCAGGTATGCTGACACATGTATGGGTGGACTTTTAGAAGCTGTGGCAGCCTATAATAGGGCTGTCTCGGTGGTTTTCAATCTTGTAGTGACAATTTGTGTACGCCCACTGGTTTCATACCTTGGCTCACCATGGTTTAATGGCAGGCCAAGGGAGATGAAAAGAAAGGGATGGAGGTTGGAGCATTGTTGGAGGAGATCCAGGGCCCAGCAGGACAGGCTGACTATGATGTCTCACTATGTTGAGTATCACAGAGCAATCACTCAAAAAAAGGAAGACTTTCTGTCTAGGGAGATTGCTACTGGAAGCAACCAACTGGCTCAGCTTTCCTGGACTGTGGATTGGCTATTTTGTCCGGCCTGTCTGAAGCTCATGAGAGCATTTACACCAGTGAATTGCATGGAGCTAGCTCGGTTGTTCTTGGACAGGATGTCCTCTAGTAGGGCCAAGATCCCATTGAGTGGGCTATAACAGCCCAGCAGGGTTGAGCCTATGAGTCTGAGATGCATTCAGTGGTTCTGGGGAGGGTTTTGACTAGTAAGAATGGAAGAGGTGAGTGGGGTGATTTCTAAACTGTAGCCAACATTCTGTAATATGGACCGAAGCCTGACATGTCTACTGGTAAGCTGTGTGGGGCTGGGCCTGATATTCACTGAGATTGGCCAATGGTGTTTGTCAGTGGGAGTGTTCCCAGTGTTGCTGAAAAGTGCATTGATGAAACCACTTCTGAAGAATCTATCTTCAGACCCAGATGTCTGCCCAAATTACCAACCTGCCTTTAACCTACCATTTCTGGGCAATATTATTGAGAAGGTGGTTGCTCTTCAGTTAGAAGCACACATCACTGTCTTTGACATCTAGGAGCCCCTCCAGTTTGGTTTTAGATCTAGGTATAGCACAAAGACTGCACTAGTTAGGATGCACAATGACCTGATCCAAGTGAGAGATACAGGATAATGATCAGTTCTCGTTCTCCTTGATCGCTTTTCAGTTTTTGACACCATGAGCCATGGGCTGGTGTTGGACCAGCTCAGAGAGTATGTGGGACTCACTGACAACATCATTGGCTTGGTCAAATACTATCACAGTGAGAGGACACGGAGGGTGGCATTAGGGAGGTTTACCTCACTTCTGAAGGCTCTGTCCTGCGTTGCACCCCAGGGCTTGGTTCTTTTGCTCATGCTGTTTGTGGTGCATATGCTACCCCTCATTAGGCAGTATTGGCTCAGGTTTCAGTGCTATGCAGATGATATCCAGCTCTACATGTGTTTTGTACCTGGGACACTGGGTGCGGTTGATGTGCTTAATAGGTGCCTGGCCAAGATCCAAGAATAGATGTTATGGAGCTGGTTGAGACTTAATCCAGAGGAGAGTGAAGTACTGGTGGTAGAACCAGGACATGGGGGAAGTGGCAGCTATCAAGAGGGAGACAGGGCTTCAGCTCAACTCCTATGCTTTTGGCTGCCATGAAGGTTAAAAATCTGGGAGTCACGCTGGATGAGGGGCTGACACTTGAGGCACAGGGGTCAGCAGTAGTCCAGAACAGCTTTAACTAGTTGTGGAACATCAGCCAGATTAAATTCCTTATACTGACTTTTGATCTGACCACACTGGTGCATGCATTTGGAACTTTGAGGCATGACTACTGTAACGCTCTGTACCTTGGGGTCAATTGAGGTTTGCTGTGATGCCTGCAGGTGGTGCAGAATGCACCTGCTAGGTTACTGACCAGCCTTCCGAGGATGTGTCATGCTTCCCCAGTGCTGCATGATCTGTACTGGTTGCTAATTAAATGGCATATCTCCTTCAAAGTTGGTCTTCTAACTTACAAGGCCCTGTACGGACTGGGCCTGGGCTACATCTTAGCTCTTGCACCCTCACATATCCTTGTGTTCTCTCTGCTCCACAAAGGAGGGCCTCCTAGAATTCCTAGGGCAACGTTAAAAACTTTTGGGCGCTGGGCCTTTGAGGCAGTGGTCCAGTCCTCTGGAATTCTTTGCAGAGAGCTCTGAGGGAGGCCCTCTTTGTGGAGGCCCTTAAGCAGGGTCTCAAAACTTTTCTGTTTATCCAGGCCTTTGGGGACTAATTTTCCCCCTAGCTGGTAAAGTCTCAGTTAAAGTATTTAATAATTATAAATGATTATTTATATTTATTTATTTAGAACTGTTTTATTGATATCTATGCTGGTCACATTTGGAATATGTCTGCATGATTTTATTTAATTTGCTTTTAATGTACTATACTGTAATCACACTTGGAGCCTCCGAGAAAGGGTGCCAGGTATAAATAAAGACTACTACTACTATTTGAGATGGTGCACAGGGCTCCCTGTTCTTTCACTCACCAAACCTATTATACACAAATGGGTGTTGCTGTTTGCAGGTGGATTCTCCTCTGTGAGAGCAGAGGTGCATACATTAGTGCAAATGGGTCTAGTATGACTTCCCATCTTTATTCTTCCCGATGCTAAAGCTCCCGACTCCAAAATCCCATTTTGCAGCTTCCCGCATAGCTCATAGTACCACCTCAGCTATTCCCAGGCACATCGTTTACCTATCAATACAGAATACACATTTATTTTTTACCTGTAAATTCCATTTACCTGTACCTGCAAATTTACTTAATAAAGTTGTGTTTTAAGAGTGGATAATGAATTGCAGGCTACAATGAATATGTGAGACAGCTCTAAAAAACAATTTTCATATAGCTACTGCTACTGCGTAAGCAATTTTTCAATTAATTTGTTCTTACAGTTTGTGCCCTGATCAAGGAGTGTTTCCAATTAGGCAATTACCTACGAACATACGAAATCTGCCAGCAGAGAAAGGCCTAGAGGTCTATCAAGTCTGCTCGAATGTGCAGCTAGCACCTCTTATTCTGCAGCTGCCCCTCCCTTCCACCCTTCCCCTTCATTGACCCTCCCCCTTGTCCTGTCCCATCTCCTTTTGAACCAGTCCACTGTTCTACTGGATACCACTTCTGCAGGTAACGCATTCCACCCAGCCACCACCTTCTCTGTAAAAAAGTGTCTACTCATCTCCCTCCTGAACCTTCCTCCCTCCAGTCTCATATCATGGCCCCTGGTGTCCCTCCCCTCCCTTACTTTGAACAGCCCATCTATACCTGTCTTGTTTTTTCCTTTCATGTACTTAAAGGTTTCAATCATGTCCCCCCTGTCCCTCCTCTCCTCCAGTGAGTACATGTTTAACTACCTCAGCCTCCTCTCGTATGATAAGTCCCCCAGCCCCTTGATCATCTTTGTCACCCTGCGCTGCACCCCCTCCAGTAACATAATGTCCCTCTTCAGATACAGGCGCCAGTACTGCACGTAGTACTCCAGTTGCGCTCTAACTAATGACCTATACAGTGGCAGAATCACTTCCTCCCTCCTCAAGGATATACCCCTTGCAATACAACCCAGCATTTTGTTGGGCTTTGCAGCTGCCTTCCTACATTGTTCCAGGTTGTTCATTGACCCTGTAATGAGCACTCCCAGATCCTTCTCCTCCTCTGTCTGGGCTAGCTGCACTCTCCCCAGCTGGTAACTCCTCCTTGGGTTCTTCATCCCAAAATGCAGCACCTTGCACTTTTGGCATTAAACTCAGTTGCAAGGTGTCTGACCAGGTTTCAAGTTTCTGCCGATCATCCTGCAACCCCTGCCATCCCTCTAGGTCATCCACCATCACTGCTCTACCTTGGTATCATCAGCAAACAGACTGATCTTGCTCTTGATGTCCAATGATATGTCTGCAATGAATATCCCAAACAACACTGGTCCCAACACCGAGCCCTGTGGAACACCGCTTGTCACTACCCTTGGGTGTGAGAGCTCCCCACCCACCACCACCCTCTGTTGCCTTCCCTGAAGCCAGTTCCCTACCCATCTCACCAGCTTTGCACCCGCCCCTGTGCCTACTAACTTACTTCCCAGCCTTCCATGCAGCACCGAGTCGTATGCCTTACCGGAGTCCAGATACAGGACATCCACTGCATGGTCCCTGTCCAGTTGCCTAGTTACTCAGTCATAGAACTCCACCAGGTTGGATCTGCCCCATATGAAGCCATGCTGTCTGCTGTCCTGTAGTCCTTTGGCCTCTAGGAGGGCCACCAGCCTTTCCTTCAGGATAGTCTCCATTAGCTTACCCATGATGGATGTGAGGCTCACTGGTCTATAGTTTCCCGGTTCATCCTTGGGGCCACTCTTGTGAAGGGACACCACATGAGCCATCCTCCAGTCCTGAGGTACACACCCCGAATGTAGTGAGGCATTAAATAGGTCTGCCAAAGGTCCTGCAAGGACCTCTGCCAGCTCCTTCAGTATCCTGAGGTGGATGCCATCTGGGCCTGGCACCTTATCCACCCTCAATGCCTTCAAACTCTCCCGAACTCTGCCCTTCATGATTTCCCCCATCTGTCACCCCCTCCCCCCCTGTTTCTTCCATTTCTCTCCCCTTGGGTGACACCCCCCTCTTCTTTTTAGTAAATACTGAGCAGAAGTACTCATTTAGTGCTTCTGCCTTATCATACCCTGCTTCCACCCAACCCCACTCCTTCCTAATCCTTACTATGTGGTCCTTACAGCTCCTTTTCCCTTGATGTACCTAAAGAAGTCCTTCTCCTCCTTCTTAATGCCTTGTTCCAGCCTGAGTTCCATAGATGCCTTGGCTCCCATTACTGCCCTTGTCATCTCCTTCGATTCCGTCAAGTACTCCTCCCTGTCCTCCCCTCTTCCTGTTTTCTTGTACTTCCTAAAGGCAGCTCTTTTCCTCCTTACCTTTTCCATGACCTCCTTGCTCAACCGTCTCAGTTTCTTATCCCTAGCCTTCTTGCTCTGGGCCTTGCAGCAGGTTTTAGTTGCCTCCACTATCCCCAACTTTATGAGCTCCCACCTCAGTTATTGTCCATACTAGACTGAATTCTGGCCAGGTACCCTTTTACCACTTCCCCCATCCTCTCAAAGTCAGCCATCCTGAAGTCCAGCACTCTTGTGCCAGATTCCACTCCTTCCTTGCCCATATCCAATGTGAGCCATACTGAGTGGTGGTCACTCCCTGACAGTGGTTCCTCCACTGTAAGTTCTCTCACAAAGTCCCCATTTGCCAGCACAAGGTCAAGAGTATTCCCTAACCTGGTTGGTTCACTGACCATTTGCAGCAGGAAGCTGTCCTGGAAGGCATCCAGCAGTACCTGCTCCCTTCTGTTCCTGGTTGTTGGGGTACTCCAGTCCACTCCTGGCATGCTGAAGTCCCCCACAATCACCACACTACCCTTCTCACAGGTCCTCCTGATCTGTCCTGCTAGTTCCCTGTGTAACTCCTCCATCTGAGATGGGAGCCTATACGCCACTCCCATTCTAAGAATCCTATTCTTGGAATCCTGGATTTGCATCCAAATTGACTCCATACTACCCTCCTCCCCTTCCTCCCTTACACACTTCAGTCCTTCCTTCCTTCATATATAGTGCCACACCCTCTCCTTTCCCAATCACCCTGTCCCTATGAAATAACCTGTACCCCAGTACAGACAGGTCCCAGTCATTGTATTGGGTGGCCCATGTTTCTGTGATGGCTGCAATGTCCACATCTCCCTCTGCCATGAGCACCTGCAACTCTGCAGTTTTCCTCCCAAGGCTCCTAGCATTAAGGGTAACCACCTTCCACCATTTCTCCCTCCTCCCATCCTGCCCTCCTTTACTAGCATCACCAATAGTACTTGCCATTTGTCCTTTGTCACTGTTATGGGGGGTAAAGTCATATGGTTTCCCAACCTGTGGTCTCTGCATGTCTCTTACCCAATTGTCACCCCCGCTCCTAGTTTAAATTCCCTACTTCCTCTATGTACTCCTCCATCCTCTGTTTCAACACTTTCTTTCCCTCCTTACTCAAGTGTAGTCTGTCCTTGGCATAGAAACTACTGTCCTCCCAGGTCCCTCCCCACCCCCCTAACAGTCCATACCCTTTAGCACAACACCAGGTTCTTAGTCATCCGTTGAATTCCTCTATTCTCAGTTTTATTGTTGTACTTGCCTCGGGCACTGGAAGTATCTTCGAAAAAGTTACTGATCTTCCTGCCTCCTCATATAATTGTCCTAGTTCCTCAAACTTCCTCTGGACTATATCTACTGTCTTGTCAGCCAGGTCTTTCGTCCCAAGATGTATAATTAAATGAGGCTTGCCCCTATCCCTTCTAGCATATTTCAGAACAGATTGTCCGACCCTTTCTGCTGTCATTCCAGGCATGGCCTCCACCCAAACGCGACTGTGCCTCTCCCCCTTGCTACCCCACCTGACTCCTCTTAGTATTGAGTCCCCCAGCACTAAGATTCCACCACTCTTACTCCCTGCTTGCTTCCATTCATCTCCCTCTCTCATTTCTGGCTCCTCTTCTTCCACCTGCACATTATTTCCCCCTTTTGTCCCTGTTGCAATTATCCCAGCAGAACTTCCCCCTGCTCTGGTTTGGTCCAGGCATTTATCAATTACTCCTCTAATTTCATCATTTCCCTCCTCCACCTTCTTCCTTTCTAGCAATGCAAAACTATTTTCTGAAGACAATTCACAAATTTCCACTCCCTCCCTCTCTCTTCATAGTATCCTGTTCTCTCCTTTCCACTCCATGACTTTTGCCACTTCTTCACCTCCCCTCACAAGTTCCTATCTCTTCCTTCCATTTGTCTTTTGTCTCCTGACCTGGTTTCCCTGGCAATCATTCTTCCTGGCCTGGACCGCCTTGTCCTTGCTTCCCTTCTTCTGACCCTCTCCTCACCACTGTTGGCTTTAATCACCCTCCCTCATCTCCCATTCTTCCTCCCTCCAGTACTGGGCTGAACCCACCCCCAGTCTGCCTTGCCTGTCTTAGTTCCTCCTGCAGATCCTCAATCTCCTTTCTGAGTTTCTCTATGTGGTTGCACACTAAACATCCTCCCACACTCCAGGCAATTTTTAGAAAGATTGATGCACTGCAGTTGTTGCAGCCTACCACCCTACCCATTACTGTCGTTGCCCACCAGTGACCCCCCACCCTTCCAGATGTAGGATACCAAACACTCCCCCAAGTCTCCCCTCTCTCCCATCAGTGCAAAACATTCTTTTCTTAATGTCCCTTACCCCTTTGTTGTACACGTTTAGATAGATTGAGCAACTGCTTTTTATATTCCTAATCTTCCTATCCAAACTCAAAAAGAGACTTTAAGTAGCTATTGCACAACCTTCTTCAAACTCCTACTCCTTCTGTCCACAATGCAATAGCAGTGCAAAGAAGTAACAATGAACGCTCCTCGATTTGCAGTTACTTCCCTTCCACTGAGATAGCAGTCACCTCTTCACTTGCTGCTGTTCCTTTACTGGATATCTGCTTCTGCTATGACAGGTTCATGTCCTTTGCCCATTTGAGGAAGTGATGTCAGAACCCCTGGTATAAAGATATATGCATATGCATACCTATGCACAGACATTGCATTCACATTTTCTTAGTAGCTTACTTCTCTCAAGCAATGGCAACACCAGCAACACCAACTCACAAATTACATCCCCATGTTTGTGAAGTTGTTAAATTGCAGCATGGGCACTGCAAGCTGAGCATTAGTGGCTATTTCTACATAAAAGAGTGGAATCATACAGATTTATTTTATTGGTGCTGTCAGTATAGAAAGTCTGCAGGCTGTCATGGCCGTGCACCCATAGTGCTTGTAGGTGGGCAACATCGCTTGCAGGGTACCACAGACCATAATCATTCCTCTGATGCCAACGATGCTCCTGTGGCAATTGCAATAGCCTCCTTGAAACACCATGCATTTACCACTCATGACACACCAGCGCAACTCATTCAAAATGAGCTTGCGAGGGTTCATCCTGAAGTTTGGCATATCATGCCAGGCTAACATTCCCTGTTGTGGGTTGTAAAACATGCAAAAAAGCAAAACAGCATGCCCAAACCTAAACCATTAGAGGAAGTGGGCATACCACAAGAATTCACTCTGGTGATCAGCCGGTCTTTCCTTGCATGAGATTCTACATGTGGTAGTGAAAAAATCTTCCTGTTCACTTCCAAAACAAATATTGAGAAGCTAAGTACTGCAACATTTTGGATCATGGACAGAACATTCCATACAGTTCCAAATCTATTTCAGCAATTGTATTCAGTACTGTGACAGGGTAGAATAGGACCCTGTCCCATTTGTTTTGGAGAAAGTATGTAAATGTAAGGATCTGTATTCTTTCCTTTTTTCTCTTCTCTGTCTGGTTGCACAACCAAATTTTCCTGTGAGACTATGAACTTGATCAACCCGAACAGTCCTGCAATTCTTTGCCTCTCTCTGTCTCTCAGTTTTCTCTTGCTGTCTTTCTTCCTTGCATATCTGTATCTGCTAATATAAAATATATGAGAATCAATGTATGGAAATGTAACTGATATTGGGATCATTTTTGTTTAGAAAATTGTGTTACTGTTGAAATGTGTACATTTATGATTTGAGATAACTGTAAAAAGCTAGAGGTTACTTGGGTACAAATGCCTGAGCCTTTTGCAGTTGCTGTGGGGACCGCAGGAAGTTCTCAATGTTCTAGCAGCTCCTGAAATTTACAAAGAACAGAATGCTTGCAAAGGATGGGAGGTTGAAAAAGACATAAAAACAGCTAAGCTGAGCTGCAAGGGAGATTTGTTTTTACAAGAAATATTTTATTTTTGCTTCTGTACATAGTTATTCTGAACAAGTTTATTTTATGTTACTGCTACAATAAATAAAGTTTTAGTGATTTTTAACAACTGCTCCTGGGCTTTCCCTATGCTTCCTGACCTCTGCCTCGATGACAGTTGGTGTCAGCCTAAGTGGGATTTAAGCCGTGCATACCCTAAGACAAGAGATTTGTGCATGGGTACTTGACCTAGTACCAGGGAAGCACAGAGGAAGGTATGAATTCTGCAGCAGCAAGTTCGGGAGTGGTTACCAGGAGAATGGCAGCCAAACTAGCAGCAACAGAAATCTAGTCTGAGATTGCTTCCTGACCTGTGCCTCGATGACAGACACATGCCCCGGTGGGAACAGGTAAGATATGTAGAATCCTCCCCTTGGTATATGCATTAATGTCTAGCAAATCCCATGAATGTTACCTACGAATGCTATAGGATTTGCAGGTCATGGCTGATGAGTATGAATTCTGTCTTTCACCAAAATTTGTTATCACCGATTTTGAACAGGTTGCCATCAATGCCTGCAAGTCTGAATTTCCTATCATTGAGAACAAGGGGTGTCTTTTTCATCTTGGACAGATTATATGGCACAAGATCCAAGGCTGTGGGCTAGTAAATATATATGGAAGTGACGCATAATTTAGCCTAAAACTGAGACAATTAGTACTGTAGCACTTGCATTTCTCTTGCTTTCTAAGATTCCTGAAGTGTTTGTTGATTTAAAGAATGAAATATCGACTGAGGCAGCTTGTGTCATTGAATGGTTTGAGGAGACATACTGTATGTTCTGAGAAGAATGAGAAGGAGGATGAGGAATAATGCCACTATAAGAACACCACCACTGTATCCTCCCCAGTTTCGGTCTGTTCATGATCAGATGCTTCACGTTGTGCCCAGAACACAAAACAAAGTGAAGGCCTGGCACCGGTGCATAGTGACATTAGTTGGCGCTTCCCACTTAGAGAAATATCGGTTTGTAGAAGAGCTCCACAATGAACAGCTTGCGACTGACAGCATGATTGAAAAAGTAAACTATGGGTTGCTGAAGTCGCCAATGAAAAAATATATGTTCTTCGAGAGGAAAAGATAGCCAACATTGTTGCAGACCAGGAGCAGCTGTCTGTTAATGATTTTATTAGAGGAGTGGCACACAACATGGTGATTTAACTTTATACCAAGTTCTACTTTTTAAACATTAAATAAAGTTTGCTTTTAAACTGACTTTTAATCTAATTGAACTTCATGGACTTGGGCGATGTTGATTTCTTACTGGATATAAGCATGAATGAGAACTTCTATGAGTCTGCAAATCGGAGATAGAGGTAAGTTTGTTTTTTCCTTGCTACTACTGTATGGATGGTCACTCTCAAGTTTGCTGTTTTCTCTCACCCACCACAGCATTAAAATGTTGGGGATTGTGTATTTGTTGTTGCATATCAGCAGGCAGGATGGTCGCTCTCAAGTTTCCATCACCCACCACAGCATTCAAATGTCAGGGATTGTGTAGTCGGGGATTGTGTAGTCGGGGATTGTGTAGTCAGGGATTGTGCAGTCGGGGATTGTGTAGTCGGGGATTGTGTAGTCGGGGATTGTGTAGTCAGGGATTGTGCAGTCGGGGATTGTGTAGTCAGTATGAGGGGCATGATGGGGAAGTGTATGTCAGCATAAAGGTAGCCAGGCAAACTGTCCAGTTGGGCAACTGTTTGCAGGAGGTTTGTAGTCAGGCACTCTGGAGTTGGGCAGTTGTATGGATCCCATGCAAATCACCTGTTCAGATGTTAGTGGTTGCATATAGGCTGTGTGACCACTAACATACTGGACTGTGACAACTGCAGGGATTAGCCCATGGCATGTGCCCTGGGCACATGATGCTACCAACAGATTCATTCTCCTTACCTAGTTCCTCAGTGCCTGCGCCAATAATATAATTACATAGATGGCCTTGGAATGCAGTGTGGTTGCCCATGTCCTTGGCATCCAGTGAATCCCTCTATCATAGCCCTGTTCCCTTATGTTACTGTCATCTTTGACCTTTCCCCACTGCTGAAATTAACATTCTTGCTTGCAATGCTGTGACCTGTGCAAGACATGACAGGGGCTGCAGTGTCTTGTGACTGGGGAATGAGGACACTGTGGAGCTGTTGCATATAGCACAGGATCTCCATACATACCAGTGCTCTCATTAAAACATACTTCCCCTACACATTTCCTGTGCTGGTGCAGTGAAATGTGATATAATACTGGGAAAGCCTTGTGACCCTTTGTGTAAAGTTGAAAGGGCACACAAAACAGAAATGACTGCATAGTGATTAAAAATGTACTTTTCCCTCTTGGATTATATTTGTGTGTCTGCCTAAAACTGCCTGTCCAAGTATATTCCCACAGAGACTGCATATAATTATACCAAATTACTCATACCCATTATTGCAAAGTATGATGGGAAGTATATGTAAATCACCATGCATCAGCTTCACATGAGGCTTTGTATTAGTGAGGCATGTCAAATTTGGTATGTCTTTGACACTTGACTTTCTTGCCAATGGCTACCCAGGGTAAATCTTGCATGATTTTGTGCAGAAGTTGTCTGAAAGAGTTTTTTTCTGAATTAGGCTCACTATGACCCAAATAAATAAGATCACGAGACTGGTTCATTACTCTCCCTTGACTCAGATAACAGGCATCCTTTATGTAGGCACATTAGTGTTATTTAGGGCTTCACAGGGTTTATTGTGCTGTCATGTAGCAAAATTTCCTTATGCAACCACTTACTGCTCCTAGAGGGGGTAGATTTTCCCCTTTCATTTAGTTATGCAGATTGCCTGTTCAGATGTTAGCTGTGTCATATTAGCTGTGCAACATGCTGGACTGTGACTCCTGGAGAGGTAAGTGTATGGCACTAGGAGTGCTACCAATGAACTTGATCCCCCATCCTCTAGCCCTATACCTTGATGGCCATGACAATATTTATATATATACTATTCCTCACCAGGCTTTCCTGGTAGTCCAGTGGCCCAGAATCATGTGAATTGGCTGTCCACATCTATGGCATCCAGTGTATCCCAACTCCCTCTTCCTTCTCTTCTGTTACTCTTCCTGGTTATTCCCTGTGCCACCTGATCTTTCTCCTGCCAGCATAAATGTTCAAGCTCACAAGACTGTGGCTCAGGCGTGCTAGGGGTTGATGTGCCTTGCCATCAATGTGTGAGGGTGCTGGGGAGCAATTGTGCTTAGCACAGGGGCTCTATGCATGCCACTGCCTTTTTAAGTCAGACTCCCTCCCCCTTTCTTTGTGTTGACACACTGACCTGTAGTCAGTAAAAGACTTCTGACTCTTGCAAGTAGCACAAAAGGACAAAATGGCAAAAATGTACTGCAAAGTGATTGCAAGTTATCCTTCTCTCATGTACTATATTAGTGTGTGCCTCCACAGTCTGCCGAAGGATATCTCATTACAGATTGTATATTAGGACTTTTATTATGCCAAATTACATATACTCACTAATGCAAAGCATCATGGAAAGTTTATGCATATCACACACGTGCACTTTCCATGATGCTTTGCATTAGTGAAGCATATGAAATTCAGCTTCATTGTCAATAGCCTGTTCAAATGTTAATGACCTCACACATGCTGGACTGCTACAGCACAGTGGTTGGTCCATACAGCAGTATGGTACCAGGTAAACTGTGCTATTGTTTAAGTCATCCCCCTACACCCTTGTACCATACCTTAATGGCCATACCAAGATAAATATATCTAAGCAAAAATACCTGACAGGGTAGGTGGTATTGGGCTATACCAATGGCCCAGGGGTCTAATGAGGCCAACACTGCAGGCAGAGGTCCTTACAGCCCCTGAGAGGTCCAGTATAGCTCAATACCACCCACCCTGGAGGGTAATATTGCACTTAGAAAATGGGACACATGGCATTTTTATGCAAGAGTTAAAAAAAATAAATAATGAATAAAAAAATAAGTACCATTATTTAAAAGTTTTTTTTTTTTGGTAATGTAGTCCCTCTACTGGTACAATGCCAGTAAAGGGAACTGCAGTGTTTCAGAGTTTCTGCTTTCCACAGACTAACCCCTGCCCCCCCAGTTGTTCAGTCAATCATCACCCCCACCAGTTCTCTGTTTTTCTTTAGATCGGGAATAGGACTAGGATCTAGTTTGACTGCTACATGATTAGGCAGGGAAAATGCAGCCAGGATCACATATGGAGTGTAGCATGAGATGGGCATTGCAGCTGAGACAGCAGGGATTGTGTACACCAGCAGTGATCAGGAGCAGAGCAGAAGATTTAAATTGGCACCAGCACTCACCAAATTTGATGGTATGCTGTTTCAACATTTTATAATCAACAGGCAGATATTGTGGAGGGGGTGGTAAGTGATGGCAAGCAGCTCCAATGTGCCTTTTGTTAAATACCACATCTATGAGATGAGGAGTACTTTCCTGGTTGGGGCTCACACAGATGGAGTCATGATGAAGGCTTGTGACAGTAGTGAAAGCAGACGGATGGCCAGAAGTCAGGAACACGAGTAGCGCTGAGTATCACTGACAGGTATGCATGCTATGTTAGTGCTTCAGAACATTTCAATGTTTTTTGGTGTGGTAACTGGCAAGAATGAGGAGGATGTGGAAGAAAGTGCCACTTCATGTAGCCACAGGAGACAGTAGGTGTTTGGGGGGGGGTGGCTTGCTAAGTGAGGAATCAAGATGGTGGCTAGTTCAGTGTTTGAAACTAGGGTGCGGTGATTTTAGCTGGCACACAGGCAGGTTGGCATGGGACTCATTTTAACCTGGTCTCTGTTGGCACATAAATGCACCCCTAGATGGGGTGTTCAACCAATCAGAGACTGAGAGTTTTCTTGCCAATTTTATAAATATATATGTGTGTGTGTACATATCTCTCTCTATAGATAGATAGATATAGATAGATAGATAGATAGATAGATATAGATAGGCACAGATGTGCCCCTATAGTTAGGATTGAGTAGGCAGTTTAATGTTAAACCCCAAATTTTGCACATTAATAACTTTGCAACTGTTCAACGGATTTGCATGAAATTTGGATTGCACAGTCTTGTATGTTAGAGCTCTTGATTTGCCAAGTTGACTTTTGATTGGATTTGCAGTTTTCATTCAGCAAACTGCCAAATAATGCATTTTTTGCTTTTTTTGCCCATTTTTGCTGGTGATTGCCCATCGTGCTGCAGCCACACCATTTGGTATTTTGGTCTGAAATTTTCAGGGTAGAAAGGGGTTTGCTTAAAGAAAAATCCAGCATTAGTTTGGTGGAAGAATATTAATCTATTCCAAAGTTATTTAATTTTGAATGTTCGAGTTCTGAGCATGCTCAGTTCAGTCTTAGATTTATATGTATGTTTTGAAAAAGAGGATTGGGCTCACGATCAAGGATTTATCACCTTGCAAATGGAGATTTATAAAATCCCCATTCATGAGGAAAAATTCTCCTTTCGCAAGCTGCCATCTTGTTTTCATTTTTCCCCACAAACAAAATGTTGTAGCTTTCCCCACGGATGTGTTCTCTTGTAATTTAAGCATGGGTTTTGTTCAGGGTGACACTCTATACAAACCTATGGCTCTGGTTTGCTTCATTTTGGTCAAAAAATGTCCATTTTAATTTTAAAATGTCCTTGTTCATCACTCACTTCTAGAGATGCAGCAAATTTAAATTTCACCGTTGAAGTGAACGCGAAGAGGCCACTTCGTGTTGTCACTTCACTACATGGAGTGGGCAATAGGAAAGGCTCACTTTGCCTTGTGATTATTACTTTGTGTTGTCATTCCACCTTAACGCGAAGTAAGGAGGAGTGGCAACAATACTGGCAGCTTCCCAATGCCCCCCCACACACACAGTCACCAAAATTAATGTGCATCCCCAAAATGCTACTGCAAGTGTCCAGAAAACTCCCCAGTGCTGATGAAGTGAAAAGAGAGCACAACAAGAAATACAAAGTCTCCCAGAATTAATGGCATACTCAATCATGCATGCAGTGGACATGGTCACATCACACACAGACACCAGAATTAATGTGCATCCCCAAATTGCTACTATCTTGTGTCCAGAAAATTCCCCAGTGCTGACGAAGTGAAATGAGAGTGTAACAAGAAATGCAAAGTCTCCCAGAATTAATGATGCACTCAGTCATGTGCACAGTGGCCACACACAGTCACCAGAATTAATTTGCATCCCCAAAATGCTACAGTCTCATGTCCAGAAAATTCCCCAGTGCTGGCAAAGTGAAATGAGAGGGTAACAAAAAATGCAAAGTCTCCCAGAATTAATGGTGCACTCTGTCATGCAAGCTGTGGCCACACACAGTCACCAGAATTAATGTGTATCCCCAAAATGCTACTGTCTTGTGTCCAGAAAGTTCCCCAGTGCTGACGAAGTGAAATGAGAGCATAACAAGAAATGCAAAGTCTCCCAGAATTAATGATGTACTGCAAATGCACAGACAGATTAAGATTGTGCTGTGCACTCAAGAGATGCAGAGTCATATGCAAAGACACAACAACACCTAACCAGTGCTCACAAGTCACAAATCCAAATCTGGAAAAAATACCTTTTACAGGTTTGGGGTACAGCGGTAACAGTCCATTACCAGTAAAATACCACAAAGCAGTATAAAAAATTCATGCAGGTGTGGTGGATAGCAGGTTCACACTTCTGCAATTACTCTGGCACAATAAAAGTTGTCTGATTTAATGGTACGCATCGCACACACACTCTCACACACACTAAAAGTATTGCATAGCAAATTGAAAACCTTCAGCAATATAACCAAATGTTTTCAACAAACTGAAATTATACACTGCTGCACCACTACAATCAGCAAAAAAAATTCAAGAATTACTGAAAATATTACTGTGTGTACATTAACACAGTTATACAAGAAAAATATAACCAAAACAGAAAGACTGCCCTTTTCTCCCATTTAATCTACCTACACCACAGATACACCCCTCCCCAAAAACACACTTCACAGTACATAGACTATTCTAAAGTAACATTTAAAATCCACACACAAACAAAAAACACTTGATGAAATGAGCACAAGAGGGTTTCCTACAATCAGTGCACTAAATTTTGAGCAAAATAAAATGGCTCAAAAAGGCTTTTTTAACAGCTTTTAGAGGATTTGAATTGCAGAGCTCTGAAAGGAAACTCTCAATCTTCCACTACACACACACTACACAGAACTGATGCTGTGCAGAACAATCTAGAGCCCATGTGATCTGCAATCCCATGAAGCACTGCAAATTCACCTTGAGTTCAATAACAAGGTGAAGTGATGTAAAGTACATTGATTTCAATGTACTTCACCTTAAAATTGTTGGAAAAGCAGTTAGGGGAAGGCAGAATAATGCGGTCATTGATTTCAATGGACCTCGCATTCCTCATTATAACGCGAAGTACTCCACTTTGCATTGTGGAGCACTTCATGGATTTTGACTTACTCCGCTGATCACTCTGCAGAGCGAATTTCGGCCACTTCTCCCACTACTACTCACTTCTGATCCTTGTTCACAAGGTGACAAAATCCCCTTTGTGAGCTGATCCCATTTTGCAAGCTGAAAAAATCCTTGATCATGATTTCTGGGCCAGATGGACCTTCTTGTGAACAAGCATTGGCTCACAAACTGGGATTTTGTCACCTCGTGAAAAGGGATTTGTTTTCTAAATCCTCTTTCATGAGGTGACAAACTCCCCATTAGCGAGCTGTCAAAATCCCCTTTCATGAGCTAACGAAATCCTTGATCACGATTTCCAGACTAAATGGCCAAAATCTGATGAACAAGGAATTCTTGCAAACGGCGATTTTGACAGCTTGTGAACAGGGATTGACCTCACGAATGTGGATTTTACCACCTCATGAACTAGGAATTTTAAAACTTTCCCAGTGCACTGGAAATAAATGGTTTAGACTTTTGGCTTGAAATTTGCAGAGTGTAAAGGGGGTGTCCCAGAGATGTGAATTATGCTGTTCAGATGCAAAAGGTTTCATCAGTTCCATAGATATGTCATTATGAAGTTGAGAATTTTCTCATAGGATAACATTGTGATGCCCACAGCACCTTTTGGTGCCTGTATCTTGGAAACGATGCCAGATATGGATTTTTCAATCTGGACAATTTAGTTCACTTCACTCCCACCCACCTTTAGGTGAACAGCACACACATGGAGGTTTCAAAGTTATGATTACAACTGCAGTGAAATTTTGTTCATAGCTGCTACGATTCCTGACATATTGGCAAATTAGTGTTACAAGGGTTCCTTTTCAGCCCTATAGGGCTCCTGTATGTCTCTGTAGTTATGTGTAAGGAGGAGCGCAGGGCACAGAGGGCTCACACTCCCACAGACTTATATAATTATGCAAAAATGGACAGCCTGAAGGGAGCACGTGGCACTTGGGCAGTATAGCACAGTGGTTTAAGGCTCTGAGCTGCAAATCTGGTGACATCCAGCAGACCAGACCTGCGTTTGAATCCCACAGCTTCCACTTGCATACTGTGTGACCCTGAGCAAGTCAACTTCCCTGTGCTCCCAGGTCACACCTGTGAAAAAGCTTTCAACTTAGTGTGCTACTGCTGGTTAAACAACTAAAAAAACAAACAAACAAAAAAAAGACGTACCAGTTACCAGTTACGTTACACTTTCTCAAAAATTAAGGAAATTCATTGCAAAAAAACCTTCATTAATGCATCAGTTAGGGTTGTAGTGACAAAAGTAGGGAAATGAGGCATTAGAGTTGACACTGTAACACACACCATGCCCTACCACCCCACTCCACTCCACCCCCACCCACCACAGCCAATAGGTGATGGGGTGTGCCTTGGGGTCATCATGGCTAACTCTCCTCCTATTCGCCTATACTGTACCATGTGAGCTTTGTTATGAATGGAATGGGAGTTAGGGCCGACGACCACAAGGCACAACCCTAACTGATGCATTAATGACACTTTTTGCAATGAATATAATATATATATATATATATATATATACACATATATATATAATATTATGGTAGCACAGTAGTGCTACCATAGTTAGGGTTGAGGAGCCATTTACATGTTTAACCCAAATTTTGCACCTTAATGTCTTTGCAACTGTTTGATGGATTTACCTGAAATTTGGAATACATGATCAAGAATCATAGGCCCTGGGATCTGCCAAGTTTTGTACTGGTCGGATATACAGCTGTGGAGTTGTTAAGCGTGATCTGTGCATGCGTTTACGCTTTTTCTGGAATTCTACTGTCATGCCTACAGGTTGCACGGTTTGTGTGACCTGCCCGAAATCTTCAGGAAACATGTGGCTGGGGTCCCCGATTTGCCTTTCGAAGATTTGGTGAAAAAATATTAAACGGTTCAAAAGTTATTCAAAACACAATTTCCCATTATAAGTCAATGGGAAAAGTTAACAAAAAGTTTGACAGTGTCGCAAATGCACTTTTTACTGTCGCAAATTGCCCTGTTACTGTTGCAAATCTGCCATCTTGTTTTCAGTTAGTGATCAGAAAAATGCTTGGCATTTAAAATTGAGACCCTCTAGCAACCTAATTCTTTTTGTATTCACCTAGTCGGGCCCTGAGGATGGTAGCCATGTCTTTATTTTGGGATAAAACACCCCAGAAAAATGTTTTTCAGATTTCTGGAAAAAGTACTTTCACAAAGTAGTGTCGCACTCACAAAAGTGTCGCAAATTTTTGCCAAAGCTTTCACAAATTGCGACACTACTTTGCGACACTATGCCCAAAATAACAGTAATTCTTTGGCACTCCGCTGCAAAAGAACGGTTGGGAGTTTTGGGCTGAAATTTGAAGGGAACACAGCCGACGTCTCACGGATGTGCTGTTCAGTGTTGTATTGAAAAATATTATATGGTGGCAAAGTTACAGCACTCCAAAGTTGACAGTTTTTCCCATAGGATAACATTATGGCACCCGACGCATTACAGGAATCATTTGGCACCCTGCTGCAAAATAACAGTTTGGTCTTTTTTCCTGAAATTTGAAGGGAAGACAGCCAACAGCCCACAGATGTGCCTTTCAGTGGTTTGATGAAAAATATTACAGGGAGACAAAGTTATGGCACTCGAACTTCTCTTTTTCCTATAGGATAACATTACGGCGTTACGCCGTACATTTGAGGCCCGTATCTGGAAGCAGTGCGAGATAATGGACTTTCCGTCAGAAAATACTTAGCTCCAATGGGGGCTAAGTAAAACTAGTCAGGACAGTCGAAATCATATGACTTTTAAATTTTTCTTCTACGTCGTACGGTTCCTGAGATATAACCTATTTAGTATTCCAAGTCCTCATTTTCTGCTCCGATACCCATTATTATGCATACATTCTTTGACTCACTGTCTTTATCTATGCAGCTTTTGAGGAAAACCAGCCTGTGCCCTTACATTACTGTTACCGTTGCCCTTTCTGCTTGTGGTTCTGTACCCGTTTCACTTACAGTTGATGTCTACGCCACCATGTGCATTATCCTTTGCGTTTTCATTTGCGCTTGTGTTTCTGTTATTTTTTGCCATTTGTGTCTACAGTACTGTTTCTCTTTCTGTTTCACTTTGTGTCACCATGCCCATTGACATTTCTGTTTGCAGGCACCATGTTACTATGTGACAACAAATCACATGGCAGACCGTTCCCGTCTACGCCACCATGTGCATTACCCTTTCTGTTCTCATTCGCACTTGCGTTACCATGTGCACCACTGTAGCACTTCAGTTTGCATTGTTGTTGCTGTTACTATGCCACAAGACATCACGTGGGCCCCGCGCTCCCACCGCCACATTACTCTCCGGGCCCTGTGCTCCCGCCGCAGCATTACATCTACTATTTCTCGTTATCATTCTCAAGAAGGAATAGAGGCAAAATTATTTAATGTATTAGGACAGTTTAAGTGTGGGCGTAGTGTTGTTGGAAACCCCCCTGACTCTTACCACTTTCACACCGGCATTATGCTTCATTGAGAGTCATCGGGTCCTAACTCTCACCCCATTCTCCTACACTTCTGCTGCTTTACACGTGTCATGGGGTGAGAGTTAGCGCTGATGACCCTAATGCACACCCCAATGCCAGTTGGGGGTGGTGGTGGGTTCAAGGGGGTTTCAACCCTAACACTGAATTTCCTCACTTTTGTCACTGTGGAACAACCCTAACTAATGCATTAAATGGAGTTTTTTGCCTCTAATATATATGTATATGTATATGTATATGTATATGTATATGTATATGTATATGTATATGTATATGTATATGTACCGTATATATGTAAGCAATAATACCTGACAGAATGGGCAGAATTGGGCACTACCGGACCACCCAGGGGTGTAATGATAGCCTCTGGAAGGTCCAGTATTGCCCAATACAGCCCACCCTGGAGGGTATTATTGCATTTAGAAAATTGCTATGTGTGAAAATTTTAATTAGCAAAATAATTGAGGAAATCAGTTTTAAAACCAATGTAAAATCTGGAAAAAACAGTTTTTTTTGTATAAAGTAGTCAATTCATTTGTGTACTGATCCATGTTCTGTTGCTCTCCCCCCACACATAGGTGTCAGAACCATTCTGTTGCACTAATGACCCCCCCATCTCAAGAAGAAGCGATTCATTTTGTTAACTCTCCCCCTACAGTGGCTATCATTACAATGATTTAAAAACAGTTCTGGGAAAATTCTGTGCTCCTTTTGTAAGACTTTTTTTTATTTTAGGTCTGAAAATGCGAGTGTCAGGGGCATGACTTTGAGTGACCTGGTTTCATGTCAATACATAGACAATAATCTCATCAACATCCCCAACAGCGACAGGAACAATGCAGACTGTCGACATTGTTCCCATCAGGATGAAGTGTTTTTCTGTGGGGGGCTGTGTACCCCGCATCCTACCATCTCTAAAAAAACAACTCAGAGTAGGAGTTGTTTCAGGTGGGGGCTTAACACTGGAAGACAGAGCACCGGTGTGCTGTGGGTCCATCACAGCGACCTGGTGAGAATTGTCACTGTGATGGTCTTCGCTGTAAAAAAATCGATGTGGTGACAGTATATGGCGTGACCCTGACCTGTAAAAAAAGGAAGCAGAGAACCGGGAGTACGTCGAAGGATGGTGGCATTTTAATTTCTTCCTTTTTTTTGTGTGTATATCAACGTAACTCGACAGTGTTCCTTTGTATTTCAGGGATATCTTTGTCAGGAGGCAGCTGTTTTGGCGTGTTAAAGTGATGGTTGGTATCGGGGAATGGGGATGTGTCTGACTGACTTAGATGTTCCCTTGCTAAAGAGCAGAAAGGAAGATGTTATCCTCTGTTTTATAAAAAAAAAAAAAGTCAGACTTTTCTGTATTCAGGTAATTGTACTGCAGCTGCTTTTATTTTCTGGGGAAAAGTTTTACAAATTGGGGGACAGGGTGACTGACAGGAAAGTTGCTGTTAGCAAAGCTGAAAACATGGTGGCAGGTCTGTTTGAAATTTGGGGTGCCCAAGAATATTGCATGTAATGGGGCACCCCGAGTGAGGACTAGTTTTCAGCAGGCTATATTGAAAAATACCTGCCTGCCAAGATCGCTGTCATAGGCAATCAAAAAGTGAGAATACTCTTAGCCTATATATATATATATATATATATATATGGCTCTGTGCATGAAAAATGGGTACCAAAGTGTGACATTGGAGTAAAATTTTAAAAGTCATAAAATAGAAATGATTATTAGCATTTTTTTATGCTGTGACTTACCTTATGAAAATATGGTATGCCGCAGGATAACTCCCATTTTAGATCCTGAGAAAAAGTCTCCGCAAAGTCTGACGTAATGGAGGACATGAAAGTTAGGGCTGCACATGTAATGGGGACACGAAAGTGACTGCCCATGTAACTGTGGACATGATACATACAACAGCATGTAATAAGAGACAGAGAATACCTGTTCAATGTTCTAATTTTTTTATCATTCAAGGTAAAAAAAGTCAAATGGGTAATACAACCAAACATGTAACCATATAAAAATAAAAATGTAATATTTACAACAACATTAGCACTTAAGTATTACAACAAAAAATAAATAATTCTACATAAAGCAATAGGCTACTCTACTACGACTACAAGGCTACTCAACTATGACTACAAGGCTACACTGTCCCTATACAAACACACTATTGAATTTTTGGCAAACTGGAACCAATATTTCTTTGGAGTTCAGCACTGTACACTGAAAATGATAGTCCTTTTAATTCCATTTGTCCTGAAGTGTGCAGTACTTCTCACTGATTGCACTGAGTTCACCATTATTAATTTCAAAGGTCCCAACTTCCTGCAAAAACTGAATTGGCCCATGAAAAAGTCGTCTTCTTCGAACGCGGTCCTAATGCCGTGGCCACGTAAAGACATTTCCACGCTGTTTCATGAACTTCAATGAGTACCACTGTGCCACAGGATCCATTGCAGTTAGTTGCCCCATAAAATATTCTTTTGAGTAGTACATGGCGTAATACTGATTGGTCTGTAACATTTGTGGGTCTAGCAAAGTTCTCCATTTTTTAGGGACTGTGTGCTTCATGGGTAATGGAGCTGAAGCATCAGTGGTGATTGTAGTGCTTTCACTTCTGGTGGCATCCTCTTCCGCAACCTTTGACTCACTGTCATGTGCACCATCATTGCCTGTGGATTCTTCAGGTATTGCTTCAGCAGGAGCTAGAGTCTCATTGCAGGCTGTTTGAGACTCCAACGCAGGATTAGCACTTGTGGGCAGCAAGTCATGGGTTGTGTTGACATGACAGGCAGCAGCTTGGGAAGCTGTTGTGTATGCTGGAGCAGAGGGACCAATGGGTTTGGTGTTGGCATCTGAAGGCTAGATTCTGTATGATGCAGAAGCAGTTAGTTTTTTAACCTTCCAGTCTTCAACATGAAGTACATTTTCACAGGACCCATCTTCATGAGCACTGTGTGTGCAAAAACAAGTCAGGTTTCTTGTTACCACCACACCTTCTATTGCACACTTGACACTGTGAAGCTTTCGTGTTCCAGGTATCATTTTAACATTGTTTCAGGCTGGTCTTCTAAGTTCATTTTCATCAACCTGGAAAAATGTACATCTGAAATGTTTGCTGCACCCTTCTGTGTCATGCTCTCTAGTCAATGCTGCATGGCAGAATTTATAGAGCTCTTTAGCTTTTCTAATTATGGCCCATCGTGACTGTACAGCTCTGCTTGCTGCTGATTTTACAGCAGCACTCTCACTATCCGCTGGACCCTTTCCATGTCATGAGCCAAAAGAAGCCCTCTCGATGGGGAAGCCAAATTCCTTGGATGACACTGAAATGTCAAAGAAGACCCATTTCAATTTATACTGGGCACCACAGCCATCAGAGAAATGAACCTCTCTGCTGATTTTTAGTTTGCGGACATTTTGTAGATGTGAATTCAATAGCTCCACAAAGTGACCTACGGCATGGTGATCATGTTTTAAATCACTGGATATAAAAATTAATGACTCTGTTACTGTTGAGTCACACTGCTCACAAGGGTAGTATGTTACTACTGTGTGAACCTTGGCTTGTTCAAAATGCCAGTGGGCTGCCTGCACTTCATCCTGTAATCTGCAGGCATAGTTCTCGGCAAAGTCAAGAACCATCACTACCCATCCCTGGGGTAGGTATTTTTTGATGCAAGCAAACTGGTGGTGCTGCCATGCTGCCGTATGCAAGTGTTGACCCAAAAACAAAAGTTCCTCTTTTATGACGTCTACCAGTGTCCGCAATGTTGTTTTTTAATTTTTCAGCACTTTTCATGTCTGCCGTACCTGGATGCCATTGATAGTTCGCATGATTGTTGTATTCTCCCACTGCTGGAATGTGACATTGTCTTGTCCATGTCCATTAATAAGGTCCTCCATGGCTTTTACAAAATTTTCTGTGCTGCACTGTTCACATGTTTTTCCACATATTCCTGGCTGTAAAACCTTAGCAAAGGAGGGCGAGGACACATTGTTAGCTCTACTGCACGTTGCAGAGTGAGGACTTTACATGATGTCAGCCGGTGAAGATCCACCACACGGTTCAATGCCTTGAGTTTCAGTAAGCTATTTGTGTAGTATTCACAGAGACACTGGTCCAATTTTTGCTGTTTGGCCAGTTTAATGTACTTAGGGCATAGACTTCCAAATTTCCTCACTCCTACCGGGTGTGTCTGGGTTCTGCTGGGTGAATTCATTGTATAGAGTATGGATGGGTCTGTCAAGATATGACCGACATGTGCTGGTTCTTTTGGAAAAAGCTTTCTTGTGAGGTAGTGAGCTTGCAGACTCTTCAAAAAAAATCTCCACTTTTCTTTTTGTTGGCTCGGGCAGTGCAGACTTGTGCCGTTTGTTGGATTCTGTTCCACTACGTGATGCCTCCATGAGCTTCTTCCAGCTGATGCCCAGTGATACACTTGCAGTTTTGAGCAAATGGTATTTTTTTAGCATAAGAACTGTATTGATGAACTCTCTGTTCAGGAGTCTGTCCTGTTTTTTGGCCTTTTTTAGGTTTGATATCTTCTCCATAAAAACAGACATCAGTTTTTCTTGTAGGTTGCATGGACTGGGCATAACGTTTTGCCGTGCCAATGCGGTTTGTTTGGCAGGTGAAAAAGACAACAGGATCTTCTTCATTACATAAGAAAATTGATTTGGTGATTTTGGAAGACCTTTTCTTGCCCTCTGCACAGCCTTTCCTACAGCACTGTCATATGTGTGGGCCTGTGGTGTCACATGCAGCTCTCTAGTTGGAGTGCCGATCGGTACAGCTGGTGGGGTGGTGGTGATGGTGGCTGAGAGTTGTGCAAGCTTTTCACGCTCCTTTTTTTCTGTGTATTTCTGGCATTCTTTTTCATTAATTCATCAACGTCTCTGACGTGTCATTTGTGCATGTTGTTGGCGTTTTTTTCTCCCTCCATGCTAGTCTTTACGCTTCAGATGTGTTCTCATCAGGCTTTCTTTCTCTGTTTCTTGGAGCATCACAGTTGTCAGCTTGCAATTTTTTCTGCTTCTGAGCTGCTCTACATCTTTTCATTCTCTCTTTAGCCATCTGGTTATAATGTTCTCGCTTGTCATCATTCATGTTGCTGCGGTATGCACGTGAGTGTGCTGTACATTTCTCCTTGTAGTTTTGATAACGTTCTGGGGATTTCTTTATGTTTGCTTGGTAACACTTGTTCCTTTCCTTTGATGCTTTAGGATCAACTGTAGTCCGGAGAGCTTCAGTGAGCATGGCTGCAGCAGACACCAAGGGTCTTATTCTGGATTCCATTCCTTGAGAAAAAGTTAACTGTTGAAACACAAGTGCATTCAAAAAATCATGGGTCAACTTTCACAGTAAAATAATTTTGGTGGGTAAAGCAAAAAGTCTACCATGCCACCAAACAAGACTGAAGTGACAGAGATGATGAAACACATCATTGACATGTGTTCCCTTACAGCGGCCGCATGCAACACAGTAAGTGATCAGTCAGAATACATTGTTTAAATCATCCCCGCTTGTGGTGACAAAGTGGTCACCACAACAGATTAGTCACAATTTAAAGATTTGACACAACAAGAGATTGATCACAAAACGGAGTTGATGCAAAGAAAAAATGGCACCATAAAAGAGACACTGCACAAAGAGATTCTTCAATAAAGTAAATGGAAGAGGTGATTCTTCACAAAACATCGAAGGAAGAGGAGGTAATGCACACAAAACAAAGTAGACGGAAGGTGATTCTTTACAAACGAAGTCGATGGAAGAGGTGATTATTCACAAAATGAAGGCGACGGAAGAGGTGATTATTCACAAAACATCGATGGAAGAGGAGCTAATGCACATAAAACAAAGTCGACAGAAGGTGATTCTTCACAAAACAAAGTCGATGGAAGAGGTGATTATTCACAAAATGACGTTGATGGAAGAGGAGATTCCCCAAAAAGTCTGAAGAAAAGAATCACAAAATAAAATGGAGGCCCGCTTCCACCTGTCACAAACAAAATGGAGGCCCGCTTCCACCCGCCTGCAAACAAAATGGAGGCCCACTTCCACCCATCTGCAAACAAAATGGAGGCCCGCTTCCACCTGCCTGCAAACAAAATGGAGGCCTGCTTCCACCTGCATGCAGACAAAATGGAGGCCTACTTCCACCTGCCTGAAAACAAAATGGAGGCCCATATTAGTTGGCCTGCAAACAAGGAGACATAGGCACACACATCACAACATGGTACAAAACAGAAAGGACTTTGATTAGTAAATGGGCATTATTTTGCAGACAATTACAACAGATGTGTGGGCCAGTGTTTGGAAGCCTGCTGTGGTGTGTAGGCCTCGATCGGACTATTTGGAAACCAGAGGTGACTCCTTTTGGTTTCCAAATAGTCGGATTGAGGGCAATGCACCACAGCAGGCTTCCAAACACTGGCCTACACCATGCAGCATGATGATTTTGTTTTCTGGGTGTGGGGGCCTCTGTCTGCAATGTTTGAAATGTATTTTACACTAATTTGTTGTTGCATTGGAATTTGACTGAGAATTCTGCATTGTGTTTTTTTGGGGGGGCTAACATACCGCATGGTTTGGGCCTGTGTTTGGAAGCCTGCTGTGATGGAGGCCTCGATCGGACTGTTTGGAAACCAAAAGGAGTCACCTTTGGTTTCCAAATAGTCCGATCGAGGCCTACACACCACAACAGGCTTCCAAACACATGCCTAGACCATGCGGTATGTTAGCCCCCCAAAAAACAAAGCAGCATTCTCAGTCAAATTCCAATGTAACAATTTAGTGTAAAACACATTTCAAATGTTGCAGACAGAGGCCCCCACACCCAGAAAACAAAATCATCATGCCGCATGGTGTGGACCACACATTTCAAATGTTGCATGGTGTGGGCCAGTGTTTGGAAGCCTGCTGTGGTGCGTAGACCTCGGTCGGACTATTTGGAAATCAAAAGGAGTCACTTTTGGGTTCTGAATGGTTACAGCAAGGCCTACGCACCACAGAAGGCTTCCAAACACAGACCATATGGCACGTTAGCCACCCCCAATGCAACATTGTGTGGGCCAGAGTTTGGAACCCAAAAGTGACTCCTTTTGGTTTCTAAATAGTCCAATCGCAGCCTACACACCACAGCAGGCTTCCAAACACAGGCCCACACAATGCAGCATTTGCCCACCCAGACCAACAAAATAAGCTGCTTTCTGATTCAATGACAAATTAGGCCTCGCTCATTCAGAAGTCCCAGACCAGGTTATTCCCCCCCAACCCCAAGAATGCAGCAAATCTCCTTTAGACCCCTTGCAATCCAAAGAAACATCACCATTTCACCCTCTAAAAAGCACCATGCAGCATTTCATTAGGAACATATTAGGAAAGTCAGTCCACACATAAATTCATTTCAGGTTACCTGTTTGGTAGATGCTGCATTCAGGTTCAGGTTGTGGGTCCCCAAAAGTAAATTTACTGCTTGCAGCATCCAATTCTAGTGGCAAAATAGTTTCTTCCACACCATGGACTCCACTGCACACCAAACAGGCTCCCCAGGCAGACGCAACAGTCAAGAATAGCAAGCAATTTCAAGAGGCAAATAAACAAAGTAATGTCCCCCACACCATGGCAAAACTACAATGTGCTACGAACTCCGAATCTCCCCAGGCAGATGCAACCTAGAGTAGTGAGCAATGGCCCTTACCTGGAGGGTCAGATGGATCTTGTGGCGCCTCATCACGTATCCGGTGTGACAGAAAGTGTTTCTTTTCAACTCCTGGTGCTGTTAAGGGGACTAACTCTTCAGGACACTGCAATTTAAACCCCCTGAAAGTCAATCCACCATCGAGCAACATTACTGCTCCAGTACCCGTTCTCGCCCTCAAACAGAATCCCGTGACGTCTCGTGATGAACGTCTGGGAGCGAGACATGAAGAGGTCACAGGTGACCTCACGGGTGAGAGTGGGGCTCTAATACCCGGAAGGAAGGTCAACGAAAGCACTGTTGCTCCAGTACATTGCAAAGCTCTAGCACAGTGCTTAAAACATCAAAAAAAAACTATTTTAAAACTAAGTTTTTGATAAGATGTCTGAACGTAACTGCAGGGAACCAGAGCAGTTATGTTCAAGAGCCAAACTTCAGGGGGGATCTGGGGTGGGGTGGGAGGGTCAGATGAGTGCCCTAAATGGCCAGAACATGAAAAAGCACTAACACAAGTGGTGGAAATAGTTTATTGGGCACAACAAAGTCTATCATTAAAATTAAATGACAAACTGCAGCCTTGGGTACAAATGTCACAAAACTGGCCATCTTACAGCAGGCATTTCCACAGAAGACATTCAAATTTTTATAAAAAGGAGCATAGGATGTCATTAATTTTATCTATATTATCTCCTGATTAAGGCTTCTTATGGATGCAATAGTTAACACTGTCTTTAATTGTTTTCCCTGCCTTTGGTCTGTGTGGACTTCTGCGACCAGCATTGGTAACCCCATTTCGTGCACTTAGCCATATATATATATATATGTAGACAGATAGTATGTATCTATATCTATCTATCTATCTATCTATCTATCTATCTATCTATCTATAAATATATATATATATATATATATATATATATATATATAAAATGGAGATGATGATATTCTCCAAATCAAGTGTTCTGATTGTATAAAACATATCACATGACCATGTGTATATCAGAGCCGATCACGCACCTGCACTTTTAGCCCCTAAAAACAATTTCGCTATTTAAGATAGATAACCCACTTATAGTAAAAGCGGTCATGCTCTGATATACGCACTCTTTGTGGTTGATGCACACCCGGTGTGCGATATCAGAATGTGACCGCATACCTAAGAGTGGGTTATCTATTACATATATCTATATCTATATATATCTATCTATATCTATATATATATATATATATATATATATATATCTATATCTATATATATATATATATATATATATATAGATATATATATATATATATATATATATATATATATATATATATATATATATATATATTACAGGGTGCAGTTGTGCCCCTATAGTTAGGGTTGAGTAGGCACTTCAATGTTAAACTTAAACTTTTGCACTTTAATAGCTTTGCAGCTGTTTAATGGATTTACATGTAAATTGGCATGCACTGTCAGCCAGTGTAGATCTCTGCATGTGGCAAGTTATGTTCAGGTTGGATGTGCAGTTTCCGAGTTCCAAAGAAGTAAAAAAAAGTATTTTGTCACTTATTGACTTTGCTGGGAGTTTTCTTTGAACTTACCTACAGCCCAGATAGTTTGGAATTTTGGTTTGAAATTTTCAGGGCAGAAAGGGACTAGCCCACAGATATGAATTTTGCTAGTCTGGTGAAAAAATAATAAGCTGTTTGTGAGTTATTGCATTTAAAAAATTTGAAAAAATTGTTTCTGAGCATGCTCAGTAAGCACTAAAAGATAGCTGTATGAAACAAAAAAGGAATCCTGTTATGTATGGTAAAATTCCTTTTTCATATGGCCGCAATCTTGTTTTCAGTTTTTCCTGAGAAATTCAAATTTGGAAACACCCAAAAATTATATTCTGAGGAGGAACCAGCACATATACTGTAGCCTGCTTATTGGGACTCTCTTAGGTAAATTCTGAACTTTATTGTTCAAGACATGCCCTTAAAATGTGTTTTATTGAACACTGAAATTCTTTTTTTCATATTGGCATCATAAGAAAAAAGATCTTGTATCGTATGACAATTCATGAAAAAAGATTTTTTTTCGAATGGGAAATCAATGTATTTCAATGGGATTTTCAACTGTGGTGAATAACTTTGCCATTTTTGCATATTCTGACACCAAATTTTCAACATACCCTGTTTGAGACCCCACCTCATGAACAATGGGAATGTAATTTTGCATATCCTACCCAAAGGGGGATTTCACGGTCGGTTGGTGAATTCACCTTTTGGGTGTGATTTGCATAATGACAGCCATATTGTTCATGAGGTGAGGTCATAAGAAGGCTGTCAAAAATTTGGGGTTAAAATATGTAAAAATAGCAAAGTCATGACCATTCATTGCAATTTCTCCATGTGTGCTCATAACTTTGGAAATTTTAAAGACTCTGATCCAACATTTTCAACATACACTTCTTATTACCACACCTCATGTATGTCACAGCAGTCATTTTTCAAATCCTTGCCAAAATGTGTTTTCACACCTGTGGCTTGGCATGGCATTTGTAGTTATGCAGAATTATGTTTTGGTGGGGATTTGAACATTTTCTGTACCAGGTACATGAGGTGGGATAATAAGATGGCTATGCTGGCAATTTGGTCACTGTTGTCCTATAAATTGGAGTGTAGAGCCCTTCCACAGTGACATACATATACACATCTATGGAGGGATGGGAGGCCAGGGCCCGAATGGCACTGCACTCCCTCAGGCAAATAAGGCTACAATTACACTATCTCAAAAAGTAAGGAAATTCTTTGCAAAACCTATGTTAATGCATCAGTTGTGGTTGCTATCAAACCATAAAGAGGGAAATACAATGTTAGGGTTGTAACACCCAACCCCCACCCTGCACATACCAACAGTTGTCAAGGGTGTGCCTGGGGTTGTCAGCCATAACACTCACCCCATTCTCCTATACTGTACCCATCTCAGCTTATTTACTTATGGAATGGGGTGAGTGTTATGGCTGATGACCCCAAAACTCCCCCAATACCTGTTGGTATGTGCAGGGTGGGGATGGGAGTGGTTTTCGTGGTTTGATATCAACCAAAACTGATGCATTAAAGTAGTTTTTGCAAAGAATATATATTATATATATATATATATATATATATATATATATATATATATATATACACACACATATAGATAATACTGGCAGAATAGCCAGTATATTAGGGTTGAGTGCAAACTTCTGTATCAAACATGAAACCTTGAACCTTAATAACTTTGTAACTGTTTAATAGATTTGCACTAAATGTGGCATGCTTAATCTCTAAGGATAGGTCCCTTGTCGTGTCAAATTTTGTGTGAATCCTTTGTGCGATTATTGAGATACAAACTGCCACAGAAACCTAAATTTTCCAGTTTTTGCACCTTTCTTTGCCCACTTGTATCTCAGGAATGCCTTTATGTTGTAGTTTGAAATTTTCAGGGTAGAAATCATTCAGGCCACAGATGTGCCTTTTGAAGGTATGGAGAGTAAATATTAATCCGTTCAAAAGTTATAACAATTTTAAGTTTCCCATTATTTCCTATGAGAAAATGTGTATGTCTGGTGTGAAAGTTTTTTTAGCACATTTTTCTGCTTGTAGGGTCACATACAGGTTTTGTGCAAAAACAAACTTTTTTTGCATGTTGGGTCACACCAAGCTTGCTGTACATTACTTATAACATACTGGCAAACAGCACAGTCTTCTACATGCTGTTGAAGTGATGCAGAGGACAGAGTACATGGCTTGCATGTCCAGGATCATGGGTTCAAGACACACAAGGACCCTGGCTCAAATTTTTTTTTATTTTGAGGATCCCATTATAGTTGCAATAATTGCCGACACTGGGGTGCCCGATCCCTGTTTCAGCAGTTACCCAGCCCCCTCCTCCAAACCAGTGTGGGACACTGGGTTGCCCACCCCCAGTGTCCCCAAATACCATATTATATTCCCCCCATGGCCCCCTTGAAACATTGTGGGACACTGGGTAGCCCACTCCCAGTGTCCCCAAATCATCTCTTTGAACTGCAAACATTGGGGCATCCAATCCCCAAGTCAGCACAACAACACTTCCCAAACCATGGGACACTGGATAGCACACTCCCAGTGTCCCCAAGTCATTATTATTTGTTTTGCCTGTGAAAAAAGAAAACTGTCCCCCACATGTTTTGTTTTTTTTCCCTGAAAGAAAGAAAATGGTCCCTCGTCATCTCCCTGTCCCCTTCTCCCATCCTCACCCTCCCTTGGTGCACCCACCTCCCCGCACCCCACCTTACTCCATACTTACCCTCCAAGGTAGGTGGCTGCAGTCTTCTGTGGACCGGGACATGTCTGCACTCTTCAAAGCCCAACCGCAAACTGAAGAATCCAGGTAAGCACTGTATAATGGCTGTCAATGGTGGTTTCGACTTATGTTGATATCTTGGTGATTTCCCAGTCACTGCATGGAATCACCTTTTGGGTCCAATTAATGAAATGATAGTGCCAGTGTTCATGAGGTGGGGTCCCAAAAAGCCCAGGTTTGAAATTTGGTGAAAATAAATCCTAAAATGGCCATGTTACAAGTGTGCATTGCACAGTTTCTATGCAGGTGCATAACTTTGGTAATTTACAGTATTTTGACTTCAGATTTTCAGCATCCCAATTTTTTTATACCACCTCATGAACAGTATAGCTGCCATTTCTCACATCCTGCCCAAAATGTTTTTTCACATCTGAGGCAAAGAATGGTGCAGAATCTGTGAGAAATCACCTTCCGGGACCGATTAATGAAATGACAGTACCACTGTTCATGAAGTGGGGCCACAAAAAAATGAACAGTACAGCTGTCATTTCTTATATCCTGCCTGAAATGTGTTTTTACACCTGTGGTGAAGAATAGCATAGTTTGTGTGTGAAATCGCCTTTCAGGACTGAGTAACACAATGACAGTACCAGTGTTCATGAGGTGGGGTCCCAAAAATCACATGTTGAAAATGTGGTGCTAAAATTCTTAAAAATGGCTGTATTATGAGCATGCATTGCGCAGTTTCTGCACAGGTGCATAGCTTTGGTAATTTACAGTATTTTGTCTCCAGATTTTCAACATACCCAGTTTTTCACACTACCTCTTGAACAGTACAGCTGTCATTTCTCACATCCTGCCTGAGATGTTTTTTCACACCTGTGGCAAAGAATGGCACAGAATTGGTGTGAAATCACCTTTTGGGACTGATTAATGAAATAACAGTGCCACTGTTCATGAGGTGGAGTCACAAAAAGTCCATGTTGAAAATCTGGTAAAAATAAAATCCCAAAAATGTCAGAGTTACAAGCATTTGTTGACATTTTTCTATGCATGTGTGTAACTTTGGTAATTCTTAATAGTTTCACTCCAAATTTTCAACATAACCATTTTTCATATCATCTCAAGAATACTGGCCCTTAATAGAGATACAAGTAAAGTATCTGAAAAAGTAAGGAAATTCACTACAAAAAGCTTTGTTAATGCCTAAAAGTAGGGAAATGAGATCTTAAGGTTCCCAAGCTTAAGACCCCACCTCTACCCTTGGTTTCCAACTCGAACACTCCACCCCCACCCTTGGCTTCCAACTCTAAGGCCCCATCTGCACCCTGCATGCATGAATAGATGTGAGGAGTATGCCTTGGGGTTGCGAACCCTAATGCTCACCTCATTTCAACAGTTAATAACCAAATGTGAGTACAGAATAAAAGAATGGGGTGAGCATTAAGGTTTGCAACCCCAGTACCAGAATTCTATTAAATTCTTTTTTACTAACAATGTGAAAAGTAAAGGCAAAAACCTACTTGTTTCACAGCAATAACACATATTTTTTTTACAAACGTAGAATGTAATTACTAACACATGAAAATACAATAGATAAAACAATAACGTATCTATTTCTTAGAAGTAAACACCTACTCTTTAAATGTCTTTCTGAAAGTAAGTTGGGGACTGTGTGTGTGTGTGTGTGTGTGTGTGTGTGTGTGTGTACTAGAAACAGCAGGTCTGCTGTATGAAATTAGAGGCTATGAATTCATCACCCACCAGTTAAAATCAAACCTCTAACACACATAGTCCAATAAATTAGATAAAACCATCCGATATATATATAAGCATATTTAAAGTATGTAAGAGCAATATCTGTTCATGTGCTGTACCAGAAACAAGAAGGAAGCAGGAGCACAGACATGATATTAAAATGAAGCAGACTTCCTTCTATACTGAGCTTACTCAGAAGTATTATTTTTAGCCTCCTTAATTGGACTCCTATGCCTTTTTTGCATCTGAGCAAATGACTTTAGCGACATGACTGTATTAGTTATCAACAGCTATTCCTCCAAACCTTGCATTACTGTAGCATATATCAGTGGAACTGTCATCCAAGTGAACCAATAAACGTACATATGAGCCAAAAAAAAAAAATGAAGACTGAAAAGCCAGTGGGACAACATTTCTCTAAGGCTGATCACTCCATCTTTGACCATGTGCCATACCACCCAACTGTGTTTAAGTAGGGCTTCTAAGCATTGCTCCCAGTGTAGGCAGTCCCTTACCTTTCAACAGCACACAGTACACAAGCATGCTGGGTGCCATGTTACACCACTGTGTCTATGCAGTGCTTCTGAGCATCACTCCGCAGTGTAGGCAGTCCTTCTCCTTTCACCAGCACACAGTACACTACTGTGATTAGTGCCATGTCACCCCACTGTGTTCAAGCTGTGCTTCTGAGTATCATTGCCCTGTGCAGGCAGTCCCCTCACCTTTCACCATCACACAGTACACCACCATAATGGGTGTCATGTCACCCCATTGTGTTCATGCAGTGCTTCAGCACATTGATCTCCAGTACAGGCAGTACCTCACCTTTCACCAGCATGCAGTATGCAGCTCTTATGGGTGCCATTTCACCCCTCTGTGTTCATGTTGTTACACGAGGTCCCTGCACCCTTATTGGTACCCTCAAAGGTACACCATAGATGGCTAGTGCTTAAGCATATGTTATACTAACATATAGGGCTAAGGGCATCTACCGTACAAGAGTAGATGTCAGGATATGTACGCATATTGTTATAATACACTTTGCTTGCTAATACATATATTCTTCTATATATTTTCTGTGTATTTCTTACTTGTAAGATGTTAAGACACCTGGGTCCTTGGAATAATAATGATATGTAAGTCAGCATTGCCACCTTTTGGTGATTTGTACTACTACACTGAGTTATGTAAGACTCTGTACAAGAACTCTTTTGTTTCACAAACTGATGACTACTACAAAATTGTATAATGTTATCTTGGACCATGGAGCCTCCTCTAATTTAGTCAATAGGGCTCATTTCTGTAACTAGAAATGTTTCTATCTTACAGTAACCATAGTAATTATCATACTGTAGGTATATAATGTGATACATTAGTCTTGTACCTCGGAGATCCCAAGAGACACAAAGAAACCTTGAGGTATAGGGAATGCTTAGCACTGGCTCCCAGTTCATATTGGTAAGAACTGCTTAGGGCAACTGTGATTTTATCCTTTTGGTAGTAATAAACAAGTTTATTACTCTTATGCAACGTGACTGTGATTACTTGCATTCCCAATATTGCCAAGAACCGAAAAGTGAGGTTTAGACCTCCTGACAATTGACGACCCGTGCAGGCGATATTTGGTGTTTGTAAGTTTTTACTAGTTGCTATAACTTTTCCCTTTCCCACGGGGACAGTAGGTGTACATTCCGTATCACCTCTCCCACTTTAAAACCAGTTTGTAGTCACTTACAAAGTCTGGCTGTCTTCTTTTCGGGTGTGGTCGATGTCGACTTGACTCACTCCATTACAGCTTTGAATTGTAAGCCTAAAAATCATACATTAGCCCGACTGTGTATAAAGTGCTCCTGCTGTGGATCGATACACAGCTAAGTGCCTTTTTCACAGTTTGATTTTTCGTTCCCTCCCACACAATGGCCACCGTATCAAATATCTGCACAGAACTGAGACTCAATGTCTCGAACTTCCTTGCCTCCCATGAAGGATGGGCTGACTTTGCGCGGGATGCAAGTCAATCCGACAACCCTATACTGGGGATTTCAACCCAGTACACAGGGACAAGACAATAAACCAATAAGCGCCAAGCTAAAGGTCTGATGGTCAGGGCTCTCTAAGCTGCTCTAGAAGCCTCCAAAGCGAGGTTTCAAACCCTTAATCTGCAAATTTCATCTCTTAAGCAACAGATGAGTTTGCAGGAAATGGAATGTGTTAGACTGCAGCAGAACTTGAAGTCTGAACTCCAAATTCTGCGGGATGAAAAGGATTCACTTTTGCATCATTCAGCTCAAGCTGGAGAACAGGAACTTTGTATGTTGAAGCAGGAGTGTGAAAGTTTGAGACAGGATATGGGACAGGCATTGCATATGAATGACTTGTTAAGTACCATGAATGCACAGTTGAGTGAGGTGAAGGGAGAGCTACAGGATGAGATGAACCAGGTACGTAATGACTTAGAAGTGGCTACTAGGGACAATCATGAACTAAGCGCCATGTATAGAGTGTTGCAGAAGCAAAAGTAGGATGAGGATCATATGGATGTTGCAACTGTGAGTCATGCAGAATGTAAAACTAAGATGGTGAAACTGTGCCATCAGCGGGAGGTTCTGGCTGGACATGTTAAGGCAATGGGAGGCGTAGCCCCTGCCTTACACACGTCATCTGAAGGGGAGGTATCAGATGACATCATCTCTCAGTACAATGCCCAGTCATACCCCTACTATAACCCAGAAACCCCACCCAGCCATCCACAACATGGCGGGTCCTCACTCCACCCACACCATGTCATACGTCCTCGACGTTGTGACGCTCATCATGGGAGAAGCCAACATGGCGGCCCCCATGATGGGGGAGAGCAGGCCCAGGCCTGGTTCTGACAGCACCACTGATAGCCGTTATTAATGTGGAAGACAGGCAGGAGATAGAAACAATGATTGAAATGGCAATAGGTAATGTACCTCTTCCTGAGAGGAGTAAACGGGCCATTAAAACTCAGATTAGGCAGCTTCTACAAGAGGCTGGCACTCAGGATGGTATTGTTCACACTGCAGCCAAGGCTGCAGCTCGGGCCACCCTGGACAGTGCCCAAGACAATCTACCTCTGCCTGATCGACCCAATAATCCCCTACAAATTGCCTACTCTGTTCAGCAAATCACTGACAGTATCGGTCATATAAACCCGTCTGACAATCTCAGCTGTCACTTAGAAAAGGTGCATTTTAAATGCGAGATGTTTAGCCTTGCTGCAGAATAACAGGTCCAAATACTGCACCAAACCATCGTTCCTAGTTTGTGGGCCAAACCCCCCGATGTCATCCACCAGGATGGAAACGCCACCTTTGATGAGGTCGCAGATGAGCTCATTTATGCTCACAGCCCAGGTGTAGTAGAAGTGATGCTCGCATATCCTGTAAAACAGAATTCAAAGGAAAATCCAGTGACTTACCAACAGAGACTTTGGATGGCCTACCGAGCAGGAAAGCACCTGGCACAAGAAGCTACAGATGTAGATCTTATCGAGTATAAGACCTTGTTCCTTAGGAACATGATTCCTGCAGTGCGGGAAAAGGTAGAGCCAACCACATACCCCAACACGGACAGGTTTGCCCATATCCTTTGGAAAACCGAGAGAGTTTACCAACTTTACATCCATGATCTGGGCTCCAGTTCCAAGAAAGTAGCCACCGTAGAGCCTATTTTAGAGGCCGCGACACACTACATGGTGGAAGGGCAGGCCCAACACCAACAGGCCCTTCCACCTGATAACCAACACCCCCAACGGGCCCAACAACAACAACAACAATCGCAACAGCAGCAATGGAGTGGGAACCAGAAATGTCATAAGAATAAAAAGCACAAGGGTAAGGGTGAACTGCAACAACAAAGAACGGGCCCTTCATATAGGGAGATAGCCAAAGAGAATCGGAAATTCCAAGAGCTCCTGGGGCAAGTGCGCTCTGTGGTGGATGTTGTTCCCGCTCAGGCCCTCATGGCTGTACAACCAGCAACCCAGACCCCGACGGGCCATGGTGACACCGGAAGTAAAGGCCTTCAGGCTCACACAGGCCTGAACCTGGAAGCTCCTCCCTATATTGCATCAGTGCAGCATGATGAGGTGATTCAAAGGAGCCAGGCCCAACCTCTCCATGCTCCCAGCAGTACAGATTGACAATTACGGGCCCCAGTCCGGATTGTAAACAAGTTAGTCTTGGATACAAATGGAAGGCTCTGCACCAAGGCCGAGGTTGGTGGCCACCTACTTGTAGTCTTACTAGATACAGGTGCAGCTGTGTCTGTATTACATGATGAACACCCAGACACATCTCCTTGGTCCACCAGTTGGAGGACCAACATGTCAGGAGTAGATGGTACTAGGTTACCTACCTACCGGTCTCTACCCTTGCCGGTAGAGTTAGGCCATTTAAAGGCCTCACACACTTTCCAACTGATGGTAATGCATGATCACCCTAGTATCATAGGGATTGATTTCCTTGCACCACACAGCTGTGTGGTAGATCTAGCTAACATGCTACTGATACAGATTCAGAGTCAATACCACACCATTTTGATCCCTGATTCACACGTTGTGGTGACAATTTCTGCTAACAACAATGAGTATGATGTCATAGATTTGTTCAAAGACCTCGAGCTTTTCTCAGAGCTTCTCCCCATTTTGCAGTGACATTTGGAAGTGTTTGCAATCAACAAACATGACTGTGGCAGAATACACACTGTCATCGAAGTGCCAGGCCCAGCACATGAGAGGCAAAGGCAATACCCTTTTCCAGCTGAGGCCTTGCCTTCTCTCAGAGAAACAGTCAAGTCACTTCTCAAGCAAGGAGTAATCAGAGCATGTGTTTCTACTGCTAACTCCCCAGTGTGGCCCGTGAAAAAACCCACAGGCATCTGGAGACTTACTATTGACTGCAGGAAACTGAATCAGGTCACCCCAGTTGTTCCCCAACTGTGGCATCAGCACCTGATGTGCTATGACTTTTGACCCCTGACCTGAAATGGTTCCATGCCCTGGACATCTCCAATGGTTTTTGTCATTACCATTGGCCCTCAAGAGTCAATATAAGTTTGCCTTCACCTTTGAAGGAAGACAGTACACGTGGACTTGCTTACCACAGGGATTCCATAATAGCCCATCCCTGTTCCATCTGCGCATGATGGATGCCCTTGAGGGTTTCTCTACTCCCCAATGTCTCTTGCAGTTTGTGGATGACCTGTTGCTGGCAACTGCCACACAGGAACAACACCTAGATCTCTTGGACGAACTACTGACTCTCATTCAGAGAGCAGACCTGAAATGCAATCCAGCAAAAGCACAACTATGTCAGAAAGAAGTACTCTTTCTAGGTCTAAAAATAACTGACCAAGGTCGAAGCCCTACCTGGAAGAAGATACAAGGATTGCAAGACTTGCCACTGCCCACCAGCGTGACAACTCTCCGAAGGTTTCTAGGTATGGTAAATTATTTGAGAGATTTTATTTGTGATTTTGCTCAGAAAGCTGCTGTTCTGTATGAGCTACTGAAAAAGGACATCCCATGGACTTGGGGCCCCATACATACCCAGGCTGTGATGTCACTGAAGCAGGTCTTGGCCTCTGCCCCAGCTCTGGTCAACCCCAATCCAGCACTACCATTCCATCTGGAATGTGCCACCTCTGACATTGCCATGTCAGCAGTATTGGCCCAGAAGGTTCATGGCACCCTGAGACCCATTGCATATGCATCACAGCTCTTGACCCCAGTGGAACAGAAGTACAGCCTTTGTGAAAGGAACCTTCTGGCCACCTACTGGGCTGTCAAGCACTTTCTGTATATCATTGGGTACTCTCCACTGATTATCAACACCAACCACACACCAACTACCTTCCTGCTCTTAGACAGAGTGAAGGATGGGTCAGTCTCCAACACCAGGCTGACATACTGGTCACTTCTTCTCCAGGATAGAGACATACAGGTACACCCAACAAAAATTCCATCTGTGCTGGCTCATGGACTCCTTTTCCAAGGAGGGCCCCATGACTGTACACTGCAGTCACCTGATCTTCCATATCCAGGTCCTTTCCTCCCTGCCACGCCACAAATACTAGACAACACCTCTTTGTGTCGTGTCTTTACTGATGGTTCAGCATCTTACTATCAGAGAGACCAAATTGTAGGGATGGATATTTTAGTGATTTACCTTTATGGGAACACTGTTAAAATATCTAAGCATTGCAGTGTGGCATCATTACAGTATGCAGAGATGGCATCGGTGGTCTGTGCCCTCAAGTTCATCCAGCATGGGACTGAGGATACCATCATTTTTACAGACTGTAATTGGGTTTGTTGTTCTCTTACAGAATTCCTTCCTTTCTGGCAGAAGAACTCCTTCCTCTCCTCTCCCCTCCCCTCCTCTGATGGCAGCCCAGTGAAGTACAAGGAATTGGTACTATACATACATTCACTGGCACAAAAGTTTGCACACAAACTCTATGTACACAAAGTCAAAGCTCATTCTCTCCATGACCCCTATCATGCCTTCAATGACACAGCAGACACCCTTGCCAAGGAAGGGGCATGGGGGGGCACCTGGATGATGGACCATCCAGAGGCCAATGTGGCCGTACATATTGTAGCACTCAGGAAAAAACCTGAACCCTTTTCCTCCTTGGACCTCTCAGCAGCCCAAACATGTTGATACTGAACTCAAAGAAGTGTTCAGATTCCTTGACAAGAGTACTGAAGAGAAACTTCCTACACATAACCCCTACCAGAGGCATGAAGGTAAGTTACACTTGTCACCAGATGACAAGCTCATCTGGTATCAACCAGATGATACCACCACTAAGTTGTGGGTGGTCCCCAGACACCTCAGGTCTGAATTTTTGCACCAAGTGCATGATACGCTCACTGGTGGACACCAGGGAGTGGAAAACACCCTCCAAAGGCTTAAGACCACTGCCTGGTGGCCTGGTGTCACCAAAGATGTTAAACAGTACATAGACAACTGTCTTGTTTGTGCACAAAACTACCCTATCCCTACCAAGCAAAATGCAAAACTCTTACCACAACGACACTCTGGCCCCTGGCATGCCATACAGATTGATTTTATTGGCCCCCTGACCAATACCAGCAGAAATAACAAGTACACTGTTGTGGTAACTGACCTCTTCTCTAAGTGGGTTGAAGCTTTCCCCACTAAGACATGCACTGCTAAAACCACTGCCAAAATCCTGGTGGAACAAATTTTCTCTAGGTGGGGCCTACCCCTGAAGGCAGACTCTGACAAAGGAACCAGTTTTACAGGTGAGATAATGAAAGAATCTCTTGAACTCCTTGGAGTTCAACAAAAGTTCCACATACCCTACCACTCCCAATCTTTAGGTCAAGTAGAGAGAGCCAACAGACAGATTAAGTAAATGCTTTCCAAATTCATTGAGGACAATCCCAAAACCTGGGATTCCCTACTGCCGTTACTCCTTATGGCAATTAGGGGCACACTCTCAGCCACCACCCAGCTCACACCCTTTGAGGTGATGGCTGGAAGACAGATGAGATTACCTGAACACCTGCTGTTTGACCTGCACACTCCCACTGCAGACCATGTGTCTGTAGACCAATATGTGGAAAAACTCAGAAAAGACCTCATACACACACATATGTATGCTGCCAGCTGCATAGGCAAGGCCCAGCAACAATCCAAAATACAGTTTGACAAAAACGCACAAGAAGTGGATTGGCAGGTTGAAGATCAGGTAATGGTACTCCGATTTGCTCATCCCACCCATTCCTTCTCCAATAAATGGGAAGGCCCATACTTCATTGTCAACAAGCTCAGTCCAGCAGTCTATCAAGTTAGACTCCTGCATAACAATAAACTGACTGACAAATGGTTACATGCAAACCAACTGAAACTGTATAAAGGAGCTTAATTACTTTTCCTCACCCCATTGGGTGGAATAGTACTGACTTACTAATGTTTGATTTTGCTTTTCAGATACACTGACAAGATGGCTATCTTGTTCCATTATCTCCTCATCTCAGGAGTTATCCCCTGCATCCAAGGCACGGTATCAAACCTCCTACCACACCTTGATCATCCAGCATCTCCTTCAGAGGGAGTATCCATCAATATACCCGATAGTCTGATTACTGTCCAGGAAGGTTCCAATGCTTACTTCATTGCCTCGGTTGTTGCTCCTGATAAATATACCCTACAAATCGAGTGGCAAACCACATCACAAGGACAAATTCTCCCTGTGGCCAAACTCTCCAAAGGAACTTTCCAGGGTTGGCCCAATGCTAAATTATCCCAAAATGGTTCTCTGTCTTTGTTGCAGACTGCTTAGACATTCTGGTTTGAACCACATTACTAATTAATTGATCCTTCATATTGTAATTCTTTGTCTAAGGATTCTGCTAGAATATTTTGTGCTGTACACCACATGGCCCCTGCCACCATGTATCTCTCTGTGTTACCAGCCACTGATAAACAGCTTTTGGAATGTCCAAAGCACACCCCGGTCCCCGTAGTGGTCTCACGGCCACTGACCTCCCAGGTTCATTGATTAATAATTTACAATTTATGCATATACCTGTTTTGTTTAATCTTACTTACTGGAATATGAAAGAATTTGGTATGTGTCACAATACTAATATGTCAGCATTTTATAATTCGTTATTGCTTGATAGTTTAGCTGCATTTCAGATTCATACTCAAGACCCTATTGCCAGGGTCCACTCTACTGAACATAGAGGCAACTTCAGGAGAAAGGCCAATCCTGATGATCAAAGTCACAATTGTAAAACACGTGAAGTTGACAGTTCCGATGTCACAGGTAGAACAGGCACTGTCACAGGCCTTTTTGGTACAGCTATGTCTATTTGGAATAAAGCAAACATTGCTGCTATCAAAGCTCATTCTGCCAAATTTTCCACTGGTTTGGTTAACAATATACTACCCCCATTATTGCATGGTGTGGATGGCCTTAGTCAGGAAGAAAGATACACTGTAAACAACATGCATGACATTGCTAACACATTTACTGACTCTAAAGACAAAATTAATGCACTCATTGCACAGAACAACAAGGAAGCAGATAAACAATACATTGCTAGAGAAATCCTCTGCTCTGCCTATGGCGCATACATTATCACTACCATCAATAATCTCTTCTGTGATCTCGAATCTGGAAGAATCCCTGATATCATACATGACAGACGCATTTCCAAATGGTATTGTCCACGATGTAAAACCCCTGGCTGAATTGCTATGTGTATGCAACAATCTCTAACAATTCCTGTTTCTACAGCAAGGAACTTGGGGTTTGTGACCAGACACCCTAACACTGGTTCTTGTTTCACTGCTAAGAAATGTTCCATAAGAGATACGATGTTTGTTTCTTTTACTGTCTCTTTACCACATTTTGATCCCACTACAGCCTTGTTCGACAAGCTTGCACTGGTACATTCCATTGGGCACTTGGACGAAGACATCTACAGAGAATGCCTGGATCTACCACCTCTACTGGTTTTCCATTCTTTCCTGGATGCCTGGGTGGCTCCACACACAGACTGCTGTGTGAAGAAGCAATACATTTACTTGTGCTGATGTGATGTATTTGACGTTATTCAACCTGTTTGTGGTTATTCTCCAGATAGCATTGATTGGACTTTTACCATGGCTGATGACATCATCACTAATGGCATGGATTCCTCGGATTCTACTTCAGCTCTGGATAAGCTCTATCAATCATATCATGAGGGGGTTCATCACCTGTCAACACAGATTTTGAAGATGGCCTACACCTGCCCAGTACAGTTGCAAAAGTGGAGACTCCCCACTGTTCGCTCTCAGTACAATTCTGATGGGGAGTACATTGTGGTAACTAACTTTAAAAGCTATACTTATGGATCTGTGAAATGTGTTACTGATAACCCCAATTTTTGTTTTGTCCCCTACCAGAAGACTGTCATTGGACATACCGTTATAACCCCCATCACCTTCATGGATGCAGACATCATTGATGGTAACCCCGATTATCTGCTCACACTTTCAGAATACTTACCATATTTTAATGTAAACATAGACCCACTCACACTTACATTAAAATCACATTTAGACAGTAAGGACACACACCTCATCCACATCAGCAATAATATAACCAAGGCCAATGAAGCTATTCTTTCATTGATTAAAGATGGTGACATGAATGATGCATTGACTAATACCTGGTTACAGATGACTTTTAAAGGGTTTGTTATAATACAATCTTTTTTGATATTTGTTTTGATTATCATGCTATGCTGCCTACGGTGCACACTGTGCCAACACTGTGAGCAGCTCGAGTTCCTTTACAAAGCTTGTGCATGGGTTTGTAAATAACCACTGCTCCCTGACCTTTCCCTAGACTTGCCTGTGTTGCCCTTGGAGGCAACAAGGAGGGAATGTTACATGAGGTCCCTGCACCCTTATTGGTATCCTCAAAGGTACACCATAGACAGCTAGTGCTTAAACATATGTTATACTAACATATAGGGCTAAGGGCATCTACCATACAAGAGTAGATGTCAGGATATGTACGCATATTGTTTTAATACACTTTACTTGCTAATACATATATTCTTCTATGTATTTTCTATGTATTTCTTACTTGTAAGATGTTAGGACACTTGTGTCCTTGGAATAATAATGATATGTAAGCCGGCATTGCCACCTTTTGGTGATTTGTACTACTACACTGAGTTATGTAAGACTCTGTATAAGAACTCTTTTGTTTCACAAACTGATGACTACTACAAAATTGTATAATGTTATCTTGGACCATGGAGCCTCCTCTAATTTAGCCAATAGGGCTCATCTCTGTAACTAGAAATGTTTCTATCTTACAGTAACCATAGCAATTATCATTGGTATATAATATGATACACTAGTCTTGTACCTCGGAGATCCCAAGAGACACAAAGAAACCTCAAGGTATAGGGAACGCTTAGCACTGGCTTCCGGTTCATATTGGTAAGAACTGCTTAGGGCAACTGTGATTTTATCCTTTTGGTAGAAATAAACAAGTTTATTACTCTTATGCAATGTGTCTGTGATTACTTGCATTCCCAATATTGCCAAGAACCTAAAAGTGAGGTTTAGACCTCCTGACAATGTATTGTTTCTGAGTATTTCTCCCCAGTATAAGCAGTCCCTTCCTTTCACCAGCACACAGTACCAAACAGGGATAGGTGCCATTATGCCCCACTGGATTCCATCTGGCAAAAAAAGAATCCTTTCCCTGACCAGATGGCCCTCTTTTTTCCCAATGAGATGGCCAAAGGATCCTTGTCCCTATTAAATGGCCCTCAGTTCTCATGACCAGATGTCTTAAGGATCCATTTCCCAACCAGATGGCACTCAGTTTTCATAACCAGCTGTCCCACAAAGCTTTTCCCATGACCAGATGGCCCTGCCCAGAATCCTTTTTTACCACAGTAATTGCTTTTTTGCCATCCTTTTCATGATGAAAAATTAATGACAAAAAAGGAAATAGTGAGTGGTGAAAAAGGATTAAAATTGTGTACAAAAAAAAAATTCTAGGGCCATACAAAATTTGTACACCACAAAGAAGAGCTCATCAAGTCCCAATTTGCAAGATACATACTTTGATGTCTGTAGCAAACATTCCTGGGCATGGGTTATAACAGTTTATTTGTGCCAAAATTAAAAAAAAAACAAGATGGCGGCTCAAGGAAAAGGATTTTTTTCTGGTGAATAATGATTGGCCCCTCAAGAAAAAGTATCCTTGTTCATCAGAACAAAATCCATTTTTGTTCCAGGTATCTATCTTGGAAAATAAAAATCCCATTGAAAATAATGGGAACCTAAAAATGCTATAACTTTGGAATGGGTTAATATTTTTTCATTAAATAAACACTGGGCTGTTCTGTGACCAAAATTCCTTCTACCATAAACATTTCAGACCAAAAGTAAGCACCATCTGTGCACAGGGTGATGAGAAACAAAACTGCAAAATGGGCAAATTTTATGTTTTTTTTTCGCTATATGGATCACAAAATCCACTGATAGCAGTGTCAGTGACTCAGTAGGTAGCACACTCACCTCTGAGGCCAGGAGATCAGAGGGCTGTGGGTTCAGTTCCAACATCTGGCACTTGGGTTAATATCCTAGTACTGACACTGTAGTGCAGCATGAGAGGGGTGCTGCACTTCTGAGGTGCCATCTTTCTGATGAGATGTTAAACCGAGGTCCCATCTGCCTGGATTGGTGGTAGTTCAGGTGGATGTTACAGATCCCATGGCACTTATCGAAAAGAGTAGGGGAATTTCCCCAGTGTCCTGGCCAAATTTCCCTCATTCACTAAAAATACCACCAACAGCTTAATCTGGTTCAAGGTCAGTTGGCATTCATCTGTATCCCCCTCCCCCGGGTCGTGCCTGAAATAGGCAGGATTTGTCTAGTGCACTTACCCGGTCAACAAAAACTAAATAAATAAATAAAAACAAAATCCACACATCTGACCAAAACAAAGCTTGACAGATCAAGAGATCTACCCAAGGAGACCACACATGCAAAATTTCATGCAAATCCGTTGAACAGTTGTAAAGTTATTAAAGTGCACAATTTGGGGTTTAACATTAAAGTGCCTGCTCAACCCTAACTATAGTGGTGCTACCATGCCACTATAATATAGATATATAGAGATCTGTATGTAAACATTGGGAAGGGGAAATGGGTGACTTGGAGGGAAGGGTGGAGAATGAAGCAGTACCATGGGTGGGCTCCCCTGCCTGCTTAACAAACAATTAAAGTGGACAGCAACTCATTGGTGATTGTACTACTTGTTTCCAGTGATATTCAATATAAATAAACACATTTTCTACAATTTTTTGTTGTTGTTTCATCATTTTGTTTTTAGCCTATTTTAATTACTTTTTGTAGTGATCCCGAGTCAAAACAATTCTTTTCAACATGTGGTCCCAAGTCAGGAAGTGCCAGCAGCTACTGGTGTACATGTCTGTGCATTCTGTTTACAAGCAACTCAGCCTGATTTAGTTCCAAAGTGATGTGTATGTCACATATTGTAAACTGCCATATATAAGCTCTCCCGTGTTTTCTGGCACTAATTCAAGTTAGATAATAAGAAAGTGCTAGCATATGTGTGTGTGTGTGTATTGGCTGATGCTGATTTTCACATTGTTATTGTTTTCAGCATGAGTAATGAGTTATCTAGTTTTAAAAGAAAATGCTGTTTAATTTTTTTAAAATTTAACTTCTTTATTGGTTTTCTTTATTGGTTTTAAATGATAAACAAAGTAATATTCATAGCAGGTATGATACATAGAAGCAACCATCCACTTAGCGTATATTATGGAAAGCCAATGAAAAGAGAAAGGAAACCCCTCCCCATACCATTACCTCCCTCCTCCTAACTCCCTCGGAGGTACTAATACATATAGTACAATACTTGAAAGAAATATTTGGTACACAGAAACATCTTGAGATGGACCTGGAAAAATTAAATGTTAATAACTTCAGTGCAGAAATAAGGCGTACAATTTGCCACTGCTGTTTAAATGTGATTGCGTGCTACTGTAATTATATTTATTTCTGATAATTGACTATGGTTTACATTTTGGATAAATTCAGGTGTGTTTTATTTGAAATGGTATGTTCTGTAAACTGGACCCACATCACTCATAATTTATTTATTTGCTTTTGTTAACCGGGTAAGGCACACTAGACAGCCAAGTGCCTATTTACAGGTGCAACCCGGGAGGTTTACAAACTAGAAGCATACTTAACATACAACGAGATAACAGGCAATAACAAAATTTGACATCCAGAGAAATGACAAGCTTATACAGGGTTTGAGTAGGTAGCTAACAGCCTTAGAGACGATTAGCACAAGATATATACAGTGCGGTACATACTTGGTGATTTTGGCAGAGAACAGCAAAATTACATAAAAACAGGTTCATGCCCACCCCACTCCTGCACAACTGTCACCACACACACACACACACACACACACACACACACACACACACACACACACTCCTCTTTAAGTATTCCTCTTTATTGTCACTAAAGGTCTTTTATGTTACCTTTCTCCACTTGCTGATGACAGTTTGTCTTATTGCTGAGCACCTCACCCACATGTCTGCTCACTACCTATGTCTGTGTGCTTGTGGCAGCATGGGTTCCATTATGCCTAAGGCCAAAGTGCTCTTCTGTTCCGACCTGAACAGCTTTTGAACCTGATAGCGGCTATTGGCTCACATTGTCAGTGTGTTTCCCAAAATAATTAAAAAAAAAATGGACTGCCAGAGCTCACTCTTCATAACTATTCTACTGAACTGAAGAACCACATTGCTAAAAGATGGAAAGAGAGAGAGAGAGAGAGAGATGATTGTGCTGAAAGTGAAAGAAAAAGGGAGATAGATTGCAGGAGAGAGAGAGACCATTGGTGAGAGTGAGTTGGCAATTGGGGAACAGAATCCAAAAATCCAGAAAGAGTATGACTGCAAATTCCTCGATGCAGGACTGGTGCAGGTAATAGGCTTCTAGCCAGTTAAGTTAACAAAATTACAAAACGTGCACTCAAAAGTAAGAAACATGATGCTTCACAATTTTCAGAAATAAGTGCTTTAATGCTAAATAGAAGTGAAGCATATCTACAGACAGAAACTGCACTCTGCTAACTTGGGGACCAGAATCAGAAAGGACAGCAGGCTGACTGGGCAACAGGGCTTAGAATAGCAAGGATTAAAACAAGTAAGCAACAAAACACAGAAGTGATTACTTATGCAAGTGTTTTAAAAATTTAGTCCATCATTTTCTGAATATAGAACTGTATGAGACCACAAGCAGATCATGTCTAACATTTACCCCCCCCAAGAATTAGTACTTGTAAATATTACATTCAGCTTGCTAATTTTTAGCAGAAAATACTGATCACTGCTGCGTGTGAAAGTGTGTTGTGCAACGCAAAGCATGCGTGGTAGTGATGTTGGGGAGTGCAGTAATCAGATGGGATTGTGTGGGATTTCATCATAGAAACAGCTAATGTCGAGAAAGGATACAAATAAAATAACTAAGAAAAAATGGAATAGAAATCTACTCATATAGCAGCAGACAGTCCTTCCATTTAAATAACTATTCTGCAACAGTATGTAAATGCAATACTGTATGTCCCATATACATTTTCTATCTACCACTTTACATAAATGTATTTATAAAATATTAAATGCTTACACCACAGGTTAAGAATGATGCAGCATTAACATTTACTGAGGGACCAAAGTGTTGCTAAAAGCTAATGAGGTGAAGTAAACAGGGTAAAAAATAAGTAAAGAAAAAAACACATAAAAATATAACAAGATCTTCTCACTAAGCTGGACATCTTGGATTTTCAGTGCCCAGAAAACATATTTCTGCCAACCAAAAAAACAAAAACAAAACACAGAATCTAGCTAAATGAGTCCCGTTTAGCTAGGTTCAGGTGTTTATTTTTTTTAATCATTATTTTTATGTACTTTTAAATGTTTGTAAGTGTAAAGAGTACAAAGAAAATGACAGCCAAATGAAAAAAGATTTTATCACACAAAAGAGGATTGACCAATACAAAAAAGATCCTTTTTTGTATGACCCAATTTTTGGTTCGTTCTCTGCAGTAAGTTTGAAAGTGCCTATTGAGCATGCTCAGAACCAAAATTTAAAAAATCAATAACTTTGGAACGCATTTATATTTTTTCACCAAACTAGCAAATGGCACATCTGTGGGCCAAGCCCTTTCTGCCCTGAAAAGTTCAGATGGATTTTCCAAAATGTCTGGGTACTACAGGTGGACAAAGAATATAGCAAACAATCTGGAAAAATCACTTTTTTTCACTATCTGGATCTTGGAATCCACACATTCGATCAGAACAAAAGCTGACATGTCAAGAGATCTACCCCACAGGATCACACAAGCAAATTTATGTGCAATACCATAGAATGGAGGAACATTTGGGGTTTAACATTAAACACCCTACTCACCCATAACTATAGTGGTGATACTGTGCCACAATATTGTATATTAATTGAAGAAACTTCATTAATGCATCTGTTAGGATTTAGGAAAAAGTGAAAAAAGTAGGGAAATATAACGTTAGGGTTTTCAACTCTAACACCCCACCTCCACGGAGGAGGCAGCAAATCAGGCGTGCCGTGGAGTTGTCAAACCTAATGCTCACAACATTCTATCAATAAATAAGCATAAATGAGTACACTGAATGAAAATGGGGCAAGCATTAGGTTCAGCAACTCCACAGCATGCCTAATTTGTTGCCTCTAGGGTGGGGGTGGGATATTAGGGTTGAAAACCCTAATGTCATATTTCCCTACTTTTTTTGCTTTTTCTGAACCCTAACTGATGCATTAATGCAGTTTTTTGCAATGGATATCCTTATGTTTTAAGATAGTGTAATTGTATTCTTAGATAGAGTAATCATATCGTTATTTGCTTGTGGTTGCACAGGGACCTCCGGGCCCTGCACTACCATCCTTCCATAGATGTATATATGTATGTTGTTGAGGAAGTGCAGGGCCCTCTGGGCCCTACGCTTCCATTTGTAGCACCACAGCAACCAAACTGTCAGCATAATCTTCATATTATCCTACCTCAGGTACCCGGTACTGAACATTTTGAAATCACCACCAAAACATATTTCCATGCCACTACAACACAATTTCATGCCACAGGTGCAAAAACACATTTTGACCAGGATTTGAAAAATGACAGCAGTGACATTCAAGAGGTGGGGTAGTAAGATGGCTATGTTAAAAAGTTTGTGTCAAAATATGTAAAATGTCCAAAGTTATGAGTATGTGTAGCAAAATTGCAATGAATGGCTATAACTTTGCCATTTTTACACATTTTGATCCCAGATTTTCAATATAGCCTTCTTATGACCCCATCTCATGAACAAGGGCAGGAAAAATGTTCGAATCCCACCCAAAATGTGAATTTGCCATGTGACCATGAAATCACCATTCAGGCAGGATTTGCACAATGACAGTCCTATTGTTCATGAGGCAGGGTCCCTAAAAGATCATGTTGAAAATTTGGTGTAAATATGTGAAAAAATGACTGAGTTATGCATACAAGTTGAACCCCCCCCAAATGAAAAACACTGAATCGCATTTACCTTACTGTCTCATATTGCAGTCGTTGGTTCCAGCAGTAAGATGTGTGTTTGATCAGAGAGCAGATCTTGAACCTGAGACCTGTTCAAGTGAGTGAGGGTGTCTGTGGGGTGTACTGGAGGGTGTGGGGTGGTGGATGCTGAGTGTGAGGTGGGGGTGGGGAAGGGGATAGATCGGTGAGAGACCTTTTAGTTTTTTCAGTTACCCAAAAAAACCCATTGAGGACCATTTTCTTTTTTTCAGGTGTGAGAGATCAGGGATGGGGGAGGGATACCACTAGACACCAGGCAAACAAAGTAGATGACGGGGACAGGGCTCGGGAAGGGGTGCCACTAGAAACCAGGAAAACAAATTTAGATATTGAAAAATGGTGTTGCTAAAAAAATAAGGAGCTGTGCACTACAGATAACAGACACACACCCAGTACTTAATGTTGTTTGCTTGTTTTGCAGGTTTCTAGCATCTTGTTAGTCTCGGGAAAATAAAGTACACCAGTTTTGGGATAATAGCTTTTGAGACATCCAGGGTTTTATCATCAGGCATAGCTTGTTTGCTAATTTAGCTACCCTGGATAGCCCATGTAAGTTGTAATAGCTCATTTTTGGTTATGTGGACGTGTTTAATTATTAGTAAAGTGGGCTGAAGCCTTGGGAGTTAAGTAGATTCTGAAGGTCGCTTAGGAAATAAGTGGTGCTGATGGGATTTGAACCAGGGATCTACTGGCTCAAAGTTGCACACTGAAACCACTGGTGTCCACTGACCACTGACTGGAAATGTGATCTTACAAAAAGAAGATTACGCAAACAGTGTGGTGTAACAATTAAAGCGTAGGCTTTAGGACAAGCAGCTCTATCTTCAAATCCCAGCAGTGCCACTCAATATGTGTCCTTAGCAAATCAATTCCTTTAAAAAAAAAACATATAAGTCCACTTTCTAAAGTAACACACATCTGTAAATATGAGTTAGTTATATGTATGTTTGAAATTTACAGTTTGTCTTTCACTTAGTAATCTCTGAATTTGCTACGATTTTCAATTTTGTTTGATATTATGTCCTATGCCACACACTAATGGTGCATGACGAGCCGTCTTTCATAGTTTTGTCATTTAGAGCAAACTGCATCTGTAGGAATATTATTGTACTGGGGTTGCAGTGACCTTAAGGGCTTAGAATGCATCCAGCATGCTGGATATCACCACTTTGACCAACAGGAAGGCATCATCTGTCAGACTTGACTGTTTAACAGTCACATGATTGTTATACATTTTTTTTTAGATTGACACACATCTTGGATTCCCATTAGAAAACTTTTCACGTCAATTAACCCTGCCAAAAGTAGAATTTATTTGTGCTGTTTCTTTCTTCTCTGCATAACATTTGTCTATAAAAAGTGATTTAGAACATGTTCCCTTTAAATCAGGAAATATGAAAGTAAAGGAGGGTCTAATAAGATGACCTTAGTGACTGTGAGTGATTTCACAGTTATGCTGCATGTCACCCAGTCTATCCTGTCTTAAGGAAATGTGTTTTTTTGGGGATCATTTGATGTATTATTGAACTTTGCTGTTCAAAGTCTTTTCAGATCGAACAGTAAAGTTTGAACTGTTAAAATGTTCGAATGGTTATTTACTGTTCCAACTATCCTTACATTAGTGAGTTACAGGTGAAATGTTTCTTCCCACAAAAACAAACATTTGACCTGTAAATTTCAATATACTAAGACAAAAAATAACCAAAGTATGTAAGGGAGAACTAAATACAGGTCTTGCCCATTAATTGCCAAACAGTACTTATGTGGAAAAGCAGTTTTAAAACTGAGTAAAAACCAAGATGGCTGACAGCACAAACAGTATCTGTCTGAGTAAGTCATTCAGTGATAACAGTTCGAATGGTTTTCATTTACCTGCCTATAATGTATGGTAGAACGTTGTTATAGGTAGAAATCTACCTTTTTATAACAATGTTTTACCATCGATGCAATGTCACGATGTTGTCAACCCATCGATGGTACATCACATCGATGGGATAACAACCAAGAACAGGCTGTGCATGCATGCAACTTGATCAAACAGCCATGAAATGACTGCAGAGTGAGAGCATGACCTGGAGCAGAGCATAGATGGCACAAAAAAACTGCAGTAAGGAACTGCTATCTCATTTTTTAAACATAAACGGTACCATACACTGTAAAATATAATGTATGGTACATTGATCGTCAACTGGTTTTTAACCCAACTCAAGGTTGCAATGGCAATGTAAACCTCTCAAACTTCAATCTCAAGGTTTCCATGGTCACTCTGGCAACCTCTCGAAGGTTAAAAAAACGGTTAACAATCGATGACCATACATTATTCTCTATGTCTAGCTGCTATCACAAAAACTGTTCAAATTTAAAAATGGTGAGATATCTTTTCACCAAACTATCCAAGGGCACACCCTTGGCACAGACCACCTCATCCCTGAAAATTTCAGAAAAAAAATTAATTTTGTTTGGGCCGGAGGTGACAGCAAAAAACCCTGGCCCGGATATTCAAATTGGTTGTGCATGGTGCAACTGTGTTGCGCCGGCGCAAGTAGGGAACTGTGCCATGGAGCTATATTCAGCGGGAGCAAATGTGCAGCTCAAGTACCAATGCACCAATGTGCAATGACAATGAATGCAGGTGCAATGGCAGGGACCGTGCCCGTGCATATCCAGTGCAGTGCGATATTGAACTGTGGAACCATGGCACATGTGAGGAGCAAAGCCAAGATGTGCAGAGCAGACTTGAGCCTATAAAAAACAGGTGCAAGCACATGGACAGCACTTGCACCAGGCAAGAGAGGGAAGAGGAGAGAGAGAGAGAGAGACAGAGAGACAGAGAGAAGGAGACAGAGAGAGAGAGAGAAAGGGAGATAGAGACTGAGAGAGACAGCCGGACCAAAGAAAGACAGGAATAAGGAAAGGAAGAGAGAAAGACAGAAGGAGGGAAAGAAGGGCACAGAGAGACAGACAGAGGCCACCACAGAGGGAGTGTGACACAGGTGCCACTGGAATGGGAGAAGGGGCACTGGGAGTGAGAGGGAGTGGCAGGCACAGTGCCAGACAGTGCACCACGGTGCCACACAACCATCTGCAGCCAACCACCCAGGGGGTGACAACACAACAGGGGCCATGGACAGTGCACCATACATGATGGAGGCCATAATGAGGGGTGTGAGGGGGCAGGTGGAACAGTGACATGGCAGAGGAAAGGCCTGTCGGTGGTATGCCCGACACAGGTGGTACCGTGCCGACACCACGTTCGAGAACTTCACTGACACGGAGATTGTGGGCCGGTACCACCTAAATAAGGCAATCCTGAGGTAGCTCTGCAAGCTGCACAGTGAGGAGATGCAGGCACCCACTAGATGGAGTCATGCATTGTCAGTGGAGATGAATGTCACAGCAGTCATGTGCCTGCTCACCACAGGCACCTTCCAGAGAGCAACAGGGGACACCACAGGCATAACCCAGTCAGCCACATCATGCCTCCTCACATAGTTGCTCAATGCCCTGCTGCCACGTGCTTCAGAATACATCCATTTCCCCAGCACACAGGCGGAGTGTACAGCAGCCATACAGGACTTCCAGAGGGTAGCACGTATACCTGGCATGCTTGGGGCCATCAACTGCACCCATGGGGGCATCCGCATACCACTTGGCCCAGAGGGCCTTGCGTACATCAACCAGAAGGAGAGTCTGAGCATCAACTGCCAGGTGGTGTGCGATGCCACAGCGTGCATCACCAATGTCTGTGTCACACACCCTGGAAATGCACATGATGCTTTCATCTGGCACAGCTCCATGCTGTGCCACAGATTCAAATGTGGGGGCATCCTCACAGGCCACCTAGTGGGTGTGTATCAGATAGACAATGGGTGACGGGCAGGGCAGGCAATGGAATGAGTGCAGGCAGGGTGGGCATACAGATGAGGGCACCTGGGCAGGCAGAGAGCTAACCATGTCCCTATCCACACAGGTGGCAGCACCTACCCATTGAGGCCCTGGCTGTTCCCCCCTACCGATGCCTGGCGTCTCCATCTGAGGAACGCTACAACGAGGCACATGCCAGGACATGGAACATCATAGAGCATGTATTTGGAATGCTGAAGGCATGCTTCCATTACCTGGACAGGTCTGGTGGAGCCCTACAGTACAGCCCCTCGAAAGCCTGTGCCCTATTTCTGGCCTGCTGCATACTGCACAATACGGCCATTGACCATGGGATAGCTGTCGAGGCTGATGAAGGCGACAGTAGTGGGGATGATGGAGGCAATGTGCTGGAGGGTGGTGGACAGCCCTTCCCCGGGTGGAGAGATCCAAGGCTGATTATGCAGGCCTGACAACACCGTAACACCATCGCACAGGAGCACTATGGTGCACCAAGGTAGGTGGTGCCATACACATACAAGAGCCACACACACAGGCACAGCACACAGGCAAGGGCGAGCATGGCAATGGGCATGCAGACACAGAGGTGTGGTGCAGGGACACGGGGGATGGTGGAACTCCACCACACATAACAGCACACAGCAGCACACAGCAATGCACGCATGCACGCACACACACACACACACACACACTCCCACACACCCTGGCATTGGCATTGGCATGTGGCGTGGATCAGAAGCATAGCACCAGTGCACAGGCACATCCAGCACTGGACAGCCCTCATCACGCACATGCCACATGGGCCAATGACCAGGCAAGCATGCACACAGGCGGCATGCGGTGCAACACACAGGCACCATGCCAGTGGTATGCACATGCACATGCCACCCATACACACACTGGGCAGCAGCAGCAGGACTGAGGACAGGGTGGGCCACACTTCAGAGCCGCTGCATGGATCCCTTACCACCACGGCCACGGGGCGGCCATACTGGTGCCGATTGGCAGCTATGGGCTGCTCACCAGTGATGGGGTGTTTGCAACACCCCACAGGGGTCAACCCGTGGGACCACGACCGGTTCCACGCGGAAGTGCGTAGGTGCCCTAACAGACCCGCCCCAGGCAGTCACAAGGGAAGAAAGAGACTTGGGCATCATCATCATCGATGACCTGAAATCATCAAAGCAGACCACTAAAGCAGTATGTAAGCCTAGAGGGATTTATTAGTAGGGGTATCACAAGTCAGAAGAGGAAGGTAATAATCCCCCTTTAGAAGACACTGGTTAGGCCCCACCTGGAGTACTGCGTGCAGTACTGGAGGCCACACCTTCACAAGGACATTAACCAAATTGAGGCAATCCAGAGAAGGGCAACCAAAATGGTGCAGGGACTGCCTCAGAAAACATATGAGGCAGATTAACTGAGCTCAATATATATACCTTAGAGCAAAGAAGGGATAGAGGTGATATGATTGAAACATTCAAACACCTTAAGTGCATTAACAAGGTGAAAGAGTCTAACATGTTTCAATATAAGAAAAATAGCAGGATAAGAGGACACAACATGAGATTAGAGGGAGGCCGATTAAGGTGTAATGTGAGGAAGTTCTTTTTTCACAAAAAGGGTGGTGAATGCATGGAACGGCCTACCTCAGGAAGTGCTGGATATGAATACAGTGCAGGACTTCAAACAGGCATGGGATAGGCATACAGGAGCAATACAGATGAGTATGAATAGATAGGCCATTGACAGAGCAAATGTCAATGGCACATTCATAAGGTAGAAAAAGAAATGGGCAGACTGGATGGGCCTTACAGTCCTTATCTACCGTCAATGTCTATGCTTCTATGTTTCTATACCAAGAGCAGAGCCCGGCGCCGACAGTGTAGGTGTCACCCGATGCCGAGAATGTGGGGTGGATGATGCACTGCGTGGTGTCTGTGGTGGCCGGCCATGCCCTGTTGTAGCCAGCAGCACAAAGCCATCTGAGACCGCCTGTACAATGCAATTCATTGATGAAGTTGTGGCCTTCTGCATGCGGTCTGCAATGCACTCCATGGATGCCTTAAAGGCCTCCTACATGCACTGCATCCCTGCCAGGAGTTGTGCAATGCCCCTCTCATGCTGTTCGGCCAGCTGGCACACCTCCCCATGCAGTGCACTCAGCCCAGCGGTGACCTGCACCTGTTGCTCAGCGGAGGCCCAGAGCAAACAGGTGTGCTCAACCATTGGGTCAGCATCCTGGGGAATCTGGGCGGGATGCCGGCCCTCCTGTGGTGACTGGCCACACTGCACAGCCCCCGTCTGGTGGACGCTGCACAGTAGGGCCCTCTTAGGGTGTGTCCCTAGCTGGTGCCCTGGCAGTGGACCCTGTGTCTGGCTGCCCTGTGGCTCCAGCAGCCTGCTGCCACTGCCCCTCCAGCCACTGACCCGTGCCCAGCACCTATGTGGCCACACCACCACCACCACTGCATGGCACCGCTGTAGCAGTGCATACGGTGGCACCCATAGTGGTGGCTGGCAGCTGGTCCTCTGCTGGCAAATCGATGGGCACACTGCCCATGCCTGGTATGGGTATCTCCCCTAGTACACCGCCCATGCTGCCCGGAATTATGGTGAGGTCGTCATAGGTGTCAGACCCCACCTGACCTGTGTCTCCACACACAGGATGCCATGTCTAGCATCCTGTAGGATTACATCCAGGGCCTTGTCTGACCCCATGCCCATGACATCCGGCCAGACAGTGGTGGTGTGCTGCAGTCTCCCAGGCCCCTGGATACCTGTGGAGGTAGACGGCTGGTCGTCCGGGGCTGTACCAGCCTCCGCGGCCGTTGCCGTTGCCCCATCCTCCTCCTGCAGGCATGCCGGTGCTGTAAGACAGAAAGGATGAATTAGTGAAGCAGTGGCCACATGTGCCCCCCCATCATTATGCCACAGCATGCTGTATGATGCCACCATATGTACCATGCAGGGATGGACTGCCACCAGTCTGGAATCCATCGCCAGGCACACCCTCCATGGTGCTGCAGTGCATGGTGGCCACCATCAGCTCCTCTTGCGCTGTGAGCTGTTGTGCAACATCAGGCCCCCCTCCGGTGGCAGTCTGGGCTGCATGGAAGGCTGCCACCTTCTCTTTAATCTGTCTCCTGTCAGTGCCCACCTTCCTGCTGCACTCCTGCACTGACCACTGGTGGCTGCCCTGCTGGTTGATGCAGTCGGCCACCTCCATCTAGGCCCTGGTCCTAGCCTGTGGTGTACCTATGGCACCACTCAGGAGTGGCTCCCTGTTGAGGTAGGCCTCAAACAGGGCATCTGTCTCTGCCTTCATGAAGTTGGGCCTGTGCTTGCAGGCAGGCCCACACTCCCCAACCTCCTCAGGTCCTGACATGTAGCTTCCTGTGCTAATGGACAGCACAGTTCGTCAGTGGCTGCAGCTCCCAGTGCCCTTCCCCATGCTGTGCACTCTGTGCTCAGTGTGCTCCTGCAGCATGTGAAACTTACCTCACAAGGATGCAATACCAGTCCATGGCCTGTGCTGGTCTGAGGCGCTTATATGGCGCATAGTATGCAAATGTGCTTTAGCACAACGGTAATGATATGCTAATTCCCCATTGCACCACGCATTGGCTGATGAACTCATTAGCATGTGGCAGCTGAATATCACATATTTGTACCATGTGCAGTGAGAGTGCTCCAGAGCAAGTCAGTTTGATGCGCCAGAGCATGCTGTAGTGCATGATGCATGCACGTGCGGTGCGCAGTGGTGCTGTGCACATGCTCCACATGGTGATCTGCTGCCTATTTCCCACAGTGCAGTGACTGTGCAATAGCAGCCATGGTTCACTGAGTGCTCATGGCTGCACAGTGACAGTGCAGCCACGCAAAGCAGCCATGGTGCTGTGTGTGTGCCATGGCTGCTATTGTGCTGTCACCGCACTGTGCACAGCATGCCCTGACCCCTGACCCCTGCAGTGAAGTCTGCCCCGACTAAGCCACACACATCCCCCCCAGCCATGCCCATGTCATGCATTCATGCCATTGTGCGATTGCTGGGCACCGTGCATATCCCCCCGGCCCTCACATCTGGTGCATGCTGCTGGCATGTGTGGCTATGGGCACCATTTTGTAGCTTGGCACACAGCAGCATTATGGCGTAGTGGAGGGTGACCCATCATGCGAGCAACTGGATACATGTGGAGCTGGCCAACCTCATGGCCTGTGTCCAGCCCCACGCATCACAGCTGTTCAGTCAGACCCCATTGCAGTGGCCCCGTGTTGCTGTTTGGGTGACATTAATGTTGTGCTGGTGCAGCATACTGGGGTGGTTAGGACCGGTGACCAGTGCCGGCACTGGTATGGGGACCTCCTACGCAGGGATCCAGGACACCTCTGATACCTGGAGGCACGCGTCAGGTGTGGCTGAGTGCCATGGCCAGGTGAGTAGGCTCAGCATGCATGTGTGCCCTGGTGCTGTACTGTGGTGGGCTATGGGCCACCTGGCATGTCCCACAGAGTGGTGGGCTGTCATTGTGTACATCGTGGGGATACATCACCCACTACCACTTGCGTTGCCCTGTTGCTGTGTGGACTGCACCAGGCAGGGGACACACTGAGCTGGGGGGGCTGTTGTGTACTGATGTGTTCCTATTCTTGTTCCATTCCCAGGCCCGGAGGATCGGAGGAGAGCTGCAGCAGCTGAGGCAGCAGGGCAGCAGGTGGCTGCTTTGCCAGAAGGTGGCACCGGAGCGGCCCCAGCACCTGTAGGGCCGTGTATGGCAAGTAGGCACTGGCATGGACCTCTGCAAGTCTATGGGGGTTGGTGGAGGCATGGAATTGGACATAGCTGCCTGTGCTGTGTGCCATGGGCGCTGGGTATATTGCACTGTGCTTGGTGCCTGCCACTGTGGCACATCCATTGTACACATGTGCCGGCTGTTGGTGGGGTGGGTGTGCACCCTGTTACCACTGTCGGTGCTGTGGTGCTGTTTGGGCACTGTGCCATGTGAATGGCAATGCTCAGTTGGGTGGTTACTCTGTGGCAGGTGCCACCGATGTGCACTGTTGTGATATTCACCGTTGCTGGCAGTAGTAGGTCCATCTCCCTGCTGGCGGCCTGTGAAGGGCCTATGGAGGTGTGTGTTCCCTCTGCCCTATGCACGCAGTGGTTGGGCATGGTGTTGAGGGTCACTGCACTGATGGCCTGTCCTGTCCATTCCCCTAGGTGTTCGGAGGTGGGGGAGGTTGCCGCTGTACTGCTGGCTGTTGTGGCAGCTCATCTTGATCACACTGACCATGATGGAGGCAGTGATCCAAATACACCAGTGGGTGTTTCCCGATGGACACCATGGATGACGCGAGCTGGCACAGCATTGCTGCCACTGATGGATGCCCTATCATCCCTTGTGCCCCTTGCTGTTCCTCCCCCACCAGTCCCCCTTCCCATTGTACAGTCTCTATTTCCTGTCCCCATCCCTCTCAGTCCTACGCCTTCCCTCTCCCATATTATTGTACATAGTTGGCTGTTGTATTCCTCATTACATTGTTTTTCCCTACCTGCCTGTGTCAGTGTCTGCTTTGCAGGTGATGTGTGGCACCATGCTGCAATGGCCCAGTGCCTGTCCATGTCGTGTGCATGTGTTGGGGTGCCTGTTGTGCTGCTGTGGGTCCCTGCTGTGTGCCGTGGTGTGTCTCACTGTGGTGGTGTCCCCCCTTGGTCAGAGGGTGTGTCATGGGGTGCCCATGGGTGGTCTGTCAGGGGTGTGTTGTAGGTGTGTGCATGGCTGCTTGGTCCTGAATGTGTCCTGCACTGGTCTGCCTGTGGGGGGAGCACGGCATGCAGCCTGTGGAGGTCCCCTTGGTGGCCCTCAGTTGCCCATTGGCTTCTCCTGGTGCCTTATTATGGTGCCACTGTTGTGCACTGGGGTGGGGGCTTGGGTGGCTGTTCACACCCTGCCGTGCCCTGTTGGTGGTGGCCTTCTGTCGCCTGCCACTGTGCCTCCCTTATTCTGTTCGTGGGTCCCTCTCTGTGCCATGCCCCCCCATTGCTCTGCTGCTGTGGTGCAACTGTGTGTGTTTGTGCACCATGGCACACCTCCTCTTGCGCCATGGCTCACCATTCCTTTCGACATGGTGCATTATCAGTTGCATCATTGCACAACAGTGCCATATTCAGCCAGGTTGCACTGGCACACTTTGGCATGCGCAACCTCTGAATATCGCTCCTGTTGCACCTCTGCGCATTGGATTTGTGCTGCACTGGACTTGCACTGCACTCCAGTGCAGTTCTGAATATCTGGATAAAAGTGAAAATTTCACACTTTTTTTGCCATTCTTTATCTCGAAAACCATACAGGATGCCATTACGAAACATTCTACATTTTGAGACACTGGCTAGATGATCTCACATGCTAAACTGTGAACTATTTCATCAAAGAATGCCAAAGTTATTAAGGAGCAAAAATTGGAGTTCAACTTTAAGTCATGGATCAACCCTAATTCTAGGGGTGCTACCTATAATATATATTATAGGGGTGTGGTTGTGCCCCTATAGTTAAGGCTGAACAGGCATTTCAATGTTAAACTCAAAAGCTTGCACTTTAATAACTTTGCAACTATTTAACAGATGTGCATGCAAACTGGCATGCACCCTCACACAGGGCAGATTTCTGGATGTGGTAAGTTATGTTCCAGTCGGCTGTGCAGTCTCTAAGTTCCAGAGAGGTGAAATAAGAATTTTTTAGCTCATTGACTTTGCTGGATTTTTATTTGCCTACAGTCCAGACAGTTTTGAATCTTCATCTGAAATTTTCATGGCAGAAAGGTACTAGTCCACAGATTTGCCTTTTACTAATCTGGTGAAAATATAATAAACCATTTTTAAGTTATTGCATTTAAAAAATTTGAAAGAATTGTTTCTGAGCATGCTCAGTAAGCACTAAAAGATAGCTGTATGAAACAAAAAAGGAATACTGTTTTGTATGGGAAAATTCCTTTTTCGTTTGCTGCCATCTTGTTTCTGTTTTTACAAAAAAAACATTAAAAAGCCACAAAAATGGTTCCATGTGATATAAGCGAAGATTTTTTAGTGACTACAATAACAGCGAGTGCACATCGCCAACTACACCAATGGGGATGTGCACTACACTGAATCCATAAACAGTGAAGGGCCACAACAGGCTATTCAGGAACATCATAACATACCAGATTTTTATGCAGGGAGCTGTACCCCCAGTTCCCCCTGTCATATTAATAATCAACTCCGAGGGGAGCCTGACACTGAGGTACAGGGCAATGGTAGGAAGGGGGACACACATTTTGGGAACTTGGGGAACGTGATCCATTAAAAACAAGCATTTGTCAATGCCGAATGTTGTTTTGCTGGCATTGGCTTTGGTAGTGCAGTGTGGAAACACATTTTGGGCAGGATGTGAAAAATGACAGCTGTACTGTTCATAAGGAGGTGTATAGAAATGGCAGTGTTAAAAATGTGGCATGTAAATATTGCAAATTTGTGAAATTACAAGGGTGCATGGGAAAAGCGCAACGCAGGCTTACAACACAATAATTTTATGGACTTTTGGCACCAAAGTTTCAACATAGGCATTTTAGCACCTCTGCTCATGTACAGTGTCACTGTCATTTCCTCACACTGTCCCAAAAAGTGATTTCGCACAGCGACCACGCTATTCTGTGCCTGACGTGTGAAAACACATTTCGGGCAGGATATGTAAAATGACAGCTGTACTGTTCATCAAGAGGTGTGGGAAAATGCCAATGGTGAAAATCCAGAGTGAAAATATTACAAATGCACAGCGTTATGAGCAGCATGCAAGCTGCACAACGCACGCTCGTAACACAGTCATTTTCAGGAGTATCATCACCAAATTTTCAATATAAGCATTTTAGGACCTCTGCTCATAAACAGTGTCACTGTCATTTTCGTAATCTGCCTTGAACACTGATTTCCCATAGTGACCACGCTACTGTGAGCCAGAAGTGCGGAAACACATTTCGGCCAGGATGTGAAAAATGACAGCTATACTGTTCACAAGGAGGTGAAGAAAAATGACAATGTTGAAAATGTGGCATGAAAATATTGCAAATTCGCAAAGTTACGAGCATGTGTAGCAACTGTGCAATGCACGCTCATAACATGGTCATTTTATGGAGTATTGTCACCAAATTTTCAACATATGCATTTGAGGACCTCTGCTCATGAACAGTGTCACTGTCATGTTTGTAATCTGCCTCAAACACTGATTTCCCACAGTGACTGCGCTATTGTGCGCTGGAAGTGTGGAAACACATTTCGGCCAGGATGTGAAAAATGACAGCTGTACTGTTCACAAGGAGGTGTAGAAAAATGACAATGTTGAAAATCTGGTGTGAAAATATTGTGAATTCGTGAAGTTACGAGCGTGCGTAGCAACTGCGCAATGTACGCTTATAAAACAGCCATGTTTTGAATTTTTGACACCAAATTTGCAACATAGGCTTTTTGAGAGCCCACCTCATGAACACTGCCACTGTCCTTGCATTAATCGGTCCCAAAAGGTGATTCCGCGCAGTGACTGCAAAATCACCTTTCAGGACTGATTAACGTCATAACAGTGACAGAATTCATGAGGAGGGGTCCCAAAAACTCCATCTTGAAAATTTGGTGCAAATATTCCAACAAATGCCTGAGATATGCATCAAAGTTGAAAAAAAAAACTATTTATTCCATTATACAGCTTACCGGCATTTCCTCAGTTCATGGTCAGCTTTGAAGAGTGCAGACGTGTTCCCGGTCCACTGAAGATCATTGCGCCAAGCTCCAAAGGTAAGTATGGGGTGAGGGGGGTGTGGGGAGGCAGGGTGCGCAGTAGATGGGTGTGGGTGGTGGGTAGGGAGACTACGAGGGACCGTTTTCTGTTTACAGGTGTACAAAACAAAAGAAAACATCATGGACGGTTTTCTTTTGTTACAGGTGTTTTTTGGGGGGGCATACAGTAGCCGATGGGGGATTGGGCACCCCAGTTGGCAAATAGGGAGTGGGGGATGGATGCCAATGGGGATTGGGCACCCCATCTGCAAACAATGAAAGCAGGGGGTGGTGCATGAGCTGAAGGGGATTGGGCACTCCCTCAGCAAGCAAGAAAGGGGGGGAACACAGTATGCCAACGGGGAGTGGGCTCCCCCATCAACACATAGATGATGGGCAGAGAAAGCTGACCGGGGATTGGGAACCCCCGAAGTTGGCAGTTTAGTGGCCACTGTGCCACCATGTTAGTAGCGATGAAGCACATAGGAAGGGTCCGCTGCATGTGACGAGCTTTGCTCACATTGCAGCAGACCTTTCCTTAGATGTGCTTGCCACATTAACTATGCATGGTGTGGTGCCAGCATGCTGGCTGATTGGGGAATGAAGGACTCACCTACTAGTGCGTGCCCTGCATTCGCCCAACAGCGACCGTACCTCCAAATCCCCATTGCCGCAAGATGTTGGTTGTGCAAGCGCGCCAACATAAAAAAATAAAGCACAGCAATACAACAACAAAAACAGTATTTCTCCCCTCCTGGCTCTGAACCCGGGTCCTGCTGAACTAGAGGCATTCATTGACTCCACTGTACCATGCAGCCAGCTTGGCAGTGCCTGCTCAAATACCCTCCCATATCCTCACACAAGAGAACGCCCTAGCAGAGTTGCTGTGTGCATCCAGTTGCTGTTTTGTCCTATAATCCTAGCTGTTACCACCTCTTGCTATACTATTGCACTTGATCTTCTTACAAGTGCTCAAACTGAGTCACTCGTATCACTGGATAATCACAAAAATTATATCCTGGAGAGAGCCCAGCACATCTGTCTGGCTCATTGGGCCCCGTTAGGTGGATGCTGCACTTAAATGTTGAAAACATTATCTCCACATTTGGTTTTTGTTGCATTTTACATCCTTTTTCATGACCATGTGATACAAAAATATAATCCTTTTTCGTATCACGAGTCACAAAAATGGATCCTTTTTCGTGATTCAAGAATCCTTGTCTGCTTTTTTGATTGCCGTCCACCATACTGTAATGTTTTTCCTTGGTGTCTAGTGGCATCCCCCACCCTCCAGTATCCATGCCCCTTCATTTCTCTGGTGTCTAGTGGTACCCCCCACTCTCACATATCTCTGCCCCAAATAGTTTCTTTCCCTGGTGTCTAGTGGCACCCCAACCCCTAATCATAGTCCCCATTGCTGCACAGTATTTCCCTGGTGTCTAGTGGCACCCCCAGTCATGGTCCCAATTATTGCACAGTATATCCCTGGTGTCTAGTGGTACCTCCCACCCCTGATCATTGTTCCTGTTACCACACAGTATTTCCTTGGTGTCTAGTTGCCCCCACTCACAGATGCTGTCAGTTACCTGAAATAAAGAAAACTGTCTTCAATTTTTTTTTTTATGGGCATACATGATCCCTCATCAATCAGCCCCCCACCTCCACCATCCACTCAGCACCCACCACCACACACCCCCAGTACACCCCTACACACCCTCACTCCCCAAACATGTCCCAGGTTTGAGATCTACTTTCTGACTGAAGACACATCATGCTGCTGGAACCAATGACAGCAATATGAGAAACTAAGGTAAATGCGGTTCAATGTATTTCGGGGAGTTAAACTTTTATCCATAACTCAGCCATTTTTTGACATTTTGACCTGAAATGTTCAACATAGCATTTTGGGGACCCCACCTCATGAAGAATATGACTGTCATTGCACAATTCCTGCCCAAAAGGTGATTCTGCAGTAGCTTGGTGATTTCACCTTTTGTTTGGGATTTGCATAATGACAGTCATATAGTGTATGGTGGAATGCGGTTGTGTATGGAAATCCACACACCGCAAAAAGTCATTCTGCTTCAGTAGTGGCATCCTCACTAATGCAGAATGACTTTTCATTCTGCATTAGTGAGGACGTCACAATGCAACCACCCCCACCAGTGTCATTCATAAGATGAGGTGGTTGGCAACAATTGCACCCAAACTGGCCAGCGTACTGGAGAGACCAGGAGCGTGGGTCTCCGGCAGCAGATGCTTACTAAAAAAATGTAAGTGATCCTGTTTTAGGGTACCATACACTATATGGAATGGTGTATGGCCTCCCAAACAACTCGGCAACTCTTCACCCTCATGTTTTCTATGATGACAGAGGGACCTCTCGAGCTTCACTGTCAAGATCATCAGCCATCATAGAAAGCACTCGGGTGAAGAATTGTCTTGTTATTTATAGGAGGCCATACAGTAGCCTACAGACTGATCATTAGGTGAGGTCATAAAAAGGCTATGTTGAAAATCTGGGGTCAAAATATGCAAAAATGGCAAAGTTATGATTATTTGTTGCAATTTCACTATGCACACCCATAACTTTGGAGATTTTAAATACTTTGACCCCAAATTTTCAACATAGACTTTTATTACCCCACCTCATGTATGTCACAGCTGTTATTTTTCAAATCCTGGGCAAAATGTGTTTTTGCACCTGTGGCACTGAATGACGTAGTTGTGCAGAATTATGTTTTGGTGGGGATTTGAAACATTTCTGTACCAGGTACATGAGGTGGGGTAATAAGATGGCTATTCTGGCAAGTTGGTCACTGTTATCTTATAAATGGAAGTGCTGGGTCCTTCCACAGTGACATACATATATGCATCTATGGAGAGATGGAAACACAGGGCTCAAAAGGCACTGCACTTCCATAGGTAACTAGGGATACAATTATTCTATCTCAAAAACTATAGATGGGTGGGAGTACAGGGCCCAGAAGGCCTTACGCTCCCACAAGCAAATAAGGCTATGATTTCACTATTTCAAAAAGTAAGAAATTCTTTGCAAAAAACTACATTAAGGCATCAGTTAGGGTTGACATCAAACTGTAATAAAGAGGGAAATATGACGTTCGGGTTTCCAACCCTAACACCCCATCCCCGCCCTGCACACACCAACATGTGTCAGGGGTGTGCCTTGGGGTCATCCGCCCTGTCACCCTATTCTCCTACACTGTACCCATCTCAGCTTATTTACTTATGGAAAGGGGTGGGCGCTATGGCTGACAATACTAAGGGCACACCTCCAATGCCTGTTGGTGTGTGCAAGGTTGGGGTGGGATGTTAGGGTTGGAAACCCTAACATCGTATTTCCCTCCTTTATACAGTTTAATATCAACCCTAGCTGATGCAAAACATAGTTTTTTTGCAAATAATATCTATTATAGTGGCACAATAGCGCTACTATATGTAGGGCTTAGTAGGGGTTTTAAAGTTAAACCCCAAATTTTGCACCTTAATAGCTTTGCCCTTGTTCAGTGGAATTGCATGAAAGGTTGCATGTACGGTCCTACTGGGTAGATTTCTTGACTTGACAACTTTTATTTCGAGCGGATGTGTGGATTCCGAGATCTGGATAGTGAGAAAAAGTGATTTTTTTTTGGGGGGGGGGCTGTTTTCTTTGTCAACCTCTAGCACCCAGACAGTTTCAAAATTTGGTCTGAAATTGTCAGGACAGAAAGGGCTTGGCCCACAGATGTGCCTTTTGCTAGTTTGGTGAAAAAAATATTCATCCATTCAAAAGTTATAGATTTTTCAAATTTCAGTTCTGAGCATGTTCAATAGGCACTTTCAAGTTAGCTGTACAGAATGAAACAATATTGGGGTCTTATGAAAAGGATCTTTTTTCATATTGGCAAATCCTCTTTCATGTGAAAAAAATATTTTTTTTTGCAGACCACCATCTTGTTTTCAGTTTTTTTTCTTTTAAAGATTCCAAATCCCACAAAAATGACATGGTGCAGTGAGAACACTATATGTATCTTGATCATCTGGACCCCTTTAGATGGATTCTGCACTTAGTTTGTGTAAAAGTGATCCCCCAAATGTGTGTGTGTTTTGTTTTCAGCCTTTTTTGTGACTCGCTTCCACTTTTTCCGTATGGCCAAACAAAAAAAGAATTTGGCTATATGGAAAAGGATCCAGAGTCCTAGCTCCCTGATTTTCTTTTCCCTTCTTTGTCTGTCTGTCTGTATATCTATCTGTTTCCTAATAAAAGCAGCACTATTCATTTGCAGGATTAAAAATAAATGTTATCTCTAAGTTGCAGATTGGTAAGGATTGAATATTCTGGTTGAATTATATGCAGGGACCAGGTCTGAAAGTGGATCACCCATTTTTATAATAAACATTTTTAAATTAATGTCTCGTGTTATTAAATATATCTTCACCCATACAAATGAAACCACTGTGACAAGATATGCTGACATCTTATGTAGAGCATTTACATATGTGCCTTCATGTGCCTTTGAGCATGACTGACAGCCAACTCCATTCTCATCTCTAACCCGTGCTGTCTATGAACCACAAGCTGCACTGTTATTACATTGCCATTTTGTTCAGGTAAATGTGAAGAGTAGAAGCATTATGTATTTGAATTAATGTAACAATAAAATCAGTTCTTAAAAATCACAATTCTTCCTGTAATTATTTTTCTAATGAGCTAATTTTCCTCTTTTACTCAGTAGCAATAGACATGGATACATGAACTCTGTACTTCAAGTGATACCATTGCCTCTCTCTCTCTCTCTCTCGCTCTTTCACTCAACCCATCGCTCTCTCTCTCTCTCTCTCTCTCTTTCCCTTTCTCTCATTCTTCACCTCTTTGTTACTCTCTTTTTCCATAGTTTTTTGTGTGCATATTCCTCTCTATCTCTACATTTCTTTCTCTCTATTTATCTCAAGATGAGTGTGTCATCTCCAGGTCAGGTGCTTTCTCTTCATTGTTAGTGTTATCTTTTTTTTTTTTTAAACAATCATTGCTGTAGGTTACCTTTATATCATTACGAAAAGATGTTCCATTATTGGATTCCTGTATTTAAGGCTAAACAGTATTTAAAAAGTCATTGACCTAATCATAAATGACACCACAACACACCTTCTGCTCAGTTTGGGGACAGCAGCTGCCCAGTTGTGTAATAAGTCTGTAATCTCTATGTAGGTAGGAGTGTGTGATCTGCAAGTGAGTTAACCCATTGAGTGGGCTAATCAGCCCAGATAGCAAGTGGCTTTATGATATAACTCTCCCCTTGAGTATAGCAGGCTTTTATTTTATGTAACACATGATGTTTGGGTGATTACTGTTGGGTTTGATCACAATTATGTATACAAGAAAATAGCTGTTAATCTGTTACGGGGAAAAGTGTGTATAATATATCTCTGTACTACGCACATGCACATGTACACACACACACACACACACACACACACACACACACACACACACACACTGCATAAGCCTAGTGTAAAAAAAAAAAGCCTAATAGTTTGTGCAGTCTGTGACCTGATGACATTTTGAGATTACTGGTGATGAAGCCACTAGTTTCTGTCACAGGGGTCACAGAACAGTACTTTTATCAACCATATTTTTATTGGCCTTATTTAATGTGTGCAATGACATGGGTTGGGTGGCAAACTGGTTGGATGTGCTGTTGTCTCAAGAACATTATAGTTGTAAACTTCTGTAAGTAGAACTCGCTGAGAATAATCAAGCACTGGGATAAAATTATGTCAGACTTCTATTCTGAAGGACCAGTAGTTACAATATTTGCTATGACACCCACCTAGAGCGAGAGTATGCTGATAGTGTCACTGTATTGGTCCATGAAAAGCTTAAGTTTTAGGGTTATTTGAAGATTATTTTGACAGGCATTGCATAACCAACCAACCACACACACACACATGCAGCAAAACTATATTCGATTTTGTAAATTCATTTTTGGGACTGTTTATTTGTATTATAGCTGGAAATATTTAATAAAAGTAGAGTTCAAAAGGGTTGTTCTGTTAAAAGGCTGACAGACTCATGGACATGTAATTCCAATAAATCAAAATCTATAAAATGCAAAACATTTTAAAACGGCAATTAAGGTCTAAACCATCCTTACCAGTCCCTTTTCAGGTGAAGGACATCCAAACATTGCCACATTTAATATGTTAACACAGAAGAAGATGACAGGGTTAGAAGAATGCCACACACAAATAAGGACATTTCTAGCTGAGTTGCTGTTTTTTTTTTGTATATCCAATTGTCACAAGAAAGGGAGTCACTAACATCTATCAAAATATATAGCCACTAAAAATTATCTCCATGTATTGGTGGTTATAGAATCAGACACTGAATGCCCTATTTTGTTAAAGTGGATTATCAGACTAGATGTTCCAATCTTATATTAAGAGCGTATTCTGAATTGTTTATGAATTTGCAAAGTATTGCTTAGTTCACCTATAAATGAAATGGCATCTTATATGTAGAAAAACACCATTATATATGGGTGGGATGGGGCAGGGGTGCTTACAAACCGTATCTGGGCTGCTTTATGCCACCTTTGCAGAACCATGCAGAAAATACACCAGTTATAAAAACACACTCATGTGGAAAATCCATTCTTCAATAAGGCATGTGAGGAACCAGTTTCCAAAATTGGAATGAAAGAACTGTTCAGGCCAACTTCAAAATTCACTTCTGTGCATCTGTGTTTATTTTCTTGTCTTTTTTTCTTTTGTTTCTTTTTTTATAGCCTTTATTCATAAAATTTCCTATGTTTCAAGATATAAAGGTCAGGATTTTTCAAAGGGGCCCATGCCCGATGCAACAGGTTATTATGGCAGCCTTCATGTATCCCAGTCTGATATTTGATAGGGAATGTTGCGTGGCACAACATCCAATGCACTGGGGGGCATCGTTAATGTATGCAGCACAGATGCAGGGGGCGTGCCCATACATATGCAGCACATCCCGATTTTCAGCCCAGGGTGTGTGGCGCATGTGCCAGAGCAGCCCTGCATTGCACCACATAAGGGGGCTCAACATTGAGCCCGTGAAATGTGGGAAGAACACCCAGCCACCCACAGGTGGGCTGTTGTAGTGCAGGGCACAACACAGCAGCCGCCTGCTGTGGGTGACCACCCAGCAACTTAGCACACCGTGCACAAGCACCCATGCCCCCTTGGGGGTCTAGTGGAATGCCCCTTCCCACCCCAAACCCCCAATCACGATCATCAATAATGAATGCATCGGTCCTGGTGGTCTAGCTGTCCCCCTGCTGCCCGATCCAGGCATTTGTAATGACTATTGATATCCTGGTGGTCTAGTGGTCCCCCCGCTGCTCGATCACGAGTATCTGTAATGACTATTGATATCCCGGTGGTCTAGTGGACCCCCCTCCTGTAAGCCCGCTCGTAGGCAGCCTTCAGCTGATCATAAGTCCTATGCTAGAACGTGGGCTGTAGAGCAATGAAATAGAACCCTGGTGGTCTAGTGGACCCACCCCATAAGCCCGCTCATGGCCCATAGTACTACCAGATGTCTACCTGGTGGTCCAGTGGAACTCCCTTCCCCACTCACCCACTGAGGCCGCCAGCCACCCAGCACCCCCCATCATCGGCGGGTGGCAGCACCCCACCGGCATACCGCTCGGCCACCCGCCAAATGACAGCATACAGTATGACCTGTACACCCATTGGGCCACAGTATGGACCAATGGTCGTGCAGACCATACTGTACTACACAGGTCCGGAACTGTGAATGAACACATCCATTCACAGAACTGGGGCTGAGGAGTGACACAGTGAGGCACACATTGTTACACGCAACATCATAGATCATATCTTTGGCATGCTCAAAATGCATTTCCATTGCCTAGATAGGTCCGGCAGTACCCTACAATACAGCCCTGAGAAAGCCTGTGGCATATTCCTGGCCTGTTGCATGCTGCACAGCATGGCCATTAACCATGGAATACCTGTCCAGGTTGAAGAGGGCGACAGTACAGAAGATGAGGTGGAGGACCAACAGGATGGGGGTGGGCAGCCGGCCTTGGAGAGGAGGGACCCCAGGCTAGCTGCACATGCCAGGTGGTACAGGGGCACCATAATAGAAGAGCACTACAGGAACCACAGTTGAGTAACACACAGGAAAGCAGTGCACACACACCATGACACACACAAGCATGTACACAGAGGGATGCATGCACGCAAGGACACACAACGAGCATACAGGTGGACACACAGATATGCACAGGCCCCCCCAGCACACAAGGACCTGGACAGTGAGTCACTATACATTGCACGCCCATGAACACACAAGCATGCTGGCACATGCATCTGTACAGAAAAAGGTCACACTGCAGGGCACACGAACAGCAGTACTGCTGGATGTGGCATAGAGCAGAGGGTATGCACTGGCATGCAGGCATTGCCAACACAGTGCTGTACTCATCACACCCATACCACATGACCCAGCACCACTGCCCAAACACAAGTCAGCTGTGACCCTGGCCATGCGTGTGCCATAGCATGCAGAATGGGCCACAGCCAGCCATGTGTGTGGCTGGCAATGGCAGCAGGGGACTGGACTAGGCAGCACACCCATCGGGACTACCGTGTAGAACCACAACCACCATTGCCACTGGGACAGCCACACCCTGACTGTGTGGCCACAGGCAGCCCTGCAGATGCTGGGGGTGTTGGCACCACATCCACGGGAGATGAGGTCTGAGAACGTGACCTGGTCCTCACGGGTGTGTACGAACAGTCAAACAGACCGTTACCAGGTGTGTTGGGGATGGGTATGGCAGGGGGTATGTCATCCTCATGGGGGTCACCAGACGCCGAGGCTGAGGCATGCTCATTGTGCTACGGGGAGTCCTGCACATCCTGCTGTGGCCAGTAGATGCCAGCAAACACACAGCAATGGTCTCCACAATGCAGTCCAGCAATGCAGTCGTGGCCTCCTGCAGTTGCCGAATCTTGCCTATCAGCTGGGCATGTCCATGGCACCACACTCAGCCAGTTGCTGCACCTCAACCTGCAGGGTACACATCTCTGCCCTGAGTGTAGCCTGGTTCTCTATGGAGTCCTGGAGAAGCCAATTGTGCTTATCCAGCATGTCGTCACCTGGCAAATCATGGTCCCAGCACTGACGTGCAGGGGATGTGATGGCCTGCTGTGCCACATCCCTCGAATGGGAACGTCACTCAGGAGTCTGGAGATGGATTGGGATCTGGGTGTGGGTGCTGATGACAGACCCTGGGGATTACTGCACAGTGTCCACTGTAGAATGTCACAGCACAGCGGCAGGCTGCTGGGCCTGGCTGGTGGTACCAGTGACCACACCTGCGTGCAGCCCTCGGGCAATGCCATCAGTGGTGTCCTGTGCTGTCAAGGAGCCACCCTGGGGGGATGCAAGTATGGACTCTGGGCTGCCTACTCTGCCTGCCATGGCCTGTGTGTCTATGGTACTGATGGGAGGTGTCAACACCCGAGCTCCACAGGATCAGTGTCAGGTCATCATCAGTGTCAAACACCACATCGTCCCGTGTGTCTGGCACCAGTACAGGTAGGCAGTCCTGCAGTGGGAGGTCTCCCAGGGGGACATCGTCATCAGCAAGGCTAAGCAGGGCCTCCAATTCCAGGTGTGGACGGCACCCCCTGCAGCGGCCATGACGCCTATGGATGTTGATGGCACAGCATCATCCAGTGCCACGGTCACAGGTCCAGACTGCACAGCACACCTGAGGCATGATGGAGCTGTAAGACAGAACAAAGAATTGTTAGTGTGTCCCTGAAGCATTGCAGGTAGTCAGCCATACAGTGGAATGTCAGCATGCATGCCACAGGTGTGCCTGCACTGCCTTGCATGAGATGCGGTGGCAACGTGGTAGATGCCATCAGGAAACCAGCTTGACATGGGAAATATGGCTGTAACTGTGTGCAAAGACTGTGCTGTGTGGCAACTGCCCTTCACTGACAGGCAGTGCCCCCCCATATGGCACATCTGTGATGACCCCTGTCAGGTGCAGCATGCTGGTGCAAGTATCAACTGTGTGCGGACCCATGCACGCATGACCTGCTGTGGACATCCATGGGAACTATGTGCCAGCATTGGTGACATCCCTGGTCCAGGCACCACCGAACCATGACAGTGTGCCCTGAGCCACCTCACTGCACATGGCAGACCATGCCATACCCCAGTGTGGATGTGCAGGCTGTGCACCACACCAATACACAACCTGGAAACACTAGTGGCACCCCTACTGTGCACTGGCACACCCATGACCCGCTCCCATGCCCCCCCGATGTCCCACAGGTATACTCACAGTGCTGTGATGGGCTGCCACCTGTTTGGAACCCTGCCCCCAGGACACCCACAATGGATGCTCAGGTGAAGGTGGATGCCAACAGATGCGGTGGGGGTCCCCCACCTGTTCTTCACCTTGCTGCCCTCATGGCTGCCACCTTCTCCTTCGTCCTGTGCCTGTCACTGCCCATCTTCTTCTTGCACTCCTGTGGAGTGCAGTTGTGGCTTCTGTGGGCATTGACATACCTGGCCACCTGCTCCCAGCCTTTTGCCTGCTCCTGTGTGGTTCCAGTGGCCCCACTCGGGAGTTCATTCCTGTCAACATATGCCTCTGTCAGGGCCTGCTTCTCCACTTTAGTGAAGTTGGGCCTGTGTTTCCTTGCAGACACCTGCTCGTCTACTCTGTCAGAATCAGACATTCTGCCACCTGTGAACAGGGATGGTGCACAGATCAGCAGTTTGTTTGCATCCCCCCTTGCTGTGCTACATGAACAGTCTGGCAGGGCAATACAGCTTTCAGCAATTAGATTGTAAACAAACCTACCTTACAGGCTGCAATTCCTGGCAGTGACCTGTGCTGTGTGGGGTGCTTAAATGGCTCAACTCATGCAAATGAAGTTTGGAGAAACCAGTAATGGGATGCTAATGTGCTGGTTTGTGCCTTGCATTGGCCCATGAGGCAATTTGCATATTCAGGCTGAATATTGCAGAATTGCTCCAAGCACATTCAAGTGTGTGATGCACAAGAGAAATGCACTGGAGCAAGTCACCAGCACAATTCCTGTGCATGCACGATATGCAGTACAGCACTTGCCATGCATGCCACCTGCTTTGCTCTGCTCGTGACTGCATATCATGCAAAATTCTGTGCTGCACTTAGTTGTCCTACCATGCATGCGGGCAGCCTGTGACATTGGCCGTTGCAGCGCAATTCAGATCCATGCGCTATTGGTGTGTGTTCTGTGTGGTGATGCATGTCCTTCACAAGATGGCACCATCGCACGACTGCACGGATGTGGGTGGAGGTCGTGACCCTAGTCACCTGCCCGAACTTCCGTCAATGCCCATGTGCGGTACTGCGCGATGTGTCCCGCTGGTGCATATCTAGTACGCATTTCCGGGCTGCGCGATAGTGTGTTGGGTGTTCCTATTGTGCAATTGGTGTGGCAGTGCACTAGGGACACAGTTCAGCAGCAGACTGCTGTCTGGGCCTAGTTTGTTATGCAGTCCCAATGCCACATGCAGAGAGTGTCAGACCAAGGGCCACGAATTGGAGCAAGCTCGAGATGGCAAACCTCATAGCTGTGGTCGCCCCTGTGGTTAGGCAGTTGTTCAGGGAGGAGGAACTGCAGGAGAAACAGTCCCAGGTGTAGGACCATGTGGCAGAGCACCTGGAACTGCACACCAGTGTCCCCCGAACAGGTGAGCAGTGCCATCACCGTTTTGGTGACCTGCACCACCAGGATCCTGAGCACCTTCGGAGACTGCAGGACTGTGCCTGAACTTGGTGTGGTCCCGCAACCAGGTACATATGTGTGTGCACTGTGCATGCCAGTTCTGACTGCTACAGGGGGCATTGAATTGTGGGGCTGGTGCATTTGCACCTGCACACAGGGTGGGGCCACCTCATGTGGGTGTGATGGTGCAGTCGTGGGGCAAGCCTGTGCAGTATTTGTCCCTGTGATGCACTGTGACAGTGTCCCACCTCGTTGTGCCCTGGTTGTGGACCCTGTTCATGGCATGGTGTTCTGTGGCATGGTGCATCATGGCATACTTGCATGGGTTTGGGCAGGGTGTTTGGTGGTTGCCTACACCTCATCTTCCCCTCTTTTTGTGTTTCCTTTTCAGGACGGGAGAAGTGCAGGCTGGCCAGGGAGGAGGCCAATAGGCATGGCAGCCAGCTGGCCACTGGTGCAGCAGCAGGACCAGATCACCTGGCTGCAGGTAAGTGCATGACATTCACTGCTGTCCTCAGTACCTGAGTTGGGTGTTGGTGGGGGGACAGTCCGCACATGGGCCATTGCCTGCATGCTGTGCATGTGCTTATATTGGTGCTCTGGCACTGCTGTCAGTGTGTGCCAGCAGCATGTGGTTGTCTGATCGTGCACATGGGCTCTGTGTGCTGCTACCCTGTTGCTGTCACTGGAGTTGGATGTACATGGCCTACGGTGCACACATGGGGATGCTGCAGAGCCTACATGACAGTTGCACCTGTGTCCATCTGTGCCTTACTGCAGGTTGCATGTGCACTTGTCACAGTGCTGGGTACTGCTTGGCCAGCATCCCCTTCCTTGTGTGGCACTGGTTCCTGGATCACTGTCGGTGTACGCTGTGCATGTGCCATTGGCGGTCCTGTCTATGGGTTCACACAGACACAGTCCTCTACTCACACAGCCCGGGGGGGGGCCATTGTGTGTGAGCTGTCACTTGGTCACTGTTCTGTGTTTCCCCTGCATAGGTCATCCTGACCCAGAGAGAGGACATTGGACTGTAGGCATCCTGGGTGGTGGTGTCCTTCATCTGCAGCGGATGGCCTTTGGGGTGTACCAGAGGAAGGTGGCACATATACGCCTGTCACAACAGATTATGGCGGCCATGCAGACACTTGTGGTGGAGGTGCGATGCCTGAGGAGGGAGATGAGGTGGCTGCATCCGAAGGACTGTACATATTTGTAAATAGCCCATGTTTACCATTCCCACTTCCCTATTTCCCAGGCCCCCTGTTGTTCCCTTCCCATCACTCTCCGATCCCGATGCCATCCTCATGGTGTTCTTCTGAGGTTTTCTTTGTATCCCTGTTGGACTTTAACCTTTGTTTGTGCCCCATTGCTGGACCTATGTTTCTATCCCTGTTCCCATGAGTTTCCTATATGGTTATGGTCTGGTTGTATTTATGTTCAGTTTATTCAGTAAATCATTTTTGATGATCTGCCCTTGTGTTCCTGTGTCTCACTTGCATGCCAGTTGATGCACAATGCTGTTGTTGACCAAGGCTGGGGTGTGGGTGGGCCATGGCATGGCATGGCCATTGGGGTGTGTGCAGTTGGACACCTATTAGTACCAGGTTCCTGGCCTGGTACTTCACTGTGTGCCAGTCATCCATGGGTCGGTGGAGGGTGGCTGGCCTTACTAGTGCCACGGTGTCCTGTGCCCATATCCACATGTCCAGCACATTGCCCTGCACTGCTGTGTTCCTCTGCCCTGTGTTGTTGTGCTGTGTGGTGCCCTATCCTGTGTCCCAGTGTTCCAGTTCAGTGTGTGCTGCCTACCATTGTGTGCCTGTCTTCCACTGTGCCTGTGAACCACTGTGCCTGCCCATTGCCTTTGCACGGTGGAAGCAGTGCTTTGCTATTCCATGTTGGCTACTGGGACATGGGTCTGGAGGAACCCAGTCCCTGCAGCCCTCTGTGCCATGGGCATTGTGTGCCATGTCCCATTGGTTGCCTGTGCCTGTGTGTTGCCATTTTCCATGTCCATGGGTGTTGTGCTCTGCACGATTTCTGTGCCTTCCGACCTTCCTTTGGCACTGTGGTTGTGCCCTACCTCCACAGCCACAGCCCTGTGTCTTTGTGTAGCCCTAACTGTGTTCCCTGTCACCTGGGGCAACTTGCTCCATTTGCTATATTCATCTTGCACTGCTGCTCTAGTGCATGTCAGCTTGCTCCAGCACAAGTCTGAATGCTCCATGGCACTTCTTTGCAATATTCAGCGTGTTTTGCACCAGCGTATTTCTGTGGCGCATCTGCTGAATATTGCATTGTGTGTCACGGCACATCTGGATTGTGCTGTACATCCACTTGCTCATGTTTTGGGTGCACTTTTGAATAGCTGGGCCTATATGTACAAAGGCTATAAAAAAAAAAAGAAAAAAAGGCAAGAAAATAAACACAGATGTACAGCAGAAAATACACCAGCACATCTAATTACACTGTCCTTATAGGTTCCAAGACATCTCAGATTTGTAGATCATGTTGTTTAGGCTTCTGAAACATAATTAATTTGCATTTTAATTGGGTTTAATGACTCTTCAAAGTGGTATAGGATAAGATTGTTGCATGCACAAAGCTGACATCGCGGTTGAACAGGAGAAGGCTATTAATGGGGTTATTATCTTCATTTTCTAGGAATTACCTAGACTGCGAGGTATTCTAGTGAAATAAAAATGTTTTGGACTATGTTGTTTTTCTGTTCATGTAACTAGGGCAGGTTAGTAAATCGACAATGCAGCTTTACTACCTACTTTATTTAAAAAAAATACTTGTTCAGGTTAAGAACAAAGGTTGCATGTGCAATCTAGTTGCTTTCAAATTCTCAGAAAATTATTGACAGAAAACAGCCTGCCCAGAATTTCCAGGAACAGCACCAGAACACAACTCTTCCATATTTGATGATGGCCCTGGAATTCTGGGTAGTTAGTTTTCTACCAAAAGTGAATGTTATGGTTTGCTGTGTAACCAAATGTCACATGCAGATGTTTAAAAAAAAAACCTTGCCTCACGTCTGTCAATTGCTTCATATCTGGCAAGAGGTAGTGCAGTCCTTTGTACAGGTATATGAACTATGACACCCACTTTTAAAAGGCACTTGTCACTCAGTTTATGACTAGCAAAATTTTCATTGTCCTCCTGCTCAGCCAGATTATTTCTTGTGAAAAATTTACCTAAAGCATTTCAAAAATTGGTAAATGCCTCTTACTGAACAATCTTACAAGCAAACGAAAGTATAAAATGTTTGAAATATTTTATAATAAAAGGGAACATTATCTGTTTGGACCACAGGCTTGGGAACCAGGAGGTCCAAGCTAATACCACCATTTTTGTGTAGTTCTGATCCTCGCTTATCTCCCCATGCTTAATTTTAGCAGTAAAATTGTAAAAATCATTTACCTGCTAAAATGAGATTCGTGTCAATTAAATGATCATCAAATGTTTGTTCCTAAAACACACAGCAGTGGAACCCTAATAGGCATCACAACAACTATGAGAACGGCATTGTTGTGATTCTAATAGCACTTCATATAAAAAGTCTGCCGTCTCACTGAGAGCTGCTGCTGGTATAGTCCAATGGCTGCAGCAATGTATTGCTCCTAAGCTGCTTAAGTAGGTAAACAAATATATGTGCAACCTATTTAAAATTGGGAACCTCTCTTGAGAAAGCTTCGTTTAGGATGGAGCTATCTTGGTAATAGAACCCAAAGAGTAAAAATACATGACACTCTCTCTAGCAGTCAACCTGTTTGCTCTTGAGTTCCCCAAGGATCTATTTTGAACCCCCTCCTATTTAGTCTATTCCTTAACACCCTCCCCAAGTCTGTCCCTCCAACTTGCTCCTATATACTGATGACATCATGCAGTCACTTTACTACCAGTCTAGCATTGCTTGTAAAGCGCGTTGGGATACTGTGTATGAAAAGCGCTATATAAATGCTAATTCTTCTTCTTCTTCTTCTTCTTCTTTTCACCAGCCAGTCTAGTCCTTCAACACTTGTCAGCTGTTTTCAACATAGTTTCACTTCAGTAGAGGCCTGGTTTACCAATCACAAACTTAACATGAACTACAAAAAAATAAACAAGGTGATGCTCTTTGCTGGCACACACAAAAAATACAAAAACTCTCAATTACTGATCATGAACAATCTAGGATCACCACTCAAACAAGTCCATAACTTTAAATATCTTGGCATAATTCTGGACATTACCCTATCATTTAATGAACATGTAAACACTCTATCCAGAGCTGTCAGCATCAGGCTCGGGATTCTGTACAGACACAGATACAGCATGTCCAAGGAAGCACTCTGCTTGGCCATTTTCAATTCTATCCTCTCAATTGTTGACTTTGGACTCATAATCTATGGATCCGCCACCAACACCACTCTCCGTAGGCTGAGTGTTGCTCTGAACAAAGCCTGACATCTAGTCACTGGTTACCAGTTACACACCCACACCTGTGACCTTTATGCCTCTGTAAACTAGTTAAACCTTCAAGACAGAATAGCCTATCAAACTTGCCTGCTGGCAAAAAAAGATTACATTGGGACTGGCCCCCCTTCACTCCTACACCTCCTAAATCAGACTAACAGTTAACACAGCACCAGAAGCATGATAATACCACCTTCCAAATCTCATTCTGCCGCACTGCACAAGCCCAACAAGCCTTCATGTATAGAGCACCCAATTGGCTTAATAGCCTCCCACCTGACCTCCTAGTGGGCCCGAATATTGTGCCCTTCAAAGCCAAACTTCCTGAACACATATTGAAACTGAATAGTTGTGTCTGCCCCACGTAACTGTATCCCATACTCTCTCCTGAATGCCCTCCCAGCTCACTCCTCTTCCTAGTAGTACTCCATTAGCCTTCTTCTTAACCTCCTCCCCCATCCTCTCCTCTTTCCTCCTCTTCACTGTGCCCAGCTGCCACGTTCGCTCCCAACTCTTACATCGGCACCTCTCAGATACTCCTCTCCCTTCCTATCTACACCTCATGCCCCCTTTCACTTCCCGGAACACTAACCTTCTCCTCACTTGCCCCCCACACTCATCTCTGCCTACTCTTTCTACTCTCCCTAACGCTACACCTAATTTTCCCCACCCTCCTCTGCACAGATCTGCCACATTGTGATGCCTATACGCCCTCATTTTTGTTGTCACTTAATCACTCTCTCGCTCTCTCCCTCTCTGTATTTATTTATTTAGTTTTTGTTAACCAGGTAAGTGCACTGGCCATGAAATTACTATTTTCATGCATGAGCAGAGACAGTGCAACAATCAAAGACAGGCAAATAGCATGAGTACAGTATAATTACATACAGTCAAAACAGTCAGTAATAATGACACCAACAGCCAGGACAATAACAATCTATCAAATTCACATAGAATTATTGCAGAAAAACCCACACAGTCAAGGTGGAATAAAACAACATAGCAGCAAAGAATGTTGGTCAAATTAGTCACAGCAATGAAAGTTCAAGAGGCAGTGAAGCAAGGCAAGGGCAAATTCCTGACTGGGCAGGATGCATCATCAGGGTCTCTGAGGCAAGATTCGGTGTGAAGGGGGAGTTAGATTAACCCTCAAGGAGATAGTAAGGGTAAGTAGTGGTAGGGGGTAGGGAGGTAGAAGGTAAGGCAAGGAAGTAGCTGGATGGTGAGGGGATTACAGAGGATTAAAACAAGTGCAAAGATCAGCAAGAGATAAATATATGCACAGCTCCCTTTTGAAGCTACCATGGGATCCTGATTGTCGAAGTTCTTGGGGGAGAAAGTTCCAGAGCTTAGGAGCAGAGTGACTGAAATCACCAGAGCCTTTTGATGTTTTACATCTAAGTACATTCAGCAGGGACTTATCTACTGTGTGCTATCCATAGGAGAAAGTTAGAGGTACCAGCAATGTTGTGATCGCTGAAGAGGTTTGGTTTTTTGAGTACAGAGTCAATCAGGGAACCAAGAGAGTATTGACAGCAGGATGAGGGGGACAACCAGTCCAGGTCTCTATACAGTTGGCAGTGGTACTTATGCCGAGGTGACGAGGAGGCACACCGACAGATATTATTGTAAGTGACAGTTCTCAACAAGGTCTCTCTTTCTGACCGCTATTGTAAACCCATGATAAAAATAATTTTAGCACCTAGGCTTGTACTGTAACTCATGTTACTTATGCTGCACTTATATATTTTTGTACTCTATGTATTTTGTTTACTCACTCTGCCTTTGTACAAAGTATACCTTTCTGTTTGTAAATCTGTTTCTTTCTCTTGATGTAGAGCTCTTGTAAATGAGCCCCAGCTCAAAAGTATTGCAATTCTGATACTTCAATAAATAAAATAAAATAAACTTCCAATATTTGGATAATTTATCATTTGTCAGCAGTTTTGTTAATTCTGTTTATACAGAAATTAAACTGAGTGAACTTTAACTAACATAAGTGGTTCCTCATGTTTTTTTTTTTAAAACAAAACAAGGATGCACCAATCTTTGCTGATATACTGAGATAGCTTGGCAGAAGTAGCAGAGCAACAGGTTGCCTCTCACCCCAAAATGCACTTTGCTTCAGTCCTGAAATTTGAGTTCCACTCTCTTCCTTAAATTCATACCCCTGTCCCCTCCCTCATGAATGTGACAGCTGTCATTTGTCAAATCCTGACCAAACTGTGTTTTCACACCTGTGGCACAGAATGACTTTACATTAGAGCAGAATCATGTTTTGGCAGAGATTTCAAAATTGTAATTACTGGGTTCATGAGGTGGGGTAACAAGAAGGCTATGTTGACAATTTTGTTCCTGTTTTAATGCATGCATCTGTGGAGGGATGGGAGTGCAGGCCCAAAAGTCCCTGCACTCCCACAGACAAATGAGGATACAATTATACTATATCAAAAAGTAAGGAAATTCTTTGCAAAAGACTCTGTTAATGCACCATTTAGGGTTAAGACTACAGTGACAAAAGTAGGGAAATGTGATTTTTAGGGTTTCCAACCCTAATCCCCCCTTACCTGCAGAAAATCAGGGGTGGAGTCTTCCTTGGGGTTGTCAACCCCATTGTGGTAGCAAGAAAGCTGAGGTGTGATGGACATAGGTGTGTATGCTTCAGGAGTCTATACAGTGGGGTGAGCTTTAGGGATGATAACCCAATGAAGACTCCACCCCAATTTGCTTCAGTGTGTGAAGGGGTTATGGTTGGAAACCCTAAGATCATATTTTCCTACTTTTGTTGATGTAGTCTTAACCATAAGTGATGCATTAACAGAGTTTTTTGCAAAGAATATCTATCTATCTATCTATCTATCTATCTATCTATCTATCTATCTATTCTATCTATCTATCTATCCATCTATCTATTCATGCAAAAAAACTCAGTTTAATGCATCAGTTAGGGTTGTTCCACAGTGACAAAAGTAAGGAAATTCGATGTTAGGGTTGAAACCGCCCCCTTAAACCCCACCACCCCACCCCACCAACCAGCATTGGGGTGTGCATTGGGGTCATCATTCCTAGTTCTCACCCCATCACATGTGTAAACAAGCTGAGGTATAGGAGAATGGGGTGAGAGTTAGGACCGATGACCCCATAACTGAGTTTTTTTGCCATGAATTTCCCTTCTTTTTGAGAATGAGGACTATAAATAGTGAATGGAATGTCGTGGTGGGAACGTGGGGCCTGTGATTTTTACTCACATAGTAAAGGTAATCGCAACCCCAATGACGCACCATTCATTCACACATCTGGACTGCCTTATACGGTATGGGCTGCATGCCCATTGGCTCTTGCTCTGAACCAATGGGCGTGCAGCCCTACTGAGCTGTCAGTCGGCAGGTGGTGGGGCAGCAGGTGGTGGGGTGCTGCCACCACTGGGCTGACGGGGAAATGGGGTGGTGGGGCTCCATGGGTGGGTGGGTGGGGTACACTAGATCACCGGGATATTGGTCTTTGGGGGTTGACATTCTGCCTGTGATTGGGCTAGTGGGGGGTGGGGAGTGTGTTCTGCCCGCGTCGGGCTAGTCAGGGGTGGGGAGTGTGTTATGCCACGATCGGGCTAGTCGGGGTGGGTGAGTTCTGCCTACGATTGGGGTTAGTCGGGGTTTAATACGTTATGCCCACAATTGGGCTAGTGGGGGGGGGAATTTACTTTATGCCAGTGATCGGGCTGCAGGGGGCGTCCTTCCCCGATGACTGCTGCCTGGCAGGGCACCAGGCGCAAGTCGTCGAGGATCGGCACACCTGCATGCTAATGGTATGCAAATGTGGCCGTAATTAGATGAAAATGGCCCCCCGTGCGCCTTGCATAAATTATGGCCCCATTTGCATGTCACCTTTTGAATATTGCAGATTTGCACATGGTGCAATGGAACTTGTGCCACCACATCTGAATGCTTCACTCTGACCACTTGCGGTGGTGCAAGTTCCACTGCGCCATGCACAGTGGCTGTGGCCAGGGGGTGGTATTCAACGGAGTTGCTCAATAGCGCAACTCCATTGAAAATTACCCTGGCCACACCCCTGCACAACTTTTTTGAGCAGCGCAAGGGCTTGCTCCACAGAATGGTGCAGTTTGAATATCCAGCCCACTGTGTCTCAAATATCCTTAAATTGATGTGTTTGTCCCATTTTTGCATTTATCAAATGTTGCATATTTTGCACTTTAATAACTTTGCAACTGTACAACAGATATGCATGACAGTTTCCTTGCATAATTTCATTGGGTAGATCTGTTATTGTTGCTAATTTCATTTGCATTGCTTTTGTGGTTTCTGAGATATCGTTTCTTAATCATTCTTACAGTTACATGTTTTTTCCATTTTTGCAGTATTTCAATTTTGCATACTTTGCACCTTCATAAGTTAGTAACCCTTCAACAGATGTGCATGAAATTTTGCATGCACAATCTTGTGGTGTAGTTCTGTTGATGTGGCTAACTTGGTTTGAACAGCTTAATTACGACATTGTTTGCCAAAAGAACTAGTGTACTGCCACAGTTTGTGACACTACTTTTCCAGATATGTCTGTTTCTTTGTCACATCATAACTAAAATCATAACTAAATGACAGTTTGAGCTTTTGGGCTGATATTTTCAGAGTACAAAGGACTTGCCCCAAAGGTTTGCCTTTATCTAGTTTGGTGGAAAAATGTTACAATGCAGCAAAATTATAACACTTTGAAGCTTCAGAATTTCCCTTAGGGTAACATTTTGATGGTTGGTGTACTTTTCAGATGCTTTGAGATACAGCTCCGGTGCTATGGGTAGTTTAGTACACCTTTAGGTGTACTAAGTTGTTTTGCATGTTACCAGGCCCTGTTTCAAAATGTTGGTGAAATGTAATGAGTGGGGCACGTATAACCTATACTATGGCATGCATTATCAACATGGTGGCAGTACTGCTTTGCAGGGCACAGTGGTATCACAACACACTATGCACTGATGAGAGTCCCACATGCACATGAGGAACAACTGCATACCATACAGTGGGCATTGATGTGTGCACAGGGCCTGGAGGGCCCTTTTCCCCACTGCTCACTATGGACTGATGGGAGTGCAGGGCCCGGAAGGCCCTACTGTCCCACATGGAAATGAGGGACAAGTACAGTACAATAGGCATGTATGAGAGCACAGGGCCCTATCACTCACTTTAGACTGATACGAGCACAGGCCCAGAGGTCCCTGCGCTTGCACATGGAAATGAGGGACAATCGCAACAGCTATGGACTCTGGGCCCTGTGCTACTACCACTCCCATAATCAAATAAGGCTTTGATTATACTTTTCTCAGAAAGTAAGGAAATTCATTGCAAAAAAATTTGTTAATGCATCATTAGGGTTAAAGCTTCAAAAGTAGGGAAATACAACTTTAGGGCTCCCAAGCCTAAGATCCCACCCATACTGTGCATGCAGGAATAGTCATGGGGGGGTGTCTTGGGGCTGTGAACCCTAATGCTCACCCCATTCTCCTATGCAGTATCCATCTTACCTTACTTACTCATGAAATGTGGTGAGCATTAGGATTCCCAACCCAAAAACACACCCCTCATGCCTGTTCCTGCATGTACAGTGGGGTTGGGATCTTAGTTTGGGAGCACTAAAGTCATATTTCCTCTACTGTTGATGCTTCATCCCTAATGATTGATTAACAACGTTTTTTGCAATGAATATATATATATGTATATATATATAATGTGTGTATATATTGCAAAAGAAAAATTGTTACTGAATCAGTTAGAGTTGAAGCAACAAAGTAGGGAAATGTGGTATTAAAGTTTCAAACACTAACACCCCCACCCTCCACCCTGCACAGTCAAAGAGGCATCGGGGCAGCACTGGGGTCATCAACCTTAACACTCACCCCATTCCATTTGAAATTAAGCTGGATGGGTACAGCATGGGAGAATGAGGTTAGTGTTAAGACTGATGACCCCAATGCCACCTCAATACCTCTTTGTTTGTGCAGGATGGGGGGTGGTGGGGTGTTAGGGTTGGAAACCCTTGCTCCACATTTCCCTACTTTTGTCACTTCAGCCCTAAATGATATAGTAACAATGTTTTTTTGCAACTTATTTCCTTACTTTTTGAGATAGTGTCGTCATATAGTAATGTGCGTGTAGGCCCCATGCTCTGATTTCTTCATGGAAGCATATATGTACATCAGACCCTGTGCACGTGCAGTATCTCAGGCACCAGCACAGTGGCCCACAGATCCCATGCTACAATGTCTTTAGGGGTGGTAGTGCAGACCCTGTGCTCCCACAGTATCTCAAGCAGCAGCACAGTAGTCCACAGGCTGTACACTACAACACCTTTAGGGGTGAGAGTGCAGGGTTCGATAGGATCTCAGGCACCTGCACAGTGGCCCACAAACCCTGTGCTACAATGCCTTTAAGGATGGGAATGCAGGGTGCTTCAGACCCTGGGCTCCCACATTATCTGAAGCAGCAGCACAGTTCCCCAGTAACCCTTGTCAGAGAAGTCCTAATCCTTTTTCACCAAGATGACCATGGATTTTGTTGTCACATGAAACAGGAATTGTTTCATGAAAAAGGATTAGGATGTCTCCTGAAAGAGGATTTCAAAAATAATCTTTTTCATGAGCTGCACTAATCCTTTTTCATGAGACAATTGCTATTTCGTGAGATGACAAAATGCTTTGTCATCATCACAAAAGAAGATTAGAGTCATGGCCATCTGGTCAGAGAGCCCTAATCCTCTTTCATGATGATGACAAAGGATTTTGTCAGCTCTCATAATAGGAATCATCTCACGAAAATGGATTAGGACAGCTCACGAAAGAGGATTTAAAAAAATATATTTTTTCATGAGCTGTCATAATCCTTTTTTGTGAGATGATTCATATTTCATGAAATGACAAAATCCTTTGTCATCATCACGAAAGAGGATTAGGGGTCTCCGACCAGATGGCCTTGATGGTAATCATCTTTTGTGATGATGACAAAGAATTTTGTCGTCTCATGAAATAGGAATCATCTCATGAAAAAGGATTATGACCACCAATCCTAGGCTCCATAAAGGATTGTTATACTTCTTTAGCATGGGTCCCCCTGGCCAGTGCCCAAGAGCACCTTTTTTGTGGTAACATCCAGAATAAAGCTGAGTGTCCTGGTGAAGATTCCAGTTAAATCCCACCAAAAATGAAGGATTTTAGGGTAGGCTATACCATATGGAAAAAAGTACCCACAGAAGTTGTGTACTTTGAGCATTGATCAAATTTCATCTCATCTGCTAGGTGGGCTTTGGCAGGGGCGAAATAGGATCTGTGGAGGAAGTTAAAATGCACTTGCCCTAGTCTGTTGTTGAGTGAACATGTATTAATACAGTCTGTGACTGTCACCAGTCTCCTTCTGTAGATGAAACTCCTAATACTTTCTCCTATTCAGGATGAACCATTGTGAGGGGTTTTGGCAGTCTATGCACTAAAACTGTATAATCAGTTTCTGTCCCCCTACAGGGTGCAACACTATTTCTTTTCCCAGGGATCTTTGGAGAGTGGGGGCCAGGGAAATAAGCATTTGGTTTAGCTTATGATGTAGTTGGAGGTAAATGAAGAAATCAGATGGCTGGCAACATACAGTATCTACAGTAGCCAATAACTGCTGAGAAGGAATGAGGGTCCCCCTCATAGAGTTGACCCACTGTTGTCAGGCCCATCTTCCTCTATCTCAGCAAGGTTGTAGCTATCACATGTGGGGGCGCTGCATAGGTCCATAGTGCCTTTTTAATATCAGCCTCTGGAGAGAGGGCCTTAGGGTGAGATGTGAGATGTAGATAGTCAGGCCCATACAGGGTACCAAAGCAAAGCTTGTTTAACTTTCACTATTCTCCTCTGCTATAGAAGTGAAGTAAGGTAACCTCATACCATGTGGTTAACAATTTGGGGGTAGATATACTGCCAGGACCTGGAACATTTAAAGAGGCTGGGGCGGAATACACATTTTAACTGTGTTCACCTCTCAATGAGGGTGATGGGAAGGGACCTCCATCTTTCACAGTCCTGTTTGATTTTCGAGAGGAGTGGTTGATAATTCAGGGAACTTAGTGTAAAAAATAATTCCTCAGAAAAATCACTCCCAGGTATTTAAGATAAGAGGCAAGGACCAGGAAAGAGTCTGCCATTCAGGGATCCAAGTTCCCTCTGCCCAGTGGGAGCCACTCACATTTGGCCAGTTTATTGTTTGGCTTGAAAATGAGCAATAGACCTGGAAGATGTCCATGTGAGCTGATACTGCTTTCTGGGGGTCAGCAAGGTACAGAAGGACATCACCTGCAAATAGGGAGATAACATGGTGTGTACCCAGATGGGTCAACCACCAGATGTCCTGATGCTGTCTGACCGCTATGGCCAGAGGTTCACTGGTGAAGATATAGAGAACCATGGAAAAGGATCACCCCTGATGGGTCCCCAGAACAACATAAAGGGGTGTGACAGACTGTTGTTTGTTAAGATCTATGCTGTTAGTCCTTGGTATGGGGCAGCAATACAGGACAGGATTTTGCGGCCAAAGCCAAAGGGCTATAAAGTGGCATACATGAAGGCCACTTAACCTGGTCAAAGGCCTTCTCAGCACTTAGTGCCAAGAGGCCAGGCAGAGCAGTCCTCCTCCTAGACCAGTACCACATGACATTCAGGAGCCTCCTGATATTATTTTCGGCATGACGTTCTTCAATAAAGCCACCCTATTCTGTGTGGATTGAGCCCAGGAGGACCCACTTCCAGCCTACCACCAAGAATTTGGCTATAATTTTATAATCTGCAAAAGACAGAGAGACAGGTTAGTAGGAACTGCATAGTGTGGGGTTATTCCAGGCTTAGAGAGGTCAGTGATGGTCACCAGAGCCAGGGAATTAGGTATGACCCCTTATTTAAAGAATTCCAACACCATATTCATGAAGGGGGCCCCCCAATATGTTCCAGAAGTCAGTATAGAACTCAGCTGGGAGGCCATCTGGCCCTGGTGCCTTTCACTAGTAAGAGACTGAACTGCATTAAGCAGCTCCTCCTGGATGGGATTCGAGTCCATGGTTTCTTGTATCCCCTCTGACAAGGATGATAAGGGGAGTGGATCTAAAAAATATGCCGGGGGAAGGGGTTTGGTCAGTTATTTCTGAGGTATATAAGGTTCTATAGAAATTTGCAAATGCCTTACCAATGGACTCTTGAGAAATGGTAAGCGTCCCAGACTGGGTTTTAATGCCGGGGTTGGATTTTTAGATTTGTCTGACTCATGTTTTTTGAGTTACCATGATAGCCAGCAATTGCCTTTGTCTTCATCAAAATAAACACCTGCATGGCTCAGAAGGACAGCTCAATCAATGGGTTTACACTGAATACAGTACAGCACTCATGGAGAACTCAGTCTGTGGCTGGCTGTGGTGGTGAGTGGTGGGCTGCGCCAGTCACCAGCTCAGTTTAGGAATAGGAGAGGGGAGTGGGGTGCTGTGACAGTGCCAGCCAGGATGGGGGTTGGGGGTCCACTAGGCCATCAATGATGTTGTGTTATTTCATAATGGGTCATAGGGCTTGGGGAGAGCTGCTAGATATCCAGGGAATTTCAACAGTAAACCATATATTAGGGAAAAAGGGGATCAGGGAGGAGGTCCACTAAACCATCAATGAATTTATTTAATTACATATATTCTGGGACATCGGGGAGGGGGGCTGCTAGATCACCAGGTAAATTTATGAATTACATATATTTGGGGACATCGGGGAGGGGGCTGCTAGATCACCAGGTGAATTTATGAATTACATATATTCGGGGACATCGGGGATTGGGAAGGGGGTCACTAGATCACCAGGTGAATTTATCAATTACATATATTTGAGGAGATCAGAGATCAGGGTGGGGAACTGCTAGGTACCAGGGACTAGCTAGAGCAGCAGACAGCCACCCCACAGCTTGCAACATACCCACAGGATGTGCCATCTACTTGGCACATGGCTAGGGTTGCCTCAAGCTGCTGTACTCTGCCATCGGGACCCTGCCCTTTAGAGAATTAGGCACAGGGTCACTGAGCCCCAGACTTTGACACAAGCTGCCTTTAGCAGCAGCTTGTGTCAATCTAAGGGCTCTTTGAGAATCAAACCCATTAAGTAATAATATGGCACCATGAACTTTAGAAATAGTACTCACCCAGACTGCCTTGTTAGTCAAATGTATTTAGTAGCTTTTAGAATTTTACTTGTTATTTATGCTTGTTTTGCAGAAAGGTTTGCTTATCCTTTATATTATGTTTCTGTATGGATTTTACTTGTTATTTATTGTTTGGTTTTTGTATGACTTTTTTACAAATTTACAGAGACAAAACTTGACAACCAAATAAACTTTGAATTTTGAACACTTGAGTTGTAACATTTGTGTGATGTGGTGGTATTGGTGATAGGGTACAGTAATTTTTCAACTGTATTTAAACACATTTTGGTGCCATTATTTTAAACTATTTAAACACATTTTGGCATAATAATTTTAAACTGTATTTAAACACATTGGGGACTATTCACTAGAGGGCGGAAAGTAACGCCTAAGGTACGCACCCCACCCACGTAGCTCTGCACCTGCAGACAAGTGCACACAGGCTGGCATTCACGAATGGCCACCACCTGTCTGTGGCTGTGTCCCCCCCATGTGCAGAACCATGCAGGGAGGCCAGGGGCAGAGTTACAGACGGTCTGGGTCCCAGAGTGGATTACTTGCATGGGGCAGCACGGGACACGGTTTATGTATTGCACATAGGTACCCATGGAATGCACAGCCAGTCCCCAGTGGCAGAAGAGCCCCCCTAGCTCAAATCCTGTCCCAGTGGCACCCCGACTGCCTAGTGCACTGCTGCCCCCAACATGGCATGGCACCCACCCCGGTCCCCGATGCCTGCCCATTACCCCTGAACATATCAGAGAACCGTCCCCATCAGTGCCAACCCCCCGACAGACATTGAGGCACTAGCCCCATGCTGAAGAACCCCCCCACACACAACAATGCCCCATCCCCATAGTGGTGCACTCCCCCCCACCCAGTACAGCACATCCCGGTTATGTGGTGCCCACGTCATGACCACAACAGTCCACGCGCCCCAGTGTCTGAACAATACGGTCACTCCTTGCTATTGACTGAACATCATACCCATGTGTAACACCCTATACCACTAAGGGATATGCAGGAGAGTAGCCTATTTCACCGGTCGGTCCCACACCTGCTGAACCAGCCTCCACCGCCGCACTTGGTGGACAGTGTTCCCACCCACCTCCTGTGGCACTGACATCACCCCCTCCCCCATGCCTGCCTGTCAGTACCAGGGCCAAAGGACAGCTGGAGTCACAGCTCTCCTTTCATCTCCTTGGCTACCAGCCATCCACTTGGTGCTGGAAACACGCTGCTGATATATGGGTGGAGCACTACCATCAGTATTTGGATGGCCACTGGCAAAGGTGATGTGAGGAAGCCTGTGCTGCTGGCCATCTGGTACCATGGCACCAACATGTGGGCACGGGGAACAGGGAGTGGTGAAGTCAGTGCCCCAGGATGGGAGGGGGGACCACTGTCCACCAGTGCCAGGACAGGGGTGTATGGATTTGGGCTCAGGGGTGGCTGGCTGTTGTGGTGTTGGCCCAAGTCCCTAACGTGAATGCTGTGGCAGGTGGCACGGGGTGGAGTGACACTGTTATGGGCCACGACACAGCTGGGAGATACATTGGGCAGGGTCCCACAGCACCTCAGGTCTACCACCCCCTTACCAATGGTATGACAGTTCCACCTCATCTGTATATGTACCCCATGAACTCCTGTAGGAGACATCCACTGAACTGGACTGCTGGTTCCACCACCTTGTGACCTGATGGGACAATTCCACCACCCCACTGTGTCCACATTGGTCACTGGGCACAGCTGCAAACTGTGGTTTGGGCAGGTTCATGGGTCCAGAGTGGGTGCTCGGGGGCACACATACTGGGATGCCATGAGTGGGGGTGGATACCAGGATGGAGTCAGGATACCACTGCAGGGGACCTTCTGTGTGTGTGTGGGGGGTGTCTTGTACAACTCCAGGCACTGGGGCACCTGTGTGTGTGTGGGGGGGGGCACTGGGGACTGGGGCTGACATGTGTCTGGGGCAGGGGGTTGCTTCAGCATCACAAGACAGGGCTGGGATGTGTTGGGGGCAGGGGGCATGCAGCTGCCCCATGGGGATCGGGCCACCATGTGTGTGGGGGCCAGGGTGTTGCATTCTACACATCAGGAATGTGGCAGTTGTGTGTGGGGGGCTGCCTGGCAGCTGCTGGGTCCAGTGTGTGTGGTCAGGGCCAGGTGCAAAGTGTGGTTATGATAGGGTCCCACCTGGTGTACCCAGCACCCTCTTCCACCCCCAGTGCACAGCACTATGCACTTTAGTGACTGGCGTGTAGTACTGGCCCACCCCCAGAATGCCCCCAGTGCATTGCTGTCTGTGTGTCCGGGTGATCTGATGCATTGCCCAAGTACGCCCTGTACATGAATGCCATTGTTCCCCCACTCTGCTGGATTCATGTGTAGCAATGCCTACTTGCACAGTTTCCGTACTGCATATGCATCATGCACAGAGCCCAGTTTAAACTGTTTGGGTGAACTTGTTTTTTTTTAATAAATATTGCTACTGGTCTTAAAAATGTTCCACATGTTTGTTTAACAATGTAACCACAATGCAGATACACATAACATCTGGGCAAAGAAATAAGGAACAATAACATTTCAATGTTTGGTGAATAGAGTAGTGCTTGTGTACACTTATAAACTTTGAAACGTTGGCCTTTCTTCTACTCCCACCATTGGTACTGTAGGTAAGCTGGGTAGCATGTAGGGAACAGAAGGCCTAAAAAGTTTACCTCCTCCAACTCATGGAGAGTGTGACCAGTAGCACACAGGAGAGGAAAAAAACATTGTGGAGGAAACCTCTGAGGATCCATGGCTACTGACCTGCCCATCCTCAGGAAATGATCCTGAATGCTTTGAACTGAGTTCTGATTCTGGTTTGGGATGTAGTGTTCATAGGGGGATAAAGTCTGTTTCCAAGTCTGATGATGTGAGTGGGAAAGTCAGTTCTTAAGGTTGAAGAAGCAGATTCAATTCGGATGAATGTCTAGATGATGAATGTGGATTAGGTCCAGCTGTCGAAGGAAGGTTTGAACAAGATCCAGGATTTATTTTGTGGTATTAGGGGATAGGTTATCGGAGGTACACAAATTACATGATAGATCTGAACATGAAGAAGAGCATGAGCTTTGTCTAGCTGGGCTGCTGGACTCCAGTAATTGCAGGATGGAATATAGGTTATGTGAACTGCTTAATGTAATCTGTTGGACTTTGAAGAAGGTAAAGGAAGGATAGAATGATTAGCCTCTTTGTGTAGATGGGTAAATTTACTGACGTTGGCAAGGTTCTCAGAATTGCTTAAGGATGATGAGATAGAGAATTCTCAGGATACAGGAATCCAAAGGAGGCTAAACAAAACAGCAGAAAATATACACAATGTTTAACATAGAGTCAATGGATTCCATTTCAGTAAATTCACTATGTTTCACTATGGCGTCATCTACAGAGAGATGACAAAGAGTTCAAGTTAAAGAAGCTCTTTGGATACCCAGTTGAAGAGTGTAACTGAAGGACTATAAAATGGTGACGGTGAGGATGGAGTATGCAGAAAAGACAGCAACTGGATACCTGATAGGTATAGCTGCATTATTCCGTATGATAGCTTCAAGGCTTGATGATGAGTTAGAAATGCTAGTACATGGTTTACATGAGCAGATGTTCAAGGAAGTCAGCTATGTGCAAGACGATGGATACATTGCATGCTGCAGTATAAGTACTGTAGCTCAGTAGCAGGAACTATAGTGGCCCAAGTGGCATTGACTTGCAGGTGGATAAATTTAACATGTTGGGGAACGTTAGAAAACAGAGGAATCTTAACAAAGTCTGCTTAATGATGGGGTAATGAAAGGTTTGATATTGGAAATGGTATAATGCATCGAGTGAGTTGATTGTATAGTCTGATGTGGAACCGTTGCTGTGAGAAACTGTGATAAAGAGATAACCAAGTCAGTTGTGCATCAGTGAGGTGGTGGAATGGAACAAAGGCTTGACTTTGGTGATGATATTAGCTGGACTGAGTATGAGGGCAGATAGATACTGTCTGATGGGATTGAAGGACCACTAAGAAGGTGACTGGCATGATTGGTGAATCCTGAAGAGGAGATGTACAGTTCTACGTCATAAGGGTGATCATGGAATGGCGATTGCCATTAGGGTGAGTGTACAGCGCCGAAAATGAATTTCAGCGATGCACACTCGCAGTGAACCGCAAGAGGGTGCCCAAGATCTAGGGGATTTTTTTTTAATGCAGGGGGCTGTGGCCCCTGCACCTCCCTACTAATGGATTCTCAACTCCAGGGGGTGCATGTCAAGAGGGGGTGAAATACTTGGAAAATAAAAAGCTGCCTGCCAGAAAAAAAAAACGCAATGCGCTGGAACAGAACCCTGCACCTTCTAACCAACCAGCCTCCCCACCACGCTAGTGGACCAGCCCGGCAGCTGCCCACCACACCCCCCCACATACCTTCCTTCCCCTGCCTCTCCCTCCCAGTACGTGAGTGCATGCACATACGTTCCATTGCCCTACCTCAACCACCCCTGTATCTGGTCACTTCCCTTCCATGTAGCCCTGAACACAGGCAACTGTAATTGAGCCACCATTTTTGTAGGCACTCAGTTGCAGTTGACTTGTTCAGAGGATGCTGAGATGGACAGTAGTTAACTTCATCAAGTATTACGATGTCCGGAGGCCAAGGAGCAGCAACTGCACAAAGACAGCATGATAGCTATGCATTGGAGATGCATTGGTGCATATTCTGAGATGTTAGATTGAAAAAGGGTCTTTGAAGAACATCAGATAGCATTCTAGGAAGGTATGAGTGGAATGACTTGGTCAATCTGATTTGCTGCTGCCAAGAATTGGATAGGATGGTGCACTTCAAAAACAGATGGTGTCAGTGCCAATAGGTAAGCCATGAAGGACTTCCCTTAAGGAATTATGGTTATTGTGCAGTTGTGGTATCCCAGGAAGAAAGTGAGGTCATGTTTCCATTGCTAGAGGACTGGTTCAAAGAGAACTACACTAAAGCTTGGATCCTGAGGAGTACAGTATATCAGGAGGTAATGGCTTCCTTACAGTCTGAATTCAATAAAATGTCTAAGGAATGATTCTGTAAAGTTGATCAGGATGTGAGAGCTTCTATATGGTCCAAATCCAATAGGATGCCAAGGGATTATCCTGTGGAGATTATTGGGGGTAACAGTGCTTCCATACTGTCTGAATCCAAGATGCCATGCAGTTCAGGAGATGTTGCTAGACCAGGGGTTTTCTCTTTGGTGAGAGAAATGAATAATCCATGGAACACCAGACAGGAGCAATAATGCAAACCGTGGGAGGAGAATAAGGTAGATCAGTCAGGAGACATAATCAGATAGAGGACTGAGTGCTGGACTCAGGAGATGTAATCAAACAGATGACTGAGCACTGGACAGCAGCAAACATGGAGAAATGCCCAAAAGAAAAGACATGGAAGCAAATGTGCTCAAGCCCTGGGTCGCTTGAGAAGCGCAGCAGAAAATGCACCATAACCGAACAGCAGTCCTTCCAAGTTATACCAGGAAGCAGCCTAAAGGCATCCATGAACCTGGGTGATGAGAAGAAGGAGTCAGGGCCAAGGGATCAAGGAAATCTGTGGTGTCGTGGAGATGAGCATAGGGTGCAGAACTGTCATTGGACGGAAGCAACACCAGGACTGGAGGACAACCATAGAGTTGATCAGCTGATAAGAAAACACTACAGGTCAGAAAATGTCCATGGAGTGATACTGAGATGATTGATGCAACAGGCAGGAATGGTAGGTACTGAACAGGACCTAAGAGAAATCCATTCAGAAAATCAGAGTGGGACAGATGAATGACAGCAGGTTTCTTCACAGCACACTGAAGAGTAGGATGGTAGAAAGCACATGAGGAGAGCACTGAGATGCCAGAGGGTTCCAAATGCAATCCAAGGGAGAAATTGCATGACAGATAGAAGGCCAATGCCATGCGGCGTGGAAGGAGTTCAGAATGGATCCAGATGCAGTATAGGAGGAAAGTACCAATAATGCAGACATAGACAAGTCCTAGACAAAAACTCAGAAAGGCAAGAATGTCCAGAGCACCCATGATGAAGGAGGTGGCAGCAGGAGCTGAAGGGCTGGAGACTGGAAGAGGCAGAGCTGGGAAGCAAGCTACAGCACTACCATACAGGACTGCAGGATGGAAACTGGAAGGCAAGCAGAGCTATGAAGTCCAGAATTTCAGATATCAGGGAAGATTCCAAGGATGAACAATCTAGCAGGGTCCAAGATCTAGAACAGGATGAGGCGAAGAAGTGAGGACAAATTACATAACTCCACAGTGCAAACAGAAACTGAGTACAGGACAGCTCAGCAATTGAAGGGCGGCTACAAAACAGTCCAGTCATCAATGGAGGCAGTTGAGTCCGAATCCCTTGGACGGGCTGAAGGAGCAGAGGAATAAGGCCTGGGAGATCCTGCAGGACTTCTTTTGGAGATTGGAGGCATGGTAAAGGATAACATGGCCCAGGAACAGGAGACTGAAGTCTGAGGGGTAGAGGGATCCCATTTCTGAATGGAGATGGTGGACCCAAATCTCAGTCCATTGGATTTACGGAACTGAAAATAAGGCACAGGAGGAAAAGGATGGTAACTGAACAATGCCAGTAGATAACAGAAATGGTAGATGATGTGAATGGATGAAACAGACTCCCATCCCTGGTAGACTGAGTGAGCCTACCTTCATTCAAATGTCCAAAGCATGAGGTAAGGATGGAGTCTGTCAGAGCACTGGTAGAGAACAGATATGCTGGAATATGAGGATGGATGACAAGGACTCCCATCCACAGTAGACAGGACAAGCCCACCTGCACTCAATACTCTAGCAGGTAGAGTTAGGGACGGAGACTGTCAGATTGATGGCATCAGATACAGTTGGTTAAGACTGTAGCTGGATGAAATAGGCTCCCATCTCCAGTAGACGGGTGAGCTAACCTTCACTCAATATCTCACCAAGCAGAGTTGGGGACGGAGACTGACAGATTGGTGGCATGGAATGTAATTGGTTGAGAGAATAGGTGGAGGAAACAGGCTACCATGCCTGGTAGACAGGGCAAGACCACCATTGCTCCCTACCCCTTTAGGCAGAGTTAGGGACAGAGACCATTGCAACAACGGTATAGAATGGATTGATGGCAGAAACTGGAAACAATGAACAGAACTCCCATCCTTGGTAGACATGGCAGGCACACCTTCATGCAATACCTCGCTAGGCAGAATGAAGGATGGAGACTGTGAGTCTGATGGCAGAGGCCAGAGGTGTCTGGAAACAGGATTCATTCCCAGTAGACAGGGCAAGCCTACCTTCACTCGATACCCCACTAGGCAGAGTTAGGGACGGAAGCTGTGAAACTGCTGGATGGACTGAGCAAGGAAAAGGCAGCTGGTTGCTGCACAGTCGGAAATAGAAGCCAATCAGAAATAAGGATCAGGATGAAAGGGGTAGTAGCAGGGAAGGTGGACTGGGAACAGAGGAGAAGGACAACATGTACACAGCTAAACAGAAACATAGACTTCGATTGCAGATAAGAACCACTTGGCCCTCCCAGTCTGCCCATTTCCCTACCTATTGGATAAACTGTAGATCCTAGTTAACCAACAGTCTACTTCCTCCTACCACCCCACAAGAATTGCTTTATGTCTGTCCCATGCATTCCTGAATTCTCCCACTATTTTTACCCCACAACCTCGTCAGGAAGGTCGTTCCTTGCATCCACCACCCACTCTATGATAAAATACTTCCTTACATTGCCCCTGAGCCATCCCCCCTCTATCTCCAAATTGTGTCTCCTTGTTCTCTTTTTCTGAAAGTTGCTACCCGCTTGGATTTTGTTGATTCCCTTGAGGTACTTAAATGTTTCTATCATGTCCCCCCTCTCCTTCCTTTCTTCCAGGGTATACATGTTAAGCTACCTAGTCTCTCTTTGTATGGCATCTGGTGCAGACCCTGCACCATTTCAATTGTCTTTGACCTTGCAAAGATGGGGTCTCCAGAACTGCATGCAGTATTCCAGATGGGGTTTCACCAACTGTCTGTAAAGAGGGATAACAACTTCCTGTTTTCTACATGTTGATGCTTCTCCCTATGCATCCCAATATTCTCCTAGCCCTTCTTACTGCCTTCTCACATTGCTTGCCTACCTTTAGTTCATCTGATCTGACTACCCCCAGGTCCCTTTCCATTTTTGTTGTTGTTAGTACCTCCCCCACATTGTGTACTCGTCCCCTTGGTTTTTGTTTCCAAGGTGCATTACTTTGCACTTCACTGCATTGAATCTAAGCTGCCATATTTCTGACCATTCCTCCAATCTTGCCAAGTCCCTTCTCATCCTTTCCACCCTACCTTGTGTATCAACCCTGTTGCAGATCTTTGTGTTGTCTGCAAAGAGGCATACTTTCCCTTCCGGTCCCTCTGCAATGTCACCTATATCTGTAAATGGGGGCAAGATTATTAAACACACTGACAGGATACAACACAGGAGTGCCAAGAGAGCACATTTGGGTGTTTAGGGCCTTAAACTGTGGTGAGAGGAGACAAGCACAATGTCAAACCATGGAGGTGCCTGAGGTAATAAAATGTAGCAGAATAACAGTGAACATAGCTATTGACAGGCTACCTTGCAAATGAGTACCAATTAATGTAGAACTATAGGATGCAATGAGGTGAATACACAGTTGGGAAATTCTGGGAAGTACAATGGGGACCACTCAGAAATGAGCAGGCATAGAGGTCAAACCTAAGTGTGGTTTTTACAAGGGTAGCTTGAGAAGGTTGCAGGAGGTAAAAAAATAACCAAAGCCGAAAATAAGTAGAGCGTTCATGGACTGCAATCATGAACAGTGCCTATCTTGTAGCAGCAGCTTGCAAGTACTAGGGAATGTTGCCACCCGTAGAAACACCTGCAGTCTGCAGGTAGCTGTAAGCAGAGTGCTGAGGAAGGCATTGCACCCTAGAAGTGCCTTTCACAGAGATGGAGCAGCAAATCCCAAAAAGCTAGCTAGGGGATGCCCAAATGAAATAAAACATGGGACAGAAGACGAAGAAGAAAAAACACAGAACTAACGATGAAGGGGACAGTGAACCAAGGAACAAAAAGACAGGGGTGGGGAGGGAACAGATGGGGAGGACATAAAGCAGAGAAAAACAGGAACAAATTGGGGAGCAGAAGAAAGAATGGGAGGCAGGAGAAACAAAACTGCAGTGAGAGGAGCAAGGGGGGAGACAAACAATCAAACGAGAGACAAACGAGATGGAGGAGGAAAGGCAAAGAGAAAACAAAGTACTGCAGAAGGACAGACAAAATAGCAGAGAAAGCAGGCAGAATTCAAAGGAGGCTTAGTTACATAAGCTATGCAGGAGCCCTGAGCACCATCAAACACTAGTGTTTCACAATGCACTAAGCGAGAACTGCTCAGAGAGGCTGATCTTTATTTGGACTGTGGAAGGAGCTATTCCTCTACATTGAACCTTGGGCTTCAGACCTCCCAAACAGTGATTCAATGCTTCATGTGCTTCAATAAATAGCTGCTAACATGTGAAACATGACCCACTTCGATCCACGAATATGCAAATGTTATGCTAATAAAGTGTCCCTAATTTTAATCAGTTGTCCCTGATTTTCTGGGGCTCCATTCCTGATTTGCATATCTGAGGTTGAGAGGTATGGGTGCTGCAATAGCTGGAGCACTCAACTTCAGCAATCTTAGGAGGAGACCATCAGCCCCAGGGCAGGTGCTATACTTTAAATGCATGAGCTTGTGAAGAACCTGGGGGGGGGAGTGATCCAGGAGAAAGTAAACTTAGGTGCGTTGGAATGAATGTACCCAGGTTGAGGAGAAGAAGTGACGCTAGTAAGACTCTAGACTAACTGAAAATAATTTGGTTGAAATCAGAGGCTCCTGTCTTCCTCTCTTCACTTCTCTTTCCAAACCCCTGAACTGTAATAACACTGTGAGCAAATCCTGACACACACACACACACACACACACACACATATGCACACGTGCAAGCACACACACACACTTCGATATGCACTAAGGTTTGAAAATGCAATGCAACTGTCCCTTATTCAAATTCTTTTTTTTTTATTGTTTTTCTCTTCCTGTCTCCCTGGCTGACCCTTGTTCCCACCAAACTTCCAAGCACTGTCACCTCAGCTTCTCCCAAGTTTTACCTCTCCCTGAGTCCCCCATGGCTTGGCCTCCATGGCAGGGTGCTCGGGAGTCTGTCAACCCACAGAGATACAGATCCAGATTCAGGAGGAGCCTGAGTCACCAGGTGTGGGGCCTGCGGAGGTCAGCAATCATCCTGCCAGCCAGGGTGTTTTCAGGTCTTCCGTCCCCCATGAACTGCAGCTCTGCCCCTCCCAACAGGGACGTCACAGTTTGGGACTATGTCCCCAACATAAACATGTGGTGGCACACTTCCACATTACGCAGTGTGGCACATCCCTCCCTCCCCATGTCCCACACACCCTATCACCCACACACCTGCAGGTGGCAGTGCTGCAGCAAGACATGTCCCTTCCCCCCCAGAAGAAGGACAGTATATTATGGGATGCTCAGATCTCCCTCCCCCCCCCCAGCCAGCTCCCGACAATCCAGGCTCATTTCTGAAGCCAGGTTGCTGGTAACATGGTTAGTAGCTCTACCTCTGCTTCCTTATTCTAATTCTGATCTTACTTACAAAAGACACGCACACTTCACAGTGCATTAAGGTTGGAAATTCAAAGCAACTGTCCCTTACCATAATTCTGATCTTAGTTGCAAAAGTAGGATTACAACATAGGATTTTATCAAAGGATCTACACTGTGGGTACATTAGTGTTGTGAGGCATAGCATTTGCAAACAGAGCTTGATTAAAATTTTGAGTCTGCTGGCGGCAGAAGATGCTTCTGTTGGCTTGTGTGTTGCATACCTGGTTTGACTACGGTGACTCCCTCTCCAATACTCTCCACAATTCCAGCTCCTTCATGGCCTAGGATAGTTGGAAATTTCTGCCCTGGATTATTACCACTCAAACAGAAAGAATCAGAACGGCACACTCCAGTAGCAACAATCTGCAGAAAATTAAATCAGAAAAATGATCACATTAAGAGGGAATGTATGCTAGACATTTAAGGGCAACTATATCAAACCATGTGTCAGGACACTGCTAGGCTGAGAGCAGAGCACACTGAGAGTTCAAGGCAAAGTGTACAGGAAATCACTGGACATAGAGGTGTGCATAACTGGGAGGATCTGGTTTTGCTACATGAGCCCTGGTTTTGGTTCTTGTTTTGGATTCAAGCCAGCCTCCCCTCTCTCTGACATCATCATGGACCATAGATAAGTAATTAATGATGAATATTGGGTGGTGAAAAGGGCAACATTAAAAAGGGAACCTTAATGACAAAAAATAGAACTATTTCAAAACAAACACACAAAACTATCTTAGTTACACAAAGGGTAGGCACATGAATCTGTTTCACCAAAAGGCTGTACACGACATGATTCCCCAGTAAGAACTCCAACCAGAAAAAATGAGATTTAACTTGCAAGTGCCCTTTTGCAAGGATTAAATGGGGAGTTAAAATTGATACAGGAAGACAATGGTGCTGGCTGTCCATGGCACATATGTCCCAATGTGCAGTGTTCTGTTCACAGAGTACAAATTCACAATCCAAAATGTGACCAAAACTGACAAAGTCACGACACGTGCATGTAATTAAAAAATCATATATTGATTTTATAACATTAAAACATAAATAGTAAGATAGTAACAAATAACCACAAACAAACTGCAGACAGACAGTAGTATAAGTGATGTTGTGGTGCTTATTAATCACATTCATGCAGCAAAAGTACCTTGCAAAAACACAATATTACACACTCCTGTTTGATTAATATGTAGGCTTTTTTAAAAGAAAGGCATTGCTGGCCAAACACTAGAACCTCTACAGTAGTCCAGTACAGTCCTTATTTTTTTCAGTGCTTCTCTTAGAAGCACCCAACAAGCATGCCTGACATTCAGTACTATAGAAATGATGTTCACTATTTTAGGTTTTACATGCTTGACCTCTTATCTTTCATTTGACATTCTATCAGACTGGCAATGGAACACCTATCAAGATGCAGTACTCATATTTGAGTGTCATAAATTCATGCAGCATATATAGAAAGAATACAGACAAATATATTCCTTTGGGTGATTTCAAGAAGTAAATTCCCTTCCCCCTGCAATCACTGTATAAACATTTCTTTCATTATTTAGGTAAGTACAATTAAAGGCCATTTTCTATAGCAGAAGCATCTGTCCTTACTGCATTTCAACAGTACAGTTCGGGATTTCATGAAAGCTGGACCCCTGGACCGACACTGGAACAGATGAGAAAAATCTGGTCTGGCAAATCCAGCCAGACCAGCAAATATTGCAGTCCCAGCTTTTACCTATCTGGTCTGGTCCAGTACCAACAGCCTAGTTTTTAACCCAGTCCTAGGTAGAGGTGAAAACAGGTCCATCAGAACTGGACCAGACTACATAGATAAAAGCCGGACTGATCAGTCAATCCATAGTGGCTAGACTAACAATATTTGCCCACCTTGTGCCTGGTTTGGCAAGTCAGGCCAGACCAGCCAGTCTGGACTCTATCTAGTCTGAGTCCAGAAGTCCAGTTTTCACACATACCCACACAGTTTCCTGTAAATGACATGCAAAGATTTTTGACATGCTTGAGTGACCTTCTTACTCATTTAACCTCCCTTTATGCAGGCTGTTGTAATACATAAAAAGCTGAACCTAAACGGTATACTTATATCACTTGTAAACTGCCTCAGAATCAAGCATCAGAAAGACAGGATCTCTCATTGTGCAGATTCAAGGTCTCAAAAGACTACACAAAATATATCAAATAAGTATATTAAAAAGGCTCTTCCGATCTAGTGGTGTCTTAAAATCCAGTCAATTCAAGATGCATAATCAGTCAGTTATGTTAAATATCTGTATACTATGTAATGCTGGTGAACACAGGATCATAACGCTTTTAGGTTCTTGTCAATTGCTAGTTCAATTAATCAGTCAATTACTCAGCACATAGAATAATAGAATGGCTGCCAGTGTGTAACTTCAGTTGGATATGAGCTGGACACAACAGGCTGAGACCCAGTTACAACACTGAGTTCAAAACAGTTTACTATGAAAACTGCTAATAAAATCAACAATTTCCATCTCACTTGGCCAAAACTGAATGGAGTTTTCTGGATGTCATTATGATATTGATTTGACCCTAGGATTTTTTGTGACTGAGTTCACAGGAGCCTGGGATAAATTTGCACCCTTCAAAAAAATGCAAGGCAAGAGGTCTACCATCTGGATGGATCACCCTGAAACTTCTTGCTTGCATGAGAGAAAAGGATAATCTTTTGGAACTGTCCAAGAAAACAGAGTCTCCAGTCTACGTGCAAAGATACAAGGAAACCCATGATAAGAACACCAGCATAATTAGAAAGGTCAGATCTGACTTCTGCAAGGACAAGCAGATCCAGAACTGGAGCAATATCAAAAGATTCTAGGACAAGGTCTCAGAGCTCCTTAGCAAGGAAGATAAAACTTTGTTGAAGGTTGAGAGGCATGTGATCCTATCAAAATTGGAAATTATTTCTTTTTTTCAAATTGAATAAACTTTATTAAAAAGGTAAAGTAACAGTCTATACCTAATGTACCATGTCAGTCCAGAAAGTACAGATAAAAAAAGAGAAAATAGCAACAAATTCCAAAATGCAGAACATTTTATATAATCCCCCACTACCCATACTTCCCCATCCACCTCCCACCCCACCCTGCCACAGGAAGCATACCAGACTATCACAACCAAAAGACATGTGGAAAAAACAGACCAAAACAAAATCAATAAGCCCATTCCATTGCAGGAACCCAACCAAAAAAGGCAAGATCCCATAATCATACAGTTAATTAGAGATACAGGGGTTTCCAGATGCATTTGAATATGTGAATTTTGCCTGACATGCTACCTATAAGACGTTCAGCTTGTAGGGCAAATAACACCTCCCTGTACCATTTATGAAAATGAGGTGAGATCTTATCAAGCCAGTACCAAAGGATAACCTTTATCGCACATGCCGATATCAAGGCCATATGTGGCCTCTGGTTACCAATCAAGGCCCCAGCATATTCCCCCAAAATGCATATTTCAGGAAGAAATGCCTCAGACAGCCCAAGCAAGGGATCTAGATGTGTTTGAATTGACTTCCAAAAGGGGATCACAGTCTCACAAGAGCAGAGGATATGGAACAAGGAGCCAGGCTCCTTACCACATCTAGAACAGCTATTAGTGAGTAACTTACTCATTTTATGCAGTTTGACTAGGGTAAAATACAAATTATGTAGGCTCTGGAACTGCATAAAACAGTACTGATTCCACTTTATGAGCTTGTATAGATGTTTCCATATCTCAGGACAGTTCCATATAGAGTTATTAACCGGGAAGGCTTGATCCCAATAATAGAATCTGGGATCCTCATTGTTAGCCAAATAATCCCTCAGAGATCAATAATAATACAAGATATGATGGGAAGCAGGAGGGCCATTAACAAGGGGGAAAACAAATTTCCCCAAAGGACTATGCCAAGGGCCAATACCAAAGATTTGGAGGAGCATACATGACACTTGAAAGTATCTGAAACAACAGGATGAAGGCCAATGATATAATGCATTAGCTTCCTGAAAAGAAAGAGGTTTTTGAGTATGAACCAGGCCCACAATAGGGTCAACACCCATACGGGGCCAAAACCATTTAGAAAGCATCCACCCAGCTATTTGAAAATTAGGGTTCCTGAACAAAGGTTGAGAAATATCTTTATAAAGCCGGATTTTTACTAATGAACATTATTTTAAATGAGCTTAGAGGGAGTTCCCCCACAGTGACTGAGGGAGTTTCTTCCTGGGAAGGTAAAGGAGTGATCGGATATCTAGGCCGATACTGGAGCACAGGGAACACTATATGTCCACCTAGATTGGGACATAAGACCCTAAGAGGTCATCATCAGATGATCCAAGCCAGTGAAAAATTTTGGTACAATGCACCACCAGATAATACTGTTTAGTGCGCATTAATTTGGACAGGGCCTGATGAATCACCTTACCTTGCCACAGGAATGAGGTAAACATTCTATGAATTTGATTGAATCACAACTGAGGTAATAATAAATTGCACATCTGTGGGGGTATAGCAACTAGGGTAAAATATTCATTTTTAAAATATTGAAACAGCCCCACATAGAGATGGGCAATGTAGACCAATGTGCTAGGTCCATCTTGATGCAGATCAAAATGGAATCAAGGTTGAACTGCTTCATTCTAGTGGGTGACGTGTTGAGGAAAATCCCTAGATACTTCAACTTGTACCACACCCATACTAGACCAAGATGTTCAACATCAGCTTTTAGAGTAAAACCATTAAGCAGCATTATCTCAGTTTTAGCTAAGTTCAATTTGTAATTGGAAATATTCCCAAACTGGGAAATAATGTTCAGGACAGCAGGCAGGGATGTAGCAGGAGAGGAGATATGCAGCAGGATGTCATCTGCATACACCAATAATTTATATTCATGGAAACCTATTGGATAACCTGCAGGGAAAAGTTAAGCTTTTGAGTCAGAAATTCCAGGAAAAGATTAAATAGATAGGGTGAAAGTGGACACCCCTGTCTGGTTCCCTGTTGGATGAAAAATGAGGTTGATAGGACACCATTAAAAAGTATGCGGGCTGACGAAGAGGAGTAAAGCACCTTGATCCATCTTATAAATTCCTGGGGGATATGGTATTTGGGTAACAGGGCAAACAGGTAATCCCATGAGACCCTATCGAATGCCTTTTCTGCATCCAGGGACACCAAAGCTGCAGGGATATGGGTGTCCCTAGATGCAGAAATAAGCTAGGATAACTTTTGGAGGTGATCGGTCGAAAGTCTACCGGTCATGAATCCTACTTGCTCCCCACTCAGAAGAATGTCCCACACATGGTCCAATCTACAGGCCAATACCTTGGCCAGTATTTTAAAGTCATCATTAGTTAGGGATATCGGCCTGTAACTGGAAACCAACAGGAGATCTCAGCCGGGTTTAGGGAGGACCACAATAGTAGTCTCAGTCTGCAAAATGTCAGATAGGCCTTCACTGAAGATATAATTGAAAGTGTCCTGTTACACGAGGTCCCTGCACCCTAACTGATACCCCAGAGGTACTCCGCAGACAGCTAGCACTTATGTATATGTTACACTAACATATAGAGCTAAGGGCATCTACTGTACAAGAGTAGATGTCAGTATATGTATGCACAACATTGCTATATGCTTTATGATAAATGAGTCGGCATTGCCATCTTCTGATGATTTGTGTTACTACAAGGCTGTGTATAAAGTGTACTTCCTTTGTTTACACAAAGTGATGACTATAATAAAATTGTATAATGTTATCTCGGACTGAGGAGCCACCTCTGATTTACAGTAATCATAGTAGATATATAATGTAAAATATTATGTCTTTTACCTTGCAGATCCCTCAGATTTCTATACTCCTCGAGGTATAGGGAACACATAGCACAGGCTCCCAGTTCCTAATGGTAAGAACTGCTTACAGCAACTGTAATTTTCCTTTTGGTAGCAATAAACAATCCTGGGGTGGGAACCAGAACTACCACAAAAATAAGAAACACCAGAAAAATAGTGAGGGTAAACAACAGAGACCAGGCCCTTCTTATAGGGAAATAGCTGATGAGAACCGAAGCCTCCGAGACCTTCTTGGGCAAGTGCGCTCCACAGTGGATGCTGTTCCAGTTTGGGCTCTTGATGCAGTACAACCAGGAGGGCAGGCCTCAACAGGCTGTGGGGATACAGGAAATCCAGGCTCTCAGGCCCCTACAGGCCTGAACCCGGAAGCGACTCCCTATATAGCATCAGTACAGCATCGTAAAATGGTTCACTGGAACTAGGCCCAAACGCTCTTTAAGAGCTTCCCCATGCCTCTACTAGTACAGACTGACAATTACAGGCCCCAGTCTGTATTGTAAACAAGTTGGTCTTGGATACAAATGGAAGGCCTTGCACAGAGGCCGAGGTCTGGGGCCGCCCACTTACAGTATTGCTGGATACAGGCACGGCAGTGTCTGTATTGCATGATGACACCCCAGCTATATCACCTTGGTCCACCAGATGGAAGACTAATATGTCTGCCATAGACAGAACTAGGCTACCTGCATACCGCTCCCTGCCAGTACCGGTGACACTGGGACAACTGAAGGCGGCGTATCGCACCTTTCAGCTGATGGTACTGCAGAATCACCCTAGTATTATCAGAATTGACTTCTTGGCACCACATAACTGTGTGGTAGACCTGGCCAACATGTTGCTGATGCAGATTCAGGGACAGTACCATACTGTCATGATTTCTGACTCACATGTGGTTGCAACAGTAGCTGCAAATGACAGAGTATGACGTCATAGATTTGTTTAAGAACCACAAGCTTTTCCCAAAGCTTCTTCCCATCCTACAAATGTATCTGGAGACATTTTCCACCAACAAGCATGATTGTGGCAAAATGCATACTGTCATTGAGATGACAGGCCCTGCCCATGAGACGCAAATGCAATACCCTTTTCCATCCGATGCCTTGCCTTCCCTTAGCGAATCAATCAAATCACTCCTCAAGCAAGGTATAATCAGGACATGTGTTTCCACTGCAAATTTCCCAGTGTGGCCTATGAAAAAACCCACGAGACTTACAATTGACTACAGGAGACTAAACCAGGTTTCCTCTAGTTGTGCCCCAACAGAGGCATCAGCACCAGATGTGCTATGACTACTGACCCCTGACCAACAATGATTTAGTGCCCTGGATATTTCCAATGGTTTTTGGTCACTGCCATTGGCCCCCAAGAGTCAATATAAGTTTGCCTTCACCTTTGAAGGTAGGCAGTACATGTGGACCTATTTACCACAGGGGTTCCATAACAGCCCAATCCTATTCCATCTGCATATGATGGATGCTCTTGAGGGTTTTTCTGCACCCCAGTGCCTCTTGCAGTATGCAGATGACCTACTGTTGGCAACAGCCACACAGAAGCAATATCTGGATCTCTTAGATGAATTGCTGACCCTCATTCAGAGGGCGGGCCTCAATTGTAACCCAGCAAAAGCACAACTGTGCCAAAAAGAGGTACTCTTTCTGGGTCTGAGAATAACAGACAAAGGCAGAAGCCCTACCTGGAAGAAGATTCAAGGATTACAGGACTTGCCACTCCCCACCAGTGTGGCCACCCTTAGAAGATTTCTAGGTATAGTAACTTATTCCAGAGATTTTATTTGTGATTTTGCTCAGAAGGCCACCCCACTGTATGAACTACTGAAAAAGGATGTTCCCTGGACTTGGGGCCCCATACATACCCAAGCTGTGATGCCACTGAAGCATGCTCTGGCCTCAGCTCCAGCTCTGGTCAACCCCAATCCAGCCTTGCCATTCCATCTGGAATCTGCCACCTCTGGCATTGCAATGTCTGCAGTGTTGGCCCAGAGGGTCCATGGTACCCTACGACCCATTGCATATACATCACAGCTCTTGACCCCTGTGGAACAGAAGTACAGCCTTTGTGAAAGGAACCTTCTGGCTGCCTACTGGGCTGTCAAACACTTTTTGTATATCATTGCGTGTTCCCCTCTCAACATCAATACAAACCACACCCCAACAACCTTTCTACTCTCAGACAGAGTAAAGGATGGATCAGTCTCTAACACCAGACTGACACACTGGTTCCTCCTTCTCCAGGATAGGGACATCAAGGTACACCCAACCAAAATGCCATCCATGCTGGCGCATTGTCTCCTTTTCCAAGTAGAACCACATGACTGTACACTGCAGCCACCTGCTCTACCAGATCCAGGTCCTTTCCTTCCTGCTACACTACAACTACTTGAGAACATCTCATTGTGTCACATTTTTACAGATGGATCAGCCTCCTATTATCAGGGAGAACAGATAGCAGGAATGGATATATTCGTGGTTTACCCTTTTGGTAACACTGTTAAAATCTCCAAACATTGCAGTGTAGCATCATCCCAGTATGCAGAGATGGCAGCAGTGGCCTGTTCCCTCGAGTTCATTCAGCATGGAACTGGGGATACCATCATTTTTATAGACTCTAACTGGGTTTGTTGTTCTCTTACAGAATTTCTCCCTTTCTGGCAGAAGAACTCCTTTACCTCTTCTGACAGCACCCCAGTGAAACACATGAAACTGGTAATATACATTCATTCACTGGCACAGAAATTTGCACACAAACTCTATGTACACAAGGTTAAGGCCCACTCCATACATGACCCCTACCATGCCTTCAATGACACAACTGACACCCTTGCTAAGGAAGGGTCCCAAGGGGGGGCATCTGGGTGATGGACCATCCAGAAGCCATAGCTGCTGTGCACGTTGTAGCCATCAGGGAGAAACCTGAACCCTTCTCCCCCCTTGGATTTGTCAGAAGTCCAGCATGCTGACTCTGAACTCAGGGATGTGTTCAGACTTCTGGACAAAGGCACCAAGAAGAATCTACCTGCCCATAGCCCATACCAAAGGCATGAAGGTAAGTTACATTTGCCCCCAGATGACAAGCTGATTTGGTACCAAACAGATGACACCCCCACCAAATTGAGGGGGTCCCTCATCATCTCAGGTCCATATTTCTGCACTAAGTGCATGACTCCCCCACTGGTGGACACCAGGGAGTGGAAAACACACTCCAGAGGCTTAAGACCACCGCATGGTGGCCTGGTGTCACCAAGGATGTCAAACAGTACATAGACAACTGCCTTGTTTGTACACAAAACAACCTCATCTCTACCAAAAGAAATGCCAAGTTACTACCACAAAGGCAATCTGGCCCTTGGCATGCTTTACAGATTGATTTTATTGGTCTCCTTACCAATACTAGTAGAAACAACAAATACACCCTTATGGTAACTGATCTCTTTTCTAAGTGGGTTGAGGCTTTCCCAACCAAGACATGCACTGCAAAAGCCACTGTCAAAATCCTGGTGGAACAGATTGTCTCCAGATGGGGCCTACCTCTTAAGGTGGACTCTGACAAAGGAACCAGTTTTACAGGTGAGTTGATGAAAGAAGCCCTTGAACTCCTTGGAGTTCACCAGAAGTTCCACATACCATACTACCCACAATCATCAGGTCAAGTAGAGAGGGCCAACAGATGGATTAAGCAAATGCTTTCTGAATTTATTGAGGACAATCCAAAGGATTGGGATTCCCTACTGCCATTAATCCTTATGGCAATTAGGGGCACACCCTCAGCCACCACTCAGTTGACACCCTTTGAGGTGATGACTGGCAGAAGTATGAGATTACCTGAACACCTGTTGTTTGACCTGCACACTCTCACCACAGATCGTGTCTCTGTAGATCAATATGTGGAAAAGTTGAGAAAAGACCTAATACATACTCATTTGTATGCTGCAAACTGCATGGGCAAGGCCAACAACAGCCCAAAATTCAGTTTGACAAACATGCACAAGAAGTGGATTGGCAAGTTGGAGATCAGGCAATGGTTCTCAGATTTGTGCATCCAGCACACTCTTTCTCCAACAAGTGGGAAGGACCTTAGCCAATTGTCAACAAGCTCAGTCCAGCAGTCTATCAAATTAGACTCATGCAAAACAACAAATTGACTGACAAATGGTTACAGGCAAACCAGCTGAAACTGTATAAAGGAGCATAATTACTTTTCCTCACCCCATTGGGCATAATAGTATTAATCTTGCTAACGTTTGATTTTCCCTTTCAGATACACTGACAAGATGGCTATCTTGTTCCATTTTCTGCTCATCTCAGGAGTAATCTCCTGCATCCAAGGCATGTTAAATTACATCCTTCATCATCCTGATCTGCCTGCAACTGCCCCAGAGGGAGTCTTCATCAATATCCCTGACAATTTGATTACAGTTCAGGAAGGTTCAGATGCCTACTTCACTGCCTCAGTTGTCACTCCTCATAAATCTACCCTACAAATTGAGTGGCAAACCAAGTCTCAAGGACAAATACTCCCTGTGGCCAAACTCTCCAAGGGAACTTTCCATGGATGGCCCAATGCAAAATTATCCCCAAATGGTACCTTGTCCTTGCACCAAACCTCTCTTATGCATTCAAGCTTATGCAACATTACTGCCTTAATTGACCCTTCATATTGTAATACACTTTCTAAGGATTCTGCCAGAAAATGTTGTGCTGTGCACAACATAGCCTCAGCTGTCATATACTTATCTGTGTTACCCCCCACTGCAAAACAACTTTTGGAATGTCCAAAACTAAACCCTGGACCTTGTAGTGGTCTCACAGCCACTGCTTTACCTGGCATGCTTATTAACAACTTACAATATATTCAGATACCTGTTTTGTTTAATCTGACTTACTGGAATATGAAAGAATTTGGTATGTGTCATACTACTAACACATCGTTATTTTATAGTACTTTGTTACTCGATAGCTTAGCAGCTTTTCAGATTTGTAATCAAGACCCTATTGTTGGGGTACACACCACCGAGCATAGAGCCAATTTTAGGAGAAAACCTAGTTCTTAAAATCCTGATATGCAAAGCCATAAAAGAAACACACGTGACACATTGGATGTCACTGGTGCCACAGGCACCCTTACTGGTCTCTTTGGTACTACAATGTCTATCTGGAATAAAGCAGACATTGCTACTATCAAAGCACATTCACAGTAGAAGTTTGAAGCTGGTATGATCAATGACATCATACCCCATTATTGCACGGTGTGGATGGCCTCAGTCAGGAAGAAAGATATACTGTATATAATATGCATGACATTGCTAAGGCATTTGTGGACTCTAAAGAAAAGATTAACACCCTTGTTGCACAGAACAATACAGAACCAGATAAGCAATACATTGCCTGTGAAATATTATGCTCTGCCAATGGGTCATACATTATCACTACCATCAACAATCTCTTCCATGATCTGGAATCTGAAAGAATCCCTGATATCATACATGATAGGTGTATCTCTAAATGGTACTGCCCCCACTGCAAATCTCCTAACTGCGTTACCATGTGTATGTTACAATCTGTTTCTATTCCTATTTCTACTGCTAGGAATTTGGGATTTGTGACCAGGCACCCTAATACTGGCCCTTGCTTTACTTCTAAGAAATGTTCCATTAAGGATACTATGTTTGTGTCTTTTACTGTTTCTTTATCATGTTTATCCCAATTCAGCTATATTTCATAAACTAGCATCCGTACACTCCACTGAGCACCTTAATGAAGACATCTACACAGAATGCCTCGACTTGTCACCTCTTCTGGATTTTCATCCTCTTCTGGATGCATGGGTCTCTCTGCACACGGACTGTTGTGCTAAGAAAGGGTATATTTATTTGTGTCGATGTGATGTATTTGATGTTATTAAACCCTTGTGTGGATATTCCCCAGGCAGTATCGATCGGTCCTTTACCATGAATGATGACATCACCACCAATGGCACAGAATACCAGGACTCAACATCTGCTCCAGATGCTTCTTGATTGCACCAGTCCTACTGGAAGGAGGTTCATCGCCTGTCAACACAGATTTCCAACCAGACTTACACTTGCCCAGTACAACTACAAAAATGGAGACTGGCTACTTTGAAAATACAATGTAATTCGGATGCTGAATTTTGTGTGGTAACTAATTTTAAGCAATTTACTTATGGAACTAAGTCATGTGTTATTACTGATCCCAACTTGTGCTTTGTCCCTCCCCAGAAAATCATTTTTGGGCACACAGTTATTACCCCTGTTCCCCTTGTGAAACCTGAAATCATTGATGGTAACCATGATTATGTTCCTACTCTTTTAGAGTATTTACCTTACTTTTAAAGTACACATTGATTCTCTGACTTTAACACCGAAGTCACTTTTAGACAGGAAAGATACACAGCTCATCCACATCAGCAATAATATGACCAAAGCAAATGAAGCAATATATGATCTTATTAATGATGGTGATTTTAATAGTGCACTTACTAATACTTGGTTAGAGATTACCTTTAAAGGTTTTGTTATTATAGAAGCATTTTTGATATTCTTCCTCATCATTATGCTTTGCTGCCTCTGGTGTACACTACGCCTACATCATGAGCAGCTCAAGTTCCTTTACAAGGCTTGTGCGTCGCATCTGTAAATGACCCCTGCTCTCCCTCCACTTTCCTACTTTTGTTTGTGTTGCCCCTTCTGAGTCAACAAGGGGAGGGAATGTCACACGTGGTCCCTGCACCCTAACTGATACCTCAGAGGTGCACCACAGGCAGCTAGCACTTATCTATGTGTTAGACTAACATATAGGGCTAAGAACATCTACCGTACAAGAGTAGATGTCAGGATATGTATGCACATGATTGCTATACGCTTTACTTTCTAGTATACACATGTATTTCTTGCTTACAAGATGTTAGGACACTTGTGTCCTTGTAATATTATGATATTTGAGTCAGCATTGCCATCTTCTGATGATTTGTATTACTTCACGGCTATGTACAAATTGTACTTCCTTTGTTTCCACAAAGTGATGACTATAACAAAATTATATAATGTTATCTTGGACTGAGGAGCCACCTCTGATTTAGCCAATAGGGCTCACCTCTATAACTAGAAATGTTTCTATCTTACAGTAACCATGGTAATTATCATAGGTATATAGTGTAAGACATTATGTATTTTACCTCGGAGACCCCTGAGTTTTCTACACTCCTCGAGGTATAGGGAATGCATAGCAGTGGCTCCCAGTTCCTAATGGTAAGAACTGCTTAGGGCAACTGTGATTTTCCTTTTGGTAGTAATAAACAAGCTTCATTACTCTTATGCAACGTGTTTGTGATTTCTTGCTTTCCCTTTATTGCCAAGAACCTGGGAGTGAGGTTTAGACCTCTTGACAGTCCAAACATATAGGTGCCAATTGGACTTTAGAGTTCTTATAAAAATTGATAGAAAATTGATAGTGTACCCATCTGGGCCAAGGGATTTAGCTGAAGCTAAGGATTCAATAGCCTGAGAAATTTCATCAAGGGTTAAAGGGGCTTGTAATATAGCAACATATGGGTCAGTCAATTGAGGAAGGGTTATATCCTGAAGGAAGGCCTCAAATAAGTCAGTAGAAAAAGGAGAGGAGAGTGGAGCAAATAGTTGTTGATAAAAGGTCTTAAATGAAGTGACTGTCCCACAGTAAGGTAAGGAGCTGATCAGAGTCAGTACGAATGGAAGAAATCTGTCCATTGTTTGAGAGTGCAACCAGAGAGCCAACAGCTTCCCAACTTTCTCCCCCGGTCAAAATATTGCATCTTCTTGCCCAGCAAGGTGTTATACTGATATCTGATGTCTTTCAACTCTTCCCACTCTGACTGAGATGAGGTCTGTGAAATGCACCAGGCTCAGATAATGCCCAACAAGGAGGCAGTCATGGCCAAAAGCTGCTTTTTGTGCTTAACAGCTAAGTGAATCAGTTCCCCTCAAAGGGCACACTTCAAAGCACCCCACAATAAATCAAGTTTCACGAGGTCTCCGGATTTGAGTAATTGATTGTTAAAATGCCACACCTTATCCCTATCTAGCAAAGGTGAAAGGCTAAGCTTCATATAAGTAGGGTGGTGATCTGAAATTACTTTTGCCGAATAGTGACAAGAAGCGACCCCAGGGAGATGTTCATCCCCAATAAAAAAATAATGAAGCCTAGAAAAGAAATTATGTGGTAAAGAGTGAAATGAATATTCCTGGCAGTCCAGAAACAATGCCTTCCACAGCTCCACAAGACCCAAGGAGTTGATGAATTCACTAAGAGCCAACTGCCCAGGTGAGAGGGCTCATCAGACCTGACCTGATCTATCAAGCCCATTGCAATATACCAGGTTCCAGTCTCCCCAAGGATAATTGGGAGAGAGCTCCAGGGAGCTAAAAGGGACACCAGGGAGGCATAAAAGTAAGGATCATCCAAGTTAGGGCCATAAATGCAGTAGTAGCTACAGACATTACCAGTTATTTCCAGATATTTCATGAAATTTCTAAAGTTTCTCTCTGCTGCCCCTACTATGGAAATGCAGAAAGCAGGAGATTTCTCTAAAAATATCACAGACATTTCAGGAAATAGCTGGCAATGTACTGTATGTGGCTACTACTGTAGCTCCCAGTATCACTTCCAGATGGCCAACTAAAGCTCAGAGAAAAAGGTAGTGATCCAAAGGGTCCGCCGCTTCTTGCAGGAGGCAGAAAGGGATTCTCCTGGCTATTAAAATGGACACACCCCTCTTACGGGAATCAGATCCTGCCCCAAAGGCCTGCCCCACCCAGGATCACCTAAAAAGGAAAGAATAGGATGGAAGCAGGTGGGTTTCCTGCAAGAAAGCAACATCTATTTGTAATTTATGTTAGTGAAGCAGAACTTTGGCCCTTTTTGTGGGGGATTGCACGCATTTGATATTCCACAAACAAAAATTAAAAACAGCCATTTTGAAGCAACTGTAGATAACACTTGATCAGAAAAGCACATAAAAACTTTGGGAAAACTTGACCTGAGATAAGGTCGTCTTCTGGTGGCGCCCATTGGAAATTATTTCAATTCAACCTTTACTGAACTAAGTTCGATAATTCCTGATGAGCCTGCCCAGACCTCCTGCGGGGGACCTAGTCCTGAAGCCTTCCAGATGCTAAGCCCTAAACCAGGTTACCTAAATTCTACTTTAAAGTGGTATTAATCAAGGACACTTCAAAATATATCAGTAGAGTGCCTGACAAAACTAGGGTTGGGGATGACTTACTAGATATGAAATTACTTGCCCTGGCAGTAGAGGAACTTATCCATCTCATCTCTAGAATGTTTAACTTTTGCCTGCATTACTCACAGTTCCCAGAAAAGTGGAAATTTGCACTGGTTACAGCAGTATTTGAAACTGGTGACCGCTCCAGCCTAGCTAATTACAGACCAATTTCTATTCTCTCCCCCACTCCCATCCAAGGCTTCTGAGAGAATAATCTCTCTCCAACTCATGATTTACAGTGCCTTCAGAAAGTATTCATCCCCCTTGGATTATGTCACATTTTGTGATGTTGCAAACTCAAATTAAAATACATTTATATGGGATTTTTTTGTCACGTATCTACACAAATTACTCTATAATGTCAAAGTGGAATGAACCTGCTGGAATATTTTGTACATGTAATTTAAAATAAAAACGTGAAATGTCTTGATTTCATAAGTATTCACCCCCTTTGTTATGACACTCCAAATTGAGCTCAGGTGCATCCAATTTCCTTGTGAGATCACTCTAAAACTTGAATGGAGTCCACCTGTTGTCAGTTCAAATGGCTGACATGATTTCAGAGGAAATACATTTGTCTATATAAGGTCCCACTGTTGACAGTGCATGTCAGAGCAGAAACTCTACCATGAAGACCAAGGAGCTGTCCATAGAACTCCATGATAGAATTGTGAGGAGGCATAGATCTGGGGAGGGGTATAAGAACATTTCTAGGGTGTTGAATGTTCCCAGGAGCACAGTCAAGTCCATCATTAGGAAATAGAAAGATTACAGAACCACCCAGACTCTTCCTAGAGCAGGCTGTCCTCCCAAACTGAGCAACCGGGCAAGAAGGACCTTGGTCAGGGGAGTGACCAAGAACCCAATGACCACCCTGACAGAACTACAGAGTTCCATGGCTGAGATGGGAGAACCTGTCCAGAGGACAACAATCTCTGCAGCACTTCACAGATGTAGCCTCAATGGGAGAGTGGCTAGATGGAAGCCACTCCTGAGAAAAGACCACATAATAGCATGCCTGGAGTTTGCAAGAAGGCACGTGGCAGACTCTGAGACCATGTGGCAAAAGATTCTCTGGTCTGATGAAACAAAAATTGAATTCTTTGGCCTGAATGCAAAGCGCTATGCCTGGCGCAAACCGAACACAGCTCATCACCCATGTAACACCATCCCTGCCATGAAGCATGGTGGTGGCAGCATCATTTTATGGGGATGCTTTTCAGTGGCAGGGACTGGGGCACTTGTCAGGATAGAGGGAACAATGAATGGAGCCAAATACAGGCACATCCTTGAGGAGAACCTGCATCAGTCTGCAATAGACCTTGGACTGGGGTGAAGATTTACATTCCAACAGGACAACGACCCCAAGCATACAGCCAAAGCAACACTGGAGTGGCTTCAGAACAAGAAGGTGAATGCCCTTGAGTGTCCCAGCCAAAGCTCAGACTTGAATCCCATTGAGAATCTGTGGAAAGACTTAAAGATTGCGGTTCACCAATGCTCCCCATCCAACTTGACAGAGCTTGAGCAAATCTGCAAGGAAGAATGGGCGAAAATCCCCAAATCCAGATGTGCAAAGCTGATACAGACATACCCAAGAAGACTCAAAGCTGTAATTGCTGCCAAAGGTGCTTCTACAAAGTATTGACTCGGGGGCTGGGGTGAATATTTAAGTAAACAAGATATTTCAGCTTTTAATGTTTCATAAATTTTTGTTACACAATAAAAATATTTTTGCCCCTTTAAATTGTTGAGTATGCTGTGTGAATCAAGGGGGAAATAAATCATTTCAATGCATTAAAAATTCTGGTAGTAACGCAACAAAATGTGACAAAATCCAAGGGGGGTGAATACTTTCTGAAAGCACTGTACAGTATCTTGAAAAATACAGTGAACTGTGTGTCCAGAAGCATGGCTTTTGGAAGCTTCACAGCACCAATACTGTACTGCTGGAATACACCAATTATGTTCATAAGGCCCTTGACAATGGTGACCTGGTCAGAGTTATATATATCGACCTCACAAAAGCCTTCAACCTGGTCAGCCATAAGCTCCTACTCAGCAAATGTCGCAGCCTGGATCTGACTCAGAACACAGTAGACTGGTTCTACAGCTATCTCACTAATCACACTCAGCATGTGAAGATCAATGGATCCTTGTCTGATACTAGAGGAATATATATTCATTTCCCCCAGGGCTCATCTTGGGCCTGCTCCTATTTTGCCTCTTCATAAACCAATTGCCCAATGCCCGTCAGACAACCAACATACTCCTCTATGATGATGATGCTGTTATCTGTACCAAAAACCCTGACCTTGACATCCTCAGCACTGTTTTCCAGAATAATTTCAGTACCTTAGAAAGCTGGTTCTCCCACAATAAACTGGTCCTAAACTACAAAAAAAAAGGATTCCATGATCTTCTCTAACCTTCCACAAAAAAAAAGGAAAGTTCCACCCTTTCTCATCTGAAATGGCCAGGGACAAAATCTTGAACAAGTAGATACCTTTAAATACCTCAGAGTAAGTCTAGATGACACTTTATCATTTGCCCCCACCATATTTACAATCTAGTGGCCACAGTTAACAGAAGATTGTGTGCTCTGTTTCATAACTGGAACAACCTCACTGTAGCTACTAGACAGCTTATAGTGGCCGACTCCTTACTGTCATTTATATATCATGGCCTCCCTGCCTATGTAGCTGACTGTGACATGGTGCTAAACAGAATAAAACCGATCTGTAATAAGGCATGTTACTTTGTACTTGGTGCACAGTAGACAACTGCACCTATAGTTGCACCTGTTATGCCCTAATCAACTGGCTACGACTTCTCAGCAGAATAAAGCTCCAGACCTGTTTGCTAGCCAAAAAAGGAGATCTTGGGGTTTAGCCCACCTGCCTTAACAAATTGCTGCCTCTCTGTTTCCAGTCAATATAACATGAGCTGCATGGCCAGGAATGTTCTTCAGCCTCCTATCCTGTGTTCTCAACTAGGCAAGAGGTCATGTCAGGGCCACAAATAGGTTAAATGAACTGCCTGATACTCTGCTGAATCTCCCCAAGATTAAGCAGTTTAAGAGATCTTTGTGGTCAGCCATTGCAGTCCAATGAAACTGTAACCATTAAACTTTTAAAATCAGTTTTCTCCCTGTACTTATGACAGGGTTGAATAAGACCCTGTCCCATTTTGCTATGCAGAAAGAGATAAAAGCAGAAACTTGTTCTAGCCTCTTCTTTTCTGTCTCTGGTCTGTCTGACTGTACAATCAAATTTTCTTTCAAGAACTAGGAACAGATCACTCTGACATCTCGTGATTCTTCGCCAGTACTATCTCTCTGCCTTCACTTTCTGTTTCTGTCTTTTCTTCCTCCTTGCATATCTGTGGTTATAAAAATATATGTGAATCTGTTTGTGAAACTGGGATCAATGTGTTTGCCAATGCATATAATTATATTGTGAAAAAGATTGCAAAAAGCTATGTGGAACTGAGGGGGTTACTCTAAGATGCAGTTTAACCTCCATGAACTCTTTTTCATGGCTGTCAATAGGAGACTAGTTCTAGGACACCATGTTCTATTTTGTTTCACCAGCAAGGAAATTGACAAACTTCTGATACATTTTGTGAGAAACATGATGCATCTTAATGAGATGAGGTTGTAGAAGTTAATTGCCAGGCAAAGACTTACAGTATTATAAAAAGAGCAGCAATCTTTTGTTAGAGGGAGAGACTGAAACTTAGAATTAGAGATACCCTCAGACAAAGGACTTTGTTTTCTCTGTTTGTATTGCCTATGTAAATTGTTATACTGAACAATTTAATTTTTAATTTTACTGTTATTGATAATAATAAAATGCTACTTGTGAATTTTATAACTGCTCCTTGTTTTCCTTTGCTTCCTGACTTGTGCCTCGATGACACTTGTCCTGTGACTATTTTGCCCAACAATCTGCCTAGATTGCACATATCTATATGTAATTGCTGCTGTCTTATATATTTTGTGTCTGACTCAATTGCAGTCCTCTGAAACTGCTTTCAGTACTTCTGTTGTTTTCTTTGTGACCATGTAACTGAAGTAGAACCTTAGCAAATAAGCACTTTTGCTCAAAGGCATTCTCTAAAGTTTTCAATAAATAAAAGATCAGTACCAGTAGAGTTAATAGTCTTGATCTGACATGTCTCTTCTTTTGCTGCATGTGTTCTTGATCATGATCTCTTAAAAGAGTTTCTTGTTTTGATTGTTTGAGAGGTCCTTTAATGTTATTATTTGTTTTCCCTTTTGTTCTTTGTAATTTGCTGGGAATCTCATTCCTTAACTCACATAATTGATCCAAAACATTTGGACTTATATGAATATTCTAAGTTATGTGTTTAGGCTTTATAGCCATTTTCTAAGTTATGTACATGGGCTTCATAGCAAATTACCTTATGACAGTACTAGCCTGTTTCAAATATAAGTACATTTTTTTTTACATACAGACCTATCCAATGGGATGGACTGCACCTATCTGGGTGGGAGGGACCAAGATTCTCAGTGAGAGGTTTAAATGCTTCATTGGCAAGCATTTAAACTAGTTAAGGGGGGAGGCAAAAGTAGGCAGGAAGAAGCTACCTGACCCTCCACAGGATGAAGCAGTCAGTAGGGAGGATGCTAGGGTTGGGAAATCAACACTAAAATGTAAAACTGAGATAGGTAGAATGGCAGTGGTAAGTTAAGATGGGGAGTGTTGAAAAAAGGAGTTTACAGAAGTTGCAGGGTGACGCTATGGGGGAGAATGTAGACACCACGCATTCAGGAGACCAAGAAAGGATAAGAACAGGAGTTCATGAAAGGAGCATAATACTGGTAAATGTAAGGAAGGCAGAACTGACACTGCTATGATGTTGAACTGTGCTGTGTGTGTGTGTGTGCCACGTGGGGAGGGGAATGGTACAGTAAGCAAATGCTGCTCAATGGATTGCTCTATGGACTGAGCATAAACAGTGCTTCCATTTATTGGGTTTGGTTATTTTTTAAGTTTAAAAAAAATAAAGCGTACATTTTTTAAATACTAACAGTAATTGTTGTTGTCTGTTAATGTTTGTGGTAAAATGAAATCCGCAAACATAGAAAGATTTTATTGGCAATAATATTAACCTGTTTTACAGTAAATGTAAGGAAAGGGGAACAAGACGGGGCAAGGGGACTATAGCAAGGAACAATAGTACAGATATGATCATGGTCTTTGGTGACTCCATCATGAGGGGACTCCACTGGCTAAGAAAGGGGATGGCCTATAAAAGGAGATTGGTCTTCTGTGAGCCAGGGATGGAGGCAGGAAGGGCGATGAATAAAATAAGAGAGGGGATTAGGTTGCTGGGGGGGGGCTGCACTTAATCCTGCATCTAGGGACTAATGACCTGGCTGGTAGTGATATAGTGGAGTTGCAAAATAGATTCAGGGAGATTGCCAGGGTGAACAGAGAGGAGGTTAGCTCTCAGGCTTTCTCAGAGGTATTGTCTGTTCACTGTGGTAGCAATGCGAGGCAGCTGAGAATTAAGGACTTCAATCATTTGCTAAGGGACCGGTGCAAAGGAGAAGGATTCACATGCTTTGGGGAGTGGGGGAACACTTGGGCAGGGGAGAATCTATACCCAAAGGACAGACTCCATATAATTGGGGGGGGGGCTATATTATTGAGGACAAAGTTTACAAATTATACAGATGGGGTCCTGGGAAAGGATTTAAACTAGAAGAGGGGGGAGAATGAGACTAGGAAAGGGATGGAGGCTGTAGCTGGTGATTCTTATCTAGTTAGCACTCCCCTGCTGGAGGGGGCGGGGAAACAGGGAGGAAAAATATAGAGTATGGGGGAAGTTGCTGGAGGAGTATGCTAGCAATTGCCAGGAGTATGGGGAAAAAAGCTGAAGATTTAGAGGCTACGATGATGGATGAGGGAATGGACCTATTAGCAGTAATGGAGATGTGGTGGACAGATAATCAAAGGCGGGAAGTTGGCATACCTAGGCATGCCATTTTTAGAAAAGACAGGAGGGGAAAAGGGGGAGGATGGCTCTACACATAAAGGGAGAGATAAAGGTGATAGAAGGGCAGGTAAGTCTAGGATCAGCTGAGGTCCTCTGGGTCACACTGCTAAAGGGGAATGGAGAGGCATTACAACTGGGCATGATACACAGGCCACCAAACCAAGGGGAGGAAGTGGACAACGAGTTAATGCAGGAGGTACACAGGATAGTAAGTAAGGGGGAACTCCTGCTGGTAGGGAATTTTAATCTCCCAGATGTAAATTGGGAGAGTCCAGCAGTTTCATCAGCTAGGAGAAGGGAGATACTGAAATCCCTGCAAGAAGCACTCTTACATCAACTGGTAAGGGAACCAACAAGGGGAGAGTTAACACTAGACTTAATACTGACAAAATGGGATAGTGTGGCTGAGGTATCGGTGGGGGACAATCTGGGGGTAAGTGACCACAGATCTGTTAGGTTTCAGATCAGCATGGGGAAGGAGGTGAGCAGAACCACCACCAGGGCAATGGACTTCAGGAGGGTGGATTTAAAAAGAAATGAGAGAGATTTTTAGGGTCTGTAAGGAAGATTGTAAAAAGCTGGGGGATGTGGAAGAACTATGGGGGGGACAATAAAGGGAGGACTTGTGAAGGCCACTGAACAGTGTATTAGGAAAGTAGGAAAGAAAAAAGGGGAAGGAGCAGGTTGCTTTGGTATTCTAGAGAGGTGACAAAAGCAATAGAGTATAACACATGGGCTTTCAAGAAATATAAAAGAACACAAGGAAAAGATGACAAGGAAGTATATAGGGAAAAGTTAAGGGTGGCAGGGCAGATAATCAGGAAGGTGAAGGCAGTAACACAGGAGACAATAGCAAAAGAGGCCAAAAGGGGAGACAAAAAGTTCTTCACATACATCACTTAAGTTAGTATTTTATCCAGAGTTCTTGCATTTCATTAGACTGCATTCACAAAGCACACTGAAACATCTAGAATTTATTTTAGTTGAGCTTTTTTTTGAAGAGATCTTACCTCATTTTTGGGGACATTTGACCTTGCAAGACTCTTCAGTTTAAAACAAACTGTTGAAATAGGATTCCTCTGGTTTAAACTGCTGTTACGGTTTAAATTAGTATTTTAAACCAATGAGAATTTTTTTCTGTTTTTTTTATGTATGATCTGAGTGTTAATAGTATGTGACTTTCTAAATAACTGTCATAAGCTTCTAAAGAAGGACTTGGTTAGTCCAAAAGCTTAGGCACTTTGTTCTTTTTACAACATCTATGTTGGTCCAATAAAAGGTATCAAACCATTTGCTTCTGGATCAGATACAGCAGTCAGAGAAGGAAAAACAAGCAGAGTATAATGAGACTTAAAGTGGAAGGGGGAGTTCTTGTAGAGAAGGACTCAGAAAAAGAAGACTTGCTGAACAAGTATTTCTGCTCGGTGTTTAAGGTTGAAAGGGAGGGACATGGACCGATATTAAAGAGGAGAGGCAATGAAGGTAGTGAGGTGGACAATAGCCCGATAAAGGAGAGCAGGGTATTTGAGGAACTTTGGGAGTTTAAAGAGGACGAGGCAATGTGTCCAGATGTTCTACATCCAAGGGTGCTTTGAGAGCTTAGGGAAGAGCTGACAGAACCTCTAGCGATGCTGTTCAACATATCTTTTAACACAGAGAGGGGCGGTAGATGTGGCCTATCTGGAATTCAGCAAGGCTTTTGAAACCATCCCTCACAGGAGGCTGGTGAGCAAGATGAGCAGTCTATGGGTAGGGAGAAAATAACAAATTGGGTGAAGAACTGGCTGGCTGACAGGAGTCAAAGGGTGGTTGTAAATGGGGTTCATTCCAGGGAGGAATGAATGACAAGTGGAGTACCCAGGGGTCAGTACTGGGGCCAATACTATTTAATATTTATGATAGGGATATTTCGGAGGATTTGAATGGGAAGGTGTGTCTGTTTGCAGATGATACAAAAATCTGCAATAAAATGGATATACCGGGGTTGAAGAGCATGAGGTAAGACCTACTAAAACTAGAAGGGTGGTCAGAGAGTTGGCAACTGAGATTTAATGCCAAAAAGTGTTGAATAATACACATAGGCAATAAAAACCCAAAGGCCAAGTATACACTAGGAGGGGAGGATATAGAGGAAACTGAACAGAAGAGGGATCTGGGGATTGTTATTTCAAACAACCTTATGGTGGGCAAACCAGTGCAACAATGCAGTGGGGAAGGCCAGCAGTATGTTGGCATGCATATGGAGGGGTAACACAAGTTGAAAAAGGGAGGTGATTGTGCCCTTATACAAGTAAATGTTCCATCCCCACCTAGAGTTTGGGGTGCAGTTCTGGAGACCTCAACTACAGAAGGATATTGATAGGTTGGAGAGAGTCCAGAGGAGGGTCACCAACATGGTACATGGTATGCATCAAAGGACATATGAGGAGAGGATGCATGAGCATGGCCTGTATCCACTGAAAACACAGAAAGGGAGTGGGGATATGATTGAAACATTTAAATACCTCAAGGGAATTAACAAGGTGAGGAAAGGGAGTATTTTCAAGATGAAGGATAATCCAAGAGCTATGGGCACAGCTTGAAGCTGGAGAGTGGTCAATTCAGAGTTAGTAAGGGGGAAAATGTTTTACTGAGAGGGTGGTGGTCCCCTGGAATATGCTACCAGAGTGGGTGGTTGAGTCATCAACAATTGTAGTATTCAAGAGTCAATGGGAAAAATACATGGGTTTAAACAAGAGAGGCAGGGACAGAAGTCTTTCAGAGTTATAAGCAGTGCTCACAGCTCTACTGGGTGCTGGAAAATGAACAATGCAATGTGTAAACAACAACCAGCACTCCAGGCAAAGGTACAGAATTCAAACTTTTACTACTGCATAATTTTATTTACAAAATGTAAATTTTCACAGCACATCAAGTGATAAATTCACCAAGAAGCTCTCATACAGACAACCCAGCCTCAGCGCTTCATGGTACACAATGCCACAGGACGAACGAGTTGTGTACCCTGAAGCACTGAGGTTGGGCTGTCTGTACAAGAGTCTCTTGGTGATGTGCTATGAAAATTTACATTTTGTAAGTAAAATTATGCACTAGTAAATGCACTTTGCCTGGAGTGCTGGTTATTATTTACACGAGGTAGGAACAGAAACCTGGACATAAAAATGTTCAGGGAACCAAATGGGGGGGAGGGGGGTCACGGAAATAGGGTGTAGGGTGGTTGAGTCAGGGCTACCTATGGGGAGTCAAAAACAGATATTCGCACTACACAGCACTGAACAAAATTGCAGTTTTATTCAAAAACAATGAAAAATGCCAAATGCCACAGTCAGCATCTGCTTTACTAAAACCTCTACCAGTTTCTCAAGCCGTGTATCATCAGGAGGCAGACTCCTTAGAGTGACTAGGTGTGTGGGCAGGGTTGGGGAGAAACCCCACATTATGGTGCACCTGGGCACAAATGACCTGGAGAGGAATAGGGTCAAAAAGGTGCAGGAGAGGTTCAGGGAAGTGGGAAGGATATGCAATATAAAGGGATGTTCAGTTTATTTCTTAGATTTTCCCAGTACCTAGAATAAGTACAGCCAGAAAGCAAAGAATTGTAGAGTTCGACAAATGGCTGGAAAATGGTGTGAGACCATGGAATATGGTCTGGTGGAGGTGGGGTAGGACATGGGAGAACAAGGATCTGTATGCACTGGATAGGCTGCACTTGAGTAAGGAAGGCTCAGGGATCCTAAAACTACAGTGAGGAGAGTACATAGCTGACAGATTTATTTTAAACTTAGTGTAGGGGGGTGTAGAGTTGGGCAACAACCAGGGCCACCAGGCAAGGGAGTCCGTTAGACCTCCCCCCCCAACTAGTGAGGAGGGAAGGAGGAATTCAAAGGGAGCAAATACAGGAAAGGGAAGGAAAGGAGGGCAGGGTCATGCTGGAGGGTGGTTTCTTAGATTCAAGGAGCGTGGGAAACAAGGCAGCAGAGTTGCTGGTGCTGATGGTGGAAGGGAGATGGACATAGCTGCCATCACTGAGACATGGGCCTCCCAATACCAAGACTGGGACCTAGTGATCACGGGCAGACTGTATCATAGGGACAGAGTAAAAGGGTGGGGTGGGTAGCTATTACATAGAAACATAGAATAGTGGGTAGCTATTACATGGAAACATAGAATTTGATGGCAGATAAGGACCGCTTAGCCCACCTAGTCTGCCCATTTTCCTACCTAACAGATAAGCTTCAGATCCTAGTTAACCAACAGCTTACTTCCTCCTACCCCCGACTAGGGCTGCCTTATGTCTGTCCCATGCATTCTTGAATTCCCCCACTGTTCTTGACTCCACAACCTCCTCAGGGAGGCTGTTCCATGCATCCACAACCCTCTCTGTGAAAAAATACTTCCTCACATTACCTCTGAGCCATCCACCTCTATCTTCAAATTGTGCCCTTGTTCTTGCACATCTCTTTTCTGAAAGATGCTACCCTCTTGGACTTTGCTGATTCCCTTGAGGTACTTGAAAGTTTTATCATGTCCCCTCTCTCCCTTCTTTCCTCAAGGGTATACATATTAAGCTCATTTAGTCTTTCTTCGTATGTCTTCTGGTGCAAACCCTGCACCATTTTGGTTGCCCTCCTCTGGACAACCTCCACTCAGTTTATGTCTTTGCGGAGATGGGGTCTCCAGAACTGCATACAGTACTCCAGATGGGGTCTCACCAACTGTCTGCACAGAGGGATAACAACTTCCTGTTTTCTACTATTGATGCCTCTTCCTATCCATCCTAGTATCCCCCCAGCCTTCCTTACTGCCTTCTCACATTGCTTGCCCACCTTTAGGTCATCTGTTATAATTACCCCCAGGTTCCTTTCCATTTTTACTGTTGTCAGTATCTCACCCCCCACTGTGTACTCTTCCCCTGGGTTTTTGTTTCCCATGTGCATTACCTTGAACTTCTTTGCATTGAATCTGAGCTGCCATACATCTGACCATTCCTCCAACCTTGCTAAGTCCCTTCATCCTTTCCCACTCCATCTCGTATCAACCCTGTTGCAGATCTTTATGTCATCTGCAAAGAGACATACTTTTCTTCCAGTTCCTCTGCAATGTCACTTATAAAGACATTAAAAAGACTGGTCCCAGTATTGAACCCCGCGGTACCCGCTAGTAACCCTCCTTTCTTCACTGTGTACCCATTTACTACTACCCTTGTGTGCTGTTTGTTCAGCCAATTTTTTATCCAGGCTACCACCTTGGGACCCACTCCAAGGCTGGCTAACTTGTGTATTAATCTTTTGTGTGGGACTGTATCAAATGCCTTGCTAAAATCTAGATAGACCATGTCCACAGCCTCTACCTGGTCTACTACTTTGGTCACCCAGTCAAAGAAATCTATTAGATTCATCTGACATGACCTTCCCATCGTGAATCCATGCTGCCTTGGGTCCTGTTCCCCACTGGCCTCTAGGTACTCAACAATTCTTTCCTTCAGAAGTGATTCCATAATTTTCCCTACCACTGAGGTCAAATTAACTGGTCTGTAGTTTCCTGCCTCTGTCCTGCTTCCCACTTTTGTGAAGAGGAATCACATCTGTCCTCCTCCAGTCCTCAGGTACCACCCCATCCTCCCATGATTTGTTAAACAGAGTAGTCAGCGGTGTCACTAGTTCTACCCTTAGTTCTTTTAGAATTCTTGGGTGTATCCCATCTGGCTCCATTACTTTGTCCACCTTCAATTTTATTAGTTCTTTCAGAACCCTTTCTTCTGTAAATGGACTGGTATCGACCCCCGTCTTCAGAGTGTTTCTCTTGTTTGGTTTAGGTAATTCCCCCTCCTCTTCCTTTGTGAATACTGAGCAGAAATGTTCATTCAGTATCCCTGCTTTTTCACTGTCACCCTCTACCCACATTCCCTCCCCTTAATTAAGCCTCAGTATCCCTCCTTTGGTCTTTCTTTGCTCCCTAATGTACCTATAAAAGGTCTTATCCCCCTTCTTAACAGAACTGGTTAACCTTTCCTTGGTTTGGGCCTTTGCTATTCTGACTGCCTTCCCAGCCTCTTTCTGCTTTAACTGATAAAGTTCTCTGTCCTGCTTCTTCTGTGTTTCCTTATATTTCCTGAATGCTATCCTTTTCTCCTTAACCTTACCTGCCACCTCTTTTGAGAACCATAGCAGTTTTTTTCCTTCATTGTGTTTTGTTGATTTGCTTTTACACAAAGGCTTGTTGCCTCTGTGATGGCTGTTTGATTACTCCCATTGTTCCTCCACCCCTCCGTCTTGCCTGTTTTGCTAGTGCTTTTCTGAGGCACTCTCTCATTTCCCAAAGTCAGCCCTCCTAAAGTCCAATACTCTTGCTTTTGTATGGCTTGATTGTATGGTTGTGTTTATCGTGAACCACACTGTTTGGTGGTTGCTTATTCCCAGATGGCTACCCACTTCTAAATCTGAAATTCTTTCTCCGTCCCATTTGAGAGTACCAGGTCTAAGATTGCTCCTCCCATGCGGGTTTCAATACTAACTGTCTGAGGCATGCCCCCTGAAGGGCATCAAGAATGACCCTGCTCTTGGATGTGCCTGCAGCAAAGGTGCTTCAGTTAACATCTGGCATATTCAGGTCCCCATCAACAATATCTCCCCTTTTTCTGCCATTCTTGGAAAGCCTTCTATCATTTCCTTGTCCATTCCTTCCCCCTGAGATGGGGGTCTGTATACAACCCCCATACAGATTGTGGTGCCATTTCCTGTCTCCAGGGTGACCCAGAGCACCTCATCTGCTCCCTGTTTACTCTTTAGTTCTGTTGCTTTGATCCCTTCCTTTACATAGAGAGCTACTCCTCCTCCTCTTTTACCCTCCCTGTCCCTCCTGTAGATTGTGGATCCTGGTATGTTGACATCCCAGTCTTGGTTCTCTGTGTACCATGTTCTGTGACTGCCACAATATCCAGGCAACCCTCTTCCATCAAGGCCACTAGTTCAGGGAGATTGTTACACAGACTATGGGCATTGATACTCATCACCCTCCACTTTTTGATAGCCTTACCCCTTTAAGCCCCATTCCTGTCCTTACTGCCTTTGCCTTTTTTACATTTGCCTCTGTCCTGCTCCCTAATAACTTCTCTACCTTAGTGTTTACCTCACTAATTACCATGTTTTGTGGGAGAGGCTGGGATTTCCCTGCTCCTTTTCAGTGCCTCCCTTGACTAGTTTAAATGCTTGCCAATGAAGCATTTAAACCTCTCACCTAGAATTCTGGTTCCCCCTCTGGACAGATGCAGACCATGGCACCAGTATAGGTCTGCATTCCTCCAGGTGGCTCCCCAGTCCCTAATGAAGCCAAAACCCTGAGCTCCACACCAGTTTTTCAACCACTCATTGAATTCCCTGGTGAGGAGTGCCCTAGCATCACCCTTGCCATAGACAGGCAGCACCTCCGAGAAGGTTACCATATGCGCTACTTGTCTAAGGCCCCTCCCCAACTCTACAAACTCCTCTTGCACTGCTCTGATCCCATTCCAAGCCAGGTCATTTGTCCCTAAGTGGACAATGACATCCAGCTCCCTCCCTTGTGCAGCTTCTCCCACAATCCTGAGGATTCGCTTCCTGTCCCTCCAAGCCGTGGTGCCAGGAAGGCACCTAACCTCCCTCTCCCCATCCTCCCTCATTTCTACCCCCCAATGATTGAGTCCCCCACCAGGAGTTGTTTTCTTCCCCTGTGGGGTCCCATGCCACCCTCCCGTGGATCTGCTTTGTGAAGGTTCCCAGCTTCCTACTTGGTCTCCATTGCAGGTGCCTCCATAGAGAAACCACTATCCATCAGAAGAGCAAATGAATTGTGAAGAGGTACAGCTGGAGGGATGCAACTTTGTTCCACCACCCTCTTCCTCCCTGAGCCCACCCTGGTCCAGCCTCTCCTCTTTCTTGGCAACCTCTGAGGTAGTGGCATTGGCCCTGGTGGTGCCTGGATGGGGAAGGAGGTTTCACGAGTCCTAGCCAGGTCAGTCTGGAGATGGGCAACCTCCTTTCTCAGACCAGAGAGGTGCCTGAAAATAGGGCAGCATCGCAGCCTCCAGAATGTCTCCTGGAACACTACTGCCACACAGCCATTGCACTGCACCACTCCACTCCTAGCATGTCTTATTTTGTGTCCCCTCTCCTGTTTCTCTGTATGCTTACTGTCTCCTCTCCTTACAAATCTCACCCTTCCTGTTCTTGGACAGCAACTTCCTATCTTCTTCAGTAGCCTTCTTCTTCCTTGCTCAATGTCAGACCACCAGCAGCTGGGGGGGGGGGTGAGCTACTTTTTTCCTTTAGGGTTGACAAAACCAATATTTCTCTATGATCCTTCCTTCCTACTGCCAAACAGGAAGTTCTTGTTGGCAGTCAAATCCAGTGGCTATAAAAGTAGAACTGGTTTAGGGTGGTGGGTGGATGGAGGGCAATTAGAAAAAATGCTAGCAACAGGAAGTTATAATTTGAGTCACCTGCTTTTATAGGGTCTAAGCCACTCCCCCAGTTAAGCTCTCTCTCCTCCTACTGGTTTAGCAAAGTCAGCTGATATAGTACGCTTTCCAGCACAGAACACACACTGACTTTCTTTCTTTCTTTTCTTTCTTTTTTTAGCCCTAAATAAGACCCCTTCTATTTCTAATAGAGTATCTGCCTACTTAATCTCAACAGACACTGACTCCTGCTGAAATATAAGTGTTAAATTAATAAGAAAATGTAGCTTCTTTTAGTTAGCTGCTTTCTGCTCTACAAGCAAGGCTAGCAACAGGAAGTTGTAATTTGAGTCACCTGCTTCTTCAGTGTCTAAGCCACTCCCCCATTTAAGCTCTCTCTCCTCCTACTGGTTTAGCAAAGTCAGCTGATACAGTACCCTTCCCAGCACAGAACACACACTGACTTTCTTTCTTTTCTTTCTTTTTTAACCCTAAATAAGACCCCTTCTACTTCTAATAAAGTATCTGTCTACTTAATCTCAACCGACACTGACTCCTTCTGAGAGATAAGTGTTAAATTAATAAGAAAATGTAGTTTCTTTTAGTTAGCTGCTTTCTGCTCTACAAGCAAGGCTAGTAACAGCAACTTTATGTAAGGGAAGGGATATTGTGCAACAGGGTGGAAGGGGAGGAGGGCAGAGCCAAAGCCTCGTGGATACAGCTCAAGAACTCTAAGGCAGGAAGGTTAGATTGGGGTTATTGTATAGGCCATCTTCTCAAAATGAGGAGATTGACAGGGAGTTGGTGGAGCAAATAAGAAGGTTTAGTGTTAAGGGCAATACTGGGATAGTAGGGGATTTCAATCCACTAGGGGTAGATTGGAACACCCCAGCTACCACAAGTGCCAGGGAACAGGTCCTCCTGGAGGCCTTCCAGTATGGCTTCTTGACACAGAGGGTATTGGAACCAATCAGGGAAGGGAAACATTCTAGACCTCGTGCTGACAGACGGTGAGCACATTCAGGACATGGGGTCGAAGACCACCTGGCAGGAAGCGACCACCGCACAGTGTGGTTCTTCCTTAATCTAGGTAGGGAGGTGGCCAGAACCAAGACAAAGGTAGTGGACTTCAAAAGAGCAGACTTTGGCTGGATGGGAGGCATACTAGAGGGGCACCTTGACAACATCTGCTCAGATATGGATGCTGACCAGAAGTGCACCATCATCAAGCTGGATCTGGCAGAGGCCAGTAGCTCATGTACAAAGATCAAAAGTAAGATGGTCAAGATCAAAAAACAAGCTGACTGAACAGGGAGGTAGTAGAGAGGGTGAAGTAAACAAACTCTGGTCAGAGCCGATACACTGCTCTTAGTGGCGAGAGCTCCTGAGAGCATTGCAAAAAATATTTAGAGCTCTTGCTGCACTGGAGACAGCCGTAAGTAGGGGTATGGTGATAGCAGAACTGCTGGTGCATGCACAATTTGCCCCAGAGGGAGCTGTGCACAACATGGCAGTGATGATAGAACTATGCATGCGTGGTATGCACAAATGTGCAGTTTAAGACAATGCCACCATGTTATGCATTGCAGTCATCACTTCCACAATTGCAGAAAGGAAAAGTAGTGCACTGGGAAGGGGGTGTGTTTATGAGGCCCATGGAGGGAAGAGATGCTTAAACAGTACCACAGAAATCAGTGCCAGAGCACTGTGGAAGCACACTGGACAGCAGTCAGGTCACACGCTTCCACAGTGCTCTTAAGATATCATGACTGAGGCTGGCCCAGTGACACTAAGGGCTGAGGTGCTAGACACCCTACCTCACACTACACCAGTGACCCAGGATCGGGAATGAGCCCAGGCTGTCGGGGGTTGGCAGGGGCAAGAGATGATTGAGCTTCGGAAGGACTGCTCTCCTCTCTCGGAGGAGGGAGGAATCTTTGTCCTGCCTGTTGATCACCCTCTAGTGAGGGCTGGGGTTGATGCAGGCTGGGAGACAAGCAGCCAGTGGGTGTGGCAAGCATGTGCTCCCACATTCGTATGTCACGTCTTACACTGGCAGGGAAGGAGGGACACTGGAAAAGCAGAAAATGGCAGCTGGGGGCTCTATTAGGTCCCATCCCCATTCTGCCATCCACCACCGCAGCCTCCCCAGATTTGGAATGTGCTCTGCAAAGGGAGGTAGCTCCCTTCCCAGCCCCGCCACAGGGGTAATCCGTGAGATGTCTTTGGGTGGTTGGGGTGGTCAGGCTGGTGGACTGGTGGTGCAGGACAGAGTTCCTGCTCCAGCATGCCCAGGAGCATAAATATATAAAAAAATATATCATGATTGATGGCATAACATCTGTGGAGCTCCACCCCCACAGGCATAAAAAGAGCTGCCTTTCAAAGTTACAAGAGAAGAGATCCAAGTGAGAGGACAGGGAAGATTATGTGAGGAAATCCAGAGACGTGAGTAGAGTAGTCAGGGTAGCTAAGGCTTCAAGGAAGCTAAGGCTGGCATAGGGGGTCAGAGAAGGGGAAAAAGATTTCTTCAGGTACATAAGGGAGAAAGGAAGCTGTAAAGATCAGATTGATAGGATCAAGAAAGATGGAGGGTGGGCAGAAAAGGGGGCAGAGCAGACAGAAGCACTCAATAAGTACAGTAGTCCCTTGCTATATCGAACCTCCTTATAACAAACAATTAGTTATAGCGAACGTTCTTCATGGCTCTTGACCCATCCCTCACTTTTTTCAGCCGTTCACAAATCCACCCCTCAAACCACTAAAAAACTCATGGCTTCTTACTCTCCAGATGATCCACAGATGTTCTGTCGGCTGATCCACAGCATGCAAAGGACATGTAGCAATAATTAGTTAGTTACAGTACCATACAGTACTTTTCCACAAAAGTTATTGTGAGCCCAAAAAATGAAACAAAAACACACTTTTTCCTTTTTCCTCCCCAATGACATGCTCACACATCTGGATTGTCAGCAACTTGTCAGACACTTGTCCTCAATGCTTCCTGGCAGTGGGGGGGGGGGGGGGGGCAGCAGACATGGAGCTGAGATGGTTAGAGCTGTCAGTCAAACCATGTCATAAAAGGCACCGCTTACCTTGGATACCATGTCGCTGTCAGCAAATCTGTCAATAATGAAGTGTTCAGGTTATGCCGTTGAGCAGAAGCTGTTAATCCTGGACAGGCTGAAATGAGGTGAGAGTCTAACAAAAATAAGCTATGAAACTGGCTGTTTGAAAAGTACTATTTGCACTTGGTGTAAATAAGAAGGAGCACTCAGATACTTTGTACAGGAGTGCTCAGAGGGAGATGCATTAAAAGGAAAAATCTGTGCCATGCTAATGAGAGGGACATGGACAAAGACTCTCAGATATGGTTTGAGCAGAAGAGGGCAAGTGGTGTCCCAATGTCTGGTGCCATAGTCAGGGAAAAAGCTGAGCAGTTTGCCAAGACCATCCATGGTGCAGGTTCAGAATTCACTGCCTCTGCCGGACGATTATGGTGATTCCAAATGAGACATGGCATATGGCGCGTTTTCATTGTGGGGCAGCAGCAAAGCTGCGATGACATTGCAGCTGCAGAATTTTTCATAAGTTTCATAGGACTGGTTTTAAGTCTATAGCTTTTGCCAAGAGGACTTGCCATTTAGTATTAATTTTATTTTTTAGATACTTGTCTAACTTATTTTTAAAGGTCATCATTGTGTTGCTATTGATGATGTTGTGTGGTAGATTATTCCATGGTTTAACCACTCACTGGTTGATCCATGACCCTCTTTTATTTATCTTATATGTTTTGCCTTTTAGCTGGCAGTTATGTGTTCTCATAATCTTATTTGATGTTTTACGCGCCAGTCCTATGCATTCCCACAAATCATTATTTCTGAAAGAACAATATACAAGGCATCACCTCTCGTTCTTCTATACCCCATTGTATACAGACCCAGCCCCACAAGTCTGTCGTCATAGATAAGATTTTTAATTTCTTTTATGATCTTGGTGGCCTTTCTTTGCACCCTCTCCACCAGATCTACAGTGAAGCCCACCAGGATGAAGTGCAGCGTTGCAGAATTCTGCAGCAGAGTTACTGCAACAAACAATATAATGTCAATGGGAGTTAATCCCTTTTGTCATGCCGTAAACCTGTGACACAGTGCTTCATCCTGGCAGGCTTCACTGTATATCACCTTTATTTATTGGGCTCCAAAACTGCATTCCAAATTCCATGAGGGGTCTCACCAGGGAACAGTATAATGGCATAATAACAGTACTACGTTGGCTTTTGATATTCCTTTTTGTTTGCCCTTTTGGATGTTTCACTGCGTTGTTGCTTGAATGTTAAGTCACTTGTTACAATTATTCCCAGATCCTTCTCCAGTTCTGATTTTTTTCAAACTGTTATTATTAAGGGAATAATTAGCTTTTTTATTATTTTTATTGAAATGTATTACACACCGCTTATCTGTATTAAATTTCATTTTATTTTCCTGCACCCATCTTGACATTTGGTCAGAATCATTTTGGAGGTTTTTGGCATCATGCTCAATGCTAGTCATTGCCCCCAATTTTGCTGTCATTGGCAAATGTTGTCATCCAACAGTATTCAGACATTTGCACTGTAGTTATGAATATGTTAAATAAGGTAAGCCCCAGTACCGAACCCAGTGGCACTCCACTAGCTACTTCAACCCAGTCTGATATATGCCCTCTTATGCATACTCTTTGTTTCCTGTTTGTCAACCAAGGTGTAATCCACTTCACTATTTCTGGATGTATCCCAAAGTTGTATAGTCTTTCTATCAGTCCTGTATGTGGCACAAGGTCGAAAGCCTTGGAAAAATCTAGGTATATGATATCAACTGGTAAACCTGCCTCAAGTGCCTTACTAACTTGTTCATAGAAATGAATGAGTCCAGTTTGGCAGGATCTTCCCTGTGTAAATCTGTGCTGTGTATGATCAATCAGTCCAGGTAACAACTCAGACACCAAGCGCAACCCTAGTAGGCATACACCAAGTGCGGTCCAGCCCCTAGCCTTACTGTCTGCTGAACTTCACTGATCTTCACCAACTGGGAGAGAGAGACCAATCACAGAGGTAAGACAAACTCTGAGAGGTACAGAGGCATGGATTTCTTGACAGCAGTTCAATCTGGCTGAATCCCCCTTGGAGTGCACAGTCCAGGCTCTTAACTTCACTAAGGTGACTTCTCTCCTTGATTGCTCTGCTCAGACCCTGCCAGCGACTGCTCTCTCAACATAAGGAGCGGTTGGAACACTTGCCCAGAATTCCTGGCTGCTGTATGTAAATCAGCATTTGTACTGCTGTACCACTACTGAAATAGTGGTTGACTAATAGAAAGCTCTCAGCTGGAAGCAACAGCTCAGACACAAAGAGCACCTCTAGGAGGCATATGCCAAAAGTGGTCTAGCCCCTAGCCTTACTGTCTGCTGTACCCACTACTGAAATAATGGTCAGTTAATAGAAAGCCAGAAACAACCAGAAGCAATAGCTCAGACACAAAAGGGCAACCCTAGGAGGCATACGTCAAGTGAGGTCCAGCCCCTAATCTTACTGTCTGCTGAACTTCACTGATCTTCACTGACTGGGAGAGACACTAATCATGGAGAGAAGGCAGACTCTGACAGGCGCAGAAGTAGGGATTCCTTGACATCAGTTCTACCTGGCTGAATCCTCCCCCTTGGAGTGCACAGTCCGGGCTCGTATCTCCACTGAGGTGACTTCGATTGTCAATCACTCTGCTCAGACCCAGCTAGTGGCTGCTGTCTCAGCATAAGGAGCAGTTGTAACACTTACCCATAATTCCTGGCTGTTGCATATAAATCAGCATTTGTACTACTATGCCACTACTGAAACAGTGGTCAACTAATAGAAAGGGCTCAGCCAGAAACAACCAGAAGCAACAGCTCAGACACACAGGGCAACCCTAGGAGACATATGCCAAGTGCGGTCCAGCCCCTAGCCTTATTGTCTGCCGAGCTTCACTGATCTTCAATGACTTGGAGAGAGACCTCCTCTCCTCTTCTCTCCTCCAGTCTCTAGTTGTGCTACTTAGTGGCAGACCTTAACAAACTGATTGTTTTTTTCGGCAGGAAGGAGAACACCTGATAGGAGGTAGCATGGTACAAAAAACCAAAAAACAAAACAAAAAAAATCACTGTTCTGTTTTCTTTTTTGTCCACACTTCTTGCCAAGAAACAGGAATCAGCACTATCTCACAAGTAAAACAAACAAAAAACATGGACCTTGTTAGTTGTGAAAACTGCAGTGCACTGTACAATAGGCTCTACAAATGGCAACCAGGACCCTGCCGTGTGTGCTGCGCCACAGCAGATCTTGTAGCCCAACTACAGGATGCTTGGACTATAATATAAAACCTCCAGTACGGGGAACTCTATAGCACACCTCCTCAATCCCACCACAGCCAGGACTCAAGGCAGGGCCCAGAGACTGGCAGGTGGTAAGGAAAAAGAGGCATCATAGGAGGCCCAGGAAGGAAGCCAAAAACCAGGAGCATTTTCCGGCCATCCAAACCAAAAAGAGGTTCGCTCCACTGCTACCAACCACAGACAAAGTACTACAAGGTAAAGAAATCAAACCACCAAAAAAGTCTAACATGTTAATTAAAAGCAATACAAACTACAATAACAACAAAAATACTAATAATCAAAATATAACCAACATCAATACCAAAACCAAATGTAATAACAACAAAAATACTAAAACTCAAAATAAAAATGACACAAATATAAACAAAAGCAAAATTCTCATAATCTGGGATTCTATGATCTGAGGAGTGGAACATCACCTAACACAAAATGTTAAAAGCAACATTGTGGTAAAGTGTCTACTAGGAGCCTCTGCAAGTAGGGACACTAACTGCAAAAGACAATTATGCAAGAATCAGGGAATATTACACATATAACAATACACCTTGATACCAATGACTTGGCAAATCACATAGTTCAGGAGGCCAAGAAACACTTTGAGGATCTGGCCAACAAACTTTCTTCCCTTCTGTCCAAATTAGCCTTCTCAGAAGTGCTGCCAGTGTGGGAAAAAGGAAGAAGGACCAAGCGAGTCAGAGAGATTGAAGCAGCTGAATTCAACTCATGGCTGCATGATTGATCCCAAGACAAGGGATACCATTACATAGGGAACTGGCACAGCTTTTGGGAAAGAGCTTTTTTTAAATACGACAGATTGCACCTAAACAGAGAAGGTGTGCAAGCATTTGAACTAAAATTCGATATCTATACAGGCAGTTTAAACTAAATAAAGAGGAGTATGACGCAGCTCACACCCCTGCCATCGGTAGGCTGGTCATCACTCCTCAAAATGCCAAATGTGCGTATACATCCTCAGAAAACAGATCAGAGCCAACATCCGCCTGAACCAGCAACCTCCATAATCTCTTGGCTGGAAAGAGCAAACTGGAGCAGTCCAGGAAGAGGGTATTACCTCATGCCAAAGAGGATGTACACTCCTGGAAGACAATGGTTGCAAATACTAGAAGCCTAACCAACAAACTTCCTGAACTCACAGCCATCTTGGAAACAGAAAGGTCGGCCTGGGTGGCTGTAACAAAAATGTGGTTCACGGAAAACCACAGATGGGATACAGCCATTTCCAGTTACAATCTGTTCAGGAAAGATAAGCAGAGCAAAAAAAGAGGAAGGGGGATGTAGCCATATACATTCGGGAGGAAATAAAAGCCACAGAAGTAAAACAGCCACCTGGGGACTTTGAGTCACTGTGGCTAACAGTAGACATGGGCAAGGGAAAACCATTCAGAATCAGTGTCATGTACAGGTCTCCAAATCAAGGAGATAAAGGAGACAAAGACCCAATAGAGGAAATCCACAAAATGTCTGATAAAAGCAAAGCAATACTGATGGGGGACTTCAACCAACCAGATATTAACTGGAGCACACTAGCAGCAGCAACAAGAAGTAGGGACTTCTTATTGTCACTACAGGGCACAGGACTGTACCAACTTGTTAAAACCCCAACAAGGGGAGATGCCATTCTCGATCTTGTCCTCACAAACTCAAATCAAGGATATCAAAGTGGGATGCCATATGACCAACAGCAACCACTGCATGATAAGCTTTAAGGTAAACATAACACTGGACATCAGTCACTCAAAGATAAAGGTGCTAGACTTCAGAAAGGCTGACTTCCAAAAAATGAGGAATAACATAAGTAGCCAGTTAATAGAAAGAGGTTGGGGAAGTGGAGGTCATGTGGGGGAGACTCACGAGAGCAATAAAGACTGCCACAGATCAATGTGCCAGATAGGACAGCAAGGCAAAAAGAAAAAGAAACCCTCTATGGTTTTCCAAAGAAGTGGCTACCCCAAAGTCAAAGAAAAAAGGAAGGCATACAACATATACCAGGAAACCAAAACTGAGAAAGACTGGGAGTTATACAAGGAAAAAAGAAGAGTCTAACAAACAAATTAGAAAAGCAAAAGCCCAGACAGAGGAAAAAGTAACGGAAGGGGCAAAGAGAGGAGACAAATCATTTTTTAGATACACTAGGGCATGTAGGAAGGAAAAGGGGGGATAGTAAAGACTGCTACTGAAGAAGAGAAATGCACTAAACGTGACCCAGAGAAAGCCGAAATCCTCAACAAATACTTCTGCTCAGTGTTTACCAAAGAGGACCCAGGGGATGGCCCAGCCCAAGAAAAACACAACACCCCAGGACCAGGGGTAAACATGAGTCCCTTTACAGAAGCCAAAGTACGGGAGGTGCTAAATAAACTAAAAGCAGGCAAAGCCATGGGACCAGACAAGATGCACCCCAGAATCCTTAAGGAACTGGGGGCAGAAATAGCAGCCCCACTGGCACTTCTATTCATGAAACCCTTGCAGAGCGGTGTGGTACCCGAAGACTGGAAAAAGGCAATAATGGTTCCACTTCACGAATCAGGCAGTTGCAAAGAAGCTAGTAATTACAGATCAGTAAGCCTCATGTCTATAGTAGGGAAACTAATGGAGACACTACTCAAACAAAGGATCATAGCATTCCTCAAAATAGATGATGGTGGGGCAGTAGATGTGGTCTACCTCAACTTTAGTAAGGCCTTTGACTTGGTTCCACATAGAAGGCTGGTAGAGAAGCTTGACCATGCAGGGTTGGTCAGGAAGAAGTCAGATGGGTACAAAACTTGTTACAAGGCAGAACAGCAGAGGGTACAGGTTAACAGAACACAATCAATGGAAGGTAGGGTGACCAGCGGGATGCCCCAGGGCTCAGTGCTGGGGCCTCTACTCTTCATTGTTTTTATGGCAGACAGCACTGATGGACTGGAAGGGAAGGTATGTCTGTTCACAGATGACACCAAGATATTTGACAGGGTGGACACCTCAGGAGGAATAAGCAAGATGGAAGCTAACCTCAAGAAACTAGAAGAATAGTCTGGAGTGTGGCAACTGAGATTTAATGCTGAAAAGTGCAAGGTCATACACATGGGAAAGAAACATCTAAGAAAGGAATATTACCTAGGAGAGGAGGCAAAAGTCTGGCAGCCTCAAACCAGGAATGAGATCTGGGAATCATAATCTCAGATGACTTGAAGGTTAGTAAGCAGTGTGAGAAGGCAACATTAAAGACCAACAGAATGCTGAGCTGCATTGGGAGAGAAATCACCAGCAGGAGGAGAGGGGTGGTACCACTGTATAGATCGTTGGTCAAGCCTCATCTGGAATACGGAGTCCAATTCTGGAGGCCTCACCTCAGGAAGGACATTGACCGGGTGGAAACAGTACAGAGAAAGGTGACAAAATTGTTTGAGGTCTGCAGTACATGTCTTACAGACTTAAGGAACTGAATATGTACTCCCTGGAGCAGAGAAGAGAGCGAGGGGACATGATTAAAACATTCAAGTACATAAAAGGCATTAACAAGGTACAGGCACAGCAACTTTTTCACTTCAAGAAGAGCTCCAGGACCAGGGGACATGACCTCAGGCTGCAAGGAGGGAGGTTCTCTACCAACACCATGAAGTTTTTCTTCACAGAAAGAGTGGTGGACACCTGGAACAGCTTGCCCCAGGAGGTTGTGGGGGTCAACACTGTGTGGGGATTTAAGAATGCATGGGATAGACACAAGGGAGTCCTGACTACAAAGGACAACTACAGTGTCAAAATAGGTCTAAAACTATCGGGCAGACTAGATGGACCTAGCAGTCTTCTTCTGCCGTCAACTTCTATGTTTCTATGTTTCTATTATGAAGAAGTTTAGTTTAATATTACTTTATATATTCTTCCATCAATTTACTTATTATACAGGTAAGGCTTATAGGTCTGTAGTTTTTGCATTCAGTTTTTGGACTCCTTTTTATAAACTGATATCACATTTGCTGTTTTCCAGTCACTGGGTACCTCACCTTTATCTGTTGATCTGTTAAACAGTAGTGCTATTGGGCCTGAAATTTCATTCGCTAATTCTTTTAGGGTACGTGGATGTAACCCATTCGGTCCTGGGGACTTAACAACTTTTAGTTTTTTATTCTAGTTATTATATCTTTCTCATCAAAGACAGTATTTGGTATTGTGTTAGCTACCAGTATTTCTTTATTCCCTTTTTGTTCACCTTTAGGCTAGTGTGTGCTTAAAAATGCTTATTAAGTAGTTTTGCCATCTGGTTTTCTTCACAAACATCTTCTGTTCCTTCTTTTAGTGGCCCTATGCTGTTTCTTCTCTCTTTTTCACTATTGATGTAATTAAAAAATATTTTTTGTTATCTTTTGTTTTATTGATTATTCTTATTTCTTCAAGTTTTTTGGCTGACTTAATAGATTTTTTACATTCCTTTGCTATATTTTTTTTTTATAGTTAATAAGTTTTATTAAGTTTGAAAGATAATATCAGACATAGCCAGGTACATAGAGAAGATACAGCATGACACATGTGCATACACATTGACAGCAGTGTCACTATATAATTGACAAAGTGTAGCCCATAGGAAGGCACATTGCTAAGTAATGATACAGTAAAAAATTATACAGTAAGTTGTATTGTGGTATTGTGCCTGAGAGAAAAGAAAAGTATGAGAGATTGCATGATTACCACCGCATCTAGGTTAGTTAAGACGTCTAACATGCGCATAATACATAAGTGTCTCCTGATACCTGAATAAGCCTGAAAAGCACAGACATAATAACAAAATACTAGCAACGTTAAGGTTCAGATCTGAATTCTCATCCTATAAGGAGAAAAGATAACAGTCCTTGCAGGGAGAGGGTGGGTTTTGGGGTTCCAAACCATTTCCTTCCTTTGCTATATTTTTAAATATATCCCAGTTATGGGAGGAAGGATTTTTCCTGTACTCTTTTCTGTTTTTTAATTAGTTTTCATGTTCTCTTATTGAGCCATTGAGGCATCTTACCCTTATTATTATAGTTTATTCGGCTGGGAATATATTTGTTTGAGCAAAAAATAATCTTTTGTTTTATAGCTTCCCATGTTTCATTTACACTGAGTTCAGATAGCCCAGTGTGCCAATTCCAGTTTTCAAGTGTGTCTCTCATTGCTTCATAATTTGCCGTATTCCAGCATTTAATTATGGTGGTGCCTCTATTAGTATGTCTTCCTCCCATAATGCTGAATTCAAGCATATTATGGTCACTTGTTCCCAATGGTTCTCTCACTCTACAATGACCAAGGTCATCCTCCATGTTACTTATTATTACATCTAGGATGTTGTGACCTCTAGTGTTTTGTTTGACATACTGCTCCATGTTGTTACTAATCATCAATTCCATTAATTTCTTTTCAAATTCTGTTTGTCCCATGAATTCGTCCCACTTAGCAGCTGGCAGCTTTAGGTCTCCTAGAATTCTAGTTTTCCTACACATGTCTATTTTGCCCGTGCATTTAGAAAGCAGTTGTTTTCAGTTGCGTTAGATCCTGGTGCTCTATAACAAACTCCCACTGTGATGTTTTTACTGCTTGGTTTATTGAAAGTCACCCATATTTGCTCAACACTTTCTTGTTCCCCTGGGTGTGGTGCAATTTCTTGGACTTCGTATTGATTTTTTATATATAGTGCTACACCTTCACCCCTTTTCTGTAGCCTGTTTTTTTTGGACCAGCTTATATCCTGGTATTTTTTTCCTCAGTTGTCCTCTTGCCACCATGTTTCTGTTATTGCGCACAACAGTATATCTTCATTCTGTAAAAGTAGTTGCAGCTCATCTTTTTTATTAAGCATATGTCTTGCATTAACTATTTGCATCTTGTTTTTTACACTGACTTCTTTGATTGTTTTGCTCATTCGTTCTAATGCTTGCATCCTCTCTACTCCCCTCGGTTCTCAGTTTAAATTGCATTCATTTGTTCTCTCACAGAAGATGTTCCCTAACAATCTAACTCCCCTTCGACTTAAATGCAATCCATCGCATGCATGTAAGTCATGCCTATTATTAAATACTTCTCAGGTTTTAATGCATTGGATTTCATTCTTTAAGTACCATTGTCTTAATTGGTTATGTGACTAATTGTTCTTGTCCATCTTAGCCCTGCTTTCGGAACTGGTAATATTTCAGAGAAAATTACTTCTTCTTGTCTATCTGCAATTGTTTTTGTTAATTTGGTAATATTCTGATAAAGTTTCTTCCACACTTTGTCTACTTGTGTTATTTATACCAGCATGTATAACAACAAGTGGATTTGCCTCTAAATGATGTAACGTTTGGTAACATTTTGTTAATATCGCTTATGGTTGCTCCTAACTGCTACAATTTGCCAGATTTCCTTATTTCCCTTTGTGGTGTATTGGTCAGTATATTTTATTATAAAGTCTCATAGTATGTATGTTTGTCTAGGTAACAACTGGTGTTGGCTAGTTTCCTGTTCCATTGGCTTTGTTATTATTTCTATGTAACCTTCTGGGGTTTCTCCATCTGAGACAATTATTTGTTCATTGCTTTTATTTTGTATCTTGGTTTCAGTCACTTGTGTTGTTTTATCTTGTATTATCACCCCCTGTGTTTCTGTATCCTTGTCCTCTGATGTACATGGTTCTTGATTGTCTACCTGATCTAGGTTTGTAAAAGGTTCAAATCTGTTCTGTGTCGGTATTTCAAAGGCCATTGCTCTGCGGCCTTTTTTTTTATTTATTTTTAGGGCTTACTGGTGACCTCTCAGAATCATCTGTATTATCATCACTTCTTGTCTTTTTCATGGTGGATTCCTTAGGATTGTTTTTACCAAAGCTAAAGCAGCTACTACAGGACAGAGGCTACCTTTCAGAACAAATCTACAACTGTGATGAAACTGGTTTGTTTTGGAGGTGCCTCCCTGATGTCACGCTGGCTGGTAAAAATGAATGTAATGTGAGCAAAGGTTTCAAAATGAACAAGGACAGGGTTACACTTTTGCTGGCTTGAAATGCTAATGGAACGCAAAACATCAAACCACTGCTCATAGGAAAATTCCGTAACCCTCACTGTTTCAATCACTGCAACATGGGTTCACTTCCAGTGCAGTATGGAAACAGTAAAAATACTTGGTTGACATCAGATATTTTTCGAACATAGTTCCAACAGACGTTCGTACCCTCAGGGCAACACTGAGGTGCATCAAGCTCCCAACAAAGTCTCTACTGTTGATGGATCAGTGTCCAGCACACTCTGCTGAAGTGGAGATCCAATCTCCTGATGGAAAGATATGGGCTATGTTTCTGCCCAAAAACACCACGTCCAGACTCAAACTGCTTGATGGTGGCATCATTGCCTCATTTAAAAAGCTGTATAGGAAGTGGCTTCTTGGAGATCTGATTGCTGCTGACACTGGTGCAAGTGTTACTGAGTTTTTGAAAAAGCTCACACTGCAAGATGTGGTGACCCTAGCGGGTAAGGCATGGGACACTGTCTCCCCAAACACAATAGCTAACTGCTGGTCTGCAACCCTCGGTGCCACTTTCTTAGAGCAGTCAGATGCACCAGATGAAGAAGAGACTGATGATATCCCCAATATCATGTCACTGGCAGTGACTCTAAATGTTCCAGCTACACAGAATTCAAAGACTTAGGAGATTATAGAGGAGTGGTGATGATTGTGTGCAGATCAGTGAACACATGACTGACACTGAAATTCTGGGTGCTGTAATGCAAAGTGACCACCAAGAAGATTCTATAGACTCAGAGGTGGAGGAGGAGGATGAAGAGCTGCTGTCTGGAACAAGAGAGGCGATTTGTGGGCTGGAGGTGGGTCTGGCATGGCTGCAAACACAAGAGATGGATGCTGTAAAGTGTTACAGCTAAGACAGTTATTTTCCTTTCCAAAGGATGCAGCTGGAAAGGTGACTGAAAAGCGACAGACCAAAGTTATCAATTTTTTTAATTGAGCACACAACGTAGTGAAAGTTCTAGTAAAAGTTCAAGTACAAGTAAAAGTTTTAAATAAAGTTTTGCCTTATAACAGTTCAGAAGCACATACTAACACATACAGTAGTGCCTGGTCAAACTGATCCCCTACGCTCATGCTCTCACAGCTCTTTTGGCAATGCCGTATAGAGAAGTCAAAAATTATGTAAAATAAAGCAAAGCACATAAAGCACAACATAACAGCACAAAATAAAAATGATGTTCTGTACAAAGTATCATACTATAGCCTGCCCCATGGTGTGATTCACCCTCATGCTGCAAAAATATCGTTGTGCTTTAAAAATGACAAAGAACTGTAGTCAGAATGACGTTCCTCACTTTGATGAATGACTTGCTATAATGAATGTTTGATATGGTTCCAAGGTCTTTCTTTATAGCGAGTGGTTACTGTGCTTCTGTTTGGTGTTCACCAGGGAGAGGTATGGGCCTATGCTCCAGGGGAAAGGTGGGGAGGGCATGGGAGGAGCAGGGGTAATAGATGGAGAAAACCCAGTGAGCAGGGTGTTGGAGGGGCTTAGGGCCCTGTGGCTGGATAAAGCACCAGGGCCAGATGGCATGCATCCAAGGGTCCTGAAGGAGATGTGGAGGTCCTGGAGGGACCTCTGGCAGACTTGTTCAACACCTCCCTGGGGAATGGATGCATGTCCCAGGACTGGAGGATAGCACATGTGGTGCCCCTCCATAACAGTGGGCCCAAGGATGAATCAGGTAGCTACAGCCTCATCTCCGTTCTGGGGAAGCTAATGGAGACGATACTTAAAGAGAGGCTGGTGATCTTTCTGGAGGAGAATAGTCTCCAGGATGGCAGACAGCATGGGTTTGTCTCAGGCAGATCCTGGCAGACAAACCTGATTGACTATTTGATTGGGTGACAAGGGCACTCGATAGGATCATGTGGTGGATGTCCTGTACCTGGACTTCAGTAGGGCCTTTGACTCAGTGCCACATGGAAGTTTGACTAATAAGTTGACAAACCTGGGAGCAGGAGAGAAACTGGTTTAGTGGGTTAGGAGCTGGCTGCAGGAGAGGCAGCAGAGGGTAGTTGTTGTGGGAGAACTCTCAACTCCCAGAGCTGTAACCAGTGGGATCCCACAAGACACATTGCTAGGACTGGTGCTATTTAACATCTTTATTGCCAACATTTTGGATTGATTTAAGAGTAAGATCAGCCTTTTCGCAGATGATACAAAGATCTGTATGGAGGTGGATAGTGTGGAAGGGGGGCAGGTACTCCAGGAGGATTTAGCAAGTCCTGAGCACTGGTCAGGCACATGGCAGCTAGGGTTCAATGCTAAGAAGTGCAAAGTCTTGCACTTGGGAGCCAGAAATCCTGGGAATTGCTACTGGCTGGAGGCAGTGCAGTTATCAACTTCAGTGGAGGAGAAGGATTTGTGGGTACAAGTCATAGGGGACATGAATCATTCAGTGCAGCGTAGAAAGGTGGTGGCCAAGGCTAATAAGAAGCTGGTGTGCATTGTCAGGGGAATCACCTTTAGGAGACTGGAAGTCATTCTGCCACAGTACAGGTCTCTGGTGAGACTGCACATGGAATACTGTGTGCAGTTCTGGTGCCCCTGTTTAATGAAGGATGTCAAACTACTGGAGGGGGTCTAGCACAGGCTACAAAGATGATTCTTGCAATGGGGGATAAACCATATGAGGAAAGACTGAGGGAGCTCAACATGTATTCCCGTGAGATAGAAGGTAGAGAGGGAATATGACTGAGACCTTCAAATACTTAAAGAGCATGAATAGGGTTAGTACTGGGGGCACAAATAGATTAAAGGAAGGGGACACAAGGGGACATTGTCTGAAATTGGAGGTCGGAAGATTCAGGGGAGAAATGAGGAGGCACTATTTCATGGAAAGGGTGGTAGCAAGGTGGAATGCACTGTCAGAAGAGGTGATATCACTGAAATCTGTGGGCAGTTTTAAGAGAGGGTGGGACAGGGTAAAAGGTAAGGTCAATACTGTGGGGAAGCTGGGGAGGGGTGTGTTGGCAGAAGTGGGTGATAAACAAGATGGACAGGCAATAGTTTACACCTGAGCTCAGCTTCTTCCTCTGCTACCCCTTTCAATGCTCTACAACCACCCCGGCAGCCACCTGATCCATCTCCACCTTCTCAAGAGCCCGTTAGCTGCCAGTGGTGCAGATTCAGAGGACTCATGCCTGCAGTATGCAGAAAGCTAAAGTATGATACCAGGACTCACAGAAACCAAAGAGATCCACTGCAGCATCATCAGCAAGATGACCACAGCTACTCCCAGGATCAAGGAAACGAGCACTGCTCAACTAACTGGGAGCTTTTTTTGGGCTGGAGAATACTTCAATTGATTGCCTCTCTGACTCTCACAATTCAAGCATCATCCTCCAACTACCAACTCTAGCACCATCACACTTCCAGGGTCAAATGTACCTATCATCCGATCACCACTCCTAGCAAACAATGTCCCAGTGACCATTGGAGATTGGTCCATGCATGCCTTGGTTGACACTAGAGCAGAAATCTCAGTCATCAACACTAATATTGTAAACAACAAAGCTCTTTGTCAATTACCTAATGTCTCTCCAGTTGACCTAAAGTACATTATCACAGCAAATGCCACTACAGTACCTATCACAGACATTGTCCATCTCAAGCTACACTTTGGCCCACAGTAAGTTACTGTCAAGTTCTAGGTAGTGCCAGATCAACAACCATCAGTGATTCTTGGCAAAGACTTCCTCAAAGCTAACGAAATCATCCTAGACTTTGCCTCAAACTGTCACTAGACCCACGGAGTTGGCAAGCAGCTATAGACACAGCCACTGTGCCTCCTAAGACAAGAGATGGTTTTGATTGCCAAGATTCAAGGTGAACCAGTCCCACATGGTGTTGTTGGCATCATCATGGGATCCCCCACTCTGCAATTGTCAGGTGGCCCTGGAAATGCCTTGTCGGTTGTGCATGATGGTACAGTATTCCAAAAATGATACAGCTTTATAAATGAGCCGGTTATCATCTCCAAAGGGGACAATGTTGGAAAGGTTGTCTGCATGTCCACTGGGGACCAGCTTCATCTCATGCAAGAACCTCAGCCTAGTCCCACCAACTCTAGACCTGTCAGTGCTAGCACCACTACTCCAGCTTCACCAGAGTTCCCCTCAGTAAGCGACAATCCCCTTCCAAACTCCCAGCATGTGCAATGGAGAAAGAACAGCTTTTGAATTTCCTGTAGGACTACCCAGATGTCTTTGTTGGTCCAGATATCAAGTTCAGATGTTGTGATATCCTGAAACTCACCATCAAGATGCAGCCCAGTTAGAAACCCATCCATCAGCAAGCCTACAAAGTGGGACACAAACAGAAACAAGTTCTAGAGGGCATGATCAAAGGCATGCTTGCACAAGACATCATTGAAGAGTATACAAGTCCCTGGGGTGCACCATGCCTGCTGGTGGTAAAGTAGGCTTTGTGGTGGACTACAGGAAGCTCAATGCCTTTACAGTGCTGGATGATCATCCTTTACCCACAACATAGGGTGCCTTAGAGAGTCTTGGCATGGCAAGCCCAGCCTATTTCACCGCACTGGATCTTCAGAGTTGGTTCTACCAAGTTTCCGTTGATCCAGCTTCTCACCCTTAACCAGCTTGGCATTGTCACTTGGGACTTTTTCAATTCAAACAACTGCCTATGGGACTCAAAAACAGTCTAGCCACATTCCAGCATATTATGGAAGCCATACTACTTGGTTTGTCTCAGAAATGTTGCCTTATCTACCTCAACAATGTTATTGTCTTCAGCAGAACTTTTCTAGAGCATCTCCAGCATCTCAAGTAGGTGTCTAAATGTCTCTCACAAGCCAACCTCAAGCTTTGCCCAAAGAAGTGTTGTTTCGCACAGCATCAAATTCATTACCTGGGACATGTTGGTAGTTCTCAAGGCATCTCTCCAGACTCAGACAAGCTGTCAGCAGTCAAAGACTATCCAGAAGCTAAAATCCTCATATGCCTTAGAGCTTTCCATGGCTTGTCTGGATATTATAGAAAGTTCATCTTCAACTATGCCAAGATTGCAGCTCCACTGTACACCCTCACTAAAAAGGGATGTGAATATACATGGACTTCTGAAGACAAAGAGGCCTTTGAAACCTTAAAAGACAAACTGATTCCCACTCCAGTATTGGCCTACCTAAGATTCAACTAACCCTTCAAACTCTACACAGACACTAGTTTCTTTGCAGTGGGTGCTGTGCTATGTCAAGTGCAAGGAGGCACAGAACGAGTTGTTTCCTATGCCAGGTGCTCCATTTTCTCAGCTGGACAAAACTATAGCATCACAGAAAAAGAATGTCTAGCCATGGTAATTACTGTAAAGAAATTTGAGCGTTACTTTCGATATTCCACCTTTACAGCTATCATTGATCATGCTGCCCTCAGATGGTTGTTCGGAATGAAGGAACCAGTAGGCAAGTTCACCTGATGGATTGCCATGCTGCAATGCCACAACTTTGAAATTCAGTGCAAACTAGGTTGTGTTCACAGCAATGCTGGTGGTGTTAGCCTGAGATGATATCCCTCTGTATCAGCCTCAACAGATGAGGAATCCTGCTTAGAAGCTCTTCCTTTCCACGCCACAGATGTGCTTCCTGTGGACACTCCTAGAGCACCTTAGGTTGCTTGGTTGCTCCCAAATGCTTCTTCAGAAAGAAGCACAAATCTTCACCTACTGTATGCAGCCAAAGAGCTTCTCACCTCCGCTGCATCTGTTCTCTGCTTGGCAACTGTCAAAATGCAGCAAAGAGCAGATCCTCAATTCACAGACATAATAACTTACTTAGAGTCTGGAAACCTACCGCAACAGAAGCAACATCGCCAAGATGTGCTTTTCTTTGCTTCACAATACTTCCTCATTGATGGTGTGCTTTTCGATGTCTGGACCAAGGAAGTCAAGGGCCATTGCATGGATAGAACTTGTGTACAGTTAACTGAGCCAGCCTCTTTAGTCAACAAAGTTCTTCTTTTCACTTATGCCTCTCTACTTTCTGGAGGGAATATGGGAACCCACAGAACTCTTGAAAAAACAAGGCTCCACTTCTTCTGGTCTCACATGAAAAAGGACATTGTCCAATTTGCAAAATCCTGCCAGCCCTCCTCGCAAAGAAAGCTGACAAAGGCACAAGTCATTCCAATGCCTGTAGCCATAGAACCATTTCAAAGAGTTAGCACAGATATTCTTGGACCTTTATCAACATGCTTTGACTCTGGCAACAAATGCATTCTTGTTTTTGTACACTAACTTGCCAGATACTTAGAACTAATCCCACTACAAGACATTAAAACTGCTACAATAGCAAATGTCATCCTCAATACAATTATTTGTCATCATGGTACCCCCTCATACTTGCATTCAGACAGAGGCACTATCTTTCAATACTTATTTGAGAAACTTGCAAACTCCTTGACATAAAAAAGACTCACACAACATGCTATCATCCGTAATGCAATGGACAAAATAAAAGAATGATGTCTACTATTCTAAACACTATCTCAAAGTACCTGGATGAAACTCAAGACACTTAGGACCACTTTGTTCCTTTTGTTCAGTTTGCCTATAATACAAGCCTTTGTGTCAACAGTACAGAGTACACGCTCTTTTTCTTGGTCCATGGATGTTACCCAAGAACTCCACTGGACATGGATATTTCATTGCTAGAAGTTCCAAAGTCAGCTTCTTCATACCTCATTCTTGTATTGGAACAGCTTGAGCTTGCCAGATGTCTTGCAATTACCACATTGGGACAGAGAAAATCGGACGTGCAGAAAATGTCAGCAGCCAAGTCACATGAAATTTTAATTTCTGTCAAGGACACTGTTTATGTGTATCGACTGTCAGTTCCGGACACCACAAAGAAACTGCTCTGCCCTTGGACTGGTCATTTCTACATTGTGGAAAAGCTTTCTACAGCTCACGTCCATCTGCGATACAAGTCAGAGAGAAGGCTTGTGCTTAACAAAGTCCACATCAATCGCCTGAAGCATGGATACTTGAGTAACACCTTCCCAGATGATCCCAGTCCTCCCAGTAATGAAGCTGCACTTAAACCTGCTATCCTCTCAGAGTCAGAAATTCTTCCTGATAACTTGCAACCAGTTCAGTCAAATTCCCACTCTTCTCTCTTCAGCCGGATTCTGCTGCACCCGACCTTTGTTCAAATGAACTTCCTGGGACTCCTCAGCCCTCTTCTTCTCAGGATTCTCTCATGCACACTCCTGCATACCAGATAAAGAAGATTTTATGCAAGAAATTTGTGAATGGATCCTGAATTGATAGAGTCAAATGGTGTGATTTTGACAGTTCTCAAAATTTTTGGGTTGATTTTGCAGACCTTACCCCATCCTGCCAAGAACTGGTTCAAGCAACTCATGACACTATTCCCACTGAACGGAAAAGTCAGTGGAAATCTTGAACGTTTGTGCATCTGGATTCAGTATTTTTTGGAACTAATGAGTCTGATGCTCATAGTAATTCACACTGTCTGTGTTTAATTGTACTTCTGCAGCAAATGTCCTAATGTGCTTGTTTCTATGATAAATGTTTGCTAATAGGTACTGAATGCTGCATATACTTTTTCTTTGCAGGAATGTCTTTTTCCAATGGATAGATTCACATGTGTTTACATGTTCTTTGCAGGAATGTCTTCTTCCAATGGACAGATTCACGTGTTCTCATGTTCTTTGCAGGAATGCCTTCTTTCAGTGGACAGATTCTCATGTGTTTACATGTTCTTTGTAGGAATGTCTTCTTCAGATGGACAGTTCCATATGTTGCTTTTGTGTTCTGCAACATTTTATTGAAATTTTGCATATTATGATTCTGGGTAACTGTTGTAATGTTCTGCAACAGTGTATTGAAATTTTGCATATCATGATTCTGGGCAATTTTCAGTCGATTTCCCTTTCCCTTTCCCTTTCCTCTCTTCCCTTCTCCCTTCTCTGCACTGTGGCACTTGTCGACTAAGCAAGCTTCAGGTTGTTGTAGTGTTCCCCCTTCCACTGGTACTACTCTGACTGGTCACCAATGTAGTCCAGATCCTTTACTCTCCCTCCCCTGCAATGAAGTACTCATGTCAAATTGTGCTATGCAGTGCTTGATGCTTCTCAATATTTTCATGTTTATATTGTTATATTAATGATTGTTTGAGTGGTACTCACTTTCATGACCTTGTGGGTAATGTGAAGTACACAATTAAACATTTGGCTTAATGTTTTAGCAGCTGCCCTTTAAAAGCACTTAGAACACACATGTTGTCAATTGTTGCACTGCCTGGCAGTGTCATGTTATCCAGGGGTAGTCTGGGAAACCCCTCAGTCTGAGGCATTGCCTCATGGTGTGCAGAAGTTGCATGTTGCTGAATAAAGAGCTTTCTATTTTTATTTTATGCATCCATCTCAGTCATTCACATGGTCCAGCAAAGCGACGTCCACCAGAGCAGTGAGAAATGGGTATGGCAGACCTGAAGAGAAGGTAAAATTCTTTGTGGCAGACCAACACCAAAACACCACAGGAGGAAGCAAAATAATCTGCCTCAGCTTGTTTGATGGCCTTGTACAAGTATTACAGAGCTTCTGGTAGTATAATAACTCTGTCTGGGTTCCAGAGGCTTTATGTAGGTGCTCATGCAGTGGTTTAAGCCTTGAAGCTGCCAGTCAGCTTTGCTTAGACCTGAAGGAGGTGGAAATATTTTACTCTGATTTCCTGAGAGGTGCATGTTTGTAGTGAGGGCTTGGAGCAGCCCTCCCCCACAGCCAGGAGCTGAAAGTAAAAAATTCAAGCTGACCCCCGTGGACCTTGGAGGTTGTGAGGGCTTGGAGCAGCCCTCCCCTACAGCCAGAAGCAGAAAGCAAAAAATTCAAGCCGACACCCCATGGACCTTGGAGGTTGTGAGAGCTTGGAGTAGTCCTCTCCCACAGCCAGGAGCCGAAAGCAAAAAATTCAAGCCGACTCCCCATGGACCTTGGAGGTCATGAGGGCTTGGAGCAGCCCTCCCCCACAGCCAGGAGCTGAAAGCAAAAAATTCAAGCCGACCCCCCGTGGACCTTGGAGGTCATGAGGACTTGGAGCAGCCCTCCCACACAGCCAGGAGCCGAAAGCAAAAAATTCAAGGTATGGATTTCAGCTGCACGCAGTCACCTGATTGTGACCATCAGTGCTTCAGTGCAGCTTGCAGAAGACAAAGACTGCTATCTTGGCGCCTTTTTCATTTCAAATTAATTCTCTGCGTACAAGTGGAGATAGTGTATTTGCAACTTTAATTTGTCACTTGGGGCATAACTGTGTGTAATCTTAGTGCAAGTTACCTTAAATCTGAATTTAAATGCAACTTTATTGTGTCACTCGAGGCTAAACTGTGTGTAATCTCAGTGCAAGTAAGTTACTTTAAATCTCGAGTTAAAAAACCTAATTGTAAAGCACCAGTGGAGTTGCTTTAAGTACATGCAAGCTACTTTAATTACCAGTAAAGTTGTAGCTTAGCAGAGCCTGAGACAATACATAAAAATAAAAGGAGCCCAAATCAGTTAGCCCGGCTGGTCCTGCACTTTCAAGGTTATTCAATAGCTGTGAACAGTATTTTGTAATTATTATTCTGATACAGCTCAGCCCCCAGCAGCGTTCTACCCCTCCTCTTACCTATTTAACCTGAGTCTCTTCTCCCTATCGTTCCTTTACAGCCAACCCCATGGACCTTGGAGGTCATGAGGGCTTGGAGCATCCCTCCCCCACAGTCAGGAGCCGAAAGCAAAAAATTCAAGGTACGGATTTCATCTGTGTGCAGTCGCTTGATCGCAACTGCCGGTGCTTCCAGTGCAGCTTGCAGTAGATTGCCCCTGTGCCCCCACCTCCACCCTTGGTTGGCTTGCACATATATATACGGACAACAGCTTCATGTGTGAGTAGAAAATAACCTATCGGCCCACTTTTCCAAGAGCAGCTTATACCAACACTCCACTAGTGGCCACTACTCTCAATCATCCTATTCCTAATCCATTCTTTAGCAAACATGCTCCCTCATCTCCTGATGCCTGCCCTCATTGCCTCACTAATCCCCCTAACGGCTCAACCACCCACCTCTGCGGAGTCTCCCCATTTCAGATGCCCCACTGCCCACCACACTAGGGGCACATGCTTAAGACCTTGGTGGGACCACAATCTGCACGCCCACTCGCCCCCCCAAGGCATGACACACTGAGCGCACATGCTACCTATCTGTGCTAATAACCAACCCTTACACCCACAACACATGCTGCACAGCTACAGTGTTCTGCTTCAGGCTACAACCTCCATCAACTCCTAATATATATATTTTTGGTAACCACCTTCTTATATCCCCACCCTTATAACCCACCTCATATGCACCCTCCCAGTCCCAATCACACTCTTCAAAAATCACACTAACTTCCAGATAAAATGTGCTTCTCCAAAACTGCACAGATTAGCACTCCTCAGACATGCTCTCCTCCTCCTGTTTCTATCAGGAAATGTTTACCCTAACCCAGGACCTCCCACCCCTACTGTCTCTTCGGATGGCAAACAAGGAAGCCTTCTGCTGGCCACCCTTAATATCTGCAGCCTGCAGAAGAAGCTCACCCCCCTACAGGGCTGGATTGCCCAACACTCACCTGATATCCTAGCCCTATTAGAGACCTGGCTGTCAGATAGAATACCCAATGGCTCAGTCTCCCCCAGTGACTACACCATGTATCGTGCTGACAGACTTAGTAAGAGGGGGAGGCGGCTGTGCCATTTATGTAAAATCCTCCCTGCACTCCCTGATTGTCCCCATACTGCCACCATTGCATGGAGCTCAGACCCTAACAATCAAGCTCAGCCTTGGCAACCCAGGTAAAACCCTCCACATTATGGCTGTGTACATACCCCCTTGTAACCAAAAGCTCGCTTCTGAATCTGTCCTGAACAGTATCACCCACCTCCCACCTAAGAGCGAAGTCGTTTTAATGGGAGATTTCAATGTCAACTGGCAATCATCGGCCTTGTCCCACTGCAAGAACTCAGCCCTAGCTTATGACCTCACCCAGGTCATCAAATCCCCGACCAGACTGGACACAAGAACAGGAACTTATACCCTTATTGACCTTATCCTCACCAACAGGCCTAAGAACATCTGCCAAGTCACAGTGCTCCCTGACTCAATAAGTGATCACTCCCCAGTGACCTGCTGGTGGTCCACTAAAATTCTCCCTGCTGCCCCAAATGTCTCTGTACAAAGACGCCTCAAAAAAGGTGCCCTAGCACAGCTCAAGTCTCACCTTGCCTCCTGCAATTGGTCCCCTATTCACACTGCCCAGTCTGTGGATGCTGCTCTTACCTACTTCATTGCCATCTTCAATATGGCCTGTGACATAGTTGCACCCTTCTCCAAGCAGATAGAAAAGCAAAGACACACACTCTGGATCACCCAACCTCTCCTAGACCTAATGCACTACAGGGATAACCTATGGCATAGGGCTCTTGACTCCCAGCTCCCGCAGGATAGGCAGCTGTACAGAGAAGCCAGAAACAGATGCACATGGGCTACCCGGCAAGCCAAAGCTGTATACCATAAGCACACCCTCACCTCTTCCTGGGGCTCTGGAAAAAGCTTCTCGAACAATATTAAGGAACTCTGTGGGAAAACTGTATCCCCTACCCCCGTACTGCTTACAGTTGATGGAATTACCACCCAGGACCCTCATGTCACCTCCGATGCCCTCAATACTTCCTTCTCTGATCTTTCTCACATTCTCCCCCCAAACTTCTTTGATTCAACCACCTACTCCCCCCAACAGATACCTCGGCCATCTCCAACACTACCCCTTTCAGACTAAGAATCATCTCTTATAGTGAGGCAAAACGTTATCTCACCAAAGCACTGGTGAACTCTCGCTATAGTAGTGATTCCCTGGACCTCAAAATCATTCAGCTTACACTGGATGTTAGGCTGCCTCATCTCACCAAAATCCTCAACCTGTCCCTATGCTTCAGCCAATTCCCCTTGGCCTGGAAGAAAGCAATAAAAACCCCTATCCTGAAAAGTGGCGACCCCACTGCCGCAAGCAAGTATAGACCAATATCAATCCTGCCACCCCTTTCAAAGGCCCTTGAAAAAATAGTGTCAGATCAACTAACCAACTACCTCTCCAAATACGACCTGCTCTTTCATGAACAACACAGTTTCCAGAGGGAATACAGCACCTCAGCCACCCTCATTAAACTTACCACATTTGTTCATGAGGCCCTAGAACAAGGCTCCCTGGCAGGTGCTCTCTATGTTGAACTGACCAAGGCATTCAATACCGTCAGTCATGAGTTACTACTACATACTCTCCCATCCCTTAATTTTGCACCAGAGGTCACCGCCTGGTTCAAAGATTATCTCTCAGGTTGGACACAGCAAGTTAAACTCAATACAACTATCTCCTCCAGCAAACTGGTCCAAACTGGTGTTCCCAAGGATTAATACTTGGCCCTCTACTCTTCACCCTCTTCCTGAACTCCCTCCCGAACTCTTGCAGCAACAAAATGCTGCTTTATGCAGACAGTGCGGTAGTCTACTGGAAACACCCCAACCCTAATTCCCTACAAACTGCCCTGCAGGGCTTCTTCAGGGAGCTAGAAACCTGGTTCTTGGAACACTGACTAATAATCAACTACAAGAAAACTAAATCTATGATCTTTACACATCGCCAAAGCCCCCATTGTCATGCACCACTAGTTGTAATGAATGCCCTTGGCTCCATGCTTGAACAAGTCTCAGAGTTCAAATACCTTGGAGTCACATTAGACACCCCGCTTACCTACCACTCGCACCTACAACAACTCTCCTCCTATATTAACACTAGACTGGGGATCCTGTACAGGCTTAAACACTGCCTACCCCCTCAGGCCATACAACTTGCTGTGTCTTCATCTATTTTATCTTTGGTGGACTATGGATTAGTAATCTAGGGGTCAGCCGACCATACTGCCCTACACAGCATCAACCTCGCTCTCAAAAAAGCTTGCTGCCTGGTCGCGGGATGTGACAGGTTAACTCACACATGCAACCTTTATAAACACACTGGCTGGCTAAACCTCCAGGGCAGACTAAAGTACCATACCTGCCTCCGTGCAAAAAAAAAATACACCTTAAGCAAGCCTCAATTAGCCTCCACCCATATATCCACACAACTCCTCATAGGAGGACACAAAGGCACTCAGCTAACCCCACCCTCCTAGTCCCACACTGCAGAACATCGCTTGGACAAAGATCCTTCTGCTATCGTGCTCCTCTGTGGCTGAACAGCCTACCATCCTCCATCTCCCAGGCCCATAATCTCCACCTATTTAAATCAAGTCTCAAAACCCTACTCCTTGATTCAACAACCTGTGACTGTATCTAACCCCCCTCTCACCTGATGATACTGTCTTAACCCAACCCGGGACCTTTCTTATGCTCCCTGTTTGTTGTAACCCTCAAATTACTTATAGGCTAGGACTGTATGACCTTGTATTATTACTTAATTTTGTATGTGTACCTTGTTTTTTGCTTTCTCTGTACTGTTACTTTAATCTGACATGGAGCCTTTGCAAAAGAGTCCATGACTCAAAGGGTTATAATTCTGATTCTAGTCAATAAACAATAAACAAACAAACAAAGACATTAGTTTGGAATGAAAATAGTTCAGTGCATCATCGACATCTGAGGATGCTGAGATGGGATGACCTGCTTATGTTTTGGAGATCAGCCAACAGGGAGGGCAGATGTAATGACAGTTACTCTATTACTGATTATGTCAGTGTTGTCATGTAAAGTATTATTATTCCTCAGGGTATTTCAAATGTATTTGATGGTCCACAGCTGTTACATTTATTACACCACCATCTGATGTAAAGGGACATATTGTGATGTCAGAAAGAAAGAACTACACTATGTGGTCCAACCCTTCACCCCACTGAAACTTTTTGTATATACAGTAATTCATTACAAATTTGGTCAAATATATTGCAAATGTTTGGGAAGACAACTGAACATTGCAGTACAAGTCACATTAAACTGTTATCCCAACTCTCTGGTTTAGCATTTTTCAGTGAGTTGCTTAATGTGTGCATTGCTCACTGCAATGAATTAATAAAAGTTTCCAAATGGTTTGTCTCCAGTTGCAATTTAGTTTCAGCCTGTTTTACAGTTCTCTGGAAACGTTTGTTAATGCAGTGCAACTCATTAAGCAACCCATAAAAAACTACAGAACCACCGAGTTGGAACCTGATTTCACTACTGCAGTGTGCAGTACAACTTGATTGAAATTTCAGTCTACCGAATCCCACAAAGACGTTCTTACCCACCTAGACCTAATAGTGATCCTGCATTCGAATGGGAAACCCTGCCCCCACCGCCATGTTCATTTCCCTGCTTCTGAGGACTCCACTTGCTGCTGTTTTCTTCTGTTCTGGTCAATCTGTCCAGCAATTTCAGGCTAAATGTACAATGTTACTTTTTTTCATTTTTAGCCTAGGCTGCCCATCATTCCAGTCAGCCCTGTTCATTATTTCTAATTTGTCAAGGCCCTAAAATCCCCCAGCTCACTCTCACTACAGGACTCCCTTTCTGTGTGTTCTCTCTCTCGCTCTCCTTTTTTAAAATACTGATTTGCAGCTCTATTTTATCAACATGATCAAAATCATGACTTAACGTGTATCATGTCTATAAGGTACACATGTTATGCTATGCTTTTGATAATTTTAGTAGTGCAAAATGCCAATAAAGGAGCCACAGCTGTACAGGCTGTCTGAGTCAAATGGCAGTAGGTATTGAACAGGGCAGTATTGCTTTTTACTGTATATTAATTTACCTGGTGCCAAGTGTCACCACTGCGAGGCAGTGCAAAGTCCAAAACACACAACAACATGGCAGTACTGAACCAGCCCCAGGCAAGCAGTCCTGATTACAAACTGAGACCGAGTCCATCCAACCGTGACAGTGACAGGTCAGCCAGAGAAAGGAGAATACTTTCTGATCTCTGCCACCACCAACTACACCAACCACACACATCTGCACTCTGCAAGAAATGCCAGGACAGTCAGTGCCGTGCGTGGTGCACTACATAGCTCAAGCTCCTCAGACCTGTCCTCAGCTCAGTGTTTTTGTTTTAAATTAAATCCAGTCCTGACTCAACCCCTGACCTGCAAGGCTGCACCTGCTAGCAAGCTGCTCCTGCTGCCATCCTCTCCTCACTCTCTCTCACTCCTCCTCCATTCCTGGTTCCTTCGTTCCAGTGCCCAAACTGCCCCTCAGTCTGTCACGACAACTATGGCTGTGTCACCAGTGAGAAAGTAAGTCAGTCAGTCCTCTCCCATAATGTATTCCTATGCAGCCAGTCATAATTTCGGAGCCTACAGTAGGACAATGTAGCTGCTAGATCCCGTCCAGGATGCTTTAATTGAGTAGGGAGTCAGGACTATGGGAAACAGGGAAACAAAGAAGAACTGGGGGGGGCAGTCCCTGTCTAGCATTGTCAGGAAGGGATTTTGGGCAACCAACCAGAACCTGAGTGCTCGCCCTACCAAGAATGGTGCGTCCTTTCTTCTCATTCTCACAGGCACTACAGTTGTAGATGATGTAATTTAACAGTGCTAGTGAGGAAGGAGGCACCATTCTTGGTAGAGCAAGCACTTCTGTAACTACAGTACAGTAAGCAGAGTAAAGAGAGAGATTATTGTTTGAAAACAGTCTTTTTGGGGATCTAGATGGGACAGTAACATTTCAGACTGGGCTTGGAGCAGTGGTGGCAGCGGATGGTGAGTGGGGGGATGTGGCTCTCATAACTTCAATGGACTTCTTTGGGACAAAGGAGCATGCCACAAACCACTTGATCAGCAAGCAAATTAATATACAGCATAAAGCAAATGCTGCCCTGTTCAGTACCTACTGCCTTTTAGCTCAGAGAGCCGAAACAATCGTGACTCCTTTATTTGCATTCTGCACTGCTAAAATGATCGAAAGCATAGCTTGACATGTGTATTGGTAAAAATGATACACATGTTAAGTCATGATTTTGACCATTTTGATAAAAAACTACAGCAAATCAGCATTTAAAAACAGGCTGTACTGTAAATGCAGATGAGAACTGCGTTGATGGAGGGAAATGCAATAAATGGGAGGAGAATAACAGCTCTAAAGGATTACTGTATAAAAACATCCACTGCATTGAAAATGCATTGCATCAACATTGCAAATGAGCTTTGGGTAATTTAGAGAACAGTTGAACTTGAGTTGCATCTGAGTTGAAAGGTGATTGGAAAACAGTTTACAGTTGAAGAACTTAGAGTTGGCACTGCATTGTCATCACAAAAAAACTGAGCAGTGAGCTGGACAAACAGTTTAATGTGACTTGTGCTGCACTTGCTTTTTTCTTAAAATAGAAGCTTTGTATACTGCTCTTTAAACAAGGACATGTAAGTTTGAGTTTTAAATATTACCTTTATGCGGACTTCATGAGCTTTTGGTGGTGCGACCTCCACATCTTCTATCGAAAGAGGTTTCCCTGCCTCCCAGGCAACAGCTGCCTTGCATTTAATTACCTGTGAATAAAGAGACCACTGGATTGTAGTAAATAGTAACTAGCATGTATATAGTTACTTTTATATAGAATCCCCAACAGGGAACTGAGACAAACAAAGGGAACAAGACTGGGAGTGCAGTAACTCAAAGATTTGTTGTATCAACACTGATAAGCAGAAGAAAAATAAGAAGAATCAGCGTTTATATAGTGCTTTTCATACACAGTGTATCAAAAAGCGCTTTACAAGCAATGCTAGACTGGTAGTGAAGTGACTGAAAGTGTAGTGGTGGCCATATCGCACATTAACACCCACACACAGTCTGGACAATTGCATGAATGAGTTTATGGGAAGGGGAATGTTGGCCAGGACACCAGGAATGTCCCCTACTCTTTGCAAAGAGTGCCCTGGGTTCTTTTACTTCCACCTTGACACCCACCAGGACAGCACCAGGATGGGTAGAAGGGACCTTGGTTTAATGTCTCATTCAAAGGACGGCACACCCCAGCAGTACAACACCCTCCTAATACTGCACTCAGATGCCAGCATTTTAGGTGCAAGTCTAATCCTGGTGCGGGACAAGAACCCATGACCTTCTGGTCCAGAGGCGGCTGGGCTACCAACTGAGCCATGCTGACACCAACAGGGCTTCAACCACCTCTCAATTCCAGAAGCAGCATACTTCTTACAGAAAACCTGAAAACCAATGGAACAAAGGATGTGTAAATGGTTTGCCTAAAAAATGTCCCCACCCCAAATCAGTGAGGGATGGGAGGAAGTTATTTCAAACAGGTTTGAACTTCGAGGCTAAATCTGATTCAGTGTTTCAGTTTTGGTTGAAATAAAAAAAGAAATGAAGAGTAAGCAAACTAGGAAATCAACAGCAAAAGGAGGAAGCAGGAAGGAAGCTACTCCAGTACACTTTTACACCTAGGTCATTTCCTATGTGTCGGTGTATACTTAAGGGTATGTCCATGTTTTCAAAATAGAAACATAGAATACAATGGTAGATAAGGATCAACCGGTCCAGGTCCACCTAGTCTGTCCATTTCATTTCTTAGTTTGGCAATCCCTACCCTTATCTGGACTGTCGTTCCCTGTTCGGCTGCACAGCAGGGTTTCCTTTTTGCTTATCCCATGCACTTTTGAATCCCCATACTGTTTTTGTTTCCACCACCTCCACTGGTAGGCTGTTCCATGGATCCATCACCCTTTATGTGAAAAAATACTTCCTAGCATTCCCCTTAAGCCTCCCTCCCTCCAGCCTCATGTTATGTCAACTTGTCCTTGTGCACTTTATCTTTGAAATATGCTCCCCTCCTGTACTCTGTTTATTCCTCTAGGGTATTTAAAAGTCTCTATTATATCCAATCTCTCCCTTCTCTCTTCCAGTGAATAGATGTTAAGTTCCCTGAGTCTTTCCACATAAGGCTTGTGGTGCAGTGCATTTTTGTTGCTCTTCTCTGGACTGCTTCTATTCTGCCTATGTCCTTCTTGAGATGCGGTCTCCAGAATTGGACACAGTATTCCTGATGAGGCCTCACCAGTGACCTATACAGTGGCATCACCACTTTGCTCCTCCTACTGGTTATGCCCCTTCCTATGCATCCCAGAATTCTGTTTGCTTTCCCCACTGCTTTTTTGCATTGTTTGGAGGACTTCAGGTCATCGGATATGCCCTACATAAAGTGCAGTAGGACTTTGAAAATTTTCAAAAATGGTTCTCCTCCCTCCATCTTGTGCTGAACTCAGGGAAAACTAAATGCATGGTTTATAGTGGCCCTTGGAAAAATAGACACATAAATATTCAGATTACTGATTTAGTGGGGAATCAAATTGAACTGGTAGATAGTTTTGATTACCTGGGGGTGACCTTGGATTCTCACCTCTTATTTGATCAACATGTGGCCAAGACTATTAAAACAATTTATCAGAGAATCGGGATGTTATTTAGGATTAAATCCTTTCTCATCCCTGAATCTCGTAGACTTCTTAGTCAGTCTTTTATTAAACATACTTGATAATGGTCTTTTGATTTACTCTGGTACAAACGATAAATTGGCTCAGAAATTACAGGTAACATACAAGAAAAAATTACTCACCTTAGTAATGTTGTTTCTTCTAATGGAGTCTTGCTATATTATGACAATTGCAGTTTGTCCCACCACTAGAACTGCTCCGGACGTGAAAGGGTCAACTACCATTCTAAGAATGGAGTTTAGAGCGCGAGCTCGGTTAGAGAAGCTCTGTCTGGATAATTTCAAACTGAAACTGTCAGATCTTTACGAGCAAAAACTCACTAAGGTTCTGTGTGGAAGCTGTAACCTACACTAGCCAACTGGCTACCTAAATATTAACACATATTCCTGGTCCCAACACAAAGACTCAAGTCAGGAAACCAGAAAATAATAAAATAAAATAAGGTAGAATAAAACACCACACCCCAAAACCCCAAAAGGGGTGAAAAACATATAATGGGCATAACTGGTGCCCACACTGGACTGCCCACCCCATACCCAAGTAGAAGTTCTGAGAGGGGCAGGCTGGGGGGGAGGTCATAATATAGCAAGACTCCATTAGAAGAAACAACATTACTAAGGTGAGTAATTTTTTCTTCAAACAACATGAAGTCTTGCTATATTATGACAATTGCAGAATACACAGCAGTACCTCCATGTTGGAGGGGACAGAACCTATGGGGAATAGGCTCTGAAGCACGGCTGTACCAAATCTAGCATCCCTCTGGCCTGGATATCCAAGGAGTAATGCTTGGTGAAAGTGTGCACGTTTTCCAGGTAGCTGCTTGACATATCTCTAAAATAGGGATGTCTCTGGCAGCAGCTATAGATGCAGCTGTACCTCTGGTAGAATGAGCCCTCAGACCTGAAGGGGGAACCTTTCCAAGTTTTTGATAACAAAATTGGATACAAGAGACAATCCACCTGGCAATGGATCTCTTAGTGGCAGGTTTACCTTTTCCAACCTCACCAAACGTGAGAAAAAGTTGGAGGGATTCGAACCTATGACCCTTAGGCGCTCTATATAGTAACTAAGGGCCTCTTAACATCTAAACTGTGCAACCTCCTCTCACCAGAGGAGGAATGGTCATGCAAAGAACACTGGAAGGAGATAGATTGGTTAAGATGGAAGTCTGAAACCACCTTAGGCAAAACTTCCTGTTAGTCCTAAGGACTACTTTATCCTGTGAAGGAAATAAAGTCAGTCTCCACTGACAAGGCTTATAACTCACTTGGCGCCTGGCAGAAGTGATGGCTACTAGAAAACAGTTTTCCAAGTCAAATACTTGAGCTCTGCAGAAGACAGAGGTTCAAAGGGAGGTTGCATCAACTGAGCAATGCAAACATTAAGATCCCAGGCAGGGGCCGGGTCCCTGAAAGGTGGATTAGTATGAAGTAATCCTTGAAAACTTGGAAAAACAGGGTGAGTGGAAAGAAGAGGCTTTCCTGCTGAAATAAAAGCAGAGACAGCTGCCAAATGAGCTTTCAGGGTAGCTGGTCTCAGGCCCAAAGAATTAAGATGGACCATATAGTCCAGAACAATGGGCAAATCAGCAGATTCTGGGGAAATATGCTTCCCCGAGCACCAGATGGAAAACCTTTTCCATTTAGAATTATAAGTGGCCCTAGTGGAAGGCTTCCTGGAAGCCTTCAGGATGTCGAGAACACCTTGAGAAAGGTGTAGGTCAGCAAACTCTAACTCCTCAAGAGCCAGGCCTTGAGGTTCAGGGATTTGAGATTCGGATACCAAACCCTCCCCTGGGCTCAAGATAACAGATTGTGCCTCCTGGGGAGGCACAGGGGAAGATGGACTGCTAAGGACAGAAGGAGTGGGTACCAGGGCTGCCTGGCCCAATCTGGAGCAATCAGAATCATCCTGCAAGGCTGGGATCTGATTTTGACTAGTACCTTGAATAGGAGAGGGAAGGAAGGAAAAGCATATAGGAACTTCCCTTCCCAATCTAGGAGAAAGGCATCCAGATGGACTGAGCCCATCACTGGGGGCCTGCAACAAAACAGTGGAAGTTGGTAATTGTCTGGGGCTGCGAACAGGTCTATCTGAGGGGTGCCCCATCTGGCAAAAACTATCCCCAGTACTTGGGGATCCAGTGACCATTTGTGATGGCCCTGGGAAATCCTGCTGAGAACATCTGCCAGGACATTGTCCTTTCCTGGGAGGTGAACTGCTATGAGGGAAGTGTTCAGGGAATAAGCCAGAGACCACAACTTCATTGCTTCGGTGCACAAGGCCGAAGACCGAGTGTCCCCATGTTTGTTGATGTACCACATTGTGGTGGTGTTGTCTGTTCTGACTTGTACCACTTTGTTCTGAACAGATGCAGAAAACACTTGAAGTGCTAGAAAGACAGCTCTGAGTTCCAGCAAATTGATGTGGAGCAGAGATTCCTGAGTGGACCACACTCCCTGAGTGGAGAGGTCGCCCATGTGAGCTCCCCATCCCAGAAGGGATGCATCCATAGTGAGGGTCAAGGAATGAGAGAGAGGATGAAGGGACCCCAGTCTTAAATTGCTCTGATCCTGCCTCCACTGAAGGGCCTGGATCAGGGTTTGAGTCACTGGGACCAACTTGGAAAGGGGATCTTTTCTCTGAGACCAAAAGGCTCTCAAGTGAAACTGAATGTCCCTCATCTGAAATCTTGCTCCTTGCACTACAGCTGTGGAAGCAGCCATGTGCCCTAGGAGCTGTAAGAAGTGCCTTGCTGGTCGAGAGACCTGCAGAGTGAAGGAGGAGGCCAGGGCCATTAGGTTCCTTACCCTCTCTAAGGGTAGGAAGGCTCTGGCCTGCTTTGTGTCCAATTCTGCACCTATGAAGGTGAGTACCTGAACAGGTTCCAGAACTGACTTTGGAAGATTGAGCAAGAAGCCCAGAGAGGTGAGCAGCTGCTGGGTAACTTGCAGATGTGATTTGACCTGTTCTGGAGACTGGCCCGCAATGAGCCAGTCATCTAGATAGGGAAAGACAGCAATCCTTTGCCTTCTTAAATGAGCAACTGCTACTGCCAGACATTTTGTGAATACCCTTGGGGCAGAGGTGAGGCTGAAGGACATTGCTCTGAACTGGTAATGACTTGAGGCAGTTCAGATCTGAGTACTTTCGGTGGGGCTTCTGATTAGAACATGGAAATAGGCATCCTTGAGGTCCAGGGAAGCAAGCCAGTCCCCTGGCCTTAGAGAAGGTAAAATCATTGCCAGAGTCACCATTTTGAACTTTGGTTTCAAAAGATGCTTGTTCAGATATCTTAGGTCTAAAATGGGCCGCCATTCTCCTGTCTTTTTTGGGGTAAGGAAATATCTGGAGTACAGAGCCTTGCCCTGGTGTAGGGTAGAAACCCTTTCTACAGCTCTGAGAGCTAGGAGGGTTGAGACATCTGTTTCTAAGGTAAAGGTCTCTAGAGGGTTTGCAGGTGGAAAAAATCTGTCTCTCATCTTTGGAAATGTTTTGAAGCTGAGAACCAGACCCTGGCTTACTACTTCCAGGACCCATTTATCTGATGTTAGAGACTCCCAGTCCTGGGTGAAGTAAGCCAGCCTGCCCCCTACAGGTAGTGGAGAACCGGCCCTGGGCACCCCATCAGGGTGCCTGTTTGGCAGGGGCTTTAGGCTGAGGGGTGGGAGCAGACCTACTTGCACCCTGTCTGCCTCTGCCTCTGAAGAACCCCCTCTGAGCACAAGCAGAAGAAGCCTGGGTTTGGTAAAAAGGCCTGTGAAAGGGCCTACCTCTACCCCTGGGGGTCTGCTTCTGAGGAGTGGCTTGCCACTCCTTGGCTTGTGCACTCCTATAAGTTGTTCTGTATTCATCCATTTTCTTTCATGTAATTCTCTGTTTGCTCCCAAACAGAGAATTCCCCACAGGAAAATCCATAGCCTTAGTCTGGGTATCCTGTGACAAGTTAGTACACCTGAGCCAAGCTAACCTACGAAGGCCACAGATGTAGCCATGACTCTAGAGGATACATCATTAGAATCCACAGCAGCATGGAATTGCACTTGGAAGCCTCAATACCCTCAGTTAGCCACCTGCTCCAGCTCCTTGGCAAGCTGGCCAGGGGCCTTTCTGGCCAAAGCCATGACAGTGTCCCATCTAGATTTTTGGTATCTTGCCACATAAGCCATGTAATTTTCTTGTCTGAGTCCCAAGGACGCTGCCATGTATTGTTTTTTAGCTATGGCATCAATCTTCCTGGAGTCATTGTCAGGAGGATGTGAAGCCAGGGGAATGTTAGCTTTATCACAGGCTGCAGCCTGAACTACTCCAACATGACTGCATTGCTGTGAAAGAAGTCTGTATCAGGACCTGACAAAGTGTACCTCCTGTCCATCTTTTTGTCAACAGGAGGCACAGAATTAGGGGCTTTTAGAATTTGTATTGTTTGCTTCCTAAAAGGCTTATGTAAGGGGATAGATAATCTCCTAGACTCTGGGATACCCATCATTTCCACAAAATCAGGTTCCTCTTGCTCATCCACAGCTTCCTCTAATGGGAGCTGGAGGGTTTCAGCAACCTTTTTATAAAGCAAAAAATGAGAAGGGGACTCAGAAAGCATAGGGGGAGATTCTAAAGGTTTGTCTGGGGAGATGTCCGGTTCAAAGGGCACATCCAGATTCTCAAAGTCACATTCACACTGTTCATAATCCTTCTCCCCCTCCTCTGGTTCATAAAAATCTCCAATATCATATTCTTGGACCGGTGGAACCGACCGAACCGACCTCCTACCAGACAGTGGCGGCTCGGACGGAACCAGAGAAAGTGACTGTACAATTTGTATAGCTTTTGCTATTTCTGCAGCAGTTGGAGAAGGAATTTTGGACTCCATACCTGCTGATTTTTTAGTTTTCTTTGCTGGAACTGGCTCCTCAGAGCCAGCTTTACGTTTGCCCGAGGAAGTCTCGCCCTGGTCAGAGGGCACTCCCTCCGGTTCGGTTGGCACCGAACCGGGCTGGCCATCCGGGTCAGCGGACTTTTTGGCCTCTCGTTCCCTGAGCCTGCCCACTCTCTTATCCAGGGTGGCTGCAGGGAAATTCTTACAAATCTGGCAGTCTGAATTGAGGTGGTCAAACCCCAGACAATAAACACATGTAGTGTGTGGGTCAGCCTTGGCAAAGGCTTCCCCACAGACACTACAGTGTTGAAACCAGTGGGCCCAGTTTTCTTTTGGGTTTCTCAGACATGATGCCAGCCTAACCAACAAACTTGCTCCTTTAACGGTGAAAAGCAGGCAAGACACCCTTATCGGTTCCCAACCGTGTCAATGGGTCGTGAAAAAACGTAATGAAATCCTTTTTTTTAGAACCGATAAGAACCGGGAACCACACTCTAAAAGCTTTAAAATGCTTATACTTTAAAGTTTTAAACAACCTGATCGGTTCGAACCGAACCGATAAACATTACAAGTTCCACACAGAAATAAAAACCTGTCTATTACTTACAATACCACAGACAGAGCTTGAACCGATCGGTTTGTGGTTAAAAATAATAATACTGTGGTTGAATTTAACTGAGAAAATACTGTTTAAACTGAGAAATGAAACCGAGCAGTAGGAGAAATCTCCGGAGCGACTGTTCAGTGAGGCGGAGTAAAGAATCTGACAGTTTCAGTTTGAAATTATCCAGACAGAGCTTCTCTAACCGAGCTTACGCTCTAAACTCCATTCTTAGAATGGTAGTTGACCCTTTCACCTCCGGAGCAGTTCTAGTGGTGGGACAAACTGCAATGTCATAATATAGCAAGACTTCATGTTGTTTGAATAGTGCACTACGTTTTAGACAGGTCTTCCCATAAGAACACATCATTCTGTTTTGTTAAGGGAAGCTAACTTTCTTTCTCTTCCTGATAGGATAAATTTGAAGCTCAGAGCTTTTTGGTTTAAAAGAACCCAGGATTTACTCCCCTAGGCAATCCAGGATTGTATCCCCTTCAGCAAAGTCATATTGAAACTAGGTTGAAGTCTAAGGGCTTATTCAGAACCCCCTCTACAAAAAGTCTATTGGTCAGAGGTCAGTAATATACAGGGCAATACAAATCTTTGATGGTATCCCACCCCAAATTATTAATGCTGGGAAAGTTCAAATGTTTAAGAAAAGTTTTTCTGAATGGCTAAACAGCCTCAATGTTTGTAATTGTTTTTAACATGTATTGTATTTTATATTGTAAGTCTTATGGTTTTGATGTCTTTTTTGTATGTTTTGTACTAATTGTTCTTTGTTGTTTATTTATTGACTTGCCGCTTGTGAAAATGGGCAGTTTGCTCATCTAGCTAACAAGTATAAAAATAAAAATGAAAATTAAATTAAATATGATAACCCCCAGGTCTCCTGACTTGTGGCGGCTAGAACCTGCCCCCCCAATCCTGTAATCCTCTCTTGGGTTTCTGTGTCCCAGTTGCATTATCTTGCACTTCTTAGCATTGAAACCCAACTGCCAAACCCTTGACCATTCCTCAAGTAGTCTTACGTTGTTTTTCATTTTATCTAGCCCCTCCTGTGTGTTGACTCTGTTGCAGATCTTGGTGTCATCTGTGAACAGGCATGCTTCCCCCCCCTCTAGTCCCATTGCAATGTCACTTATGAAGAAATTGAATAGGACTAGACCCAACACTGATCTCTGTGGCAACCCACTGGTCACCTCCCCCTCTTCAGATTTTATGCCATTTACTACCACCCTCAGGGTCCTGCCTTTTAGTCAGTTTCTGACCCACTTCACCACTTTAGAGCCCACACCCAGATTTCCCAGTTTGTTAAGTAACCTTCTATGTGGAACGGTGTGAAAGGCCTTGCTGAACTCCAGGTAGGTCACATCCACTGCCCCTCCCCTGATCCACCACCCTGGTCACCCAGTCAAAGAAATCAATAAGATTAGTCTGACAGAACCTTCCTTCAGTGAATCCATGCTGCCTTGGGTCTTTTGCATTGCTTGACTCCAGGAACTTCACTACCCTTTCCTTAAGCAGGGACTCCATCAGCTTCCCCACCACCGAGGTCAGGATTACAGGTCTGTAATTGCCTGCCTTCTCCCTATTTCCACTCTTGTGCAGGGGGACCACCTCTACTCTCCTCCACTCCCCAGGTACCTCCCCCATCTCTAATGATAGGTTGAAAAGGATTGTCAGTGGTCTTGCTAGGACTTCCCTGAGTTCCTTCAAAACCCTAGGGTGAATCACGTCAGGCCCCATTACCTCATCTGTCTTTACTGTCCCTAGTTCCTCCAAGACTCTATCCACCATAAATGGGCTGGTGTCCACCTTTCCTCTTGAATCTTGACCCTTCCCCTGCCTCTTCCTTGGTAAATACTGAGCAAAAATACTTGTTCAGTATCTCAGCTTTTTCAAGGTCATTCTCCACCTACCTACCCTCTCCATTCTTTAGCCTATATATACCATTTCTGATCTTCATCCTCTCGCTTATATAACAGAAGAAGATCTTGTCTCCCTTCTTAATAACCTGTGCTATTCCTTCCTCCATTCTTACCTTAGCCCCTCTGATGACTTTCCTAGCTTCTCTCTGCTTCTCCAGATATTTCAATCTGCCTTTCTTCTTTCTGTGTCTCTTTGTATTTCCAGAATGTCTTACTTTTTTCTTGCACTTTCTCGGCTACTGACTTAAGAACTACAGTGGCCGCTTCTTTCTTTTGCTTTTGCTAAGCAGTCTGACACACTGACTTGTCACTCCTGCTATGGATCTCTTGAGCCTAACCCAGTGTTTTTCTACCCTTCCACTGTACCTTCTGAGCAATTTGAGCTGCTTCCCCATCTCCATGAAGTTGGCCTTCTGGAAATCTAGGACCTTAATCACTGTATGGCTTTCTTCTACCAATGTGCTGACTCTAAACCACACAGTTCTGTGGTCACTGGTCCCAAGGGGACTGCCCACCTCAACATCCATGATTCTGTCCCCGTTTGGCAGCACTAAGTCCAGTACAGCCCCCTCCCTGGTGGGCTCAACCACCAGCTGCCTTAGGTTTGCCCCATACATGGCAGACATGAGGTCCCTCTCCTTGATGTACTCGCAGTCTGGGTATTCCAGCCTGCATCCAGCACGTTGAAGTCCCCCATTAGTAGAACTTCCCCTTTGGCCACCATATTATGGATGGCCTCCACCAGTACCAAACAGTGTCTGCTTAATCAGGCAGTGGCTGCTAAAGCCACAGCACAACATGGGATCACTGAGAAAGGGTTCAGGAAAAAAAGATCAGAAAAAAGTAAAAAAAAAAAAACACTTTTAGATGCTGCTATAGTAGATTGTGACAGTAGTAAGTGTGTTCAGAGCCAGGTCAGACAAAAGAGAAACTGCAGGAAAACAAAGCAAGTGGACCCACCCTGGTCTTTTTCTACCTGACAGATTTCTATTTCTATGTTTCTGTGCAGTGGTGCACCATCCTTAGGTGTCCAGTAGCACTCTAGGGTATGTTTTTGTTTTCAAGTCCAGCTTTTATTTTACTGTATCCCCAAATCTCTAGATTTTTTTAGAAATATTCTAGCAGGATACTAATTTTCACAATTTATTGAAACAGAATAGCCCAGAAGAAATGCTACATCTTCTTTCTTGCAGTGGGGTTCTGCTTCTATCCATTTCAACTACTAGGGGGACTACAGCTGTGGAAGGTTAAATTATTCCTAACCCACCACCAAACAATATTTAAAATGCACTAAAACCAAACGCTTGAGGCTGTGGCACACAGCCCTCCTACCATGATAAAACTGTTGCTTATTTTACCCAAATGTATTTTATGTGGATTCATCATCATCAGTAATGAAATATCTAAACAAAGGCTTGAATTTCAAAGTTTGCATTCCCGATGTGGTCCTAAATTGGCTTTGGGTGTCATGCTGAATGAGATAATTAGACTGAGTCTTCCTCAGCATTAATTAATGTACCTCAGTGACACGTATGTATCATTTTAATTGTAGAATGGGAGGTTTTGATCCAAAAAGATCAAGAGGTGACTACTTGAATGCAACCAGTGCCATGACATGAAATTAAATATCAACCACCAATGAAGTCCTGCAACACAGTTTACCAAAAATGAAAGCTTTATATGATAGGCACCGAATATAATATTTATTTGTTACAATCGCATTTAAAATTTAAACAGCATTATCCTCCCCACAGAATGCCAGTGCCTCCATACCTGTAAGCCACACCCTGACAAAGTGTTGGATTACGTGAAATGTTAGCATTCCATGGGGAGGGTGCTGCTGTTTAAATTTTAAATGCGATTTCAATAGATAAACGTTTTAATAGGTGCCTATCGTATAAGGCTTTTATTTTCAGTAAAGTGTGTTGCCAGACTTGTTTGGTGGTTGAGATGTTTATCCAGCAAACATGGAAGAATTAGCAGAGCAACTGGAATATTGTATGGCCACTCCATTGTCTTCCAAAGGACAAGCCTGAGATTAAGAAATACAGTAGTCAATTTCTTGGAACAGATTGCACTCTCTAATGTTCACATACTGTATGCCTATCTTCTTTGTAATGGCAGAACATATAATAATACTTTTGGAAAGCTTATTTATTTGGGTAGACAATGCTTTGAAACTTTCAGTTTGATATGGAGCAATTATCTTGTTTGACAAAAGGAAAAACAACTGTCAGTTATAAATACTGTAAGCTTGATAGTGGTAATTTATCTCTGATAATAACTTTGCAATGTACTCATGTTCTTTTCTTAAATGTAGAGATAATAGCTAGAGATCTGACATAAGGAAACTAGGAAATGTGTGTTGGCTTTCATAGATTCCAAAGCCATGCTTTCTCATCCATTCCAAAATCATTTAAGTGAGTTAAAGGCAAATGTATTAATGATAAATATCTCTAATGATATCTGCCGGGTAGTTTTGATATACTTTAATATACTGCAGTCTATATTTACATTACACATGCCATGGTTAACAGACCATGTAAAGCATGGCTTAATATTGAGTGCAAGAAAAATAAAAGAGCTTTAAATAAATTAGTCAGGGCTATCAGAAAAAACATAATCAATAGAGGAAAACTATGATAGATGATTGGTACAAGAAAAAACAAAATATCAAAAATCCTTATGGTAAGAATTCTAGGCTGCCATTTCTACAAACTGTAATCTGTTTTGGACTATAGTTGCTAAAGGAACTTCTAATTGGGCAAACGGTATCAAGGCTCAGATTCAACCGGCCCCCATGTGTGAAACATCACTCTCTGCAAATACTTATAGCAAGAAATTGAAGAGCTAGTGTACTGCCTAAAACTAATATTAGTTTTTAAAAGCAGTCAACCATTACCTTGTATATCTGAGGTATTTTTTCTTTTCCCTGTGGTTAATTAGAAGATCTTTTACCTGATGTTAGTGGGTGTGATGTGTGGGACAGCACCTTTACCTGGCAGCAAACATATCTATCTCTATTCTGCCACCTCCCCAACACACACACACTATATTATCAGTATTGTGACCTCATTGACTGTGGCATCACTGCTGCTTAGAAACAGCCACTCAGTAGCTACCAGGTCAGTCACCTGTGATATCATAGTCAGTGAGATAACAATGTCAGATGCCAGGCTGAGAGCTATTCCACACATCCAGCACTATATTATAATGCAGAAAACTTTCCAGTGAGCAAAAGGAAAAAGAAAAATACTTCAGAAATAAAAAGTTACAACTATCTACTTCTTAAAATTTGTATCATTTTCCTGTTTGTCTGTTTTGATTCCACTAGCTCTTAAATGTTAAAACAAATCCCAAACAATGCTTGCAGGAAAGATTTGAAATATAAATTTCTACTCTTGGTTTATTAATAATAACATAATGGAAATAGTAACTTCAAATGATTACCTGGGTTTACGTTTCACAAACAACTTCTCTTGGAAAACACAGATTGATTGGGTTCAGAATGCAACATGAGAGGTAATAGATTGGGGAAAGAGTGTTTAGGGTTCACTTCAAGTTATACATGCTAAATTGAAGGCTAAACTTCTTTAAGTCTCTGAGATTTGGGGAGTTAGCAAATTTTTCTTATAGAAAGATTAATAGACGGAATGTGTAATAACCTGCTTACCTGCTTCAACTTCTCAAATCTATCCCTGCAGTTCTGTCAAGGGCTGACTTGGATCAGATAGCCATTAAAAATCAATGAATTAAGAATCTTCAATGTTGGCTTACACAGCACTCATTCTCAAACAGCCTATATATTCATTTTTGTCCTCAAGAAAACAGAGGTTATAATGATAACAGATTAACTCTTGTATAACCTGGGTGCTGTGTACCAGCAGGCTACTACCACTGTCTTGCAGGCCTGACCAAGGTTAAGGGGCCTGGATTCTAGTTCTAATTTCTCCTGTCTATCATATTGCATTTGTGTTGCTGTCTACGTGTTGAATCCACTGGAACTGATGTGGAGCCTTGGGAAATGAGTCCTTGACTCAAAGGGTTGTAATTCCGATATGTATAATAAATAAATAAATAATGTACACAGGGGTTCTCTCCCAAATATAGCAATAAAATAGTGTGGTGCCTCCACCCAGAGTAAATACAAGTGGGTCTGATATTTCAGCGGTACAGCCCCCCTAGAATGCTGTACCAACCCACCTCCCCTTACAGTCACACCGCACATAAATTACTATAAATCAAAACCCATATTTTCAATAACTTGTAACTATTGACTTAAGCTAATAATATGCTCACTAATAATATGCTCACAAGGCACTTTGTAAGAAGGTTAATCAACAATTTATTTACAATGGGTAGGACTAGGAAAAGAAAATTGGATGTAGAGGTTAAATAACATTTTGGAATTTCACATTAGGTAAACATCAATATTCACTTTGCAGACAAGACCATTTACAGTGCCCACCTCCCACCAGCACATCATTTAGATTAACACTTTCAATCTAACTAGCTGCTGGGCCCAAAGATCACACCCCAGCTGGTACCAGTTTCCCCAGTCAATTAGATAGGAACCGCGACACTCAGTTCCTAGGTACACAGCAGTTGAAGTGTTGCAGGTGTGTACGGTGCAGCTGGTTGGCCAGCGTTGGTGCACTTAAACAAATTAGATTCAAACTGTTTCCATAGCTGTGATAACTACTTGATGGAACTTGATACTTTAGCTTGGCAGCTAAACTGAGAAATTTAGTGGCCACTACTATTTGGCTAGTGAAACTTAGCAAACAATTGATGCCAACTATTTAGTTCCCCAGATGCAGAGCAAATCCTGAGTTACTCATGGTTTTGCAGTACAGTCTCTAGCTTGTACAACTGATGAATTTCAGACTATAGATCTGGGGTGGTTGAAATCCGTAGACTCTTGAACTGCTGAGATGAGTAGCAAGCGCTTGCAGCATGGCCCTCTTTCCACAGCAGGCTCTTGCAGCTTTAAACATTTGGAAACTTTTCAGCATCTCTGGAGACTGGTCTTCTTTTTGGTGGCATCTCACAACTGGAGAGATGAGGTCTGGGTACCAGGGCTGGCACACCTCAAACCCATATGTCTAGGCATGACCCCTCAGGGAGAGACACAAATGGTAATGCCTAGCTAGCGACATTACCAGGCTGATTCCCCAGGCTGACTTCAGTTGGCAGTCACTTTCTTTCAGGTGCTTTAGTCACATTTGGCTGTACAGGGCATTCAGCCACACTGCCAGCTTGCAGCATTGGCTCTCTCACAAAAGGACACAGTCTCTGTGTTTCCCACTGAAGGTTGACAGAAAACAGTCTCTTAGACTCAGGCATTTCAGATGTGGATGTTAAGTAGACAAGGAAGTCATCCTCACACTTTACCAACTCAGATTAAATGGAAGAATGAATGTTCTCACCTTGTAGGTGCATACTTGGACAGAAGAGCAGATCTCCGCACTTACAGGAGCAAATTTAAGCAGAAGAGTGAATCTTCTCACTTCACTTGGAAATAGGCAAATAGAGAATATGACAAGTCTCCCATAGTGGACAGAAAAAAAGCTTTTCACTCTAACTTCCACATACTGGAACATCAGGTAGGCTTCCCTTAGCTAACACGTGGCTCTAACAAACCTCCAGGCAGGCCTCCATACTTTCCCCAGGCATCCCAGGACAGTGTTCCTCCACTTGGGAGACTTCCAGCCAATGACTTTAACACTAGTTAGCAAACTACAGTTTCATTCTGTAGACACACTCCGTCCATCCCTTGAATGGCAATACAAAGTAATGGCAAGCACCTCCTGGGCTAGTGGATGTGCAAGCAGGTTTCCTTCTTCATTTGAAGATACAGAAAGGCTTCCTTCCCCTTGGGAACCTCTCAGATAGCATGTCTTGCTTCTGTATAGCAAATCACAGTTTAAACTGGAACAGATCCTTCCAAGTATTGGAAGGTAACAGAGGTGCCTTCTAAGCTAGTGGCTATTCAAGCCCCCAGGCAGGCGGTTTTCTCCTCGGCATCAACATCTTGGAGGAGGGGCTGGCACCTTCTTCAGTGATATTGGTGATCACTCATTTATTGCTTGCATAAGATCAAGCAACAAACCTACTACTTAGCCGAAGTTTGCTGCCAAGAGATCTAGATGGAACTTTAATATCACTGCCTACATAAACAAACTGAAACACTCCTTGTATTGGCAAGAGTTCTATTTGGCAAAAAAGATGCAATCAGCATTCAACATATTTAGCAAAATTATCCTAGATGCCCTAAATAAATATGCCCCTATAGCTAAGGTGCGAATAGCAAAAAATGCATGTAGATGGTCACACCGTTATTAAAATCTGCATTGACTGAAAGAGATAACCTATGGAAAAAAGCACGCAAAACCCAGTCTGCTGCGGACCAGTGCAAGTTCAAAAGGACACAAAACTCATGTACTAGAATGGCATGAGATACAAAAGCTGCATACTATCATTCTAAATTTCTCTTTGCCTCCAAAAATCCTACAAAATTTTGGAAAACCATCAAGGACTTGTCTGGTCACACGTCTGGTGGCTCACTAACTGATGAAATCTCCTTAAAAAATAACACCATTAGTGACAGACTGGAAGTTCTGGATGCCTTCAATAACCACTTTGCGACTGCAGGCTTAGCCTTCGACAATTCTCCTGTGAATCTGATATGCTCTCAGGTGGATAATCAAGGTGCAGATCTTAGTGTCACCGATTCAGTCTTCTCCTTGCATCCTACTACTCTGAAAGAAGTTGAAGACCTATTGCTAAAACTGGATATAAAAAAAAGTGCTGGTGCGGATACCCTCGACCCATATTTTTTGAAGTTGGCCATCCATGTGTTAGCTGTGCCCATAACCCATTTATTTAACTTATCATTAACTCAAGGATCCATTCCTTCAATATGGAAAACAGCGCACATCATAGCCCCTGTTCAAGTCTGGAAATCCCTGTGATCTAAATAATTACAAACCAATTTCAAGTCTTCTGATCTTGTCAAAATTACTGGAAAAAGTCATAAATAACCAGCTAAGGCAGTATCTAGAAGCTAATAACCTGCTTAATCCAGTCCAATCAGGGTTTAGAGCTAAACATAGCACCATCACAGCACTTGCCAAAGTGACTAATGACTGGCAAAGAGAGCTAGACAACAGGAATTACACCTGCACCGTATTCTTGGACCTGAGTAAGGCCTTCAACACTGTTGACCATTCTCTGCTACTCTCCTCCCTGACCTCACTAGGTGCTGAACCATTATCTTTACAGTGGTTCCACAACTACCTCTCTGATCGTTTCCAGCAGGTGAAAGCGGAAGGAGATTTCTCAACTCTCAAACCTCTCCTAAGAGGTGTTCCCCAGGGTTCTATCTTAGGACCGATCTTATTTGCAATATACATCAACAATATTAATGAAAGCATAACTAAGGCCAACATTCATCTGTTTGCAGATGACACAGTTCTTTATGTAAGCTGCCCGTCATTACAATCTGCAGGTAATGACCTTCAATCTGAGTTCAACCTGTTGCAACACAAACTCCTAAACAAAAAACTATTACTTAATGCCAAGAAAACAAAAGCAATCCTCTTTTCTTCCTCTGCCCAAATCGTAAATTCAGCCCTATCAGATCCTGTGCCACAGATTACTACAATTCTTGGCGAGAAGTTGGAATTTGTCCCTAAATTCAAATACCTGGGAGTATGGCTTGACCATAGGCTCTCCTTTATAGAGCACATTGAAGAATTACTCAAAAAATTACAACAGGCCTGTTCTTTAGGATAGCCCGCTTCTTAACTAGGGATGCCAAACTACAGCTGGTACAATCAACCTTTCTATCCTTGATAGATTATGCTGACATCGTCTACGGTCACTGTCCCATTTCCTACCTCACCAAACTTGACACATTATATCATAGAGCTTTGAGGTTTATCACAGGCCTGCCTTATTCCACTCACCCCTGCTCCCTATATCAATCAGTGGGGTGGAGTTCTCTTGTATTCAGGCATGATAAAAATGCAGCCTTATGGACCCTGAGAGCCGTCTCCAAAAAACTGCCCCAATACATTACAGACTGTCTTCCTATAAAACCAGTAGGCAATTATGCCCTGAGAAGTTGCAAATCTCTCCTACTGATGGTTCCCAAAGTTAACTCTCACTTTGGTAGGGCTGCTATAAGCTTTACACTGTCCTCCTTGTGGAATAAATTGCAAAAAAAACCTGAAACTGAGGTCACCCATCAGCATCTCTTCTTTCAAGCTCTTATATTCACGTCTCAGAAATGATCAGTGCAATTGTTTCCCATGACCATGAATTGTCATCATGCTAACCTGTACCATTTAACCATGAGCGAATTACTTCTAGTGTCTTGTCTCTCCTTGGCCCTGGTCTGTCATCATGCTTTCATGTAACACATTGATGCCTCTGTCCTCCCTTTGATACTGGTCTATCTTCCCGTTTTCTCCAGCCTTCTTTTCACAACTCTATACTGCACTCACCCACAATCTAGACATAATCATACTATAAAAGTCCTAACTCCCCTTTCCCTCTCCCCGTAGGCCCCCACTGCCACATCAGTTCTACCAACCTATCCTTGGGACTTCGCTTCTCACAATGTTTATCCTTCGCTTACATATTACATACCCCTCCTGGTACCCCATCTGCCTTTAGTTGGTGATTCTCCAAGCCATTTTCATGGCTAATACTAGTGACTGCCCTTGGTAAATGAACTAACTGGTACTTCTATACAGAGAACATGGTTTATATACAGTTGCATGGTTCAATGGTGGACCTGCCTCCTTGTATTTGAATCCTCCTCTGTTATGGATTGCCTTGACTTCCTTTTATCATTTGACTCCCCTATTACTGCACCATTGTGTTTGTGTTTATATACTTATTTACATGTATTTATATGTTTTTATGATGAATGTTACCCGACCCTGTTCTAACCAGGTCCATTTTGTAAAAGAGCTCTGCTCAACAATGTTTGCCTCAATAAATAAAGATTTTGATTGATTGATTGATTGATTGATTGAGAGCCCCCTTACTCAGGAGGAGCTCCCACTGAACTGAACTGAACAGTATCTGTCCTCTGAGTTTCAGGAGGTCAGGGCAGCTCCTTTTTGGCTGATGCAGTCTGTCCATCAGAAAATCAATATGCATGGAGCTGACTCAATGCCCTTTTGGTCCTTTGTTTAGGCACCAACAATAGTCTTTGCCTTTTTCCCATAAGTCCCTGGGTTACAGGTCCTAGGCTCCTTGCTTCCTGATTCACTGCCTGCATGTCAAAAGTGGCAAACATGGCTGCTAAAGAACAGTTTATATGACAGTCTGTACGTACATTGTCCCAACTTCCAATTCATGCTGCAGCCAGACTATATAATTTTTACAAATAAATGTCCCATCGTCCATTAGTAGCCCCTCTGCCCTGTGGTCCAATGACAGGGAGGGGCCATACAACAGCTTATCCCTGCCTGTTGCTGCTGCCAAAATGGTAAGTCCTCAGGCAGCAGGCGGGCACATTAATATTCATTTAGCATCATAAATATTTACAAGTAGATTCTTATAGTGCTTACTGATGCTCTTTAAACATTACATTTTATTTATTTATTTAAAATCTGGTAACTGGGAAAGACACACTGAGCCAAGGCTCATTTCCAGGTGTGACCTGGGGGAGAGGGTAGTTGGAAAAATTACAGAAGTCGGTAGTAGCAAACTACATCATTACAAACACTGTTTAGATCCAAAAGAACAATATGTACAATATAGGCTGAAGACATTTAAGGTACAATTCATGGGATTAGTTTATTTACAGGTATATTGCATATCTACAGGTGCATAATACATGAGGACACAGTAACAGTGTTACATGACTGAGTTGGACATTTTTGCGAATTACTTGTGGTAATCTACACAAGCAAGAAATAAATATTTGTATAGCTTGCTAGTATATACATACCAGGTTAGCTGGGTTGGAGGGAAAGGAAGGGAGGATAGTCAAGGTATGGAGAAAGGGGGATGGGAGGTGTAGCAGGGTTAAGGGGGCCTGCTGGGGAGCAGTTCCGGGGGTGAGCTTTAATCATTGTTTTAGCTTAGTTAACAAGAGATCAAGGAGGACAGAGTGAGGGAGATGATTCCAGAGATCTGGGAATCTGAAGGAGAACGCTACTTTACCTGCATGTGAGTGTGGGTACCGGAAATTAAAAGTATGGGAATCAAGGGTTCTGACACTGTAGCCTGATGTAGGTGAGGGAGATAGAAGAGTGGAGAGGTATGAGGGGAGGGCAGAGAACCAGAACTTGCCAATGAAGGCAGTACAGTAGGCAAGGCAACGATTTGCAAGGGAGGGAAGGGCTAGGGCAGACTATAACAAACAGTGGTGGGTACGGAAAGGGAAGTTTGAAGAAAAACAACAGAATGTGATGTATAAGGGATCTAATTTAGAGAGGGATGACTGAGGGCAGAGCTTTAAACAATGTTGGCATAGTCTATCGTGGGGAAGATAATTTTGGTGACAAGCTTTTTGTGGATTGGGAGGGTTAGACAGTTCTTGATTCTATGCAAGGCTCCCAAATTGGGCAAATGTTTAGAGTGGATATAGTCAAACTGCAAGGAGAAATCTAACTTGGGATCCAACCAGACACCCAGGTATTTGAAGGACTGCACTGTTTCAATCTTAGTACTGCCCAGGGAAAATAAATATGGAGGAGATGGAAGATTGGCCAGCCTTTGGGTGGAGTCAAAAGCCATGGCACGGTTCTTTTTGTGTTACACTTGAAGAGGTTAGCCTCGAATCAGTTGAGGGCATTCACAAAGGCAATCTGCAGGGATGATTTGGCTGTGGTGAAAGAGGGTCCAGACAAAAAGATGATGGTGTCATCAGCGTACATGTGTACTTGTGTTGGTAAGCATGAAGAGGGAAGGTCGTTAAAAATTGAGAAGAGGATGAGGCTCAGAATTGAACAATTGGGGGCTTCTGCATGCATGGGAAAGGTGGCAGAGCTGAATGAACCTAGTTGCATGTATCGGTTCCTGTTAGAGAGATATGATCTAAACCACTTCATAGAGAAGGGTGAGAGACCAATGGATGTTAGTTTGTTTAAGAGGAGACTATGGGAGACCAAGTCAAATGCCATGGCAAGGTCAACGAAGATGGCCAGGGTGAAGTGACCTTTGTCCATAGCAGAGTGGATGTGATTAGTGAGGTGGAGCAAGGAGGAAGTGGTGGAGTGGACATGCCTGAATCCTGACTGGAAAGCACTTTGGCTGTTGGAGGTGTTGAGGAAGGAGTTTAACCTTTTGGTGATGAGTGCTTCCTGAATTTTTGAGAGAGCAGGGAGGAGTGAGATAGGTCTATAGTTTCCCAGTACAGAGGAGTCTCCACCTCTGTGAAATGGGAGGACTTTGATCAGTTTTCAAGCCTTAGGGAATGTGCATTGTGCAATGGATAAGTTGAGGAGTTGGGAAAAGGAGGGGGTGCTAGCTGGGGCTGAGATCTTGAGTAACTTAGGATGAAGGCCATCTGGGTTTTGTTTGGAGGGGTTTAGGGTATTTAGGGCATGGAGTACTTCAGTAATAGTAATAGTGAGGAAGGAGAACCCTTTGAAGGAGTGGGAGGGAGTGGGGTGGAGTATTGAAGATGAGGATAGAGGGATGGGGGGTCCAGGGGGAAGAGCACAGGTAGTGAAGAAGAGGTTTATTGAGGAGGCTACGTGAGGCTGAGTGGAAAGATCTGAACCATCTGAGCAGGGGAAAACTGCAGAAGGAGAAGAAGAGGAACCTGGAAGGGGTAGAGTGTTTTCCAGAATTCTGCAGGTGAGGTCCCAGTATCATTAAGTTTGTTTTTGAGAAAGTGAGCCTTTGCGGCACACACTGCCTTCATGAAAGTGCTTCAAAGAGCTTTGTATTTTTGCAGGTCAGCTTGACTGGAGGTGGATTTGAAAATATGCCAAGCCTGGTCCCTGGATTTGAAAAGAGAGATTCATTTTTGGGAGACCCAAGGGAGATGTTTAGGGCATAGCCACAGTCTTTTGAGAGGGGCTTGCAGATCCGATCTTCTGAGAAAGAATGTAGTGAAGGATGTGAAAGCAGAGTCCACACATGGAGCTGTGAAAACTCCTGCTTAGTCAGGCAGATATAGGTCAGACAGAAGGGTTTCGATATTGAGAGTTTTGAGAGGGCAGAACCACAAATACTTTTGGGGGGGAGATTTCCTGAAGCACTAGGTCATGTAGTGATCACTGCAAGTGTCTGGTAGCGTGCCGACGGACGTGTATTTGAAGGGGTGGAAACTTAGGATCCAGTCAATTAAGGAGTAGTTGGCAGAGTGGGGGTTTAATCTAGTTGTCTCTGACAGTAGCTGGGAAAGGTTTATGGCCTAGATTTCATGGGTGAAGGATTTGGTGACGACAAAGAACCAGTTTACGTTGTAGTCAACCAGAAGTAGACATTTGCTAGTCTGGGTGATAGAGGTGAGGGGCACTAGGTTGGAGACTATGACTGAAGACTGGACTTTGGAGAGAAATAACAGGCCCCTATAAAGATTTGGGACGTGGATGGGTAAGATAATCTGAGGAGCAATAGCTCATGTTAGGGAATGACTTGTAGAAGGACAGTGGATGAGGAGAGGGCTTCACGAACATAGTCTTGTCTGAACAGTGAGGAACCTGGGAGGTCCACAGAAGATTTGGGAATCTTTGCTGAAGCCAGGTCTCAGATACACATAAAATATCAGGGGAGTTTAGTGACACCCAGACCCTTAAATGGTCTATTTTAGGCAGCAAGCGCCTGGTGTTTAGATGGTGTATGCCAAGGCCACTCGATGGGGAGCCAACAGGGGCAGTAGGGCCAAGGTTGGGTTCAAAGCCACCATCCATCATGAGAAAAAGGAAGCAGGGTAAGAGAAACCTAGAGTAATGCCTTTTTTAGGCTGTTGAAAGAGCAAGCTCTAGGAGTAGTAGTGAGGGCTTGACAGCTGTCAGGGGGAGGGGGCTCTGTGGGAGAGGCAGAGGCAGAGGTGGGTGGAATGGATATGGTTAGAGAAGGTGAAGGGAGGGTGGAGGCAGGTAGGGGAGCTCTAAGGCCTGTCTTTTGAGGGGGGAGACCCTCTGACTCCTCCGTCGTGTCTCCGGACCCCAAAAAGCTGATTTTGGAGTCCAGGAGCATGAAAGGAACTTCTGGTGTGCCACAATAGCGGCTTTAAAATGGAACTGCACTTCTGTGTATGTGCTGACCACCAGCTTGCACATTCAAGGTGCGGCTGCAAGGTGGTCACATGACTTTGCTCCTCCGGCTCCATTTTTCTGAAAAAAATATTAATGAAGCTGGATAAAGACTTCGAGAAGTACCCAGGACCTGGACTAGGTGGTGGTGAGTAGAGATGCAGCGAAGTTAAATTTCACTGGCGAAGTGCCCGGAAAGTGGGCACTTCGCATTGTCACTCCACTACATGGAGTGGCCAGTGTAAAAGGCTCACTTTGCCTTGTAATCATGACTTCGCGTTCTCATTCCACCTTAATGCGAAGTAAGGCAAAGTGACAACAATATAAGCAGCTCTCCCATGCATCACATGGTTTACAGTACTGTAAGTCACATGCTTTAGCCAGGCAGGAAGGAAGTAACTCATGCAAGGAGATGCTTTCACTTTCTCCTGTGCAGAGGGAGAGAGAAGAGGAGGCATTTTGTCTTTGTGTGTGTCTGACAGAGACTACAGTTAGGAGGACTGGAGATCATTCATATTAACCCAACAGCTTTTTTCAGAGCTATATTGTTTGGTTTTTTTTTGTACTCTTTTTGTACCTAATTTATTCTTTCTGTGATTGTAATTTCCTTGTTTTTTACTTTTATAAGTTATTGTTTGTCTGTGTGTGTGTCTGACTGTGTGTGTGCCAGTGTTGTGTGCGTGAGTGTTTCGTGATGTCGACTCGTTGCTTGGATAGAGTAAAGGAGGGAGGGCAGTTTAGTCGAGTTAGTTGAGTCTCTGGCAGCAGAAATAGACCAGGGACAGGGTCAGAAAATGTCTGGGATGGTGCCAGGGGGCAGTTGTGGGACCACATGGCAGCATGCTTGGCACGGGAGGTGTGCGCACGTGTGGGGGCATGGCCAAGTGATGTTGAACAGACCAAAATCTTGGGTCCCCTCCAGAAGCAGGACCAGCACCTCATAGAGTTGCAGCACCACCACCTTCAGCAGCAGCTCCAACAGCACCAGCTGTAACTGCAGGTCCTCCACAGAAGGATGTGCCTGTGCCCCCAGGCCAAAGTGTGGACTCGGAGCTTGAGCACCATGACCAGGCTGCTGCCAGTGCATCTGGCCCACCTGTGCCTGGTCCCCCCCACAGCTCCCCGGTTTGGGAGTTCTTTGACTGTACTGGGGGGACAGCAGCCTGGTCCGGTGTCTTATTTGTGATGTGGAGGTGCACTGTGGCCCTTGGGGGGACTCACCTGGAGACTGGGGGTCAGCACACCCACATGCTGAATCACCACGAGGTGGAGTGGCAGGCTGCCACAGAATGGGCCAGGCCTACATCTGCTGTCCCTTCTGTGGCACTGGCAGAGGGTGCGGCTGTGCGTCACCATAGTAAGAGGAGGGCAACAGCAGCACCTGCTGCTCCTTCAGCACCACCCTCGCCACCACCAGCTGTATGACCAGTAGACCCCATTGAACTGCCTGTAACTCAGGCTGACATTGCAGTTCTGTGGGGTGCTGTTGAGGGAGAACAACAAGAAGGTGAGCGCTATCCATCAGCAGTTGGGGTAGAGAGAGAGACATCAATTGTAGATTGTGTCCATGCTCCAAGTGCTGCTGGACCAGCAGAGGATCCCACGTTAGCTTTTTTTCATCACACCTCCTCCCCCCGCTGTGTCATAAAATGAATTCCTCCACCACCCCCCGTATATAGATGTAAATATGCTCTTGCTCATAAAAGTACCATAAAGGTAGCATGATAATTTATTAAAAAATTCCTAATAGCAGACAGAGGGAAGGACACAGTAGGACTTTACATACATACATAAGTACATACATACATGCTCCTTATTACCCTGTTATTATAATCCAAGTTAAGAATGTGTATCCTGGCATATTTCTAGTAACGTTAACTTTCTGTTGTGGACTGGCTGTGGAAAGGCAGGACTGAGCAGTGCAAGTATAATGTGCTAAATTGCATGTGTGCAGTCAGTGTTCTTTCCTGTGTGTGGACTGCAGACATTGTCAAGCTTCTTGCAAACATATACTGTATATGCTGACTTGTTGCAGTGTTTATGGTGTAAAGAATAAAGATAAGAATATATAATGTATATTTTATTGGTACCATCATCATCAGCGGACTAAGTGATATGTTATTTTTTCAGAGGTCTCTGGCCAGAGTGCACCTTAGTCACACAGTGCACAACTGACTTTTAGGAGATCATACAGTAACAAAAAATCCTGCTTTTTCAACAAACCGTACCCAAGAGACATCAAGTATTGGTGATGGTGAGGCACCCAAATATTTGTCGGTCGGTGTACAGGCACTATAAAGTCATAAAATATATAAGGCCCAGTTCACTGCCAAATGTCAACACACTGTGCTACCACAGTTCTTCTTTTCATTTCTTGTTCTGGAATAAGTGGTGTCTTTCTAGTTTAGACTGATAATGTCAGGTCCGTTGGCACTGAGGGTTCGGGCACTGGACACCACATCTTGTGCCACGCTGGCGACCCGGTTTTGGGCGCAAGCCCAGGGCATCAGGGGTCAGCAGGGGTGAATAGGATTGAGCATCCAGAGGACTGCTTTCCTATCCTGGGTTGGGATCCAGGGTGCCACCACACTGCAACAGCCCCTGGTGACAACCAGGGGCACTGCTAGAGATGGTGTGGCAAGTGGGGAGTGTGGCAGGCGTAAGCGCGCATGTGTTTGACGTCATTGCATGCTGCACTCTTGGGGCATAAAGAACACAGGAAAATGGCAGCACAGACCATGGCAGCTTGATGGCTGCTACTCCCATCAGCAGATGATGCCTAGATAGTCACGTGCCTGTATTGGATCCTTGCCGGGCACGGGGGCAATCAGGGGTGCCCCTTTCGCAGGTATAGCTGTGTATGCAGCTGGGTATGCAACTCTGGGGTCGGTGGTGGAGGTAGTGCAGTGGCTGGATTACGAGGCAGGTCAGTGGCTGCAGGGAGCAAAAATAGTGATATGGTAAAAAAAGACTGTCTATGTCAGTTTTTTAGCAAGTTGATGTACACCATAAGATGACACAGCGCCAGTAGTTGCACAGTGTGGTAGCAGTTGACTGCAGGACCTGTTACATATTACGACTTTAAAATGTCTGTACACCATAACATATTTTGGGTCTCTCAGCAATATTTAATGTCTGTTGGGTATGGTTTGTTGAAAAACATGAGTTTTTTTGTGCTATTATCTCCGCAAAGTCATGTGTGCACCATGAGTGACTGAGGTGCACACTGGCCCGAGACCTCTGAAAAAATATCATATCACTTAATCTGCTGCTGCTGATGGTACAAATAAAATATATGTTATATATTCTTATCTTTATTCTTTACATACTGCAACAAGTCAATACTGTCAGCATGTGTTTCAGCAACACACTGCAAGCACTGTCTCTGACAACATCAAGGCTATACTGTACATTCAACAATGTCTGCCTCAGCATCCGCAGCAGTGGAATTGATTGGCTAATGCAGGCAGATTTGCCACTCACTGCCTGTGTGGCATGTTTAAAAGACCTCAAAATTGTTAATACAGAGTTCATGAGGCGCCACTGTTCAGTTGTCATAGACATGGAGGCCCCGGAACTGTCACGGCTAGTGTGCATAACAAGATATTCTGAGATGGCTTTGTATTGTCCATACACCCTCTCTGCCATGTATAAAGTGGAGTTCCACTGGGTGACAACTTCCAGCTTCAAGCGGTGCTGCGGGAGGCAGTTTCAGATCTGCAGCTGCCGAAGCAGGTCATGGGCCTTCGCAGAGCGTGGAAACTGAGAACAGATACGGCGTGCAACTGTCAGCATTTCCTTTATATCAGGGTGCTGCAGAAACTCCTGCACCACAAGATTTAAACAGTGGGCCATGCATGGAACCTGAACAAAGCCACCATTCATGATGCATTTAACTACATTTGATCCATTGTCACTTGCTATGAACCCAGCTGTCAGGGACAGGGGGTACAGCCACTTGTCACTTTCAGTCAGTACCAAGTCCAGCATGTTTTCACCAGTGTGTGAACAGGTCACATTACGCATATCAATTGTTGCATGCTATTGAATTCCTGGAGGATTTTTGGCATGACAATCCACCTTACTACACTGATTATTCACACTACCAACAGCACAAACAACACCCAGCACCCACGCCCAATCAGCAGTTATACACAAATATGAACTTCCCGCTGTTTTGCCACTTGTCCACATATCCATACTTAAATGAATGAATGGAGAGGAGAAATGTTAACGGGCATGTCTTACAGAGTCGAAGACAGTGTGGTACAACTCAGGGACAGCACGAGTGGAAAAGTATGTCCTGGATGGGACTTTCCATTTTGGACAGGCACGTGCTGCAAACTGCCGCAACCCAGAATTCTCCACGAAGGTGAAGGGCAAAAGATCAATTGCCATCATTTCAGCTACAGCAGCATTAAGCTCACGTGACACTGTATGATTGGGTGGGTACTTCAGCTTATGCTCAAAAACACTCTGTAATGTGGGCTGACAAACGTTTTACATGGGGTGTGATGACAAATGATTCTGCTCTGTGATTGGCAGGGGGTGGAGTGTGGATGTGTGATGAAGATGGTTCCACAGATGATGAAAAATCCACAAATGAAGTTATTTTCCCAGATTTATGAACAGGAATTGATGTACCACTTCCACTAGACATATTGCATTGACTACCACCACCACTGCTACTCTGACCACCACTGGACAAGATTTCAAAATCATTATGCTCCTTCACCTCATCATGCCTGTAGTAATCCTTTGCAGTTATTTCATTGCTACTGCACACATTTAATTTCCTACATGATTTTACAATCATGGAAGGGGATAACATGCTCGTTATGGTTGATGGTGAGGGTGAACGCCCCACTGTGGTATTAGCTGCCATCTTGTGCTGGGTCCACAGTGCCATGTGCCTGTTCTTAAGATGTGTATGCTGTCCCCCTGTGCCCAGATGGCTCCCCTTTTTACCTCGCCTCACACGCACAAGGCAAATCTGGTGGATTGCAACTGGCTCATCATTTGCATCTTGCACAAAATATCCCAAACAAGGTATTGTGATCCCATACTTTTAACATATCCCTGATGCTGCTTATTGGACTCCAGTTTTTTAAGCCCTGAAATGGGGGGGTGTGATACATGATTTTTCAGGTAGGACACACTCGGGCTGCAGCTGACCACCACGGCTATCTATCATTATTATTGGGTCATCATCATCATCATCAATTGAAACTGGTAAATCACAACTTTTTACAGGGGGGTGTTAATGCAAACAGACCCAGACACAGTAACCATTAATTTCTTTTTCTCCGGTTCCCAACAGGAGTCACTTACATCATCATCATATTCATCAACATATCAATATCCACATCTTCTGCTTGGATGCTGGCATGTGCACTGCATGTTGCAACCACAGCAACGTCAGCATCATCAGATTCATCATCAGCACCACCATCACCTGATAATTTTTCACCACACTATGAATTATTGCATGGCAAATGCGTGACCTGAACCACAGGGGAAGAAATGTGACATTGTGTGTTATCATTGCCATGATGATCAGAATCCTCATGTTCAGTTACCAATGGGATGTTACTGGAGAGTATGACATCATCTACACTGTCACTCACTGCTTTACACTCAACTATATTTTTGGACACGATCAACTGGTCAGAAGTGGAACTTGAGGCAGCAGTACTCATACCACCAGCAACTGCACTAACACCACCAGCTGGGACAACATCATTTCCTCCAACTATGAGTGAAGCTACTGATTGCGCTGTAAAAAACATTAAAGGAGAAATACCTTTCCTCACATCAGCAATGCACTTCTGCGACTATGTACTACCACACCCACAGACAATCTTACCACTAGCAGCAGTGCCATGGTGAAAAACAGCTTTGCTTGCATGTCTCTTTGCGGGCATTTTGGGGCATAAACAAGAATATTCTTGTACTACTTCATGTATAGTTCTCTCCAATTTCCCTTCCCCCAGGACGCATCTGGAATTGAGCTTTGCAGCGCTCAGTATACCTTCCTGGTAAAACTTTTAATAAATAAATAAATACATTCTGAACAAATTTAGATTTTGGAACGTTCACTCTGGACTGCTGGATGTGAAACCGAACAAAACAACTGTGGCTTCAACAAGAGATACAGACGCAAAGTCACAACAAGTTCAACAACACCTTAACTAACCAGTGGTGCTCAAGTCACAATCCAATTTAGAAAAGAATACCTTTTGCTGGTTTGGGGGGGCCACTGTGACTGCAGATTACAGTAGCAGTGCAAAACCAAGATGCCACAATGGTAGTACAAAATCATGCAGGTGCAATGGATAGCAGGTTCACACTGCTGCAGTTACACTGTGGCACAATAAAAGGTGTATTATTTGATGTCACCGCACACCGCACACTCACACACACACTTTGTCTAAGCAACTTGAAAACTTCAGTAACATACCACGTCTTTTAAACAACCTGAAATTATGCACTGCTGCACCAGGTCCACAGCAAATCAGCAAACAAATGTCAACAATTACTGAAAAAATTACTGTGTGTATATTAACACAGTTACAGAAGAAAAACATAACCAAAAAACAAAGAACTCCCTATTTCTCCAACTTAAATCTACCTACACCACAGATACGCCCCTCCCCCAAAGCACACTTCCACTGTCTGTCAGTACACAGGCTGAATGTTGTACATTAACATTCAAAATCTGCACACAAACAATAAACACTCGATGATGTGAGCACAGGAGGGTTTCCTACAATTCATGCACTAAAATTTGAGCAAAATAAATTACTCAAAAAAAGCTTTTTTAACAGATTTTAGAGGGTTTGAATTGCAGAGAGCTCTCAGAGCAAACTGTCTCCTCAGCTACCTACACACACTACCCTGAACTGAGGTTGTGCAGAACAATCTAGAGCCCATGTGACCTGCAATCCCTTGAATCACTGCAAAACTCACCTTTGGAGCTCACCAACAAGGCGAAGTGATGTGAAGTACATTGATTTCAATGTACTTCACCTTAAAATTAGTGGAGTAGTGATTTGGGGAAGGTGGAATAATGCAAAATCATTGCTTTCAATAGATTTTGCATTCCTCATTATGACACAAAGTACTTCACTTTGCATTGCGGAGTACTTTGCAAATTCCACATTACTCCATGAATCACTCCGCAGAGTGAATTGGGGCCACGTTGCCAACCACTAGTGGTGAGGCAAATTGGAGGATGGCAGAGGTGGCACATGTAAGCCCCCAACATTGTGGGGGTACACTTACATCAGTGACAAACCTTTTCAGGTCTTTTAATGAGATAGACCATGTGTATTTGTAACAGATGTAACACCCAGGAGATGTTTATTTTTAAATCTTACTAGTTGTGTGGTCTGTAAAATATTTTAGCAGGGGGATGTATTGGGAGAATTGAAAATTGTCTCCTATTGCAGTCTCAGGCCATTTGTGTGAACATTCCTGGGTTCTCACGGATATGGGGTAGGAATAGCAAGAATCCTTGACCTCTGAAGGCTTTTGTTTTGGTTAACTTTCAAAGACTGAGTCCCTTTCATACAAAAAGACATTTTGAATGTAAGTCAGGTCAATACAGATACAGAGTGAGACAGTTTCTTGCTAGGTAGCCAGCCAGGATAACAAAAGGATCGAGCTCTAATAAACAAATCTAGTTTGGACCAGTCTGGGAAAAAGGTATTCCCCCAGAGATCAAAAGAATTTCCTGGATGTGATGTCAGAGATGCTGTATATGATTGTATGATGATGCGAGTGTAGTGGGCTTTCCAGCCGAAGGTATTTGTGTTGTATGTTTACAATAAGAAATCCGTTATGTTTTGGAGTTTGAACTATCAACATTACGGGTTTGAGTCTTCCATAACTCAGTGGTTCCTAGGTGTGGTAAGCTTTTTCTACTCTACTTAGATTCTAGATAGTGTTAAGTTAGGTTTTTCTGAGTGACCTCTATCTTTTATTAAATGTTTATTTATTTATTTAAAATGTTTCAACAGGAAAGCATGCTGAGCAAAATAGCTCATTTCCAGATGCATCCTGGGGGGAGGTGGAAGGGAGACAGAATACAAAGTATAACACAGTAGTTCCAGCATTTGAAATTTACTAAGTAGCATTTAGGTTGTAGCTGGGAGAAAGAATACAAAATGTAAACCCATATTTACAGCATTTGAAAATTACATAGTAGCAGAAAGGATATACAGTATGAGTATAAACAGTATTTACAACATTCCCATTTCATATACAGAATTTGAGAGAGATTACATCATCTGGGAAACAAAGATAGTGAATGAGGGACACCAAGGTACCCAATCAGCCACAGTGACAGTGAGTGAAAATATCCTGGTATCCTATCGTACACCCTGCTGGGGGCAGTAGCAAGCAATGACCAGAATGGTTACCTAACTGTCCTTAGAGAAACATCCCCTGCAAAGTACTACAATTAGATGATTGAGAAGACAACATCAATATTAAAGAAGATGAAGATATGTTGATTGACGGACAGGTAGGTTCCATGTTCAGTAGAGTATGGTATAAATAGTGACATTACATGGTGTGAGTGGAAAGAGGGGTAGTAGAAGAGTAAAGTGGTAAGAAGGGGTAGCTGGGGAAGAGGGTAAAGTTGGGCTGTGAGGAGAGTACACTATTGATCAGTGGTTGGTGATGGGATAAGTACCTTAGTGCATATTGGTAGGCAGAGGGGGTGGCAGTAGAGGGGAAGTTTGAGGTAAATTGCAATTTAGTGATGAGTGTGGAGCAGACATAGGGAAAAAGTGTAGATGAGGTTAGTAGAAGGTTAAAAGTAACCTGTTCAACCAAGTGAAAGAGGGTAAGAAACCTGTGTGTGGGGGTGGGAATATTTGGGACAGGATCAAGTAGGGGAGGTATAGTGATGAAAAAGGGAGAAGGGGTAGTGGGGGGGATTCAGATGGAGGGGGGAGGGAGTTCCACAACGTAGGGCAATGGTATGAGAAGGTGGATTGTCCAGCTGTGGTGGATGTGCTTATACTAATCTGTGTAGAAATACTGTATTCCCCATATACTTTCATGTGTATTAACCAGTAACATATGTAAATATTCATAGATTTCATAGTTATACAGAGCTTTAAAAGACAAGGTCCATATGTGCGTCATAGTTTAGGAGTACCCCAATATATTATTATTAATTAGGAAAGTATCTAACTTTCTTAAACCTATCAGTATTACTACTAACAATTATTTCTACTGGCAATTTATTCCAGGTCCTAGGTGCTCTCACTGTCAACAAGTACTTCCTTTTATTTGAACGAAATCTGTCAATTTTTATCTGGAGCAGATGTGCTCTAGTATTGAAATTATGGTCTAGGATTTCCAAATCTAGCTGTTCCCATAATGTTGGATCATTTAGGGCCCTATAAATTAAACACATATCTCCCGTTAATCTCCTAAATTAAAATATCATAAAGTATTTAAAGTAATTTTTATATGCTTCATGCTTTCTGTGACTGGATCATTTCAGGTATATATATAACCAGGGTTAAACTGGCAAGTCTGTGATCTGTTTCCAAAGAGGCAGGCTACAAAGTTACCATATACAAAACAAGTGTTCTAAGCTGTGACAAAGGAGTGCATTATTTTCCTTTTGGGAAAGAGCAATGCACTGTGTGAGTAGTGCTTTGAGTGAGATTTGTACCTAAAGATACCCCAACTGAGAGTCACTCTGAGTGGTGGCAGCATACCAAGGTAACCTTTGAGGTTTCTGATGGGTTGTAAAACTGGTAGCAATGCAGACTGAGTTCTAGGACAGAACTAATCTGTGGCAGTATTTATTCAGTTTCCCTTCACTGTAACCCTTTAAACTTACAGTACATCTTCTAAAATCACTAGTAGATGTGTGGATCATTCTAACAAACAGGATGTAGTAGAGGCTAGGGCACAGAAGTTCTGTAAGTGGTTAGCAACCAATAAGAAACCCCATTGTTATGAATTATACAGTATTTCTCTTTCTATTACTCCTGTGGAAAGAAGACTGTTTACCATTCATACAATAGGATTGAATTACTTGATAGCAATTCTTTTAGCAAGATATTCCTCTTCCCTAATATCTCATCACACTGTGTCTGCTCTACAAATGTACAGTAATGACAACCTATATAATGTTTTACTTACTGTATATGCCCACTATGCAGTATTGTTTGTATCACATTAGTAGTTTAACTGTTTAAACTACTTATGGTATAGCTTCTACAGTAAAACTGCTAAATTGAACCAGCCTCCCAAATGGAGTAGGGGAACATACCTTAGGCACTCTGTATTTGCTTAAAATGAATGCTACCAAATGTTTATTTTGTTCAAAAGACTAGCCCAGAGAGCCAGATTGATCCCATAGTCACAGGCAACACCACAGAATGTAATATATAAATGTATTCAGCACATGAGCGCCAGCAGTAACCATTTAAATGTGGGTGGCTGGACTCCTGCTGGGGGACCTCAATTGAATTAGGATCTAGGGCACCACCTCACTGGCCCCATATAAGCTAAACGCCCCATCCAGATTACATGAAATAAATATATGTGGTCCCAGCTTCTTTTCTCTTTCTGTAATACTGCACAGCAGGGAAGACACCCCCACAGACTTCCCAATTAAACATAGAAACATAGGATGTGATGGCAGATGAGGAACGCAAGGTCCATCCAGTCTGCCCATTTCTTTTTCTACCTTATGAATGTGCCGTCGGTCTTTGCTCTGTCAATGGCCCATCTTAAAACAAGCCTCTGCCTGCCTTTGCTCTTAGCTGACCCGCGCTCCATGGCACGCCAAAGACCCTTTTGACTACAAGAGTGCAGATGTCTGTAGAGCACTCCCTCGACAATGTCCTGCTGATACCAGCCTACTTCCTTGACCGCCTCCCTCAGCTGACATGCCCTAACACTGCATTGCCTTTAATTAGTTATCTGACTGTACCTGGCTGTAGTTCTCTGCCCTTCCTGGCAATACCTTGTGTAATAGCCGTTTACCATGTCTCTGAATTTGTTATTGCCTGAGGTCTTCTGTCTGTACCTGACTGTACCCTGTTAATTGCTGTTACCTTGTCTCTGTAATGTTATTTCCTGTACCTTTTGTAATTCTCCCGGGTTGCACCTGAAAATAGGCACTTGAGTGTCTAGTGTGCTTACCCGGTAAACAAAAGCTAAATAAATAAATAAATCTATTCATACTCGTCTGTATTGCTCCCTTATGCCTATCCCATGCCTGTTTGAAGCCCTGCAGTGTATTCACATCCACCACTTCCTGAGGTAGGCCATTCCATGCATCCACCACCCATTCTGTGAAAAAGAACTTCCTCATATTACCCCTTAATCAGCCTCCCTCTAATCTCATGCTGTGTCCTCTTGTCCTGCTATTTTTCTTATATTGAAACATGTTAGACTCTTTCACCTTGTTGATAACCTTAAGGTGTTTGAATGTTTCAAACATATCACCTCTCTCCCTTCTTTGCTCTAGGGTATACATATTTTTTTTCAATTCTTTTTCCCTCCAGTCACGGCCCCGAGGTCCTCACTCAGGCATCCTAGCCTTGTCCTGCCCGCCTGAGGATCCCCAAGCTAAGCCTCCTCTCTCCCTCCTCTCTGATGGCAGCACCCCCGGCTAACCCTATCCAGGGTGGGTTGCCCCCTTCTACCTGGGTGCACTTATGAGTCAGACTCTGTCATTGGATGAGGAGTGGATCCTGGAAATCGAAGACCGCTCGTGGAGAACCCAGTGTTGGGCATGGTGGATAGGTGCCATCACCTGATCCTCGGCGCCGGGTTTTTCCATGTTGCTGGTTACCCCCTCAATGTGAGACATGCAGTGCCACACAGCCCATGGCATAGGTGCTCCCACCTACGTCCGAAGGCAGCTGTCTGATGTTGACCCCTTACTGTATGAGGCCGGGTGCATAGCAGTGCCGCCGGTCTCCACGGGTTTACATAGAAACATAGAAACGTAGAATTTGACGGCAGATAAGGACCGCTTGGCCCACCCAGTCTGCCCATTTCCCTACCTAATGGATAAGCTGCAGATCCTAGTTAACAAGCAGCCTACTTCTTTCTACCCCAACCCCCTAGAATTGTCTTATGACTGTCCCATGCATGCTTGAATTCAACCACTGTTTTTGACTCCACAACCTCCTCCGGAAGGCTGTTCCATGCATCCACAACCCTTTTCCATGTTGCTGGTTACCCCCTTGACGTGAGACGTGCAATGCCGCACAGCCCGTGGCATAGGTGCTCCCACCTACGTCCGGAGGCAGCTGTCTGACGTTGACCCCTTACTGTATGAGGCCAGACGCATAGCAGTGCCGCCGGTCACCAGCGGGGGCCGCTGCTCCACCAGGCTACTCCTAGATCCATCCCCGAGAGAGGAGAGCAGTCCAGTGGATGCCCAATCCTCTCTCACCCCTGCTGACCCCCAGCAGTCCAGGATCGTTCCCGAACCCAGGTCGCTGGCGTGACGCGAGGTGTGGCGTCCAGCACCTCAACCCTCAGTGCCACCAGGCCGGCTCTAGGGTATTCATATTGAGCTCCATTAATCTGTCCTCATATGTTTTCTGATGCAGTCCCTGCACCATTTTGGTTGCCCTTCTCTGGACTGCCTCAGTTTGGTTAATGTCCTTGTGAAGGTGTAGCCTCCAGTACTGCACACAGTACTCCAGATGGGGTCTAACCAGTGTCTTGTAAAGAATGGATTATCACCTCCCTTTTCTGACTTGTGATACCCCTACTAATATACCCCAACATCCTGCTAGCCTTGTCTACTGCTTTAGTGGTCTGGTTGGATGATTTCAGGTCATCGGTGATGATGATGCCCAAGTCTCTTTCTTCCCTTGTGACTGCCAGCAGCTCCCCTCCCAGCCTATAAGGTGGCTTCAAGGTTTCTCTTCCCTATGTGCATGATCTTGCACTTCTTTGCATTAAACTCCAGTTGCCACTCATTTGACCATTTTGCCAGTTTATCCAGATCTCTTCTCATTCTGCCCACCCCATCTGGATCATCTACTCTGTTGCAGATCTTGGTGTCATCTGCAAAGAGACAAACCTTACCCTCCAGTCCATCTGCAATGTCACTGATGAAGATATTGAAGAGGATTGGCCCCAGTACTGATCCCTGAGGTGTCCCACTTGTGACTTGCATCTCTTCTGACTGTATACCATTTTCCACCACTCTCTGTTTTCTGCCCATCAACCAGTTTGCCACCCAGTTGACCAACTTCTGACCCACCCTGAGCCTACCCAGCTTATTAATCAATCTTCTATGTGGAACAGTATTGAAAGCTTTGCTGAAGTCAAGGTAGGCAACATCAACTGCTCCCTCTTGGTCCACCACTCTGGTTACCCAGTCAAAGAAATCTATGAGATTAGTTTGACAGGACCTTCCTTTTGTAAACCCATGCTGTCTTGGATCCTGTGCACCTATGGTTTCCAGGTGTTGCACTATCCTTTCCTTGAAGATTGTCTCCATAATCTTGCCCACTACTGAGGTAAGACTGACTGGTCTGTAGTTCCCTGCCCCCTCCGAGCTACCACTCTTGTGGAGCTGGATCACATGAGCTCTTCTCCAGTCTTCTGGGACCTCTCCTGTGCTCAGAGACTCACTAAACAGTTCTGATAATGGCTCTGCTAGTTCCACCTTTAGCTCCTTTAGTACCCTGGGATGTATGCCATCAGGTCCCATTGCCTTGTCCACCCTAAACTTATCAAACTCTTGTAGGACCCTTTCTTTTGTGAAGGGACTAGAGCACACCTCCTTCCCCCCTGTGTCCATGGTACTGAGCTGTGGGCCCTGCCCTAACTTCTCTCCAGTAAATACTGGGCAGAAGTATCTATTTAGGATAGATGCTTTTACATGGTCCTCCTCCTCACATGCCCCCTTATCCCCTTTGATCTTAGCAATACCCCCTCTGGACTTTCTCCTTTCACTAATACATCTATAGAAAGTCTTGTCACCTTCTTTTACTGTTTGTGCTAGTGTTTCCTCAGTTTGGGCCTTTGCCTGTCTTACTGCCTTCCCTGCTTCCCTTAGGGAAGTTTGGTATGACTCACTATCTTCATCCTGCTGTGTACCCTTATATTTCCTGTTATGGATCAGTAAGATTAACAAAAATCTAAGTCTCTCTAGATGCATTGCCTCAGCATATGGAACAGGGCTCCAGTCTATAATACACTTTCAGATTTTACTCACAGATATTGGATCCCAGTGGCACAATCTCTGTAAATGGCTTCTGCCATGCCTATTCAAGATGGCAATATCTTTCTTCAGAGAAAACCAGTGGTCCTCTAGATGGTAGGAGAGAGCAAATACCTCTGTTCTGCAGGGCTGAGCTGACTTATTCCTCAGAAAATGGAGATATTCTGTCTGCACAAATCATTTATGAAACTCTCCTTGAAGGGACCTGGCAGGATGTCCCTCACTCCAGCTAACTGTTTTCTTTTTCAAGCCAGCTTGCATGGTGAAATCTAAAGTAATCCTTTTGATGTGAAAGCAGTCCAGCACTATTAAGAAATCCACATGGATTATGGGGGTTACAGTAGAAATAATACAGTCCTGGATGTGGAATATGTAAGCAATAAGACCCAATGATGTGTGGGTTATGGATTGGTAAGAGCAATCCCCATGTGTATGATGAGGCATGAGGCACTTGCACTGAGTCCCTTTTGCACCTGGGAAGTGCTCTTATCAGACCATAACTCACGCCTCAGACTGTCTAATTCTGATTATAAAATGGGCACTAATTTTCAACATAGACTATCAACATTTTACTTAATAGTTTTACATCCCAAGAAATAAAATAAATACACTGAAAAAAAGTTGTTCAAATTCCTACTTCTCAGTTCTTTTCAATGGAGTGGTAATGGAGAAGTCCTGGTCTAGCCACAAGAGGACAGTGGTGTTACTGTTAACATGATAGTGCATCAGCCACTCACACACTCAATATTTTACTTTTATTCCTACTTTTCTGTTATTTTTTACCTTTTACTGTGCTGTATACTTTGTTCCTTGCGCAGAAAGGAAGCAGATGAGAGGATCTGAATATTTATAGCCAACCGCTGAGCGTGCCAAATGCTGAAGACTGACTTCCAGTTTTACAGTTAGCTTTGCAGATTATGGTCAGCTTTGGAAATTTTTGTACTTTTTGTATGCTGTCTAGTACGTTCCTTTCACGGAAAGGGGACAGATGGTAGCCTTTCATCTTTTCCACCCAACCACTGAGTGAGCTGACCACTAAAGAGTAGGACTGAGCGAAAGTTGTGAATTCCACTTTCGTGGAACTTCCATGAAATTTTTGAACTTTTGGAACTTTCACCTTTGACAAAACTGGGATTTTCCATGGATTTTCACTGAGTTCCACAGAATTTTTTTGAACTGCAGAAAAATGCATATAAACTGTGGAATTTATTATATCCACAGTTTAATGAACTGTCAGTGAATGAGCACGTGCTTGTACAACCATGTGGTCATTCACTAACAGTTCAGTGGGCCACCGGTAGTGGAGAAGAGAGGAGGGCTGCACTGGTGGCCCACCCAGGGGTAGGGTGTGGGGGAGTGGAATTGTGGCGGATGAACTGTCAGGACGGCAGGGTCCACCAGACACCAGAGAATTGGGATTCCTTTTTTTTATAAGGGATTGGGGATGGGGTTCCACTAGACACCAGGGAATACTGGGAATAGAGGGGGATGAGTTGGTGGACTGCAGGCTGTTTTTTGTGGATTAAGGAATCCAGGATAGGGAGGAGGGTCTGCTAGACACCAGGGAAATGAAATATTTTTGGGGGCCATGATCAGTGGGTGTGGGGCAACTAGACACCAGGAGGATCTGAGGGAGGCAGGGAGGGATTGGAGGTATTTATTTATTTACTAGTACCCTGGTCAGTGGGGGTGGATTAGTGAATTAAACTGCAGTTAAAAAAAGCCTCAGAACTGACCACTGGCAGTGATCTATTCTGTGGATTTTTTCTCACAGTTTAACAAATTAAACCACAATTTGTATATTTATTCTGCAGTTTAAGGTGGAATTTCCATGGAAGTTGTGAAACTTTTGAGGAAATTCTGCTGGAGGATTTTTTTTTCCACACTCTACTGAAGAGTGACTTCCAGTTTTGTGGTTGGTTTTACAGATTGTGGTCAGCTTTTGAGATCATGGTCAGCTTTTCAGTGTGAGATTGCTGACTGGAATAGACTGGTACACTGATATTTATGGTCATCGCACTTTCCCTGATGTGTGTAGTGCTGGTTGATAAGTTATGGGCTGATAAGGACACAGCTAAAATATCCCTTTAGCCAATCGCATTGCAGGAAATTTTGTGCCCATTTTATAACATGAGATATTGCTACTTCTTAAGTGCATGAGTCACTCTGCCTGTGACCAAGTGACAGATTATGTATCCAAGGTAGGGCACTATCCCATGCTGTCACACACTGAGTCATGTATTATTCCTTAATTATCCAAGGGCTAAAACCCTCACTCAAACTTAACTGGCGAACAACCATGGGGCATTCATGCACATACAGTAGCTACAGTATAAAAAAGTTCCAGACAACAGCCTTTTCACTTGCCTTCATAGTATTATGCCCTCCCTTATCCACACATAATATGGCTGCCCTGGCATCCTTTCTTAACCACTGTTCTTTAAAAAGGCTCCACTTTGGTCAGTATAACCTCTGCTGCACAGTTCTCCCAGCCCCAGGTTTTTCACTTTCCGTCACACCTTACCTGCAGCTGCACTCTCAGGCTCTGTGCTCCATCCACAACAAAAATGGTCTGGCTTAGCACCATCCACACTCAAACCGTTTTTCCTATTACCATTATCACACCACTTGCTGCTCTCCTCTCCTGTAGAACGTGCATCAGGACCACCTACTGACCATATAATAAAGTAAGGGAACTATTTTTCTAAATATACAATTGCACTGCAAAAATATTTTCAAAAGTTTATTTATGTACAGTGGTTACCAGCCTAATCTTTTGCTTTGCCACAGAAAAGTTCACCATATCCAGGTACTGCATTAAAACATTTCCCCCCTTTATGCAGTACCACTCAAGGTACTTCATTAGTTGAAGTGTTGCCTTATTGTGCTTAGTGCCATGATATGCCACAACCAGACATGTCCATAACAAATACTCAGACTTGATTAGCTAACTGCCATGAGGCATCTCTGCACATATCCTCAGTAGACAAAACACACAAACAAAAAAGCTAACAGACTCTTTACTGGCCTTCATAGTACCCCGCCCTCATCTTCCCACTGTTTGTCTACACATAATATGGCTGCCTTTGCAACCATTCCTCAATGCAGTGTTTAAGAAAGGGCTCAATTCAGCAGTGCCAAAGCACTAACTCCCTACCCCATTCCCCCAACCCCCTTTGTTGCCTAAAATCTCAGCTAGTTCTCTTATATCAGAGCAAGAGGACTAGGGAGAGTCTAGTCATCTCACTTTAAATATCAGATGTTCGATTAGACAATAAGATTACTTCCACTTTATTATTGTTACAGCTAACTATGTAACAGACAGTAACTGAGATTAAATTCAGTATCAGCTAATTACTAAAGCACTGTCCTTTCCAACTATGGAATGCATTTTCTCAAAAGACTGTTTAAATAATCAGCCATATTTTAAGATATTTTGAAGCTATTAGTAAAACAAATTCTGGCCAGAACCAATAGGGCTGCAGGAGAGGAATTTGGGTTTAAAATATTGAAAATTATTTTTTTTTAATATTTTTACACCACATTTTCAACACAGCCTTGTGATGAACCCTGCCTCATAAAGAAGGGTAGAGAAAATGTTTAACTCCTGGCATAAAGGTGATGTTGTGCAGGGACTGCAAAATCAGATTTTGGGCTGCAAACACACATATTGGGCAGGAGTCAAAAAATGACAGCTGTCACATTCATGAGTAGCTGTTTCAAAATGGCTATGTTGAAATGTTGTGGTAAAAATATAAAATATTACAAAAGTTGTGAGCTGGCATTTGTAAAATTCAACATAGCCTCATAAATTAATAGGTGAACATACTAGAGCCATAGAATATAAGAGTGCACAAAGTATAATACCACCCCATATTACATTTATTCAAAGCCACGGAATGCATTGCTAGTCTTTTTGGCATTGAAAAAGTTTAACTTGGTCCATGGGGAGGAACTTTGGAAACAGTTTGACTTAATCAAGCCCTAAATATCATGATATCAGGGCAGAAAGTGGCTCAGGGCGCATTCAGATGAAAGTGAGGATAAGGTAAAGAAAATGTATTGTGGTACTGTGCTCTATAAAGACCCTGCTGAAAGAATGCAGCATGGAGCTTGGCATAGATGCTAAATTCTTTGGTGTGATCTTATAGTGCAGCAAGTTGGTGTTGGTATTCTTTTTTGAGTGGGGGATTGTGAAAAATGTCAGATAGTTGTCAATTCCAACCCACCTTTTTTCTTCTTTGATGACAAAATCTCTGCATTAAGAAAATGGACTACTGTATGTAGATCATTATGATCCATCATATTTTCAAACACCTCAACTTTTTACACCCTGCGGGTCACTGTCCTACATAGAAAACTGACCTTCTCACTCTTCTCTGAGTGAAACCAAGCCCCTTTTGTGTTGACAAATCTCCCTCCTCCTGTCTGCCATTCTTAGTGGCAGTGAATTTATGTAGCATGTTTTAGTTCTGCATAGTTATGCAGTCCTCAGTAAAATGCCAACTGACACCCTTTGTAAGCTTCCCTCTATCAGTTTCTTCATATTTCCTCCAGCGTTTACATTTACTGCAGCAGTAAACAGAATGTGTTCTGTATTAACAAGCATTTGTCAATGCCGAATGTTTGCTTGCTGGCATTGGCATTGGTAGTGTAAGAGTTACAGAGCTGTATAATAGGAATGGCAGTGAAGTTTTGAACTGAAACCAACCCCACCACCACCCTGCAGATACTGACAGGCATTGGGGTGTGCCTTTGGGTCATCAGGCATAATGGCCACTCCATTTCACCACACCCTACCGTGCAGAACCGACAAGTGTCACAGTGTGCCTTGGGGTCTTTGGCTCTTATGTTCACCCCATTTCATCAGGAAATATGGTGAGATGGGTGCAGTATAGGAGAATGGGGTGAACTTTGGGGCCAAAGAGTCCAAGGCACACCTCGATGCCTCTCACTGGCTGCAGGGTGTGGGTGGGGGTGGAATGGTATGAGCATTATAGGCAACAATCCCAACTCACACCCCTGATGCCTGTCAGTCTGTACAGGGTGGGGCGTTATGGTCGGAAACCCTAATGCCTCAGGTGTTTATTGGTATTTTCACTCCAAATTTTCAACATAGTTTTTTTATGACCCCAACCTTATGAACAGTGACAATATCAGTTTGTTAGCCGAAACTGATTTTACACAGCGACTATGACATTTGGCACCACAGGTGCAAAAACACATTTTGAACAGGATGTGAAAAATGACAGCTGTACTGTTCATGGGCAGGTTTAAAAAATGGCAATGTTGAAAATCTGCAGTGAAAATATTAAAAAAACTGGTGAAGTCACAAGCATGCATAGAAACTGCACAACACACACCCATAATGTAATTAGTTTGGGGATTTTTTACAGCAGATTGTCGACACAGGCATTTTGGGACCTCCGCTCATGAACAGTGTCACTGTGATTTTCTTAATCTGTCCCGAACAGTGATTTCCCACAGCGACCACGCATTTCTGCGCTAGAAGTGCGAAAACGCATTTCAGCCATGGTGTGAAAAATGACAGCTGTATGTTCATAAGGAAGTTTGGAAAAATGCCAGTGGTGAAAATCTGGACTGAAAATATTACAAATTCATGAACTTACCAGGGTGCGTGGAAACTGCTCAATGCTCGTTTGTAACACAGTCATTTTATGGACTTTTGTCACCAAATTTTTAATATAGCCATTTTAAGACCTCTGCTCATGAACAGTGTCACTGTGATTTCCTTAATCTGTCCCAAACATTGATTTCGCACACCGATTGCGCCATTGTGCGCTACATGTGCAGAAACACATTTTGGACGAGGTGTGAAAAATGACAGCTGTACTGCTCATAAGGAGGTGTGGTAAAATGGCAATGTTGAAAATCTGGAGTGAAAATATTAAAAATTCGAGAACTTACGAGCGTGCGTAGAATCTGTGCAATGTACGCTCGTAAAACAGTCATTTTTAGGAATTTTTTCACCAAATTTTCAACATAGGGTTCTTGGAGGCCTACCTCATGAACTGTGACACTGTCATTTCATAAATCAGTACCTAAAGGTGGTTCCGTGCAGTGACCATGAAATCACCTTTCGGGGCTGATTAATGCCATGACAGTGCCAGAATTCATGAGGAGGGTTCCCAAAAACCCCATGTTGAAAATGTGGTGCCAAAATTCCAAAAAATGCCTGAGATAGGCATCAAAGTTGAAAAAAAACTATTTATTCCATTATACAGCTTACCGGCATTTCCTCAGTTCGCAGTCGGCTTTGAAGAGTGCAGATGTGTTCCTGGTCCACCGAAGATTGTCATGCCAGCCTCCAGAGGTAAGTATAGGGTGAGGAGGTGAGTGTGTAGGCAGGAGTGCACAGAGGGTGAGGCGCGGGTGGGGGTTCAAGACAGTCAGCGAGGACCGTTTTTCTTACAGGCATTTTTAAAAAGATGACATGGGACTTTTGCCATGCTTGGGAGGGCTCCTAGCATGGCAGCTGGAAGGCTGTTTGGGGGGCAGTGGAGCTGACAAGGGATTAGGCACCCCCATCAGCCATACAGACTGTTGCTAAGCTGGGGTGGGCTGAGAGAAAGAAACAGGTGCCCCAAAGCAAACCCATAGAGGTGAATTTGGTTACTACTGACGGGGGGGGAGGGTTCCCACCTCTCGCTCCCATAATTCATACCAGGCCATTTCTCTGGACTGTAACACCTCACCCTTGAAAACACTTTGCTGTGTAGGTTCTCTTTAAATGTATTCACATTCAATCTACTGTCTTTACATCCCATTTGTGCTGAACTTGAACATACTTAATAAGTGGCTGTGTCTATTACTCTAGGACCACCCCCCCACAGAGTTAAGCAGTCCAATCCCCACATCTTCCAAACTGTACTTGGCTGTCTTTTCCTGGCCCCACAGTAACAGTCCCTTTAGTTTCATCTTGTTTCAGGTGAAGACACATTGGCCCTTTAGCAGAGCGAACACACCCCTTGGTTGCAGGTGCCCCACAGGTGTTTTCTCTTCAAAGAAATCTCATCCAGAACTTCGGGTGCCTCAACACGAACTTAACTCAGGCAGCTTCTTTTTCCCTAGCCGGACCAGGAGGTTTGTCCCTGGAAACAGGCTGATTCCTTCTCCCCCATCCCTGCAGGGATGGGGCCCTGAACCACTGAAAGCAGTCTCTACCACTTCCCTTGGCTCTTCTTGTGTTTCTCTTCAGGTGAGAACACACACCTCTACAAAAAAAGAGCTCTGACAGAGCTTAAAACTCTGAGGGCCTGCTTACAGCAGAGCACCTCCTTCCTCTACTACAGACTGCAACAGACTGACTTCAAATTCCCCAACATTCTATCCTAACTTCCCAAGCTGTAACATTCCAGTGTAGCTTATGCAGCTGCGACAGTGCTAAATGATGTCATCCCTCAGTCTCAGCTGAAACTGAGAACAGAGTGAGACAGTGTGAAATTCAATTAACTGGAGTTTCACAAGCTGACTTCCCTGCCTACCACTAGGTCTAACTGGGATTCTTGTAACCCCGGGTAACAGGGGGGTTACAAAGTTAAAAGCAGATCAGTGCATCACACTAAGGCAAAGGACCTGAACATCAGAAGGGCCGATTTTACAAAGATGAGGGAATGCCTCTGGGACGTCCTGGTTGGGGGTTAGGTGAAGTGGTGGAACAGTGGGTGAAACTAAAAGCTGGAATAGTGAAGGTAACAAATCTCTGCGTCAGGCAAGTAAGCAAAAGCATGAAGAAAAAGAGACCTCTATGGTTCTCAGAGGAGATGTCTATGAAGGTAAAGCAAAAAAGCTAGCATTCAGGAGATATAAGGAGACACAGAGTGAGGAGGATAGAAAGGAGTATCAAGAGAAAAAGAGGGAGGCAGGGAATGCAGTCAGAGCACAAAGGCACAAACGGAGGAGAAAATCGTCCAGGCAGTAAAGAATGGGGACAAGACATTTTTCAGGTATGTAAGTGAAAGGAGAAAGGCCAGAGGAGGGATTGTAAGGCTAAGAAGGGTAAGGGAGAAGTATGTGGAAGGGGACCAGGAAAAAGCAGACATTCTGAACAGATACTTTTGTACCATGTTCACAGAGGTAGGGGAAGGCGAGGGTCCACAGTTAATAGCCAGGGGAATCGTTGGTAGGGTAGTGGATACTAGCTCATTTACAGTGGGGAGAGTCATGAAGGAACTCACAAATCTTAAAGGTGACAAGGCAATGGGACCAGACAGGATGTATCCAAAGATATTGAGGGAGCTCAGAGAGCTGCTGGCTGCAACACTGACAGTCCTGTTCAACCACTCACTGGAAACGGGTGATCCCAGAGGACTGGAGGAGGGCAGACATAGTCCCACTTCACAAAACTGGTAGTAAAGAGGAAGCTGGAAATTACAGGCCAGTCAACCTGACCTCAGTGGTGGGGAAATTAATGGAATCACTACTGAAGGAAAGGATTGTGGATTATCTTGAATCCAGTGGCTTACAAGATCCGAAGCAGTATGGATTCTCAAGGGGGAGGTCATGTCAAACCAATCTGATGGATTTCTTTGACTGGGTGATCAAGGAAGTAGATCAGGGAGGAGCAGTGGATGTAGCCAAAATAGATTTCAATAAGGCCTTCAACACTGCTCCTCCTAGGTGACTTTTAAATAAGCAAAGCAATCTAGGGGTGAGTCTAAAGGAGGTAAACTGGGTAAAAAAATTGGTTGGGGGGATAGCAGACAGAGGGTAGTGATAAACAGAGTTCCCTACGAGGAAGGGAAGGGGACCAGCGGGGTGCCACAAGGATCAGTATTGGGTCTGGTCCTCTTTAATGTCTTTATTAGTGACATTGCAGAGGGACTAGAAGGGAAAGTAGGTTTTTTTGCAGATGACATTATGATCTGTAGTAGGGTAGACACTCCGGGGGGGGGGGGGTGATGAAGAGGGATCTAGGAAAACTTGAATAGTGGTCAAGACTGTGGCAACTAAATTTCAATGCACAAAAGTGCAAAATCATGCACTGCAGTGCAGAAACAAAGGGATGGAGTATAAAATGGGGGAAGTGGTACTGGTGACCAGCAAACAGGAAAGAGACCTAGGGGTTGTCATATATGATAACCTAAAGGTGGCCAAACAGTGTGACAAGGCAGTGGGGAGAGCCAGTGGGACGCTGGAGTGCATAGAGAGGGGTATCACCAGCAGAAAGATGGAGGTGGTGATACTGCTGTATAAATCATTGGTGAGACCACACCTAGAGTACAGTGTCCAATTCTGGAGACCACATTGGCAAAGTACAGGTGGTCCAGAGGAGAGCAACTAAAATGGTGAAGGGTCTGCATTAAAAGCCCTATGAGGTGAGATTGAAGGACCTCAATATCTATACCCTGGAGGAAAGGAAAGGAGAAAGAGGGGATATGATCAAGACATTCAAATACCTCATGGGTATAAATAAGATTCAAGAAAAAATCCTTTTTCATAGCAAAAGATGTTCAAGAAATAGAGGCCATACCATGAAGCTTGAAGGGGGTAGACCCGAGGGAGATGTAAGAAAGTACTTCTTCACAGAAAGAGTGGTAGATACCTGGAACAGCCACCCAGAGGAGGTGGTAGGAGAAAAAACTGTAATGGGATTAAAGAAGGCATGGGATAGTCATAACGGACCCTTGTGGAGGGGAAGAGAGGGTAAAGCCGGAGATTAAGTAGGGTCTGCAGTGTTACAGTAGGTAGAGGAAATGGGCAGACTGGGTGGTCTAAGCAGTCCTTATATGTCATCAAATTCTCTGTTTCTCTGTTAAAGGGGTCCAATGAGTACTCCCAGGATGAGGAAGACTGAAGGGGGTTATGAGGTGACACAGGTGGGTGCAGCCCATCGGGCAGTGTTGTGTGAGACACTGTTGTATTTAATAAAGTTATTGTCTATACACACTGTTATCATTATTCCAAGTGGTGATGTTTTGCCACCATCCAGGTCTGTGGGCTTGGGGGGAGAATACCCTGCCCACTTTCCTATTTTACCCCTGTGTGGTACTGTGGGTCATCGTACAAGAGTCTGTCAGGTCCTGTGCCCGCAGGACAATGCACACTGGGTGTTCAGTGCTACAACTTGCGTACCTTTCTTGTACATCTGCAGTTTACAGCAGCCCTCCACATAGTGTAGTGCTGCACGTGCTATTCCATGCTCTGGGGCAATGTATGGCATGTTGCACAAACACATAGTGTGCTGCACACATGCAGTTACACAGCTGCACCTCCAGACATGTGTGTAATGTGCCCGCCACTTAGCCCTGTTTGTGCGCAGCTGTGGCTCTACATGCATGCTACTTGGCTCTGATGTGTGTGGTATACTGACGTATACCCTTAGATGCACGCTTCGCAACTGCAGTTCCGGGTTCATGCATAGGCCCCATTGCTCTTAGCAACAGAGACAGTTTTAGTGTGCTTGTAGGGTATTTAAAACACTCAGAAAAAATTAGCTTCTTTCTCAGGTGAGTCACTTGATGGCAAAAAGCAGCACTAGGTGTTTTCATCCAGACAGCATAGCCACTACAATTGGAACAGCTGAGCATTAGCTAAAGAAAAATGGCCCGGATATTCAAACTGCGCCAGGCTGTGACACAAGCCTGGGCGCAGCTCAGCTTTGTTGCGCAGGGGTGTGGCCTGGGTGATATTCAACGGAGCTGCGCTATGGCGCAGCAGCTTTGAATCTCGCGCCTAGCCACCACTGTGCGTAGCGCAGTGGCACTGCACCAGTGCAAGTGGCCAGAGTGGAGCATGGAATGAGCTGGCGCAGGGTACCATTGTGCCATACACAGCACCTGCGATATTCAAAATGGGACATGCAAATGGGGCCATAATTTATGCAAGGCGCACATGGGGCCATTTGCATGTCATTATGGCCCCATTTGCATGCCATTAGATGCAGGTGCGCCGATCCCTGATGACTTGCCCCTGGCGCCCTGTCAGGCAGCAGCTGTCAGTGACTGACGCCCCCTGCAGCCCGATCACAGGCATTCGTCTAAAAGAACCCCCCCCAATATCCCTGGCAGCCCAGTGGACCGATCGCTGCCCGATCGCGGGCATCTGTTGAAATCACACTGGTCCCCTGCAGCCCGATCGCGGGCATTTGTCTAAATGAAACCCACCTCTAATATCCCTGGTGGTCCAGTGGACCAATCGCTGCCCGATCGCGGGCATCTGTAAATCATAAAATAGTCCTATTACCCTGGAGGTCTGAGTGTACCCCCTCCCCACCCACCCACTGAGCCCCACCACCCCTTCTCCCCGGTCAGCCAGGCGGCAGCACCCACCTGCCTGCCATGCCACTGCCCGCCGACTGACAACTCATTAGGGCTGCCGCCCATTGGTTCTAGCGTGAGCCAATGGGCTCACAGCCATACCAACACAGTCCAGATATGAGAAGATTCATTCACATATCTGGACTAATAACTCAGTATGGGCTGCACCCCATTGGCTTATGCTGTGACAATGGGCATGCAGCCCTACCGAGGCATCAGTCGGTGGGCGGCGGGGTGGCAGGTGGGTGAGGTGCTGCCGCCAGCCCGGCTGACGGGGAGGCGGGGCGGTGGGGCTCAGTGGGTGGGTGGAGGGGGGTACACTAGACCACCAGGGTAATAGGACTTATTTATTTGCTAGATGCCCAGCACTGGTAGCGATTGATCCACTGGACCACCAGGGATATTGGAGGGGATTTAGTTACACGGATGCCCGCGATGGGGCAGGGCGCGCCAGGAAGCGACCAGAAACTCGGGTGGCCACCCACAGGTGGCAGCTGCCTGTTACACCCTGCAATGTGGCAGCTCACCTGTGGGTGGCCATCATTTTATTCCCTTTTTTGGGCTTAACTTTGTGCAGGCGCAGGTAGGTTCGCATGCATGACTCTGCACATCCGGGCTGAATATCGGGCTGTGCAGGTTATGTGATGCACGCCCTCCTGTGCCTGCATACATTACTGATGCGCCCGGCAAGATCGGGATGTAGCGGCGACTTTTCCCTTTGAATATTGGGCGGCGCATCAGTGGGTTGTGCATGGCGCAACACTGTTGCGTCATGTGCAACCCTTCTGAATATCCGGGCCAATATGTTTTTTAAAATGTTACTTTTTCAATTTTTTCCCTAGACAATATAAGTTATTCAAAGCCACTTGAACATATAGGAGATGCAAATTAGGCTTAAATCATTTATAGGACAGGTTGAATACAAAACTGTGGCAAGCTCCACAACTTTTAGCTTTTAAGGAAAATAAGAAAAATAAATAAAAGCTTCATTACTGTAACAGAAAACTGAACAGATATATTGAAAGGCATTACCTTGGTATATTGGTTTATTTAGGTGACTCAAACACTTGGAGTTAGTTAGCAACGAAGATAAAAGGGGCATAATAAATAACATGCTGAAAACCAGTGAATATCTGCATCATGCTAAACAGACAGAACACCTGTTGTCAGAGAGTGTAATGATCGAACAACAAAACTCTTCCAGTGAAGACCATTACAGTGACAGAAATCGACAGGCCACTGTAATGGTCCCCGCTGACACTGGCACTGCATCTCCTGGTGTTTCGCCCCCTCCCTGAAACAACTACGACTCAGAGTTGGTCAATATATTACCGGGGCTTGTGGGGGCAATATGTCTGTCAATGTAGGGGATGTCAGTGACTTTGGTGTTGCTGCATTGTGGTAGATCCTTGTCAGAGAACCTAGAGTAATCACTTGGGCAGAATGGAAGGAGCTGCAAGGTAACTTAGGTATAGTAAAGATATTTTTAAGGTGTGGAAAAACTGACTTTTTATAATTAATGAATATGGGGATCTATGTACACAAGTGCAGATTGCCTACGTCCCATAAATCCACTGTGTGTAGGCAGTCCTAACTGACAATTCTTTGCACCAGGGGTTCTCCGTACCTCTACACGCATGCACGGAAGGGAGATGCATCCCTTCCACACTGGATTCCCTAGCCATTCATGCAACTACATGCGAGGTCAGTCTGGGGGCATGTCTGGGGGCATTCCTGCACTCTGCACCATTCACTTAGGCATGAAGTGCCGGCAAGGGGTGTGCAAGATACAGGAGCGGGGATCCTGCCATATATTTTGTGCACACCCCTTGACAAGTACAAGCTGCAGTGAGACAGGGATTTCCCCACTGTGCTACCATAGCCCACTGGGCTGACAGAGGGGGAAGCTGGAGGCAGCCATTTGGGCACTCACCCATACTTTGATAATTATCCAGTCCCATGCCTTCCCAGTATCTCCTGCTCACCTGGAGCAGGGCATCCACTTTGAGTCAGAGGACAGGCATCTGATTTGATGTCCACCTGTGTGCCTCGAACCACCACCATGCTGCTGCATGCCAGGGGATGGGGCCCCAGACAGGTGCCCTGCAGAGGTGCATGGTTGTGCACACTGTACCATGCACCCTGTGCTGTCCATAGGTGATGAGCTATGTAAGCTGAGGATGTGCAAATCACATGTAACCAACCCACAATAGTGCACAACCTATATTGTGTTTATATGTTCTTTATTGTGATAGCAATACAAGTCAAATGAGATTTATGTGACATTATCATGGGTTTTGGTGGAGGGAATTAAGTTGTTTTTAAATACATCAAGTATGCATTAGTGAAATGTATCCATTCGTTTTTAGATCCTGTGGTGTCCCAAGGAACTGACAACTGTTACAAAACACTGACATATGCCATGTATTGCATGTATATCACATGTACCTCTTTTTATTAATAAAAACCTGACAAACTGATAAAAGCTTGTTGAGTGAGTCAATTAAGCCATGTGTTCAGGTGTATCTTATAAGTATATGGAGCAAACATCTCTCTGTTGTTTATTTTTATGTTTGCCTGTGCATACGCAAGAAACTTTTTGTTACAAAAAGGGATTTCAAAGGTGTGTCACTGCCGGGCCCATTGCAGCTGAATCTGAAAAGGGCTTGGCAGTCCAGGCCAATGACCACACACTGTTGTCATGATACTGCTCGCTGCTTGCTGGGTGGAAACTTCGTGTAGTTAAAAGAACCAAAGCTGCCCGTATCAGAGGGGGCTTCAGTTCTTTGATTTGCATGAAGCCGGTCAGCAAGCAGCTTATTGGTTTTCAGCATTAGGAGCCTGAGAGTGATCACTCTCCATCCATCCATCTATCTGTCTATCTATCTATCTATCTATCTATCTATCTATCTATCTATCTGTCTGTCTGTCTGTCTGTCTGTCTGTCTGTCTGTCTGTCTGTCTGCCTGCCTGTGTCTGTCTGTCTGTCTATCTATCTATCTGTCTGTCTATCTATCTGTCCATCTGTCCGTCCATCTATCTGTCTGTCTGTCTATCTGTCTGTCTGTCTGTCTGTCTGTCTGTCTATCTATCTATCTATCTATCTATTAAGCAGACTGGGATGCCCATCCATGGTACCCCTTCTTTTTGCCCCTCCCCTCCAAGTTGCCTGCCCCCATTCCCCTTACAGTATGTAGGTGGTGGCACTGGCATGTCCACACCCAGTGCCAGGGAACACGAGTTCACTACTGGGGTGCCCAATCCCAACTGTCAGAATATCCCTGAAATAAGGAAAATCATCCCTCTATGTTTTTTTCAAACCTGTAAAACAGAAAATGGTTCCTCGACAATCTTCCCTCCGACACACACCAACCCACCCCACCCCGACCTCCCACTCAGCACTCACCATCCTACACACCCCACACATCCTCACTCACCGGAACATGTACCAGGGCGAAGATCCACTTTCCAGTCGAAGACACATCTTGTTGCTGGAACCACTGACTGCAATATGACAAACTAAGGTAAGTGTGGTTCAATGTATTTCAATGGGGTTTTGAACTTTGATGCATAACTTTGTTATTTTTGCATATTTTGGCCCCACATTTTCAACATGGACTTTTTAGGACCCCACCTCATGACCAGTGGCAGTGGAATTATGCATATCAAGCCCAAAAGGTGATATGGCGGTCACTTTGCAAAATCACCTTTCGGGTGGGATTTGAACATTTCCACCATCCTTGTTCATAAGATGGGGTCATAAGAAGGCTATGTTAAAAATGTGGGGGTCAACATATTTACTACTGGCAAAGTTATGCGCATACATTGAAATCTTTCTTCACTCCTTGTAACTTTGGTAATTTGTAATATTTTGACCCCAGATTTTCAACATAGACATTTTTTCACACCATGTCACGAACATGACAGCAATCATTTTTCAAATCCTGGCCAAAAGGGGTTTTCACCCCTGTAGCATGGAATGATGTATTGGTGACTTGGAATAATGTTTTGGTGGGCATTTGAAAATTTTCACCTATCGGGTTCATGAGGTGGGATGATAAGAAAACTATGCTGAAAATGTGATGTACAAATATAGTAAAATGCCCAGGTTATGACTGAACAGTACCTTAATTCAACATTCACTCATAGCTTCGCTAATTTTCAATATTTTAACTCCAGACTTTCAACATAGCCATTTTCCACACCACCTCATAAATGTGGCACATGTCATTTATTGAAATCCTGGATGAGATGTGCTTTCTCACCTCTGGTGGGAAATGACATACCGGCCAATAAACTATAAATGTTATATGTCATGTTTATAAGGCAAATTATAAAAAGAGTACTGTATCTTGAAAAGTTGGGGACAAAAGTAAAAAAAAAAATTATAATTGTCTAACAACCTTTTGTGTAGTGCCAGTCTTCACCCCAGTGGCCAGGGTTTGTGATCCCACGTCAGTGAGCTGATTTTGGGGGTGAGCTCAGTGACACAGCTGGATGGTTTGAGGATGGGGGAGTGGTGCCATTATGTGACCCCCCCCCCCATGCAAGGGAATGAAAGGTACAGGGTTATCCACATGGGCCCTGGAACCATATAGTGAAAATAAGTGTCCTCTTAGCATAGGGCCTTGCACCTCTCCACCTGTAGGTGGCAGTGTACCTTGTGCTTAGGTTGACAGATGCACTCTGTCCTGTTCACCTGTATCTGTGGCCACATGGAAGTGTAGGGACTACAGGGCCCTGCACTTCTGCAGCCCACCAGATAGCTCGATAAATTCTTCACATCCATTGCTGCACAGAAGTGCAGGGCCCTTGAATGGAGTCTTCCCTTGGCACAGGGCATCTACATCTGTGCACTATCAGTGCCAAATACCTGGACAGCACATACATGCAAGCAAACAGTTGGCACTGACAAATGCTTGTTATTTTATGGAACTAGGCCACACTGGGCCTTGTATCCTGAAAAGTGACTTTCTCACATGGATCTGAAAACAAGTTAATATGCCAAATTCATATTTTTTTACCAGTGATATACAAACATCAGTCAGCTAAAGTTACAGCTTTCTTATTGTAGAACTGATTCATAAGACACTTATTTTATGCACATACTATGCAAATGCCAGAAATATAGCCCAGAAATGATTTCTGACATTTGTTGTGCATAACATATGCCTTGACTCCTCACTGTGCTGGAGTCCAGATCAGTTTTGCAGCACCTTGTTATCTGTCTCTCTGTCGTGCTGCTCACTTGGTCTCTATCTCTCGCTTTCTCTCTCTCGCGTGCGGTGGCACTCCCCCCCCCCGCTGAGTACCTGCTTTGACTGTGGCGAGATTATGAATGAACAGAGCTCCCAATTACTTTGCAGCACCTTCTTCTCTGCCACTGAAAACTAAGGAGACAGAGAGAGATAGACATAGAAGATAGAGAGAGAGAGAGAGAGAGAGAGAAATAGAGAGCGAGAGGAGACTGCAGGAATTCTTCATTACATGACCCAATCTGTTCTCGCTGTCACTGTCTCTCTCTCTCTCTCTCTCTTTTGTGCATCTGCCCACTGTCACAGAAGCTGCAGGGCTCGCTGTCTCACATTTGATACACAAAGCTGCAGGGCTTGCTGTTTCACATTTTATACACATCGTTGGAAAAAGCTGCACAGAGGGGGAACAGCGCATAGGCTGTCAGCGGGTCTGTATGGAGCACTTTCCAGCACAACATTTCGATTTCCAGCAGCTGCCTGTTGGTGTCCCTCACTCTCTGCGTGTCTCTCTTTGTAGCACTGCACCACTGACAGTTTAGCAAGGCTCCTCACTCGGTGTGTGTCTCTGTCCACCCGCAGCCCAAATCCTGCAGTGGTTCAAGCTGTCTCCCAGGGATCATAACATGGGTTGGAAAAAGTACACCTGATGACCGTGCTGGGGCTCTCTTGCTTTGCTACATTTTCATTGGCTGCCTTTCACTTTTCAGTTTTCCAACACATAACAAGTGCCACTCTGCCCACAGATATTGCTTGTGGGGCAATCACATCAACTGTGCATTAAATAGTGAATTTGATCAACTGTCAGGTGATGGTGTTTGACCAATTCGGTTGCCCCCTTTTTCCAACCCATGTTATAATATGTGTTATGCCATGGAATATACTCATGCCTTGGGTGCACAGTGAGACATGGTGTACAGCTGAGTGACTTTGACTGAGAAGTAACTATACCCATGGTATGCCACATCCCTAGTGTGTATTTCTGTCATTATAAAATGGGTTTGTGTTGAGAAACAAATTAAACAAATAGGAAAACTGAAAGGAATTCTGAAAAAAGGTTATATCTTGGGATAAACCACAGTCATATGATCAGATTCAAACAATTTCAGTAGAGAATTTTTCCAACCCATTATACAATTATGTAACATCATGTAGGTGTTAATCATTTAAGGGATATTGTTCTGAATTCAGGAAGCCCTACTACAGAAAATCTTGAGTGTTATATAGCTTACCACTATCATCAATCACTGTTTGAGTCAGGATAGCAGTGCAAGGTCCCAGACCCAAGGTTCACACCGAGTACCTTATCACAGGTTACAGTGCTTGTGAGCACTCTCTGCTGAATCTTGGTCTCATTATATTACCAGCCATGCCCCCAGCGTACAGAAGCATGACTAGTATGCAGAACTGTTGTTTCAGGGAAAAAGGGCATCGTTAAGAAGGTACAAATCCATTCTTAACTATCAAGCAGTACCTGGAATGTCCTTATGAACTCCACAAAACATATCCTGATGGACCAGAACACTGTGGAGCCTATGTACTATGATGGCCACTACTATGTACTTTAATGGTATACAGGCCGTGGCAAATACCTTTTCCTTGTTAAATCCAGAATGGACTTTAGTAGTGCTACAGCAGGCATTCATGGTATCGTACCGGGTCATGATGTCGTACGCTTAATAGCGTATGGCATTATGGCGAAACCTGGACCTGTGCGCTTTCCATGTAGGACCCCGCCGGAGTTAGAATATTAAGTGAGGGGGGGTCCAGGGGGTGCAGCCCCCCACAGAAAAGAAAATAAACCAGAATTGCACAATGCGATTAAGACACACGGCATTCTGTCATGTGACATTTTGACCCCATGCCTCATGGTATCCCACTGCCCTGGTGCTCAGTGCACTTATACCCTGACACATCAGCTACATAAGAGCAGCACCAGGGAAGAGGCTATGAACTATAGGCCGGTCAGTCTCGCTTCAGTGGTGTGGAATCTTGGCTAAAAAGAAGGACTGGTAGAGTGTCTTGAATCCAGTGGGCTGAAAGACCACAGGCAACATGGATTCACAGGGGAAACGTCATGCCAGATGAACCTGACTGACTTCTTCAACTTGTTGAACAGGGAAATAGACCGGGGGAGGGCAGTGGACGTGCCCTATCTGGACTTTAGCAATGCCTCCAACTCTGTGCTACAGAGAAGACTGATTAAGAAACTGAGCAGCCTAGAGGTGGGATTCAAAGTGATGAACTGGGTTAGAAACACGTTAATGGATAGGTGTCAGAGGTTGGTGGGTAATGACACTGTAATAATGGGAGAGAGACCAGCAGGATGCCCCAGGGCTCAGTACTGGGACCAATCTTCCTTAATGTCTTCATAAGTGACACTGCAGAAAAACTAGAAGAAAAGGTACACCTTTTTGTAGATGGTACAACAATCTACAAGAGAATGGACACTCAGGAGGGGGTGGAGTTAATGTGCAAGGATCTTAGGAAACTCAAGGAGTGGTCAGGAGCATGGCAGTTGGGGTTCAGTGCCAAAAAGTGCAAAGTCATTCACCTAGGGCATAGAAAACCAGGAGCTGACTATAGGATGGAGGGGTTACTGCCAGTCACCAAGCAGGAAAGAGACCTTAGGGTTATCATAACAGATGACCTCAAAGTGGCAGAAGAGTGTAACAAAACAGTGGGTAGGGCTAGTGGGATGCTGGCGTGCATAGGGAGGTGGGTTTCTTCAGCAGGAGGAGGGAGGGAGGTGGTGTTATCGCTCGCTGGTGAGACTCCTCCTGGAGTATTGTTTTCAGTTCTGGAGGCTGCACCTCAGAAAGGACATAAACTGGGTGGAGGCAGTCCAGAGGAGGGCAAGTAAAATGGTGCAGCAATTGCACCAAAAGCAATATGAGAAGAGACTGAGTAATCTAAACATGTACTCTCTGGAAGAGAGGACAGCGAGAGGGGACATAATGGAGACCTGCTGTACAAGCACCTCACAGGCTTGACCAGGTGGCAGGAGGTTGTCTCATTTAAATCAAAAAGAGCACCAGGACAAGTGGGTATGCAATTAAGATTAAAGGGGGAGTTTAAGAGGTATGTGAGGAGGTACCTCACTGAAATAGTGGTAGAGGGCTGGAACAGACTGCCAGACTGCCAGTGAAAGTGGTGGATGTGAAAACAGCAAGGGGCTTCAAGTATGCATGGGACTGACATAGGGGAATATTAATAAATAGACATGGAGGAGGGAGGGTCATCATGGACCAGTTAAGGTCTGAAGAGACAGACTAGGCAGGGAATATCTGGGCAGACTATGCAGGCCAAGCAGTCCTTTTTCTGCTGATAAAATCAATGTATCTATCAGAGGGGTCCTGCAAGTCAGCAGATGGGCTCTTGTATATTCATTAGCTAGCAGGCTAAAAGGACTGCTGGCTTAGTGTTGGTGCTGTAAACCCGTAACTATAGTCCAGAAGAGAAAAGGGTTCAGCTCTCAGTTCAAATTAACAGAGAAATGCTCAAAAGCTGTTTCATAGTGCTGCAAGCATAATTTTTTTGGAAAATCCTGATTGTGCACAACAAGCAAAAAAGTGCACAGTCCAACAGACCAGAGGATCTACTGGAGCCCCACCATGTCACATTCAAATGCTCCCAGTGCTTTGCTAAGGTGTGGGCCCCCCTGTTGCCAGATCAGTTTATAGCCAGCCAGCTTTAAAATGCTATCAATAAAGTACAAATTAGTGAACGCCACACGAAGTGTAAAGACTTCCAAACAAATACACAAATGTTTCTGTATAGACAGAGTGCAAGATTTATGCATCTATACTAAGAGAATATTTGCTAGCAATGCAAAAATTATGTCTTCAATGCAATTATAAAACTTATTAATTTGCATAGTCCTCATTCTTTCATGGGTCCCAGCTTGATTCTGGGGAAACTGAAAAAGATAAATAAACTAGTTAAAATAATCTACACAAAATTGCTGTGATCTCTATCTGGTCATTAGGACCAGTCCAAGACAGAGCCCCCCGGTTCATAAGTCCAGCAGACCTCCCTAAGTGTCAAGCTCTTATCCACCCCCACTGGGTCCTGAGATAACCTTTTTCTGTACTCATGTACTTGTTTTTAACTTTTTACACGTTGTGTGGTGGTCACTGTTTTGCCCTTTGCTGACAGTACCTTAAAGATGTCTGGTTATAAATAAAGCTGACAGCTGAGGGCCCCACACCTTGGCAAAGTGCTGGGAGCATTAGGGCATGAAACATTAGGTCTCCTGTGGGTCCTCTTGTCTGTTGGACTGTGCACTTTTTATTTGTTTTACAAAATCGGCCATCCCCCCCGGATACTTGGTGGTGTACTGCCCCAGAGTGGAATGCAGGGGCGGGGGAGTGGCCATGTGTTTTAGATCTGAACTTAGTTTCACTGAGCACCAAGTGGGAAGACTGGGTTCTTTTGAATGTGTGCCCATACGTTGGGGTCCAGGCGCAGGCTGCAGGATTCTCCTGGTTTACCGCCCCCCCTGGGTGACAGGAGAATTCCTGCAGGAGGCAGCCGACTTCATCATCGATGAGACGTTAGAGTCCCCCCCCCAGATGCTAGGTTCTGGGGGACTTCAATGTCTGGGCCAATAGCGAATCTTCTAGGCTAGGTTACAACCTTCTCCAGATGATGTCATCACTGGGCCTTTTGCAAGAAGTTTCTTCCGTGACCCACTAGGGCGGCCACATGTTGGACCTGGTCTTCTCTCTTGCGCTTGAGATTAGTAATTTCAAGACTGATTGGGTCATTTGGTCCAATCATTGCACAGTGGAGTTTTTGCTTGGGGCCCCCCTGAGAGCCCTCCCCCTGCTGAGAGGGTTTGCTACCACCCTTTGAGGGGTTTGACCCCAGAGGGATTTCTGGCAGTGGCAGATCTATCTAGTGTGAGTAGTGCATGTGTAGGGGGTACGGGCGAGGTTGTCGCCACCAATAATAGGGTGATGTCAGCTGCACTCGACTCTCTCTTACACACTGGTCCATGTATGACCCAAATCCTGTCACTTGAGATCCCCATGGTTTGACAGGGAGCTCAAGGCGATAAAGATTTTGGATCAGAGACTGGAGCGCTGCTGGAGGAAGTCTGAGCTGGAGATGGACAGACTGGCCCTGTGCTCTCATTATGCTAAGTATCAGAGGGCAATCACCTGTAAGAAAGCAGAGCACCTATCCAAGGAGATTGCTGCTGGGAAGACTTGACCAACAGTGCTCTTTTGGACTATGGATAGGCTGTTAAATCCAGCCTGTCTACAGCCAAAAAAGGCCTTTTCCGATGCTTAATGCAGTGTTTGCTCATTTCTTCTCAGACAGGGTGTCCACCATCCGGCAGGGTGTTCCACCAGTGTGCCACATTGTGGCTGACAGTGGTCACCTTCAGCATCTGGAGAACCCTCGGTCTAGTTGGGGGAGTTTAAACCAGTGGAAGTGGCTGAGGTCATTGAAATTGCCCTTGGGCTAAAGCACACACATATTGTGAACTGGACCCGGTGGTAACACATTTCTTGATGGGTTGGGTCGACACTGTTGGCCTGGTGTTCACCTTGATTGTCTGGTGCTCTATCTCAGAGGGGATCTTCCCAGATGCCTTGAAGAAGGCACTGGTTAGGCCTCTTCTGAAGAGACCATCGCTAGACCCTGACGTCAAGTCGAATTACTGTCCAATCTCCAACCTCCCATTTTTAGGGAAGGTTGTTGAGAAAGTTGTGGCACAGCAGCTTGAGGAGCACCTTGTGGCCTTTGACCTTTATGAGCCCCACAGTCGGGGTTTCGGGCAAGGCATAGCATGGAAACTGCATTAGTTCGTGTTCATAATGACCTCCTCAGGGCTCGAGATTGAGGGGAGGGGACAATTCTTGCTCTCTTCAACCTCTCTTCAGCATTTGACATGGTAGACCATTGTGCATTGCTTGACTGCCTGAGGGAATTTTGTGGACTTGCCTACACTGTCATCCACTGGTTTGAGTCCTATCTCATGAATAGGAGGCAACGGGTAGTGATGGGGAATTTCTCCTCCTCCTCCCCTAGCCTCCTGTCTTATGGAGTATCTCAGGGGTTGGTCCTGTTACCAATGTTGTTTGCCATGTACATGCTGCCCCTCGGAATGCTCATTAGGAAATACAGTTTGGGTTTTCATTGATATGCTGATGATACTCAACTGTATCTTTCCTGTGCCCCTGGAACATCCAATGTGGTGGAAGTGCTGAACAGCTGCCTTGCCGAGATCAATGACTGGATGGCCTCCAGCTGGTTGCAATTGCACCCCGATAAGACAGAGGTACTGGTGGTGGAGTCAAAGAGAGGGCGTGATAGGATTGTCTTTGGCGCAACAACAGGGTTGTTCCGGGGATCTGTGCCATTGAAGACCTCCTCTAGGGTGCATGATCTTGGTGTGACCTTTGACAGTGGGTTGACATTTGAAGCTCAGGTATCATCCATTGTCTGGACCAGCTTTTACTATCTTAGGAATATCGCCAGGATCTAGCCCCTAGTTCCGCCCATGGACCTCCCCACATTGGTACATGCCTTCGTAACATCCAAGCTTGATTACTCTAATGTGCTCTACCTTAAGATCTGGGGATGTACCCTGCACCAGCTGCAGCTAATGCAGAATGCAGCTGCCAGGTTGTTGATGGGGCAGTCTAAATACTGCCACATCACCCCGGTGCTGCATGAATTGCTCTGGCTGCTAGTCAGGTGGAGGATCCTCTTCAAGGTGGCTTGCTCACCTTTAAGGCCATACATGGGCTGGGCCCTGGATACTTGTTTGACCTTCTGACACCTGCTACTCCGGTCCGCTCCCTCCATTCTTCCTCTAGGGGCCTTCTTGTGATTTCCAGGACAAGGCTAAAAACTGCCGATGACAGGGCATTTAGCATCACTGTCCCCATCTGTGGAATTCACTTCCTCCATCTGTAAGGGAGGCCCCTTCAGTTGAAGTGTTTAAGGCCCACCTCAAGACCCTCCTGTTCAGTCAGGCCTTCCCAGACACTGTCTACTAACATATATCTCTGGGATAGCCCTTGTTAATTACTGCTTTCATTTTTAACTGTGTTCTATATAGGCTGGTTAATTTATTAGTGTTTTTATTTGTGTATTTGTCTTATTTAATGTACAGTATAATTTGTATTCATGTGTACGGTGCCCAGAGCCTCTGAGATTGGGCACCTCAAAAAATAAAACTTGCCTTGCCTTGCATTTTGTAATAAAGTATGCTTGCAGCATTATGGAACAGCTTCTGAGCATTTTTCTGTGACTTTGAATGGCGTGTTAAATCCTTTCCTCTTCTGGACCATAGTTATGGGTTTGCAGTACCAGTGCTGAGCCAGTGGTCCTTTTAGCCTACCAGTGAATGTTATCAGGACAATGCTCCAGTGTGTTCATCAGGTGGCTGGAACAGTATGCCATTTCAAGACAAGCGAGCAAATTAAATACAGAATGGGTGCATTTTTTGCATTGCTTTCAAATATTCTCTTAGTATAGATGTATAAATCTGTATTGCTCTTTATATAGAAACATTTGCGTACTTGTTTGTAACTCTTTACACTTGTGTGGTGGTCACTGTTTTGTAATTTACTGATAGTACATTAAAGCTGGCTGCTGTAAATTGAACTGGCAGCAGGGGGCACCACACCTTAACAAAGCAATGGGAGTGTTTGGGCATGAAATGTTGGGGCACTAGTGGATCCTCTTGTCTGTTGGACTTTGCACTGTTTTGCTTGTTTTGCACAATTGGGATTTTGCAATAAATTATGCTCGCAGTACTATGAAACCACCTTTGAAAGTTTTTCTGTGATTAATCATTAGCTAGTCAACCACCTATTGCACAATCTGCTTTGTGCTTCATGCTACAGTACTGCCAATGGGATGGAGACCTGTATACCATGGTAGGCAAGCAGCACTAGTTGTGCCGTACAGTGCTGTGATTTTCTGAATCCAGTCAACTGGTTTCAGATTACATGTTTAGTATTAAAGATGAGAATCCTCATATGTTGTTTTGAAGCATCAAAATGGCAGACAATGTGTAATAAAAGGAACGTGACTGAAAGAAATTGTTTTATGGCCTTTTTGGATGTCAGCTTTATGCCTTGTCAAAAAAGGATAGTACTCACATTAGAAACATGTCGAATTCCTGGTATTCCTGTTTTTAGCCAACATTGGAAAGCAAAGTACACATTAAGTCAATAAGATAATAAGGGAAGCTGAAACATGACCTTGGCAGTATAATGTCTGTAGTACATGGGTTTGGAAATTAAGGGTCTAGCTCTCATTTCTAGTATGCAGTTCTTTTGTAACTTAAAATGTTACTGAAATCTGAGAAGGGTAACAGTGAGAATGCACAACATACAGCATGCCTGCATCAAAGGAAAATTCATGAAGTCATATGGAAATGTGCTTGGATTTACAATAGGTACACACCCATCATACACGTCTAATAAATCTTGAAGTATGCGAAGAAGAGTAAACACAGCTGAGAAGTAATCTTAAAATCTACTGTTAATCAATGCATGCCACAGTGCATTTTTCATTACCATTAACCAGAAAAAAGATGACCCCTTATGACTTTGCCGACTCATATCCAAACTTGGATTTAAATTCAAACAGTTTCAGAATGTCACAAACCAAATTAATTTGAGAGACTAGCTAATATAAAAGCCACCATGTTCTGTTCCTCAGTTTACTGGATGTGAGTAAGAGGTCTTCACTCAAGGGCTTTATTGACTGTGAGGATTGTTTATCAACTATCTTCTCATTGGTTCTGTTTAGCAACGTCTCTTGTTGACATTACACATCAGTGAGTGTGTTGCTATTCTTTTTGCTATATTTTCACATGGGGAGGGGAGTGAAGGCAAAGATACCTGTTCACTGGGACAGGGTAAGGCTAACAGGGGTGCTAGATGCAAGAAAAACCTAGGGCCCTGGGGATACGCTACTTAGCCTGGCATTGTCTCTTAGCTTAAAGTTACCAGTTATGCCCTTTTCATTTCACCAGTGAACTGAGATTTTAAAAATGATTACACACACAATACAGAAAAAAGTCATAAATTAGCTGCAGCAGTGCTAAGGTCTTGCTCACCCTGGCTGGCTAGGAAATGGGGTTCATCTCTTTTATTTTATATTCTCTATTTATACCCTTCTCACCAGCCAGCCTCCTTCTGCTACCTGCCTCATCCCCAGCCCCGTCACCCACCATATTTGGGGCTTACCTCTCCTTCTCCATCCTAACTCCCCCCCCCATTGGCTTACCCACATGGTGGGGACCTTTGACCATGATCCTGTAAGGGCAAATGAGACCCCACGAGGCAACGTCAAGCCAGTCCTCAATAGAGGTGGCACTACAGTTAGTGGTGTGGAACCTATTAGGTGGGTCATAAGTCACCCTACACAGCTGGGGTATTTCCTTAGGTTTCTCCCCAAGCTGTAGTGATGCTGCCTTACCTGATGTGATCAAGGCATGTGTACACACTGAATGTGCATAGTGCCACTGCCCTTTCATGCATCCCTCCCTCCCTCAGTGTCCTCAGCTGCACTTTCCCCTGTTGTCACACAGGTGACACTGTTGCAGCAAGGACAGTGACCCTCCCTCACAAAGGAGAGCGTACTATGGGATGTACAAACTCTCCCTACCCCAGGTAGCCCCTAATTATTCTGGCTCACTTCTGAACCCAGGCGGACGGTGGGGTTCATCTCATAACAGTGTAGAAGGTTTATTGTGCTGAACCTGGTGCCACATCTATTCAGTCAATCCTTATTTCCTTTCCAGGTGGGACAGGTGGTTGTGTGGATGGCTCAGAGTGCTTTTTTATTGTAGTTAATGCAGATATTGCAAATGGAATGAAATAATCATGCCACAAACAACAAAACATTACACTTTGTCAATAAACATAGGCAAAGGTGAGTTTACCGCCTCATACACAATATTCCTTTATATACTATATAGTAAATATATATATATATATATATATTCATTGCAAAAAAAAAACTCCATTGATGCATCAGTTAGGGTTGATAGTACAGCAAAAAAATTCTGGAAATTCGGTGCTAGGGTTACCAACCCTACCACCCCCCACCCCCCACTCTACACACACCAAAAGGTATTGGGGTGTGCCTTGGGTTCATTGGGCCTAACTCTCACACCATTCCATGTATAAACAAGCACATAGCAATGTTGAAAATTTGAAGTCAAAATATTGTAAATTACCAAAGTTATGCACCTGCATAGAAACTGTGCAACGCACGCTCGTAACGAGGCCATTTTGTTGAATTATTTCACCACGTTTTCAACATGAGCTTTTTGGGACCCCGTCTCATGAACATTGGCACTGTCATTTTATTAATCTGTCCCAAAAGGTGATTCCACACAGTGACCGCAAAATCACCTTTCTGGACTGAGCAATGAAAAAACAGTGTCAGTGTTCATGAGTTGGGGTCCCAAAAAGCCCATGTTGAAAATTTGGTGCAAAAATGTTGAAAAATGGCCAATATATCAACATACTGTAAGTTCGAAACACCATAGACATCAATTATAGGGCACTTACCTTGATTCTTCAGTTCTCAGTTTGGCTTTAAAGAGTGCAGACTTGTCCTGGTCCAGAGAAGATCACAGTCACTTACCTTTGAAAGTAAGTATGGGGTAAGTGGGGGTGTGAGTAGGTGGGTGCACGGAGGGAATGTCAGGATGGGGAGAGGAATGGGGATGGGGAGACAATGAGAGACTGTTTTCTTCTTTCAAGGTAAAAAAAGACATTGGGGGATTGTTTTCTTTTTTTACAGGAACTTCAACAGTATTTCAGGACACTGAGGGTGGGCTCCCCCGTGTCCTACAGTATGGAGGTGGGACATAACTAGGGACACTAGGAGTGGGCTCCCCAGTGTCTCACACTTTTGGGGGGGTTGTATTGCAGGCACGGGGATTGGTCACTTTGATGTAAGCAAAACAATTGCTATATAAATATTTCAGGACACTGGTGGTGAGCTCCCCAGTGTTGCACAATATGGGATGAGGACAGAAATGGGGACACTGGGAGTGGGGTCCCCTGTCCCACATTGGTGGAGGGGTGATAGTGCTGACATGGGGATTGGGTACCCCATGTTGGCAAGACCTTTTCTTATAGAACTATTTTGGGACACTGGGAGTGGTCTCCCCAGTGTCCCACACTGGTGGGGGGGAGGAGCATATGCTGCCAACATGGGGATTTGGCACCCTGATGCAGGCAGAAACCTATTTTGTCAATAAAGCTTGCCTCGACCCTCCTAGAGGCATTAAAAGGAGAACAACTCCTTTTATTAGGTAAACACTGACAGGTATTTACCGAAACGGTGACCAAGGAGCTTGATTCTTTGGTTAATTTGACCAGAAAGTGGTCAAAAAAGGTTTTGGTGCTTTGGACAGGTGTCAATGGGTTTTTCCCATTGAGGTTGTGCCGTGGCAATTTTCATGAAACAGTGCCATAATTTGAGCAAATACTTTGGCACTGTTGTGCAAAAATTGCCACAATTTGCCACACTACCAATGGCCAAAATGCAGAAAATATATTTCCGGCCATTATTTAAAGAGCATGTGTACTGCTTGGAATTAATAGTAATTTTCAGATGCAGTCAGCTGTCACTTCCAATATCTGAAGTATTTTTTTTATTTTCTGTTTACTATTTAAAAGAGTTTCTACCTGGCAGTACTGGGATGATGTCTGGAGCAGCACCGTGTCTGGAGGAGGGAAAAAAGTCAGTTTTGTTCCTCCCACTACATAATCAGAAATGAGACCAAACACCTTGAGGCACCACAATCCTCGCAGTCTCAGCAGTGGCCTTCACAAGCTGCCAATCAAAATGCAGGAAATTGTAACATCACTAGTAACCAGGGAGAACCAGCCCCTACTGCTTCATGTGAAAGTGAAACCTGTCAGTGAGAAATGGTTCTCATTGGTTACTAGTGATATCACAGTCAGTGTGGTCTCAGTGTTGATGTAGTGGGAGGAACAGAACTGACTTTTTCCCCCTCCAGACAGAGTGCTGCTCCACACATCACCCCAGTACTGCCAGGTGGAAAATCTTCTAATTAGCAAACAGAAAAGAAAAAAATACTTGATGTATAAGAAGTGATAGCTGACTACATCTGAAAGTTACAATTAATTGCAGGCAGTTTCCAGGCAGTACACTAGCTCTTTAAAAAACGTAATGCCAGGATCATGTTCCTTAGGCTCCAAGTAGGTAAACGCAAGTGCTGGTGTTTACCAAGGGGCAGTATATTTGGAATTACACTGTTTTTTGCAGTTGCTAACTGAAAACAAGATGGCGGCAGCACAAAAGTATAAAATCCATTTGTAGCAGTAAAGAGCACTTTTACGAAAGTTTTCGTGGTGCACATACAGTATATTTTTCTCGAAGGCTATAATGGGAAATTTAAAAGTTTATTAACTTTTGAACAGATTAATATTTTTTCACCAAACCTTCAAAAGGCACTTCAGTGACCCCGTCCCCATATACCCTGAAAACTTCCGACCAGAACCACAAACCATTTGGGCTGAAGAGATGAGCAAAATATTTGCCAAAACCTGAGGATTGTTCACACTTTTGGGCACTCCGCAGCTCTAAACTGCACATCCAACCGTAATGAAACTTGCCAGATCTAGAGTAGGGATGCTGGTTTACCAGGATTGAGAAAGGCCAAATTCCATTTTGCACACTGTAAAAAACGATATTGTCACTGGTGTCTGCCAAGCCAAAATCCAGTTTTACCATTGTTTGATTTTGTGTACTTTATTTAATAATTTTTAACTCTGCTAACATGCATTTTAGCAATTTTAACTTCCACTATTGTATATTCATCCATCCTTGTACAGATTGATGGTAGCAGGAGGACTACAGCCCCAATCCCTAAAGTGTGATATAAGCAGCACTAAGGACCCCATCCCTCAGGTGTGATGGCTGCACCATCAGCATTACGGCCCCCATCCCTCTGGTGTGATGGCAGCAGCAATAGCACTGCTGCCTCCTCCCTCAGGTGTGATAGAACAGCAGCACTGTGGCCTCCATCCCTTAGGTGTGATGGCATCAGTACTAAGCTCCCCATTCCTCAGGTGTGATGGCAGTATCGCACTATGGCACCCATCCCTCAGGTGTGATGGCAGCAGTACTACATTCCCTATCCCCCAAGTGTGATGGCAGTATCAGCAGTATGGGCCTCATCCCTCAGGTGGGATGGCAGCAGTACTGTATTACCCATCCACCAGTGGTGATGGCTGAAGCACTATGGCCCCCACCCTTCAGATATGACCGTGGTAGCAACAATATAGTTGCCATCCCTCAGGGGTGATGGCAGTAGCGACAGCACTATGATCCCCATCCTTCAACACCCACACCATGCATGCACAAGTTACAAATTACTTGGTCACTTTGCTTGTTAGAACTCAGATGTGAATTAATCAGAACCACCACCACTAAGGCCCTGTCCACACTACGCCTCTGTAACATTACAGAGGGCCCAACCCGTTACTGCAACGGTTTATGTTTACACCTGTAATGTTACAGAAAGTGTTTTCATAACCATTGTTAAAACCACATATGAGGTGGTTTCAACAACGGTTATGAAACGGGTTATGCCTCGGTAACATTACCAGCCATAGTGTGGACGTGTTGCAATGGTCCCCTAGCACAGTGCGAGCTGCATTGTGGGATCAGGTGCCACCATAACGGTCGCCTGGCTCCCGCAGTGTGGAACGGCAGTACCAGTCCCATAACAGACACCGCTGCAGTGTGGATGCACTGCACCGCTCCCCGGCCATAACGGTTTGCATCCATTACTGGGCATGAGTGGTGTAGTGTGGATGGGGCCTAAAGTGGACCACCTTTAGTACTGTTTTTAAAGAAATCAAGAAGTTATGTGAAAAAGAAAGCAACCTATCTAAAATAGTACATAACCTTTCTAAAAAGCAAAAAGAAGTCTTAACTGTATTAGAGAGGGATCCAGAATTGGTCATAAAACCAGCAGTGAGGCTATAGTCCTAATGGACACAAATAAACATAGATATATGTGTCTACAACTGCTAAATGTGAAAGAAAATTACCAGAGATTGTCTGGTGATCCTGTACATGAAATTCAACAGAAAATTAAAGAATTATTGGAATAATTTCAAGCATTAAGATGATTACATCCTTGGGAAATGGAGTTATTAATATGTGAGAGTCCAAGAGTTCAAGTATTCTATGCTTTACCTAAAGTACATAAAGATGCAATGAATCCACCTGGTAGGCCCATAGTCTCAGGGATTGGGTCAATTTTAGAACCTGTTTCTAAATATATTGATTTCCACATTCAGGACCTTATTCAAAATACAAATGCCTGTGTGAAAAACACTACCCACATATTACGACTTTTACACGAGATTAATTAAAGACATGTTAAACATAAGATACAGAAGGGCTTTCTATAAAATTAAAATCATCTGTCCCCCTGTGTTTCGAGCTTTCCCCATTTACTGCTCTCCTATCTGTCCCCCCCTTACATTACCCTGACTTTGCTACTAATAACGTGAGGTAAAACAAAGTAGATTAAAATACAGCTCCAGCATCATTACAATTGCGATGATGTAAGCAGATGCTAAGGATAAAATTTATCTTTATTGATATAAATACACTGGTTTCAAGATTTAGCTTGGTAAATAAACTATCACAACTTGTGCCTAGTAATACCCGTGTGGGAAAAGCTTCACCTGGCAACTACTGTTGCCTGGTTACAGAGTAATTGACGCTGAGAGATGACATCATAGCTCCTCCACATGGGTATAAGAGGTGTAGGCCAATACCAAGCCTCTTGCTGCCACATTGAAACTTAGGAAGCTGCGTGAGCACCAACAAAAAGTAATTTGTTACTCTTATAACAGAAATGAACAGACAGTTCCATGATAAAGTTAGCGTATTCATAAAATTGATTTCCTTTAATAGAAGGCAGAGGCAGCAGACCCAAAAACAATAAAGTTACCAGTGCATATTGAATTAGCACATAAAGAAGTGTTGTAGAAGTAAACATTTTTGTTTAGACTATCCGGTAATATAATGAGTTTAATGAATGTTAGAAATGCACTTGCGACTTTTCTCTTTATACCTTAGACACTTCAGATTGGCAGTTGAAAACAGTTGAAAACAAGTAGCCATTATAAAAACCCTATAAAAGTAAATAAAAGGTGAATATCACATTGAATATGATACTTGTTTAACTTCATACATAGAAGCAGTAAACTGAAGATTTTTAATATATTTTTTAGATGCCATATGAAGGCAGTTGAAAACAAAGTAGCTGTTGTGGAGTCTAAAGAAAGTTCAGTAATGGTGAATGGTATATTTAATATGTTGCTTATGCATTTGCACAGATAATTTGAAAAGACACTATCACTAGAGCAATAGACTAGTATTTAAATCTGATTGGTGATCTGTAACCTTAGGAATGGAAATGAATTGTTTGAATTTATTCTTAACTCTGTATTAAAATAATAACAGCAGGAGTGCTTGTGCCGTGACCAGTTCAAAAGGAGTTTAAGCCACATGGTGATTTTCAAGATTTATACGGCACTAGTGTGTGTATATAATAATGAGCATCAGAAACTGTTAAAAGATTTATTTAAAGAAAGTTAATTATATTATATGATGCACTGGAAATAATTTTAAATGATGCTCATTAGAGTAATAATGATACCTTAGTATAGGTTATTAAGAAAAATTGAATATGATAATATGTAATAAGAATATTTCATTTACATTTTTTTAATAGTCCCCCAGAAGAAGCCAAGTTGGTGAAATGTTGGAGCACAGATGAAAATACTTGAATAAAAAGAAAGGCAATTACTAAAAATTGAAGCGTTTGGTTAGTACCAGAGTTGGTGCTTTCATAATTAATTGATGTTTTTCGCACATCGCACCATCTCTGCTCCAGTGAAGATCTAGGAAAATTGAACAGATTTCCCTTGGGAACATTTATTTTAGGAATTGGATTTCTGCCTGTGACACCGCTGACCCAGGTTCATGAACAGACTTGGATGTTGGAGGGCCGGCCATGGGGTGAAGGCTTGAGTGTCCAGCAACCAGTTGACTTCTCCTGGGAGGGAAGGTGGATTCACGGCTCAGCATTTGCTGGCCCCCCCATGGAGGCCAGAGGCACAGCAACATGTCGGCCCTCACTGTAGGATGGGTTACTTTGGGTTACCTGGTAGCACAGCAATAAGGGGCAGTGGATGGTGGTCGGGACTCAGCAGCAGTGGTAGGGGGATTTGACAGGCCTGAAGGAGTGGATGGCCAAGGAGTAGGAGAAGGAGAAGCAAAAAAAAAAAAAACTGCCTGGATTTGCTTCTTTGAAATAAAAATCCCAAGTGATTAGTGGAGGACCTTCAAATGGAAAATCATGCATCTCCCAAACATGTGGATGTTTTTTTTAACTTGGTCTCCATGAAAAGGGGTGTCTCTCAGTTTTCATGTCTGAGACCAGATGTGAATTGAGCACCACTCTGCTCACCAGCATCATACAGCCCCTGGGGTTTTAACTTCTGTATGTCATTGAGTGTGCTTTCTGGCTTGAGTGTGTTTGTAGCAACCCACTCACCCCTAATGGCATTATACAGTGGCAGGTAGAGTGTCAGCAGCAATTGGGCCATATAGCAGATCCACTGGCCAAGCACAAGTACACTTAAATGCCACTTAACGTTTGATTTTTGTTGAAGCAGTCTATCAGAAATATTTTTGTTGTCACAGAGACTGAAACAGCAGGTGAGAGAAAAGGTGCAAATGATCCCATTCACCTAAATGGGGTGCTAACTGTGAAACCTTTTTGTGAGTGGTGGTAAGGCAGTTTCTTCCTTGTGAACATACTTTCATTCAGACTAGTTTTCATTCAAACAGCTTCGGATTTTGGATGGCCCTGCTGATTATAAACTTGGATAAGCTAGTTGGTAATTATTATCCTGCACTTAGCAATCTACAACCTAGATGCTCACATGCAAAGAATACAATAAAAACCTGACCAAAGTCTAAAAATAAGTTTATAAAACACTTAAAATGTATCTGAACATTTATTTTTACCAATACAAAATCATTGCAGCCCGAGTAAAACTCAGGTAAATTACATGGTACCCTAACTACTATTCTATGATGTAGTAAACATATATTGGCATTTTTTTTTATATTTTTTGTAAACCGGGTAAGGCCCACTAACCAGAACTACCCATTTTCTGGGGTGACCTAGGAGCACTGGGGAGGTTAAGTGACTTGCCCGGAGACACACAGTATACAAGTGGAGATTGTGGGAATCAATTCCAAGTCTGCTGGATGTACTCAGTTGAAACACTGTTTGTTGTTCTAACCACTGGGCTATACTGCGAGCCATAATAGCACCAAATATAATGTTTTAATATAGGATTTCAATAATAGTGCACAGTACCTACAGTGCAAATTATGAACATTAAACAGTTTACAAAATGTTACTAAAACTGAATTATTCACCACTCCATCTGTTCATTTTTTCTTACACCAAAGTGGGTGAATAGGTGAGAGAGCACTGTAAATAGTTTTTGATCAGGCTTCATTATTCTACATCCAGATACAGATAAAGTATGTTTATTCTAGATTTATTTAATACTGATTTTCTGTGGATCACTAAATAGAATCTGTTTAGCACTGTATGAGGCAGATGTTTTTAAGTTTGGGAAGAGGGGCAACACATCTTATTAGTTTAGAATTCATTTAAGGAACATCATTTTTTCTTCATATTGAAAATATATTCAAGATTCAGTGTATTGATTTAGTATTTTATGCTGACTAATATATGCTGCAGAAAACAGTAAGGGATTTATTGTGAAGAACTTAAGGTCTATAGTAGAACTCCTGCAATTTCCCAGCAAGTTTTGCAAAAAATCTCTGCAATTCCAGGTTACTTTTCCCTCAATTTTCTAGTGGCCCTGCCCATGTGTGCTGATACTTGTATTTTTTTTGTATCATCTAGCGTGATATAGATAATAAAAGATGTTTGGGCACATACTAAATAAAAACTGTGGTTTCAGGAAGGAAAGCAGTCCCCATCTGATGGAGAGGCTGGTGGGAAGCGTAGGTGGCTAAACTGAAGCATGGCTGCTTACAACAAAGCAGTGCTGGTGGTTTCCTTAGTGATTCTATAAGCAGCAGAGCAGAAAGAATGCAAAACAGAGCAGCATTCATTTTAAGATGCTGAAATCTGGGCCAGCCTGCCGGCAATGCGGTAGCGCTACTGCTTGCAATGCCAGCGACCTGGGGTCAGAAGCAAACTCAGGTGGTTGGAGGTTTGGCCAGGGGAGTAGGATTGAGAACCCCCTGGGGGCTGCTCTCCTTCTCTGGGGAGGGTGGGCTGCAGGTCCTGCTACTTTACCACCACTTGGGTGACCACAGGTGGTGGTGCAAAGGGGAGGACCCTGGCCAGAATCTGGAGCAGTGGCATGTCTCTACATACCCTACCTCCTTGGATCCCCTCAAGTGCTGGTGCTCACAAGGACAGAGATAAGAAAACCAGAAATAATTACCCCACATTGGCCACTGGTAGAAGGGACCCAGCTGTCCCAGACTTCAGAATCAGGATCTATGAGGGACCAACTGGGCTACACGACACACACTAAGGGACAGTGGAGGGGATGACCTGAAGTCCCTTCCCTTCCCACATGGGGGGTTCAACCCAGGCAGGATGGGGCAGGCCCATAGGAGCTGCCGAGAATTACCTGGGGGGAAGCTAGGGGATACACACCCTAGGGATTTCTGAAAAATGAAGACTGATGCTGTGAGAAGGGGGCATAGAAAGAGAAATTAAAAAAAGATGCTGAAATCTTAGGGATTCTGTGCAGTGACATGCAGTTTCCATGAGGAAGCGGTACAAGAATCCAAAATCTACATACCCAGCAGAATTCCGTGATTTTTACCGGTGTTACTGGTAAAAATGGAAAACAAGGGTCCTTGATCTAGAGATCAATGGTAACAGATGGAGCACACAAAATGTCAAGCAAATCAGACAAATGGTCGCAAAGTTATTAAAGTGCACACTTTTGAGTTTGACATAGAAGTAGCCATGCAACCCTAACTACAGTATAGTGCCACTACCATGGCACTATAATCAAAGAAATCTAAAATGTACCATTTTCTGTATTGCTGTCCAAACTGGTTGCCAAATTTTGAATCTTTTCTAGATACATTGATTCAAGGAGTGAATCCTTCCACAGAGCAAATATAATGTAAGACGGTCCTTTGGCTTCCAGAGTCTGGCTGAGCATCCATGTGCAGTAGTCAGAGTAATTTTAATAAGTTTTCTTACAGCGACACTCGGTATTGTTTGTATAGTAGAAGTGCCAAGAGTGCATAGCTCAGGCTCAGAACTAAATTCATTTTAAGGATATTATTAATTGTATTAAAAATAGCTGTCCAAAAAAAGACTGTGACATGACATGTGCCAATAACATTGGTTAACTGACTCATAGGTGTTAATGGTTTAATGGGTTATTAGTAGGTGCTGGGATAGTACCACATTGTTATGGAGATTAGCTGAAGTCTACCAGACAGGGATGATTATATATTAGACTGGCTGAGCCTGTTTTCTGCTGCCTGGATAATCCACTCAGGGCTGGGGCACCCCTAGCAGGCAGGTGCCCTAGGCTTATGCTTTGTTGGCCTATGCCTTAATCCAGCACTGTCTGTTCAGAAATATCATAACAAATAGGGTCACTGAGCAAGCAGACCATGTAGGAAGGCTGTTGTGCTGGTTATGAGTTTGCTGAAACAGATCCTACAAAGAGAAGCTTCTAAGTATTTTTTTTTCTCTTGTAACACAAGTGAATGGTGTGTTATATGTGGTGGGACAATTGAGTAATTAGTGTGGTGTTGTATAAATTGGGCCAGAAAGTGGGGAGACTGAGGGATAATAAACTTCAGGAGGTAAGCTAAAGTATTTCTCTTAGTGATAGTACAATAGGTCTAATTAAATATTAGGGGACAGAAGATTTCTCTTAAATGTAAAGTACCTACTGTACATCTGTATGTCCCAGAATTTGGTTATGGACCTGCAAAAATGTAAAGAACTGGGATGGGTGGAGCCTATATTCTTTGGATAGCTGTTGGTGGGGCAGCAGTCCCCCATCTCCACAGTCGAATAGCTGAGATATACGATGTAGTCCTACTCTCCCCCAGGTCAGGAGTGTCCATGTCTTGTTTCCCTTGAAAAGATGCAGGGGTGAAGGGGGTCAGATGGAAATATAGACAGGAGATGAGATCCAATGTACTTATAAATATGCAGAACTGTCACTGAGTGACCTGAAATGTATATATGCTGGAAACCTAATGTGACTGAAATGCTGTAATGCTGAAATTTTCAAATAAAGGTTACAAAAAAAAATGTAAAGGTACCAAGAACTCTATTTAAAATCTAGGACCAATCAGATCAACTGTGTGTGACTTTCCAGGGATTATGGAACCAGCTGTAACCAGCTGCTTGTCACCAAGGCTATTATGCTGAGGTGATCACCTTTAACAAGGTGTTACTTGTAATGTTGGTCTCACTGCCTTATATCCATCAGATGCTGAACGAGCCAGTTGCTTGCGGTACTAGAGGCAAATTATCACAAGGCAAACAGAGTTGGAGTTGACTGAGGAGAAACAGCTAAGCGAAAGTGGGCCTGAGGGTTAAATACCAATTCTAACAGTGTGGAGTTACAAGGGAGAATGGAAGCACACTTGCAGCACTGCTAGGGCTGCATGATGTATGTCATCCTGCCTTTAGAGGGCAGGGGTTGGAGTACATGTGCAGTCACTGCAGACTTGTCACTGCATGTGGTCAGTCTGGAATGGAAGTTGGCTGCACCATAGGAGGAAAGGAAAAAAGGATGGCAGTTGGGGGAGACTGGACCATCTACCATCCAGGACATTGGGAGTTAAGCATACCTTTTACTCTGCCAGGACTATGCAAAGTACAACATCCTGCCTATGGAAGGCAGAGGTGGAATACATTTTTGACCGCTGTGGGGTGGTGAGTTGTCTCAGGACATACATTTCTAGGTCTGAGTGACAAATTGAGGCACCACAGTGGCACAGTGGGCTGGCCAGGCAGATGAGGAAGATGAAGAACAGAAGGCTTAGATCCTGGGCTTAAAGAGGAGGATGTAGTGTATCTTAGACCATATACTTTGTATTTTTAGGCCACTGTCCCTTTAAACGTTCTAGTGTTTTTCTCCCGATAATGTATTTTTCCATTACTAATACATATAGGTCCAGACCAGGAAAACAAATATTTTGCAAAACCAAATCCAAACTCGTGCTGGATTCAGGAAATCCAAAACCAAATCCAAATCCACCCCAGTGTGCTTGTCCTTATCCTTTCCTCTTAGAGTATATACCTCCTTCCTTTTTACATTATGCTATCATGTCTGTAGAGGTCACCCCTGTGCAAGATGCTGTCCCAATTCTTCAGGAAAGTGAAACCTTCATCTTTGGACCACTTTCACAAAAACTTACTTGCCTGTTTACTTGCCCTCTCTCTCAATAGTCCTGCTTTCAGCACAAGCAAGACCTCTGAAATAATTACATTGCACTCCCTCTATTTTGGCACTTTCTAGCTCTCTATGGTTCTGCTTGATGTCCTCATCTGTTTTCTACCTATATCATGTCGTTTCGCATATGTTGCTGGCACAGAACCACAGAAAGTATTGGCCGCAAAAATACTGAGCGATAAAAAAAAAAAAATTAAGCCATTATTCACTGTGCAGATTTCCAAATCAGTTAGACCTTTTCCTGGTAACTCAAGGGGGAGGGGATTTCCTGGTGTAGTTCCCTGCAAATTACATTTTCTTCAATTTTCCTCCTCAGCAGCCATCAACCTGCTCAGCTTCTGCTTCCAATATTTGTCCTAAAGTCCACCTTCAGGGTATTTGTTTCTTTAGCTGCAATAGCTCACTATATGGGGTTTGTTTGATACAGGTCAGAGCCAAAAGGCTGGCCTTCAAGAAATATAAGGGAACGCAGTGGGATGAAGTTAGGGAGGCATACCAAACTTCCCTAAGGGAAGCAGGGAAGGCAGTAAGGCAGGCAAAGACCCAAACCAAGGCAACACTAGCACAGACAGTAAAAGAAGGTGACAAGACTTTCTATAGATACATTAGTGAAAGGAGAAAGTCCAGAGGGGTATTGCTAAGACCAAAGGAAATAAAGGGACATGTGAGGAGGAGGACCACGTAAAAGCATCTATCCTGAAAAGATACTTCTGCTCAGTATTTACTGAAGAGAAGGTACGGTAGGACCCACAGTTCAGCACCATGGACACAGGAGGGAGGGAGGTGTGCACTAGTTGCTTCACAAAAGAAAGGGTCCTACAACAGCTCAATAAGCTTAGGGTGGACAAGGCAATGGGACCTGATGGCATACATCCCAGGGTACTAAAGGAGCTAAGGGTGGAACTAGCAGAGCCATTATCAGAACTGTTTAGTGGCACTAGCAGAGCCATTATAAGAACTGTTTAGTGAGTCTCTGAGCACAGGAGATGTCCCAGAAGACTGGAGAAGGGCTCATGTGATCCCACTCCACAAGAGTGGTAGCAGGGAAGAGGCAGGGAACTACAGACCAGTCAGTCTTACCTCAGTAGTGGGCAAGATTATGGAGGCACTCCTTAACGAATGGATTGTGCAACACCTGGAATCCATAGGAGCACAGGATCCAAGACAGCATGGGTTTATAAAAGGAAGGTCCTGTCAAACTAATCTCATAGATTTCTTTGACTGGATAACCAGAGTGGTGGACCAAGGAGCAGCAATTGATATTGCCTACCTTGACTTCAGCAAAGCTTTCGATACTGTTCCACATAGAAGAGTGATTAATAAGCTGGGTAGGCTAGGGGTTGGTCAGACGTTGGTCAACTGGGTGGCAAACTGGTTGACAGCCAGAAAACAAAGAGTGGTGGTAAACGGTATACAGTCAGAAGAGATGCAAGTCACAGGTGGGCTACCTCAGGGATCAGTCCTGGGGCCAGTCCTCTTCAATATCTTCATCACTGACATTGCAGATGGACTGAGGTAAGGTTTGTTTGTTTGCAGATGACACCAAGATCTGCAACAGAGTAGATGATCCAGACAGGGTGGGCAGAATGAGAAGAAATCTGGATAAACTGGCAAAATGGTCGGAAGAGTGGCAACTGGGGTTTAAAGCAAAGAAGTGCAAGATCATGCACATAGGGAAGAGAAACCCTGAAGCTACCTATAGGTTGGGAGAGGAGTTGCTGGCAGTTACAAGGGAAGAAAGAGACTTGGGCATCATCGTCATCACCGATGACCTGAAATCATCCAAACAGACCACTAAAGCAGCAGGTAAGGCTAGCAGGATGTTGGGGTATATTAGTAGGGGTATAACAAGTCAGAAGAGGGAGGTAATAATCCCTCTTTACAAGACAATGGTTGGGCCCCATCTGGAGTACTGCATGCAGTACTGGCGACTACACCTTCATGTGACCTAACTAAGCTGAGGTAGCCCAGAGAAGGGCAATAAAAATGGTGCAGGGACTGCATCAGAACACATATGAGGACAGATTAATAGAGCTCAATATGTATACCTTAGAGCAAAGGAGGGAGAGAGGTGATATGATTGAAACATTCAAACAAGTTAAGTGTATTAACAAGGTGAAAAAGTCTAACATGTTTCAATATGAGAAAAATAGTAAGACAAGAGGACACAGCATGAGATTAGAGGGAGGTTGATTAAGGTGTAATGTGAGAAAGTCATTTTTTACAGAAAGGATGGTGGATGCATGGAACGGCCTTCCTCAGGAAGTGGTGGATATGAATACAGTGCAGGGCTTCAAACAGGCATGGGATAGGCATAAGGGAGCAATACAGATGAGTATGAATAGATAGGCCATTGACAGAGCAAAGGCCGATGGCACATTTATAAGGTAGAAAAAGAAATGGGCAGACTGGATGGGCCTTGTGGTCCTTATCTGCCATCAGCTTCTATGTTTCTATGTTTCTACTGTATGTCTGTTCTGTTTTTTTGTACTCTGTACCAACTGTTTGACTGCAGTTTTCACACCTGGTTTTACTGTTATTAATATATTTGCTGTATTAGTTTGTGTATTTGTATTACTTCATTTTCCCTTCTCACACAATGCACCCGAAATCAAGCTGTAGCTCCGTGTTCCTTCATGGCCAACACTTGAGCAATAATAACTGAAGAGCCAACCATTTTCTGGAGATTAACAACTGGTTGAGGGGAAGGGGGCCACCCCACCCAGCCTGTCATTAATCGACAGGAAATGAATGGCTCTGAGGTCATTATTGCAATTATACAGTAAGTCTAATCACAGTAATGACATTTTTGGAGCTTTTTTTTATTGTTTTTGTGTGGCACAGTGACACCGCCATGTGTCTTAAAGGCTGCCCATGTTGTCTGTTTGTCGTTTCTGTGTTCTGCAAAGTATCATGTCTTGGTATTTTGCAGGTTTTTTTTAATAGGTCTTTTGTTGTACAAATGCTTGTAAAGTGGTGATTTTTTTTTAAGTTTTCTGTGACAAATTATTTTTATTTATTTATTTAGCTTTTGTTGACCGGGTAAGTGCACTAGACAAATCCTGCCTATTTTCAGGCACGACCCGGGGGAGGGGGATACAGATGAATGCCAACTGACCTTGAACCAGATTAAGCTGCTGGTGGTATTTTTAGTGAATGAGGGAAATTTGGCCAGGACACCGGGGAAATTCCCCTATTCTTTTCGTGAAGTGCCATGGGATCTTTAACATCCACCTGAACTACCACCAATCCAGGCAGATGGGACCTCGGTTTAACATCTCATCCGAAAGACGGGTGGAGACGAAAGATTAGTGGAGTTAAATCAAGCATTTCTAACAGATTTTTGCCCAGCATGGCAGCCAATCAATGAGCTAGTTAAGTTCATGAATAATTAATTAGATTTATAATTTTAAATAAAAACATTTGACTTAAAAATGTCTCTGCTGTCATGTGAAATGCAGAAAAAATCTTCAAGTCCTATCAGTACAGCTGTGCAAAATTACCACACTTTGCTTTTGCCTAAGTTTATGAGAGTGCAGTTGAAGCTTTGCAGAATTTCCAGAATGTCAAGATTTCACAGAATTTATTCAGCACAACAAAAGTTGTTGTTTTTTTCAAATTGCATGGTATGTGGAAAACATTGTGAAATTCACAGCATCTGCACAGATATGTTTTCTGCATTTCACGGGCTTAGCCAAAATGAATGAATGGAAATGTCCATGTGAAAGCATTCCTGCCTTTACTTGGCATAGGAGGTGGGACGGCTGTGTTAAACATCAACCAATGTATGATCACAAACATGCACTTCAGCACTAAATCATGTGGTTTCCTTTCTGCCTGTGTAGACAGAGTGTTAGATGGATACAGTACAGTACAATACAATACAGTACAGTACAGTACAGCAGAATCTGATTTCATAAAGCTCAAAAAGAAGCATGCTGAAAATAGCTTATAATCACATAAGAAACTTAATAAGAAAGTTTACATTTCAGACAGTCCAAAACTTCTTAGCAGTCTGTTCTGTGCTAGTGGGGTTATTTTTTTAATCTATGTAGGGAGATTTTGGGAATATCAGTCTCCTCTGGTTTCACTATTTGCAAGTTTGTTGTAAGGTCTTTTGATTGATTTCCATGTTCTTATTTAAAAAGAAAATCTCCAAAATGTTGTTTTCAAATTTTCTGTGGATGTGGCTGATGTGGGCTGTCCGTAAAAGTGTTCAGTGTGAAACAGTGAATTTATTTTCCATAGCAATTGCATTGCTTGAGTTTGATGATGGTGGCTGCTCTTACAGTATTTTTTTTATTTTTCTAACGGTCTCCTGCTTAAGTGGGCTGTTCCTGAGGGACTTTTTGCAATGGAGTACAGTATAAGTTTCTTTTTGGGGCATCATACTGTACATTTCTGATTTTTCACTGAGAGATTTAGTTTACCCTGCAAGTCTTGAATCCTTACTGGAAATGTGCTAGTTTGAGGCTGATGTGATTTTTTTTTTCTTCTGTCCTCCAACTTTTCCCAATCCAGCCTTAAAACTCAGCTCTTCACCCGTGCTCTCCTGTGTCAGCTCTCTTATCAACACCTTTTCTTTCCTTTCTCTTTGACTCACCCATGGTAAAAGCCACCTGCAAATCCACCCTCCTAGTTCCCCTCTACAGGACTACCAAGGGGCAGAGATCCTTCTGCTACAGGGTCCCCCTCTGGATGAACACTCTTCCCAGCACCATCATCTCAGAAAATAAGCTTGGTCACTTCAGAACCCTGCTCAGGGAACATCTCCATTCCACTGGAGCTAGTAACTGCCACTAGCCCACTCCTCCTGTCTGTTTTGACCCACCCCCCGCTTGCCCCATCCCTTTCTGGATTTCTTTCACCTTATGCCTCTACTGAGACCTATACTCTCAAGACAAAGGATCTCCATCCTGCCTACCTATAGATAGAGGCACACCTTATCCCTGTATATATTTAATGTTTTCTTATGCACAATGTCTGTAATTCAGCATTTAATTTCTGTATATGCCTCAACTAATGCTCTGTTCCTTGCCTGTAACAGCTGTCTGTTTCATGCCACCGTGCTCTATACTCTCCTGGTATTATGTACACTTTGTTATCTGATGTGGAGCCTTTGTAAAGGAGTCACTGACTCAAAGGATTGTAATTCTGATATGTTAAAATAAATAAATAAATAAATATTCTATAACTTGCTTTTCCCTGCATTTTTATCGCCTTTTCAATGTGTTATACTTAACTACTAGCCTTGAGTTTTACTGGTTGCGTTATTTTATGTCTGCCTGAACCTAGAGCAAAATTATTCTACATCCCATGCATGAAAAATACTACATGAGCTAAAATGATATCACTTTTTTCTAGTTGCAGTATTTGGCCAATCATTCTCACACACATATAGACACATATATTACCTGGTCTTTCACATTTTCCAGAGGAGAATTTAATCTTACTGTCGGTCCTGTACTAATGCCATGTGCCTCTATAATATGATACTGGAGTAACAAAAGCTGCAACCACGAAATACAAATCAATAGCTGTAAAATTTTATGAAGGCTGTTTCTATCCAGTTCCCTCAGCCAGCTGCTTTCTAAACTGGAAATCATTTTCAGTCATCAAAACTGATCGAGTGGAAAGAAAGACAGAACAACGTATTACATGTCAGAGTTCTCAAAAGCAGTTATAAAGATACTGCAGGTTTCTGATTCTAAATGCAGCCAAAATTGGAGTCTGATATGGTCAACTATCTCTGAACATGAGTACTGATACACATGTCTAGGAAACAAAAACAGAATTGTGAATGCCTTACTTTTCCAGCTGTTTCCTTGTCCATTTTTCTCACCCACTGAAGCTCATACTACATGATATATAGATTGTCTGTCCTAGTGTTACCTCTTATAGTCCTGCCTTCTGGTCCCACCCTCTCCCACTTAGCATGCTTTATCTTTTGTTTTGCTTTGTCATTGCTTCAGGGTTTCTCAGCTTTTTTTTTTTCAGTTTGGTACAGTAGGTGTTCTATTTGTTGGATGAAGAGCCAGTGTTCACTAAGTTCATATTCCTCTACTGAAACTCATCTAGGTTGTGCTAAAATTATCCAATTGCCTCTTGCTTGTCTATTCTCTTTGCCCTTATTCCACTGAATTTGTTTCTATCCTTGTCTCTAGTGTCCACTTGTGATTAGTTTATCTTATTATTCCCTTTTTATCCTTTTTTCCTCACTTTGATTTCATTCATTTCTGTTTTCAATAACTGGGATATGAAAGGGGTATTACAGCCTTGCTACACATCTCTACTACAAATATTTGCAACACTGTTAGCATGTCCACAGAAGTAATGTATAACAATATGATTTGCCTGTCCTTTAAGCAATAAGGCAGGAAGGGGCATTGGTGATACTAGGTTTCCCCCACAGTCAAGGGTGTAGTGAGGCATGAGGCAAAGGCAAGTGCCTTCAGTCATGCCCTGTTGCTTAAATGTAAAATGGGCCCATAGGAAACTTTTAAAAAACTCTAAAAGTTTTCAAAGCCACAAAAAATATAATAAAATGTTGCTAAGTAATGTAAAATAGTCCCTCCACAGAAGTTTTTCTCCTGTCAGTCATCTGTCTTTCTTAACATTCAATGCATTGTGTGATTGTTTACCATGGAATAGAAAAATTCAAAGCTATGCATTATTCCAGTAGTAGAATGCCCCCCCCCCAAGAAACACACATGGAATGGTAACATGTAATGCATGAATTCAAAATTCTTCAGAGCTCCACTGGCATACACACACAAACACAAACACACACACAGGCCTCAAGTGGAGCCAGAACCTCAATTTTATCTGTTGCCAGATAAGGAGCATGGAGTTCTCTGGCAAACTGGTGGGGATAGGAGGGGAACTTTTCATGTTCATCAAAGTAACACCAGCAATGGAAACTCTGAATAGTACTTGATTTTTTTAAATTTATGTATGTGTGTAAGGAGGGGCTCTTGAGTGAAAATAACACAACATTATTTACTTACTGGCCCAGATATTCAAAAGGTTTGCGCCATGCGCAACAGGGATGCGCCAGCACAAGTCCGAAAATGCCCCATTGTGCGATATTCAGCGGGAGGCAGCTGTGCCCTCCAAATCGCAATGCACAAGAGTGCAATGGTAATGAATGCATGACAACTGAAGGGGGAGGAACCATAAATAAATGGCGCAGTGCCATATTCAACAGCATGCGCCATGCGCAATAGGGGAGCAAACGGAAGTTGTGCAATAGCGGAAATGATCCAAAATAAAAAGGAACAAGAGAGCGGTGCAAGAACGCTACAGGAAAGCCAGATTTGGGAGTGAGCTGACAGCAACCAGGCACACAGTAGCAGTGAGCAGAACAGGGCAGGAGCAGGACAGAGCACCTGGAAACCACCAGGAACAGGGAAGGAATGGGGAGCCTGTGCCACTGTGCAGGAGGAAAGGGGAAGTGCCACATTGGACTGAGGGCACTGACAGTGAGCAGGACGTCCAATTCTGGGAGGTGTTCCCAGTGCAGGGGGAGTAGCAGAAAGGACAGCGGGGGACGGAATACAGCTGCGGGGAACACAAGCCAGGGACATGGCCAGTGCCACCATTCAGATGGAGGCAGTAATTAGGGGTGTGAGAAGGCAGGCAGCAGGGGGGCACGGCCGTGGAAGGGCCCATCGGCAGTATGCCCCCAACAGGCAGTACTGAGCCCACACCAGCTTCGAGCTGTACAGTGACACTGAGATAGTGGGCTGGTACTGCCTAAACCAGGAGATCCTGAGGCAGCTCTGTGAGCTGTGCAGTGATGTGATGCAGGTACCCACACGACAGAGCCATGCTCTGTCAGTGGAGACAAAAGTGACAGCTGTCATGTGCCTGCTCACCACAGGTACCTTCCAGAGACCAACAGAGGACACAACAGGCATAACCCAGTAGGCCGTGTCATGCCTACTCACACAATTCCTCAGCACACTGCTGCCACATGCTGCGAAGTACATCCATTTCCCCAGTACACTGGCAGAGCACACAACACACGTACAAGAGTTCTACAGGGTAGCACGTATGCCTGGCATGATCAGGGCCATTGACTGCACCCATGTGGCCATCCACACACCACCTGGCCTCGAAGGTGCAGCATACATAAATCGGAAGGGCTATGCAAGCATCAACTGCCAGGTGGTGTGCGATGCTAGGGGGCACATAACCAATGTCTGTGCCATGCCCCTTGGGGGAGCACATGATGCCTTCATCTGGCACCAGTCTGCACTGTGCCACAGGTTCGAGAGTGGGGACATCCCCACTGGCCACCTAGTGGATGAGTATGCAAATCACAAAGAAAGACATGGATCTTGGGAGGGGCATAGTCAGAGGTGACATGGGTACTGGCCTAGATAGCCCATGGCAGGGCGACGCTGATCACCAAACTAATGTCCACCCTCTACACACAGGTGACAGTGGCTACCCACTCCATCCCTGGCTGCTCACACCATACTGACGGCCCACGACCCCATCGCAGCAACGCTACAATGAGGCACATGCCACCACATGCAATGTCATAGAGCAGGTGTTTGGGATGCTGAGGGCAAGTTTCCGTTGCCTGGACACATCTGGCGGTGCCCTACAGTACAGCCCCTCAAAGGCCTGTGGGCTTTTCCTGGCCTGTTGCATCCTGCACAACATGGCTAATGACTGTGGGATAGCTGTACAGGTCGAAGAGGGGGACAGCAATGGGGACGATGAGGACACTGGTGCAGATGGTGATGGGTAGCCCCCCCTTGGTTGAAGGGATCCCCGACTGATCCAGATGGTGCAGCTTCACTGGGGCACCATCACAGAGGAGCACTTCAACCAACCCAGGTAAGTCATGGGGCCATATGCAACCACCAATGGCAAGGGCACAACCCACAAACACGCATGGACAAACCCCAGGGGTGCATGTCGTAAAGGGAATTGGCTGAGCACGGAACCACACATGCCATCAGGGATGGGAAAAGTCTAACATGGCACGCGGTCTCACACACACACACACACACACCCACCCACCCACCCCACAAGACATGCACAAAGGGTAGGAGGCACACTGACCCCAACTGCCACCCCAGCCACACACATGTCCACAGACTACCATGCCCAGTGCCTGTCATTGTGTGTGTGTCAGACGCTGGGAACCATTGCACAGAGGCGGACAGCACAATGCAGGCATCATCATGCACACGCCACAGTGGCCAGCAACCGGGAGGGTGTGCAGATGGAACGTGTGTGTGTGTGTGTGCAGGGCCGGGTACCCCACCCATGCATTGCACATTGAACAACACACTGCACATAGGGCAGCTTCAGACAATAGCCATGGTGGGAGACAGGTCAGTCATGCGGCACAGTGCCATGGATGCATGGGTGGCCCTGCCGAGACCCACCAGCAGTGACAGGCTGACCAATGGCCTCATGGGGTGGCACCGATGGTCCCCCAGAGGTTCTGCTGCATGAACGTGACCATTCTCAAGCAGGGGTCTGCAGCTCACCGAACATGCCTGCGCCAGGCATGCTCGGGATACCCACAGCTGAACCCAGTGTCAACAAGGAGGATGTCACACGACACTGGGAATGGGGGGTGGACACTGCACTGCGCAGTGTCTGTGATGCATGGGCAAATAACTGTGTGCCCATTGTGGCCATGACAGCTGTGATTGCCTGTGTCTGCCTGTCAATAGCGGTGATCACATCCTCCCGTAGCCGGTCCATCCCTGTCAGGAGCAGGCCGGTGTCCCTGCTGCGCCACTCCTCTGCCTGGCGCAGGACCACACTGAGTGCATCCACCACCATCACAATCCGCAACTCCTGATCTACTGAATCATGGAGTATGCGGGTGTGCTCATCTAAGAGGTCATCCACCTGATCAGCATGCTGTCCCTCACAGTGTTTGCGGCCATGATGGACAGCACCCCTTGAGGTTGGGCGCTGCACACCAGGGCCATGCCTGGGCATGTCCACAGGTGGTGCACTGACGCTGCCCCCCGACAGTGTCCCCCCATGGCCATTGGCTGACTGCTGACACTGCCGCTCCGGCTGCCGCTCTCCAGGGCTCAACGGTGCCACCACAGTGGCCGCAACTACCCTACTGTCCTGGACACACACCAGCGCTGCTCCACTGGTGCAGACAGGCACAGGCTGGGACTGTGATGTCACGCAGGCCTCCACGGTGGCACCACCCATGGCTATGCCCGTGCTGTAACCTGCTGTGTGGCCATCCTGTGGCCCACACGTATCACTGTCCATGATGTGAGCTCCATCATCATCAGTGATGGATCTGGCACCAGTCCGAGTCTCAGCATGCTGGCATCCATGGATGCTGGCACACTGGGACATGGGCAGGGCCTCCTCTGCACCTGCTCCACCAACATCAGTCCAGACAGCCAGGCAGGCCCACTGTCGTCCTTACCCTTGGACACCTGTGGAGGTGGATGGGCCCTCCTCTGTGTCCAGGGTATCACCCTCAGTGGACGAGCCCACCACCGCTGACCCATGTAGATGCTCAGGAGCTCTAAGGGAACACAGTAACATTAATGTATCTGCTCTACCCTGTGGCACCCCCCCCACAGTGACAGTTCAGGACCTACCATGCAGTGACGGGCTACCACCCGTCTGGAATCCACCACCTGGAACACCCTCGATGGCACAACGACGCATGCTGCCAGAAACCCGCTCTTCCTGTGGGGTCAGGCCTTGCATGACCGGCTGTCCCCCAACGGTCACAGCCCGTGCTGCCCTGATGGCAGCCACCTTATCCTTAATCCTCCTCCTCCTGTCCATGCCCACCTTCTTCTTGCACTCCTGTACGGACTGCTGGTGGCTGCCATGCTGGTTGATGGCACGCACCACCTCTCCCCATGCAGCAGCACGGGCCTGTATTGTTCCCCGCTGTCTGCTGAGCAGCGGCTCCTGGTCAAGGTAGGCCTCAAACAGAGCATCTGTTTCTGCCTTGGTGAAGTTTGGCCTCCTCTTCCTCCCACGTCTCTGTTCCTCCTCCTCCACCTCACGATCACTCATCATTGATCCTGTGGGAATGACAGGTGTTACCTCTGACTGTGCAGTCCCATGCATCTCCCACACACCACAGTCCACACTCCCAAACAGCATGCAACTCACCACAATAGACTGCAATACCAGACTATGGCCTCTGCAGCCCAATGTTGCATTTATATAGTGCAACACATGCAAATGAGGCGAGGTGCAATTTTAAGTGGATGCTAATGCAGTATCTGCGCCATTGAATCGCTGATGAGCTGACTTGCATATGCCGGCTGAATATCGCATTGTTGCGCCTTGTGCAATTGTGTTGAACATGCTCAGGCAAGGGCACAGTTCTGTGATGTGCGCAGTGGACACTGAACAACGCATGCCCGGGGTGCTGACACTGACGCCTGCTGCGCTGCTGACGTGCTGTGTGTGGGAGGCAGTGCAGGGCATGGCCACCATTGTGCCAGTGGCACTACTGCGCTGTTCACATGTATGGCGCTCTTGCACTGGGGCACCGTAGGCACCGTGGAGCCACAGCATGGTAGGTCACTACAGGGCGTCTCACACAGGCACCCAATCACACTACATGCAGTGAGTACCAATCGCGCTGTGGTGGTCTGTGCGTGAGAGACCCTTGACCCTGTGCCCGACCTTTGCCCCTAGGCACCATGTGTCTGCATGGGTGCACCACTATTGCTCTGTTCGGTGACAGCACGATAGGGAATGGCAGCGCTGTACCACGCAGCATCTGCACGTGGCGGACTGCGCTACCGAGCACCATTTTGACTCCAACCAGCTTCAAAAATGGCAAGAAGGAGGGCTGCTGTTTGGAGCCAGGTGGAGCTGGCCAATTTGGTGGCCATAGTAGAGCCCCATGCTGGGGCACTTTTTGGAGATGCACCGCTGGACAGGGCCAGGAGTGCAGTATGGGAGGAGGTGGCGGTGGCGCTGAAAGAGGCCACAGGAATCGGGTGCATGGCTGAGCAGTGTCACCACTGATACGGGGACCTCCAGCGCAGGGACCCAGACAGGCTTCCCCACCTGCGGGCACGTGCCAGGAGAGGCGCAGTGCCACGACCAGGTAGGTACCCCATCCATACACTGGTTGCATCAGTACGGGTATCGTGGTGGGCATGTGTCCACCACATGGGGGGGTGGGCCGTCCAGTGTGGGCAGTGGTGTTTGTGGTGGAGGTGGTGTTGGGGGTTTTGTGGCATGGCTGGGCTGAGCGGGATTGCACACACCCGGGGATGGGAGGTCTTTGATACTGGATTGTACTGATAATCCCCTCTCCATTTATGCACTGTAGGCCCTGATGAGCAGCGCCGAGCCAGACTGGACCGACACCAAGGTGTGGGCGGTGGAGATGTTCAACAGCCATGGGAAAATGGTGGAAGAGGACTACAGCGCCAGGATTAGGCCGATGATGGTGAATGCCTTTCTTCCAGGATATTTTGTGCATGCTGTGTTGCAGAGCAGGCAGCGGGGCATGGCCACCATCCATTGACACCAGTGATGTGAACGCCACACAGTACAGTCAGCACTGTCCAGTGGCCCTGCATGTGTGGGTGTGCATCGCTGGTGGTCCCATGCGTGCACGGTACATGGCTGTGCCAATGCCTTCCCGACGGCATAGCCATGTCACTGTCACAACCGGTGGTGCTGTGTGCGGGACTTGGGCGGTGGGTGTGTGCAGCGGTCCTCCTGGCTGTGTGCACCTGGTAGGCAGGTCATGCGGATACGATCACTGTGGGTGGTCGCACACCATCACAGGGGCATATCCCACGGCTGTATGCCTTGCACAATGGGTGGACTGCAGGGGGATGGACATTCACACTTATTGACTCTGCTTCCTTGTTCTAGGTGGATGGTGGATGATGCGGCTGGAGAGGGCCATGCAGGAGCTACTCCAGCTTGTGAGGGCATCATTGGAGGTACTGTAGACGTTGTACCAGCACGATGTCTGGAGGCGGAGAAGCAGGAGGTGCCACAGGAGCGGGGAGCGGGGTGGCCGCTAAGACCTCCATGCCCCACAATACACCCTACCCCCCTGTACCCACCCTCACACCCCTTTTTCCCTCTCCCATTTGTTCACCCCTGCCCCTTACCCACCCCCACCTGGTTTGTGGCCCTCACCGCCCCATATGCATATAGCTGTATAGAGTTGTTCTGTACCTTTGAGAAATATACATTTGTTTTGTTATGCCTATTGTGGTGGGCTCTGATTTGCAGTGGGCTACAGGTGCTCAGCTGCAGTGGTATGCATGGCATCAGGGGTGGTGCAGGCATGGGCGTGTGTGTGTGTCTGTAGGGGAAGCGCCTATGGTGTGGGCATAGCTATCAGTCACTGTCTGTGGTTTGTGTGTTGTTTCCTGTGCACTGGATGACTGTGTGCAGTGGTCCACTGTGCATGCGCTGTGTCCATGGCACCCCTGTCAGACCGTCCATGGCCTATGTAGCTGACACCCTTGCATGTCTGTCAACTGCATGGTCTGCTGGCATGTCAGTGGTGGCTGTCCATGCTGGACAGCCACTGTACCCAGCACAATGCCGGGTTGCCTCCTGTCACCGGTATGGTGCACGTCTGCCTCGGGTGGCACTGTGGCCTCCGCTGTTGTTGTCCCACCTCCATGCTGTCGCTTGTGTCTGTTGCAGGGGATGTGCTCCACTGTCTGTCACTTGTGCTCTGGCCGCATGCTGGTGGAGTACAGCTTCATGGTGCCTGTGCAGGGTGGCTGGCACACCTGTGCCATGGAGGGGTGCTGGCCATGTGTACACGGCTGCCGTGGCCACATGCCAGTGGCTTGGTTGACCAGCTACTGTGTCCCTGTGTTGGTGTGTCCTTGGGTATGGGTGGGTGTTTGTCCATGCACTGTGTTGTATCCTGTGTGGCGCATGCTTCCATGCACCACTGTGGGTGTCTGCGCTGGCTGTTGTGGCCAGTGCTGGGTCAGGGTATGTCCTTGGGAGGGTGTGCAGGGTGCTGTGCCACTGGTGGTGGGGTTCGGGGCATGCCCTGTCACGTATGTCGTACCTCGTGTACCGACACATGGTAGGTCTCTCAGCTGTACCTCGGGGGGGGGACATGTGTGGTGGTACTGTGTATGTAGTCGTTGCATCACTGTCTGCTGCCACCTGCTGAAGGGTGCTCGTGGTGGGGCTGCCTTACATGGTTCTGTGGTGTACAGAGTTGCATTGTCACGGTGGGGGGTGGAGCCATGCGAGGGGTATCCTGCACTGGTGGGCGCTGCTCCTGGGCAGGGTGTCTGGGGATCGCGGTGCAGGGTGTGCTCTACATTGGTGGGATGGTGTGGCACGTGGTGGCCTGACCTCCTTGTGTGCCAGTCACAGCTTGAAAGGGGGTGTGCTGGTACACCATGCCCCGGCTGTGGGTTTGTTGCTGGAATCCATGGGCCGGTGGTTATTCCAGCTCTCCCCTGGTTGTGCAGTGCATGGGGTGTGGGGGCCGATGTCTGTTCTGCTGTGTGCTCCTCTGCCCATCTCTAGCATGGGTGGTCCGCCTGTGCATCCTGTCCCTGTGCATCCCTGGTTGTGCCGTTGTGCTGCGGCCCTGCTCCACTGAGCATCCCTGGTTGTGCTATTGTGCATCTGAACTGCACCACTGCACATCCCTGGTTGCGCCATGGTGCAGTTGGCACGATATTCAGTCGTGTGCTGCAGGCGCATCTTGACCTGTGCAGTGTTTGAATATTACGCTTATTGCACATGGGTGCAGTGGACTTGCGCTTGCTCCTGCTGTTGCACACTTTTATGGCGCAGTTTGAATATCTGGGCCACTTTGTTTAATTTAATGGACTTTTATTTTAGTGCCTAGTTGAAGTTTTTTTTTTTAATATATGAGTAAAGGTTGCAGTCATGTTTGTGATAGACATTAGAAAGTAAGTAGCTTATGAATTCTGTGAGTTGCGCTGTTTGGCAGGGAATTGTTTTTAACCATTAGTGGTGCTCTCTTACTGCCATGGCTAGAACCAAGTGTCAGCCAATCAGGATACAAGGATTTCCTTGCCCATTTTATATGTTAAAGTACCCCGTTTCTTTTGCAAAGCTTGGCTGCTAAGGTTATAAATACAGGTATATAATGTGTGCTACAACTATAGAGTCAAGGGTCTGTGCTTACCATTCACTGTAGAGTGGGGGAAATTTTGTCTAGCAAATGCTACAACATAACATTTTGCTACTATGAGTACTGCACCATCCTCCTTTGTTATTGTATGCTGTATAGGTACTCAGTTTGTGTTGTGGAGCACAGATTGTTTAATAGCATAAAAATATCTGTTACACCAGTTGGGGGTTATTTAGGGGTTGCCAGATGTCATAGTTACAACCTCTTAGAATTTTTTGCAACTCCTAAGTTGGTGTGTTTGAACTGCATGGCCCTGAAAACAGTTACAGTTGGCAATGCAATTTCTGTGTGCAAACAGGGTCTTTTGCACAGAGTGCTGACTTAGTTACAAGAGAGATGGTTTTTCACTGTGACTAAGTTTCAATTCAAATCCCTTGGCTGGGTGTTACTGGATGCAGACAGGGTACACACTCACTAACATGCTGACTTGAGACACCCATGGAAGTCAGAGCATGGCACAGGATTAGTTGTAAGGATGTTATGCCATGCCCAGACCTGTAGGAACCCAACATTAATGCCATACAGTTCCCCCCACACACCTAAACGTTTTCTTTATGTCAATGTCACAGGGTGACCACTGTGATGAGTAAGGGCCCTGATATTCTTATAAGTACCCCCCCCCAAGAAATAAAGTGCCTAGGTATAAAGGAATGATCAAAATACCAGGTGCTGATAGTGATGGTATTTATGAAAGGTAGAAATACATAATATATATATATAGATATATATTAAAGGGGTATTGCCTTCATGGGAGTGAAAATACCTTAAGTGACCAGTGGAACAGACACGCTATATAATTTAAGATACAGAGTTGCTCTAAATATTTACTGTAACTTGTCTGTTAACAGCTCTGAAGCAATCCTCCCATATTACCATGCACAAAATAGCAATCTCTCATGGTAGGACACCCTTACATCCTGCCACAAGCACTTGTAAGGACAAGAGCAGCAGCCCCTTTATTATCTGTGCCCTTTCTGTGCTGTTCCTTGTTCAGTAGCCAGTATCCAAAAAAGGAAAACCTCTAAAAAGTCTTTAGCAGCTTCTATTGTGCTGCTAGCATTAAAGTATGCCCTGATTCTGTATGAAGGCACCTGTTGCACTGTATGTGCACATCTCCCAAGAGAGAGTGTGTAAAGAAAGCAAGACATGCTTCTTTATAATATGCCAGGGCCCTAACACATGGAAAAAGCATTAGGAGCTGAAACAGTTGCATGGCAGGATTAATGTAAAACCCCTAGCTATGATGTGCAATTCGCCTGTAATAGCAAGCAGCTGGCAGAATGCCAGAATGCAATTGCAGCTGCCCCACTTCTTCGAATAGCGCTTAGTGCTCTTAGGCAACCACTTCAGTGAAAAAAGGGACAGTAGAGTCCCTGAGAGTAGAAAATACAGCTCCGTGCTCCAGTGTACTGTGTTACTCATGGTAGAATGCCAGAACATAATTGCAGCTGCCCTGCTCGTCTGTCATTCCTATGAAGTGTGCACAATAAAGTCGGGTCTAAAGTAAGCTAAGAGAGAGATAAGCTTTATTATTTATTCAAGTAGGGCAAATGTCCTGACTGAATCAGAGTGGGGGGAAAAACAGAGGAGCAGGCTACATAACTTTTTCTTTCTACTCCTACATGTTACCGCTTGCTACATGTGGGATTTCTGGGCTCTACTGCCCTCACTGTTGCATAGTTATTTAGAGGGAGAGGTCAAGTCAGAGAGAGACAGAGACAGAGAGACAGAGAGAGACAGAGACAGAGAGAGAGAGAGAGAGAGAAATGAAAAATAAAGGAAGCACGTAAACTCCAATCTCTAAACTCTAAAGAGTGGGCGGCAGGTTGATTTCAGCCACCTCTCTTTACATATCAATAACGCTATGCACTCTAAAGAGTTGCAGCAGGAACTAAAAGAAAAGGTGGCTAGGTAGCTGCAAGGCAGCTCATTAAACAAAGTCAAAAGGGGCCGAATTGAAATGTTTACCGTCGGGCTGATATTTCAGCCATCAGCTTGTGAAAAATATAAAGTTGCAAGTTATTAGGGAGTTGGTGAAGTATCCTGAGCTTACCAAAAACCCCCTTGTAAATTAGAATATTAGAAAATTAGAATAAGCAAGGTGAGGGCTAAACAAATAAAGCCCTTACAGAAAGAAAAGTACAAGAGAACATTGTTGCTTTTGAGGCAGTATAGCACAGTGGTTTAAGGCTCTGAGCTACAAACTTGGAGACCTGGGTTTGAGTCCCACCGCCCCCCACTTGTGTGCTGTGTGATCCTAAGCAAGCCACTTGACTTCCTTGTGCTCCCAAGTTGCACCTGGAAACAAGCTTCAGCTTAGTGTGCCTCTCCTGGTTAAACAATTTTCCCTTCCTTTTGTTTTGGTTTATTTTCAGTTACTGCCTGGTATCTGGAAGTTGACAAAGGGAAAGAAAATAAGGAGTGTGCCCTTATTCTTCTATTCACTTGTCCAACTCAGGAATACCTATGGTCTATACATAAAGAATAGTAATAGTCATTACCTGGTTCTGCAGTCAGGACTGTCTATAGGGCTGGCAGCCCCAGAAATGGCTGCTTTTATAAAAGTAGGAAGTGAGGTCACTCCAGAATGGGAGGGGCTTAATCCGTTAATGAACCCAATGATGATACAATTAGGTATATTTGGCCTATTATAGCTCAGTGTTGCATACAAAGAAAGGGGTCTTGCGATTAAATTATGTGGGGTAGTATGTTAGACAGGTATGGTGGGTTACCTGGCAATCTAGACTAACCCAGATAGTTTTATTTTTGTCTATTAGGTAAGGGCCAGGTCATTCTCTACTAGTTTTTACTGTTAACTACTTGTATTTAATGCGAGAACAATTTGCCTGTATGTTTTGAATTTTTTAGAGCTGCAGAATTGTTTTCAAGTGATTTATAGCCCTGTTAAGCAAAACAAGACTGTTCTGTTTTATCCCCCGCCGCCCTTGGCACCTAAGTTAGCTTCTCTTTTGTCCTGCTAATGTCTTGATCCCTGGCTCCTCTGCCTGACCCTTTGTTTTAGCTCACTATAAATTCCTGCCTTTTTCTCCCCCCAGCTGCTGCCCTTGAGCAGGGCTAGCCCACGCTCCACTCCCGGACTTCAGACCACCGGCCTGACGGCATTTCATTCTCTGCTAGTTTTTCATCCCACCCCCTCCCAGGCCTCCTTTAAATACACCATAGCCACGCCCTCCTTGGTTTTCTGCCATACTACAGGTCCACGCCAGGGATAAAGACTGCACCACTTTCTCCTTCTTATTTATTCAGCCTTATTCTCCTCTGTCGCCCAGACTCTACTTTTTCTGGAGTCATGGCATGCTTCACTATTGCCTTTTTGCTGCTAATAAGTAACGCTCCCAATGTATACTATCTTAAAAAACTTACTACTCAAGCCCTGTCCTGGAACCCTTCACCTACATTGCCTCCTATCACTGCACTACTCTCTACTCTACTCTACACACACCCCTCCCTTTACTCTTACATCACCTTCTTCCTCCTCACTCTCCTTATTCCCTTCTCCCATGTCACTTAAAGCTCTTTTCCTTTTAGCCCCAAATTGTCATGCAAGTCTGTCCCTATCTAGCACTCAGCTGTCATCCTCGTTCACACCTAGCAATCTGCCACAAAGGAAAAAAGCACTCAGATCACATTTGAATTCCATAAAGAAACTGTTACTCCTGCTTCTTTTCTGCTCAGGCATCGCTGCTCACCTCTTGTACTGAATTTGAGGCTGCACCCAGATTAAAAATAATGTTGGTCAATATATTGAGCCTGCCAAAAAAATTAGACCAATTACAAGCATGGGCCATCCACACCGAACCCAATCTCATGGTTGTCACTGAAACTTGGTTAAAAAAAATTACTGACCAACAAATTAATCTAGCAGGCTACAATCTGTATAAGGCAGACAGGGACTCTGGGGGGTGGGGGTGGAGTAGTCGTCTATACTAAATCCAAGTTCACAATTAGCGATATCTATTGCAAATCAAAGCAGAAGGAATATGAGATTGTTTCTCTGAATCTCCACCTTCCTTCCTAAGAAAACATGACTATTATTGGTGGCTATAGGCCCCCTGCTGGTGGGACTGATGTCCTTAACATCCTTAAATCCCATGCCATCAATGCCAATACAGAAACAATAATCCTTGGGGACTTCAACCTTGATTGGCTGTGCCCTAAATCGCTGGCTTGAAATCCCTTTGTGATGAACTTGGCCTTGCCCAGTTAATTAGTGAACCTACTAGGATCAATACCTCAAAAATCACAAATAGCTCACTCTTATTTTTTTATCATACTTTGATTTTTGTGCCTCTGTAGTGCTCCGTCGGGGGCATCCAGCCACTGGCCCCACCAACCCGGAGAACAGCAGGCTCACTCGATACGCGATGGTCCAAGAACGTCCATCACCAGACCCTCCGACGCGATTCCACGACAGGCCTCCAGGTCAGCTGGTGCATGGCCATCAAGCTGCTCAGTCATGCCCAGCCCTTTTCCCCCTTGTTTTTTTTGTCCCCTGGAGCCGGCAGTGCAATGACACGCTGCGCTTACGCAAGCATCTTTCCAAACTCCTCCCCATGCTGGCGCCGTGCCTTGTGCTTCTCCCGGTCTTCACCCAGGGCCGCCAAAGCATGACGCAACCTCACAAACCCACCCCAGAGGAAGGAGAGCAGTCCTGGGATGCTCAATCCAACCTCTCCCCTGCCAGCCCCTGGTGGCCCGAGTCCGTTCCCGAACCTGGGTCACCGGCGTGGTGCAAGGTGTGGCGTCCAGCACCTCAACCCTCAGTGCCACCTGGCCGGCACAAATAGCTCACTCTTAAATGTGATATTAACCACTCATCCCCACAAAATTTTACATGCAGTAGTCTTCCACAATGACATGAGTGACCATAGTATTGTAGTCTGTACGAGATTGCAAGCTAAAGCACACTGTCAGCCCAAATTCATCACTAAATGGTCCTTTCATAAGTTCAATGCCTTAAACTATTTGACTGACCTAAGCAAGGTCAGATGGCAAGATCTCTTTCTTGCAAAATCAGTTGTCGAGGCTGTTACTGTCCTCAATGATAACCTTACTACCCTGGCTAGTAGACATGCACCTTTTATCAAGGTTCGGAGGCGCAAAATCTCTCACCCTTGGTTCACTCTAGAATGTAAGGTCGTATTGATAAACCGTGATAAACTCTGGACCCAGGCTAGGCGAATCAAGAGCCCTGTAGTTTGGCAGGCCTTTAGAGCAGCCAGGAATGCCTGTGTTAAACGTACTCGCGCCACCAAAGCAAACTTCTATGTTTCCACCCTAGAACAGGCTAAAGGGAACTCCCACAAAATTTGGAGGACCCTTAAGTCCATTGAAGGTTGGTCGACTGCCCCCTCCATTCCATCTAAGATCCACAGCAAAGGTACGGTTGTGGAAAGTAATCACCAAATACTTGAAGAATTTAATTCCCACTTTGTCACCGCCAGCCTAGCCTTCGACTCTTCACCGTATGCTGCTCGAGTTAAAGAATCAAGACAGCTCGGACATAACACTGCCTGTCTCAGCCTGTTCATTTCAGCTGTTCCCCTTAAATTTCAAAGAAGTTGAAGACTCGCTTATTAACTTAGACACTAAAAAAGGCACCGGAGAAGATGGACTTGAACCACTCTTCCTAAAACTTGGTTACACCTACCTTACTGCCCCTATCCTGCATATACTTAACCTCTCTATTTCCACCGCCACATTTCCTTCTTGCTAGAAATCCACCCACATCCTTCCCCTATTTAAATCGGGCGACCCATGTGACCTAAATAACTACAGTCCCATTTCAGTTCTGCCCATTCTCACAAAAGTTTTCAAAGTATAATCCGGCTTTCGCCCTAATCACAGCACCATCACAGCTTTGGCCAAAGTTACTAATGATTGGGTCTCTGCAATGGATTCGAAGAAAATAACGAGAGCAGTATTCTTAGATCTCAGTAAAGCTTTCGACACCGTAGATCACAACTTATTAGTGAATAGCCTTATTAAAATAGGTTCCACCCCTTCCACCACTCAGTGGTTCAATAGTTACTTATCTGGAAGGGCTCAGAAAGTTAAAGCAGGAGGCTTGTTCTCATCCTCTTTGCTTATTACCAGGGGAGTTCCACAAGGCTCCATCCTAGGTCCCATTCTTTTCTCTTTATATATCAATGATCTTGACAATCAGATAACCAAGTCAAACCTGCATTTCTTTACAGATAATACAGTTCTATACACCTCTGGTCCTACATTGTCTGGAGTCAGATACCTTCTCCAAGCTGACTTTGCACAGTTAGAAACTAATCTAATCAATGCCAAGCTGCTCCTAAATGCCAAGAAAACCAAAGCCATGATTTTCTTCCCATACACCTCCCCCACTACTGTTCTCAACTCACCTAAAGACTTTATCATCACCTCTCTATGAGAACCACTGGAAATTATCTCAAAATTCAAATATCTTGGCATCTGGCTCGATAACAAACTCTCCTTTAATGATCACCTCGATGACCTGTCCAAAAGATTAAGAATCAGGCTAGGTTTCTTCTTCTGCAATAGGTCTTTCTTTACATTGGAGACCAGAATCAGGCTTGACCAGGCCACATTCCTCCCCCTACTTGATTACGGTGATATAATTTACAACTCTTCAGCAATTACCAACCTCCATAAACTAGACACCCTCTACCACCGTGCCCTGTGTTTTATCACTAACTCCCTGTACCGTACTCACTACTGTGATCTGTACGCAACTGTTGGCTGGACCTCACTTACCATTAAACGTATACTCCGTGCTGGAATCTGGACTGTAAACCTTCTTCTGAATAAACTCCCAAGCTACCTAACTTCTCTTTTCCGCATCTCCCACAGTATTTACTCACTCAGAAAGTCAGACTTTATCCTCCTTGATGTACCCAGGACCAATGTTCCCTCTAATTTTTAGTCTCTGTGGGTGGGCGACTGATATGTGTGTGCGGCACTTTGTGCTAAAAAATTGATTCATGTGCGCAAATTGGGTGGTCCAAACAAGTGATATATTTTATTGCCAGTAAACAGTAGAAAATATAACCAAACACTCAAATACTCAATACAAAGTATAAATATACATTCTGACACAGTCCGAAGCTTGGATGTACATTGTGCACCATAACAGTATAAACTAGAAACATGTGTAAACTATGTACATTTTAAAGAGTCTTGCATGCATCTAAAAGGGGTGCTGCTGATGATGCATTGCTAAGAACTCAACATTTACTGTTTTTCTCTCTCCTGTCTTTCCCATTCTTCCAGTGGACTTATATTTTATTAAGATCCATTTTTCCACCAGATGTTAAAAACAATTTTGTTCACATCAGCATATCTAAATGGCTTTCTTCCAAGCAGTTTCTTTGTTTGCTCTTAATGCACTTCATGAAGCTGAAGCCTCTTTCACGATCAGCACTAGAAGCTTGGAATGTAGTAGTAGTAGTACAATTTATTGTTCCACATAAAGCAGTTACAGTATACTAAAATCAGGACAAAATACATAGTAAATATAAATAGACAATAAATCAACAAGGAACTTAAATATTTTTACAGTGCAATTCAATTTAACAGAGTATCTTTTCACATAAAAAACCTCCACAGAATTTCAAGTCCCCCTAATAAGCTTTACAAATGAGTTGAGATGAAGAATCTTGCAAAGATCTCTTCCATGTTCTTCTCTTTCATAGTAAACAAATATTCCAAAAGATCCTCCGGGGGAGGCCGAGATCCCCCCAGCAGTTTTTTCCTAGTTGATTCATACCTTGGACACAAGAGTACCACATGTTTGAGATCACCTATAGTCCACATTTACAATACGGAAAAAGTACCCCCTCTCTTTTGTCTGAAATGAATGCATTGAGCATTATAGTTTCAGTTCCAAATATTGTACAGATTCTTCTTTGTTTAGGACAGGTTAAAAAAAAAAGAGAGAGATATGGCTCATATCCCCATGAAATCTTTACTTTTTTATAAAATCAATATAGCTTAAGCTTGGAGAGTTGAACACAGAAAGAATTTATGTCATAAGTCAATAAGCCTCAATTTGACATCCTGCCTAATCTCCTCAAATGGCCTCATGTAAATTTTATATAAGAGGTGGCCCAATCCGGCCAGCATTATTGTTTCTTAAAGGTTGAATAAAGGGATGTACATATCCCATGCTGGCCAATTTGATGGCTTCCACTACATACATTCTGGGATATCTTTGTAGGGCAAAAGAAAAGTTTCAACAGAAAGAGAATCTGTCGTTCACAGAGAGAAAATTCAATGAACGTTGTCCTACCTCCAAGGCAAGAATACAGCTTGGAATTCCATTTAAAAATATTAAGATGTATATATATATAGAGTTTATTCAGAATTATTTCTAATTCTCTAACCTTAGTATAACCCCAGATTTCAGAGGCATATGACATGATCGTTCTTATTTTGGCATTAAGAACTCTTAATACCCCGCTCACCGATGACTTCCTCATCTTGCTGTTAAATATTTTTAGGGCATTTATAGAAGATCCCATTTTAAATTGAATAGCCTCCAAATGTTTGGTCCAAGATAGGCTATAGGCAAATGGGCACCTAAATAGTCATAACACTAAACAGTGTCTATATGGTTACCATTTAGCCTAAAGCCTACTGTATTCTTGATTTGAGAGCCAAAAACTACAATGTTGGTCTTACTGAGATTAACTTCTAGTTTCCTTTGAGAACAGAGAGATTCAAAGTGAGCCAGTTTTCTTTTAAGACCTAGGACTGAAGTACAGAGCAAGACTAAATTGTCTGCATATGCTAAACATTCAATCCTTTGATCATTAATTTTTGCAGTGTGGAAATCTGGGTTACCTAGCTGATCCAAGACTGTATTAATGTAGATGTTAAATAGAGTGGGGGCCAAAATACACCCCTCTCTGTCCCCCACATTTGTCTCAAATCTATCAGTTAGATGACCATATTGATTATACTGGACCCTTGCCCACATAGTTTCATACAGTCTGTTAATAACATCAAGAAGTCAGGCCTCCAACTTCAGATCCCTTGGTGCAGCCCAAAGGATTTTTCTACTAATGCTGTCAAGGCCAAGGAGAAGTCCACAAAACAGCAATATAATCTGTTTTTCTCACTTTAATATACTTCAGATCAGGTGCTGAAGCACATAACAGTGTTGTACTGTAGAACAGTCCTTCCAGAAACTGTTCTGTGCCTCATTCGATACCGAGTTCTCCTTGACCCATGACAGCAATCTGCCCAAAATTATCCTAGACAAAATCTTCTGTGAAACATCCATCAAACTAATAGGCCTATACATCCTTGGGTCATTCAGATCCTCTTTTTAAAAATTGGGAAGATAACACTACCTGCCCAACTGGCAGGGGTAAGACACCCTGAACCAGGCCAAGTAACAGTAAAGGATGAAAAGGAATCCATCAGTTGGTAAAAACCTTATAGAAATCACCTAGGACCCCATCTGGCCCTGGTGCTTTATTTGCCTTAAGGCCAATCAGTGCCATCCAGATTTCATCCTCTGTGATCAAGATAGGTCTTGGAAAAATGTCATCCTCCTGTATTTTGAAAGCATCAGGTGTCTCCTGCTCTTCATGAGAATAATAGAGCTTGGAGAAATGAGATGCCCAGACTTCAGGTGTAATATAGGCTTCAATCTTATTGGCATATCTATTATATCCCTGGGCAACAATATTCCAAAATTGCCTTCTATCCCTATCCAAAACAGCCTGCCTCAGTTTTTCCCAAAGTCCATGAGTATGTTTATGTCTCACCCATTCAAGAATGTTCCTATATTTTTCTTTTTCAGTCTTTAGCAAGTTAAAATATGTAGCAGTCTTATTTCTTTTCTTCTTATGCTGTCTTAGTTTTCCTCCAAACTCTTTCTTTGCCTGTAGGCATACCGAATTAAACTAATACTTTTTATAAAGGGACCTAGGATGGTACATTGTTTTACATCTAGGTCCAAGTAAAGAATGAATAGTTTCCCAATTCTCCAAAATATTAAAGGCCTTACTTTTGTCCAGGACCAACTCGTGAATATTACCTAAAACTCCTGTACTAACAATTTCTTTGAAACTAGCTTGATGAATCGGCTCCCATCCAATCCTTCTCTTATGACTTCCAGACTCTGTTCATGTTGTGCCTCACTCCCTAAAGTTCCAAAAGGACATTTGATGTTAATTACAATGGCACAGTGTGCTGACTCCAATCTATCCATGACCTCTAACTTCTGGATCAGCTTTACTGCTTCCAAATTGGTCCAAACCTAATCAGGGATTAAAGAGCCAGTAGGTCCTTTACACAGTAAGGATCTGACTAGATCAACCTGAGTTCTACCATTTAAAATACAAAAATTTCTACTGGCTAAGTCCGCTAGCAATTCCTTACCTCTGAGGTTAGATTTTAGATCCTCAGCAGTCCTAGTATAAGAGATATTTGGATTAATTATAGATATTGTATGGATCATATCTGAATTTACATCCTCCAAGAAATGAGAAGGAATTCTGGCATTAAAGTCTCCCAAAATAATTATAGAACAAGGTATACTCTTATCTGACAATTCATCAAGTGCCATTTTCAGATCCTATATGAAAAGGTCAGCTGGATCAGTAGCTCTATTGCGAGGGGGTAAGTATACATTGCAGAGAATGATCTTCTCTTGTCCCTTGCTACTCATTAGAGCCAAAATACCCTCTGACTTAGTAGAAATGTTAGTGACCTGACAATTTAGCAAAGTTTTGATAAAAAAAGGAAATACCCCCTTTAAACCTTCCAAACTTATTATCTTTAGTTGCTGGCAGAGTAAAGATAGAATATCCAGACAATTTGGGAGTTACATTTTCTGTACACCATGTTTCTTGCAGTCCATAATATCAAAATTATCCAGAAATCTCACTATTTCAGGGTCAATTATTTTTAAGATGGATGCCCTCAGTATTCCATAAAAGTATAGAAAGGCATCCACATCTCGATCCCCAGCTCCCTTATCCAAATCCAGCTGGATTCAGAGTTCATTTGTTTGATATTATCTACAGGCTGCATTTGTCAGGCTGAATCAATAACTGTCAGCAGTGAGTAGGTATCAGGTCAATTAGGTTTCCAAAGTCAATCAGGGCTATCTGTCTCTAAGATTGATTCTGGACTATCCTTAGTCTGTTTAAACCATGAAAAGACTTCACCCAAGTCTAACATGTCAACTAAATGTATTTCCAAACAATCCAGCTTGCTGGCTAGAGAAAGCAAGCTGCTAGCTGTATGAGGATTTTTAAATGTAATATCAATCTGTGCTGTGGGCTCAGGGTCTCCATATAACTTCATGGACTCCACCATATTTCTGGAGATATAAAATCCTAATGCTCTTTCCAAGTTTAGCAACAGATCTTCCCTAACTTTCCTATGAGAATCCTTGAGTGAAACCTTCCACCCAAAGATAGTTATGGTCTTACTCAGCCATACTTTTCTCTGCTTCAGTACGTGATCCTCTACCACTCCCAAGATTTCTCTCTGTGCTGTCGTAGCCTTCTCACTCTGCACCTCCCTATGGAAAATCTCTTCTGGGGAATGATAAGACTGTGTAGGAACCTCTATACATGATAGCCTCATGTTTAGCTTGGAATGTAGCACATGCATCAATAAGTTTAGCCACCATGCTGTACTGCACATTAGTCAAAGCAAAGTGGATCATGTCAGTAAAGGATTTTAATGATCCTCCCTTTATTTTTTCAGCAACTATAAATCTGAAGTCATTGTACTGGCTAACAATTTCTGCCTGGTCCACTGATGAAAATAAATAGTCCTGATATTTGCTGTACAGTCTCCAATATTTGATAAGCCAAACTCAAAGCTGCAATGTGGCAATGCTGCAAAATCAAAGGCAGATCAGTCAGAAAGTTCACCTGCAGTCCACATGGTCACATAACAGGCCAATGAATTGCAAAATTGCTGTTGTGCTTATTTCAGCAGTGCATTAGCAAAAGCAGTTTTACTGGTGGGCTCCAGTGGACAGTTTCACCCAGATACTGGCTTCTGAACTTTTTTTATTTTGCCCTAGCAATCTGTACAGCTTCAACTTGTTAGACTACTTTCTGAAACATCTTAGTGTACAACTCTGCCAACTCCAAAAGTACATCATTTAATACTGTTGTGGCAATGTGGTATTCAGGGTTGGACAGCTTCTTAAAGCAGTACTTAGCGATGGGATCTTTGATGGATGCATGCAAAATTGTATGTGATGTCATTTACCCTAGGTATGGTTTACAATAACTATGCTGGGTAATGTCAAGCTCAGTGGGGGGTTTAAAATGTATTTTTGCAATGTAGTGAGTGAGTCAGTGTGATATGAGAGAGGAGATGCATTTAGGAGACTGTAATTCTCTTCCATTCTGGATCCATACTAAGAGCAGTCTGAATTTTAGGTCCTATTAGGTCAGCCCCTTTGGAGATGGTCTGGTATTGCCCATTAAGGGGAGTGTCCCAGATGACCTGATGGCGGTGCTGGACCTATCGGACCTTCCGATAGATTGCTTGGATCCTGGTGACCTTGTACAGGCCTATAACAGGGCGGTTACGGGGGCCTTGGATTCCATTGCACCTGTTCGTGTTCGTCCTCTCACTCTTCGGCCCAGGTCTCCATGGTTTGATGAGACCATGAGGGAGTTGAGGAGGGTTGGACGAAGGCTGGAGAGGTGTTGGCGGAAGTCAGGTCTGGATGATGACAGACTTAGTTTGATGGACCATTATATGGTTTATCAATCCACAATCTCTCGTAAGAAGGCAGAGTTCCTGTCCAGGGAGATAGCAGCTGCACAGAATAGAGCAGCTCAGCTCTTTCGGACTGTGGACAGACTGTGCAATCCAGTCTGCCTTCAGCCCGGAAGGGCCTTTTCCACAGAACGGTGTGAGGAGTTTGCTCTCTTCTTTGCAGATAAGGTTGCCAAAATCAGATCAGACGTCCGTTCTTCCCTCTCCAATGGGAGCGGTGATGGTCGGCTGGAGATGTTGAACACCCAGTTGGTATGGTCTGACTTCAGCCTCCCCAAAATCGATGATATTGTGATGGTCATCCGAGCATTGAGACCAACCAGCTGTGATTTGGACCCTGGCCCCACACGCTTTTAGTGGAATGTGGATAAAATCGGCCTAGTCCTAGCTTTGATAGTCTGGAAGTCTTTGGGAGGGGATCTTTCCAGATCCCTTAAAGAGGCTATAGTTAGCCTCTTTTAAAGAAATCCACCTTAGACCCAGATTGTCTAGCAAATTACAGACTCAGTCTCTAACCTACCCTTTGTGGGTAAGGTTATTGAGAAGGTGGTCGAAGGCAATTGGAGGATCATTTGACCAACAACAATATCTACGATTCTCTCCAATCTGGATTTAGGAAGAGGCATAGTACCAGACAGCACTTGTTCGGGTACTAAATGACCTCCTAATAGCGAGATCGTAAGACCTGTTCTATTTTGGTACTTCTTGATCTCTCAGCAGCATTTGACACTGTTGATCATGGTGTGCTGTTAGAGAGTCTAGCGGTCCATCTGTGGATTATCTGGTATGGTCCTTAGGTGGTTTAGATCTTACCTTGAAGGTAGGACTCAGAGGGTGGTGTCAGGAATTTTTCCTCGGCATCAGTCTCCCTATCTTGTGGGGTACCACAGGGCTCTATTCTAGCGCCTATGTTATTTACGGTGTATATGCTGCCATTAGGAGCGATTATAAGATGATACGGTCTGGGCTTCCATTGCTATGCTGATGATACCCAGCTGTATATGTCTTTTGTACCTGGCCAGGATGCTGCCTTGTCGGTATTTAATAACTGCCTTGCAGAAATCCAAGATGGGATGAATGGGAGTTGGTTGAGGTTAAACCCGGAGAAAACTGAGGTGTTGGTTGTGGACAAAGGTCGCTGTGAGGCGGGTTGGCCGGCTGGATCGCACTCAGGCTTAAGGCTTGCAGGCGTTCATCTGACGACCTCAGATCAGGTGCGGAATCTTGGCGTAATAATTGATGACCGCTTGACACTTAAAGCTGAGGTGTCAGTGGTGGTCAAAACTTCCTTTTTCCATCTGAGGAATATCTCCAGGGTGAAGCATCTGGTTCCTCCAGAAGATCTTCCAACACTGATCCACGCCTTCGTTACCTCCCGCCTTGACTATTGCAACTCCCTGTACCTAGGGCTATCGGGGGTTGAGCTTAGTCGTCTGCAGCTAGTGCAGAATGTGGTGACCAGGTTATTGACTGGTTCTTCTAGATCCAGTCATATAATGCCTGTGCTCCGTGGACTGCACTGGCTGCCAGTATTTTGGCGAATCGCCTTCAAGGTCGGTTTGCTGACCTATAAAGCCCTACATGACCAGGGACCTACTTACCTGAAAGAGCTCCTTTGCCCCTACTGTCCCTTCCTCCCCCTCCAATCCACTGATGAGGGATTGCTGGAGATTCCCAGGGTCCGTTTGAAAACGTCAGGGGCTAGATCATTTAGTTTTATGGCCCCGACCCTGTGGAATTCTCTACCTCGTCAGGTGCGAAATAGTCTGACTGTCCTGAGTTTTAAAGAGCCTTGAAGACCCATCTTTTAACATAGTTTTATTGATTTATAATAGTTTTAGATTTTGTTTATTGTTCTATGAAATTGTACAGGCGCTTTGGTTTTAAGAAAGCGCCTTTTAAAAATAAAGTTTGATTTGATTTGAATTTATGAAAATAAATGAAAAGGACATTTGTTGCACTGCTATTTCTTGTTGTCCATTTTAGAATTACTATCCCCATGAAGTCAACATGGGCAACCTTTACAAGCACTGATTCACTGAATCTCAAATGTGTGTATAATGTGAGACCCTGTTTTAAAGAGAAGCACAATCTCATCTCTCTAAACATATGTGCAGTCTTGTACTGAAAAAAAATGAAAACGCTTTCAATGGTGAGGCTTTAAATCCATTATAAACACATTTTGTATGTGAGACACTGCTGGGGGAGGAGGCAGAGATTACACTGAAGTTGTGCAACTTTAAAACTGAAATAATATAATTTGTAACATGGCAGAATTGTAATAGCGAGGAGCGGGGAAGCTGATAGGCGGCAGCGCGTCATGAGGTACAGGAGCAACACAGCATTATGAGACAATAATGGCATGTTGCTCCTGTAGTGCCAAAAGTAGCCAGCAGAAGTGAAGTAGCAGGGTGTAAGCTGGCAGTGGTGAAAGAAAGAGCCACAGACGAGAAAGTAGCGAGACAGGAGTAGAAAATACAGGGGAGAACTAGAGGTGAGGGACATGGGAGACAGACATACAAGGAGGCACATCCGCAAACGCATTCAGCTGCCACACATTCACCATCCAAGGCACAATGAATTTTAACTACGGGACAAGCGTGAGACACAGACACCAAGGGGGAGACATGGAGTAATGGTGGAAGGGTAGGAGAAGCAGTTGTGGCAAAGGGAGAGGGAGTAGGACAGACACCGGAAACTGAGGCCCAGAATGACGACACGCGTATGCAAATGACAGAGCGATCGGCTGTGCAGAGTTTCCAAGCGAGAGAATCACAGCCCTCCTACACAGTCTCACACTCAAACAGCCACACAGAAATCATTGAAATGTGCATGAATCGCTAAGATACTAACAGTAGTTCCCTGTAGTAAAAAAGAATCAGAACGACATTAGTATGTAACAGAGTACTGTGCACAAATCTGACAGTAAGAATAAAAATTACAGTACTTCATGCAACTGGCGTTGTGTTTGTCTCATGAGGAGCAGGCTGCATAGTCCACAGTAATAACAGCATCTCCATGTTACAAGCGCATTAATCACTGATGAAGGTGGCACCTAATGGGAGTTAATGCATGGCTGGAGCGAGATGTCTGGCTTGTTAACTGCTGGCTTGTTAAAGTTAATGAGTTGTGGCCTCAGAGGTGGGCATACAATGTTTCTTTCCCATTCACTTTCGTGTCCTGCTGTCTGAGTCTTAAATCTGAGTGATGACTCTAGTCACTACTTCATGAACATGAGGATCCCTGCCAGCTGCTTTGTGCGCTACTACTAAAGCTGTGTGCGGGTTATTTCTGACTGCTGAGCGGGCGCACATGCGCACACCTTAGGGGGAACATAGCCCAGGACTCGTACCTCCTTTGGTAAATGCGCCATCTCATGTTTCCTTCCAACCATTTGGAATCAGTTATATTCCTCGCTGAAATTATCCAGTATTGTCCCTGTTAACTTCTTCAAAAGGATAGCTATTGATAAACTAAAAGATACTTGTAGCTGTTTTAAACTCCTTCTCCCTCTTAGTAGTTCCCACTTCTCCACCACCAATCCCCCCCCTTTACCTGTACTGTACTCCCTACTCCTCCTGTTCCTTATGCCTCTCCATAGGTTCACACTCTTTATACCAACACTGTTACTTTTTATCCTGAGCATTATGTACCACATGGAATTTTTACTGTATATTAAGTACTGTTATGTTATTCTTTGTATGTATTGTGTACTTGTCTGTATACCTGTTTCAGGACCTCCTTGTGAAAGGGCATGCTCAATGGAGTTTTCCTGCAATAAACTTGAACTTGAACTAAATGTATAAAAGTCTGCCACTAGGGTGTTAAAGGAGTTAGAGACCAGACCAGGGAGTCAGTCTGGAACTGAAAGTCTGAGGGTTAAGATCTCAGAGGAAAAAGAGTGGCTTGAAGCTGAACTAATGACAATCTTCTCTTCTGTAAGAATTTGAATCATTTGATGAAGTGGAAAATTAAAATGATAAATGCCATCCTGGCATTTTTTATTCACTGATTTTTGTTGTCTGCCTGCAATTTGTCTCCTGAACTAACGACCCTATGACAGTCTGCTCATAATTCTTTGCTCCAGTAATTTAACTGCTGTCTCGGTCCGTCCCTTGTGGTCCAGTGAACCCCTCCCACTTCCCCAGCTCCAGTGTAATCCCTGGCTGCCTGCAGAATCTCATACTTTCCCCAGTCCCCTATATACATTGCCAGAATGTATATCCATATGATAATCACCATTTGCATGTTCTTAGGTTCCTAGTTGACATACAGAAATAGATTAGTTGTCATATTGGTCCTTGTAAGAACAGATCCAGAAGCAAATAGTTTGATATCTTTTATTGGACCAACATAGATGTTACAAAAAGAAAACCATGTCCAAGCTATTGGACCAACCAAGTCCTTCCTTGGAGACTTATGACAATTGTTCAGAGAGTCACATTCTGTTAGAACCCAGATCATACATAAAAAAAGAAGAAATAATTCTCATTGGTTAAAAGTACCTATTTAAAAAAAATCACAATTTTAAATGGAATGAATAGCATCCTATTAAGCTTACTATTACTGAGAATCTTTTCAGGGTCAAATGACACCCATTAGATAAAATGAATACTCAAGCATTTTCTGCATCTTAAAATGTTCAAAGTTACAAAATGAGTCAGTATTTAATCAAAAGAGTTTAATTCCATTGGGGTTTTATACAGATTCCTAAGACTGTTTTTGTTCATATAGTTAATTGATTATATACTGACTCCCTATTGAACTTTGAACATTTTAAGATGCATGAACTCATTGTCTAGGTGGTCCTTGAGAGATTTTTTTTTATTTAGCAATAATACTGACAATTAAGCAATAAGGCATGGCAGGGTGTGGTATATTATGGGATATCGTCATGCCTCGGGTGGTTGGGCACGAGGCCGCAAACCAAGTGCTTCCAACAACCCTAGAAGTGGAGATATCCCATGATACATCACACCCTGGAGTGACTTATTGCTATTATGAACAGAGTTTGAAGTTTTATAAATAAAAAAATAAAACAAATAGGTTTTAAAATGTTTTATGAATGAGTTTTTGGGTGGTGTAGGAGTACATTTTGAAGAAATAGTTCTCAGACAGTAGAGAGCAAGGAGACTGGTGGTGCCAGAACTTTTTTGAAGCCGTGATGATGTAGCCTGATATCATCTCGGCTTCAAAGAGCTCTCGGCCAATCAGATTCCTCTATTTGCAATCCTCAGTTCATAATTGCTATTACCTTGTAGAAAATATGGTTACATCGCTGTAGGATTTAATGCTTATGGAGTGTGTTAACCGGTTGAGAGTATAGTTTAGAAAATATCTCTATATAAGTTTAATTCTGTATTAATGGTTTAAACAGTTATTCATACAAGGTACATTTTTTGTATTCCCCTCTTATTTCTGTACATAAATTTCTGTAGTACAGTTTTTTATCATACAATGCTATCAAGTTGTAACTTGAACATTTGTGGTATTAATTCTAAACGGTTTGCTTTTAATGTTGAATGTATACTAATAACACACTCATTCATTAATAATTTCAGTTAAAGACTTGAGTGTTCAGCTTCTCTAATGGGTGTCATTTGACCTTGAAAAGATTATCAGTAATAGCAAGCTAACGGGATGCTATTCATTCCATTTAAAATTGTGATTTTTTTTAAATAGGTACTTTTAACCAATGAGAATTTTTTTCTTGTTTTTTTTTTATGTAAGATCTGGGTGTTAATAGAATGTGACTCTCTGAACAATTGTCATAAGTCTGTGAGGAAGGGCTTGGTTGGTCCAAAAGCTTAGACATTGTTTTCTTCTTGTAACATCTATGTGAGGTAGGCGTAAGGTAACTGGAGTTAGATATGAGGGGTGGGAGGTTACTGGCACAGGGAGGTGAGGCCATGGGAAATCCTTTTAAACTATTTTATTTTCTGGACCATTTCAGATGAGGTGGGATGCACGCTCCCCTGTTCAGGTTCAGTTCCAGTCTGGGTAGTGTTCTACTTATTCATGTTCCTAATTTTTGTTTCAGAGTTTCAAGGACTTGATGATCTTTTAAATGTGTGAAAAAGTTTCCTCTGCACGTGTGATGACTGTCTTCTCACACACTTGCTCCACCTCATTGCCCCTTCTCCACACACACCCACGTGCCATTGGCCATCTTGATGTTTTGGCAGAATAAGCACCTTGAAATCTTCTGTCATATTGACCCTATCCTTATCTATCTCCTCTACAAACTGAGTGCACTATAACAAAACAAGGCCTCTATACACCCTACCATCAGATGGGAGATCACTTCCAAAATAATCCTCCATGTCATTGACCATGGGGATGTTGTATACAGCCAGAGTTGCTCCCAAGTTCTCCCTGGTCAAGCTGGACCTCCTCTTCTATGCATTCTGCATCTTGCACTAAACTTCCCCTTGCAACCTGCCAATGCACATTGCTCTACAAGTTAGCCTGGCCATCCCTAGTGAGGATGCATCTCAGGCATGGCATATTCTTTATCTGTGAGTCCTGGTTGGTGACCTTCCATGTTACAGGAATTACATGTAACCTGTAATAATTCCCTCATTCCCCCTACTCCCTCTTCCCACTATTCCTCAAAGAACCCTCACCAACATTCCTTTCTTATTTTCCATTCAAGATAAATCATAGGAAAGACAGCATTTTTCATCATGATTCCTCACCGAGGAAACAACCACCCTTGGGTGTACTTGTTGGTTTCTGTATCGTACCTATATCATTCTGCTGTAATTTTTTTGTGCTGTCTCTGTTTGTTCTACTTGCTGTCCATTCCAAGCCATTTGCAAACTTTATTCTCAGTTCCACTGACTCTGTTTACTTAAAGTTTATTCATTTTTGTGAAAAATGAAATTGCAAAATATGAACATACGAACATATGAAAACACCAGTAAAAAAAGGCCTACAGGTCTATCAAGTCTGCCGTGTGTGCAGCTCACAATTTGATTTACTGCAGCTGACCCCAGTCCCCCCTCCTGATCAGCCACGCCTGCCATCCCCACTCTCCTTGCCTCCCTTCTGTATTGACCTTTCCTTTGTCCCTGTTCCACCCCCTCTTAAAGCAACCAACAGTTCTCAGCGAGATCAACTCCCCCAGTAATTCATTCCACCCTGCCATCACTCTTTCTGTAAATAAATGTCTCTGCTTTTCCCTCTTGAATCTTCCCCATCCAATTTTAGACTGTGTCCCCTCATGACCCTCCCTCCCTTTAAAGTGAACAAGCCCTCCATACTAACCATATTTATACCTTTTAAGTATTTGTAGGCCTCTATAATATCTCCCTTCTCCCTTCTATCTTTCAGGGAATACATGTTGAGCTCCCTCAGTGTATCCTCATAGGATTTTTCTCATTCCTGGATCATCTTTGGCACCCTTTGCTGCATCCCCTCCAGTAGTGTGATATCCTTCTTTAAATAGGGGCACCAGAACTGCACACAGTACTCCAAGTGTGGTCTCACCAGTGACCTGTACAGTGGCAGGATGACTTCCTCCCTTCCTCCCTCCCTCCTAGAGGTGATGCATCTGGCTATACACCCCAGCATTTTGTTGGCTCTTACTGCTGCCCTATGGCCCTGCACTGAATGCTTCATTTCCCCTTTGACTAGCACCCCTAGATCCTTTTCCTCCTCCAAAATGGATACATGCACTCCCCCCAGCCAGTAGCTAGCCCTGGGGGGGTTTGTCTCCTAGGTGCATGACCTTGCTCTTTTTTAGCACCTTTTTAGCATTAAACCCTGACTGCCATATACATGACCAGTGCTCAAGTTTTGCCAGGTCCTTCCTGAGTTCTTACCTCCATTCTTGACTGTCTACCATGACACAAATCTTTGTGTCATCTGTGAATGGGCTGATCTTACTCTTGATCCCTTCTGCTATGTCCCCAATAAAGATGTTGAATAACACCGGTCCAAGCACCAAGCCTTGAAGGACCCCACTGATTACAGGTCTTGACTTTGAGGGTCCTCCCCTTACAATTACCCTCTGCTGTCAGTTCTGCAACCAGCTTCTGACCCATCCCACTAGTTTTTACCCAGCTCACAGGTTCTTCAGTTTGCTGATCAATCTTCCATACATTTTGTTTTTAAAGTTCCACTGCATTTCTAACTAATTTCATCTGTCACTGTCCAAACTGCTGCTCCCACTTGTTCTTAATAATTTCAGTCAGCTTACTCAGTCAGTTTGCGGCAGCATTTTTACCTCAGCTGTAGTTTATTACAGCTTCTGAATTGTTCTCATGCCTGAACATTACCTACGATTTTGGCTTTTAAAATGTGTTGATATTTTTTGTACTGTGTCATTCATTTTACTCTCACTCAGTTTCAGTACTTTAGCAGTCATCATTCAGAAAATCTCAGTCATGTCACTTGTTCCTTCAGCAGTCATCATTCAGTTAGTCCATTTCTGCCAATATGCCATCAGGTTCTAAGAGCATATTTAAATATTGGCCATCATCATATTCCCAGAATCCGGCCCTCAGGGTTTACCCTGTGGGTAGACATGCTCCCTCACTTCCCTTGAAGTCCACATCTTGAGGGTGGGTCCCTCATCTGAGGTGCAGGTCCTTCTCTGTAGGTCACTTGTCTACTGCTGTACTTCCTGGCAGTCCCACTGGATAGTAAGCTCCAACACTGTGCAAGAAGCATTAGGTGTGCAGACCCATGCTCAGCAGTACTTCACAGTATAGTATTTTAGATGTCAGCTGTCAGAGGGAGTAGCCCTAAACTCACATTGGTTCCTTTAGCTGTGCTGCCCATGTTTGGGGGTGGGGCAGCAGCAAGCTACAGCTCTGGAAGTTTCTTTGTGATGTAACAGCTTCCTTCAGGTGATTCTGTGCTTTCTGTGTTTAAACTGATGTGAGCTTGGAGAGTGTGCCTCAGTTTGGGGGGGTGGGACAGCTGCAAGCTACAGCTCTGGAAGTTTCTTTGTGCTTGTTGTTTTGTTTCTGGAAGGTTCTGGCCATTTCTAAGTAGGTGGGGCTCTACTTTCAATAGCAGTAGTGTAAGAGGCTGGTTGACTCTCACGGGAGCTGCAGTGGGCCCTAATCCCACCCTCCCCATCCCTTCCACCCCGGCTTATCCACACTTATTGGTGTGGTGCTGCATTGGAATTGGTGGAAGGCACTACCAGATGCATCCACTCACTTGTCCTAACAGAGGGGATTGTTCTTTGTAATGCTGTAGAATGATAGAGAGATATGTAGCTCTGGTTAAAGAGGTAGAAGTCATAAACTTATAGATAGTAATGTGTTAGGAATTAGGTATAGCATCTCAAGCTGTAGTTGTGGAAAACAAATGGATGGTAAGTATCATATTTAGTAGTATCTTACACATCTCTGCAAGTGGAGTTGGTATTATATTTTTAAGTATGGACTGGACTGGTTAGAAACTCATAGATAGTACTATATTTTGCAGTTAGTACTGGTATCAGAACTGTAATTCTTAGGTAGCTTTTGGGGAATGTCTCTCTAAATAGACAGTTGTTTCAGGTATAGTAGTATAGTTTCAGGTATAGCCGTATGGTATTTGATTCTTTGTGCAGGTATAGTGGGTAATGTAGTATATAGATATGTTTAGTACTATATTACATTTTGGGTAGAACTGTACTTTTTGGTCAGTACTGTGTAGGTATAGTTGGTAGTATAACTTATAGATATTTTTAGGTATCTTTGGTGAATACTGTCTGGCACCTTGTGCAGGTATAGTTGGCACAGGGCTAGACTGGTACAATTAGTATAGATAGAACTGTATTGTCTTTTGTTTTATTAATAGGTAGTGCTAGCCATGGGTAGGATTGTGGGATGCAATGGTTGTGGGACAGCAGTATGGATGAACATACTGTGGAGGCTGGGAGGGTGTCCAATCTGCCACAGGTTGTGGAGGCTTGAGGATGAGGTGTGGTGGCTTGGTAGAGAGCTGGATAAGATGAGGGGATTCTAGGACAGGTGGACCTTCACCAGGCAGTAACATGAAGACACCACATGGGAGGAACAATGGGTCGAGGGAAGGGATGGGGGGAGGAGGTGGGAGAAAACTGGACAGGAGGCCTAACGAATGTGGGTGGACTTAATTCAGGCCTAGCACCAGAGACGGTAGTCAAGTCATGAGGGAGGAGTCAATGCATAGCAGAACAGAGGGGGGTAGGAAATAGGTTTGCTGTACTGATGACACTGGTGAGGGAGGAGGAGAAGGGGGTGGGCTCCAGGAAGGGGCAGGAAAGGAAACAGGAGGAGATTGCACAAGGGACAGTACTTGGGAAGAGGAGAGGAAGAGGGGCAATACTGATGGAGGGGGAGAGAGGGTCACTGCAGTGGTGGCAGGTAGCCCAGGGCAGATGGGGGGAGGTGGAGGATAGCAAGCGAGCAGTGAAGGGAAGGGGACAGGTCAGGGGTGGAGAAGGAGGGGAGCCACTGGACCCAACAGTGGAGCTTCTACTATGGAGGATTCTAGAAATGGGAACCTGGTAGAAGGGTGGGGATGACAGTGAGAAATGAAGAAGGGGGTATATTGGTACTGGGGGACTCCATAATTAAGGGGATCAGATGGGGCTGCAAGAAGGAAAGGCATAGTCGCATATGGGTGGAGTCCATACCGGGGTTAATGGCAGAAAGGGAGGAGCAGTTAATTTTAAAGTGCACAAGGAGGGGTAGGAGGAAACCGCATATAGTGGTACATGTGGGGACGAACAGCAACCTGTCAAGGGAGATGGTGGAGATAGTGAGGGAGAGGTTTGAGGATTTGGGAAGGCTATGTGAGGTGATAGGGGAGTTGATGGCTTTCTCAGAGGTGCTCCCAGTACCCTGTGTGAGTATGGTGAGGAAAAGGAGGCTTGGGAAGTACAGCACATGGTTGGGGGAGTGGTGTCAATCCAAGGGGTGAGGGGTACTGGGTGGATGGGGCAGACCTGGGGCACTAACAATCTATATGCAGGGGATAGGCTGCACTTGAATGAGGAGGGGAAGGGGGTATTAAAGCAGAGGTTAGAGGGGTATATAGTGACAAAGGTGGATTTAAACTAGGTAGGGGGAGGTGGCAAGTGGACAGCTGGTAGGCAGAGATACTGAAGAGAGGAGCCAAACAAGCTTACCTCCCGAGCTAGCAGGGATGGATTTGGGGAAGTTGCATGGGTGGGCAATAGGAGAGAGGAGAAGCAAAGAGAAGAAGGGAAGGGGACAGGGTGGAGGGTGAACTCACTAAATGAGAGAGGCTTAGGTAACAAATCAGCCAAGTTACAGGCACTCTTGGCAGTGGGGAGGGTGGATATTGCGGCCATCACAGAAACGTAGGCCGCCGAGTACAGGGACTGGATTATGATGATCATGGGGTATAGGATATTCAGGAAGGATAGGGCAGGGGGTGGCAATCTATGTGCAAGAGGGGATAAGGTGTGTTAGGAAACAGGAGAAGGAAGGCAGGACAGAGGCCCTATGGATGCAATTCCAGGACTCACAGAAAAGGACACTGAGGATGGAGGTAGTGTACAGACCACCAGCACAAGTGCAGCACCTGGATAGAGAGTTAGCTGATCAGATTATAAGGGTCTGTAGGAAAGGGAACACAGTGGTTGTGGAGGACTTCAATATACTGGTGGTGGATTGGAGCACTCCAACCACCACGATTGCAAGGGAACAAGTCATATTAGATGCAGTTCTGGACAGCTTCCTGATGCAGATGGTCAATGAAAAGACTAGAGAAGGAAGAACTGTAGACCTGGTCTTATGAAATGGGGAGGCTGTAAGGGGTCTGGAGGTGGAGGACCCTCTGGCTGGCAGTGGCCACCACACAGTGTGGTTCACGCTCAATATGGGAAGGGAAAAGGGGGGTACGGGAACCGGGGTGATTGATTTCAAGTGGGCAGACTTTAAAATGATGGGGGAGATTGTGGGTAGGCACCAGGCAAGTATCCAGCTTAATATGGATGCTTGTCAAAAGTGGGAGATTATTAAAACAGGTCTGGTGGAGGCTACTGGGATGTGCGCAAAGACACATAGCAAGAAGGGCAGTGCAAAGATGCCCAGTTAGTAAACCCAGGAGGCGATGGAGTGGGTGAGGGCCAAGAGAAAAGCATTTCAGAGACTCAAAAAATCAGGAGGAGAAGGAGACAAGGAGGAGTATACGAAGAGGTCCAGGGAGGTAAGCAGGCTGTTCATAGTGACTAAGGCTTTGAGAGAGCTGAGGCTGGCACAAAGTATTAATGATGGTGAAAAGGACTTCTTCAGATATAATAGGGAGAGATGGAAGAACAAGGACCAGATTGTGAGGGTTAAGAAGGACTTGGGGGGGTAGAGAAGGAGGGGGATCAGGCAGATGCACTAAATGAGTACTTCTGTTCTATATTCATAAAGGAGAAAGACGGCAGATACCTCGGGGGAGAATAAGAGCGGGCAGGGGAAGGGAGGGGCGACTGATACAGGGATAACGGAGGCCAGGGTTCTGGAGGGGTTAAGGGCACTGAGAGTGGACAAGGCACCGGGTCCAGAAGGCATTCACCCTAGGGTGCTAAAAGAACTGGCGATGATCCTGGCAGGACCACTGACTGACCTGCTTAGTACCTCTCTAGACACAGGATGTTTACCCAAAGACTGGGGGATGGCCCATGTGGTGCCCATTCACAAAAGTGGCCCTAGGGATGAGCCGGGGAACTACAGACCAGTAAGTCTCACATCAATTGTGGGAACGCTCATGGAGACAATCCTGAAGGAGAGGCTGGTGGCTTTTTGGAGGACAATGGACTCCAGGATGTTCAGCAACATGAGTTTGTCTCGGGAAGATCATGCCAGACAAACCTAGCTGAGTACTATGACTGGGTGACCAGGAAACTGGACAAGGGCCATGCGGTGGATGTCCTGTATTTGGATTTCAGCAAAGCCTTTGATTTGGTGCCGCATGGGAGGCTGGGAGGAAGCTGGAAAATACCAGGGTGGGAACAAAAATGATCAAATGGCTCATCAATTGGCTGAAGTGAAGACAACAGAGGGTGATAGTGGGGTGGGGAGCTGTCATGACCAAGGGATGTGATGAGCGAAGTGTCACAGGGTTTGGTATTGGGACCGGTGCTGTCTGAGATATTCATAGCAGATATCTCACATGGAATCCAGAGTAAGATAAGTCTGTTCATAGATGATACTAAAATGGGAGCTGTGGTAGATGGCGTAGAAGGGTGGAAAGGGCTGCAGGATGACCTGACCAAACTACAGGAATGGTCAGAAACATGGTAGCTGGGGTTCAACACCAAGAAGTGCAAAGTACTGCACTTTGGAATTAGGAACCAGTGGAGGTGCTATCAGCTCGGAGGGGTTCAATTTGAAAGCACTGGGGAAGAGAAAGATCTCAGGATGATTATAATGGGAAATATGAACAACTCGGCACAGTGCAGGAAGGCGGCAGCAAAAGCCAGCAAGGTGCTGGGGTGCATAGCGAGAGGTATCTCTTCCTGGAATAGGGAGATGATCCTTTCCCTGTGCAGGTCACTGGTCAGACCCCATCTGGAATACTGTGTGCAGTACTGGTGCCATTCCTGAAGAAAGACATCAGATTATTAGAAGGGGTACAGTGCAGGGCAACAAAGATGATCCAGGGTCTGGAGGATATGTCCTATGAGGATAGGCTGGGCGAGCTGAACATGCATTCACTGGAGGAGAGAAGGGATGGGGGGATATGACTGAAACTTTTAAATACTTAAAAGGGATTAACAAAACTGACAAAGAGAGAATCCTCCAGATTAGAAGTGGGGGGGACACGAGAGGGCATAAATTGAGATTGGTGGGGGGAAGATTCAGGAGGGAAATCAGGAGACACTTTTTCACTGAACTGGTGGTGGATAAGTGGAATGCCCTGCCTGAGGAGGTGGTAGCCTGTATTATGGTGGGGGGCTTTAAGAGAGGGTGGGACAGAGTGAGGGGAGGGGTAATTAAGGGAAGTGGGAGGAAGGGTGGGGCAGCTACAAATTGAGGGTCTAGCTGCACAATCGAACAGACTCAATGGACCGTTAGGCCTGTTTCTGCTGCTGTTTTCATATGTTTGTATGTTGGCAGTACGTCTGAAAGCTTTTCTCCCCATGACTGCCAAAGGTCCACCTTGTCTCATTCCATATCCCCTACCTTTACTTTCCAGCCAAGATTAGACCTCCTCACAGTCTTGAGGTTGGGTGCTAGCCTTTCAGAAGTCACTATGCTCCTCACTCCATGTGCTCCTCATTTGATGCATTGAGGGGTGGGCGTCCTCCATGGGAAAACTTCCTTTAGCTGCAGAGATCAACTCGTGCCACCACCACAGCACTATCCCATTACAGGGATAGAGCAAGAGTTATCTCTCCAAAACTTCCCCTCAACTGAATTTCAAATTAGCAAGCTGAGATATAATAATTACCCATACCAGGAGGGATGGCTGCCAGGGTCATAGAATCCCATAGATTGCCTCCAAAGGGTTCTTTTTTTCTCTCCTGAGTGCCAAAGGCCATAATATAGTTCATATATTTAATCAGCATTTACCTTAGTACTAGGATTTCCAGTGTGAGCTGGGGTTGGATGCTGGCTCACTTTTTTATTCTACAATCCTGCCATTCCCTCTCTCCTTCTGGAAATCATGCCTTTGTCTGCTATCAGCTATCAACAGCTGTCAGCTTTCTGCTGTATGTCATTACTCAATCAATCTATGCTTGTTACTCCTCCTTTGCAGTTCTTTAGGGTTTCTTCCTCAGGTACTTTTAGCCTAAAGGAATTATGTTTCTGTGGCATCTCTATGGGTAGAACCCTCCTCAAGAGGCTTCCTTTGCCTTCATGATACCCCGATAGGGTGGTGGTCCCACAGGTAATGTAGAGTGCAAATGGCTAAAGCATTCACATATAACAGTTAACTAACTCACACAACTAGCCACCAGACTATCAACAGTGTTGCACAAACATTACTCCACACTTCAGCTATGTATGCCATGTATGCCATGTACAGAAAAGGATAATTCCATGGTTCAATGGGTTGGAGCACCCAGCCATACACCCTCTTTCTGGGCTATATAAACTAGTTTCCTCTAGCCTCATTCAGAAGCTCTATTTCTTTGCTCCCACCATCCTCCCCTCCTCCGTCAGTGTCTCATTTCACTCCTAGGACTCCTTCCTAAGATACCTTTAGCCTAAAGGACTTATGTTCCTCAGTAGCTGTAAAAGGTGTGACCCCCCCTTAAGAGGGTTCCTTTTGCCTTCACGGTACCCTGACAGGGTGGTAGTATGACAAGGGACAGAAAGTGATGCAAAAAACTCAGTTTAATGCATCAGTTAGGGTTGTTCCACAGCGACAAAAGTGAGGAAATTCAATGTTAGGGTTGAAACCCCCTTTGCACCCCTCCAGCCCAAACCCCAACTGGAATCAGGGTGCGCGTTGGAGTCATCAGCCCTAACTCTCACCCCATCACGTGTGGAAAGAAGCTGAGGAATAGGAGAATGGGGTGAGAGTTAGGACTGATGACCCCAACGCCGCACCTCAATTCCAGTTGGGGGTGGGCTGAGGGTGCAAAGGGGTTTCAACCCTAACATCGAATTTCCTACTTTTGTCGCTGTGGAACAACCTAACTGATGCATTAAATGGAGTTTTTGCCTCTAATATATATACTGTATATACATATATATATATATATATATATATATATATATATATTATGGCAGAGGAGCCATTTACATGTTAAACCTAAAAGTTTGCACCTTAATAACTTTGCAACTGTTCAACAGATTTGCCTGAAATTTGGAATACACAATCAAGATCTATACATCTTGGGATCTGCCAACTTTCGTAGTGTTCAGATATAGGGCTGTGGAGTTATTAAGCATGATCTACACACTTTTTGGAATTCTTTGCTCATCTCTACAGGTCGCACGGTTTGCGTGACCGGTCAGAAATCTTCAGGGAACATGCGGCTGGGGACCCAGATGTGCCTTTCTAAAATTTTGTGAAAAAATATTAAACTGTTCAAAAGTTATTCAAAAAACAATTTCCCATTATAAGTCATGGGGAAAAGTTAACAAAAAGTTCGACACTGTCACAAATGCAGTTTTTACTTTCGCAAATGGCCCTTTTACTGTCGCAAATCCACCATTTTGTTTTCAGTTAGTCATCAGAAAAATGCTTGGCATTTAAATTTGGGACCCTCTAGCAATCTAATTCTTTTTGTATTCACCTAGTCGGACACTGAGGATGCTAGGCATGTCTTTATTTTGGGGTAAAACACCCCAGAAATATGTTTTCCAAATTTCTGGAAAAGTACTTTCATAAAATTACTTTGGCATTCGCGTTTTGTCACATCAAGATTTCGCAGCTTTCGCCAAAGGTAGACAGTACTCTTTCCAGGCTGTGGGAAAATGACAGCAATTCTTTGCCACCCTGCTGCAGAAGAACGATTTGGACTTTTGGGGTGACATTTGGAGATAATGCAGCCAGCATCTCACAGATGTGCCTTTCGGTATTTTGGTGAAAAAATATTACATGGCGGCAAAGTTATGGCACTCCAAAGTTGACGCTTTTTCCCATAGGATAACATTATGGCGTCCACCGCATTACAAGAATCGTTTGCCGCCCTGCTGCAAAATAACAGTTTGGTCTTTTGGGCTGAAATTTGGAGAGAAGAAAGCCAACATCCCACAGATGTGCCTTTTAATTAGTTTGGTGAAAAAATATTACAGGGAGTCAAAGTTTTGGCACTCCGAACTTCTCTTTTTTCCCCATAGGATAACATTACAGCGTTCGCCGCGTCTTTCAGGGCCCGTATCTCAGAAATGGTGCGAGATACAGACTTTTCGTCAGAAAAATGCTTAGCCCCCTAATGGGGACTAAGTACAAAACTAGCCAAGAAAGGCATAAATCATGTGACTTTTAAATTTTTTTTCTACGTCATACGGTTCCTGAGATATAAGCAATTCAGTACTCCAACTCCTCATTTTCTGCTCCGAGACCCATTATTATGCATACATTCTTTGTACTCACTGTCTTTCTCAATGCAACTTTTGGGGAAAACCAGCCTGTGCACTTACATTACTATTACCCTTACCGCTTCTGCTTGCGGTTCCGTAACTGTTTCACTTACTGTTCCCGTCTATGGCACCATGTGCGTTACCCTTCACGTTTTCATTTGTGCTTGCGTTTGTATTATTTTAACCATTTGTGTTTACAGTACTTTTTATCTTTCTGTTTCACTTTGCATCACCATGCGCATTACCATTTGCGTTTGCGGGCACCGTGTTACTATGTGACAAGACATCACACTCCCGCCACCGCCTTACAGTCACTATTTCTCATTATCCTTCTCAAAAAGAAGGGAAATTAGAGGCAAAAAACTTCACTTAATGCATTAGTTAGGGTGCTGATATTGGGCGCTGCTGCGTCCAGTGGTCGGCTGACACACATATCAATAACAGTAATGAGCACTGTTGTGGCACTGTCTGTGTGGGGTGTGCTAGCCCAGCTGTGCAGCTGTATCCCCTGTCTACCACAGTCATACAGCTGTATACAACAAATGGGCTCATCAATGTCCCCCCCAGTACATATTGACAATGTGGCATGGTCTATTAGGGGGGCACAGGTGTGTCACAGGTGTGGGCCATCTATGCTGTGGATTGGGGGGTATACTGTCAGGAGTGCTATTTGGTTGTCTGTCACCCGCAGGACATATGTGCTGGGTGCATATCTGTCCCACTGTTATCTGTGCATTGCTTCTCCAGATGACATCAGATGGTCTAGCATGTGTGATGTATATGGGCCACTACAGTATAATGTACTGACATTGCACATGTGTCCCATACGCCATATGCTGTTTGGGGAGAGACACAGTACACTGTTTGATGGTTGTGCACAGTGCCACTGGCGCAGTTTTTTTGGGGGGGTTATTGATGTCTAAGAGGGTACGGACACTGTTCTATTCCCTTCACTCTGCAGAGTGCACCACCAGGAGACAGCAGCAGTGAGGGTGCAGCCAGGGAACCCGGTTCATAGCCAGCAGGCCAGGGATGGCAGTGATGGGCAGCAGGATGCCGCACTTGAGTATGTTTCTTTTTGGATTACATATGTTGCATTCCTTGCTGGCTGGGGCATGTATGGTATCACTTTACAGCACAGTGTCACCACCATATGTGCATTTACCCTGTGTCATGTCACTGGTCCCAGGGGCACATGACCATGGGGTGCCCATACTGCTGTGCTGCTGGGCACAGCATTGCACACACCTACTGCAGGCTGTGGAACATTGCATCTGACCAGTGTTTCCATTGGCCACACAGCCTGTGGTCCTGGGTTGTGAAAGCACATGGCAGCTTACAGTCCTGCACTGTTGCAACATAGTGTGTCATGAATGCCCAGACCAAGCAGTGTTTGTACTCTGCATGTAGCACTTCCCTATATGGGCACACACCCTCCTTGGTGCTGCAGTCCTGCTGTTCTACATCTTTACCCTGAGTGTTGCATGCCAGCCAATCAGTGGCCCTGCCTCACATATGTGGCTGTCACATGCTGGCATGGGCATGTCTGCCTCCTTGTACCTTGCACATCGGACTACATATGGTAGCCTATGGTCCACCATGGGCACATACAGTCAACATCAATGGGCTGTGTAGGCAACACTGTTTTCCCACTGTGTTCTCCAAGTGTGCTGTGCATGGACCATCTGCTACCATTCCACAGTTGTATTGTACTGTTGATTGTAACTGTCTCCTCCTGTGTCTTGTGGTGTACTACTCCAGTACACCTACTGTGGACATGTTTGCATTGTATACATTGTACAGCGGGCATATGGTGTGGTATTCATGACTGCGTCATGATGGTGGATGTACTGTCTAGTTCCTGTGGTTGTGTGTGTGCCCACAGTATGAATTCACTGCATGGCATGCCTATGGCCTGGACATGGTCTCTGTGGACATTGTGTGCTCACAGTGGTGTGGGCATGTGTGTGCCATCTGCATCAGGCATGCATACTGGTCACATTCCACTGTGCTGTTCTGGTGTGCCACCATGACAGGGCTGCACAGCACACTGTGGACAGTGATTCATTGTCTGACTGCAGGGGGGTTGTTGCTACTGATGTATGGCTCAGTGGTGTGTCATGGCCTAGAGTACTGTGTCTGTTACATGACCTCATGACACACTTGTTTCATGGACAGTGTGTGGCTGTCCAGGGGAGTGTGCAAGCACTTGCACAGTGTCTGCAACACAACCCTGTGGATTGGCACTACAGGCCGCAGTTTGTTGCCATGTGGACTGTGGTTGTGGGGTTTCTGATAGCGATGTCGCAGAGCTACATTCTGTTCCATTGGGCAGTGTGTCTCAGTCATCTGTTGCTACAGTATATTTGGTATTGCTATGGGGCTGACTAGGGTTTACCTCTGTGGGGCTGTGTGGCAGTAGTGTGACAGGGGCTACATTGGGTATGCAGGGGGTGGCGTCCCTTCGGTGGTGGTGGTGGTAGCAGTGGCCATATGGGCCTTCACGTCTGCATGGGATGGGCTTATGTTTACCATGGGGTTATGTGATGCCACATACTGGCACATGTCAGGTGGCATCTGCACTGTTTCCATTGTTGGGTACATGGGCATACTACTTGGGACATGCTGTCCTTCTCTGTGGCCACATCCTGTGTTCTACAATACTCCACAGTGTCAGTTCACCATTCTTACATGGGCATCTTTCCCCCAAAGGTCAGCATTGCAGTTCTACATGGGCCAGATGGCCGGAGGAGGGACAGGGCCGGGACAACCTGCTGTGGTGTTTTGTCAGGCAGCACTGGATGATGCTTGAGCAACAGGCCATGTTGGTGGAACTTTCCTGGCGGACTGTGGAGTTTCTGGAGCATCTGGTCCAGGGGCAGCTGCTGGCTGCCGACCACTAAACTCCCCATTCCCCTCTCCCCACCCTGTTTCCCCTCACCTTGTTTTTCTTGTTGATTTTCTAGTTGTGCTGTATATAGTTTACATTGCTGTTTTTACAATATATTTTTTTTGATGTTATGATCCTGTGTCCTGTGTCTATTGGTTACCTGTAGTCAGTTCACTGCTCTGCCATGTTGCACCTAATAACCATCTGCATCACCCTGGTGTGTCATGTGGTGTGAGCTTCCCCACTGCTCTCCCTGCGGTGTCTGTGGCTGCACATCTGGCTATACATTGTTGTGGGCATGGTAGGTGCATCCTCCAGTTGTCTGATACATTCTGTTCTCCATGTGTACTCTGCATGGCCTGAGTGCATGTCAGACAACATTTGACTTGTAACTGTCCATTGACATGATCTGGTCCCCTTTCCATGGGTGGACCCCACTGGCATTGCCTGGCTGGTGGCGGGGGGGGGGCTTGGTCTGTGGGCATGTGTGTGGCTTTGTCCCTGTGGCCATGGCTGACATTCATCCCCTGTATCCTCCTGCTGCATGTCATGTGGTGTGCTGTCCCCTACTCTGTGTCGGGGTCCTTGTCCCCTGTGCATGGTGGGCACTGGTTGGGGTCATACGGGCACACTGGCATGGTTGGTTATTTGTGTGGGACACTTCTCCACTGTCCCGTCTCTGCTCTTTCCACAGTTCACACCCGTGCAGTGTTGCTACATTTGGGTTACATCTCTCTTGGCATTGCCTTTGGTGTATCTGTTGCTGTTATTTCTGTTGCACACTGCTCTTTGCTCAGGTTTTCTCATTTTATGCACCCCTTCTTTGCTGGCGTCCTAAGTGGTCACATAGTTCACCTGTGCCTGACTCCACCTAAGTGTGCACTGTGCTGCTGTTGCTGTTTGCACTGCCCCACTGCTATATTCAGAGCTGTCCTCTTTGCTATATTCAAAGCTGTCTTCTTTGCCGGGCTGTCTTTGCACTGCACGCTCAGCTATGTTTGCCCGCAGTATTCTACTGTGTTTGCCCCTAGGCTATTCCTTTGAATATTGTGTGCAATTGACTGTGGGCTAATTTTGCCTGCCAGGCAGTGCACATTTTACCCATCGGTGAAATTCTGAATATTGGGCCCCAGGATTTGCAGCCTGTATCCTGACTGGCCTCTCAGCAGATAGGAAGGCCCCCTAGGGAGGATCAGTTACAAGTGTTAACTAATTCTTTTTTTAAATTACAAAAGAAATGAGCACCACTGTTTCAAAAGTGGAAAATGTCACTTTTTCTAATTCTGCCCATATGACCTTCTTATGGTTTATGAGAGGTTCTCTTGTACAGAAAAATCCTCAGTGCTGATTGACTGAAACCACACTGAAAATTTTAATACTCAGGACAGCTCAAGACAGATGTAACCTCTTATTTAGTTTCATTATCCCTTTCTTCTATACAACCTTACTCCTGGAATGACCAAAGTAAAGGAAAGCTAAGTGAGTTGCACAAAATTGTACAGTGAACAAACAATTGAGATGGGATTCAAACCTGCACTTCTGTTTCACTGTTCAGTGCTAACACTGACTTGTCTTTACCATACTAGTCCCATCCCAAAGGCCAAGAAGCGTTCATTAATTTTTCTGTATATAATTTGTGATTCTGAAACAGGCTGTCCCAGTTGAAAGACTGTTGACTAGGACCATCCAAATCGTAACAGTCAAGTTAATTGTTGCCCATTGCCCTGCTAAAGTGTACTGGAGGTCGTTGACATTGCTTGTATTGCAAAAGGGGTTCCATGGCAATAGTTTTTTTTTTGTTTAATGTTTAATTTTTAACCCATGACATTACTGACCTCTTCCATTATCTTTAGTATCACAGGATCAGAGGAGGAGGAGGAGGGATTGGAGGAACCGAATAACATTGACATACACTGAGTGCTGGTAGCATCTTCTTCCCAGAAAAGCTCCATATAATGTCTCTGGGGATTTAATTCTTGGGGCTAATGGTTCAATAAATAAACTGAATAAAGAGAAGCAGGGCTAGATTCCCTCATTGCCTAGTACCCATCTGCTAGGCAAAGGGGGCAGGTGTTTTCCAATGACAATAGCCATATTTAAATGAGAGCTTAAAACATTTTCATTCTGCTAAGCATTTGGGGGGATTGAGTTGCTTGGATCAGCTTGTTCATTGGTTTTAGGGATTCTGTCAATAACTGTCTCTGTTGTTTGAGATTGTTTTTGATATCTTATTACTTTTGGTTGATTCCATGTAATGGCGCCCTGAGCTTCCGGGGAAGGGTGCCACAAACAAATAAGATCTACTACTACTTTGTGTAAAAGAGTTTTATCAAGACTAGAAACTCTTTGGAAATCTGAATATAATGCCATGCAACTTGCAAGCTGCAGCCATCTGACCAATTCTGGCAGCAGATAAAACATGAAACAGTGTTGTTGCATTTTCAAAACTGAGTAAGCCCTTAAGGAATACAACTTGGTCTGTGCCTAGATATGGTAAGGGCCTTTCCAACCAACAGGTTATGATTACAGTACAAGTAACTTAATTGGGGAATAATTACTAAGAATGTCTGCTTCGCTGGGCTATCCTACTGGGAACCAATTAAATGGCAATGCATTCCACTGGAAACTCTGATCACTTACAAGGGATGGGTTTGTTTGTTTATAGGGATATCTTGTCCCATTCTAAGACCCTCCCCATACTTTTCTTCATGTTGTCTGCAGTTCAACACACTACCTACCCCATATTTCAGCCTACCAACCTTTTAGTCATCTGGCTGCTTGTTACAGCTACCTATCTACGTATTGTACTCTGTGCCGGTGCTTAACTGGACATCATGCTGCAGTGCAGTGACCAGGAAAACTATTGTTTAGTTCAAGCAGAGAAGGTAGCAACCTCATCTAAATAAGGCAGCGGGGAGGCAAAGATGGAAACTGCAAATGCAAGAGGGAGTTCAGGTTGTACAAGTGGCGGTAGATGCACAGAAGCACTTTGGAAGTGGGCTGTATTGTATTCGGGACAGCCTCTTAATAGGGACAAAAAGATATCTACATAGCTGTCCCCATTAAGAGGCTTTTATTGTACTCCCATGATTTCAGTATCCCTACTGAGTAAAATGATGGATCTGTAGGTTTTGCAGTGTACCCATCTTAGTCTCTGCTAGGTTTGGGCAGCACTAATACTACTATCCCTAAAAGGACAGGACACAGTTCCTTCTAAAATGGTGTTAAAAGGTTCTATGGTAGCTAAAACAAGGCTAGTGTCAGTTTAAAAGGGTGAAGGGCATTTAAACTTGGGACATAGGCTAGCTTACAGGAATACACCTTCCCCTAAAGACTAATCATCTGATGGCCTTTTTAACATGATCAAAACATTTTTGACGTACTGTATCTAATAGCCCCAACCCTTAATCACAGCATTTAAAGAGAGGGTGTGAATAGCAGAACCCTCGACCTCCTCTGAAATGGTCGCACATAACACAAATTATTTACATATGCAGAGCATGGGACTATATTCAAATATATGACTTTTAGGTACGAGAAATTTTTTTATGTTTGCTTGCACGTGCACAAGAAACATTTTTTTACAATAAACAGCATTTCAGAGGTGTATTATTGCCAAACACATTGCAGCTCAAGCTGGAAGGGGCTTGGCAGTTCAGAACAATGACCATGCCCTCTGATCGTGACACTATAGTCACTGCTTGCTGGGCAGAAACTTCATGTAGTTCAAAGGACCAAAGCCACTACTATCAGAGGAGGCTTCAGTCCTTTCATTTGCATGAAACCAGTCAGTAAACAGCTAAAGTAAAAAGCTTTCAGTAGCTTTTCTTCCCAGTTCTAACCTGCCCATCAGTTCTGTCTCTGTGTCCCTGACTGTATCTGTCATTCTCTGTCTATCTATCTATCTATCTATCTATCTATCTATCTATCTATCTATCTGTTAAGAGGACCAGTGTCCACCCCTGATACTGCTCCTTTCTGCCTCTCCACTCCAGGTCGCCCACTCACCCTTTACAATTATGTAATAATTAATATAGGTGGACCAGGGTGCTCACCCTTGGTGCCACTTTTCTTGACCCCCGTCCCATCCAGATCACCTGCTCCCATTTCCCTAATGTTGGTGGCAGCACCGGGGTGCCCACCTGTAATCCCACCAAACTCAAGACCAGCACTGGGGTGCCCATTCCCCAGTGTTGGAATCTCCCTGAAATAAAGAAAACTGTCCCTCAATTTCTTTTAAACCGTAAACTAAAACTGTCCATTGAAAATCTGGCATCCACATACACCCCCACCCAGCCCACCCCAACCTCCCACTCAGCACCCACCACCCCTCATCCCTGACACCCTCCCACACACCCTGACTCACCTGAACATGTCCAAAGGCAAAGATCCACTCTCTGATGTGAAAGAGGAGTGTGGTAATTACAGGCCTGTCAGCTTGACATCTGTTCTTGGTAAGATACTGGAAGGGATCTTAAAGGAGAGGAGAGGATGGAGGACTATCTTAGAAGCATGAAAGCATATGACAATACACATCATGGGTATACCAGTGGCAAGTCCTGCTAGAAAAGCTTGCTACAGTTTTATGATGGAGTAAACAGGGCACTTGACAAAAGAATACCTGTTGACATAGTCTTTTTGGACTTCAGCAAGGCATTTGATAAAGTGACACACAAGGAGCTAATTGAGGTCTTGCAAAGATCAGATTTACACAGAAACATTCTGGGTGGGTTAATTCATGGCTCACAGGTAGGCAACAACAGGTGAACCTGAGAGGGTGCAAGTCAGAGAGAACAGAAGTCACGAGTGGAGTGCCACAGGGCTCTGTACTGGGTCCTTGTCTCTTCAATGCTAATATAACATCTGTGAGGTATGGGGAAGGGGTCTTGCCAAAATTTGCAGACTACACTATACTGGGTTCTGTGGTACAGAGCACTAGTGATGTAGAGAATTTATAGGCAGAACTGGTGAGGCTGAAACACTGGGCAACTAAGCATAGACTGCTCTTTAATTTAGATAAATGCACTGTTATGCATTTGGGCAGATAAAATGCACAGACACAGTACTCTAGTGGGGGTCACATATTAAGGAAAACATCAGATGAGGAAGACCTGGGCATTGTAATAACAAAGGACCTTAACCTCAGTAAGAACTGTCAAGCCATGGCTAAAAAAGCTAGAGGAGTTCTAGGATGTATATCAAGGCACATTATAAGTAGGGATAGGAAGGTACTGATGCCACTCTATGCCTCTCTCGTGCGGCCTCACCTGGAAAACAGTGTACAGTTTACATCACATTTTGCCAAAGATGACATATCATTATTAGAGGGGGTAGAGTGAAGAGCCACTAAAATGGTCAAATCAGTCAGTCATTAAAGTTATAGGGTTGATTGGAGGCACTGGGATTATACACATTGGATTACAGACGCTTGAGAGGGGATATGTGTCTGTTTGTTTAAAGCCTTCATGATCAATGACCTGTGGGACTGCTGAGACTGGAATGTAAGGGTAGTTCCCACAGCACAAGATCACATGAATGCCAACTCAAAGGGAAATTTATTTACTTACATAAAAAAGTACTGTACCAATAAATGAGCAGCATGGTTCACCCAAAGGGTGGTGGATACGTAGCATACATTGCCATTGGAGGTGGTGGGCAGTGTAACTATGAATGCTTATAAGAACAGCTTAGAAGCTCATTGTGGGTCAAATGCCATATATGGCTATTTCCTTTGAGATAAGGGTGATCTGCATGTGGGCATTTTCCTTACTTGGCTCAGAAATTCCTATGAATCCTATAACCAAAGCCATGTCATTCAATGTATTTCAATGGAGTTTTGAACTTGATGCACAGCTTTGTAATTTTTGCATATTTTGGCTTCAAATTTTCAACACTGCCGTTTTGAGACACACCCCCCCCCCTCCATGAATGTGACAGCTGTCATTTTTCAAATAAAGTCCAAAATGTGTTTTCACGCCTGTAGCACAGACTGACATTTCGGTGGTATGCAGATTTGAACATTTTCATCTACCGGGTTCATGAGGTGGTTGAATAGGAAGGGTATGCCAAAAATTTGGTGTACAAATACCTTAAAATACCCAGGTTGTGACTGACAGTTACAGTATTTCAATGTTTTCCCATAACTTCACTAATTTTCAATACTTTGACTCCAACTGTCCAACATAGCCATGTTTCTGCACCACCTCATAAATGTGTTGTGTCATTTTTTAAATCCTGGACAAAACATGTTTTTGCACTTCTGGTGTGAAATAGCATTTTAGCCAATATACTATAAACAGTACATGCCATGTTTATATGGCAAATCATAAAATGAGCATCTTGAAAATTTGGGATCAAAATTAAAAAAAACTATAATTGTGGAAGATTTTCACCTGTTCCTGAGGGTTTTGAAGTCTTGGAGGAGTTGGAAGGTTTTGTGTTTTCTCTACAACTTCAGGCTTGGTCCCTATCCCTCATTAGTTTGCGAAGCTCAGGGGTGACCCATTTGTGGCTAGAACCCTTAATCCAAATTTTTTTAAGTGGGATGAAATGGTTGCAGAGGGCAAGGAACTCACTGCTAAAGGCTTCAAGTGCTTTGCAGATGTCAGAAATGTTTTCAGTGAAGGACCAGTCTTGGGCTTGGGGTGGCTTTTAAAAAGTCAGCAGAGTCCAGCCTCTTCAATTGCCTAGTTTGGATGAATTTGTGTGGCCGGGGAGGGGGGGGGTTTGTGGACCATTGGCAGAAACAGTACAGTGGTCACTGATTGAGTCGGGAAAAACTTCGGAGGTGGTGACATGGGAGGGGTTTGAGACCAGGACCCAATCAATGAGGGACTGAGATCCAGTTTTTTAGTTACTTCTGGTAGGTTCAGTGATGAGCTGGTGTAGGCCAAGGCCAAGTATGGATCCCTTGGTGGAGTCACGGTGAGGGGACAGCCAGTTTAGATTGAAATCCCATAGGATGATCAAATCTCTCTCCCTTGGGGGAAGGAGGTCTTAATATCGAGGAAGAGGTTCAGATCACATGTTGAGGAGGAGGGTGGCAGGTACATCACATTGACTGTGACCATTTTATCTGCTCCATGGAGAAGGTTGATCGAGATGGTCTCAAGGCAGGAGGTGGGAAGTGGAGGGTCAAATTCAATGGCAAGGAGGTGATTGGCAACCCAGACGAGGCAGCCTCCCCTACACATTCCCGCCCTGTCTTTTCTAAAGACTGAGTAACCTTCAAGGAGGATTTCATTGGGGGAGATGTTCTCCCTCAGCCAGGTTTCAGTGAGGGCAATGACAACAAAAGTGTTAGCTATCACCCAGGACTCGATTAAGGTTTTTTTTGCCAAAAGGCTTTGCACTTAAGGTGAGCAAAAGTGAGCTGTTTGGTGGGTTTGGGGGAGGAGTGAGGGGTGAAATCAGTAGAGGGTGTGGGGTCGGGGTTGGGGTGAATGGAGCCTGAGATAAGCAGTAGTAGGAGGAGGAGCCTTAAGTGCCTGTGGTTCACAAGCAAAGACAGCTTGGTGGAGTATAGCCTGGTGAAGTGGTGGGTGAAAAAGATATGGCTGTGGTAGAAAGAAGAGAACTCATGGAACAGGCAAAGGCTGATGAAGGGGCTTGCATGGGGAGGGGCAGGGATGGATTTGGATGTACAATTGGGGCAGGGGTAAGGGAGGAGAGAGGAGGTGTGGGACGAGGGGAGAGTGAGTGAAATGAGGAAGGGTGTGAGAAGGATTTGGGGTAAAATTGGTGGGGAGGGGGATAGGGAAGGGGCATGGTGAGGGGAGTTGAGCAGACAGGGGCAGAGGGGAAGAACAAAGAGTGAGAGTAAGTAGGGGAGGTGGAACCGCTTACAGCACTCCATAGTGGTAGCCAGAAAGAGGGAAGGTAACAGGACAGTAATGAGTGAGAGAATAGGTAAGTAGGGTACAAAGTTGAGTGTGGTAGAAGAAACTATGCCCAGGGATAGAGCAGTGGTAAGGCACTGGTAGTGAGAGGTTTTTGGAAAGAGCTTGTGATTAAGATAGGGCAGTCAGCAGTATTTGTCAAATTTGAGCATGAGAGAGGACCGACCCTTTAAGAAGTTGCTGGAGAGGAGAGCCCCTTTAGAAAACTGCTGTAATTGACTAGTATGAGGCCTCAGGGGGTGGGGATCAGTGGGGAATAAAGGAGGGAGGTGGGGTGGGCCAAAAATCCTGACCCGAGAGAAGTAAACCAAGGCAGTGGCTAAGCTGTGATTTGAAAAATTTGCTTTCAGCACTTGCTTTCTCAATGTGGATCTGCAGCATCCAATTGGGAAGTGGCCACAGTCCCCAGGGCCAGTCAAATTGCAGGGATTGAAGCCTGGCAGCTCCGGGCTAGAGTTGATCAATCATACCTGCTTTCCTTGGTTGAGGAGGGCAGGCTGGATGTACAGGTGTGGCTGTCAGTCAGTAGTGAGGACCCTAGGGTTGGGAAAATAATACTAAAACCTAAAACTAAGACAAGTAGAATGGCAGAGATAAGGAAGAATGAAAGTAAGAACAGGAGGGGAAGTGAGAGAAGACATGGGGATAGGAAGGAGCTACTAGAAGGGAAGGTTGCAAAACTTGGCAGGCCATGTGCATGAATGCCCACAGCCTGGCAAATAAAATCCCAGATCTAGTGGCTTTGATGTTAGAGGTGGACCTGGACATTGTTGCTGTTACCAAGACATGGTACACAGGGAACCATGAATGGGATATAGCCATTCCAGGTTACACTTCATTTAGAGAAGACAGGGTGGGGAAAAAAGTGTGGAGGGGTGTCTATCTATGTTAGGGAGGGAATTAAAGCAACTGAAGTTCTGGGAGTGGAGGAGGGAGTGGAAGCACTGTGGTTCACCTTGGAGACAGGAAATGACACTGCTATTCACACTGGCATGATCTACAGACCTCCAGCACAAGGGAAGGAGATGGACAGGGTACTAGTGGAAGCCATCCACAAAATGACAGTCAAAGGTGAAGTGCTTCTGGTGGGAGACTTCTGTTTACCTGATGTGGATCAGAACACCCAGGCTGCAGACAAAGTTGTGAACAGTGGCATTGTGGATGCCCTGCAGGGGGCATGCCTCAAGCAGTTTGTGACAGATCCTACCAGAGAAGGAGCAATATTGGACCTGGTACTCACCAATAGGGACAGAATCACCGATGTAATGGTGGGCAGACACCTGGGGTCCACTGATCATTGTAAGCTGTGGTTCAATGTGAGAACAGTGGAGGAGTCAAACCACACGAAAACAAGCATCCTGGATTTCAGACAGGACAACTGCAAAAATGTGGGAATGTCTCAAGGAAGCCCTGGCAGGGGAAGAAGAAGGGGTATTTAGAGAAACAATGGGCTAACCTTAAGGAAGCCATGGCAGAGGCAACAAGCTTTTGTGTTAGATAACTAAACAAAACAAAGAGAAAGAAAAAAACACTATGGTTCTCAAAGGATGGGGCCAGGAAGGTAAAAGAGAATGGGGTAGGTTTCAGGAGGTATAAGGAAACAACAAGTGGGGAAGACAGAGAATTTTATTTGGAAAAGAAGAATGAGGCAGGGAAAGCAGTCAGGAGCACAAATGCACAAACAGATAATAAAATAGCCCATGCAATTAAGAAAGGAGACAAGACCTTTTTCAGGTACATTAGTGAAAGAAAGAAGACCAGGGATGGGATTGTGAGGTTAAAAAGGGAGGGAGGAAGGGAGGGAGGGAGAGGGTGTGCGGAGGGAGACCTAGAAAAAGCAACAAAACTGAAGAAATATTTTTGTTTAGTATTCACAGAAGAGAAAGACCACTTTTGGGAGATAGGAGGACCAATGGGAGAGAGGTGGACACCAGCCCATTTATGGAGGAAAGAGTCCTAAAGGAAATCAAGAATCTGAAAGGTGATAATGCTATGAGGCCAGATGGGATACATCCTAAAATATTAAAATAACTTAGAGAGGTGCTGGCAACTCCACTAATAGCCCTACTCAATAAATCAATAGAGACAGGGATGGTTCCAGAGACTGGATGAGGGCGAATGTAGTCCTTTTCCACAAAAGTGGGAACAGGGAGGAGGCTGGCAACCACAGGACAGTCAGCCTGATCTCGGTGGTGGAAACATTTATGATGTCACTGCTAAAGGAAAGGATTTTGATATTTCTTGAATCCAGCAGCACACAGGATCCAAGACAGCATGGATTCACAGTAGGACGGTCTTGTCAAACAAATTTGATAGATTTCTTTGACTGGGTGACCAGCGTAGTTGATCAGGGAGGGGCGGTGGCTGTGGGCTACCTAAATTTTAGCATAGCCTTCAACAGGGCTCATCCATTACAATTAATGGTAGAATGCTGCAGAACAAAACAGAGAAGTTCATGGTTCTCAGTTAGAGTGTCTAGAATATGGAATGGCCTGCCACTTGTAGTGGTGGCCAGTGAAAGTATGCATTCATTCAAAAACCGATTGGATGCTTTTTTGTGCACAAACTTAATTAGGGGTATAATTAATAAATTGGCGAGCAATATAGACCATGGTCTTTTGGCTCTGTTTAACCTATGAACCTATGAACATTGTCCCACATAGAAGGTTGGTAAATAAGTTGGGCAGTCTGTGAGTGGGCCCCAAGGTGGTAAACTAGGTCAGAAACTGGTTGACTGACAGGACACAGAGGTGGTGGTAAATGGCATTCAATCCAAGGAGATGGGGAAGACCAGTGGGGGCCACAGGGATCTGTGCTGGAGCCAGTCCTCTTTAATGTCTTCATAAGATAGATTGCAGAGGGTCTGGAGGGGAAGGCATGCCTCTTTGCAGATGACACTAAGATCTGCAATAGGGTGGATACTCCATGGGGTGGGGGATGAGAAAGGACCTAAACATGCTTGTGGAGTGGTTGACAGTGTGGCAGCTAAGATTCAATGCAAAGAAGTGCAAAATCATGCATCTGGGGCACAGAAGTCCAAGGGAGGACTACAAGATGGGGGGAGAGGTACTGATGGTCACCAATCAAGAACGAGACCTGGGGGTAATCATATCTGATGACCTTAAGGTAACCAAACAATGTGAGAAGCTATAGTTAGACCAGTGGGATGCTAGGGTTCATAGCGAGAGGTATCACCCAGCAGAAAAAAGGAAGTGGTTATGCCACTGTACTGATCACTAGTGAGACCTCATCTGGAGTAACTGTGTCCAGTTTTGGAGGCTGCATCTCCAGCAGGACATAGATAAAATAGAGGCAGTCCAGAGAAGAGCAACAAACATGGTGTAAGGACTGCACCAAAAGTCATATGAGAAAAGACTAGAGGACCTCAATATGTATTCCCTGGAGGAGAGGAGAGAGAGAGAGAGAGAGAGAGAGAGAGAGAGACAGAGAGAGAAAGAGAGAGAGAGAGAGAGGATGTATATGATAGAGACATTCAAGTACCTAAGGGGTATAAACAAGGTACAGGAGGGTAGCATCTTTCAGAAAAGAAGGTGTACAAGAACAAGGGAGCATGATATGAGGCTGGGGAGTTGGCTCAAGGGCAACGTGAGGAAATACTTTTTCACAGAAAGAGTAGTGGATGCTTGGAACAGCCTCCCTGCGGAAGTGGTGGGGGAAAAACAATAGGTAAATTAAAAAATGTATGGGATAGACATAAGAGTATTCTTGCAAAAGGGAAGTGAGGGTAAGCTGCAGATCAACTAGGGTTTGTGGTATTGCATTAGGTAGGCCACACAATCGTTATCTGCCAACACCTTTTATATTCTTCAACAGAGTCAGTGGCTCAGCAGGTAGGACACTTGCTTCTGAGGCTGGAAGATTAGAAGGCTGTGGGTTAAATCACAATACTGACACTGTAGTGCAGCATGAGGGGGGTGCTGCACTCTTGAGGTGCTGTCTTTTGGATGAGACATTAAACCGAGGTCCCATCTACCTGTTCTGGTGGTAGTTCAGGTGGATGTTAAAGATCCCAAGGCACTTCTCGAAAAGTGTAGGGTAATTTTTTATTGTAATATACAAAATAACAAAAACTAAGGTTAAACAATAATACATGTTGACTTCACATGAAAAAAATATAGAAATAATACATCAAAATGAAATATATATATAACATAAATTATGAAAAAACTGACTAAAAGACAAGAAACAGTATTTACTTCATACTGAACATACTCCCCATGTTAGACTCTTCCTTATACACCAGAAAGTACCCTCCCCTTTCCTCTCTTTAACTAAAGAGTAGGGAATTTTTTGTTTGAAAAGAAAATTCATCGAAGTAATATACAATTACTGTATACATTAACATTACAAAATACATACAAAGACAAAAGGGGATATTTCAAAGAAATGCATTATCTTGAACAAGTCAGAACTAAAACCTCAATAACTTTCCTTTACTCCATAATGTAACTAGGTTATAATCTCTCCAGTGAAATGTTTATTCCTCCTAACAATACTTAATTACTTGAAAACCATAGAAACTTTTTTGATAACACAATTGCTTTCCTAATATCCCATTCCATCTCCTTCTGATACACTGACCTTAAGTTTGCTATTACTTGCATCAAAACTTGCTGTGTACCATATTCTTTTTGCTGTACCACCAGAGCACATCTAGACTGCCATAAGTAGAACCAACATAATGAGAAAAATAACCATAAGGTACTGTGGTGATATTTGAGAAATTCCACTGGAAATAAGCCTAAATCAGTCATTTCATTTGTTATATGTGAAGCATTTGCCTCTTCCCATGCTGAGAAAACATTTGACCAAAATTGTTGAACAAATGGGCAAGTTAAGTAAAAGTCTCTAAAGTCTCTATACAAGTTGCTCTGGGACACATCCTATCTTCCATCTGTTTATGTCTGTGGGAGTTCCTTACCCCCAACCTGCCATGGCAAGACAGCCATGTAACATCCCATACCTTTATGGGAAGCCTTTTATCTGTGAGTTGTGTGGAAATATCTGTAATCCTGTCCTCACATTGCAAAAGTTTCTGTGGTGTCCATCTTAACTTGTCCAACAGGTACTGAGGGGAAATATTCCATCCTTTAATTTTGTTACATATGAGTAAAATATAAGAAGGAATCCTAAATTGCTTTAATGCACTTGGAAGTGGGGGGGACCTCCATCCTTCAATGAATTTGTGAAGATATAATTTTATATTGCTCAACCATGATACACTAGCAGGAGATAGTAAAGGGACACTGTTCTGGTACAAAAACATGCTAAAGAAGAACAGTACAGGATTCACCATTCTAACTCCCCCCATGCTGTAATCTTGGTATGTATGCATCCTTTTTATTAGGTTCAGCCTACTTCCCCAAAAAACAAGGGAAAAAAATGTTAATTAATCTAACCTCCAATGCAAAGGGTAATGAAAAAAATACATGCCACATGGAGAAATATTGGGAATATTAAGCTGCATAACAGAAAAAACCATTTCCTCGCAGAGATTACTTTATTTGGAGGTAGAAGACTTGGTTTGCTGGCCAAGGCACCTAGCTTCACCTGAGCTCTTTCCTTCTAAGACTGCTTGAAAGGCAGAGTAGAGAAATTTACCAGAGCAAGGGAGAAGGATTAAGACTTAGTTTGGCTAAGCAGATTTACTGTGTGGTGGTGTTTTTATTTTTTACTCACAGGGATTGCTACTGTTTGTTGCTAACATTTCATTGCTTTATTTTTTTCTCTGATTCAAATTGTTGTTGCTGGTATACCTTCTGCATTATTACAAGGTGTGCCTACAGGTGTGTGCTAACAGATTACTGCTGTAATCTTCTGATTCAAATTGTCTTTGCAAGGTATATCTTCTGTTACTGCTTTTATTTTCTCTGGAGCAAAGTGTTTCTTACAGGGTATATCTTCTCTGAAATTACTGTATTACAGGTGGAGCTTACATTTTGTGACTTTTTATCATTGGGCTAAGCAAAATTACTGTTTGACACTGGTTTTATTTTATTCTTGTTTGTTGAAAGGTTTGTTGTCTCAGAGGTGTTTCAGTCTCCTTCTCACATTGAAGGAGCTAATTGCTTTTCCTCCCACAGCTCTTCCAAAGGATTAGGTGTGTATGTGGGGTGGAGCTGGCAAACTGTCAGTAATTTCCAACAGAAAGAAGGGTTAAAAGTCAGGTTAGTTGATATCTTGGAGGTAGAAGACTTGGTTTGCTGGCTAAGGCACCTAGCTTCACCTGAGCTCTTTCCTTCTAAGACTGCTTGAAAGGCAGAGTAGAAACTTACCAGAGCAAGGGAGAAGGATTAAGACTTAGTTTGGCTAAGCAGATTTACTGTGTGGTGGTGTTTTTATTTTTTACTCACAGGGATTGCTACTGTTTGTTGCTAACATTTCATTGCTTTATTTTTCTCTGATTCAAATTGTTGTTGCTGGTATACCTTCTTCTGCATTATTACAAGGTGTGCCTACAGGTTGTGCTAACAGATTACTGCTGTAATCTTCTGATTCAAATTGTCTTTTGCAAGGTATATCTTCTGTTACTGCTTTATTTTCTCTGAGCAAAGTGTTTCTTACAGGGTATATCTTCTCTGAAATTACTGTATTACAGGTGGAGCTTACATTTTGTGACTTTTTGGGCTAAGCAAAATTACTGTTTGACACTGGTTTTATTTTATTCTTGTTTGTTGAAAGGTTTGTTGTCTCAGAGGTGTTTCAGTCTCCTTCTCACATTGAAGGAGCTAATTGCTTTTCCTCCCACAGCTCTTCCAAAGGATTAGTGTGTATGTGGGGTGGAGCTGGCAAACTGTCAGTAATTTCCAACAGAAAGAAGGGTTAAAAGTCAGGTTAGTTGATATCTTGGAGGTAGAAGACTTGGTTTGCTGGCATAAGGCACCTAGCTTCACCTGAGCTCTTTCCTTCTAAGACTGCTTGAAAGGCAGAGTAGAGAAACTTACCAGAGCAAGGGAGAAGGATTAAGACTTAGTTTGGCTAAGCAGATTTACTGTGTGGTGGTGTTTTATTTTTACTCACAGGATTGCTACTGTTTGTTGCTAACATTTCATTGCTTTATTTTTTCTCTGATTCAAATTGTTGTTGCTGGTATACCTTCTTCTGCATTATTACAAGGTGTGCCTACAGGTGTGTGCTAACAGATTACTGCTGTAATCTTCTGATTCAAATTGTCTTTTGCAAGGTATATCTTCTGTTACTGCTTTATTTTTCTCTGGAGCAAAGTGTTTCTTACAGGGTATATCTTCTCTGAAATTATTACAGGTGGTGCTTACAGGTTTTACAGTTTTATCTAACATTAGGATAAGCTTTCAGGGTTACTGCATTTGTTGTTGACTGATTGTTTCTGCTCTTACCTCCTTGTTCTTTCGTCCGTGGTTCTTCTTTTTGAGGGGAGGGCCCAGCCACCCACCCCATCCCCAACCACCCCACACTACACTCCTTTTATAGGGTACCACAGTTGTAACATTTCCTGTGGCAGAACAGGAAGGGCGGATCAGTGGGGCCTCCACAAGGTGATCTCATTTACAGGGCACTAGTAATTTAACTTGTTATAACAAGTTAAACAAAGCACAATTAAACCATTACTTGCATTTTTTTCCTTCTAATTACTCTGACTAGGTTACAAACCCAGCAACTTATTTGGAATGGATTTCATTAACTGCAGGTACTGTGGAACAATTTTCAGAAGGACAGTCTTACAGGATTTAGGACACTGTCCTACATGCTGGGCCTTTGGAGATCTTAGGTCTCAGCTCCGGGCAGCATGGGCAGAGATTGCACGCCTCAAATTTCATATTGAAGAGGAAATACATTATAAGAACCACCGCCATTTCCCCAGCATCCAACAGAAAACCTCGGACGCAGAGGGTAGTTGGTCCAGGAGGTTGGCAGGTGGTTAGGAGGAGCAAATCAGGTGCCCCATCACTTCTGCTCTCCAACACATTACTCCAAAACCATATAAACACTACAAACAGGTATCTGCCTCTATCTCTGAAATCAAATAAAGAGGCAGAAGACACTGCAGAGCAGGACACTGCGCACAGGAGCTAGCACAACAATACTCACCCAAATCAGGAACCAAAACTAAACAAGCACAAAGGAAATCCAAAAACTTCTGGATCATAGGAGACTCCATGATTCGGGAGTTGATACCCATCTCCAGCCAGGGTGATGGTCAGATGTCTCCCAGGTACATCAGCATGGAGAGACTCTGACCGCATTTAAAATTGTTCACAAAGCAGGAGAAAACTTTGATGTCCTAGTACACATAGGGACTAATGATCTCGCCAGCCGGTCAGTTGTGGAGACCAAGGAACACCTGACTAGGCTGGGTGACAAACTATCATCTATTTCGTCTGCATCTCCTTCTCTGAGATCCTGCCAGTCTGGGAGAAGGGAGCAGATGGACGGAAGGTCAGAGAAGGGAGATAGGAGCTAAACCATGGCTCAAGGACTGGTGCAGGAAAAGGACACAGATTTGTAGGGAACTGGCAACAGTTCTGGGAGCAAAGTTCTTTAAATTTGATGGACTGCATCTGACTAAAGAGGAGTCAGTGCATTGGGGCAGAAGTTTGGCGTCTTTGCAGAATATTTAAACTGGCAAATGGGAGAGGGTGCAGCACCCCGCCATTCGAATGGAAGAACACCCTCCCCTCAGCTAGTGGTCAAACAGAATTCAGCGTGTTTGCCATTCATTTGCATCACCAGGTAAGAAAAAAGGTTTGTCTCCCCATACGATGCACAGGGGTAATGCCAAACTTCACCCAACAACTAACACACCAAAATCTGGCCAATGGAAAATCATGTACACAAATGCTCACAGCCTGGGAAATAAGATCCCAGACCTGCAGGCAATAATGTCAGAGGCTAAACTGGACATAGTAGCAATTAGTGAGACGTGGTTTACCAGTAACCACACTTGGGAGACTTTAGTACCTGGATATGTATTGTTCAGAAGAGACCGAGGCAAAAAGGGGGAGGGTGGCCCTGTATGTTAATGAAAATATCAAAGCTACAGAAATTCAGAATACAATAAGGAGCCAGAAGAACTGTGGGTCACCCTGGAAACAGGTAATGGGACAGCCATAAGAACTGGGGTTGTCTACAGGCCCCAGACCAGAGGGAGGACATAGACACATTACTGTTAGAAGATATACAAAACATGACAGCTAAAGGGAGGTTCTGATAATGGGAGACTTCAACATGCCAGATACAGATTGGTCAATACCAGCAGGAACATCTGCCAGAACTAGACTCATAGTGGATTCCCTGCAGGGGGAGGGCCTCAAACAACTGGTACAGCAACCCACAAGAGACAGGGCTATCCTAGATCTAGTACTGACTAACAAAGAAGGGATCACAGATCTCCAGGTAGAAGGTCACCTGGGGCCAGTGACCATCACATGGTATGGTTCAATTTGGCTACTACATCTAAATCATCCCATTCAAGGCAAAAATATGGGACTTCAGAGGAGCTGACTTTGATAAGATGGCCAACAGAGTTAAGCTAGCCCTGGCAAAAGAAACACAGGTGAGGAGGTACAGGCAAAGTGGGCAAGCATTAAGGATACAATACTTGAAGCAACATCCCATTGTGTTAGACAGAAAAGGAAGTGCAAAAGAAGAAAGAAACCACTTTGGTTCTCAAATATAGTAGCAGAAAGGTCAGAGCCAAAAGGCTGGCCTTCAGAAAATATAAGGGAACACAGCGGGATGAAGATAGGGAGGCATACCAAACTGCCTAAGGGAAGCAGGTAAGGCAGTAAGGCAGGCAAAGTCCCAAACTGAGGAAACACTAGCACGAACAGTAAAAGAAGGTGACAAGACTTTCTATAGATACATTAGTGAAAGGAGAAAGTCCAGAGGGGTGTTGCTAAGCTTAATGGAGAAAAGGGAGCATGTGAGGAGGAGGACCCTGTAAAGGCATCTATCCTAAATAGATACTTTTGCTCAGTATTTACTGAAGAGAAGGTGGCAGGGCCCACAGCTCAGCATCATGGACACAGGGGAGGGAGGTGAGCACTACTCCTTCACAAAAGAAAGGGTCCTACAAGAGCTTGCTAAGCTCAGGGTGGATAAGGCAATGGGACCTGATGGCATACATCCCAGGGTACTTAAGGAGCTAAAGGAGGAACTAGCAGAGCCATTAGCAGAATTGTTTAGTGAGTCTCTGAGCACAGGAGAGGTCCCAGAAGACTGGAGAAAGGCTCATGTGATCCCACCCACAAGAGTGGTAGCAGGAGGAGGCGGGGAACTACAGACCGGTCAGTCTTACCTCAGTAGTGGGCAAGATTATGGAGGCACTCCTTAAGGAAAGGATAATTACAACACCTGGAATCCATAGGGGCACAGGATCCAAGACAGCATGGGTTTACAAAGGAAGGTCCTGTCAAACTAATCTCATAGATTTCTTTGACTGGGTAACAGAGTGGTGGACCAAGGGGGAGCAGTTGATGTCGCCTACCTTGACTTCCCAAAGCTTTTGACACTGTTCCACATAGAAGATTGATAAATAAGCTAGGTAGGCTCGGGGTGGGTCAGAGTTGGTCAACTGGGTGGCAAACTGGTTGACTGGCAGAAAACAGAGAGTGGTGGTAAATGGTATACAGTCAGAAGAGATGCAAGTCACAAGTGGGGTACCTCAGGGATCAGTCCTGGGGCCAGTCCTATTCAACATCTTCATTAGTGACCTCTAGATGGACTAGAGGGTAAGGCTTGTCTGTTTGCAGATGACACCAGATCTGCAACAGAGTAGATGATCCAGATGGGGTGGGCAGAATGAAAGAGATCTGGATAAACTAGCAGAATGGTCAGAAGAGAGTGGCAACTGGGATTTAATGCAAGAAGTGCAAAATCATGCACATAGGGAAGAGAAACCCTGAAGCCACTTATAGGCTGGGAGGAGTTGCTAGCAGTCACAAAGGAAGAAAAGAGACTTGGGCATCATCATCACTGATGACCTAAAATCATCCAAGCAGACCTCTAAAGCAGTAGGTAAGGCTAGGGGGTGTTAGGGTGTATTAGTAGGGTATCACAAGTGTGAAGAGGAGGTAATAATCCCTCTGTACAAGACATTGGTTAGGCCCCATCTGGAGTACTGCGTGCAGTATTGGAGGCCACACCTTCACAAGGACATTAACCAAATTGAGGCAGTCCAGAGAAGGGCAACCAAAATGGTGCAGGGACTGCATCAGAAGACATATGAGGACAGATTAACGGAGCTCAATATGTATACCCTTGAGCAAAGGAGGGAGAGAGGTGATATGATCGAGACATTTAAACACCTTAAGGGCATAAACAAGGTGAAAGAGTCTAACATGTTTAAATATAAGAAAAATAGCAGGACAAGAGGACACAGCATGAGATTAGAGGGAGGCCGATTAAGGGGGAATGTGAGGAAATTCTTTTTCACAGAAGAGGGTAGATGCATGGAATGGCTTACCACAAGAAGTGGTGGCTATGAATACAGTGCAGGGCTTCAAACAGGCATGGGATAGGCATAAGGGAGCAATACAAATGACTATGAATAGATAGGTCACTGACAGAGCAAAGGCCGATGGCACATTTATAAGGTAGAAAAAGAAATGGGCAGACTGGATGGGCCTTGCGGTCCTTATCTGCCGTCAACTTCTATGTTTCTATGTTTCTATTTTTCCAGGACCCCAATGCAAACTCTGCCTTCATCAATGCCTGCGACCAGTTTAATGAAGCATCATCTGGACTTCCAAATTTTAAACCTAAAATTTTAATTGGCTCAGTGGATACGCTAATCTGTGCATAAGGAATGGGAGGGTCTTCTGTCTGAGTGGATTCGATGACAGAGACATGAGCCTTACTTTTTCCATAATTCAGTTTAGACCCTGAATTTTTTTAAAACCTTGACATTTCAGTTAAAAAAAACACTTTCCTTCATGTTTGAGGTAGTGCAGATACATAGGTCATCCACATAGGCACAGACATTTGGTGCAAAACTATTGTCTGTCAGCTGAATTCTTGGTATATCTGGGTTATTTGAGATTTTCCTTAAAAAGGGGTCTATCTAGAAGACATACAATAGAGGGCGTAATGGGCAGCCCTGTCGCACCCCCTTTATGCTTTTAAATGAGACTCCTAGTACCCCATTTAAATAAGGTGTGATGGGGGAAGAGCTATACAATAACAAAATCCATTGAATTAGTTTATTTGGTATCCCGTATTTTTTAAATACCTGAAATAAATATTTATGATCCACCCTATAGAAAGCTTTTACCTGGTCAAGGGCCAGAATCAATCTTTGTGGAAAATTCACCTCTCTTTTGAGATTAAATCTCTTAAATAAATTAAATTATGAAACATTGATCTTTTCTTACTAGCACATGTTTGTATAGGACAAATCACCCTTTCTGCCATTAATGCCAGTCTAGCTAACATAATGGTTGTCAAATTGTTATAATCAATATTTAATAAACTTATGGGTCTCCAATTTCCCAAACGTCTTCTATCTCCACTTTTATACAGCAGGATTACCAAAGCCTGTGACAACTGTTCAGGAAAATGATCTTTCGAAAGAATTTCTGAAAAAACATCCATTAGTATTGGAACTAGAAATTTGAAAAATGTAATATAAAATTCTACTGTTAGACCAGGCAGATTTTTTTTTTCAAAGATGAAATTGCATTCCAGATTTCTTCCTGAGTGATAGGTGCTGACATTGCAGCAGCTAATGCAGGGTCCAGGCTTGGAATTTCCAAATCATTAAGATAGTTTAAGTCCCCCATTGCCAAAGAGGGTGTACCAAACATTTGAAAAATATAATTTTGTGCAACTTCTTGTATATGTTTGGTATCTGAATAACATGTTTGTGTGTTTGGATCAATAACATGCTCTATGGTGCTATTTTGACAACTCTTATATGTATCTAGAGATGGACGTGTGCCTTGAGTTCCAAATTGTGCCTCTTTTTTTATCATTTCAGCTTTAATTGTATTGATTTCTTGTGTGAGATCCATGCCAAATTCATTTGCCCTTGAAATGGTGTGAAATAGTTTTTCTCGTAATTTAAGATAGTGAAGGTAGTTTCTGTTAAAATCTTTTACTGCAGTGTGCAAAAAGAAAATGTTACATTCTTGCTTAATATCTATCCACCAGTCACCAAGTGACTCAAAAGCCTCCAGTTCTGAATACCTAGCTACCAATAGGGAAATTACTGTTTTTCAGTAAAAGGTAGGTCTAAAAGTTGATTGTTCGACTTCCATCTGGATGAAAATTTTGCCCCGTATGATGTATTGTGTTCTGTTTTACAGGAAATAGAAACTGCCATATAGTCAGACGTCTCGCATGGAATGGTGGTAGCCTGAATTTGAGTTAAATTTTTTGAAAGAAAAAAATAGTCTATCCTTGTAGACAAGGGGCCCTTTGTAAAGGTTTTTGCTCCTATCTGATGCAGTCCATATACCCATCCCTAAGGTCTGCGGTTTTTAAGATATTATTTGAGCAATTTGTGTCTCCAAACAGTTTAGTGGTTTGACACCCTTTTTCTGCTAATGTTAATGGACAGCTGAAGTCACCACCCATCACCACATACCTTCTGGTATGCAAAAAAGGCTGTGTTAACTTAAATACTTAGGTACTTACCACTATAGATTGGGGTGCATAAACATTTATAATATGAAATGATAAGTTCCCCCAACATCCATATAGTAACAGTGCTCTACCTGGCTAATATCCAATATTCTATGTACCGAAGCCTTGTGGCACCTTATTAGGACTGCTACCCCACTGCACAAATCCGGACCCTGTGACCAAAAGGAAGGTCTCATACTCCAACTGTTTTTGGCCTGTTGTACTTCAGATACTGTTTTTAATCTCGTATCCTGTAGAAGAATAACATCCTGGGAACAATCTTTTAATGTTTGTAAAGTAGTCAGGCATTTCTTATAATTCTTAATACTATAGGCGTTCAGTGTAAGGAAAGAGATCACCTGGCTACTTCCTACGGATGTTATTTAGAAGTACAGAATAAAAGAGGAAAGGTACACCACTTCATATTCAAGGATCTTTTTTGTGATGCATTTTCCTATCTTTAGGTAATGAGTCTGACTCTGCCCTAGAGGATGTAGAGGAAGAATCAGACTCTCCTGCTTCCTCCTCTGTGTCTCCCCACTGTCTTCTTTTTGCAAAGGCCTGATACCTATTGCTAGTGAGTACTGTAGACATTTTTTTGGGGGGTATGGTCTGCCTTTCTCTTCCCTTTTTTCCTTTGGAATTCACTGGTATAAATGGTTGCTGTTCTGTTTGTATGCGTGGGGAAGGGGGGCATTGTAACTGTACAGGGTTCCTGGGTAATAATATCTATGACTCCATACTGCAACTGATTTGAAGAAGATGGAGGATTGTCCTGTGTCATTGAAACCACTGTTGGTTGGAATGGAGGGGATTCTACTGTACGAGGTACACCACCTTCCTCCTTTCTACTGGATTCTTGTGCTTGACATTTCTCAATTAATTGCACAGGTTCTTGCTGGGCCCTATCCAATCTGTTCCTCTCTGCCCATGGACATCCTTGGTAGGAGTGCCCCACCTCCTCACAAAGGTTACATTTTAATGGATTTGGACACCCCAGGCTTACATGCCCAAATTCCATGCAAAGATTACACCTTGGCTTGTCGCACAGAGTGAAGGTGTGTGCGAGCTCCACATTTGTGACATGTGCGTGGCTGCCCTTGGTAGAAGCACAGGCCTCTATCTCTACCTATGAAAAAGCTTCCTGGTAGATGCAAAATACCCTAATCCATATGCTGTAGCTGTACCATAACCCTCCAATTCCCTGTCCATATCAGATCTTCATCTTATACTGGGGTGGGAGCTTCCAAAATGGTGTAATGTTGCCTCAGCCAATATTGTACATCCAAAATATTGACTCCCTCACTTCTGAATAAAAGGTTATTGTTTTTATGGTTGGTTTCATTACAGGTATGGGAAAAAATGGTTGCCATAATGCTGCACCTGAAACCTTGATATATCCCAAAACCGCTCTAAAGATGCACTAGTCTTAAAACTTAAATCATATATGGGTTCCCTTTTACATGTATAACAGCAAAAAGTTCATTTGGTTGTATGCCCATACTCTCTTTCAATATTTTGTGCAGCAATGTTTTTCTATCAGGTGTTGAATCTAAATTCCCATTAAATTTGAGCTGAACTGCATTTCTACGCTGTGCCGGCTCACCCAAATCTTTAAACAAATCTACCTTGTGCAGTCTTTTTGGAGCATCAGTGTTATCATGTTCCATTTGTCCACCTGCTTGTCCAGGGACAGTGTGATACTGTGCAGGGCCTGCTGCATTACCCGTATGTTGAGAGTTTTCCCCCGGTAGCTCAGAATCCACTTCTACCATATTGTTTAACTGTTCTTGACTCATATTATCAGATACAGTTGCAGTCTTAAGTACTTGTTTGGATGTTTGGCCAGATGATCGAATTTCCTTTGACGAGATCGGGCTGGGAGAAACCCAGGCACTGTGAGTTTGGTCCTTCTTCCACCCTGCTGCACATAGCACTGCCTCCACTGTCCACTGAGCTGTCTGCTGCTTGTGAATCCTGAGGCCATCCTCTCCTTAATTGTATCAGTGGATCTTCATGCAAGATGCTCGGCTGGGTAACATCTGGGTCCTGAGAGGAGCTCCCTGCTTGTACAGGAGAGAGTTGCAATGGCAAGGAAAATACATCAGGACAGATACTTTTATCAGAAGAAATATTGTCTGAGTTGTTCTCACCATGTTCTTCTTCGTACAACAGTTTTAGAAGATATGATTTATTCGCCTTTAAAGCATTTTTCAGCAGCAATTCTTGCTCATTAGCTATAGTGTCTGCATTCATAAGGACATTGTCCACATTTTGCTTTTGCAAGTGTATGTTTTGTCCCAAGTCCAAGTGATTTAAAGGGTGCTCCTCTTCATTATTATTTCCATGCCTGTTATCTTTCATTGTGTTCACATCATACACTTCTTCTTTTTCTGTTTCCATTGGACTTTCCTCCCTCTCGACCTGAGAAAAACCTGTCCTGCAAGCAGCTCCTCCTCCTCCTCCATCAGACCGACTGTCCACCATGTTGGAAGCAGAAGGAGCTTGATGCTCACTATTTCTTAAAACAAAAGGACTTTCCTCTGCAGTTGCCATTGAAGATTTAGACATTCTTCCAGCTTCACCACCACCAACCAACCTGTTGTCCACCGTCTTGGTACCACAGACAAAGGGGTCCCCTCTGCTCACAGGAAACTAGGACCCCTGCAGATAGAGTAGGTGAATTTCCCCAGTGCCCTGGCCAAATTTCCCCCCATTCACTAAAAATACCACAAACAGCTTAATCTGATCCAAGGACAGTTAGCATTGACCTGTATCCCCTTCCCTGGGTCATGCCTGAAAATAGGCAGAATTTGTCTAGTGCACTTACCCAGTCAACAAAAACTAAATAAATAAATTGAATGTTTCTATGCAATATAAAAACATTTAAATATTTTTAAAAAAGGAAAATTCCCTTAGGATAACATTGGAATGTCAACAAGCCCTAACTCCCTGAGTAGCTGGACTTAAAGGATAATGTATAAGTCAACATAACTGTCTTAATGAGTTCTACAAAAATAACACATATCCACTCCCACCAAAACATTTTGGGGCAATATAAGTAAAATATAAAATGAATATTCCCATAGGATAACTTTGGAACTTTAACAAGCCATAACTCCCTCAATATTTGGACATAACAGACAATCTATATATCAAAACAAATAATGAGTGCTACCAGAATAACACATATTACCTCTTAAACATTTAGGGGCAATACAAAAGAATGCAAATTCCTGTAAGATAACATTGGAACTTCAACAAGCTATACAACAAAGGAAAGAAATTGCTGTTTTGGTAGAAATTGAAGTGCAGGGCCCAGAGGTCCCTAAACATCAACAGCAACATACATGTATGCATCTATGGAGGGATGGCAGTGCAGGACTCAGAGGGACATGTGCTCCCAGAGGCAAATGAGGATGTGATTATACTATCTCAAAAAGTAAGGAAATTCATTGCAGAAAACTTTGTTAATGAACCAGTTAGGGTTAAACAGAAAAAAGCAGGGAAATGTGTTGTTAGGGTTCCCAACCCTAACACCCCTCCCCCGCCCTGCCGGCAGCAACAGGAAAAAAAATTATGGTTTGACCTTTCCTGCATCTTCGTAAATCAGGCATGGGGAGTGTCTTGGGGTTGTCAACCTGAACACTCACCGAAGGTTATTGAAAATTTATTTACCTTCAAATGTAAAATAAGAGAATATTTGCAATTAACATGTACCTGTTTTAAGTAATAGTGATAGTGTGAATGTGACGTAAATGTCTTGTTATTATGTACTGTGTGTTATTTTTAAAACAGGACTTTGTTGAAAAGGGGACTGATGTCCCAACAAATGTATTTCCTGTATAAAAATAAATTTTACAAACAAATAAACAAACAAACTCACCTTGTTCTCATATACTGTACACATATCAACTTATTTACTGATGTAATAGGGTGAGTGTTAGGGTTGACAACCCCAAGGCACACTTCATGCTTGATTTGTGAAGATGCAAGAGAGATCAAACCATAATGGTTTTCCTGTTGCTGCCTGCAAGGTGGGGGTGGGGTGTAAGGGTTAGTGCATTAATGAAGCTTTTTGCAATGAATATATAGGTATATAGATACATAGACACTGATGGCAGAAAAAAGATCTTGATCCATCCAATCTTCCCACCCTACCTAACTATTCTGCCTTGATCTAGTGACAATCCTCACCTTTTTTTTCTGTCTCCCCCTTTTTCTAACTAAACCCACCTTCCTGGGGGACTTCCGGTGACGTCATGGAGCCAGCGCTAGCACACTGAGACAGGCTCTCCTACCAAACCTCCCCAAAACAACAAATCTTTGGAAATTTCCCCCAAAAAAGCTTCAAACAACCACGCTAAAGCCTCCGAAAGAAAGCAGGAGCCGTCTGAAACCGAAATCATCCTCTAAGAAATTGGATGTGGGTGGATGCAAGACAACCTTTCATGAGGCAAGCCACAGCCCTTCCCCCGTCAGCCTGCCGGACACAGATGAGGAGCAAGAACATTTAACCAGATCATGATTTGACAGATTGTTTAACGAACTTAAAGCAATGAGAGCTGAGAATAAAACCAAATTTAAAAATTTAAATCAACATCTACAAAACCTTGAGAAGAGAGTCCAGGAAACGGAGAACAGAATTAGCACCACTGAAGACACCTCGGCTAAGATGAACCTTGCCCTCCAAGCCTTACTGCATTATACAGAGCAACTCCAAAGCAAATGCCTCAACTTAGAAGGGAGATCGAGACAGGAAAACATACGCATTCATGGACTACCGGAGGGCTCAGAAACAGGCCGGATGACTGAACTCATTTCTGACTTAATCAGTGATGTACTAAACTTGCCTGCAGGCTACAAACTGGGGATAGAACGTGTACATAGAGCTCTACAGGTGAAACCTCCACCAGAGTCAAGACCTCGAGCAGTTATTTTAAAATGTAATAGTTATAAAGTCAAAGAGGAAATCCTTTCAATCGCCTGGCAACAAAAGGAGGTCAAGTACTTATCACATAGGCTTTATTTTGACCACGACTACCCACCTGAAGTGCAGAAGCAAAGGTTACAATATATCCCCTTACTGAAGATCCTAAAAATGAATAACATCAGATTCAATACTCCATACCCAGCTCGGCTTAGAGTGATGTGGACTGAGGGGGCCCAGATATATGAAACGATGGAGGAAGCAAGTAAAGCCCTAATATCGAAGGGCCTCATGCAGGCCCCACTGCAACCAACTGGAGACTCCATTTCCCAGCAGAACAAGCGGGTACTTAGTGACTGGCTAATTGCGTCAACAAAAAGGAGGTGGGTGCGCATCCTTACAGCATTATCTCAGAGCCCATTAGTGGTGATTCGTGCAGCACTGTCTGAAATGCAGCCCATGAAGGAAATACAGCCACAGGACATGCAAGACTGATTGAAAGGGGATAAGTTTTGTTTCTTTCTTCTCTTTCTGAATGGCTATCTCTCCGTTTTGACTCTGTCCCTATCTGATTCCTCTCGTTGAAGCAAGTCTGGTCCAGCGCGACCTGTTGTGAACTGGGGAGCCTATGGAGAGGTTGAGCAAGCACCCTACACCCACTGCTTCTTAATTTAAGGAGCCTCAAAAGATACACCTCTCATTAGAAATCTTTGGACCCAGATCAGTACTGTAATACAGGGGAGAATAAAAATGGAAATGAGAAGCGGGGAAACTGAGTCCACCATAACTCACAATAAACCAATATATCAATGAAAGACTGGCTAGTGCATGGTTAATCCTAGGCTTCTTGTTTTGCTAAGGGGCATGGACAATTTAATAAAATAGGTTTTGGGGTATATCCAGGGTGGAACACGCTATGGGGAGGGGGGGGTTGGCTACTTAGTGCCTGGAAAGCATTGACAATAAGCAACAGCATACCTGAAGCATACAGACGTCACGTAGAACACTGGACTGCACCTTGAGCACATTTTTTTGCTTTTTTCTGTGCGGTCTTAGCGCTACAGAGCCTAATAAAGAACTTGGCAGGCTCGAGGGAGGATACACTAGAAATAGTGTCATTGGGGGGAATATTTTTGGTTTTTTCTTTCTCTCACTCCCTCTGCCAGGTGTATCCCTATATTATTAGGGGAGGATACTTGGCTATTAGAGATTCATTGGGAATTTTAGTGAATCTCCTGAATTGGAAGTCACTTGTTAACATATAGTACTTAATGATGTGTTTATCACAATCTTGTTCAAGTTACCTGTTGATGTTGTTGGTTACAGAGAGAGAAAAGTCACTGCCATTTTATCTAGTTGGAGCACTTGCCCTTGAGTGCAGAGTAAATAATATGTTGGGAGGGGGGTTATTTGCTTCATAATTATTGGTATAATGGCACGCCCAGAAGTGAAAATTATTTCTTTTAATGTAAACGGTCTAGCCCACCCTATTAAGAGAGCTAGAACAATTTCATACTTAAAGAAAACAAAGGCAGCTTTCTTTTTGTTGCAGGAAACTCATATGAATAAAAAAGAACATGAGAAGTTGGGGAAATTTGGCTTCAGGGAGGTGGTTGCCGCGGATTATCTTGGGGGGCGTAGATGGGGAACGGCCATTTTAATTCCACATTCAGCCTCATTTGACCTTACAGACTCGTTGACTGATAAGCAAGGTAGATACTCTGCAGTCAAGGGCCAATATAATGGGTCTAAGCTTACTCTGGTCTCAATGTATGCTCCCCCCGGGGCAGATATATTGTTTTACAGGGATCTGTTTCTAAAAGTATTGCAGTGGGCAGAGGGTTATTTGATCATGGGGGGACTTGAATTTAAGGTTAAACCCAGCATTGGACACCTCTGGGCAGTTTGTAAAAGCAGAGAATACTAGGGCTAAGAAGGTTAATAAGCTCCTACAAGAACTAGGCCTCATAGATGCCTGGCGAGCACACCACAAGACCACCAAACAATATACTTATTTCTCCCACTCACACCAAGTTTATTCTAGCTTGGGCTATTTCCTATTGCCAACAGAAACTATGGAAGTATGTGCTTCGGTGGATATGGGAGCTTCCCTACTCTCAGACCATGCCCCCATTCAGATAAATTTAACAATAGGCCCACCCAAGCGTTCCACCTTTTGGGGCTTAAATCTATCCCTGCTCCAAACTAAAGAAAATCAGGAAATAATAAAGGAAACCATAAAACAAACTATACAGGATAATAATACACCCGACATATCCCTCAGTACTCTATGGGATACAGTTAAAGCCCTAGTTAGGGGTAAATTTATAGAGATATCTGCAAAGGCAAAGAAACAAAGGATTAAAAGACAAAAAGATTTACAAAGTCAGATTGAGGAACTGGAAAAGCAGCAGCAACATAGTTTAAATAAAGATAGAGCCAGATTACTTAAATCATTGAAAGAGGAATATTTGAAAATTTTAGATTATCAAGTAGAACAGAAATTAATCTACTTAAAGCAGAGGTTCTATGAGGGAGGGCCGAGGGCTCTAAAGCTTCTAACCAGCAGACTGAGGCAATATAGGAGTAAGGCAACCATAACCAAGATCAGGAACCCTATCAAACACATACTGCAGTTTAAAACTGAGGAAATAGCAGAGTCCTTTCGAATATATTACCAAAGCCTATATGCTAAGGGAAATCTGTCCCCAACCCAGGTTATTAGAGAATACCTGGCCCCTCTAAACCTTCCGAAACTTATGGAAGAACAAGGGAAAGCTTTAACCGAACCCTTTTCGGACAGCGAGATTACCCAAGAAATCCGGAACCTGAAGACAGGAAAGTGCCCAGGTTCAGACGGGCTACCCGCTGAATTTTTCAAATGTTTTAAAGAGACCCTGGTACCAATACTTAAAGAAACTTACAATTATGTAAACATAACAAAAAGTCAGACACCCCCATCCTGGTCCCAAGCGATAGTGTCAGTCATTCCAAAGCCGTCCAGAGATACCACTAACTGTGCTTCATACCGCCCCATCTCAATATTGAACACCGATTATAAAATTCTGATGGCCATTCTGGCCAAGAGAGTCCAAAAAGTTCTTCCCGGCCTAATACATATTGACCAGGCGGGTTTCATCCCAGGTAGACAAACAGTAGACAACATTAGAAGGACTATCAATATTATAGACCGAATTCAAACTAAATCTACCCCAGGGTGTATAGTGAGTTTAGATGCAGAGAAAGCATTTGATCAGGTTTCTTGGGAATTTCTTCAGGAGACTCTGGGCGGCTTTGGATTTCCCTCACTGTTCTGCCAATTAATTGCTAAAATATATACAAACCCAATTGCATACATACGAGCAAATGGATACATATCTAACCCTTTCAAGCTATATAGAGGTACACGTCAGGGGTGTCCCCTATCCCCTATACTATTCGCTCTTTATATTGAGCCACTGGCTCAAAACATACAACTAAATTCTGATATACAAGGTATATACTGGGGAGATACGGTACATAAAATTGCGTTGTATGCAGACAACGTACTATTGTATCTATCCAACCCAGAGAATTCCATTTCCAAAGTTTTTCAACAATTGGAGGCATTCTCTCAGATACCAGGTTACAAATTAAACAGGGCAAAAACATAAATTTTGACCTTCAATTTCTCCCCATCACAAGGGCTAAAGACTAGATTTCCCATGAAATGGGACTGCTCCACTATTAAATACCTCGGAGTAAAATTAGGGAAATCTCTCGGATCTTTATTCAGAGACAACTATCCTCCCCTTCTGAAGAGCATTTGGTCAGACCTACAGAGATGGGCACTCCTTCCTCTTCCTTTTTACTCGAGACTACAAGCTATCAAAACAAATATTTTACCAAGGTTATTATATCTTTTTGAAACAATTTCATGTATAATACCAGTAGTAGTAGAGATAACACAATGGCAGAGGAAAATTATGACATTCCTATGGGCACGTAGGCGCCCGAGAGTGAATGTGCATACTTTGTATCTCCCAAGACAGGCAGGTGGGAGGGCATGTCCTAATTTGCAGAACTACTGGCTTGCGGCCCAAATGAAAATGGCCCTACTATGGGCTGACCCTTCATACATATCCCACTGGAAAAAAATGGAACTATTTGGCCCTCCAAATGCGACTTTGTCAATGGATATATTTAATCCGCCTGCCCTTGTGGAGTGTGCTGCTTTCCAGGGACACACCCTGAAAATAACATTGCAGGCATGGTTTTGGGGGACTAAGAGAGGATATACGGCTAAAAATATGTGGAGGTACAGAAATTGGTGCTTCTATTTGGAGTTTAGACCACCGAGATACCATAAATGGTACATGTGTCAATTGAAGAGGAGCATTTACGCTCCTTGGCAGATCCTGAAGGGGCAGGACGTCAGGCCATTCGAACTCCTAAGAACCCAAAACAAGTGGGCTAATTCTGACTGCTTATATAACTATCAAATAAAAGACTATATAAATAATAAACAGAGATAGATGCAGGCTTGGCAGGACGAAAGACCCTACCCATATGCCTTTGAGACAATATGGGAGAGTACCAACGGAAAGGGAGCAATAACCATGCTATATAATAATATGATAGCAGATAGGGGCCACAATATACAGAAGATTCAACAGAAATGGTCATTAGAGCTAGGAATCACCTTGAACTCCCAACTTTGGGAGAAAATCTTTAGAAATGCCTGGAAAACTACCTCATCCCCAAGTTGGCAAGAATTTACCTCGAAGCTTAGAATCAGGTTCTTTCATACCCCAATGAGGCTAGCTAGGATGGGATTATTGTCACAAGGGGTTTGCTGGAGGGACTGTGGGAGCAATTCAGCAGATTATTCACATGTGTTCTGGTTCTGTGGTGAACTCCGAAGCTTCTGGAACCAGATTTGTGTCCACCTGTCTGGTCTCTTTGGCTTATCATTAACTACTATAGCCCTGGAGCACTGTCTGCAAGGCCTCTATCCAGAGGGGGCGGAGGGAAGGGAAGCGCAGTACCTTTGGGCCATTCTTACAATGGCCGCTATGAAAGCGATAACAAAACATTGGCTACAACTAAACCCTCCTCTAATAGAAGGACTGGCTGGCAATAATCTCCCAAATTCATCATATGGAGGACATTACTCATTCCATAAATCACCAAAATAAAAAGTTTATTAACAGATGGAATAGATGGGATAGATATCAAAGGGAGGCCTTCCCAGCCAACTGAGGTTCTGCACAGAAATTTTGGATTATTAACTCTAAATACGAGGTTCCTGGGATAAATGATGATGATGTTAAAATGGGCCAGGCAGACAGTGCTTGAAGCTATACTATACATCCTAGCTTCCTCCTCTAGCCCTCCCCTCATAACTTAGATGAAATAAGCTGGATAACCTAATCAAGTGCTTTGACTTGGCAGTGACAGCTAATTGTTAGCTCTCTCTCTCTCTCTCTCTCTCTAGTTTAGTTAATTTATAATGTTAAAACATTAATTGGTTTTACTGAACTGAAGTCTCTTTAATTTTGTATGGGAGACAAACTATATTCAGTAAATACTGGTTAAATGTATTTAGCCCTTATCTTTAAGTATACTTGGATATGACATAATATAAGATATTTGCTTTAATAGTTAAAGCTGAAATAATGTCTGGATGTACACAACAAAAAAGGTTGTATCTTTTAATATATACCTGTGTGAAACAAGGATAAAACAATAAAAAAGTATTAAAAAAATAAACCCATCTCCCTGTCCCATCCCTGCTTAAAACTGTCAACTGACATGGTCTGTACAACTTCTTCTGGTAGTCTATTCCATTTACTCACTACCCTTTCTGTGAAGAAGTGCCTACAGATGTCCTCTTTGGATCTCCCCCTACTGGCTTTAGTGAATTCCCTCTCGTCCCTCTGTTTGAACTCAAAGAGACTAGTTCTTTAGCATCTACTCTACTTTTACCATGCAGGTATTTGTAGGTCTCAAGCATACCACCCCTTTACCTCTCTTTCTCCATGGTGTACGTTTTTAAGTCCTGCAGCGTCTCATTTGTCAAATCCCCAAGGCCAAGCACCATCTTAGATACGCTGCACTGTACTGACTTCACCTTGTTGCATTGTTTTCTCAGTTATAGGCTGCAGTACCTTGTGTAGTATTTCAAGTGAGGCTACATCACTGACCTGTATAGAGGGAGGATCCCTTCCCGACTTCTACGGCTTATCCCTCTCGCTACGCATCCTGACATTCTGTTAGCTTTGCTCATTGCCGTCTTGCAGTGCGCAAATGTTTTTAGGGTCTCCGATATGATCACCCCTAAATCATTTCCTTCCAGAGTTCTATCCAGCTCTGCACCTGCCATACTGTATTTCACCCTTGGGTTCCTTTTCCCAGTGTGCATTACTTTACATTTTTAGCATTAGTGTTCAGCTGCCAGATCTCAGACCAACTCTCCTACCTGTTCAGATCCTTTCTTAGTTCCTTTCTCCTTTCCTCCATACCAACCCTTCTGCAGATCTTTGTGTCATCTGTGAAGAAGCAGATTTTATCACTGATACCTTTACCTATAGTATATCACAGATGAAAATATTGAAGAGGACCTGTCCTAGTACTGACACCTGAGGTACCCCTCTGGTCATTTTACTCACCTCTGAAAACTTCCCATTCATTACCACCATCTGTATTCTACTCCCCAGCTAGCTCTCTATCCAGTTCATAACCTTTTTTTCTACCCTAAGGTCCCTAACCTTTTTGACCCATCTCCTGTCAGGAGACTGTGTCAAAGGCTTTGCTGACGTCAAGGCATACTAATATAAATTGCCTGCCTATTGTCTACTGATGTGGTAACCCAGTTGAAAAACTCAACCAGATTCATCTGGCAAGACCTTCCCCTGGGGAACCCATGTTGTCTGTGGTCCTGCAACCCATTTTCTTCTAGCAAGTCCATCAGGTCCTCTTTAGAAGAGACTCCATGATCTCCTCCACTATAAACATCCAGCTGATTGGCCTATAGTTCCTTAGTTCATCCCTCTTTCCACCCTTGTATTGCGGAACCACATCTGCTGTCTTTCACTTCCTAGAAACCACTCTGTAACTAGTGAGCTATGGAAAATGTCTGCTAGTGGACCTGTTATGACCTGCTCTGCTGCCTCACATAGCATCTTTGGTATACACCATCAAGTCCAAAAGATTTATTTACTTGCAACCCTGCTAGCTTTTCGAACACTGTTTTCTCCATTATCTTGACCTTTGTATCAGCATCTTTTTTCCCTCCCTTCCTAAATCCACAGTTTGGCAGTGGTTCATCATTTACCTTACTAAATATTGAACAAAAATAATTGTTTAGTATATCTGCCATCGCCTTGTTCCCCTTCTTCCACCTCTCATTGCTTTTAAGTTTCACTGTACCACTTTGGCCTTCTACTTCTCCAGATGTGCTGGATGAAGGCCTTATCCCTTTCTTCACTCACGTTGCCTGTTGGTGCTCCATTTCTGCTTTGTACCCCTTCACCTTCCCGATGGTTTCTCTGGTTGCTTTCAGGTACTTCACCCTGTCTTTCTCACTTTGACTACCCTTATATTTGAAAAATGCCTCCTTTTGCTTCTTGCTGCTGCCTGTATATTGTTTATGAACTGCAATGGCCCCTTAGCCCTTTTATGCTTGGATATCTTTAGAATGGATCTATCTGCCACGTCTATCATTGCCTTTTTAAATGCTGCCCATTAGGTGTTCCCTACCTTCACTATGTTCTTTATGGTATTCTCCAATTTTTCCTTCATTTTGCCAAAGTCCCCTTTTTTGAAATCCCATATCCTTATTCCTTTTGCTCCCTTGCCTGTCTCTACCTGGACCTCCAATTCTACTGTCCTGTGGTCACCAGAATTGAGTAATTCCAGGACTGCAACATTCTGAATCCTCTCACTGTTCATGAGCGCCAGATCTAGTTGGACCTCCTTCCTTGCTGTGCCCTGAAGTAACTGCTTTAAAAATGCCTCCTGGAAGGTATTCAGCAGAATCTGATTCCTGTTACAATCACAATTGGAACTTTAAAGTCCACATCTGGTATATTGAAATCCTCAGTTGCAACCACTTCCCCTAGATCTGTTACCTTCTTAAGTATCTTTCCCAGTACCCTGCCTATCCCTTGATCCTGGCCCAGTGGCCTGTAGACCACTTTGATGCTAATTAGTTTCCCCTTCTCTGTTCCTGCTAGTACCCAAAAAGAGTCCAATTACCCTGCCCCCAGACTATCTATTTCTATTGCTTCAATCCCCTCCTTAACATATTGTGCTACCCCATCTCCCCTGCTCCTTACCCCTGTCCTTTCTGAATAGGGTGTAGCCTGGTATGGTCATATCCCAGTCATGTCTCTGTTACTGCCACAAGGTCACATTCCACCTCCATGACCTGTGCCTAAAGTTCCAGCATTTTGTTGCCCAGACTTCTAGCATTGTCAAGTGCCATTTTCCAACATGTCCTCCTAATCCCCCATTTTTCCATTTCCATGAGTTTACTTGATCCTGCTGAGTTTGGGGGGGTTAGAAGGGCCCCCTTCTTTGTGACATTTTGTGTGTGCCTTGCCACTCAGACTTCCCCCATACTGCTTTAAACTAGCTATGTGTTATTCTCATCAGTCTCCCAGAACCCTCATACCCTCCTATTTGAGTGCAAACTGCCCCTTTTGAACAACCTTCAATTCCTCTAAGCTGGGTCCCAGACTCCAAGGAACTGAAATCCCTCCTCCCCGCACCAAACATTTAGCCATGTATTGAACTGGAACATGTGGAACTGTTCCCTTTCATTCAAATATGTCCATGGTAGTACCTCTGAGAAGCTATCGCTCCTGCACTCTCCTTTGTTATTTTTCCCAGAGCACAAAAGTCTGCCTCCACCCGTTCCATGTTGCTTTTGTGCAGATCATTCATGCCCCATGCACAATCAGATCAGGCCATTCCACCCCTTCTCCTGTAAGCTCCACCACCCTGGTAATAGGTCTTTGCTGTTGCCCAAGGATAACAGCAGACCACCTCTTTGCCATCAGTGTTGGGATTCAGCTGTCTTCCAGTGCCCTTTGCTATTCAGTCCCTCACTATAAGTACTTTCCTCTTGCCCTTTTGGGGCTTTAGCTGTCCCCCCCACTGGTCTGCTCTTCAGCAGAGCCTACCTGCTGAACATGCTATCTCCCTCTTCTCTCCATTTGGGAGACTGGGGGACTACCTGTTGCAACAGGGTGAACCTCTTGCTGGTGCACAGCCCTTGTTGCACTGACATGGGCTTCCCTCTCCCTTCTTCCTTTCCTACACTCTGCTACTGTCCAGACATCTTCTCAAGTCTGTGGCAGCCTATGATGTGGCTGTAGCAGAAGTGCCCCAAGTGGCATGCTGGCTTCAGCTGTCAAGTGGCATATTTCAGACCTTGCAGCTTCCAGCTCCCTGGCCTGGAACCTCCTATAGCTTAGACAGTGGCCAAACACCCAGAGCACTCTGTTGTTTGCCACTGTTTCACACCCCAACATCCCACAAAAGTGTCGTCCATTGCATTACAGTTTGTAGTGGAGTGAATTTTGTACTCGTACTATAAGGCTATCCCAGTTAGGCAAACACAGACAAAGCCATGTGCACTGGTCTTGCAGCTGGTGCCAACAAAGCAGAACAACTGAACTAACAAAAAAATGTAGCACTCCAAGCCACAAAAAGAAGAGGCTAATGCCAAAAGTATGCAGCAAGAATTTATTTCTTAAATAAAGTTTCATGCTGAAGGCGCAGCACTGAAATCCCTGGTGCTTTGTGTCATAGACATGATGTCTGTGGTGTTTAATAGACCCCATAAATGGTTAAATTTTTCTTTTAATGCAAATGCATGCTTTGTCCATCACTTTAGGGTCATTTGCATGCCACCAGTGTAGACATTGAATGACATAGGACCAGATCCTCCTTCATCCTTAGGAGCAGATCAGTGGTCTTCCAGATTCCCAGGTCATTCCCATCCAGATGAATTATGGGGATGTCCAGTGAATTCCTTTGCCAGGCCTCCGCTGGCAGCCTGGGGTGAAGTTCCTCTCAGTACATGCCCCTCTTGCCCAGCCAGTGAATCTGCATCTTCTGCCATGGTGTCAATACCTAGGTTCTTCCCCCCAGGCTGATGAGCCACTCTCTCAGTGCTGTCCAGTAGATGAGAATGCCCACAGAGCCACACACACTTGGATTCATCAAGGGAACCTGGAACAGAGCAAGACAAACATTGTTAAAGCAAATGCAGACAGACACAGTGTAAAAACAATTGGGACTTCAACTGCCTCATGGCCTGGATCTCACTATTTATAAGACCCTGGGTCCTGGTGTTCATTTCTTCCCCAGTCCTGAAGGAATGAACATTGTACTCTTTTTCGTTCCGGGCAGACCACTGAACTGCTGACCCTAAGATGTGTCTAAATTGGTAGGCGTTCAAGGGCTTGCCATCTGCTTGCCACAAGAATGCCTCATCCTTGGCCTGGTGGAGGGCCATTTAAGTGGTCACCAATTATTTTTTTGTCCTGTGCTATCCCAGCATGGGCCTTCACCAAGCACCAGAAGCCAATACTCCTCTGGTCCATTTTGCTCTGTCTCAACCATATGAAGCCCTTCTCTGGGATCAACATGACATCAACATTTGTCAGGCTCACCCCATATTCAGTTTGGGAAGTCTGCACCAATTTGGAGGCCTGGAATGCCATGCAGAATGCCAGGGCAAATACAGTCTTAAAAAAGGTAGCCTCATATGCATTCCAGCAAACTGCCAGAATTGCTTCCCATACCTGCTCGAGAATCACTGTTATGATCAGGACCGAGATATCCGACCACCTGGTATGGCCCTTACCCAACCCTTCGAGGTTCTTCTGGACCTTAAAGGAAAAGGTAATCTCAGTGAAGCCCAAAACTCAAGAAAACAATGATAGCCCCACTAGGTGTCATCTGATGACCCCTGTAGTCAGGACTCGCCATTTCACTTCCATTATATTTATTTTTATTTTAGTCTTTGGTAACTGTGTAAGGCCCACTAGGCCCAAGTGCCTGTTTTCAGGGGCCATCTGGGAGCACTGGGAGGTTAAGTGACTTGCTTAGAGTCACACAGTATGCAAGTGGAGGTTGTGAGAATCAAACTCAGGTCTGGTCTGCTGGATGTACCAAGCTCATTCACACTTCATTCCTCTAACCTCTAGGCTATACTGCCAGCCCAACAGTAATAGTAATATAATATGCAATATAACTGCACAGTTGGTCAATCAGAATTGGCCAGCTGTTTGGTCATCCTGCCAGTGCTCAGACAGCATGATAATACTCCAGACCACCCCAGTAGGCCACCTTGGTCTGGGGAGCAATCTTATTACCCACACATTCCCAGGTCTTAAAATTACCACCTTCCACAGAAATGATGGGATCATGGATTCTGTTCCACTAGAGACAACTCTCAGAATTTCTAGCACAATGAATGAGATAAAGCATCAATTCCACTCTCAAAACCAAGAACATGTACAGCTTAAAATGGCATTCAGCAGCTTACATTTCAGGTCAGATATTCTCATGAGGCCCTCACCCCCAACTGTACATTTATGGTGTGGACCACAGTCATGTTGTCAGATCAAAAGATGACCTTTTTGTCTCTCAGCCTGGAGCCCCATATACAAAGGGCCACCATAGCTGGGAAAAACTCTAACCGTGTTGTCTGCCTGTGGAGCTCTGCCACTGATGACTCAGTCACTCCAAGGCATACCATTTGCCTTGAAAGTATGCCCCAAACCCTAGCCCTAATGAAATGTTTGGGTACAGCTGCAAATCCTGACTGCCCACTGTCTCCAGCCACATTGATATGCCATTGAAGTGATCAGTGAATGTCTGCAATCCTGCAGGTCCTCCCAGAAACCCTCAGTTATCCAGATCCGGTGATAGGGCTTACAGATGCCAACCCCCAGCTTCAGCATTTGCTGTAAAAAGGTCCTGTCTATGGCTTTGACCTGGCAAGTGAAGTAGAGATGCCCAACTATCTGTTGTAATTCCCACAATACAGTCTTTTAGGCCACAGTGGCCCTGTTGAAAAGCTCCCTCAAGTCATCAATCTTGTCGTGGGGCAAGCAACACTCCTGCTGCTCTGCGTCAATCTCTAGATCTAGGAATCTCATCCCCAAGCTCTGTCCTTTGACCTTCACAAAGGCATACTGCAGAGGCCACACATTTTGATGAAAGTGTCCAATGTTTGCCCAAAGTCCGGAGAGTGCTCTGGCCCTAGGAACAAGTCATCCAGATAGTGAATAATGCCCTGGTGCTTTGACTTTGAGGTTGTTACCCAGTGAAGAAAGGTACTGAAACTCTCAGACACTGTGCAGGCTACTGAACAGCCCATGGACACCCAATTGTCCATGTAGAGGTGGTCCTCAAATTTCATCCCCAGCAAGTCCTGGTCAGCCGAATGAACTGGCAGTAGCTAGAAGGCCAACTCTCTGTCAACTTCAGCCATTGGGGCACATGGGCCTGACGTCTGTATGGCATCAAATGCTTTGCTGAATGACACATATTGAACTGCTGTGAAGTGTGTATCAGTGGGGTCAATGACTGAGTCTCCTTTGGGGTGCAAAGGATGGTTGATCCTGGGGAATTCACCTGGGGCATTCTTGGGAACCAGTCCAATCTGAGACAACTTGAGACTTGGAAGAGATTGGGATGGGGATGGGCCAGTCACCCTCCCCAGTTGTATCTTCTTTTCTGAATTGTTCCTGACCACTTGCAGACATTCTGTAACAAATTTCAGGATCTCCACTTCCTACCCTCAATGTGGGCCAGTGTATGGAATTCTGAAGCCCACTGAAAATCCTCTGCCAGCAGGTGGTATGCCACATGATCCAGGTGTCAGTCCTGCCAAGGTCTAAACCTGTCCACCCTTACTGGGGTGGATAGGCTTACCTCCATGGACATTGTTACTTTTTGTGAAATGGGCGATTGCCTCCTTTCTGGGGCTTATGGGAGGGGCAATGTATGGGGGGTGGCACTGACTGCAAATGACACACTCATGCTGAAACAAGTCCAGTTGGTCATCAAGCAATTGTGAGAGAAAGGCATGAAAGGACAGATATGGAATCCAAGTTATTGCAATTCCAGGACAATGGGACTAAAACGTTCAACACACTGCTGCAAGCTTCAAAGACCCTCCAAAAATGGCAGTCAACAAATTGAGAAGGCGGGTAGTAAAACCCAAGCTGCCCTAATTCCCTTGTTTATTGTGGAGGAGCCATTCCAGAGGGTAGGAATGGATATCGTGGAACTGTTGAGTACCCCCAGCTCCTCCAGGAAGAGGTTTATCTTGATGGTGGTGGATTACGCCACACGGTACCTACAGGCAGTCACCCTATCCTCACTGAGGACAGAGAAAGTGACAGACATCTTGCTTCCATGTCAGGTTTCCACAGGAGGTTATCACCGATCAAGGTTGTTGCTTCATGTTGGACTTGATGAAGTGTTTGTGGGAGAAGTGTGGGGTGGTGCAGAGATGCACAATGCCTTATCACCCGCAAGCCGATGGGCTTGTGGAAAGGTTTAATGATCCCCTTAAATCAATGCTCCAATGCTTGCTGATCAGCATGCAAGGTACTGTAAGAAATACCTTCCCCTCCTGTTGTTTGCATACAGGGAGGTGCCCCAAGAGTCAATAGATTCTCCACTTTTAAACTCTTATATGGACTCAGGGTCCATAGGACAACGAGACTTGGTCCATGAAGATTGGGAAGGCAAGCATGCCACCCAGGGAACTCCCATAGTGGAATATGTCCTGAAGTTTAGGGAAAAGTTAAAGAAGCTTATGGGAACAGCCCAGAATAACCTGTCAGCCACCCAGCAGAAGCAAAAGGTCTGGTACAACCGCAGAGCCAGAGCTTGCTCATACGCTGTAGGTCAGGAAGTCATGGTCCTAATCTTGGTCCAGAAGGATAAGCTGCAGGCATGATGTAAATTACATTGTGGAACTGCCTGACAGGAGACATACCCAAAGGATGTACCATGTCAACATGATGAAGTCATATGCAAATAGGACTGACATGGTATTTGCAGTGTGTAGTCCTGGGGACGGGGCGGACAAGGAAGATCCCATTCTGGACTTGCTGGAGGAAAGCAAGAGGAAGTCCCCTCTGGAGGCAATCAAACTGTCACCCCAGTTGACCCCGGAACAGACCCAGGAAGAAAGGAAGATTTTAGCAAACTTTACCCTTTTGTTTAATGCCAAGCCTTGACTATGCCCCTTAGCAAAACATGATGTAGATATGGGGATGCAAGCGCCCATATGGCAGACAGTACACTGGGTGTCTGAGGCCATCCTAAAGGACATTAGGATGGAGGTGGAAGAAATTCTGAATTTAGGGGTAATCCAGAAATTCCATGGCCCCTGGGCCTCACCCATAGTCCTCATTCCCAAGTTGGATGGATCTACTCGCTTTTGTATGGACTCAATGCAGTCACAAAGTCTGACACCCACCCAATGCCATGGACGGATGAACTACTGGACAAGTTGGGAAGGGCAACATACCTTATTACTATTGACCTGACAAAAAGGCATTAGCAGGTGGAGTTAACTGCCAGACCTATGGAGAGGTCGGCCTTCATCACTCTGATAGGGTTATTTGAGTTCAAGGTAATACCTTTCAGAATGAAGAATGCCCCTGCCACCTTCCAAAGGTTGGTGAACCAGGTGTTACATAGTACTGAAGAGTACACAGATGATATTGCCATCTTCAGTGCCAGATGGAAGGAACACCTGCCCCACCTTAAGGAAGTGTTGGGCAGGAAACAGAGGGCCAAGCTCACTGTCAAAGCTGGAAAGTGCCAGGTGGCCATGGTGGAGGTAGCATACCTAGGGCATATAGTAGGAAGGGGACAGCTACATCCTAATCAAGCAAGGACTGAGACAATAAAGGCATGGCCCTGACCTGAAACAGAGAAGCAGGTCTGGGGTTTTCTAAGGACTGCAGAATACTATCAAAAGTTTGTACCAAACTACAGCATCCTAGCAGCTCCCCTATCTGGCCTGCTAAAGAAAAGAATGCCTAAAAAGGTAAAATGGGAGCCAACCTATGAACGAGCCTTTACATGGCTAAAGGTGGAACTGTGCAGTGCTCTTGTGTTAGCCAGTCCAGACTACAGTAAACCATTTGTAGTCCAGACAGATGCCTCAGACGTGGGTATTGGGGCAGTACTTAGACTTCTACTTATTTTTTTTAGTTGTTTAACCAGGAGTAGCACACTAAGCTGAAAGCTTTTTTACAGGTGTGACCTGGGAGCACAAGGAAGTTAAGTGACTTGCTCAGGGTCACACAATATGCAAGTGGAAGCTGTGGGATTCAAACCCAGGTCTGGTCTGCTGGATGTCACCAGATTTGCAGCTCAGAGCCTTAAACCACTGCGCTATACTGCCTCCCCTTTCCCTAGCCAAGGGAAAGATCACCCAATAGTGTAACTCAGTAAGAAATTACTTTCCAGGGAAAAGACTTATTCTACAGTGGAGAAGAAATGCCTTGCATTGGTGTGAGCACTGAAGAAATTGGGGTCATGCTTGTATGAGAGTCACTTTGAGGTACAGACGGATCATAACCCCCTAGTTTGGCTGTCACAAATGGGTAAAATGAACGGTAAGCTTCTAAGATGGAGTCTTGCCTTATAGGGTTATGACATGACTGTCACTCACAGGGCAAGGGCAACAAATGCCAATGCAGATGGGTTATCTTGACATTTAGAGCAGTGAACTGAATTCGTGAAACTCATCCCATGCTTAGGAATGGATTCCCACAAATTTAGTCTAGGAGGGAGCGGTATAACTGGAATAGCCGTCTGCCAGATATGTGTATATAATTTTGTTATAAATCTATGTTTTGTATGGCAGTCCTGCTCAGGAAACAGGCCAAGCAGCAAATCCTAATGGGACATTGGATTTTAAAAGAAAAAATATGGTCTGCTCTCTAGCTGACCTAGAGGATAAGCTGGCTAGAGCTTCCTTTGCTGTTTTATCACCTACTTACCAAAATCTGTGTAACTGTTATACAACCAGGTTATATAAAAAACAACTGCTTTAAACTTAGAAAGACAGCTGTAAAAGGTTACATTTTAAAGGATGACAGGAGGAAGACTGTTTTTGGAAAACATGTGAATTAACCTTACAAGATATGTCTGCAACATCAAAGGGTGTCATGAACCATACTCTGCGGAAGACAGACTGTCTTGTTATAATTAAAAATATTGCTATATTTGCAGATTCCAATCCAGTAGTAATCTGACCTGTTGGCCTATGCAGCTGCATGTTACAAATTAAAATTCAAGACTGATATGTGACCTCACATTAGCAGCTCAGAGCTGTGACATCACAAGGAGGGAGGGACATCCTGGCCTCTCTGATATTGGTGCAGCTTGGCTGAAAGGACTGACACTCTTTTCTAGACTTCTAAGAGTCATCTTTGTTTTTGGACTTCTAAAGGACACTTTGGCCAAGATAGGTAACAGCCCAGATCATTTGCCAACTGAAAATCTGAGGTAGAATTAGTTAAATGAGTTACAAGGCACTTTGGTTTGTAATTGTTCATTTCTTTTCTGACTGTCACCTTAATGTATATATGTTCTATATTTATTTACTATTTTTAATTCTAGTAAACCTTGTTTTTCCTTAAACCTGGCTGGGAACTAATTCATTTTGAGTGTGAATGGTGGGACAGTATTGATAATTCTGACATAACTGTTAAATTGCTTAGAGTGTCTCCATATGCAACCATGCTAACAAGGATCTGTGTAAAGATCCAGCAAGATAAGAAAATACCAGCGTCTCAATTGAGTTGGCAGGGGGTTGTGAACCAGGTTGGTTGTATGCCCACTGTGTCAAGTATTGAGCTGCTTTCCCTAAAGAGAGTGTGATATTTGGACCTGTTTCCTGGGTGTGCTAGCTAAAAAGTGTTTATAATTGACCCCAGGACTCAAAACTGATAGTTTGCTTGGACCCAAAACAAACAGGAAGGTGTCCGTGTTTATCCCGTTCATGAATCACACTTCAAGGCTGGGCACTGTGGGAGCAGAGTGCCTGACTCCTGGAGTGGATTTGTGGCAATGAACATCCCCAGGTCCTTCTCCTCCTCCTCAGTCTCTGCCAGCTGCTCCCCCCCTCCCCCAGTTGGTAGTTTCTCCTTGGATTTTTTGCCCCAAAATGCAGTACCTTACACTTTTTGGCATTGAACCCCAGCTGCCAATTGTCTGACCAGGTCTCCAGCTTTTTTAGATCTTCCTGCAAATCCTGTCACCCCTCTGTGTCATTAACTACTGCCCCTATCTTGGTGTCATTGGCAAACAGGCTGATTCTGCTCTTGATGCCCATGGATATGTCTGCAATAAATATCCTAAATAACACTGGTCCCAGCAGCAAGCCCTGTGGAACCCTGCCAATTACTGCTCTTGGGGATGAGAGTTCCCCTTCCACCACCAGCCTCTGCTGCCTTCCCTGCAGCCAGTTTGTCACTCATCCCACCATTTTTGCTCCCGCCCCTGTGCCTTCAAATTTTATTTCAAGTCTCCCATGCAGCATTGAATCGTATGCCTTTCTGAAGTCCATCTGCCTAGTTACTCAGTCATAGTAGTCTACCAGGTTGGTTTGGCAGGATCTGCCTGTGACAAAGCCATGCTGTCTACTGTCCTGTAGCCCATTGAACTCCAGTAGGAATACCAGCCTCTCCTTCAGGATCATTTCCATTAGCTTCCCCACGATGGACATGAGGATCACCAGTCTATAGCTCCCTGGTTCATCTTTGAAACATAGAAACATAGAATTTCATGGCAGATAAGGACCACTTGGCCCACCTAGTCTGCCCATTTCCCTACCTAATAAGTAAGTTGCAGATTCTCGTTAACCAGCAGCCTACTTCCTCCTAACCCCAACTAGAATTGCCTTTTGTCTGTCCCATGCATTCTTGAATTTCCCCACTGTTTTTGACTCCATAACCTCCTCGGAAAGGCCGTTCCATGCATCCACAACCCTCTCGATGAAAAAATACTTCCTCACGTTACCTCTGAACCGTCTCTCCTCTATCTTCAAATTGTGCCCCCTTGTTCTTGCACATCTCTTTTTCTGAAAGATGCTACTCTCTTGGACTTTGTTGATTCCCTTGGGGTACTTGAAAGTTTCTATCATGCCCCCCCTTTCCTCGAGGGTTTACATATTAAGTTCCTTTATTCTCTCTTCATATGGCTTCTGGTGTAGATCCTGTACCATTTTAGTTGCCCTCCTCTGGACAGCCTCCATCCTGTCTATGTCCTTGCGGAGATGGGGTCTCCAGAACTGCACACAGTACTGCAGATGGGGTCTCACCAACTGTCTGTACAGAGGGATAACAACTTCCTGTTTTCTACTGGTGATGCCTCTCTTTAAGCATCCCAGTATCCCCCTAGCCCTGCTTACTGCCCTCTCACATTTCTTGCCCACCTTTAGGTCATCTGATATGACTACCCCCAGGTTCCTTTCCATTTTTGTTGTTGTTAGTATCTCACCCCCCATTGTGCACTCTTCCCCTGGGTTTTTGTTTCCCAGGTGCATTACTTTGCACTTCTTTGCATTGCATCTAATCTGCCATACATTTGACCATTCCTCCAACCTTGTCAAGCTGGGGCTGCTCTTATGCAGGGGAACCATGTGAGCCAACCTCCAATCCTTGGGTATGCATCCCAAATTCAGTGAGGCATTGAATAGGCCTGACAAGGGCCCCACCAGGATCTCGGCTAGCTCCTTCAGTACCCTGGAGTGAATGCCATCTGGACCTGGTGCCTTGTCCACCCTCAGTGCTCTCAAGCCCTCCAGCACTCTACCTTCTGTGATCACCCCATCCGTTACTCCCTCCCCAGCCTTTACTCCCTCCCCACCCCTTTGGGTAGCACTCTCCTTCTCTCTTTCATAAGTACTGAGCAGAAGCAGTCATTGAGTGCTTCTGCCTTTTATCCCCCCCTTCTCTACCCATCAGCCATCCTTCTTAACCCTTACTATCTGTTCTTTACAGCTCTTTTCCTCCCGGATGTAACTGCAGAAGCTCTTCTTCCCCTCCTTAATGCCTTGTGCCAGCTTGAGGTCTTTGGTGGCCTTTGCTATTCTTACTGCCCTTGTTACCTCTCTTGCCTCCTGCAGGTACTCCTCCCAATCTTCCCCCCTCCCTGATTTCCTGTATCTCCTAAAGGCCACCCTTTTTCTCCTCACCTTTTCCACAACCCCCCCTTCTCATCCAGCTTGGCCTTTTTGCTCTGGCCTTTTTACTCCAAGTCCTGCTACAGGAATTGTTAGCCTCTAGTATCCCCTTCTTAATGAGCTCCCATCTCTGGTCTGTATCCACACTAGGCTGAATCCTGGCCAGGTACCCAATCACTACCTCCCCCATCTTTGCAAAATCTGCCCGCCTGAAATCCAGCACCTTTGTGTTGGATGCCACCCCCTCTTTGCCCATAATCAACCTGAACCATACTAAATGTTGGTCACTCCCTGCTAGGGGTTCGTCCACCTTGACATCCATCACAAACTCCCCATTTCTGAGCACTAAGTTGAGGGTGACCCCCCCCCCACCGGTTGGTTCGCTCACCACCTGTGTCAGGAAGCTTTCCTGAAAGGCATTCAGCAGTACCTGCTCCATTTTACTGCTGCTGGCTGGAGTTCCCCAATCTACCCCATCAGGTTGAAGTCCCCCACAACCACCACACTCCCCTTCCTGCATGCCCTTCTAATCTGCCTTGCACCTTGCAAATTCCCTGTCCAACTCCTCTGTCTGGGAGGGTGGCCTATACACCACTCCCATCTGGAGAGTCCTGTTCCTGGAATCTTGGATTAGCAGCGATAATGACTCTGTTTCTCCCTTCCTCCCTAATACACTTAAGCCCTTCCCTCATGTATACTGTGACTCCCACCCTCCTGTTTTCCCTGTCCCTGTGGAATATTCTGTACCTTGGGACCACCAGGTTCCAGTCATGGTATTGGGTGACCCATGTTTCCAAGACGGCTGCCATATCCACCTCCTTCTCTACCAGGAGGGCCTGCAAGTGATTCATTTTATCCCTCAGCCTTCCAACAGTCATGGTGACCACCTTCCATCCCTTTACTGTCCTTCCCCCTTCCCTCTGCCCTCCACTTCCAGCATTCCCTCTATTGCTTCCTCCTAGTTCATTGCCCTTGTTCTGGGGCATAAGCTTGTTCTGCTTCCTGTTTCATGGCCACTGTATGCCCTCTCTCCACCTGCCACCCCCCTCTCCTAGTTTAAATGTCCGCTACTTCAGTATACTCCCCAAGCTTCCATTTCAGCACCTTCTTGCTCTCTTCATTTAGGTAAAGTCTATCCTTAGTGTATAGACTACTGTCCTCCTAGGTCTTTCCTCACCTTCCCACTAACCCATACCCTTTGGTGTGACACCATTTGCCTAACCATTCATTAAATCCCTTGATCTTTTGTTTTCTAGCCATGCTCACCTTAAGCACTTGAAATACCTTAGGAAAATTTATTGATCTACCCTACGCCTCGCATAAAGTTCCCAGCTCCTCAAACCTCTTTTGGATTACCTCTAATATACTATCAGCCAGGTCATTTGTCCCAAGATATAGAATTAAATGAGGTCTCTCCTTGCCCCTTCTAGCATATTTCAGGACAGCTTGTCCCACTCTTTCAGCTGTCATCCCTGGCATGGCCTCCACTCATATACATCTATGCCTTTCCCCCTTGCTACCCCACCTTATCCCCCTTAGTATTGAATCCCCAAGTACCAGTACTCCCCTCACATTTCCATCTGCCTGCTTTCCTTCCTCCATTTGTCTTCTGTCTGACTCCTCCTCCTCCTCAGCACAGAAATCCCCCCATCTGTCCCTGTCACCGTTAGTCTCCTGCCTGACTCCTCCTGCACATAATTCCCCCTTCTATCCCTGTCACTGTTTCTCTCCCCCCGACTCCTCCTCCTGCACACAATTCCACCTATTTGTCCCTGTTTCTTTCCCCATTAGTATTCTCCATTGCCACAGCTGCTATGCCCCTGACGTCATCTCTATCCACCTTGCTGTGCTCCCTCAGATCCCTGCTCCCTTTGACCATCCCTCCAGCTGTGCCCCTCACCCCTTCACCCCTGCAGCCCCCCCTTAGGCTGGCTACCATCCCTTGTGCATTACCCTCCCTTTCCTTCTCTTGCCCCCTCCTGGGTATCCCTCATCCCCCCTCCTCCTCCACCAATGTCGCCAGCACCACAGACCTGTTACCTGCCTCCTCTGCATTGCTGTGCCTTAGTTCCTCCCTCCTGACTTGAGCCTTTCCTCCAGTGCTAGGCTCCTCATTTGTTTTGTTCCTACACCTCAACTCCACCTCCTCCCAGGATCCGATGTACCTCCCATGTTGTATCCTCATGATACTTCCTGGGGGAGATCCTCCTGTCCTAGATTCTCTGCCCTCCTCCCATCCTGTCCAACTCCCTCCTGAGCCACAGAATTTCTTCCTCGAGATGCCGCAGCATGTGACAGATTGGACATCCTCCTAGCTTCCACAATATGTTCATCCAAACTGCTGCCCCACATCCATTGCAGCCCACTAATCTACCCATGTTAAACAGTACTATCTAGAAAACACAGTTCTAAATAGAAACTACAGTCCTATCTTAGGTTACCTACAAGCCCAGACCATAACTAAAAATGCAATACCAACTGTACTTGCAACGAAGCATGAGACAGTACCACTAAAGTACTAAACGGAAACTACAGTACTATCCATAATTTTTTTTTCTCTTATTTTTCACCTTTTTTTAACAGTTTAGTCCCTACCTAAAAATACCTTACCAACTGTTACACTGCAAAGAAGCATTTTTATTTATTTATGTAAGTCTTTGGTAACTGTGTAAGTGAACTGAGCCAGGGGACCATTTTCAGACATGACCTGCATTAAACAGTACTATCTATAAGTTTTTTTTCTCACTACAGATTGAGATGCTGCACCTTTGTTCTCACCCCCCAACAGACAGTAATGCCCAAGAATAATCTTACCATCAGCTTGTAGTCCAAGTAGTGATCAGCTCCTTCCTAGCATTACTGCAGCTGAAATACAGTTTGTTCCCCCACTACACCAAAACAAGAAAAAAAAAGCACTTCCCTCACTTGGAGCTGTGCACTTCCTGGTGTCTTCTCTTGTCTGCAAGGGGTTCTGAACTGCCCTCTGGTAGTAATGTTATGTAGAGGAGCAGGTTTTTTCCGCTTAAGAATGTGTAGGAAGTTGTACTACTCAGGTACCCCTTAAGTAAATAAGATGGCAGACCTATGTACTCCCTGGGAATCAAACCTGTGACCCTTTGTTGTAAGACGAGGACATATCCAGTGTACCACCTGAGGCCCAATGAGTGCTTATGTGTCTGATTTTCTTCTCCCTGGTAAATCAGCTGTCTGGCTTTGGCAGGCGAGAGCTATACATGGCTGAGACCAGAAAGCAGTGTATCTGAAAACTTAATCCCAAACATTACAGATGTAAGTAATAAAATAAAACAGCCAGTCCCCTGATGCAACAGTAGTGCTACCGCTTGCAACACCAATGATCTGGGTTCGGAAGGTTGACCACCAGAGAGAAGGCTGAGCATCTAATGGACTATTGACAAAGACATGGGGGGGGGAACAACAAGATACAATTTTGTTTGCCATGACATTGCATTGCTAGCTTGCTTAATGTTCATGCAGCAGTGCCTTGTTGGAAGATGGTAACCAGATGGTTTCACTTAAGTTTTATACACAAAATTAATTCTCAGAGCCAGCTCCCTGTGACGTTGCATTCCAGTATGCCAAGGTCCGAGAGATGAAAAAGACAACTGGCTGATATTGCTGCCAAGATGCCAAGAAAACTAAACTACTGGTTTGGGAGTGCCCAGATACCAACAACTTTAGAGCCTGCATGTGTCATCACTGTTGAGAACAATTCCTCTGACATTCCTCTGACATTGCCACAAGCACGTCAACTGGTACAGTAAGTGCCAATGTAACTGTGCATACAGATTTGCTGCCAATGGCTTTTGCAGAGTCAAATGCAGCCATGCTTGATCCAAATGTTGCATCAGTGCCAGAACTGAAATGTTCCTTGGCTGATGTTATTTGTCCTGCAGCTGCTATTCCAGTGACCCTGGATGGTAAGGCCTTCTATAAATACAGAAAATAGAGCTGCAGAGCTGTTCCCCATGCACAGCAATAGTGATGGCAACATTGCGTACATCTCTGAGAATACTTGGGTCACAGCAGTTGACCCAGTGTCTGAATCTCTGTCTCTTTGTCTCTCCCCTCCTGCTCTTCTGTTTGTTGCAACAGTATTAACGGTGTTTTCCAACCAAGCAATGTTACAGACACCTCCATCAAACAGGTCATTCCACTAACTAATGGGAGAACTGAAACAAGAACTTGTCAAACACAGTGGTTTTCATCTTTCAGCTGGCTAACCTACTGTGTTTCAAAAGGATGTGTATTCTGGTTCTACTGTCGGGCAGCAGTGGAAAGAAAACTCATCACAGGAACCCGTCATGGTGAACCGACCTTCATTTCATTAGGATTCAGTGATTGGAAGAAAGCAATTGACAAATTTAAGAAACATCAGGTGGCATTATTCCACCGTGAAGCTGTTGAGAAGTATACTGCCTTCAACAACACAAGGATGAATGTTGGTGCTCAGCTCAGACAACATCTTGTACAGGAACAGGCCAAAAACCGAGAAATGTTCCTGAAACAACTAAATGCAATACATTTTCTAGTTCGGCAAGGACTAGCAATTCGTGGAAAAGAAGAAGAGGAAAGCAACCTGAGGCAGGAAATGCTGAGTAGGGCAGTTGACATACCAGAACTACTGAAATGGATACAGGAAGGGAAATATCAGAGTATAGATATTGTAAATGAAGTCATGGAACTCATGGCACATCAGCTGCTAAGGAACCTATTAGATGAGATACGCAATGAATCAAAACTGTATGCAATTATAGCAGATGAATCGCAGGATATCAGCCAACGTGAACAGATGACAATATGTATATGACGGGTTTCACTGCCCCATTTTGTTAGACATGAAGATTTTATTGGAATGTACGAAATGGCAAAGACCAATGCAGAATCCATCACCAATTCCATTAAGGATGTTTTATTAAGATGTAACTTATTAATCAACGACCTGAGGGTACAGACATATGATGGAGCAGCAAATATGAGTGGATGTAATTCTGGAACTGTAACAAGAATTAGAAGAGAAAATCCACTAGCACTGAATGTCCATTGTGCAAATAATTCCTTGGACCTGGTGTTGCAAAACTGTGGCAAAACAAGCGATGCCATTGAAGATGCCCTCAGCTTTGTCCAAAATTTAAGTGTGCTGATTCGGGGATCACCACAGAGATTGGCTCTTTATGAAAATATTGCAGCAAATGACAGCGTTTCATAGGATCCTTACATGATGATAGAAGGCCTGCACTTACTTTGTCCAACAAGATGGACAGCAAGAACAAAGAGCATCAAGTCAGTTCTCACAAACTATGCAACAATTTATGAAACCTTACAAGAGCTGCAAGCAGACAAATCATCTGATGTAGAAAGTAAAGTCAAGGGCCTGTTGTCAGTGATGAAAAAGTTTCTGAGCTATTTTGGACTTGTTGTATCATACAATATATTCAGCACATCTGAGCAGTGGTTTCAATCTTGCAAACAAAAACAATGATGGCAGCAAATCAATGATGACTGTAAACTCCTGAAGCAAAATTTACAAAGCCAGTGCAATGGCTTTGATCAGGTCTATGAAGGCATCAAAGAGCAAGCACACCTACTGAAAATTGTGAAGGAGCCCAAACTCCCCAGAGAGCGCTATGTCCCAGCAAGGCTGCAACATGGAAGTGCACTGCATCACCATCCTGAATCTGCTAAGGACTGGTATCGACAAATGTATTATGAAGCCATTGATGCTTGTCTCATTGAACTAGAATGATGTTTTGATCAAGAAACCTATGCTTTGCTGTCATCCATGGAGAATTTGTTGCTTCAAGCAGCCAATGCAAAGTCCTTTTCAGTTCCTCCTCAGGCTGCACGGAGATATTTATTTATTTATTTAGTTGTTTAACCAGGTATAGCACACTAAGCTGACAGCTTTTTTACAGGAGTGACCTGGGAGCACAAGGAGGTTAAGTGACTTGCTCAGGGTCACACAGTATGCAAGTGGAAGCTGTGGGATTCAAACCCAGGTCTGGTCTGCTGGATGTTACCAAATTTGCAGCTCAGAGGCTTAGACCACTGCGCTATACTGCCTCCTTCTTGGACTTGGACATTGACAATCTGAATGCACAGCTGAAGTTGCTCCCAGGACTTGTGCAGCAGGTTTTGCCAGAGGTGAGGGCAGTAACTTCAATCAATACCATTATTGATGCATTAGTGGGAAAAGACTGCCAGCAGCAGTCACTGTATTCAGAAGTAGTGAAGCTCATTCACATTTACCTCCTTGTCCCAATGAGTACAGCAACTGGGGAGAGATCCTTTTCAACACAGTGGAGGACAAAGTCTTACTTTGACACCATGACAGAGAAGAGGTACAATCACTTAATGTTGTTGAACATTCACAAAGAGAACAGACAAGTTGGAGTGGACACAAATTGTTCTGGAGTTTGTGCAATGAAATGAAAGACGACATAACTTTTTTGGAAAAATTTTATACTGAAAACCTTTACTTTAGGGAACAATTCATATGGTGGTAAATTGGTTGATTGGTTGATTTGGTGGCCACCAAGGCCTGGGAATGACTTGTCCAGCATACCAGCCTGAAGTGGTTCCCAGAACATCCAGAGGATTCATTCATTGCAGAAGTATAGATTTGGTGGTAAATTGGTTGATTGGTTGATTTGGTGGCCACCAGGGCCTGGGAATGACTTGTCCAGCATACCAGCCTGAAGTGCTGCCCAGAGAATCCAGAGGATTCATTCATGGCAGAAGTGTAGATTTGGTGGTAAATTGGTTGATTTGGTGGCCACCAGGGCCTAGAAATAGCTTGTACAGGCATACCAGACTGAAGTGGTGACCAGAGCATTCATGGGATGATTTGGTGGCCACCAGGGCCTGGTAATGGCTTGTACAGGCATGCCAGCCTGAAGTGGTGACCAGAGCATTCATGGGATGATTTGGTGGCCACCAGGGCCTGGTTAGGCATACCAGCCTGAAGTGGTGACCAGAGCATCCATGGGATGATTTGGTGGCCACCGGTGCCTGGTACTGGCTTATACAGGCATACCAGCCTGAAGTGGTGACCAGAGCATTCATGGGATGATTTGGTGGCCACCAGGGCCTGGCAATGGCTTGTACAGGCATACAAGCCTGAAGTGGTGACCAGAGCATCCAGAGGATTCATTCACGGTAGAAGTATAGATGTGATGGTATATTGGTTGACTGGGTGATTTAGTGGCCACCAGGGCCTGGTAATGACTTGTGCAGCATGCCAGCCTGAATTGGTGATCAGAGCATCCAGAGGATTTATTCATGGCTGAAGTATAGATATGGTGATAAATTGGTTGATTGGGCAAGTCTGTGGTATGCAGTTGCAACAGTACAGGAATGAATGAGTAGATGGCTTTCCTCTATTGAATTCTTAGGGAACAGTGGCCCATTTCCAAGTGTATCCTTCTCCTCCATCCAGACTTTGCTGAAAATTTTTTTTTTGTGCCTATATTGTTGTAAAATAATATTGTTTACTGTCATTGTATACTATGATTTATTAATAAATACACTTTACATTGTACACTGTGATTCATTAATAAATAAGCTAACTTAATGGCTCTGTGTCATTATTTCCCCAGCCTCCGGAGTTTACCTTGTCACTGGTGGTTGGGCTTAACTGATAATTTCTATCCTGAAGTTATTGAAACCAAAAACTCCTAACTCATTTGTGTGACAACTGCATGCTTGGGACTGGTGATACACATATTACTATGGCATCTCTCTGTTTCACCTGGGCAGCCACTATATCAGGTTAAGCAATGGATGGTTCAAACTTCATGTGGAGCTATTGGAGGGAATGGGTCGACAGCTGCTTTCTTAATATAGCTGGACACTTGAGCAGCAGACTTAGACTGGGTGGTCTATTTCTGCTGGCACAATCGTATGTCCGTAATATACTGCATAAATATTCCTATATGGGACTGCATTCTTAACGTTCGATCATCATATGTGTACATTTATTGTATTTTGTATGGCAAAAACTAGTGTAGAAAAGTGCTTTTACTCTCAGAAGTGCCTTCTGAGTCTCCGCTCCCTCATCTTTTACTATCTTCCAGCACCCATGGCTACTAGGAATCTCGAAATGTAAATGTACCTTAAGCTGTAGGAAAGCCAATAGGGGCCATTATTGTTCTGGGACTGGTACAAGAACTCCAGAGTGAAGTCAGCAGGAGCTTTGAATGTGCTGGAACTCTGAAATCTATATCCACCTAGTTTAATCAAGCCTCAGTCACCAGAGATCGAGGGAAGTGGGGCAAAAGATTGTTATTTAATTTAGATTAACTTAGAAAGGACCTTGTAGCTAGCAGGGTTGCTTAAACTGAATTTCTCCTGCTCTGTAGTCCACATTGTTACCTAATTTAGATCAACTTAGAAAGGATTTCAAAGTTAGCAGCCCATTCCAAGGCAAAAATATGGGACTTCAGAGGAGCTGACTTTGATAAGATGGCCAACAGAGTTAAGCTAGCCCTGGCAAAAAGAAACACAGGTGAGGAGGTACAGGCAAAGTGGGCAAGCATTAAGGATACAATACTTGAAGCAACATCCCATTGTGTTAGACAGAAAAGGAAGTGCAAAAAGAAGAAACCACTTTGGTTCTCAAATACAGTAGCAGAAAAGGTCAGAGCAAAAGGCTGGCCTTCAGAAAATATAAAGGAACACAGCGGATGAAGATAGGGGGGCATACCAAACTGCCCTAAGGGAAGCAGGTAAGGCAGTAAGGCAGGCAAAGTCCCAAACTGAGGAAACACTAGCACAAACAGTAAAAGAAGGTGACAAGACTTTCTATAGATACATTAGTGAAAGGAGAAAGTCCAGAGGGGGTTGCTAAGCTTAATGGAGAAAAGGGAGCATGTGAGGAGGAGGCCTGTAAAGGCATCTATCCTAAATAGATACTTTTGCTCAGTATTCACTGAAGAGAGGTAGGGCAGGGCCCACAGCTCAGCATCATGGACACAGGGGAGGAGGTGAGCACTACTCCTTCACAAAGAAAGGGTCCTACAAGAGCTTGCTAAGCTCAGGGTGGATAAGGCAATGGGACCTGATGGCATACATCCCAGGGTACTTAAGGAGCTAAAGGAGGAACTAGCAGAGCCATTAGCAGAATTGTTTAGTGAGTCTCTGAGCACAGGAGAGGTCCCAGAAGACTGGAGAAGGGCTCATGTGATCCTCCACAAGAGTGGTAGCAGGGAGGAGGCGGGGAACTACAGACCGGTCAGTCTTACCTCAGTAGTGGGCAAGATTATGGAAGCACTCCTTAAGGAAAGGATAGTGCAACACCTGGAATCCATAGGGCACAGGATCCAAGACAGCATGGGTTTACAAAGGAAGGTCCTGTCAAACTAATCTCATAGATTTCTTTGACTGGGTAACCAGAGTGGTGGACCAAGGGAGCAGTTGATGTCGCCTACCTTGACTTCAGCAAAGCTTTTGACACTGTTCCACATAGAAGATTGATAAATAAGCTAGGTAGGCTCGGGTGGGTCAGAAGTTGGTCAACTGGGTGGCAAACTGGTTGACTGGCAGAAAACAGAGAGTGGTGGTAAATGGTATACAGTCAGAGAGATGCAAGTCACAAGTGGGTACCTCAGGGATCAGTCCTGGAGCCAGTCCTATTCAACATCTTCATTAGTGACCTAGCAGATGGACTAGAGGGTAAGGCTTGTCTGTTTGCAGATGACACAAGATCTGCAACAGAGTAGATGATCCAGATGGGGTGGGCAGAATGAGAAGAGATCTGGATAAACTAGCAGAATGGTCAGAAGAGTGGCAACTGGGATTTAATGCAAAGAAGTGCAAAATCATGCACATAGGGAAGAGAAACCCTGAAGCCACTTATAGGCTGGGAGGAGTTGCTAGCAGTCACAAAGGAAGAAAGAGACTTGGGCATCATCATCACTGATGACCTGAAATCATCAAACAGACCTCTAAAGCAGTAGGTAAGGCTAGGGGTGTTAGGGTGTATTAGTAGGGTATCACAAGTCGTAGAGGAGGTAATAATCCCTCTGGTACAAGACATTGGTTAGGCCCATCTGGAGTACTGCGTGCAGTATTGGAGGCCACACTTCACAAGGACATTAACCAAATTGAGGCAGTCCAGAGAAGGGCACCAAAATGGTGCAGGGACTGCATCAGAAGACATATGAGGACAGATTAACGGAGCTCAATATGTTACCCTTGAGCAAAGGAGGAGAGGTGATATGATCGAGACATTTAAACACCTTAAGGGCATAAACAAGGTGAAAGAGTCTAACATGTTTAAATATAAGAAAAATAGCAGGACAAGAGGACACAGCATGAGATTAGAGGGAGGCCGATTAAGGGGAATGTGAGGAAATTCTTTTTCACAGAAAGGGTGGTAGATGCATGGAATGGCTTACCACAAAGTAGTGGCTATGAATACAGTGCAGGGCTTCAAACAGGCATGGGATAGGCATAAGGGAGCAATACAAATGACTATGAATAGATAGGTCACTGACATAGCAAAGGCCGATGGCACATTTATAAGGTGGAAAAAGAAATGGGCAGACTGGATGGGCCTTGCGGTCCTTATCTGCCGTCAACTTCTATGTTTCTATATGTTTCTATGTTTCTAGCTGAATTCCTCCTGCTCCTGCTCAATTGCTGGTATACCATTGGGGAAGAATTCCAGTACTTAGTCCATTGCTCTCCCCTTCTTCTACATCCCCCCTTAGAAGCAAAGGGCCCTTACTTTATTTAATATTGTTCTCCCTCTCTGCTTATCCACAGCATCGCTCCATTGTGCAGAGCTTGAGGCTGGATCTCCACAACCGGGAGACAGTTGTGAGGGCCAACGTCGTGGTGCCCTCCATCCCACAAAACAGCAAGGTACAGACCCAAACAAGACTATTAGCCAGAAGTCTCTCCTTGCTGCATGGCTCAATGCAGCTGCTGCTGGCTTGCTGCATTCTGAGGACCCCGCCGCCCCCACTACCACCCTTGGTGGACCTCTTGCTTTATAAGGTAGACCTTGTGTACGATTCAGCCTATCAGCTCATTTCTCCACTTGCAACTTATTGGTTGCCACCACTAGAGATTGCTATTTTCCCCACCTGCCTGTCTCTCCTGCTTTGGTATAAGTTTGTAATATTATTTTTTTTTCTCCAAATATTATTAGCCCTGGCTACGGTCCCACAGCTGTGCGGCTTAGCTCAGACTGCATTTTCCTAAAACTCCAGTCTGGTGTAGCTAACTCTAGATCCAGTGCAAGGAATAGGAATAGCCCCTTTGGATCCTCTAACAACTGTCTGAAGGCTTTGATAAACCACATAGCACTGGCACTACCAGTGCCCCCTGGCTCAGTGCAACATGTCTCTTACAGTAGTAGCACAGCCTCAATGCAGGGAGCTATGGAGAATGTGGCTGAACCCAATCCTGGCCCATTACAGGGACTATGCCATGCTTATCCTTTACGTTTCCACGATTGCCTAGGTAGATGCTCAAATGGACGCCCATTGCGGCCCTGACGTATTCAAAAAGTACCACTCAGAAGCATATAACTCACTAAAAGTACAAAAATCAACACTTAATGAGAAACATGCCCCTAGACCTCTATCTTGCGTGTTAATCCTAAATCAAAGTTGGTGAACTCCCCCAGTGAATTTCTTCTATTACCCAAAACTGAGTACTTGTTGCATTATGCAGTAATAACAAGGTCATTAGTGACCAGCATACCATTTGCGGTAGGACAGGATAGGACAGAATCACACAACAAATTACAGGAAGAAATGCTGCACAGTATGAATGGTTTTGATTTTTAGAAAGCTGTAGTTTTACAAAAGCAACTCCCAGCATGTGCCACACAGACTGTTGGTTTTATCAAGTACCTCTCTGAGTGCATCTCTAAACAGACATTTGTCAAAAACAATGTCATGGCTTTCAGAATTAAAATCTTTTGTTCTATTTTGGGTCCAAAATTACCATCCAGCCTGTTATTCCCAGACTCGCAGAGTCTGGGACCTCTCCTGACCTCAAAAGTCAAGTGAAAGCCACCAGAAAACATGGTCACCCAATAGCAGGGAGTATCCACCATAAAAGTCAAAATTCCCTTGATTTCTATGGTTTCCAGTAACCTGCACTTGGACGCTTTGCAAAGTTTGCATGATTTCCAGCTACCTAATCCACAGGCCATCTTCTCCTGCTGCTACTGTGATAAAAATACTGACATCTACTCTGCTAATAGCAGTGCAGCAGATCCTACCGTGCAATAGTCCTTCCTTGGCCAACTGAGATGATAAAGCCCAAGATGTTCGACTATAAAACTCACAGGGAAATGCGAAGATGAGCACAGTACAGTAGTACATTATACCTCACTTAATCAGGATGAAGTTAAACGGGATGCCCTGCTTAAACAGGACATCCCACCAGGAATGTTTTCTTCTACCATAGAGATCCATGTTAATTACATCCTTTAATTGTGACTATAGCACCTGGTTAATTGAGACAGTGGCATTGGCAAAATGGCACAACAGAATAGCCTCCGTGCCTGACTGACCCCAACAATTTAGACATTGTGCAGAGCTTGAGGACAGACCCTCTCCCAACCGGGTGGATGTCGTGGGCCAGTGTTGTGGTGCCCTCCCTCCCACAAAACAGCAAGCATCGCTCTGTTGTGTAGAGCTTGTGGATGGACCCCCCCAACAGGGAGGACGGTCGTGAGGGCCAGCATCATGGTGCCCTCCCTCCCACAAAACAGCAAGCATCACTCCGTTGTGCAGAGATTGAGGACAGATTCCCCCAACCGGGTGGACGGTCATGGTGGTGCCCTCCCTCCCACAAAACAGCAAGGTATGGCTCCAAACAAGAGAATTAGCCAGAATACCCTCCTTGCTATGTGGCTTAACGCTGCTGCTGGCTTGCTGCATTCTGAGGACCTTCTGGTGTCTTGTCACCTTTTTTGAATTTGAATTTCTTTTCTGTCCCCACACATGTGGAGATAGTCTCCTGTCTGTGACTTAAATTGAAAAAAAAGGGTAGAATTTTAGGTGTATCTGACTGGTGCCTTAAGTCTGTATTTAATTAGCTACTAGCACGGGCATCGGAACCTGGGGGGCGAGGGGGGACGAACGCCACTCCAGTTTTTGAAGGTCAACAGAGAATGCCCTTTGTTTATATATGCACTCAGTGCGTGAGAGTTTGGGAGACAGACAGTGCCCTTAGTCATTTAAGTCCCCACCCACCCCCGATACATACAAAAAAAATAAAAATTCAAAACAGTCAGCCGATTCAACTACGGAATTTCAGTTCAGTTCCCACATCCCGAATCCAAAGAACAAAGAGGTATTAAGGTCAGTGCTGATGGGCTGGTGAAATGAACAGGAGAAAGGATCCTTAACACCTCTTTTTCTTTGTTCTTTGATTCGGGATTTAATTAACACATACTCTCCTAGCTTGTTCTTCTGTTTTTGCTGGTGCCTCCAGGTCTGCTTGCCGCAGTAAGTTACCTAATGACACTGTCAGGAAGGCACTGGAGTCTGGAGGAGATTTCTTTAATTCGCTTAAATTGAGCTTTATTATGCTCCGGCGGCAAGGATGCAACTCCCGCATGAGGTTCTGACTGCCCCAGAAGCCACTGCCAGGCTAGTAAAGCAACAGCGGGGTAGAAAGGTAGCCCCTTATCATTACTACATTCCATTATCCGATCCTGCACCTCCTAACTGACAGTCTGCAGACTTTTGACTCCTGCCTTGGCTCAGCTGCTGCTAGCTTTTCTTAGAATTAAATTACCTGGCTGCCTTTGGCTTCGGTAGGTAGTTCTGCTGCTGAAGCCCACTCGTCGTTGAATCTTGATAAAGTGTGGGACAGGTTTTGTGCTGCTGCTAAGTTTGTTGCAACTTCAAGAGTTGCCCTGCTGAGCTGCGACATCATTCATTTTTAATATATTAATTTACTTATTATCTTCTCGAGACTCGACTGACGGTGGACCGTAGCAGCTGATACTGATTATTTATATTTTTGAATGACGGACGAGTGACGACTCAGAGAGTGAGAGTGTAGTGTTAATTGGGGTGAAAAAATATAACAAAAAAAAAACTAAAACTGAATAATCCTGACCCCGGACTCGGCGGACCCATGTGAGTGTGTGGCCTGCCGCCCGCCCGCCCGCCAGCCAAGCTCTCTTCCACTCTCTCATGGACAGACTCCGACCATCTCCATCCCGCCCGAGTAGTTTAATTTTAAAATTTAATTTCAGGCAGCAAGCAGTTGATCCCAGCCAGTCAGTTGGAAGCCCGTCCAGTGTCCTACAGACCAGGCAACATTCCCAGTCGCTAGTCTTTGCACCGGCCGACCGGTGTGGAAGGGTATATAGCCATAGGTCAGTCAGTCGGAGGGTGAATCAGTTTGTCACTTGAATTTCTTTGTAAGTTTCAAGTTTGCTGTCTTCATCTGTTTGGTCCAGTCCATCAGCACTCTAGGACCTGTCTCGCTCTCACCTTGTCCTTGTACCTCAGAAGTTGGAGACCAGACACAGGCAGTGACCGACGACCTTCCAAACTTAGAGAAAATTCTGGGAACCAGACCTAAGGAATCCAATATCCATCTGGGGAATCCAATCTCTGCAACTGCTCCTGCCACCCTACCAACAGGTACACTGATTTTATTTTTTTTATTATATTATTATAGTCCTCATTCATGATCTTTCTGGTGACTGGACTTGGACACTAGCATTGCAGTACTGGTGGTAATTGGGTTGGATAAGGTCAGGAATGGACTTGAGGTGGTCCGGAGGAGTAGGTCCAGGGGGCAGTGACACAAGTGCCAGACGTGTTTTTTTTTTTTTTCTTCCAGAGATGGGTGACCTGTCTGGGAGAGAGCATTGGACAGTGGGGCAGTGGGGTGGGTGGAATAGACGCAAGTTGCTTGGAGTGTAGCAGTAGGGTCAGGACTAGATGTCTGTCCATGAGGGGCACAGGTGCCAGCTTTGCTTTTTTTTCCATCAGAGATGGGTGCCCTGGCTGGGGGTGGGAGCTTTGGCCATTGGGGCAATGGGGTGGTTGGAAGAGACACACATTGCTCAGAGTGCAGCAGTAAGGTCAGGACTGGAAGTGAAGGTCCATCCATGAGGGAGGGACACAAGTGCCAGCTGTGGTTTCTTTTTTTTTGTCTTTTTTTTCCCCCCCATGGTGGGTGACCTGGCTGGGAGGGAGCATTGCTCATTGGGGCAGTGGGGTTTGTGGAACAGATGTAAGTTGCTCAGAGTGCAGCACAACAACCAATGGGTACAATTATTTTAAAATTTGTATTACGATTTCTGGTGGTAATCGTATGGTTAGAACTGGAGGTGGAAGTCCACAAGGGGCACAAGTGTGTGGCCTTGGATGTTTTCCAGAAGTGGGTTACCTGGCGGGCAGCATTAGTGGCCATTGGGGCAATGGTGTGTAGCTAAGTGACTTGCAAGTTGCTCAGAGTGCAGGCTCAGCACATCAACCAACAGGTACATTTTTTTTTAATTATCATTTTGGGTGGGGTGGTAATCGGATCATGTCAGGACTGGAAGTGGACGTCCATGAGGAGCACAAGCGTTTTTTTTGTTTGTTTGTTTGTTTGTTTTTCGGAGGTGGGTGACTTGGCTGGATATGTATTTATTTTAGAGTAGGTATTAAATAACCAGGAAAAAATACGCTGACTATCATCATAACACTCCGATGCGTCTTCTTAGAGATAGTTAATTTTTTTATTTTCTTGGAAAATGGCAATGGCACTGGTATTTTCCAAGGTTTCCTGCATATATTTCTCATATTTGAATTCAAATTGGTCACCGTCACCCACAG